>OX419621.1:14115854-15487805 GCA_948473465.1 Lithophane ornitopus | reverse complement strand
TCAACTAATTTTATTTCACTTTTGTCTTTCATTTTATTTTGCAATAACTTATGAAATACTCACAAACGATGTTATAAATTACAGATTAAAGCGACTATACATTCATAATAATATGGGCAACTATAAAATTCTGATATTTGAAAATGCTTCAAGTTTCGCTGGTTAATTTACCTGTTTGATATGTATTTACATACCTAATGAGTATTATAAAAATATCAGTCCAAAAAAATTGAAGTACTAACTTAGCCGTGGTTAATATTTTTTGCTTAGTTTTTTTTTTAACTACCCAAAAATTATCATACTCAAAATCTGAAGCACTTCCGTAATACTTACTTAAGAAATAAACTATGAATAATCCAGTTTACATTGAAAAACTATGACAGTTATTACGGATACTCCAAAAACTAGTTTGTTAATACCTAAAACGGTTTAGGCCCGCATTGTTAGTGTTAGTTCTATACAAATATTATTTTAATTGACTATTTCAAACGCTAGAAAACTTTAGCAGGGCTCACGGCTGAAAGCTTTGAAGCGTAATATCATTTTAGTATGTGACCATGAGTAAGTTAGCTTGCTCTATAATTTTATCTGAATTTATGATTTCATTTTGCATTTTTAGATCACCAAATTACCGTAATTATGATTTTATTCGAAACTAAGATTATTTGATTTCATTAACTTAAATTATTTCCATTTAAATCTAATATTAAACCTAAAAGTACCAACTCATTGTCACACACAATACTATCATGGTTTTATTAAATACTTATTAAATTATTAAACAATTATTATTCATATAAATCTACAAACATTTATTATACCACAATGTCTTCGACATCACTTGAAGCAGTTTCTATTACCCTATACTAACATTATAATGATTAACTATAACATTAATTAGAAATATGAAGAGACTTTTAATTAACATTTATATACACGATCTAACAATTTATTGTCAGTTCTGAACGTTCAAAGAAATTTAAAAAATTACAATAAACCTACTACTATTTACATTTATTAAAGATTTGCTTTTATAAAGCTGAAATCGCTATACATTTAGTACAAGTATTCTACACGATTCCATGTCTATACATTGAAAGCATTCAACAGAGTCATTAATATTGGTATTGTCTTATTTTTATCATCCTATTGAATGAAAATTGTGCGTAAAACATTTGCCATGGGACACTCGGTCGGGTTCTCCTGTTTACGCATTGCGGTGACCGACATACATGGACTAGGTGATATGGAAGTCTCCCCGGAGAAGTCTCGTGAAAGTCTTCTTGAACTGCTGGTTGGCCAGCGCGTAGCAAAACGGGTTGATAGGACTGTTCGCATAACACAGGAAGTACGAGAACATGTACAGGTGCTTGTTAATACACGGCGGGTCCGTACAGAATCCCTCCACCAAAGCCAGTATGTGATATGGAGTCCAACAAACAACAAACGCGCCTAATATGAACGATATCGTTCTAAAAGCTTTCCTAGCTCTGTTTTCTGATTTAGATTTCTGCCGACCGATGCTCGGAAACAGGCCATCCCGTTTTGAACGTTTCACTTTTAATTTTTTTCCTATGTTTTTTACGAACTCTTTCTTAGAGTCGCCGCGGCCTGACCCAGTTACTACAGTACTTGATACATCACTATTCTCAACCGCTGGACTTATTGCGGGATTTAGTTTCAATGGAGACGTTTTCGCCTCAGCCGACTTGGGGGGTTGAGGTTCATTGTTATTGGAAGACGACGATACGAGAGTAATAACAGGCTTGGAGCGTTCCCCAGTAGTTATACTCACCTCGGTATTCACTTTAATTGGGGGAGGCGGGGAGAAATTCGTTTTTGGTTGTGTAACTTGAGCTTCGGCGGTCGCTCGTATTAAAGCTGCTTGTAATAAAGACTTGTTAGTTTCGTTACCTGAATTTAATGTTGGTGGAGATGAAGGTTCAGTTGCAGTTGCGAAAGTGACGGAAGAGGGCGGACTCTCGTATGTAGGTGACGGCACATTGACGGAACTCTCATCCATATACCTCAAGTCTGCTCCATCCATACCTACAAGCATGTCGTATGACGTACCGTCACCTTTCACAAGCCTTACAGTTCTAGTGCGTGATGATTCTGAATGTGATGGCGGACTTTCAGAAACTGGAGGACTACACCTGAATTCAGATGGGGGTGGAATAATTCTTTGAGCAATTGTTGTCGATACTTCTCTTTGTTCGGACGGTGTTGTTATACCAGATGATAAAGGAGACATAATACTAGCGGTAGACAGTGGCACATTTGGTATAGAAATATTGTCGTGACTATGTGATGTATCTGGGTTATCAGTATCAAGCAAACTCTTTTCTGATATCTGCGATAGTGACGTCTTTGGCTTTTCACACTCATGTTTCAATACTGGTGACTGTTTCAAATCAGTTTTTATCATCATTCCTCCATTAAGACGCATGTTATTTAACAGTTGTATAGCACCTGTTTGCATCACCAAATTCGCAACTGACGGCCGTTTCTTGACATTTGTCTGGGTAGTACTTTCTTCATCGGAATCAAACGCAGGACTACTTGACCTCTCCGCTTCTACCTGATCTTCCTTCTTATCTCCATCAGATTCAGCTGTAGTGGAAGTTCCAGTGGCGGTAGCACTACTTTTATGTGCCGAAGATTTTTGACTCGAATTAGAATCACTGGACCCGCCTAGATTTAGCAACGGCGCTGCAAGAGAGCCCTTAGAAGTCGAATCTTTCCGCATAGCCTCTGATACTTTTATTTGATCCTCACTGGATATAGTTGCCTTTGACAAGGCTGCCATTCCAGCTGCTCGGCCAGCCATTCCTGTCATAACACCAGCACTTAAAGCCACCATCGACTGCATCTTCCTTTGCTTCGCTTCACTCTTCTTTTGCATATCATACGCTGTCTTGAAAATTCCAGCATAAAGTACAATCAAAACAAACAGCGTCGTCCAATAATAGCCTATGATTAAAGCTGTGTTAAATATTGGGTCTTTCAGAAACTGTACAGCACATTCGCCTTCTTGTAAGTCTCTGTACCCAACAAAATGTTCCCATCCGAATATTGTCGTAAAGAATAGTAAAGCTGGTATGATCCATGTTACGGTTACCATCCATATTACTCTGTTTTTCGTTCGCCAGGCTCTATATCTCGCCGCTATTTTCACGCTGCAGAATCTATCTACAGTAATGAGTAGAACTGTATATTGTGAGACGAGACATACTGTATAGTCCACGGATAGCCAAAGGTCGCATAGTAGGGGCCCTAAATGCCAGTAGCCCTTTAGAACGTAGTCGGTATAGAATGGAAGCGACAAAGTACCTGTAGACAAAGGAAAATAATGTTCTATTAAACACTTTCGTCGTTATCAGACACTAAAATGTCAAACTTCTCAGATTCGAAATACCTTTTAGTCAGAATTAATTTATCATAAGCTTATAACCACGTTCCAGTTAAAAGTTTCTTAGAAATAGCAGAAAATAATTAGTCAAATAAATGGTTAATTTAATTTAGTTCCAAAACAGGGACAGGTTTTGCTTAATAAGAGTTTAGTTTATTTTCATGAACAGTTTGCCGTATTTTGAAACTTTGCTTTTACAATATTTCATCAAATTATTTTCTCCAACTGGTCTACTAATACATAAGTTACGCCTTTTGTGGCTTGAAATACCTATGACTTATTTCCCTTTACTCTGAAAAAGCGGTAAGCAACAATAGAAATACTAATAAAAACAATAATGCAGTTGAGTTGAAGAATTCAAACTACAATTTCAAAACAAACCCAGACTTTTTAATCGTTTTGAATAACTTAAAGCTACTCGCAGTGGAAACCTAATAAATGCACAAAATACTTTTTTATTCCGACTCAGTTTATTGTATTTGTTTTGTGCCAGCGTTTTTTTTTAAACAGAACGCCAAATACCATAGATTTTAAATGCGATACATAAAGGGTATTTAGATGGCTAATAGGTTTCTGAATAACCTTCGAATATCAAAAGGCAAATCAAAGGTTCGATAAAAAAAAAAAAATGCCGACGATTTTTTTTATTTTTTCTCAAAAGTTTATTTCGTTTTTATGATACTATAAAAAGTTACTTAATTAAAACAACAATATTTCTTACCAATCAACAGATCAGTGGCTGCAAGCGAGGCGATGAAGTAGTTGCTGGGCTGGCGAATAGTCCTGTCCACCAGGAAGGCAAGAAGGACAAGGACGTTGCCGCTAACAGTCAGCAGGATGACAAGCACGAGGCAAGTGGCAAAGATGGCCGCCAACCATAGCGGGAACGGCGGCAGGACAGGTTGCTACACAAAGAATATTGAGGTTAACAAAGACAGAATACCTATATTTTATTGAAGAAGATATTAATCGTGTCTTCTACTTTATTGATATGTGGTAAATTTCCTTTTTTTAGAAGATCCTCATATTACTAAAAGATAATTATCAATATTACAAGAAAAAAAACAAATGACAAAAAATACACTAAAACAACTTTAATTTCGGTGCCTTCAGTTTTAAATTTTCGTTTTTTGCCACCGACTTCCGAAATTAAAGTTATTTTTCACTTTTTTTTGTTTTTTTTTTGTAAAAAGTTTTTTTTTTTGGCTGTGGTAGTAGGCCAAACACAAATTCGAATACCACTACCTGCTATGTAAATAACAGTGACGGAGTAAGTTAAAACATCGTCTATATTATATTCTAAGTGGGAAAAATACGTAATATTGAAGCTAACTCAAAAACTACGCAAGCAAAGTTAGTAAATTTAAATGTGACCAAAAAAAAAAAACATCAATTTAATATCAATGCATACTTGGCGGAGTAATCGCGAAACAAACATACAGACAAATTGACAACCTCCTTCTCTTAGATGTCGGTTAAAAATTCTGCAGAACTCAATTACCAAAGAGTTGCAATAGTCCAAAGTGCTAATACATTTTCACTATTGCAACACATTCACATTCTGTTAACAAAGGCAACGCCATTAGCGACTGGATTTACAAAAAGGTTCAATAAAAATCCAAGCTAAAAGATTTCTTTAAAACACGAAATTGTCTTAAACGTAGCTTTAAACGTTACTCGTAATGATCTTGTAAACTTTTTAACAAACTATCGTGCCCAAGAAGTAGGTTCAGTTACATTAGTGCTCTTGAGCAAAGTGAGTTCTTACTTTTTAAATAACTAGCTGCGCCCCGTGGTTTCACCCACATAAGTCTTGATCCCGTGGGAATAACGGGATGAAAAGTACTCCATGTCCTAATCCAGCTCATAGTCTTCCCATGTGCCAAATTTCATCGAAATCTGTTCAGCCGTTTTAGCGTGAAACCGTAATAAACAAACTCACTTTCGCATTTATAATATTAGTTAAGATTAGTTTTAGTACTTACTTAAAGTGTTCGATTTAGTAACAAGAGTATGTTTACTTATTTATTGGAATTTTGTTAATGAATGAAACTTTATCAAAATAAATAAGATAACTTTTATTCAGAACAACACGAAGTGCTAAATATCTTGAGAAACTCTAGTAAAGCAAAAAGTAATGTTTTATTAACCAACTTCAAAAAGGAAGAGGCTATATGTTTGTCTGTATGAGTTTTTATTTTCCTATGTCTGTTCATTGATATTGTTGACAATGTGGACTGATTATGTTTTTTTTTTTTTTTTAAATCTTTGACGAACAAAACACATATCCAAAGAAATCGACTTTCGAAATTAAAGTTATGTTTCACTTTATAGTGCTTTTTTTGGAAGTCGGTTGTTTTTTGTTGTTGTAAAAAACGTCTTTTATTTTTCACTTTTTAATACTTATAGAGTCTTATCAAGTCCTAAATTAGATAATCAGAAATTAGAATTGATTAAGTCCCCGTTCTTATCTAGTAGGTACTCTAATTACTTACCAAAGAAAATTGAACAATAAGTAAGGCTTAAATTCTTTTTTCATCCATGACAATGCCGTTCCGTATTTTTGATGTATTAGAAAGAGAATAATTTAAAAAAATATTTTGCCGTAAAATCAAAACATACTTTATTCAAAATAAGGAACAGCCGGTCTATTCTGTAAACACCTCACCGTGAAAACTTAGGTGAAGTGAGCTGTCAAACCCTAGAGTCAGATGGAGTGACAGATTAGTTTAAAGTAATCTGTCAGTAGTGAGCTTAAGCTCACTTCGCCCATGTTTTCACGGTGAGATTTTTACAGAATGCCACTACAGCTTTAAATACCTTACACACATGAAAGTACACACTTCACATATGTGTTCAGGACACACTGTTCACACATACCTACATACGGCCGTGACACAATACCGATGCCGATAATGTACAATCGATTAACTGTCTGCACCGTTAAACATTGAGTCGCACCTTTGTTACCCCTTCTATTTTAAAAGGGGTAAGCAGAAATAGAAGACCTCTTTTTCAAGGTTTTTTAAAGCCCGTTGGATTGTTTTAGCACACGCACAGGCAAAAAGCATTTGACTGCTAATACTTTAGATATTTTCATTGTTGGTACATATTGCTGTATTAGGCTTAGTATTAACACCTGCACGGGTCGATCGATCAAGTTAAGCTACGCTTGCCGCGGTTGGTCCGTGGATGGGTGACCATCTTTACATACCAAGACCCCTCCGTGTCTCGGAAAGCACGTTAAGCCGTTGGTCCCGGCTGTCATTTGTAGATCTATGACAGTTGTTATGCGTGGTTAGAAGCCCGAGAGTCTGACAACCAGTCTTACCTTAAGTCATTTAATCAAACTAGGCTGAGTATAAGCACTTTTCAAACGTCATTATTTCATAAGACATTCCCCCAAAACGCCCGCCCTTCACCACTTCCTAGTGCCTTAACTGGGAAGAAGAAGTGGCGCAACAAACTCCCCAGTTTACCCAGTAAATGGGTTTTGGAGGTCAGATAGGCAGTTGCTCCATGTAAAATACTGATATTCAGCTGCATATGGTTAGACTGGAAGCCGACCTTTACCTACATAGTTGGGAAAAGGCTAGCCAGATGATGATGGATGACTACTTTAAAGAATTTTGCTTGAAGAGATATAAAAGACGATTAATTTTACATATGCGCAACCAAAAATAAGTTCCAACTGTCCATTTGATATCCAAGGCAAGTCTCTTGAATATACAAAGTGTCTAAATGTATTGTATCTTAAATAGCATATATTACCTACATCATATTATTACATATCTCATTTGTCTCATATACAAGGTGGAGTCGACAATACGACAAAAAATAAAACTCCGTATAAATAATGACGTTCTCGGTCTACATGCAAAAAATTAATCTAATATATCCAATAGTTTAGTTACGATAGCTAGTCAAAGATCGGCAATCCACTACTATTTAGTTAGTTTGAAAAAATGACTTTTTTAATTTCGATGTTAGGATTTATTTGATAGTTCCAAAATACTCTTATGCATTAGTATTGCCAGTGTTTTCATTTATTGTTGAATTGTCGTCTCCACATTGTATATTCATCTCAAATTGACTACTACATGAAAAGTTCTTCAGTATTTTCCTCTCGTCACTTTTCCTATTAAATAAATACGGTTTTGTGGTAATAAGGTAATTATTACCACAAAACCGTATTTATCAGTTGTTTAGCCTAAATCTTTTAAACATGACATTTCTGTATGGAGTTTGTCATAAACTGTCGTTAAACACGCGTTGAAAAAGTGTCTAAGTTTTGTGGTAGGGCCCTTATTGTTCTAAACAATAACAAGCGCCATAATGATTAAGAAAGTTTTTTCTCATGGTCAAATACTCCATTGTGTTTGTCCCATTCAATAAAACACAATAAGGAAAGCTGCCTATTCATTAACAGTCAGAGTTCTTATCAGAAGAAGCCGATATTAGTGCAATTAAACTTAGTGAATGGGGCAACGAAGATTGGGAACAGCTCAACCTTTTTATCTAACGAACTTGAAAGTATGAAAGAATAATCAAGCTCATTGTATCAGTTACTTAGTAAAGTTAGGAAGTTTTAATTAATTTAGAAATAGATTTGAGGAGAATAAAAGTCTTGATGAAATGCTCAAGTTTGAAGAGGTAATTTTCAATTGAATACAACAGAATGTTTATGTAATGGAAATTATTCGTCTTCTTTTTCGAGTGTTAGTGACTAACCTGGTTTCAGAGCTTTTATGCCACCAATGGGCCTCTGACTTGGCTTCACATGCCGTCGAGAAATATCTCTCAGGCATGCCGGTTTGCTCATACTGTTTTCCTTCACAGTTTTTGAAGCAAGTGATTTATTATGCAATACGGACATAAATCTGAAAAGTCAGAGGTGCGTGCCTTGGGTTCGAACTCGAGACCTATGACTTGGCAGTCCGACGGTCACACCACTAGGCTATTACTGCTGTAATGGAGATTATTGTAGAAAAGCAAATCTATGTATATGCGCTTTTTCTAAAACATAATACGCTTGTGTTAGTACCAAGGCCCCACATTCAGCCTGCAACAGAGGCGGAAACTTCACGTGTGTAGTGTGTGTAAATGCAAGATAATTGATATTAAATTGTCGTTCAATTGTACTCCATTATACGCGTCTACTATAGCTCTATTTAACTCCTTGTAGAACAGTAATCGATTCAGACTCATTCTCCATTCATTTGGATTCTTTTCAACGTTTATGTTCCAATGAGTAGCAGAAAAAAATAAGCATGGAATAAAAATATGAAAACTGTGCAAAAATTCCCACAGCTTGAACAAAGGTAAGTCAGTAAACATTTTCTCCCAGTTCATATTAAAGTCGATATCGAAACGACTAACTTTGATCATTAGTGGCCTGCACTAGTTTTGTATCGCTAAAATACTCCTAAACTTCAATATCATTCAAAGTTCATTTATTATTTGTCCCACTTTTTATCGAATAGCGGATAACGAAGTTAATGAATGAGTCGGAATAATCGATTCAAAGAAATTTGTCAAATGAATAGACGGCTATGAATAAAGTGTAGCCATTGAACACAGGCAGTACCTCATAATGGACTAGCCTTTTCCCATCTATGTTGGGGTCTGCTTCCAGTCTAACCGGATAATACACATAAAGCAATGGATTACGAATTTCCTTCAAAATCTTTTGGATTATGATTGAAAGTGTTACGCAATGGGGGGTGCTGGTATAAATTATCGCAACATGATAGCCTTCGATCGAATCTATTTCCAAATAGATTTAATTTGATAAATACGGAAAAATATCTAGGAACACCATACAATGATTATACTAAAGATATCATTAAAACAATAACAAAAACCGGCCAAGTGCATGTCGTACCATGCACGATGAAAGGTTCCGTAGTTGGGATGAATTTATAAAACAAACTTAACATTGTAGTTGAAAAACTTGTTCTCCGATACAGAATGTATGGAAGAACATGTTTTTACAGCTGCCAATTTAAGTTGGTCGATTATTACTCGGTAACTTGTGGAGCCTACGTAGCGGTGATAGTTTTCCTTTTAATTTCGTTATATAAACTACTGCCGTGAATTTTTTCACATATCCAAACCCAACCATTTTAAAGCTTAATATTCCGCAAACGGATCCCTGAATCAAAAATGGTTTTCACAAACTCACATTATTTTTAAACGACCTTTCCAACGATACCCCACACTATGGGATTGATGAAAAAAAAAAACCATCCCTACTTTACGTGTAGGGGAGGTACCCTAAAAAAACCACTTTGTCGGCGTCGTTTATGTGTATATCCATACCAAATTACAGCTTTCTAGTACCAACAGTCTCTGTGCTAAGCCGCGGACAGACGGACAGACGGTCAGACGGACAGACGGACATGGCGAAACTATAAGGGTTCCTTGTTGACTACGGAACCATAAAAAGTGAAGAAACTCACCAATCCACCGTTAACAGTGAGAATATTCTCAAAGGTGTTGTTAAAGTAGTAAATGTCCGTGTAGTTGGTGCCGTTGGCTACGAGGTACTCGCCGTGGCACTCCTGGTAACCTCCAGCGGAAGTTAAACACGTCCTTTGTCTCATCTTCTGAAGTTTCCTGTTGAAAAAGATGGATTTTGTAATGTCAGCTTAATAATTAAGGTATGATTAGCCTAAGGTATATATCCGTGAATGAGAAACAAAAGAATTTCTAAGAAATTATTTGAATACATTGCACGTCAGGAGTTACACAACCTTATGACGTCGTTAACTTTGTCCTATCATTAGTCTGTTAAGTTACTCACTATTCATGTCTACCATCAATTTAGAAAATGTTAATGTAATTTTGCACTTATGACACCTGAGATACAGGTTTATCCTAGTTCAGGTCGAACCATTATTATATACCTACGAATTTAGTATAAGGCTTAAAATTAATAAATTGAACTTGAAATTGAATTGAATTGAGCATAGATCATGATCACGTTTTAGAACAATGAAGACAACATTTTACACAATTATTGTTAAATATACTATACTCAATTTGTTTACCTTAACAGATAGACAATAAAGTATTGTACCTGTTGTATTTATCAATACTTTTTCACCCTAAAACAATTTTTGTAACTAAATTAAATAAACCAAAATTTGACCCAATTAGTAACCTAAAAAGTTTCCCTCTGTCGCTACCGTTGAAAGATATCATCAATCAACCACTAAATTCATTTGTCGATAAGAAAATATAGGCAAATGACTTTACAAAAACAGGAGTTTTGGACGAATATTGTTAGAAACGTAACGTTCAACGTTCATGCTGCGGACATACGTTTTTATTTTATTTTATTCGTAAAATGTTGCAGTAATGCACGTATTATTTTGTTATGTGACATAAGTTTTGATATTGCCCAGTTAAATACTCCTTTTCTCATTGTACAATAAATATGTTTTTAACCACGCGAGACACAATGGCTTTTAAATTGTCTCTGTGATTAGGGCATTCATCGGGTTAATCCACTTCAAAACATGACAGTGCTATACGAACGGTACACCATCGAAAGTTATCCTAGGTCCAAAAATATCCCACTAGGAATCCCTCAGAAAACATTTTCAAAGGCTTCAAAAATGGAAAGTTATGAAGCACTGCAATCAAAGAAACGCAATCTCGACGAATGGACTGATATCGTCGCTCGGGTAGATCGCTTACGCTTTATTAAATTGTAGACTCATCAGTTTTGGTCCACTCTCTGTGACCATAAAGCTGAACGGACTGTAATATACCCACAGGACAATTGCGATAGTACCCCAGTCGTTTGTGTAGGCTTTACGACGGTCAGAAAAATGAAGTCCGTCCGTCAGAAATGACTCAATATGTAGAACGATGATGTCTCTTTTATTGGCTGGATCATGACCATGTTATTTTTTTGATGAGCGTTAAACACACGCGACTCTTTAATAAAATTGACTTTCGGTGCGCTCTGGTTTCGATAGCCTTTCCTAATAGCGTATATTATTCTCCCACAGCATGAGCTATGTATTTTGGATACAGTCTCTGCCGTCAGCAACAATATTTTAATCACAATATTAAATTTTTGTAGAAATATTTAAGTACAACAGGGTACAACTAATATCAAAAGCTTTCTCATACTTTGCTTTTCCCTCTCATTTTAGTTTGAAGAAGCAACGAAAAGCATTCCGTCCATTTTCACCACAAAGTCTTCTGCAAATATGCATATTTTTGTACGAATCTTTTAAGTAGTTTTCAGTAAAAGTCCATTAAAGCTCTTTAGAGATTATGTTGTGATTTTGAAATGGAAAATAAAACAACGATGAAAAATGTTTTGGTTTATCTCTGGAGTAAAAAAACCGGCCAAGTGCGAGTCGGACTCGCTCATGAAGGGTTCCGTACCATTATCTATAAAAAGTAATAAAAACTAAAACGTAGTTGTCATTATTCGTAGTTGGGTTTTAGTTTTTATTACTTTAATTTTTTTTAAATTCTTTTGGGCTTATAACATATATATTTTTGAAATGTGCTCATTAAGCCCTTTCATTTGATACCCAACATGGCACGATAAAACATTTTTTTTTTTTAGTTCCTGACTTTATGTCCTCTAGAGGGCGCCATTTTTATTTAATGTGACGTCACATAGCCTATAACCAGCGGACGATCAAGACGCTTCCAACAATACCTCATTTGTCAAATCGTGATGAGTCGTTTAGAAGGTATGAGGGAACAGATGAACATACATACATACATTCATACATACATACGAGGTGCATTCAATAAGTACCTAGCCTCATCGCCAGAGGGCGCTGTAGTTTCAAAAAAGTTTTACCACAGTGTAGCACATTCTTTTTTAATTCTTTTTTCAAATTTTCATTCCAATCCCTTCATTTGTTTTAATTTGACAACTTATGGAAGCGAACGTGTCGATCGATTTTACAAAAATGGAAAAAGAGCATTATCGTTCGGTGATTCGATTCCTATTTTTGGAAGGGAAAACGCGCATCGAAATCAAAGAGCGCTTGGATGCTGTGTACTATTCTCCATCGATGGCCACCGTCAAGAATTGGTTCAACGAGTTTGCACGTGGCCGTACGTCGGTTTTTGATGAACCACGTCCAGGTGCACCGAAAACAGCAGCTACGGAGGAAAACATAAAAAAAAATCCATGATCTCGTATTGGCAGATCGCCGATTGAAGGGGCTAGCTGAGACTGTAGGCATTTCAGAAGGAACAGTGCATCATATTCTTCACGAGGAACTCGGCATGAGAAAGCTGTCGGCGCGATGGGTGCCGCGTTTACTCACACCAGAAAACAAGCGCAACCGTGAGACCACATCGGAGACGTGTTTGGCGCTGTTTAAGCGGAATCCAGCGGAGTTTTTGCGTCGTTTTGTGCCGTCGATGAAACCTCGATCCACTGGTAGACACCAGAGATCAAGGAGCAATCAAAACAATGGATCCAGACCGGGGAACGTGCTCCAAAGAAGGCGAAAACTGTAAAATCGGCCGGAAGAGTTATGGCCACCGTTTTCTGGGATTCACAAGATGTGATCTACATCGATTACCTCGAGAAGGGTAAAACAATTACAGGGCTTTACTATGCCGATTTATTGGGCCGATTCGACGCCGAATTAAAGAAAAAACGACCCCATCTGGCGAAGAAAAAAGTGCTGTTTCACCACGACAACGCACCGGTTCACACGTCTGCCGTTGCCATGGCCAAATTGGTCGAATTACGCTACGAATTGCTGCCCCATCCACCGTATTCTCCAGATTTGGCCCCTTGTGACTTCTTTCTGTTTCCTAATCTGAAAAAATCACTCGCCGGTAATAGATATGGATCGAATGAGGAGATCATCGCCGCCACGGAGGCCTATTTTGCAGTGTTTGACAAAAACTATTTTTCGGACGGGTTAAAAAAGTTGGAGCATCGCTGGGCTAAGTATATCGAACTAAAAGGAGACTATGTTGAAAAATAAATTGCCACTTTTCCAAAATTTTCGTTTACTTTTTGTGGGCTAAGTATTTATTGAATGACCCTCGTATATACATACATACCGGTCAAAATCATAACCCTCCGTTTTTCTTCGCCGTAGTCGGGTAAAAACGGCAAACAAATCACGTTTGTTGTACGGGAGCCCCCTTAAATATTTATTTTATTCTGTTTTTTTTTGTTTTTTTTTTGTTATAGCGGCAACAGAAAACATCATCTGTGAAAATTTCAACTGTCTAACTATCACGGTTATAAGATACAGCCTGGTGACAGTCGGACGGACGGCGGAGTCTTAGTAATAGGCTCCTACTCTTTGGGTACGGAACCCTAAAAACTGAATGGTAAACGAAATCAGAATTCTTAAAAAGGAACACGTAGTTATATTTCATTTTGCTCCTTTTGTTAAAAAAATCAACAAATAATGACTGAATCGGAATAATTTTAGGGATCGGTTTCCGAGTCAACAGCTCGCCGACCTTCGTAAAGAAAGACTTCTGCCCGAAGGGTAGGTATTATATTTTGGCTCTCGAGGTAGGCACGTGACTCCAAGATACACGTTGCTTCACAACGTGAAATTATTACAAAAACAAAATATAATCAACTAGCTACTAGATCACAATTATGTTCGCATCTTAGACCAACGAATTCATGAATGTGCTCTATTAAAAAGTACCTATCTTATGTGTTGACAAGATCTATCTGTGTACCCAAATTCCTTTGACGGTTTATTTTATTGATGGAGTTACAAACTTCTTCTCAAACACATGACGTAATTTTAAGACTTTCATCACCATTTTATGTTGTGTTTCAAATGGGATGAAAGTGCATCATAAACCATTACAAGAACAAAATTTTACTAGTCTGACCTTTTCAACAACGTACTTTCATGTTCACAAGTACAGTTTCTTTTCCAGGACCCACTATAGTGGTATATAATTCATGCTAAGCTGAATTTAGTGCAGCATACCCACACTAGATCGTAAAATCAAGTATTCAGAGACTGTAATGGGACATAGAGGGACCATTGGCCTGTTTTATAGGGATTATGGTACGATATTTTTATTTTTACGAGCTGTTTAGATTAAACACATTCTCAACTACGAATATGTTATGTGTGGGTTATTGTTGCTGATTCTATACTGCCTAGTTTATTTGTATTTGGTCCTTCCTCGCTACGCTGTTTCATTTGCATTTTATGGAAATGCTTGTAATGTATGATCTTTATTGCTGTGCACATTTTTATTATCTTGGTAGCTTTTCAAACAGCAAGGATGCTTCATTTAGAATTACATTATTATTTTTACTTTGATGTTCAAGAAACAATAATAGCCTCTACGTTGGATTTCGTGATAAAGGCACATTTTTATGTATTTGAGGTCAATTGCGGTCATTGCAAATAGAACTGACCGCACGATCAGTTACTAAAAGACTGAACTAGGTCTATTTCGATTCTCAACTCGAAATAAGCAAACCCAGTATAATTGTATTCAATTCTATTGATATTCACGTGCAGACGAGCCGCGTGAAGATTTCATGAGCAGGCTTCGTTTAGCTCCGGAACTGTTCGGCCAATCCCGAAACGTACACGTGACTCAAGTGTACACAATAGCTTTAGGCGAACGAGGAATGTAACTACAACTGCTATGAATTCTTCATTATGTTTCCAGTTATATTAGAAATGTGAATGTTCGGATGTTGGTTCTCCGATTGTGACGTTGGCTGAATAGATTTGGTAGAAGCTTGGCATATAGACAGACTGTGGAATAGGATATGTATTCGTTCCAGTTAAAGATTTCGTAGGGAAGACTTGTCTAACTACTAGATAAAAAACTACTCCGTTCTCTCAGCGATTGAAAATGTGTTTTGATCGGGAAACATACCGGAGAAAACCTCGTAAAAAGTTATCATGTATTGAATATTCGACAATTTTGTATGTAAATCAATCAATTTAAGGTTTCAAGGACATTTTAATTAGTTTCGGAGTTTTTTGGCTACGCGCGCGGCGTAGCTTTAATTTATTTACATATGTCAGGATTGTCAATTTTAATTAATGTTTTTATTATTTTTTATTTTATTTTTTTAATTCTAAACTTGTATTTATTTGCACACCATGACAATAATGGTAAAGATGTGTCAGCACAACTCCATGCACATATAACTCCTTGCATGCATTTTATTGTATGTACACACATGTTTGAGCAAATTAAGTTATTTGTATTTCTTATTAAGAGACTTGGGTGTGCTACAGACTCTCTTCATTCGGATTACGGGAACTGGGTTAAAATTATCACAAGATTTGACTGGTAAGTAGACGGATAATAATAATTCTTACCATTGCGTAATAAAGCTGGTACCGATAGTATAGATCGGCGTGGACCGGTTGACGTCAAGACTGGTCTCCGTAGAATTCATGCTGGTATTGAAGGCTGGTATTATTGTCTGAGTTGAGTGGTCTGGTTCCGCTACCGGACCTCAATGCGTCTGGAACAAAACTGTATTTAAAACTTAGGATGATGCGGCAGTTTCAATTTTGAGTAAAGTGTAAAGCTACTTTTTTTCGGCTAAATCATATTCCATTGAGCGTCTTAGAAATCAAGTATTTGAGGACGAAATATTAAGCTACGTTTAGATTTTTATAAGTTTAAAAACTACTTTTCTTATTCAGAATTTAATTATGTTCTAAATTAATTTAATAAATTTTTTTCGTCAGTCGAAATAAATTCTCTTGCTCAACTTTCTATCTTTTCATACACGCGAAAACAAAACCAGCTGTTCCCTATATTTTGACGAGCTAAACATAAATGTAGGGAACAGCTGATTTTTTTTCGCGTTTTCAGCGTTGTTCCCGTATTGAAAGTTGTTCATAATGATGAGTACAATGACCCCTTAAGAGATTTCGTATATGATAGATACACCTTATAAACTTTACATGTCACAATATTGTAAAACTTTTTCATCTTATGAATCATAAATTCAACATCACCAAGTTTTTAACTCAGTCACACAACGCAATCATTCGAAAAAAAATCTTCCCTCTATAGCCTCCAACATTCTAATTTCATACATTCCCTCACCCTTAACTAGAGCACCCTTGACACGCATAATAATGCAAACATCAACATAGAATGCACGTCTCATTGAATAGCTATTATGTACCTCCTTCACTGTCGTGCTATTCAAATCTCACCGTTATAGATAAGGAATGTGCCAAACGGGGAACGGGTGTCGTCCGGCCGCCGAGACGGCCCGGAACGGCAGCGTCGTCCATGCGATCACGGCTTTATTTCATCTGTAAAGGAGACGCTTCAGTTTGATCAGTGGACCGTGGATGTAGGTGGGAATTATTTTTGTTTGGTCTCGGTACGTTTTATTGGAATTTTATAGGTCAGTGAGTTTTCAGTGGAAAATATTTTGCTTGTCGAATATTTTGGTAGATTTTGCTTGGAAAATCTTGTAAAACCAGTGGCATTTTGAGTGGCACTTGTGGCTAAGTAATAAAAGCCGCTCGGGTCGATCTATCAGGTTAAGCTACGCTTGCCGGGGTTGGTCCGTGGATGGGTGACCATCTTTACATACTGAGACTCCTCCGTGCCTCGGAAAGCACGCTAAGCCGTTGGTCCCGGCTGTCATTTGTAGATCTTTGACAGTTGTTACGGGTCGTCAGAAGCCCGAAAGTCTGACAACCAGTCTTACCAAGGGGTATCGTATTACCCAGTTACTGGGTTGTGGAGGTCAGATAAGCAGTCGCTCCATGTAAAATACTGGTACCTATTCAGCTGCATCCGGTTAGACTGGAAGCTGACCTCAACATACTCGTAGTTGGGAAAAGGCTAGGCAGATGATGCTGTTCCTTCACCGTGGTGTTTGAGCTCAAACTCCCGTACAGCAAAGAACTGCTCAACGATAAATTATCACATTGAATATCGAAATGGATCTACTATTATTTATCCCTTCATTTATGTCTCCAGCGTACCTAAATGTAATACATGCGTACATAAATATGTGTAGCGACAACTGAATGGTTCACTGGCTCGCTTACTCGGCTGGAAATGGACTATCTCAAGG
This sequence comes from Lithophane ornitopus, assembly GCA_948473465.1. Lineage (NCBI taxonomy): Eukaryota > Metazoa > Arthropoda > Insecta > Lepidoptera > Noctuidae > Lithophane > Lithophane ornitopus. Next base: position 15,470,328 of record OX419621.1, on the reverse strand, counting down.
ACTATCAGCTACAAGATAATATAATATACAGTATGTTAACTAACGAAGGGCGTTGCCGGTAACCTGCATTAGTATGTGACGGTATCTACATCGCCACATGCGAACTACGCATCAAAGACCTGACGTCACACAAAAATCCTGACGTCACATAAATCCTGCATCGCGCAATTAAAGTTTACCGTGCAATGGACATATATACAAGAAACCAACAACAACTATTGGGCAGTTGCCCGCCAGACACAATACCCGTCTGGTCGGAGGATCCTCCCTTTCTATGGTGGATGTGTGAAGTTTACACCCTGTTTCTCATACCGCTAAAAGTAAAGCGTCTATCCATGCAAAAAAAAAACATTAAAATGATTCTAGTCACCCCCTCCAAGACGTAGTTTTGTATGGAGAAGAATGGGCAAGAAATTCCACCGTTACTCTTTTAAAAACGTTTTACAATATTTTGTATACCTACATTAACTAGATATGTCAAGTCACACAAACTGTAGCAATATGTAATGTTAGAGGGTTTAGTTTCATATTGCTCACAGCATACGGTGGAGTTGTGCCCTGCTTGGGCGGAGCACCGCCGTGTCCTCGTGGAGGCGATTGGCGGCAATGACCTCTCACGTCCGGCCCTGGTCCAGGCCATGGTACGGAGCGAGAGGGCATGGGAAGCCATCACCTCCTTCTGCGAAGCAGTAATGCTCGCGAAGGAGGAGGCGGAACGCGTGACGGAGAGGCAAAGTTTGCGCCCTCACGCCCCTAACCGCCGCCGTTGGAGACACCCTGGGCGTCGGGAATCCCAGGCGAAATCCCGGCCACCATAGGCGCGGGCTTGCGGACGCCGAGCAATGGGAAGCTCGCCGTCCGATAAGGACCAGGCTCGGGTCGATGGCGCGTCGTGTTCCACGCGTGCCTCAAAGAGATGTCAGCACACCTGACGGGGTCCGTTAGGACCGATGCCTGCCAGGGTTGCGGGAAAGTCCGAAAGGGATACCGGGATCCTGGCAACAGGCAACTGAAGGAACATGGGTGGGGTTTAGTCAGTAAAAGTCTGACACGCCCTTCCGCTCCGCCCAGAGCGGGAGAAGTCATTTGATGATTTCCCACCCAAAAAAATAAAAAAAGATTTGATTTGATTAGAAAGGTTTAGTTTCCGCATTTAGTCCTTCAGGTGGACCATTGTGCGTATGAGCGTAACTGTGAGCAATATTTTCCATTGTAAAAAAATAATTGCTGTTGATTTACGAACCGCCTTATTGGTCTAGTGATGTAGAATTTCTCAGTAGCACCCCGGAGTCTGGTTTTGTGGCCCGGTTGATGCCAATAGGCTCGCCACCTATTATATGGGACTTAAATTGGCGAAATGTGGGTGTAGTATAGGTACAGCTCTTTACAGGCGTGATGATAAGTATGTGTTATAATCAAAAATGTTTCAGCACTTGCACTCCAGGGGGCATAAACCAGTCACATTAGCAATTCTTCTAAAAGCAGTTCATTCCCTGAATCCCAGCTGTCATTAGCAATTCCCCTAATTTGACATAGATGCAATTCATAATTTGTGGACCATTTTACGAATCTCCATAGAAAACTGTCAAACAGATGAATTATATCGTAATATGAATTACACGCAGATAATATTATGAATTGTCAGTTTGTTACATTTTACGTTGATTCATAATATTTACCTATTATGATTCTGCCAAAGTGACTGTTTTAAGCCCCCTGGGGGCCTAAACCAGCCACATAAGCAATTCTTCTAAAAGCAGTTCATTTCCTGAATCCCAGCTGTCATTAGCAATTCCCCTAATTTGACATAAATGCAATTCATAATTTGTGGACCATTTTACGAATCTCCATAGAAAACTGTCAAACAGATGAATTATATCGTAATATGAATTACACGCAGATCATATTATGAATTTTCAGTTCGTGACATTTTACGATGATTCATAATATTTTCATATTATGATTCTGCCAAAGTGACTGTTTTAAGCCCCCTGGGGGCCTAAACCAGCCACATAAGCAATTCTTCTAAAAGCAGTTCATTTCCTGAATCCCAGCTGTCATTAGCAATTCCCCTAATTTGACATAAATGCAATTCATAATTTGTGGACCATTTTACGAATCTCCATAGAAAACTGTCAAACAGATGAATTATATCGTAATATGAATTACACGCAGATCATATTATGAATTGTCAGTTCGTGACATTTTACGATGATTCATAATATTTTCATATTATGATTCTGCTAAAGTGACAGTTATAAGCCTCCAGGTGGTGGTACTGGATTAAGAAAACAAAGTGCCTAAATAAAACAAATAACGTTCCCTGCTTCATAAGCACCGTCATAAAAATAACACCTTTATTATTTATACGCTCATCAAACCGAGCCCATTATTGCAACACTTTAGCGACCTCATATCGATAGCTATTTACTACACAAGGAAAGGAAGCTGATACAAATATAACCGGGAACCGATAACAAAGAATTTTATGATAAACGGTTTATTTATATTATTTATGTATAACCTGTTCTAAATCAGGGCGATCGCTTTACGTCAAAATAATAGGATTAACCCCGGCAAGCGTAGCTTAACCTGATTGATCGATCCTTGCAGCTGTTAATGTTTAGCCACGAGCTCCTCCCAGCTCCCTGTGTCCCAGCAGTGCGAGCATTATAGGCTCATAATGCTAACTTACGGATGACTTTTCGAAAATGTTTTCAGATTCTTAAATATTTTTATTTTTTTAGCTCTTTTATATTACCTATATTTTTACCTGAAAATGTTTCACCTTATATTTCAGTGTTCTCCACGTAGTAAAAGGTGTTCTCGAGCAAGGCAGGGCAAAATAAAAGGGGTTTGAAGGTCAGTGCCGATGGTACTGAATTATTACTATTATATGCGCGCCGATGGATTTTGTGAGAATAATTTTATGTGATTGACGTTTGGGGAGTTTGTGTTGAAAGTCTAGATATTCGGTCAATATTTGGCTATTAAAAACCTAAAGGCATTTTGATTTTCAGTGGGACAATACGTGTTGAATAATAAACAAACAAATAGCAACAGATACAAGAAGGACGACATGAGTGAAGAGACATCAAAATAAATCACACAGATGCAATTTAACTTTGTTTTGTCTCCAAGTTAGAATATGGAAGCTATAGCCAGCTTGTGATGTGTAACTTTGAGACGAAATGAAAAGAGTATAAAATGAAAACAATAAGGAATATTATAAACCTGAATGCCAAATTTCATTCTGAATTACTAAGTCAAAAGAAGAAAGAAACTAAAGTAGTTAATTATTTTTTACTCTGAGGACCTATATATATATATATATAGTGCAGACCGTATTTCGGCCAAAGCGGCCAATCTCAACGAAGACTATCCTTCGGCGCGGGAGATATTATAGTCCACAAGTGTGTGCGCAGACACAAGTGCACTCTCTCTTCCCTCACTCTCATAGTCCGATGGGACGGCAATCCGACATGACCGGAGATAGATCAGGCGCAGGCCAACCAACCAACGTCTTAACCGAGGCATGGGGGCATCCAACCGCCAACTTCCAATCTCCGGGCTGTTACTTGGTACCTAATTCCTAATGCAAAAACCAAATAACACTTTGCCCGACCCGGGAATCGAGTCTCAGCAGTCGCACTTACGACCACGAGAATAGTTCTATTTCTTTGTTTATGACTATCAAAAGTGCCTTTTATGTGCCTATTTGAAATAAATTATTTGACTTTGACTTTGACTTTGAGACCAATGAGGCAGTTAGCTGAGAACCTAACAAGTACTAGAAGTAAGAAAATAAAATATACTTAAATCACAAACTTACATGAATATCCCACTCCATATTACAATAGAAAATCAAACTATTCACAACTATCCACGACGAACACCGTCGTCTAGATAGCAAAGAATAACCCTCATTCACACCGCTATCTGACAGTAACCGACCTCGTTAGCAAATAATTAATCATTAAAAACCTAGGACCCAGGGCAAATTTAATGAACCTCCTTGATACCTGAATGAAAAATCTGTGAAATGACAATGATTGTGAAATATTAATTATCCCCTCGGGATTCTTTGAGAAATTATTGACAATAGAGGAGGAGAAGAGTGGAGCTGTGAATTCCAAAAGATGGAATTTAATATTGAAGTTCCAATTACGGTCTGGATATATTTGCCAGTGATTAATGGTCTCGTTTGGGAGTTTAGAAGAGTTGTGGTTTTTAGTGGATTTGTTTTTGTCTGTGTCTTTGTCTAAGTTATAATATGATTTTGGGAACCCATTGGTACTGGAATTTCGACGAAGGATTAGATATTTAGGAATCTTATGACGAGACGTGTACGATTCCTCTTCGAAAATGTTTGTAGTAGCTTCAAAGTAATCTTTGGAATTTAAATTACTGTTATTATTTAAGAAATTCTATCTGCTGATAGAAGAATACTAGATGATGATTAGATGTGAGTGTTATATAGGTGCACCTCTCCCAAAACTCTTCGGGGAATTCAGGCGTGATGTTGTCTATCTGCTGCTACGTCTATTTTCTTATTAATATCACTTTCTATTATGATTCCACCGCACTCCAAATGTGCAATTCCCATTCATCGTATACCTTACGGAGCGTACTGGAATTGAAAAATCAATTGCTTCAAAATTGCATTTCCTAAACCCACGAGATTAAATCTAATACTCAGAATATCCCTGCAATATAAGCCGCAACGTCGTTTGGGATAACGTATACATCTGCAAGCCTTGTGAATAATATCACTATTTCTGACCCACATTGGTCTAAATTGTTTTTGGTATGATCAAATGTATTTACATAGAATCCCTTCTAAGAATATCTGCTCTCTCTTTTTATCTTTTTAACGTACTCGTGATTGATCGATAAGATTTTTTGGAGTTGGTCTGTCTACTTGAATACGAGGCCTTTGGCTACTTTATATGTGAGTATATTATGTATTTTTTTGTGACGTGCAATGTCTTTGTGCAGAATAAACAATTTTACTTTCGATTTTCTTTTTTTGTTGATTTGTGACATACTCGCCGCGTTCTATGATGTTGACAATTTATTATTGACTCAACTTTGATAGTGAATTTCTAATGGTTTATTGGCATCTACAAATACTGACTATAAGGACAAATGACCGCAAAGCAAAATATTGTACGAATCTGAATATTTAAAATGAAAATAATTGAACCGCAAGCTCTCTTTTGTTTTCGACTTATTTTCAGGAATGAAATAAAATATCCATAATTATATTTTCTGATAAATTCTCAGTTCGTGGTACTCTGAATATACGTGATTAATATCGAAATATACCGAGTGGATTGTGATGTGGTTTTGATCATCATTCAGAACGTGTTTCAAGGATGATTTTGGTGTAGTAATTATTAATATGACACGTGCGATATGGGTCTCTGGTTTAAATAATATGTTATGTATGTATGGTAATGGTAATATTATTGAGTTGACACGACAAAGGTCTAAATTAAACTGATATGATTGTGTTGTATTAAATAATCTAGGAATGCTTTAAATATAAGCTTTAGCAAAGAGCTTATAAACTGATAACTACAGATAATATTATTAAATAACTGCTTGTCCAAATACTTTATTAAATAAATTTAAAATAACTTTATTTCAGACCTTAATCCATAATTATGATGTTAGTATACGACGAAAATGTAATTACTAAAGAGGCCTGCAGAAATAAATGATAAAATGGTAAGTTTATATGAAAAGAAATAGTTACCTACTTACTTAGGAGATTTTTATATCTCGTCGTATATTTTTTAGATAAGTAAACCACTGAAGCATAAATTCGCGCAAAAATAAAATATGGAATGGGCCTAAAGATTTTTTACTTTTAACTAAATGGCAGACAGCACTCACGAAAATTACATTCCATTGATTTAAAAAAAGAACGACTCTATGGAAGTCTGCTGGCAGGTAGAATCCAAAATGCTTAACACTGACATTAAAATCTAAATTCAAATGAACCTACAAAGTTTCCGAATTAAGCCGACGTTTTTTAATTACAAATTCATTTCGTAATTAGGTACTATATTGTCCGTGGTTTTTGAGTTCTGCAAGATTCAGGCGGACTTTAATGATTTCTGTTAAAATAAAAACACAAGTTTCATACTTTTGATTAAGTTACTTTTGAAATTTTGTATTAAACTGGAGATATTTAGCACCTGCATGCATGCATGCATGCATGCTACTGTTTGGCTCTGCATCACCCTAGTTGACTGATGGCACTAATTCCGCCTTTGTACACATTTGTGTCCTTGAAGTATTTTTATTTTTTGACGAAGGCGTAATGTTTTGGCCACTTAAGAAAACTTGTTCATAATATTCATGTTCTTTCCCTCTGAATAGAATAATGAGTGCATTTTCATGCACTTGTTCTTTGAGTGTAAAATCTAAGTGGTGCCTATCTTTTAGTTTACTTAGCCATTACAACTAAATGAATACCATGTCGGAACCCGGAAACTAAAATGCAATAATTCTCACACAGATGAGCTCTCATAGTTTACCTAAAACAATACTGCTGATTTAATAATTCCAAAATCATTTCTTTTTATCCATTTATGATAGAAATAATATAGAAATAATTAAAATGATAAAATAAAATTAAAATCATAAAATTAAAATAAAATCTTTAATAATACGCCTGCCTCTGAGTCATTTGTTTAGTTAAAGTACTTACTGACATTCAAACCTGTTCACAAAATAATAAAATTACTTCGCTTCTAATGCAATAGGGACTTAAACACTGTAGCAAGCTACATTGAAACGTGGTTAGCATGCAAATTGGCTTGTGGATTCGAAATTAATAGAAATGATGGGCACAGATTATAATCTACTGTTTAATATTCTACGCGAAGCAATGTTACAGGTAACTAACTAGTTCTTGTGTTGAGATTTCGTTTGTGTACCTGATATTTGTCTCGACATAACATAACGCCACGCCTGTATTCCCTGAAGAGGTAGGCAGAGGTGTACCTATAGCACAACCACATTTCGACATTAATATTTTAAGTCCCATGTTAATATGCATGCCTATTGCCATCAGTCGGGCACAAATCCCGACTGCTTGCTGCTATTGAGAAATTCCAGATGGAAAAACTCAATATCACTTTGCCCGACCCGGGAATCGATCCCGTACCTCATGATCAGCAGTTGCGATTGTGAACACTAGACCAACGAGGCAGTTTGTATTGAATTTGTTATTATTGGTTTTTGACTATTTCTTAATGACTCATTGACCAATTGCGTAATCGTAATTTTAAAGTGTTAATAATTCCAAAAAAAAAAAAAAAAACTTAAAATTTTCATTTCTTTTCTCCACTGCTTGCTTTACAAAGGTAATAATCAAAATGGTGTTTTTCTTACTTAATCTCTTGTCTCTTAAATAATAAGAAACAGATTAAAATAAATCCTTTTGTTTCCTTATCCAAAAAAGGATGCTGAAAAAAAAGTTGTTAAAATATTCTTCCAATCTTTTATGAATAGACAAAAATGATTACGTATTGTTAAAACTCTCTTTTGTTTCAGTTCACCGTTCAAAAGACTGAAGGATAATGAAGGCTTAGCTGTAAGATTTAATTTACTTACAGATTCAGTTGCTATGCTAACGAAGTGAGGTGAAAGTAAAGCTTGTCTCCCACAGCCTCATTTTTATCGCGCGATAATAACGCTAGCGTTATGGTGATATCTGTTTTCAGTACATTTTGTATTAGGACGGCCACGAAGTTACACACTGCTGCGATAATAATGCCGCAATAGGAGTAGGACGCGCGTTTCTCCGTCCTGCGATATTCAGATAAGTGTTCTTAGAACTTTTTGTATTAGGACGCATGCGATCTTACACGCACCTGCGGAAAGGGGAAAAAGGAATCGGGACGCATTATCGCAATAACTTGCGTTATTATCACGCGATAAAAACGCGCCGGTAGAGGAGAGGCTTAATTTTATTTTAAAATATCAATGATTCAGTTCCACCATCCCGCACTGGTCTCGCGTGGTGGATTATGACCCACTCACTCCCTCTCACACAGAGGTCTGTGTTCTAGAGGCTGTGTTCTAGCTGGTTGAGCTGAATGGTGCTGATCCATGCGTCATGTTCGTGAACGGGCGCCGTCAGTTGTGACTGGTCATCTCTTACCTGCCATGGCTTATTTTAATTTTTGAATTGTTCTTATTTTATAATTGCGGACGCTTTTAACGTGCTTTCTACATTGTTCTCACATGTATAATTTCAACATGAATGATGTAACCATTATATTGTAACAATATTTTGATTTAAAAGAGTGTCCATGGAGTTTCTTGCCCGTTCTTGTCCATAGGTACCTACTACGCTTTGGAATGGGCAACTAGCTTCATATTTCTGACTCCTTGAAAATTCAAAAGTGCCTGTAGATGGTTTAATTGAAATAAATGCTTTGAGTTTGAGTAGAAACGTTTTAGGCTGATTATAATGAATCAGATTCACGTTCAGAACTTGACACCTGTATTTTCTTCTATCCACATAATATCGATACCCATGTAATAGAGTGCGATTTTTTTCCATATCATACCTAGGTAAAATCCAGAATTTCCAAATCAAAAGTGCAATATTTTAGAGGCCTTATTTTCGCTTTTGTAGACTTTCGTTTGATCACACAAATACACTGATGGTAAGTGTTATTATGCCTATAATTAATAGGGATTTTTTTATATCCAGATTCCATGGGTAAATAACAGCCGCACGGATCGATCGAAGGCTAAACTACGCTTCCCTTGGTCAGTAGGGGATAGGTGACCATCCATTATGCAATGGATGCTCACTAAGACCTCTTCTATTCGAGACCTCTCCATGCCTCGGAAAGCACGCTAAGCCGTTGGTCCCGGCTGTCATTGGGAGATTTTTATCAGTCGTTATGGGTCGTCAGAAGCCCGAAAGTCTGACAACCAGTCTTACCAAGGGGTATCGTGTTACCAAGTAACTGGGTTTTGGAGGTCAGATAGGCGGTCGCTGCATGTAAAATACTGGTGTTCAGGTGCATCCGGTTAGACTGGAAGCCGACCGCAACATGGTTGTGAAACGGCTAGGCGGATTGATAATTTTTTTCACGGTACTGAGGCGGACCTCAGTATATGCAATTTTTTACCAGAAAAAGGGCTTTGTGACTAAAATTGGCTATTGTGTGCAATGAAGTCTAATACATAAATTAAAAATTCTCACTGGCTCATGCATCCATTTGAATAATAATGCGCGAGAGCATACATGGGCAAAATATGCAGCCTTTGTACCAGTGTAGCCAGAGTTTAATCATAAATATTTACTATGCGGTATTATGAAACAGATAAAATAAAATAACATAGTAAAATTAATGACTTACAAACAAAATACTTAATTATAAATGGTGATAGAAACGGGGATTTACTGAAATAGCTGTGGTGTAAACTGCAGTGGAGGAAATGTTTTGGTTAGATTATAATAAAATATACTTCCAGCCATCCTTGGAGGTGTTAAAAGTTGCTCCCTGAGGCATAATGTTATGAATTTACGGAGTGTTATTTAGGTATTGTTAAACTTGGTAGAGGAAGACTTGGTCAAAATAAAGGAAATAATTATATTCAGCTAAAATTTTTTACATAATCCTATGTCATGCGTTTTATGGCAATGAACTAAATATCCTGGTAATTGAAGAATCTCCAGGGGCCCTTACAACAAACCTTGATGTATTTATGTGATGCGGACCAAGAATCACGGAAAAAGAATAAGAATTAAAAATTGATTTTTTTATTGTTTGATTTGCGGATTAAGAATTTCGGATTTTATTTCTTATTTAGGGGTATGAGGATCAGGGTGTAAAGTTCACTCATACTCCATAGAAAAGGGAGGATCCTCCAACCAGACGGGTGTTGTGTCTGGCGGGCAACTGCCCAACGATTGATGTTGGGTTCTTGTATATATGTCCACTGCACGGGAAACTTTAATTGCGCGATGCAGGATTTATGTGACGTCAGGATGACGTCAGGTCTTTGATGCGTAGTTCGCATGTGGCGATGTAGATACCGCCACACTTATTTTATCTTTTGCTGTTGTTGTGCGTTTTGTTTCTGCAGAATAAACAATGTTTCTTTCTTTTCTTTTTTCTTTCTAACATCAAGATGTTAAGAATGTATATGTTATGGACCAAGTGATTATCAGGGCATTATTAAAAATATCCCGGGCAGTTTGAAAAATGCCCAATATGAGAGGGCAGTGTGATAACATATATTGAAATAATCAAATCGACCGGGCATTTTGTATTATGCTAGTCATCTAAGGGGCAGCACGATTAAAACTAGGTTTTATTACTATTATTTTAAATTTCAAACGTAGAATCAATATATAAATCAAATAAAATCTTTCCATTCGTAGACACTCTGCTGACCTATGATGACTTTACCATAATACCTGTGTATTATTAGATTGCATATAGACCACACGGCAATACTTATAATGACGAGGCAATGTGATAAATAAAGAAGTTCAAATTATAATTAATTATTTCCCTAAGTAGCTTGTCATTATTGATAATGCGCGGGCATTATGAAAAATGCCCCTACTTATTAGTTGGTCCATAAAATATACATTCTGTCATGTTATTTTTGATAATAATTATGTAAAGTCACGGACATTACTTGATGAGCCACCTGGCACTGTTGGTATTTTAGCCGTGTAATGCAAATCGGGTTTATTCGGTTCCCGACACGGAAAGTCATAATGTCTTCGTATTAGTAGAAGAATATTATATTTAATAACTTTACCGGTTGGCTAACCTGAGTTCCAGAACTACAAACTTGACAGCAGAGTGACTACCTAAAGTCAACCAATTGCAGGTCTAGCAACAGTAACCTAGCAACGATTGTTTAAGCGTAGCGTTAGTAACGTTAGCGTACGGAGAAATAATAATAGTCATTTCGACAACTTTTAAATTAACGTCTCTGACCTCGACATTTCAACTGTCACTGTCTTCAGATAAGTTTTCAAAATAATCGATTAATGAGCTCTGATTCAAACGAGGTCAGTATCAAATAGATTGGACAAACTTAATGCAACATTTTATTTATTTTTATCACTGAGAACTTATTAGTCAACCTCTATGGATAAGACTATTTCCGATTATAAGTCATTTATTTGTCATCTTGTTTACGAGCGTACGGTTTGAGTTCGGGTTTAATCGGGTAATCTCGTGAATGTATGAAACTGTAAAATTGAAAAGTTTGAAGGTGGCTTATCAATTAAAGTCCGTGGCTGTACAAGGGGAAATTATCAAAGGGCATCAAAAAATTCGTCCGCATCGCTGTCAACAGGAAAAGTGCCCAAAAGGCTGGCCGCATTGCCACGATGTATGGCAATGCTGATTCTTTGGCCAAAAAATAGGCCAGCCCTCTGGTCACGTAAAGATTATTATTAAGTAGGTTATATATTACAAAAGAGATGGCTAAAAAAAAAACCATAATCGCCAGAAATTTCATATGCACCGTTTTTATAAGCATAATATGTACAACAAAAACACATCATAATATTCTGCAAAAATGACGTGGTATACTAGATATATTATGATCAATGAACAATAAAAAAATCTAATGTAGCCGTGATGTAAGAATTCTTTGGGGTCCGTAATTATAAAAATGTTTTTATTACGAAGTATTATAGGAAAGCATTTTTTCGTAGAATGTTAATTAAACGAAAAAATCATATAATTATGAAATAATATGTACACATCAAACATCGTGATCTATTGTCGTTACTATACACCACGAACAATAATGACTAACAAACATTTTTATCAGTCTGATGAATGTGTAAAGAATAGGATAGAACGAGTTTGATGGTAAAAGCAAGAGTGCGAGAAACTACCTGCTCCAGCTAGGCGCCACCTACCGCGTCTAATTGTGCATGTAAACCAACCATGTATTAAAGGGTATACTTTTTACATTATTTTAATATATTATCAATCATAATAAAGTGATAGTGATAAAATAAAAGTTAAGAAAAATCAATTGAAGTATGATTCTCATACAGTGTTATAACTTCTGTACTATATGGTTTAGGAGGCTGATTTTTTGAAAATGTAATGGGATTACTATAGTGAACCCATTTTTATACATTTCGTTGCTGGCGATTCTGGGTTTTTTGTATATGACTTTTTAGCCATGTCCTTAGTTAATAGTTATATTTACCTGTAATTATGTGAATATTTTAATTGATATTAAAAAAAAAATTATAGAAATTGTTTATATAGACACTGAATTGAAAATTTAGCATGGAGGAAGAATGCATCAAAATGAAGAAGGTGCGTATATTTTAACAGATAAAGGTTTAGAGCGAGTTAAATGTCCAACAGTTCACGGCAATAAACTGAATTCATCAATAGTATAACCTCTAATAGGTACTTCTAACACTAAAATAAAGACTGATGAATTTGTCGAAATAACGCGGCAACCGAACTTTACTAAGGCCACAAAAGTTAATACCCAAACATTACCGATTTATTGCAGCCCGAATAAAAATCAGATGGTGTTCCATCGAAAAACAAAGATACGTAAGCAAGAGAGATTTCCAATTTATGTTTGGACGTAAAACGCAAAGTTGTGGGTGACAGGTGTTGGGTAGTAATGAAACTGTATCGGATGGAAACAGTCTGTTGCGCAGATTTGGAAACAACAGTTTTTGGTATTGTTTTAACGATGCTTTTTTTACACGAGCCACTCAATTGCGTAATTCTTGGCTTGAATTTCTATAAAATTTTGGAATTGCTGTAAAATTAAGAGACTAGTCGGGTCAGGTTAAAAAAGAAAAATGCTTCCTTTGAAGGTCAAGTCTTATATTTTTCACAAATTTTTCAATAAAATGTGCCGGTCGGGGCCTCTTGGCAAGACTTTGTGTTAGGGACAGTCCGCCACAGAGCTCTGTCATCATAGAGGAGTTCATACACCGCCCACTGTACACCAATTTACAGCAATTGTATAGAAATCGTGTAAGCCGTATGTAGGAATTAGGGTAGATTTACAAAGACTATGACAGAATAGGACAGTCACAGAATACAAAGAATTCAGCAATTTTTATTTAAGTTTAAACTTGTTTTTTTATATTTTTTTAAGGTTGACGTTGATTTTTTCGTGTTCTTTTGCTTTTGACAAATAAATTAGTTTTGTCAGCGACTTGGTAATTTTAACCAGCAAATACAGGCACACTACATTGTCCACTACACAGCTCATCAATTAGAGGTTTTAATTACGTTTACCGAGTTATTCAGTGTCATAATAAAATTGATTTAGAGAGATGATTGCTTTGATTTTGATATCGAGGGCAGGAGAAAGCCCAATCCACGAAAATATTGGTAGGTTTAAAAAGTTTTAGGTATATATTCACAATAACTGTTTTCCATTGTTTTGCTCAGTTTTATTGCTAAAACTGATTGCTCTTAATCTCTCAAATTATCGTGGAGGAGTTTCATTGGCGTACAGGGACTATGGCGAAAGCCAGAACATGATGATTCCAATTTTAAAACGACCCAATTACCGCACGTCCTTCAAAGAACCTTCAAAATTGAAACCTTCCCGTCATGTCGCTGTTCAGCCATCCAACATAACCCTACATATAAAATCTACAGGAAAAGGAGGGGTTGTCTATTTTAAGCCCAGAACGACATCACTAGGGTCGCGTACCCATTTGAGCATAAAATCATATTTTACACACGTGGCAACACCGTCCAATTAATTCGTATTTCGAACTAAATCATTTGTTCCGCTGGCAACTTAATATAGAATTGAGTCAAAATTAATGGGGACAGTTTAATTTCCGAGAGTCACTTGTTTATTTATTGGAGTACAACTGTTTTAATTAATTTTAGTTGCCATTTTGTTACGTACTAACGACCCTCCCCTGCTTCACACGGTTTTTACCTCTTGACAAAACATCGATATTTCTTCATTACAATTAATAATGATGTCAGTTTAATATTCTTATAGACAAATAAATCTTCCAGAATTAATTCTAAATGATGATGAAAACCGAATTAAAATCTGTGGCAGACTAACACACTCACACAGACAAACATAAAAAGATGTATAGATTTGTGTGCGTAATTTAGCGTCTGAAAATAATTTTTGATAAGGTTATCGTTTTTTCTTATCTAGACTTTAGTAGGTAGTGTCTAGACCTTGTAGTTAGATAGATAATAAAGATTATTGTAATTGATATGTAAATTAAAATTCTTGACCAATTGATGTTCTTGCCAGTCAAAATGTGTTATTTTAGCAACTGTTTTTCGTCGTCACTTGTAACTAACGTATTCACAGGTAAAGCTGGTTTCCAATTCTTTTGTTATTTTATAATTTAGAGGTCTGAGGAACAGGGTGTAAAGTTGGGATCATCCTCTAAAGTAAAGGGATGTCCTCCGATCAGTGAAGTGTCTGGCGGGCAAGTGCCCGACGATAGATGTCGGGAAGTTATATGTCGATCGCGCGGTTAACTCTGTTTGCGCGATGCAGGATTTGTGTGACGTCAGCTTTGAGCAGAGTTCGCATGTGGCGTTGTAGATGCTGCCACATTAATATACAGGGTTATTGGTAAAACACCAATAACGTCTTAAGGAGTCATTGTACTACTCATCATTATGAACAACTTTTACTATGGGAAAAAATATGAAAATTAGATTTAAATAAGCCCGCCGGACTTACGTCCCAACCCGCGCCTGACACGCACCTGATTTGTGTGTTAGTTAAGAAATAAGATCCACACAAACACAAAAAAAACAGACAAACTAAACAAAACTTCATTATAAACAAAAACAGAACAAATCCAAACCGATGTCTTTGAGATTGAATTAGCCGTAAGAAGTCTAGTCTATCCTGGTCTCGCTAATCGAGTCTCATCTATCAAGATTATGTTTCAGTCAGATACCGGGCCGCCTGCAGTGCAACTTAGCCGCAAGCTTGAAGTTATCGCTGTTTTGACGTGTAACTGGATCAACATAAATTAATAGATGGTCAAAAAGTTTTTTTAAAGGTTCGTAAATCAGCATGAATTGAATATTTGAAGACCAGCGACATTCACCAACCTACATTTTGCCCGCCTTTTAGGTCAGAGGGAACATATGACTCCGGATAATGTTATTTACTTAGTACTACTAGATAGTCGTAAGTTGATTCAAATGAGAATCTATAAAAATATATATTATTGAATCTCGGAATATGGTTAATACTTGTTGCTCTTGTTGTTATTTGAGGAGCTCGAGGCTAAGTAATAATAGCCGCACGGGTCGATCCATCGGGTTAAGTTACTCTTGCCGGGGTTGGTCTATGGATGGGTGGCCACCTTTAGATAGATACCGAGACTCCTCCGTGCCTCGGAAAGCACGTTAAGCCGTCGGTCCCGGCTATCATTCGTGGATCTTTGACAGTCGTTACGGCTCGTCAGAAGCCCGAAAGTCTAACAACCAGTCTTACCAATGGGTATCGTATTACCCAGTTACAGGGTTGTGGAGGTCAGATAAGTAGTCCGGTTAGACTGGGAGCCGACCCCAATATAATTGGGAGAAGGCTAGGCAGATTGATTGCTCTTGTTGTTATTTCATATCTAACAGAAGCGACAGCGTGCAGCTTTAATGGTGACATTAATTTAACACACGTATAAGATTTCGTGTATTCGTTATAGGAAAATATTTTATTTTACTTAAACGTTATCATTTATTGATTTATTAAAAAATTTCTAAACTAGCATCTTGGAGCAACCTGTACTTAAAGAACTGTAGCGCAGAGGTTATTTGCCGGGGTCACGGATCATAAGTAGGTGAATTGAAGGAATGCCGCGCAATTTCTTAGAAATTTGGCATAATTTCTAAGAAATTGCGCGGCATTCCTGCATCAAAGGGTATCGGACCGATAGAACGTAAGCCAGCTGGTAGGTAGCTTTATGAATGAATCTTTTGCACAGAGTGATCTCAATGTTGGTTATGTTTTTATTATTTAGTTTGTTTGAATTTTTTTTTTCTATTTACGAATTATTTTATTTTATTATAATTTTTATGATTACTGGCCACTACCTACCCGTGTGTTAAATTAATGTCGTCATTGTAGCGGCACGTAATTGTCACCATTTGTAATTTTAGTATTTATGTTTATTTTTCGCTAATACAGTCTGATCTATCAAGATTATGTTTCAGTCGCAGTGAATCGGGTCGCCTGCAGTACAACTTAGCCGCAAGCCTCAAGTTATTGCTGTTCCTCGTTATGCGCTTGTTTTGACATGTGACGGGGTGTACTGGGAAACAGATTACTATACAGGGTATAAACAGACCCATCACATAGCGGTTAACTACGCATTAAATACATCAAATTAATTAACATTGCACAAAAATAATAGCTTCGAAACGATTTTTATTTTCAAATCAAATCCATTTATACGCATGAATGTAGGTTTACAATTTGGTCTTATAACTACAATGGGCCCTTGACATTCTACCATTACTTATGGTGAGCAAATAAATTTTACACAATGTTAATTAAATGTTTAATAAGTCACCATCAACAAATAATATCTCATGCATTAGGATTATAAGGAACAAATTAATTAATTGATGTCAGTTATACCTATGTCAGTTCAAGAGATGAAAGTTTAATATAATGTCAGAATATATAAAAATATAAAAAATTGTAAATTGTTTAGTTTTTCACACCAAAGAAACACTATTTATTGTACATAGTGCGCAACGTAATACACGCAAATCACTGTGTTTATGGGTGCGTACAACGGTTCAGGGTTTGTAGAAGAGAACAGATGAACACAATACATACCGGTCAAATCGTAACTCTCCTTTTTGCTTCGCCGTAGTCGAGTAAAAAATATAAACCCACTATTATTTTTCAAGAATAACTCAAAACTTATCTGCCGTTCTGCAGCATGAATATAATACAAATATATTGTTTTCTTCTAACAACAAACACTTTACACTTTATTCAAGAATGACTACCATTTGCATAAAAAGTGAATCTTGGCACTAACTTGGCACCCCAAAGCATTTAGCTGTCGGTGAACAAGCTTATAAAAATTTAAAACTACAGAGGTGGACTTTAAAAATATTTTAAATTCAGTTTTCAGAAACCGTTAGAGCTGTGTTAAACAGCTGTTTATAAAAATATATTGTTTCAATCCTTTGCTTTTGTTTTCACTTTGAATCGGCTACTATTTTATTTTATGTGGTCAGAAACAGACGTTTATCATTTTATATTTATGCCTGGTATTAAACTAATATGGTATAACCACTATTTTTGTTTTCAGAGTGCATGTAAACACTATAGAACCTCATTATTTAACCTATACTAAAGTATAAGTTCAACGGACTCTAGGTAATCAATCCTGCCTACAGATTGTTTTTTTCTTCTATGCCTTATTTATTTATTTACGTAAATCTTACCTACATCTACCATAACAGATCTGCGTTATCTTATGTTCGCATGGTGGTGGAAATCAAGTATAAAGAAAACGAGCAGCAACATTAAAGGGGCGGGGCCTCGCCAAGGTCGTTTCTGACGGCCAACTCTAGCTCCGCTTTCCCACTCCACAGATTGCAGGAAAGCGCGAGGAAAGATATTACACATCAAAAAACCTGAAAGGATTAGCAACGCACTAATTTAAAACAGGTAGCACTATCCAAAAACCACAGCCATACTTTAAAATTTAAACCTTCCTTAAATAACAATCCGCCATCCTGATTGGCTATTCAATAGCTAACTAACTAATTACAGTCCCACGACATTACGGCAGTCAACTTCAGCGAGTATCCAAACAGTTACTGGCTTTAATGGAATAAGTTGGTAGTTAACCTCACCTGCACGTAACTGTAGATGTTGCCAGGAGTAATTATATTTTAGGGCCGGTGAGGCAGAGCGTGTATCTTGTGCCTATGTATAGAGTTGACTAGATGAGCAAGCAGGGCATGCACTTTAGGTGGAGTAAGAATAGAAATAAATGCGCTTTAGCAGGTTAAATTGGGCAAGCACTTTTTTTTTATTCATCGCTCTAATTCGTAGTCATTCGGTAAAGTCAAGAACTTTACAGGTGCAAATGTCAAACTCCATAACGAAAAAACAAACAACAATCACATGAAATGTCAAATTATTGTACGAGATTAAAAAAACAGACTTTAATATCAGCTTGAACATAGGCCTACTCAAGTTCACTGCATTTTTTTTAAAGAAGTAGTTGTTCCCATAATTTAAATGCTCAGCAGATGTACCTATCGGCAATCGCCTATTTAGTTGTTATATTAACAGGAACAGACAGGCAGAGAACCAAAGTTATCGACTTAGACACAGAATAAGCAAGCTGAACTGGCAATGGGCCAGCCATATTAGCCGTAGAACCGATGACTGTTAGGGTAGACCGTGTTCTTGAGTGGAGACCGCGAATCGGCAAACGTGAGGTAGGACGCCCTCAGGTTAGGTGATGGAGCGAAGATCTTCGTAGGGTGACTGGTAGCAGTTGGATGAGAGTTGCCATGAATCGACCTGAATGGCGTGCAATTGGAGAGGTCTATGTTCAGCATGTCAGTACACTGGTGGACATAGACCTCCAGCCTACAGCAGTTTGTAGGCTGATGATTATGATGATTATAAGAACGTCTGGCGTGAGTCGATGCACTAATGTTTATAGTTACGGTTTTTATTTAAGTACCTATTATTTTTTATTGTTTTATTTATTTATGTTGTTATCCCATAATGGGATTTATATTATTATGTGTCTGTAGGCGTGTCCGTGGCATCACAGCGGGCCCTATCAGAATACCAGCGCTGCGGTATTTATTTCTTTTTTTTAAATCGTAGCATTATGCTGAGATGGGGGCCTTTTTGGCCTCGCACAGGTCGTCTAAGTAGTTTGTTAGTTTTATTTGTTCTTTTTTTTAAAAAAAATAGTTCTTACTTTATGTTACTGCTTGTGTTTCCTGTGCGTGTCCCAAATAAAATATTTTTCTTTCTTTCTTTCTTTATAAGAAGAAGAAGCCTAAGAATTTCCTATGGATACCTAATCGTGTATTTTTTATGGATTGTTTCATTGTTATAAACAGAAGTTAACGACTCGGCGACACATTCATAAAAGACTTGCGATGCACTTGTGACTCTCGGATATAAATCAAAAATAGATAATTTATTTGACTCTATTAATCATACCTAACTTGTTAGATGAATAAAGCGTGGTATGACAGTCGGACTGCCAACAAGTCATAGGTCTCGAGTTAGTACCCAAGGCACGCAACTTTGACTTTTCGGATTCATGTGCGTATTTTATTTATTTATTGATACTTTATTGTACACCAGAAAATACAGAGCAAACAAAAAATATAGCCGAAGTAAAGCCGAAGATTTAAAGTAAATAAAAACTTTTGATCGACTTCGTCAAAGAAGCTTCGACATTTGCTAAAATTAAGACACAACAAACTCTTCTTCTGAATACTAATTATTATTTCTAGCTAATCAAAGTTTCACTGCTGAAAAACTACTTGAAACTAGGTGCTCTACGGTCTAGTTAATGCATAAGCACTGTGAACTTTGAAGTTTATGAAGCTGTGCTTCTGATTTATTTAATTCTACAGTAAAATTTATTTTACTGCAATGCGAGATTGGTTAAAAGCTAAATAATAAAGACTGACTGAGTGGCTTCTGCGCTTGAGTACGATTCCCGCCACAAGCATAGGTAAAATCAATCTGCCAAATCATGTTAGGGTCGGCTTCCAATAGGTATAACCAGATACAGCTGAATACCAGTATTTTACATGGAACGACCAGGACAAACGACAATCGCTTCGAAAGCGTTTCGTATTTCAACAACGACTTTGAACAGGATTGACATAAGCTTTTCGATAACTTATGTCAGTCCTATACATTTTTGCCTTTTCCATCATCGTTATCGCTGATAGAATTTTACTTTGTCTAGGGCCTCTAACTCCACAACCCAGTTACTGGGTAACATGATACCCCTTGGTAACCGTAACGATTTTCAAAAATCTACGAATGACAGCTGGGATGAACGCCATATCGCTGCTTTCCGAAGCCCGGAGGGGTTTCCATGTATAATGGATGATCAGGATCACCCATCCATGAACCGACCGCGGAAAGCGTCGACCCGTCCGGCTGTTATCAATTAGCCACGAGCAACTCATCAGATGTGATATTAATATTTTTATTAATATTATATCCTACTAGCTGCGTCCCGCGGTTTCACTCGCATATCCCGTTTCCATGGGAATATCGGGATAAAAGGTATCCTATGTCTTTCTCCAGGTCATGGTCTACCCATGCGCCAAATTTCATCCAAATCCTTTTCGCCGTTTTAGCGTGAAAGTGTAACAGACAAACTCACTTTCGCATTTGTAATATTAGTTAGGATTCTCAAATCAATCAACTAAAGGTAAAACGCTTTTTCAATCAAGTAATGTCAGATAAAAAAATAGTTACAAAAGCAACCGCTGGCGTTGAAATATAGGGGTCAGTGTACAATGTTAAGCGAACATAAATCTAGAACATGCCCTACTATTTCACGATCGGGCATCGGACGGCAGTTTCACCAATATCTTATGAGCTATCCTTTAAAAGCGGCGCGATAAATATAAATAATATTATTATTGCGTTCATGTGTTTGAAGTTTTCGGGTGTATCGATTTCGGTTGGTGCTAGATTTTCTATGTTTATTTAATTATATTGAAGTAAGTAAGTAAGTAAGTCATTTATTTGTCCAAAACACGAGTATACACAGACAAGGCATGCAAGATGTTACAATAAATTATGTCACAGTCATGTTTTGCCTTTACGGCGTACAAATATAAAGTGAAAAGGTTTGAAAGCTTTCAATTTTTCGAATAACAACTAGGTACCTTTCGCAGAAAATTATGACACACTACACTACACTCTGTAGCCTTAAAATGATTGCGTTATGTAGATTAATGTCTGAATCTACACAATTTCAGATTTTCATCAAATGATTTTCTTTTGAGAATGTACACTTTAACAACTTGCGTAGATTTTCTGTAATTTAATAATCTTCTGTTTAGCAGTGTCTACAATCAACAACTTAGATATTTGTGTCAACCCTTATATATTTTAAAAGAAAGCAATAAGGTTTATTTTCGGTTGACATGACGCCAAAAAAGAAAATAAACAGAATGAAAAAAATAAATAAGAAAAAACAAAAAAAAAATAACAGAAAATATCACACGTCTAACATATTTGTAACAGAAAGTATTCACTTATTACAGATTTGATAACAGCCTCCATAACTGATATGGCACATCACTACCAGCAGCCGCAGCGACTGACATCACCGGTACTATCTGATGAGAGCGACGTGGTGACGTCATGGAGTGAGCACAATCTGATGAGATGTAACAAAACGGATATTGCATCACGATGCGCTCCGCTGATGGGTACACGCTTTATTTTCAACGTAGATCGATGTTCTATAGATGTGACAGGAAGATAAATTGAATACGTACAGTCTTACGAAAATATTTGTTTCAAGATTGAAAATAGGTAGGTACTTATTTGAATTCTAAATCAGTTTTCGATCTAGACTTTAGTTGTCATCTAAGAAATTATTATTGGCTATCGACATTTTCCGATATGAAAATTACTATTATGTAAACTATGTAGGTACCCTGGAAATCCTATCCTAACTAATCCTAACTAATATTATAAATGCGAAAGTGAGTTTGTTTGTTTGTTACGCTTTCACGCTAAAACGGCTGAAAGGATTTGGATGAAATTTGACACAAGGATAGACCATTACCTGAAATAGGACAAAAGATATTTTTTATCCCGATATTCCCATTCTATCATTCCAAAAGTTTTTCATAAGTGTGAAGTTTCAAAGGAAGGAGCCAATTACGTTCTTCACGTAATGAGACCAGCACCTCTTCAGTACTTAAATACTAAGCTCTTAAAACGGAGCTTGAGGGCACTAACATCTCATATCATCTCCTGAGATAGCCTTTTCAAAGATTTGCTAGGGAATGGTTCATTTTTACCGGTGAATATGTGGCCCCGTAATGATTTTAGAAAAAAGTTTGAATAGCTATGGAGATTGGAGAGGTTCTAATTTAGTTTTAGTCAAAATCAAATAACTCCTTGACGATAGAGCATTCGAACTTGACGAGTTAGTTTAGAATGTAAAGGCACCAGTTTTATTTTATCAATTTATGGTTGAATGACACTAGATAAATAGGTAGTGCCATATTACTACTATGTTCAACAAAATAAGTATTGAAACCTATTTATAAAAGAAAAAAATCGATGAAAAGTCAACTCATTTTTTGCCCTCGAAACTTTGATATCCGAAGCTCTACCAAAATTGCAATTTCGCAGCAAAATCAAGATTTTAATTACAGAATGTAATATCTACGACGCGTTTCATTTCTGAACGGCCAGTGAATTCGAAACGACTGTTAAAAAATGTGTTCGAACACCCCCAGTCACGTTTTAAAAATCGAACACCAGAAGAACTTGATTTATCGTCTAATATCGCTGAAACTACGGCCTCCAATTGTGTATTGGCAACACTGGTGACCAAAGTTGTTGTGTAAATAAAAGCAATTTTTCATTAATTTTGTAAGGGCGTTATGATCGGTTGCGCATTTGGTAATTTAATAAATATTTTAATAAAAAATTTAACTAAATCTTCTGAGAAATATCTTACCTCTTTTTTCTTTATTTGTTATTTTATTTATAAATTTTTTCTTTAATTAGTTAAATAATAGTTAGTTGTATAATAATTATAATGAATAACACTGTAATTCGAAAATATTGTAACAGCCAATTATTTTTAAAAGAGTAACCGTGGAGTTTCTTGCCGGCTCTTCTCCATAGGAAACGACCAATTGGAACCGTGCACCTAGCTTCTGACGTTTCATAAGTGCCCATGTAGGCTTATGTGAAATTAAATATTTTGATTTTGATTTGATTTTGAGTTTTATAATGTCTTTAACGATAAAGAAACCCATGATTGCGCCGAAAAAATACGCGTAAAGTATTTTTTTTTGTTATAGTTAAGAGTGGAAGGGGCAGGAGGTTTGTGTGATCCTTAGGTTTCGATTCCCCGGTCAAGTAAAGCTTTATTGGGTTTTTCCTTGTGGAATTTCTCAGTAGCAACCCGAAGTCTGAATTTGTGCCCGGTTGATGGCCATAGGCTCGCCCCCTATAATATCAGTGGCGTTCCTTCCATACAAGCCCGAAAGCTCGGCTTGCCTTCAAAATTAAGCCTATCAATAACATAAAAAATAACACTATATAATTATGGTGTTACCATGAACAACATAGAAAATCCGTAAATCGCTCACTTGACTATTTTTTTAAATCGTAAAACGACCTATCTGTTTGCCCTGATTTTGACCCCTAGGCACGCCACTGTATTATATGGGTGTTAAACATAACTGGCAAAATGTGAGTGTAATGTAATGATTTGTATGTTATTGAAGTTGCATACAAACAGTAGTTTTATCATTACATTCATTTATTAAACTCAATAATACTTATTTATTTATTTAAGGATTACCAACGAGCTATATTACAATTATCTTTTCCAATAATAAAACTAGTTTAATAAACAATGGTGCCGATTCTGTTGTTCACAAACTAAACTAAATTTAAGTTCAGTGCATCTTTTTCTTTCTATTTCATTAAGAAAAGGACAGAAGAAATTTTTTAGTTTAGTCCTGTCAAACTGTCACTACTCCATACAAGTTTAGACGCGATTAAAAACTTGCCTACTAAAATTACGTCAATTTACGTCAGGCCCTGATTAATTTGACAGGACTAAACTAAAATTTATCTTCTGTCCTTTTCATAATGAAATAGAAAGAAAAAGATGCACTGAACTTAAATTTAGTTTAGTTTGTGAACAAGGGAATCGGCACCATTATGGGCCTTACAAAAACTTAGACACTTGTTCAACGCGTGTTTCATGTCAGTTTTATGTCAAACTCCCTATAGAAATATCATGTTTAAAAGGTGTTTAGGCTAAACAACTGATAAACCCGGTTTTGTGGTAATAAGGTTACCCTTAAAAAAGCCTCAAATTGCCCAGACAAATTCAAACTGTATGAGTATATAGTAAACCAGTAGTACATCTATTCCATTTCCATTAGGCTGTCTGCACCGAATGCTATTCATCATGTGAATGCAGACATCTTTCCTATGTCAAACAGACTGCGAGATGTTGGTACGTTTAGGTACCCGTGTTGGGCTGGAGCTACAGTCGGGTAAATTACTTTTTGCAGGATGGCAGCTTAAATTACAGTGCAGTGTTTTTGGCTTCATGATTAGATTGTTTTAAAGCAGGTGTTAAACTTTACTGTGTTCTGCGTGGTTTTTGTTTAGGCCTTGAGTTTCGTAATCTATTAATATTAAAATATACAGTATGTTATGTAACGAAGGGCGTTCCCTGCAATATCATATAGCATCAAAACATGCAAAAAAAAATTTAACCATTTTTTTTTTTTCTAGCTACGCACAATAAATATTAAATTGATACGGAAAAGAAACTCTCTGTACACGCACACTTGTGTGTAGTGAAATATTCACAAAACTATTAATATGAAATGAACCTAACAATTTTAAAAAATTGTGTGTGAATTTGTTTTTTTGTAGTGCAATTTTTTTTTGTATGTGTTCACGCTGTTCTCGTAACGTGTTGATGTGTTTAAGCCCTTACATGTAAGGTTACAATAACATTCCATTACTGCTGCATATAAACAGTATAATTTTATTCATATTTGGTTTCCTATCGTTTGCATATGTACAAATCGTCAACATAGTGCATTATGTAAGCTAAGCAATAGAGTACACACTTTCTGTATTGATTCATGGCTATGCAGTACATAGGTAGATATTATATGTTATTAATGGTATGAATAGATGCCTAGACAAAGAGAGACTAAAATTGTTGTCGGTACATTCGAACAAGCTATTTGGTATACAAGCAGATAACTTGCAACTACTTTAAACCATTTTGTGAGTGTTTTCAGAAGTCAACAATCCTTTTACGTCAATTTCCTAAGCCAAAAGTTAAATTACGCACACAATCAAAACGAATTTTGGCAGTGTAGCGGAAAATGAACATATATTTTGCCTGTATAACAAATAGCTTGTTCGACTGTACCTAAATATGAATACAAAATTGAAATAGGTAAAAGTTTATACTTAACTAGCTGCGCCCCACGGTTTCATTCGCATAAGTCTTATCCCGTGGGAATATCGGGATAAAACATGGTCATGGTCTACCCCTTTGCCAAAATCCATTTAATACCGTTCAAACATTTTAGCGTTAAAGCGTAACGAACAGACAAATCGACAAACAGACTCACTTTCGCATTTATAATATTAGTTTGGATACCCATCCTTATATGCATAGGTTTCTAGGAGGCCTGTGTCAAACTTTCGTTTCATCATAACTAATATTATAAATGCGAAAGTGAGTTTGTTTCTTATTTTAATTATTTCACGCTAAAACGGCGGAACGGATTTGGATGAAATTTGGCACAGGAGTAGACCATGACCTGGAATAGGACATAAGATACTTTTTATCCCGATATTCCCACGGGATCGAGACTTGCGCGGGTGAAACCACGGGGCGCAGCTAGTTTCTTATATTGTGTTGTGAGCTGATGATTTTGACTTGGTTCAAATCATTTTTATACATTGATTAGAGACATTCTGCTCCCAAAACGATGATGGAAAACGTAGTAAGAAAACTGGTATGTCCTAGAGCCAAAAATTAGAAGACATACACCAACTGGGCCCGCGTGGTGGATTATAACCTACTCCCTCTCACAGAGAGGAGGCCCGTGTCCCAGCAGTGGGAACGTTATAGACTGATTATACTGTGGCGGTATCTACATCGCCACATGCGAACTACGCATCAAAGACCAAAAATCCTGACGAAACCATAAATCCTGCACCGCGCAATTATAGTTTACCGTGCAATGGACATACAAGAACCCGACATCAATCGTTGGGCAGTGGCCCGCCAGACACAACACCCGTCTGGTCGGAGGATCCTCCCGTTTCTATGGTGGATGAATGAACTTTACACCCTATTCCTCATACCCCTAAAATACTATTGTAGTAAAAAATTGCATTCAAATAATATTCAAATCGAATCGTCCAAAAAGCACCCAAGACCACATGTTACGGTAAGATTTACCATCCCTTTTCAAGATGCCTTTACCCAACCTATAAGGGCTTACCAAAGTGTTACCGACCTTCCGATGAAGCGCCAACACCCAGCAGCTAACCTATTGTCTCGTTCATAATGACATAAAGCTCTTCTTTGAGAACATAAGCCTATTCAAGTGTTCTCAAACTCATATCCGGATATTGAAGTGATTGTGTTATAAGTCTATTGTGAGCCGGTGACTTCAAAGTGAGTTCTTAGTTCTCCCGTACAGTTTTATACAGGTTTAAATTCAGCATAATATCCGTGAGTGTCGTGTGAGTGAGTGTATTCTTTATTATCAAGTTTTGAATATGCATTTTGCAGCTTGATCTAAATTTTTACTTATTTAGAGCTGATACCCGCGACTTCGCCCGCGTTGATTTCGGTTATTATATTATAGGTACTAAAACCTTACTCGAGAACCACTCTATCCATTGGTGACAAACAGCATGAAAATCGGTGCAGTAGTTTTTGAGTTTATCGTCGACAGACAGACGCGACGGAGGACTTTGTTTTATAATGTGTAAGGATTAAGACAGTTAGTTAAACCGTAGAAAAAAGTACCCATCGAGGTCGTTGGAAGTAAGAGAGGGACGCATATGCCCAGCAGTGGGACAATACGGGTTAGTAATCAATTAATGATACGGTGATTATGAGGAAGATCTAGTATCACAGTATCACAAGAAGAGTTAGTATCACAAAATGCTTCTGACCCTTAGGAAATCGAGAAACAAGACTTACCTAATATCTTTAAAAAAACTTGGCAAAAAAACGAAAACTGGAAATGACACCAACTTCCGAAATTAAAGTTGTTTTTCACTTTTTTGTGTTTTTTTTGGAAGTCGGTTGTTTTTTTTTGAAAAAGTTTTTATTTTTCACTTTTTAGTTGTGGTACCTACCCCACACAAATTCGACTACCACTACCTGCTATGTAAATAACAGTGACGGAGTCAAATAGAACATCGTCTACATAAACTAAGTGGGAAAAAAATACGTAATATTGAAGCTAACTCAAAAACTACGCAAGCAAAGTTAATAAAATTTATATTGGACCACCTCTGAAGCATAACCTACCAAACAAAAAAAGAATCATCAACATTGATTCATTTTGGTGGAGTAATAGCGTAACATACACACAAAGAAATAACATTCAGCCGAATTGAGAACCTCTTCCTTTTTGAAGAAGTCGGTTAAAAATGGTTGCAATGTCCACCTGTCTGCTGATGCCTAGTAACAAACTACGATCTTCAATCCATTGTCAATTCATTGGAAAGCCAAAGAACAGTCGTGGTAATTGATGGACTGTTATAGAAGAGAGGTATGCACTCCAATTTCGTTTAGTTATTCTGTCAACGCAACCCTAAAAATATGAATTATTCTGAAGTGGAAAAGGAAAGCTTAGCCGTAAGTCGACGGGGCTCGGCGATGAATATAAAAATGTTATTCAAAGAAGGACTTACAGACGTATTCACAAAACCTATTTTTTTTTGGTGGCTTCGTTGGTCCAGTGTTTGGACGCTCGACTGCTGAGCATAGTGTCCGGTTGATGGCAATAGACTAACCTTTATTTCATAGAACTTAAAGTTAAAAAAAATGAGTAAAACGAAGGGGTGGGTAGTGAAGGAGGGTTATAGTAGGTAAAACTTGGGACCTAAGTCTGAAACATTGCAATAATCTCACCATTGTGATTTCTTGACAGATTTTGTATGGAAAATCTGTCAAAAACTCAACATGGAGAGACCAATGCAACGTTTGTTAATTAAAAGGCTTGGCCTGCTGTTCTATAACACCTCTGCTAACCCTTCAGAGGATACAAGCGTGCATTTATGCTTTGTTCACAGTCTTATTTTCCGAAAACCAATGTTCTTGTAAAGACTGGTTTCGTTCGACACAGGATTCCTTTGCAGTTGGCTGCTATTAATTAAAATGTACAATAAAAAAACTCATTTGTGCTCAAAGAAAGAGACAAAGGAATGACTTGAAGCAGCCTCTTTGCGAATGAGTATTCATACTATTTTTTCGTCCGAATAAATGATTTTGTCTAAATGCTTGCTTGAAATTCAATAGTTTTTTCGTGATTTGAATATTTTAGTTCTGTCTTTTGTTTTATTAAATTAGATTGTAGGGAAAATGTTTTTTTTTTAATTTATGCTAATAAATAATTAGGTGCGATTTTGTTGGAATATTTTAAAAAGCTTTTTCTTCACATAAAATAAATTAAAAATAATAATATGCTTAAAATTTCGTGTAAGTTTAAAGGTTAAAGTTTTAATTTATTTAAAAAATCATAGCGGTACTTTATTGTTAGACTTATAAATATTATAATTACGTAACGAAAAACTAATATATAAACGAAGAGACTAATAATATAAAATCAAATTATGTTAATAAATACTATGTTTATTCTTCTGGACGACAAAAACTAGGTACTAAACATTTATGAAACTTTAGAACAATCAACTACTTTGCTATGAGGATTGTAGTTTTCACTGAAACTTTGAGCTACGTACACCCAAGAGACTAAAAAACCCATTTCTTAAATGTTTCAGAACATTATGTACAACTTTAACTCAGAAGTTTAGCTACATATCCCTAATGACTTTTTCAACCTTTTTATATAATACTATGACAGATAAAATGTGTAAAGTATTTTTTAACTAAATCATGTTACGTATTTTCAGATTAGTAATGCAAAAACACTCTCCATATTAAAAACTGAACACATTTATCAAAACCTCAATCAAATAAATCTACTTTCAATATTTAAAAAACGAACTTACCGATATGAACTAACTCCAAAAACATTCATAATTAAACACTGGCCACTGAATAGAAAAACAAAAACCCTCTATCCATTTGAAAATGGAATGCGAAGTTTGAAAATTATTCACTGTTGAAACTGACGAATAGAAAGTGGGTTAGTTGAGTGAACGACGCGGAGCGATACGCGAGCGGAAAGGCTGAGGCGCGCAAGATAACTGGCTACGAAGCGTAGCGGTGCTACGGTGCTACGGCGCTACGACGCAACAGGCAACTTTGACTGTACGTTTAAACGGAATGGACGAGATTTTAATGGACACTTCGAATACATAATGCCTGATTTATTAATTTATTATGAGATATTTGGAAAGATTTTATCAAAGATTAATCACGAGTAGGTTTTTTTTTTTTAATATTTGTTTTCGACGTTAGTGGTAAGTAATACAAATCACTTACTTTATATTTCCGTTTTAAGGACATGAATGCTTTTTTTGTAAAAGCGTTATAATTAATAATCCTAACTAATATTATAAATGTGAAAGTGAATTTCTTTGTTTGTTACGCTTTCACGCAAAAACGGCTTAACGGATTTGGATGGCATTTGGCACGGGGGTAGACCATGACCTAGAATAGGACATAGGATACTTTTTATCCCGTGGGATCGAAACTTACGTGGGTGAAACCGCGGGGCGCAGCTAGTAAAAAAATATGGCTAGAAAGGGCTAGTAAATCAAAAGTTTTAAGTATGAATCTCGATGACCAAAGAAACGTTGGATGGACTGTGAGAAAGGGGGACACGAAACTACGAGATGACGACTAGTATAGAAAAAGACATCTTGTACCGACCCCAAATGAATTGGGATAAGAGCAGGAGAATGCATATGGCTAGTTAATCCAAACTGCACATAAACTTCGAATTTTTTCTTAAGACAGGTTGTAAAAAATACGAAAAAAATATTTTACGAGCAATGAAATGATTTTGAATTACGACGACCTAACTTCGCTTGCTGCTATGATGACACTCTTGGGTAATGGTTATTAGATTTAGGTTTTACAACTCTTAAGTGAACGTGCTGTAATGTTTGACGACACGGTTGGCGCAGTGGTTGAGCTATGGACTGCTGCGCAACGTGTCGTGGGTTCGATCCCTGCACGGAACAAATATTTGTATGATCTGCAAGTAGTTGTTCCGGGTCTGGGCGTTAGTGTATGTGAGTTTCTATGTTTGTAAACGCACCCACGATACAGGAAGAAATTCCTAGTGTGGGGCAACGTTTTTAAAAAAAAAAAAAAAAAATTTGATGATTATTTTACTTGGAAGAATATGGAACAGGCTTTGGCCCAGCAGTGGGTCATTCTAGTTTTTGTTCACAATTATTTTCTCTTACTACTAGCTGCTATCCGCGGCTTCGCCGGCGTTGACCCTAATTGTTTTTCTAAAATAAAAGCCTTCTTTACACCTTATAACATCAGCTATCTGCCAGTGAAAATCACGTAAAAATTGGCCCAGCTGTTTCGAAGATTAGTCGGTAACACATATGGACAAAAATTGAAAAATAATGTTTTTTTTTTTGTTGTACCAAAGTACCGTATATACTTTTATAGTGCATTTAGTAAAAAGCTGTTGTTGACATTACTAATACACACTTCAATGTTGTTTAGATATATATAAATGCCGCATGTTTTAGTCTGGCTTAGATTACAATTCATTTGTACCTAAATATTCACTGCCGGCATTTGAATTCGATCTAGTAAAATTATTTCTGTATCATTAAATATTATAAAACAAAGTCCTCCGCTACGTCTGTCTGTCTGTCTGTTCGCGATATACTCAAAAACTACTGCACCGATTTTTATGTTTTGTATTGTTTTCACCAATGGATAGAGTGGTTCTCGAGGAAGTATATAATTTGTCAAGCGTGCGAAGCCGAGGGCATCAGCTCGTTATTTATAACTTGTAGTAGGTATGTAAGGCCTGCAAAACTTTAACATATTTACGTCATAACATTATGTTGTAACAGACTCAATACGTAATATGGAGTGTTTTATGCAGTCACAAGTGTTAACTAAATACTTACACACGACCGCAGGCGGTTTGATATCGTATAATGCAACATTGATTTTGTTTAATTTAATCTTAAATACACATGTTTAATCTTTGGTCATTCAATGACAAATAAAAACTTTTTCCAAAAAAAAAACAACCGGCTTTTTTTTTGGAAGTCGTTTGTTTTTTTTTTCGAAAAAGGTTTTTATTTTTCACTTTTTAGTTGTGGTACCTACCCCACACTAATCTGAATACCACTACCTGCTATGTAAATAACAGTGAAGGAGTCAAACAGGATATCGTCTAGATAAACTAAGCGGGAAAAATACGTAATATTGAAGCTAACTCAAAAATTTCGCAAGCAAAGTTAATAAAACTTATATGGGACCACCTCGGAAGCATGACCTACCAAACAAAAAAAGAATCATCAAAATCGATTCATAATTGGCGGAGTAATCGCGTAACAAACATACAAAAAAAACATACCGACGAATTAAGAACCTCCTCCTTTTTAAAGAAGTCGGTTAAAAATAGTAAATGATAGAAAGCTGACGGTGAATTAAGTCTTATCTAATACAATAGACGTAGATATATTTAGTAACCTATTCCGCTTGACTATTCTTCAAGAGTCCTAAAAAACCCTGTAAGAAATCGACACGTGTTTCACCTCTCAACGAGGCATCCTCAGGATGACGATTGACCAATTGCAAACCAGAACGCGACGTGTTACCACACCGAGCGCTGGACGCAAAAAAGTCAAAAGAGAGCGCGAGTCAGCGCTCGGTGTGGTAACACGTCGCGTTCTGGTTTGCAATTGGTCAATCGTCATCCTGAGGATGCCTCGTTGAGAGGTGAAACACGTGTCGATTTCTTACAGGGTTTT
Organism: Lithophane ornitopus; assembly: GCA_948473465.1. Lineage (NCBI taxonomy): Eukaryota > Metazoa > Arthropoda > Insecta > Lepidoptera > Noctuidae > Lithophane > Lithophane ornitopus. The sequence goes on along the minus strand of OX419621.1, from coordinate 15,438,384 downwards.
TTAGGACTCTTGAAGAATAGTCAAGCGGAATAGGTTACTAAATATATCTACGTCTATTGTATTTTATAATGGATTTCCGCAAAGTCACGCTTGAATCAATTAACTATCTTAAGTCTTATCTATTAAATACTAGCCTTATTACCATAAAGCCGTGTTTATCAGTTGTTTAACCTAAACACCTTTTAAATAGGCCGTAGGGCATTACCACATGAAACTTAGACACTCGCTCAACACGTATCTAATGTCAGTTTTATGTCAAACTCCATACAGAAATGTGTTTAAAAGGTGTTTAGGCTAAAAGAGTTGGGTTTACTATAAATACGGTTTTTTGGTAATAGCCTTTTTACCGGTTTTTTGTATAGTATGTTGGTTACTTTTTCACACCTGAAAGAGTGAATGGTTAACTAAGATTTAGATAGTTAGATATAGATATGTCACCGTAAGATCACTGTTTGTTTTTAATCTATCTAGCGAGATTATAAAATATCGAAAAATTGTTACTGTTACAATAAAAACCATTTATTTTCGGTACTTTATAATCTATCAATGTCAAATTGCGAACAAACCTGCTCTTATCGACAGGGTTCATAATCTGTCAGATTTTATCACCCGTAAAGTAGTGAACTATCCCTGAGGCCCTAGACAAAATGACATTCTATCAGCGATATGAATGGTGAAAAAATTTATAGGACTGACATAAGCTATCGAAAAGCGTATGTCAATACTGTTGAAAATCGTTGTAGAAATACGAAAAGCTTTCGAAGCGATTGTCACTTGTTTAGGCCCGCCGATTGGTAAGCCTTGACGGTAGCCAAATTGGTTAGAATGACTAAACCAGAGCACCCCGACCAAATGGGTTAGGTTAGAACTGTGACCAACCGCGCTTCCAAATTGGTCGGAGTTACTTGGCTATTTAGAAGCAGGCGTAAGGTGCGTTCACAGCATGCAAATTTGATACAAGTTCATCATTCATCATCAGATTATAGGTAGACTATCGAAAAAAATGTGTGTTAAATTATAATTGTATTTTATTGATGTTGTATTGCATGCGTTCACAATTTTTCTATAATTTATAATCTCGCTAAATAGAAACTAACTATGTTCATGATTATGACCATATAGTTAGTTTCTATTTATACGGTGACAATTAAAATAATGTACCCAATTATAAAAAAAAAAACAATCTGCCTCCGTCGGCTTCCAGTCTAACCGGATGCAGCTGAATATCAGTATTTTACCTGGAGCGACTGCCTCCTCAACCCAGTAACTGGGTAATACGATACCCCTTCGTAAGACTAGTTGTCAGACTTTCGGGCTTCTGACGACCCGTAGCGACTGTCAAAGATCCTTGAATGACAGCCGGGACCAACGGCTTAACGTGCTTTCCGAGTCACGGAGGAGGCTCGGCATGTAAAGATGGTCACCCATCCACGGACCAACCCCGGCAAGCGTAGCTTAACCTGACGGATTGATGCCGTGCTGCTGTTATTACTTAGTCACGAGCTCCTCCGTAATGTACGCAATTATCAGTTGTATTGAATTTTGGAGGGACACATATAGAACTTGGCTTGGGGAATATACGGGAATATTTTTTTTCACTCTTTCCCTGCATGATGTATGTATGTATACCCAAGGATGCGAGTGAAACCGCGGGCAACAGCTAGTTAAATTGAATATTACCCAAATAGTTATTTATACAATATTCTGCAGTCCTTAATTTAGTCACAAGTATTAATTAAATTCTTCCGGATAGTGGGCACCACCGCAGGCGGCCTTACATCATATTTAATGTACCCGGTTGTTTATAATATACTGTGGCATTAATTTAATATAATGCTTTTCGTGTTTCCCCATTACAAAGCTCATCTGACCATACAAAAGTGGTATATGACTGTATACAGGGTGTTAAAAGACGTATCACATAGCCGCCAACTACGCATCAAGTCAGATAACATTGCACAAAATAATTGCTGGGAAACGACTTTTATTTTTGGTGTGAAAAATTGCTGTTTATGGTAGCACGCAAAACGTTGTGTTTATGGTGTTGTTTAAAATTAAGTTATAACACTTATAACATTTAAAACTTGCTTTCTTTAAAAAACGTCTAAAAAAGTTGGTACTTTGACCTTCAATATCTCCGTAACCAGACGGTTCCCCGGTATGGTCCAAACAAAAACATGATCACAATGACGGGAATAACAAGTGAATTTCGGCTTCGTTTTTTTACACCCGATAAGTATTGTAAAGAGCAGTGTAAGCCCAGTGAAAATGGGCCGCGACGTACGAGTTGTAGGTCGTGGGTTCGAACACAAGCAGGCATATATAACTTTGTGTAAATTATTCCATCACCAGTAATCACCACTGTTTATTTATTTAATACACATTCAACTATCATCACAGGGTTACCTAATAGTGTAATTATGTTTAAAGATTAGACTTACAATTATTTATTACTAGCTGCGCCCCGCGGTTTCACCCGCGTAAGCCACGATTCCGTAGGAATATCGGGATAAAAAGTATCCTATATGTTAATCCAAGTTATAAACTATCTGTGTGCCAAATTTCATCCGAATCCGTTCAGTAGTTTTTGCGTGAAAGAGTAACAAACATCCATCCATACAAACAAACTTTCGCGTTTATTATATTAGTTAAATTACCGACCCACTCCATTATTTACTTGTTATACTCAAATCGTGGAATATTTGCTAAAGGTGCAAATTACGCAGTATAAAAACAATTTATAGGTACCGTTAGGTTCGTGTCTTTTTGCAGCTACAAAAGCCTTCAATCATCAGGAGCTTTTCCTGAAAGATTTAAGTGGCTAAATTATTGTCTCGTACAAATCCTTTAATTGACCCTTAAGCACCCTCTTCCACACCCCTTAGGTACTGGTGAAATAAAGGTAAGCAGAAAATTAAAATATTTTAACTAACAGAGCAAAGTTTAGGTACAATTTATAACTTGTTAATAATATTTTATATATTTGAAGGTATGAGGAACAGGGTGTACAGTTCACTCATCCTCTATAGTTGGTTGTGTCTGGCGGGCAACTGCCCAACGATTGATGTTGGAATCTTGTAATATATCCATTGCGCGGTAAACTCTAATTGCGCGATGCAGGAATTTATGTGACGTCAGGTCTTTGATGTGTAGTTTGCATGTGGCGATGTAGATGCCGCCACATATATGGTCATTTAGGTACTGTAGCGCTAGAAGAGCGTATCTGCACTGTAGCAATAATGTGTGGGGGCGTAGAATAATAGTCATTATAACTCGGAGAACGCGTACGCATCTATTTTAACAAGCTCGTTTTTTCTTAAACAAAAACCAAATTCTTAACCAGACTTATTATTATATCAGCACCTACGACATAAAGTCGCTTTTTGCATGTAATCTTTACAGTACTAGTCCAGGAAAATTAGTTTCACCTCGGAATGAGAGATAGTCAGCTATAAACTTGTATAAACCTTTATTTTGACAGCCTAAAACTTGTCACAAAACCTACTTATCGTAGGGTGTCCGCGCGTATTATTGTTGGTCCGTAATTCCACTATTAATGTGTTCGTCAACAAGAAGCCAACAAAATAAGAAATATGAACAGCATTTATATACAATTTCATTTTCTAGCTAAAAGCCAGAATTTCCTTCAATCTGTTGGTATTAGGCGTCTATCGGCATTTCAATTCGCGAAATAAGTCGGAGGATAGACGATTCTACTGAGAAACCGAGATGCTGAAATCAATTCTTTTGAGGTATCAGTTTAGTATTTGATATTTTTCTTGATGAATGAAACTGAAACAACTTATAAATACTACTCATGAATTATTTTTACTGTTGCAGGATGTGCACCGGCTGAATATTTAATAAGCATAAGAGAAAAAAAACAGAATTCTGAATATAGGATTGACAGACGTTTAGTGGCAACCAAAATCAGTATTTGTATGCTAAAAAAAATCGCCTATAACTTGCATTCATGTCAATATTACTTGCAGAATCTCCAAAAGCAGCTACAATAAAACAGAATTAACCTAACGCACTATGTTCAATAAATTAAGTATAGAATCATTTGTAGACCGTTTGTACCTTAATAAAGAACAGTCTTATCGCGATCTACAATTTATAGGGTACATAACCGTCTGATAAGGGGACAATTTCTGGCCATTTCCAGGACGTTTTTGATTCTATCGACAACAATAGTTAGGTTAAATATATTTAACTCTTTTGTTATGGTACTGCCGGACCATTCGGGAAATATAGGCGATGATTTTATGTAGATACAGTTAGAAATAAGTAGAATAATTGATCTTATTACGTTTCTAAACCTTGCATTATAGCTACTCGTCTTTTTCTAAAGATTGGTGTTTTTTTAATTGTTTTACTTTGTTCTCACTTAAAAAAGCGACAAGAATACTGTACCCAGGATTTTATATATACCATATTTAAAAGAGTATCCTTGTAGTTTCATGCCCGTTCTTCTCCATAGAGATCTACGTTTTGAAATGGGCAACTAGCTTCAACTTTCTGACTAACTGACCGACTCTTTGATAATTCAAAAGTGCTTGTAAATGGTTTAATTGAAATAAATGCTTTGAGTTTTGAGATGGAGTTTGAGTGCAACAGCAGCTATAGAGGCCTGATAAAAAGTTCACCTCTATAGGTTCTACATAATAGAACCGTGCATCAATGCACTAACCGCGGCTCGTTGGCTCACTCGTTAATATTTGAGAACCGGTCCACCATGAGCGGGCCGTGCTCCGGTTGCAAGTTGAATGACGGCCGAGTCAGCTTCAATACTAAACGTCTTTGGATGGATAACTATACCCCATTTGAAATAAGATTAGACATTAAAACAAACCCTTTTACAGTCCGTTCAACCGATTTTGTCTTTCTATACCGTAGGCATAAGGAAAGCATTAAAAGCAAAAAAAGTTACACAATACCAACTATCTACTGCGGCTGCCACTTGTCATGCCACCAACGTAATATAATTCAAAATCGGTTGAACGGAATGTAAAAAAGGCTAATCTATACGTCTAATCTTATTTAAAATGGAGTATAGTTAATATGAAAGTGTAAGGCGTCTTTGAGTTAAGAGTAAAATTGAATGAAATAGAAAAACTTGTAATGTCTGGGTACTGATATAAATAGGAACAATTAGGTATCACAGTGAATAGGCTAGTAGATGAACAAATAACCATTTAACGTTTGTTGCCACATTTTTATCTATTGGTTTATTAAGATACTATAATCCTAACTAATATTATAAATGCGAAGTGAATTTGTTTGTTGTTTTGCACCGAGCGCTGGCCGCAAAAAAGTCAAAAGAGAGCGCGAGTCAGCGCTCGGTGTGGTAACACGTCGCGTTCTGGTTTGCAATTGGTCAATCGTCATCCTGAGGATGCCTCGTTGAGAGGTGAAACACGTGTCGATTTCTTACAGGGTTTTTTAGGACTCTTGAAGAATAGTCAAGCGGAATAGGTTACTAAATATATCTACGTCTATTGTATTTTATAATGGATTTCCGCAAAGTCACGCCTGAATCAATTAACTATCTTAAGTCTTATCTATTAAATACTAGCCTTATTACCATAAAGCCGTGTTTATCAGTTGTTTAACCTAAACACCTTTTAAATAGGCCGTAGGGCATTACCACATGAAACTTAGACACTCGCTCAACACGTATCTAATGTCAGTTTTATGTCAAACTCCATACAGAAATGTGTTTAAAAGGTGTTTAGGCTAAAGGAGTTGGGTTTACTATAAATACGGTTTTTTGGTAATAGCCTTTTTACCGGTTTTTTGTATAGTATGTTGGTTACTTTTTCACACCTGAACGAGTGAATGGTTAACTAAGATTTAGATAGTTAGATATAGATATGTCAGCGTAAGATCACCGTTTGTTTTTAATCTATCTAGCGAGATTATAAAATATCGAAAAATTGTGACTGTTAAACCCATTTATTTTCGGTAGTTTATAATCTATGAATGTCATATTGCGAACAAACCAGCTCTTATCGACAGGGTTCATAATCTGTCAGATTTTATCACCCGTAAAATAGTGAACTATCCCTAAGGCCCTAGACAAAATGACATTCTATCAGCGATATGAATGGTGAAAAAATTTATAGAACTGACATAAGCTATCGAAAAGCGTATGTCAATACTGTTGGAAATCGTTGTAGAAATACGAAACGCTTTCGAAGCGATTGTCACTTGTCTAGGCCCTCCGATTGGTAAGCCTTGACGGTAGCCGAATTGGTTTCAATGACTAAACCAGAGCACCCCGACCAAATGGGTTAGGTTAGAACTGTGACCAACCGCGCTTCCAAATTGGTCGGAGTTACTTGGCTATTTAGAAGCAGGCGTAAGGTGCGTTCACAGCATGCAAATTTGATACCAGTTCATCATTTGTCGGTTTGCCATGGATAGATTATAGGTAGACTATCGAAAAAATTATGTGTTAAATTATAATTGTATTTTATTGATGTTGTATTGTATGCGTTCACAATTTTTCGATTATTTATAATCTCGCTAAATAGAAACTAACTATGTTCATGATTATGACCATATAGTTAGTTTCCATTTATACGGTGACAATAAAAAAAATGTACGCAATTATAAAAAAAAACAATCTGCCTCCGTCGGCTTCCAGTCTAACCGGATGCAGCTGAATATCAGTATTTTACCTGGAGCGACTGCCTCCTCAACCCAGTAACTGGGTAATACGATACCCCTTGGTAAGACTGGTTGTCAGACTTTCGGGCTTCTGAAGACCCGTAACGACTGTCAAAGATCCTTGAATGACAGCCGGGACCGACGGCTAAATGTGCTTTCCGAGTCATGGAGGAGGCTCGGCATGTAAAGATGGTCACCCATCCACGGACCAACCCCGGCAAGCGTAGCTTAACCTGACGGATTGATGCCGTGCTGCTGTTATTACTTAGTCACGAGCTCCTCCGTAATGTACGCAATTATCAGTTGTATTGAATTTTGGAGGGACACATATAGAACTTGGCTTGGGGAATATACGGGAATATTTTTTTTCACTCTTTCCCTGCATGATGTATGTATGTATACCCAAGGATGCGAGTGAAACCGCGGGCAACAGCTAGTTAAATTGAATATTACCCAAATAGTTATTTATACAATATTCTGCAGTCCTTAATTTAGTCACAAGTGTTAATTAAATTCTTCCGGATAGTGGGCGCCACCGCAGGCGGCCTTATATCATATTTAATGTACCCGGTTGTTTATAATATACTGTGGCATTAATTTAATATAATGCTTTTCGTGTTTCCCCACTACAAAGCTCATCTGACCATACAAAAGTGGTATATGACTGTATACAGGGTGTTAAAAGACGTATCACATAGCCGCCAACTACGCATTCTGTACATCAAGTCAGATAACATTGCACAAAATAATTACTGGGAAACGACTTTTATTTTTGGTGTGAAAAATTGCTGTTTATGGTACCACGCAAAACGTTGTGTTTATGGTGTTGTTTAAAATTAAGTTATAACACTTATAACATTTAAAACTTGCTTTCTTTAAAAAACGTCTAAAAAAGTTGGAACTTTGACCTTCAATATCTCCGTAACCAGACGGTTCCCAGGTATGGTCCAAACAAAAACATAATCACAATGACGGGAATAACAAGTGAATTTCGGCTTCGTCTTTTTACACCCGATAAGTATTGTAAAGAGCAGTGTAGGCCCAGTGAAAATGGGCCGCGACGTACGAGTTGTAGGTCGTGGGTTCGAACACAAGCAGGCATATATAACTTTGTGTAAATTATTCCATCACCAGTAATCACCACTGTTTATTTATTTAATACACATACAACTATCATCACAGGGTTACCTAATACAATAGTGTAGTTATGTTTAAAGATTAGACTTACAATTATTTATTACTAGCTGCGCCCCGCGGTTTCACCCGCGTAAGCCACGATCCCGTAGGAATATCGGGATAAAAAGTATCCTATATGTTAATCCAAGTTATAAACTATCTGTGTGCCAAATTTCATCCGAATCCGTTCAGTAGTTTTTTTCATTAGTTAAATTAGCGACCCACTCCATTATTTACTTGTTATACTCAAATCGTGGAATATTTGCTAAAGGTGCAAATTACGCAGTATAAAAACAATTTATAGGTACCGTTAGGTTCGTGTCTTTTTGCAGCTACAAAAGCCTTCAATCATCAGGAGCTTTTCCTGAAAGATTTAAGTGGCTAAATTATTGTCTCGTACAAATCCTTTAATTGACCCTTAAGCACCCTCTTCCACACCCCTTAGGTACTGGTGAAATAAAGGTAAGCAGAAAATTAAAATATTTTAACTAACAGAGCAAAGTTTAGGTACAATTTATAACTTGTTAATAATATTTTATATATTTGAAGGTATGAGGAACAGGGTGTACAGTTCACTCATCCTCTATAGTTGGTTGTGTCTGGCGGGCAACTGCCCAACGATTGATGTTGGAATCTTGTAATATATCCATTGCGCGGTAAACTCTAATTGCGCGATGCAGGAATTTATGTGACGTCAGGTCTTTGATGTGTAGTTTGCATGTGGCGATGTAGATGCCGCCACATATATGGTCATTTAGGTACTGTAGCGCTAGAAGAGCGTATCTGCACTGTAGCAATAATGTGTGGGGGCGTAGAATAATAGTCATTATAACTCGGAGAACGCGTACGCATCTATTTTAACAAGCTCGTTTTTTCTTAAACAAAAACCAAATTCTTAACCAGACTTATTATTCTATCAGCACCTACGACATAAAGTCGCTTTTTGCATGTAATCTTTACAGTACTAGTCCAGGAAAATTAGATTCACCTCGGAATGAGAGATAGTCAGCTATAAACTTGTATAAACCTTTATTTTGACAGCCTAAAACTTGTCTCAAAACCTACTTATCGTAGGGTGTCCGCGCGTATTATTGTTGGTCCGTAATTCCACTATTAATGTGTTCGTCAACAAGAAGCCAACAAAATAAGAAATATGAACAGCATTTATTTAAAATTTCATTTTCTAGCTAAAAGCCAGAATTTCCTTCAATCTGTTGGTATTAGGCGTCTATCGGCATTTCAATTCGCGAAATAAGTCGGAGGATAGACGATTCTACTGAGAAACCGAGATGCTGAAATCAATTCTTTTGAGGTATCAGTTTAGTATTTGATATTTTTCTTGATGAATGAAACTGAAACAACTTATAAATACTACTCATGAATTATTTTTATTGTTGCAGGATGTGCACCGGCTGAATATTTAATAAGCATAAGAGAAAAAAAACAGAATTCTGAATATAGGATTGATAGACGTTTAGTGGCAACCAAAATCAGTATTTGTATGCTAAAAAAAATCGCCTATAACTTGCATTCATGTCAATATTACTTGCAGAATCTCCAAAAGCAGCTACAATAAAACAGAATTAACCTAACGCACTATGTTCAATAAATTAAGTATAGAATCATTTGTAGACCGTTTGTACCTTAATAAAGAACAGTCTTATCGCGATCTACAATTTATAGGGTACATAACCGTCTGATAAGGGGACAATTTCTGGCCATTTCCAGGACGTTTTTGATTCTATCGACAACAATAGTTAGGTTAAATATATTTAACTCTTTTGACTGCCTGACCCTTCGGGAAATATAGGCGATGATTTTATGTAGATACAGTTAGAAATAAGAAGAATAATTGATCTTATTCAGTTTCTAAACCTTGCATTAAAGCTACTCGTCGTTTTCTAAATATTAGCGTTTTTTTTATTGTTTTACATTGTTCTCACTTAAAAAAGCGACAAGAATACTGTACCCAGGATTTTATAATATCTATATCCATATTTAAAAGAGTGTCCTTGTAGTTTCATGCCCGTTCTTCTCCATAGAGATCTACGTTTTGAAATGGGCAACTAGCTTCAACTTTCTGACTAACTGACCGACTCTTTTATAATTCAAAAGTGCTTGTAAATGGTTTAATTGAAATAAATGCTTTGAGTTTTGAGATGGAGTTTGAGTGCAACAGCAGCTATAGAGGCCTGATAAAAAGTTCACCTCTATAGGTTCTACATAATAGAACCGTGCATCAATGCACTAACCGCAGCTCGTTGGCTCACTCGTTAATATTTGAGCACCGGTCCACCATGAGCGGGCCGTGCTCCGGTTGCAAGTTGAATGACGGCCGAGTCAGCTTCAAAACGTCTTTGGATGGATAACTATACCCCATTTGAAATAAGATTAGACATTAAAACAAACCCTTTTACAGTCCGTTCAACCGATTTTGACTTTCTATACCGTAGGCATAAGGAAAGCATTAAAAGCAAAAAAAGTTACACAATACCAACTATCTACTGCGGCTGCCATTTGTCATGCCACCAACGTAATAGAATTCAAAATCGGTTGAACGGAATGTAAAAAAGGCTTATCTATACGTCTAATCTTATTTCAAATGGAGTATAGTTAATATGAAAGTGTAAGGCGTCTTTGAGTTAAGAGTAAAATTGAATGAAATAGAAAAACTTGTGTTGTCTAGGTACTGATATAAATATGAACAATTAGGTATCACAGTGAATAGCCTAGTAGATGAACAAATAACCATTTAACGTTTGTTGCCGCATTTTTATCTATTGGTTTATTTAGATACTATAATCCTAACTAATATTATAAATGCGAAGTGAATTTGTTTGTTGTTTTGTTTGTTACGCTCTCAAGCTAAAACGGCTGAAATTGGCACCTGGGTAGACCATGACCTGGATTAAGACATAGGATACTTTTTATCCCGATATACCCACTGGATCGAGACTTATGCGGGGGAAACTGTGGGGCGCAGCTAGTTTTATATAAAGTGAGCGATCTGACCTCCACCACCCAGTTACTGGATAATACACCTTGGTAAGATTGGTTGTCAGACTTTTAGGCCCAGTAATGATTGCAAAGATCTACAAATGACAGCTGGGACCAATGGTTTAAGGTGCTGTCCGAGGCATGGAGGGGTCTGTTTATGTAATGGATAGTCACCCATCCACGGACCGACCCCGGCAAGCGTAGCTTAACCTTTGATCGGCCCGTGCGGCTCTATTATTATTTAGCCACAAGTTCCTCTACAAAAAGTAAAACACTTAAAAAGTCTTGAGTTTTAAATTCATCAATAAAGTTTACTGCTGTAAATAATCTTTCCCCGAAATCTGTACATAAGGCTATAAAAAATGATACAGAGAAGGATCCATTTATTTCAATTGAACTCAAACATAAAAAAAAACTTGTGAATATAAGTGATGTAATGATACTTATCATTTTACCGACATCAAAGTGAAAACTCCGCATATTCCCTTTGAGAGGCTGCGCATAATATCACTATTATTTCTGACCCACATAGTCGGGAATATTCTTTAAGTGTCATTGTGTTTTCAGATACTGGCGATTTTTATATTAATGCGTTAAAAAGGTCTCTTTATGAGGAGTTTATTTGGCAATTAGATGGAAATGATTTGCTTGGCTCATAAATAATATTTCGGAAGTGTGTCTTTGCTTTTCAATTTTCGTTTTTTGCCAACAACTTAAAGATATTTTCCAACTTTTAAGGTTTTTTGTAAAAAAAAAAAAAAAACACTTTTTAGTTGTGGTAACAACCCCACACAAATTCGAATACCACTATGTAAATAACAGTGACGGAGTCAAATAATATATCGTCTACATAGACTAAGTGGGAAAAATACGTAATAATGAAGCTAACTCAAAAACTACGCCAGCAAAGTTAATAAAATTGATATGGAACCACCTCTGAAGCATGACCTACCAAACAAAACAAGAATCATCAAATTCGATTCATAATTGGCGGAGTAATCACGTGACATATACACAAAAAAAAAAGACGTACAAACGAATTGAAACCTCCTTTTTGAAGAAGTCGGTTAAAAAATGCGTCTTGATGTTTTTTTTTTTTCCACGACCGGGCCGCTTTTGGCCTGCATCTCACTTGATGGTAAGTCATGATCAGGCCGCAGGTGAAAGCGAGCTTTACCCGGAATCCTGAACCACAGAGCTGGCTGCTGTTACCATTGTTGTTATGGCGATAGACTTAGATAAGATAATTCGTATTGTATCGGATATTCGAATTATATCTGAAGAAATTCCATAACGCGAATGATTCAAGAAAAATAAGCCGATAATTATTACCCTCTTATTCATAAACGTTTCTTAAAGTTAAAGAGCCGTATAAACGTCGAAAATGTATGGTTAAACAGTTGCTAATTCATAACTTAACTTTATGCAGTGTTTATGAATAAGGCGGTTAGTCTTTATCTTTTGTTTTAGTATGGCTGTAGTCTATGCAACATGGGTTATTGAGGACTATACAAAAGGACATTTTATCACCGACAACAAAGATCGAAAAGTCAAAAATTTATGAGACTGACATATGCTACTGATGTCTTTTGAAAACAACTTTATATACCATGTTTTATGCAAATCAATATTATTATTATTTCTACCAAAAAGCATAAGAGCGCAAACGCATTGACACGCCATGGCAACGTTGCCAGGTCACGCTGCCAACTAAATGTACACAGCTATATTTGGGTGGCTCACCTGGCGTCCGCTTGATTACGCAGCCAAACATATATTTTGTTGGCGACGCGATATGGTTGCACCGCCATGGCGACCCAGTGTGTTAGCGCTCTAAGCTTATCGGAAGTAGTCAGTCACATACAATTTTCAAACAAGCGTTTCGTATGTGTAATATAATTATCCTAACTAATATTATAAATGCGAAAATGACTTTGTTAGTTACGCTTTCACGCTAAAACGGCTGATCGAATTAAAAAATTGGCACAGGGTTAGACCATGACCTGGAATAGGACATAGGATACTTTGTATCCCGATATTCTCACGGGATTGGGACTTACGCGGGTAATAAATAATAATATTATACGCGGATAATAATATTATAAATGCAAAAGTAACTCTGTCGGTCTATCGCGCTTTCACGCCAAAACTACTGAACCAATTTAAATGAAATTTGGTGCACAGATAGTCTAGAGCCTGAGAAAGGACATAGGCTACTTTTTACCCGACTACGGCGAAGAAAAAAGGAGGGTTATGATTTTGACGGGAAAGTATGTATGTATGTTCATCTGTTCCCTCATATCTTCCAAAGCACTCATCACAATTTGACAAATGAGGTATCGTTGGAAGCGTCTTGATTGTCCGCTGGTTATAGGCTATGTAACGTTACATTAAAAATGGCGCCCTCTAGAGGACATAAAGTCAGGAACAATTTTTTTGGTATCAAATGTTACCATGTTGGGTATCAAATGAAAGGGCTTAATGAGCACATTTCAAATATATAATTATATAATATAACCCCAAAAGAATTTAAAAAAAGTAATAAAAACTAAAACCCAACTACGACTAAAAAGGTATAAACAAGACACCACAGACAGACAAATTCAAAATCCGGAGTCACACGTGTTAGGGCTAACACGTGTGACTCCGGATTTTTAATTTGTGTTTATACCTTTTTAGTCGTAGTTGGGTTTTAGTTTTTATTACTTAATTTTTTTTTAAATTCTTTTGGGGTTATAATATATATATTTTTGAAATGTGCTCCTTTCATTTGATGCCTAACATGGTACGATTTATTACTTTATTATCGACATACCATGCGGGCGAAGCCGCGGGCGGAAGCTTGTATAATATTTTTTTTTATTTTTTTTATTTTTATTTTTTATTTAAAACACATACAACTATCATCACAGGCTTACCTAATACAATAGTGTAGTTATACTTAATACTTTACAAAGCTTAGACTTAGGTACAATATAATTATTATTCTGAACAACTAAGAGTAATTTTATACAATGCGGCCCGTGTGAATTCACTCAGAGTACAATTGAAACAGTCAATCTGTTGTGACACCATATTGAGTGTACGCAGAGCGCGCGTCAGCGGCGCGTGCTGCAGCAGGTTGGTGCGAGCGGGCGGCACCCACAGCAGGGGCGGTCGCCTCCGTCGCCCCACGTGCCCATCAGGTACACACAACCCAACCGTGCGTAGAACGCCTGGGTTGTGTATTTTACCACGCATAATCTTAAATAAGTAAGTGGCGAGAGCTACTTCCCTTCTTACTTCTAGTTTATTATAGCCTACCATGCCCAGCACAAATAGAGTAGGATACAACAGCGGATACCCTGGATACACACCATACTGCTTTAAGTACAGGAATCTCATAAATTTGTTCTGGATCCGTTCTAGCATTAGTTTGTACTTGGCTTCATGTGGCGACCAGACGACAGCATTGCATTCCAAATGACTTTTTACAAGCGCTTCGTACAACGATCTCAGAGCACTGATGTTCGTGAACTTGTTTCCTAGCCGTAAGACCAACCCTAAATTGCGGTATGCTTTTTTACAAACATCAGTGGTATGCTTACGGAAATTTAAATCTGTTTATATAATAACCAAATACGAAACGATTTTAAAGCGAGGGCCTTTGGCTTCCTGATCCCGATTTTATGTTTTCTCAATCTAGAGAACGCACAAGTGCCTTTGTTTTCAAAAGTTCCGTGAGCTTAAAAACCGCACCAGACTATATTACCAATGGACACAAGAATAGCCATCACACTTACCCAATTCCCTCAAGCGTGGGGCCTTCTACAGGAAAAGAAAGACTTAAGACAAATGATCCCATTCCTCACCATTGTGTAGACACTGAGTAAACTGTAAAAGCTAATAACGTGAAAGTGGTATTCCACCTGAACGTTGAGCACGAATCTTGGTGCGGTGTCGACCCTCGTCTTGCCATGGCATTGCGAATAACATCAGATGGATCGCGTCTTGAATATCAACTAGGTATGATAGGAAGTAAGTGGACTCGTTAATTGTAAAGGAATGCGGGATGTTTTGAAAAAATTGAGCTTATGGCATTGAGCATTATTGCTGTAGGTTTTTGCTAGTAATACGACTCTCAGTGGTATTTATATTTTTAGGAGCTCGTGGCTCAGTAATAACAGCCGCACGGGTCGATCCATCAGTTAAGCTACGCTTGCCGGTGTTGGTCAGTGGATGTGTGACCATCTTTACATACCGAGACTCCTCCGTCCTTCGGAAAGCACGTTAAGCCGTTAGTACCGCCTGTCTTTCGTGGATCTTTGACAGTCGTTACGGGTCGTCAGAAGCCCGAATGTCTGACAACCAGTCTTACCAAGGGGTATCGTATTACCCAGTTACTGGGTTGTGGATGTCAGATAGGTAGTCGCTCTATGTAAAATACTGGTATTCAGCTGTATCTGGTTAGACTGGAAGCCGACCCCAACATAGTTGAGAAAAGGTTAGGCGGATTGATTGAGTGGTTTTTCTATAAAATACTCCGATGATTTTTCCAAATTAAATCGAAACTTATTACAACAACAGATACATGAATTAATTTAGTTACTAATATAACTTTTAAGTAGTGTGTATTACTAACATCATATGGATCAATGTTAAAATTTTGTTTTTATAGAATAATAGATTTCGTAGAATTTTGATAAGGTTCCAATTAATTTGTGCTATTGTGCAACTTTAAAATAATATTATAATAAAATAATAATGTATAATGTCAATCATCATAAAAACATGATCAGGTATCAGGGAAACTACAATATTTTCCAGCAACAAAGAAGTCCATATTCTATGTAAATAGTATTTAAAGATTAAAGTTAGAACATAAAAATAATTGTTGCAAAACATGAGCGGGCGTTAACGTGACGTTTATTAACATAGACACAAGGTTCCAATTACAATATAAACAAGCGTGTGCTGTGTTTGAAAAGTAATAACTACTCAATTTTATATCTGCTGTTAAAGTAAACAGCCATTCATATGAATTATCTTATTGTTTAAACGTGCAACTAGATTGTTATTTTGTTAATACTACTTTGAAGGTAACTTTACCTCTCTACAGTGTACATTTATTTATTTCTGAGACCCAACGTCTATCTGATATTCTTTTGTTTTATTTTTGTTCAGTGATGTGAGGATTCTTGGAAAATTCAATTCAATTATTTTGGTGAGTTCCTGAAATCAAAACAGTTACACTCTGTAGAATAGAGTAAGATTGAACATGGGAATGTTATTGAGGGCAATACGCTTTTTCTTCCATTCTCCCCTGTCAACCGTCACGCTATCATTCACTCCCGTCTCTTTCATATTATTCCTCATACAATCCATCCATCTAGGCATAGTAGGATACAGTAACATTGAACATGGGAATGTTACTTGGGGTCGGCGCAACACGTATTCTTCTTCCGTTCATTCTCCCCTGTCAACCGTCACGCTATCATTCACTCCCTTCTCTATCATATCGTTCCTCACACAATCCATCCATCTAGGGATAGTAGGATACAGTAAGATTGAACATGGGAATGTTACTTGGGGTCGGCGCAACACGCTTTTTCTTCCATTCTCCCCTGTCAACCGTCACGCTATCATTCACTCCCTTCTCTATCATATCGGTCCTCACACAATTCATCCATCTAAGGGTAGGATCGAAGGGTAGGATACAGTAAGATTGAACATGGGAATGTTACTTGGGGTCAGCGCGATACGTTTTCTTCATCCATTCACCCCTGTCGACCGTCACGCTATCATTCACTCCCTGACACTGGAGGACTGATATGAAAGAATTTGACTGTGCACTTACTGTCTTTCATAAAGACAGTAAGTGCACAGTCAAATTCTTTTGTAATACATTTTATACCGGTAAGGTTGTTCATGTTCAAGTGGTTGAAACATTGGCTCCTGCGTTACGTGTTGCCGGCAGGTTCACTGCTGGGTCTAGTTGTTTGTGTATTTAAGATTCATCTCAGTGGCCCAACAAAAAAAAAAACATTTCAGCCGAAAAATGTCCACTGCTGGACATAGGCCTCCCAAGCACCACCATTCGACCGGTTCTGTGCTTCTCGCATCCAGCGCTTTCCCGCGGCCTTCCACCAGGTCATCGGTCCACCTTGTGGGGGGCCTGACTCATTATTCGAATAAGTTACGTTTCTGATTCGATCACGCAGGGAAACTCCGAGCAAAGTCCTCTCCATTACAAAAAAAATAAGCCTGATTTA
Source organism: Lithophane ornitopus (assembly GCA_948473465.1). Lineage (NCBI taxonomy): Eukaryota > Metazoa > Arthropoda > Insecta > Lepidoptera > Noctuidae > Lithophane > Lithophane ornitopus. Next base: position 15,421,285 of record OX419621.1, on the reverse strand, counting down.
TCTTAGGACTAAAATTAATAATCAGAAACGTAAGTTATTCGAATAATGAGTTCGTTGAAGAAAATACATAAAATAATCCATCATGGTGGTTGTTTGTGCAGTTTGTCTACTGTTTACCTACTTGTCTCGGAGAAGCGCGTCTAGGAAATTAAGTGCTCTCCTGCAAATTGTAAAACTGCTTTGAATTATAATGAATTTACATCTGGAGCGAGGCAACGGTGAGTTTTGAAAGAAGACCAGTTGGTATTAAGAATGTAGGCGCAACGGATGGTTCATTTACGAGAGAGAAGTTCTAAACTTTATTTCTAGGATATAAGAAATCTGACCATGAAAAAAATCTATAAGATATTTATCATAAAAGAAAGAAAGAAAAATTGTTTATTCTGCACAAACTAAACGCACAATACAAAATAAAAACTTTTTACAAAAAAAAAAAACAACCGACTTCCAAAAAACACTAGAAACGTGAAAAATAACTTTAATCTCGGAAGTCGGTGTCTTTGCTTTTCAATTTTTATGTTTTGCCACCGACTTCCGAAATTAATTTCTAGTGTTTTTTTGGAAGTCGGTTGTTTTTTTTTTTGTAAAAAGTTTTTATTTTTCACTTTTTAGTTGTGGTACCTACTCCACACAAATTCAAATACCACTACCTGGTATATAAATAACAGTGAAGGAGTCAAACAATATATCGTCTACATACGTGTGTGTGTAAGTGGGAAAAATACATAATTATTGAAGCTAACTCAAAAACTACGCAAGCAAACTTTATAAAATTTATATGAGACCACCTCTAAAGCATGACCTACCAAACAAAAAAAGAACCATCAATATCGATTCATAATTGGCGGAGTAATCGCGTAACACACACACACAATAAAAAAAAAAAAAAAAAAAACACAGACGAATTGAGAACCCCCTCCTTTTTGAAGAAGTCGGTTAATAAAAAGTGACATTCACTAAAGGTACAAATTAGCCAAAAGCCTCATACCTATTTAAAACAAGAAATTATAAAAGTTTGTCAATTTTTGTCTATTGCTTGTAATTCCCGAAGGGTGAGGCGAAATGTACCAATAGTGCACCCACATTTCACCCAGTTATGTTTAAGTCCCATATAATAGGGGGCTTGCCTATTGCCATTAACCGGGCACAAATCCAAAATCCTGGTTGCTGCTGAGAAATTACTGATAGAAAAACCCAATAACAGTTTGTCCTGGTTTTTCTACCGGTTTCGGTATAGAATAGAAAAGTTATTGTATAGAAAAATGATTGTGTGTGGAGACCGCTTATCGGCAAGCGTATTGTGAGACAACCCCCAGCTAGATGGACTGACGACCTAAAGAAGGTGCAGCCTGGGAAGGCCTATGTCCAGCAGTGGACTGCGATAGGCTGAGTTGATTAAGAAAGAAAGTAAGAATTTTATTTGACCCAGGTTAGCAGCACACAATATTCACAAAAAAAAACAGTAAACTTAAAATAGTTCTGTGTACCTCACGGCTGCGCCAAATAGGCTCAGAACAGCATAAATTACAGCCAACTAGTGCCTGACGCTGTTTTCAACCGGATCTTATTTTACGGATGTAAATTAGTTTTATACCTTGTTACCAAAAAACCGTGTTTATCAGTATTGTTTAGCTTAAACACCTTATAAACACGACATTTATTTATGGAGTTTGACATAAAACTGACATTAGACACTCGTTGAACAAGTGTCTAAGTTTTTGTGGTAACACCCACAGTGTTTGTAAATATATAAATAAAAAATATATATAAATGTGTAGCAAACATTAATAAACTAGATTAGATATTGATTGATTCGATTTTGATTTTTGATTGTTGATTGATAATAGTTGTTTTATTCATCGAACTTAATAGTCACAACAGTTATCACGTCTTCGCGGTGCGTAATTTCAAGCCATTGCGCCATTGGAAAATACCTAAAAAAACTTATTGATTGCGAAAAAGAACTGTCAAATCCTTGATACAATTTCAACAATTATGAATCGTTTTAGTTAAAATGTGTGTTTAGTAATGCTTTGCAGTCCAATATTGATATCGATTTGTCTACAACAATACCTAAAGAAATAAATATCATAATCAGAATAATTAAGATAAGTTCGGTGTAATCCTGTTATTTGATAATTATGTAAAATCATAGATTGAGTTGTCTTTTGGTTCGCTTCGGCTATATTATTCTTTAGATTTGGTAATTATTGTAGCAACGAAACCTCCTGAGCTCGGGTTTGTTAGATGGTCTCTCTTTGCAGCACCAGAGATCTATTTAATGCTCCCATAGTCAGGCGTACCGCGACGGTGCAACGCGATTCGGGTAGAACAATTTTCATGAAGTTTCATAAGTTTTTCTTAGAGTCGCTCAGCCTTTACTAAAACCGACAAACGGCGACAATCCGACAATCCAACAATTTTCAACAACTGTAGTGAAAATGTGACAATTTTCAACACCTGTAGTGAAAATGTGATAATTTCAACACCTGTAGTGAAAATTTGACAAATTTCTACACCTGTAGTGAAAATTTGACAATTTTCAACACCTGTAGTGAAAATGTGACAATTTTCAACACCTGTAGTGAAAATGTGTCAATTTTCAACACCTGAAGTGAAAATGTGACAATTTTGTAATGTTTTTTTTTCGACAAATATGGCAGTTAAATTAAGAAGGGCCCTGTCAGGTGATAAGGGCCATGACAGATCTTCATTAAACATTTAAAATAAAAATAGCGCATACCGTAATCAAAACTCTAGCCAGTCAGCTAGTACTTGCGAAGGCTAATCTTACCGGTCAGCTATGTGGTGTACCTAATAATTTGTAAGTATTTTATTATTACTTGCGAAAAAATAGAAGAAGCAAAACCACGGCATAGAATCAAATTAAAGACTTATTGTAATCGTGGCAGATTATTTTGATTAATCAATAATGATAAAGATTGTGTCACGTTCCATAGATATTGTGGGTCATTTATTTAGTTTCAGTTTAGTGGTGTTCATGTAAATACGTAGGTGAGTCTGTTTTTTTATTAAATAGGTATCGGTAGATCAACTTAGACATATTTGCATAGCAATCTGTTATTATGGTCTCGTCGGAGGAGCTCGCGGTAAGTAAGAAAAGCCGCATGGGTTGATCAATCAGGTTAAGCTACACTTGCCGAGGTTGGTCCGTGGATGAATCCATCTTTACATACCGAGACTCCACCGTGTCTCGAAAAGCTCGTTAAGCCGTTGGTATGGGCTGTCATTCGTGGATCTTTAACAGTCGGGTCGTCAGAAGCCCGAAAGTCTGACAACCAGTCTTAACAAGGGGTATCGTAATACCCAGCTACTGGTTGTGGAGTCAGATTAGCAGTCGCTCCATTTGAAATACTGGTATTCAGCTGCATCCGGTTAGACTGGAAGCCGACCCCAGTACCTATAGTTGTGAAAAGGCTAGGCAGATGATTATGAAAGATCATTAACGTGCTTGCCCGGTGAATAGATACCAGAAATACTGTAGTGACTATCTTTGACAATTTTATTGTTATTGTTAATCGCCTTTTGCGACCATTAGTCGGTCCCTCTCCATACAAACTCTCTCGCCTGTTTTCTCTTTGGTTTATGACCTTAGAGCAATGATTTTTTACTGTAAAATAAATATCAACTAGGTCTATGACCCTATGTTTTCCGTTTTGATGATACATTATCTGTAGAAGCACTCAGCAACCGCTCAGTAAATGCTCGAAATTGCCTGTTTAGGGTATCATCAGAGGCCTATTGTACAAATTTGACAACTATTAATGAAAAAAGAAAAACATAGGGGTACAGTAAATATCCTTCTTATTCAATTTATAAAATATCTTTCAAATTGGTCCAATATTGGAGGAGAAAATAGACGAGAGCCGAACCTCGAATAATGATGTTCATTCGTATGGAAAAGATTTTCCTCTTAAAGGGGATGTAAGTTCCGTTATTTGAATAGATATGCCTTATTATATCGCAATAAATATATAATCATCCATCATCATCACATCAGCCAAAAATCGTCCACTGCTGGACATAGCCTAAGCACCGCGACTTGGAGCGGTTCTCTCCGGACTTGGACCGGACTCCTGCATAAAATATAATTAAATCATTATATTCCTGCATAATACCCTACAAAATGGTTGAGCTGGATGGTGCTGATCCACATGTCATGTTCGTGAACGGGCGCCGTCAGTTGAGACTGGTCACCTCTTATTTGCCAGAGCTTATTTTTAATCTTAAATTTTGAATTGCTTTTGATTCTTTTTTTGTTTTACATTGTTCTCACATATAGAAGCAACCTGAATACTGTACCCAGGATTTTGTAATATCTATATCCATTTTTAAAAGACTGTCCTTGGAGTTTCTTGCCCGTTCTTCTCCATAGAGATCTACGTTTTGGAATGGGCAACTAGCTTCAACTCTCTGACTAACTGACCGACTCTTTGACAGTTCAAAAGTGCCTGTAAATGGTTTTTTTGAAATAAATGTTTTGAGTTTTAATAAATACGCATAAGCAGTGAACTAATTAAAATATATCGATACCTATCAGATAACTTCTTTGTAATCTTTAGTGCCGTAAATTAGGATACGGTATGTTGATAAAGAAAATATATTTACCTACACGTTTAGTTTATGCACGTCATCTTTATTATGTATGTTTTATAGTTGTGGGCGACGCGCAGTTAAGGTGGATGCACTAGGGTAGCCCGCGAAATTCAAATTTTCTTACGTTTTTTGCAATTTGCAGGTCAGTATCAGGTTGAATGTTAATCTAAATATTATTAGCGACCGTAACAAATATGGATTTACAGAATTATAAACATTAGAATCAGCAATACAACTCTCTAAGTTCATGTAAGTGTATTGAATGAAAATTTCATGAAATCGTCAATCAAAAAATCCATATTTGTTACGGTCGCTAATAATATTTAGATTAACATTCAACCTGATACTGACTTGCAAATTGCAAAAAACGTAAAAAAAATAGAATTTCGCGGGCCACCCTAGCGCATCAACCTTAAGGTTTTACAAACGGTTTGTTTAATATTCTAATCATAGTTTAAAGATAATGACAAGCTGGTTTATATAAGGGCTTACAATTTAAGTTAAGGTATATTAAGTTAAGCCATAAACACTTATTCGATATTAGCAAAAATGCAAAACGTACCTACGTAGTTATAACTATCAACAGTATTCTTTTTTTTTCTGTGGTCTTGACAGCACACATAGAAATAATATTTTATTAATTGTTACGGAAATAACACTGGGTACCCTCAGACAAAATAAAAACCAAGACAGAGCGCTCCGAACAATACAGTGAAGCATGCCAAAACTACACCACCGCTCTACGCATACATGCTCAAACGCACACATTTACAACCATTTACAATCAAACTACACCAAAATAAGTGCACACATGTTTACGAAACCGGCCTCACGTCACTGTTGACAGCGCTCTGTCTTGCTTTTCTATTTGGTCTGATTAGGTACCTTTTCTGTTCTGATCCCCGTGTGTTTAGTACCTAAGATACCAGAGGGAATTTCCGTATTTTTACGAACGTTCGCAATCAAATCTCAGTCAGATTTTTGTCAATTCCTTGGCACTGATTGTCGCTGAGATGGATTTGGACTTTATTTTGATCGTTTTTTTTAGTACGAGAATTGACTTTTCGGACTTAAAAAAGTAAGGACTAATAAACCCGCGTTTACACTAAAATGGTTTTCCTTAAAACAGCTGAAAAACTAGTATACAAAACATGTAAAAAACTTGATTAAAAATATAACAAGTTGAATAAAATCGTTTACTACAATGTCTTATATAACAAAATAATTATGCATCTAATGGTCCAAGTTGGTATAAGATTTTTAGACGACAAGTATCGCATCTTGTATAATATGTCACTTGCAACATAGGAAATCAATAGTTCACCCCAAGATCAATAAATTACTTATCATATATTTACTTAGGGTGTATACAGCGTGCAGCTTTAATGGTGACATTAATTTAACACACGTATAAGATTTCGTGTATAATTTATAGTAAAATATTTTATTTTACTTAAACGTTATTATTTATTGATTTATAAACAATTTTCTAAACTAGCATCTTGGAGCAACCTGTACTTAAAGAACTGTAGCGCAGAGGTCATTTGCCGGGGTCACGGATCATAAGTAGGTGAATTGAAGGAATGCCGCGCAATTTCTTAGAAATTTGGCATAATTTCTAAGAAATTGCGCGGCATTCCTGCATCAAAGGGTATCGGACCGATAGAACGTCAGCCAGGTGGTAGGTAGCTTTATGAATGAATCTTTTACACAGAGTGATCTCAATGTTGGTTATTTTTTTATTTTATTATTTAGTTTGTTTGAAAATTTTTTTTTTTCTATTTACGAATGATATTATTTTATTATAATTTTTATGATTACTGGCCACTAGCCCTACCCGTGTTTTAAATTAATGTCGCCATTGTAGCGGCACGTTGTATAAATAGGAAACTGGTAACTAGGTTCGATATGCTAACGTTTGTCGGCGCTGACAAGCGCTGGTTGTTAACTTTATACTTTTAGCCAAATAGAACTGTCGTCGATAAGCGCCAACAAGTTCATATTTGAATTTGTTCGCGCTGATGATGATTTTGATGATGATAATATTCACAATAATGACATTGTAAAGGAATCACAACCAAATATCTATTGATCTGTGATATTGACCACATGACTAAAGGCTTCAATTAAGTTTGAAGCAAGTCAATAAAATTTCTTACGAACGTAAACTCAAGGATCAAATTATATGTTTAGCGCCATAAGTATTTTTATGTGCACCTTTCAATTTTTTCTACTACGTCATTGCCAACATTTTGAATGAATATTCGAACAGACAGTTCGAAAATGTGACATGCACCCGCTATGTGGAAAAGGAATTTGTTTGAAAGTTGCTTACATTTATCGCTCCTTGATCGTACCTACATGAGTAGGCCGTGAATATTCTTCTACATAATAATACCTATCAGAAAATTCTCCAAAATATTTAGACTAAATTCTTCAAACGATTGGGTAACTCCGTCTTTGGCCATGTCAAGTGGATTGTTAAACAATCTTATCAATATTATAGATTAAGTGTTTGTTATCAATATAGGTATGCGCCGTCATATACGCATATCGCAATAATCTCTGTGAAAAGTACGTATGAAGTTAGATTGATAAACAAAAAATCGATTGAAAATAATTGTTTTAAAAATGGATAGGGTGTTTATTTCGTAAGAATTTCTCAAACTAAACTCTATGTCTGTTTCATTGAATAACTAAACCTAAATGAATCTAGGTTTCATTGACGGTAGAATACCAAGAAAATGGGCAGCAAATAAATTATATCAGCACTCGGCCTCATATTTCTTTAAATCTTAGGCGTGGAACTTACACTAGTCAAGTCTTGAGGTATACGCATTACACGCTTATAGGTGATGAGCTCGAAGAAAAAGGTGTTAATGCATTCGCAAAAAAAAAACCAGACTGCAACTAATTTCAAAACAAGATCACTATTCAAGCAGTCTAATGCAGTTAGTGTCAGATTTATTTCAATCTTGTATTTGATGCCACCAGCTGCATCAGACTGTTTGAAAAGAGATTTTATTTTTATAAACTTTTTAGTTGCAATCGGGTTTTTAAACCTTTCATTATGTTATATCAGTTTAAAGTGCCATTTTGATCTTTCTGACCTCCACAACCCAGTAATTGGGTAATACGATACCCCTTGGTAAGAATGGTTGTCAGACTTTTGGGCTTCTAACGACCCGTAATGACTGTCAAAGATCCACGAATAACAGCCGGAATGATACCTTTCCGAGGCACAGGAGTCTTGGTATGTAAAGATGGTCACTCATTCACGTACCAACCCCGGCAAGCGTAGCTTAACCTGATGGATCGACCCGTGCGGCTGTTATTTCTTAGCCACGAGCTCCATAGCCCATATTAGTAAATTATTAGCATTTATAATACGATTATCGTTAAGTACATGTTATACGATAAACTAATGCTTCCAATCAACTTAATTCCAATAGCATTAAACGATATTATATCGATAGTACCAAAACTTTTTGCGATTTCTGTTTAAAGATTAATTAATTCATGCAATCATCTGTCATGCCTTTTTACGCGATTACGGCGAAGCAAAAAGAAGAGTTATGATTTTGATCAGTATGTATGTCTGTTCATCTGATCCATCACAACTTCTTAACAATTTATCATAATTTGTCAAGTTATATAATTATCTAGTTCTTGCTTTGTACTTCTGTCTTCACTTCTTAGAGACATCTATTACCAAGGTATCAAAGTTGGACAAACTTTAAAACACGTGGTTCAATTCTACATTCTGGGAGTACTAACAACTTGAGGAGAGGATGGAAGTATCATCTATGCAAATGCGGAGCGGTGCAATCCTTCCCTAGGGATTTGGGACGTGACTGCGTTACCAACTCACAAACACACTTTTCAAATAATAATACGTTCCTGATTTAGGTAGACGTGCTTTCTAGACACTTCTTTATGACATATTTTTATGGAGGCTGCGGCTTCGCCCGCATGGATGTCGGAAATTATCACACAGGAACGTACTACCGGGATAAAAAGTATCATATATTTTAAAGCTTTCATCCAAATCCGTTCAGCGGTGTTTCCGTGATTGAGTAACAAACATACAGACTTTTACATTTATAATATTTATACATATATATATAATAATATAATATATATATTAGTCTATAATGAAATAGGATAGTAGGAAAAGTGACGCGCCCCGGCTTGCCTCTTTTTTTTTATCAAGAAAATATTTAGGTAAATCATGCCGGTCATTAATTTTGATTACTAAGTTAATACTCATCATCATCTTCCTGCCCTTGTCCCATGTTACTTGGGGTCGGCGCAACACGTTTTCTTTTTCCAATCTCCATCAACCGTCACAATCAGAATCAGAATCAAAATGCTTTATTTGTAAGTAAAGGCGTCACGCATTTACTCCCTTCTCTTCCACAATCCATCCATATTTTCTTTGGTCTTCCTCTCGCGCTCCATCCATCAACATTTATATTCATTACTTTTTTAGTCACATGCGTTTCGTCCCTCCTCATCACATGCCCTATCCCAAACAATTACTTTCCCCTTATATACTCATTTCTTACTTTATCTATTTTCGTCACTCAACATTCTCATCTCCGCTACATGCAGTTTTTCATCCATCTTCTTCATGGCCCAGCATTCCGATCCATAAAGTACGACAGGCCTTATTATTGATTTTCCTAAAACTGTAGTTCATACCAAGACAGTTTCACCTCTTTCTTTAACGTTGGTATCGGGAACAGATGCTAACACCCGGTTCCTGAATTGAGAATTTAGAGTTGAGAAGGTTCGACACTACTTTGACATTATTGAAGGTTATTTCTTCAATGTAGCACACGTAATTCAACATTTCTTACGTTTGTGTTCGACGATGTTGTCTCTTCTTGACAGCAAAAAGATGTCAAGTAAATATCAATAATGTCAAGAGTTTGGGAATTGGCTTCCTTTTTCAGGTAGGAGGCTCACACCCGGTTACTGAATTGAGAATGTGAGGTTGAGCACTTATTTTAATCTACTTAAGAATTATTTAAAAACTTAATCTACTTTAGCATGAATACAATTTTTTCAAAATTTTGTTTATGAAATTTTATTCACTTACTCCGGTACTCATAAAGTCATAGGAAATTTGATCAAAGTTTATCTAGTACTAGCTGTTGCCCGTGACTTTGCCTGCTATCTAGTATGAAAAGAAGCCTATGTCTTTCTCCGGGTCATGATCTACCCATGTACCATATTTCATCCAAATCCGTTGAGCTGTTTTAGCATGAAAGCATAACAAACAAACAAACTCACTTTCTCATTTCTATTATTAGTTAGGATAGGATTAGGATTAAAGTTAGGATTCCATTGTTCGTAATAACTATCTATATCCATTGTTTTTTCTTTTCCAGAAATGTATTTACTAGCACTACTAACAGTCATCGGGGCGGCATTCGCCGTACCAATAGCTGAGCCCTCAACCGAGCTCTTAAACGTTCTGACTGAGCAGCAACGGGCAGCTGCATACGTTCTCCCCGGAGATACCATCCCAACATTCTATGACGTCAGACTAACACTAAACCCAGACAATGAAGAATACTTCACCGGAGCAGTCGACATTAGGATGATACCCCTAGTCACCACCAACGAAATAGTCCTCCATGCTATGGAAATGGATATCAAAGCCGAAGACATTGAAGTCTTCAGTGATAGAGTACCAACAGCCAACTTGTATGAAAGCCATACATTGGCCCCTGACGATACTCATTTGTTTAGGATTACGTTGAACCAAACGATGACCATTTTGCAGCCTCACACTATTAGAATCAAACACTATGTTGGTCAGTACGCTGAAAATATGTTCGGTATTTACGTGTCAACGTTCGCGAGTAACGGGACAACACAGTAAGTAATTTTTTATATTTTAATGAGATGAAAGTATTTAGATTGATATTTATGAATGTACTAATTATAGTAACTATATTTTGGATATTTGTAATTTGTTAAATCACTAGCATACGTTAGTCCAGACTTGCATTACATATGCCGTAGGCTACCTATAGGTTTGGAACAACCTAATTGCGTAACACACGATCAATCATAATATGAATCATTTCGAAGGATATGGCTAATCCATTGCTTCATACGTTCGAAAAATTTGTCTGCTCAACAACGTAAATAACGCAATGAATGTTGTTGAACTGTCGAAATGGAACGGATTGTGATTGATTGATAAGTTACGGAACTAGGGTACTCAAAAATACAATTATTGCACTTTATGCTTGACATGGCGGAATATACATATGAATATTTTCACTAAATTATTTCTTATAAGCAACATGTCAACAACATAACATGATAATACATAATAAAGGTTGTAGAAAGAGAATTGTAGAGAAGCCTCGATTAACGCACTGAGGAAATATATAGGGTTACATTTTTGTCGTTTAAATCCTCTTAAGGGGTCATTGTACTCATCATTATGAACAACTATCACTATGGGACCGACCCTGAAATCGCGAAAAAAAAATCAGTTGTTCCCTACATTTTAACGAGTTATGCGACACATGAATGTAAGCGGACAGCTGATTTTTTTTGGTCCCGAGATCATAAGGTCGGATCTTTGGTAGCATACGAGAGGCAGAAGCCAACTCACAGGGGCTCTATAAGTAAAGGAAATAAAATAAATCTTTATATAATTTTATAAATTAAAGTCGCTTTTCGTGTTTGTCTGTATGTCCGCGTTGTTCTTCTAAACCACGCAACAAATTTTAATGAAGTTTTCACCATTGTTTACAGAAGTTATTCCGGAAGATTTATGTGTTTACCTAAGAAACATAATTATATCTAAGTTTCGATGTTTTGTCAAGTCGTAAAAACTATGCGAAGAAGGAGCGGGTCGCTAGTATAAATATATATAAACAAATGTTAATAAAATATATAGTTAAGAAACGTTAACCAAAAAATAACTTTCCCAGCCAACAGTAGCAGAAGATTTAGGAATTCTCAAAAAGAAATCAACGCTAGGAAAATATTATAAAAGTTTGTGTCTGGCGACCTCTCATATATAATGCATTATTCACATTTCTGCAAAGTCTCTGTTTATGCAAATAATACTGGGCTCAGCAGACAGTTCTATCATACTAGAATTAAGTTCAAAACAATGTTCGAACATGAACATGGGACCTTTTTTTTCTAGACAGTTTATTATGTCAATTCCATGAATCTTTACTAGCATCCCAGTAAATTATCTCAGCATCAGTCTTTTCAGTAGATGAGACTAAAAAAATACTTATTTTTAGACTTCTGTGTAAGGGGGATATTACACTATCATATATCTCGGATCATAGGATTATAATGTCTACCTATAATGTATACCTTTATGAAATTTAAAAAATAATTAGTTTCCCGAAGCTCAATAATAATTCGTATATCTATTCGTCATAGATCTATGATTATACAAAAATAATATTATAGTGTATTTAATACCCGCTAATAATAAAAGCCCATTTAATACAATTTTGATTAAGGAACTTTTCTCGTCTTATCCTCTGTCAAAGACGAAACGAAAATTATTCGAGAAGTTTCTCACCAATCTTTCACTTTGCAGCAAACTCATAACATCGCAACTGCAGCCTACGTTCGCTCGCCGCGCGTTCCCCTGCTATGATGAACCCTCTCTCAAGGCCATCTTCAGAACCACCATATACTCCCCACCAGCGTACACTGTGGTCGAGAGTAACATGCCTAAAAGGACAGATTCACTCAAGTAAGTAAGATTTTATCTGCCAAAATTCGTGTGTGTAATTTAACTTTTTAAGCTTATGGCTTAGGAGAGTGACGTAAAAGGTTTGTTGACTACTGAAAACACTCACAAAATTGTTTAAAGTAGTTGCAGGTTATTTGCCTGTATACCAAACAAGCTTGTTCGACTGAACCTACGTTTATAAGAAAATATGTAGTTACATTACTCTATAAAATTCCAGCGTATTACTTCAGGTCCCAATTATTTTATTGAATAACCACGCCAATCTATGTCAACGACGTTAACTTCTACAAACCCGGATTGCAAAAAAATATATTTTTTCATTGAAAACTGCAAAGATACGAAAAAAAATATATCGAAACTAAAATCTCTGACAAAAACATAATATCACGCTTGTTTCCCTGAAGGGTTCGACAGAGGTGTACTTACCTAATAGTACACCCACATTTTACCAGTTATGTTTAACTCCACCGGTCAACTCAACCGGGCACAAATCCCAAATCCGAGCTGTTACTGAGGAATATTTAATGAAAAAGGTAATTTGGCATAACAGATCTTGACATTACCAGATTATCTAAATTCTTTATCTAATAATAATTGTAATTGTTATTAATGTTTTGGAATATTTTGACATTAAGCTTTTTGACATTACGCATTTCGACATTTATATTCTTCATTGTATAATTTGCGAGAGATTTATATGTAATTCATTAATTATTTTGTTTTTTTGTTGTCTGATCTGTAACAACCTATTAAAATCGACTATGGCTAATAATAATCGTAATAGCTGTATCTATAATACTATTTAATTCAAACCTAATATTTTGCATGCCGTAAGGTAAAATGTATCGGGACACCTAATAATTATTCCAACTTATATGTATACCTACATTAACAGCAAATAAATGATTTCTTTCTTTCTTTCTTTAAAAAAAAACCCCAATAACTCTTTTCCCGATCTGGGAATTGACTCAGTGGGCTTAGACAAGTGACAATCGCTTCGAAAGAGTTTCGTATTTCTACAACGACTTTCAACAGGATTGCCATACAACCCGTGCGCATTAACATGGCACCTGGCAATGACATTTGGAGCTCCCCTCGCTAGCGGGGTGAGTATTGAGTTCCGAGCCAGGTGCCATGTTAATGCGCACGGGTTGTAAGCTTTTCGATAGCTTATGTCAGTCCTATACATTTTTGCCTTTTGATATCATCGATATCACTGATAGAATGTCACTTTGTCTAGGCCCTCAGGACCTCATTCTCAGCATTAGCGCTTGCGGCCAGACTTCTAATAACTACTTATTTTTATAGACCAGAAATAGCCGGCTACACCAAGCATGAATTTCAAGACACTTTAGTGATGTCCTCATATCTTCTGGCGTACCTGGTATCGAACTTGGAACACATCGACAACCAAAGGGAGTCAGATTACAAGGACCTGTATCGCGTACCCTTTAAGGTCTATTCCAGACCTGGTACCCAGAAGACAGCAGAGTTTGCCCTAGAATTTGGGCAAAAGAATATGGTGGAGTTGGAGAAATACACTGAGTTTGAATATGACTTCCCAAAGCTGGATAAGGCTGCTGTTCCTGACTTTGCTGCTGGTGCTATGGAGAATTGGGGATTGGTTATTTACAGGTATATATTTTATTTTTATGTTTTTCCCATCGGCAAAAATAACGAATTTTCATAAATACAATTCATACAATTTTCACCCTCTATATGGAATGAATTTTCAAAAATTCTTCCTTAGTGCTAACTTTCGTTAAATAACATGTAAAAAAAAGCCCAGTCCTGAATATCCTGGTATTGAGAGATCTTGTTGAAGAAGGCTTGAAGAAATTATTTGCAACTAGCAGCGCCCCGCGGTTTCACCCGCGTAAGTCTCGATCCCGTGGGAATATCGGGATAAAAAGTATACTTGTCCTATTCCAGGTCATAGTCTACCCATGTGTGAAAGCGTAACAAACAAACAAACTCACTATCGCATTTATAATATTAAAAGTTAGGATAATATTGGAAAAACCGCCTTTCCCCTGATTTCACATTATAATTAACAATATATTACAAGGCAAAACTGTACTTATACATTGTTATGGTGTTAGCATAGTTCATAACGATTCCAACGACATACGTTTTATATTCAGCTCCCATACAAAACTTTAGAGTTTTAATGCCGCTTTAATCACACTCGGAAGTATTCCGGAAGTAACTCGGAAGTAATCGCGACAGACTGCGGGTAGTCGCGAAAAATGGAGGCGACAGAGCACGGGTCAGTTTAGTCAAATCGTGTTTAGATATATCAATACCCATCACGTCTGCAGAGTTTCACTAGCTAATTTAATTTGACTCTGAAGTAAGTTTCCAAACTTATCTCCATCCATCATCATATTACCATCTATCTCATACTGAAACTCCTCCGTGCCTCGGAAACCACGTTAAGCCGTTGGTACCGGCTGTCATTTGTGGATCTTTGACAGTTACGGATTGTCAGAAGCCCGAAGGTCTGACAACCAGTCCTGCCAAGGGGTATCATATTACCCAGTTACTGGGTTGTAGAGGTAAAAAAGGCAGTCGCTCCATGTAAAAGACTGGTGGCAGACCCCAACTTAGTTGGGAAAAGGCGATTTAATATTCCTTCTTGCAGCCCATAAAGTGTTGAGTTTCATGAGACGAATAAACTGAAACAGGTTAAAAAATGGTTCAAGAAATGAAATTGTTTTGATTTCCATGATTTTAACACAATGAATTTTATGCTGCTAGTGGTGCCGGTATCAAAATAACATCAAATCTTGTAGATGACAATCCCTTTTTTTTAACCGACTTCTTCCAAAAGAAGGAGGTTTTCAATTCGTGTGAAAGTTTTTTTTTTTTTTTTTTGGTGTGTATGTCACTCGATTGCTCCGCCAATTATGAATTGATTTTGATGATTCTTTTTTTGTTTGGTAGGTCATGCTTCAGAGGTGGTCCCATATAAATTTTATTAACTTAGCTTTTTTTATTTATTACATATTTTTCCCACTTAGTGTATGTAGACGATATATTGTTTGACTCCGTCACTTTTATTTACATATCAGGCAGTGGTATTCGAATTTGTATGGGGTAGGTACCACAACTAAAAAGCGAAAAATATAAACTTTTTACAAAAAAAATACAACCGACTTCCAAAAAAAACATAAAAAAATGAAAAATAACTTTATTTTCGGAAGTCGGTGGCAAAAAACGAAAATTGAAAAGCAAAGACAACGACTATTTCATTTTTTTATGTTATTTTTGGAAGTCGGTTGTTTTTTTTTGTAAAAAGTTTTTTTGTGTTTGGTAAATTGTCAAATGACTTCTCCCGCTCTGGGCGGAGCGGGAGTGCGTGTCAGACTTTTACTGACTAAAACCCACCCATGTTCCTTTGATTAACTGTTGCCAAGGGCCCCGGTATCCATTTCGGATAGATGACACCCCTTGTATTTAAATTGTTCAAAGTAATCTTCTAAAATAATTTTATAAATTTCATTTTGCTAATAATCTCTTCAAACCTTTCTTCAACAGGAACTCTCAGGACCAGGATATTAAATACTGTTATTACTTGTTTATTGTTCTTATATTTTCATAACGTTATACGAAATTAATTAAATAGATGAAATTTTCCGATCAATCAATTTTGAACTATAATCCAAAGCAGTTACAGTTTATATTCGTTTGAGTGATTCAAGAGTTCCATAAAAACGGCAATAAAATAAGTGTTAATGTACTTACGAAGCAAAAGAGAAATATTTTATTATAAGCCATAAATACTCCAATTTATGGCTCCGTATCGTATATCAATAGTCGTCATAAAACGTCATAAACTGTGCCTGATGTTACAAGTATCGTCGAGTTGAAAAACGATTTTTATCATAAACAAAATTAATTCAAGGCCTTCATTTTATGAATATTATTATTATGATAAGTGTATTGATAGAGAAAGTTATGCAGCTTGCATTTTATTATCTAAAAATTAAAATAAAAAATCATCAGAAAAACTCAGAGTACCCTATAATGGGATGAAACTAATTTTTCATGATGTTTTTACCACACCATTATGTTAGTGATCCTAAAAAACTAAGACTGATAAAGTTTTTGCAATAAATTATGGCAAGGATCGGCTTCTACTTATCTTAGAGATATTTATCGCTAGCTGCGCCCCGTGGTTTCACCCGCGTAAATATCGATCCCGTAGGAATATCGGAATAAAAAGTATCCTATGTCCTATTCCAGGTCATGTTCTACCCATACGCCAAATTTCATCTAAATCCGTTCAGTCGTTTTAGCGTGAAAGCGTAACAAACAAACACAACTCACTTTCGCATTTATAATATTAAAAGTTAGGATTTTGAATGCACGTCTTTCAGTGACAAATAAACCTGTTTTTCTTGTACTAAATAACTTCCAGTCAGTCTTATGAAAGCGTTGACATTTAAAACGACTAATACCCTGGAGTACCCAGTAACTGGAGACGGGACAAGTAATAAACAAGCAATAAACTTACTTATTCCATAAATACAGAGTAGCGATACAGTAAAGTGTTCCGTAAGCCTCTCATAGAACGAATCTGCAAGGCAGATGTGAATTATATTGAATTATGGCGCCGCGTTGTTGTCAAGTTAGTTTTTCTGCATCAAGTTGAAATATAAGCTATAAATTTTGATAGATTGATTGAACACATACAATGATAGTCCTTGTAAGAAATAAGTAAAGGAAACGCTGAAGTTTGTATTAAAAAACCGGCCAAGTGGGAGTCGGACTCACGCACGAAGGGTTCCGTACCGTTATCTATAAAAACGGCAAATAAATCAAGGCTAATGTATGGGAGCCCCCCTTAAATACTTGTTTATTTTTTTTTTTTTAAGTGAATTATAACTAAATATTATGTGAATATTTCAAGCGTCTACCTGTTGCCGTTATCAATATCGAGCAAAAACGAGCAAAAAAACCACCTTTGTTGTATAGGAGCCCCCTTAAATATTTATTTTATTCTGTTTTTTAGTATTTGTTGTTATAGCGGCAACAGAAATACATCATCTGTGAAATTTTCAACTGTCTAACTGTAACGGATCATGAGATACAGCCTGGTGACAGACGGACAGACAGACAGAGAGACAGACAGCGGAGTCTTAGTAATAGGGCCCCGTTTTACCCTTTGGGTACGGAACCCTAAAAAGAACGATGACGCATATAGAAAAGAATCCATACTAATATTATAAATTCGAAAGTAACTCTGCCTGTTACCTTTTCACGCCTTAACCACTGAACGGATTTCGATATTTGGCAAGGAGATAGATGGCATCCTAGGGAAGGACAAAGGCTTTATCGACATACCACGCGGGAGAAGTCGCGGGCGGAAGTAGTCTGTATTATATATGTACACCATTCGAAATTTCAAATTTTACATAAAGGTGATATAATGGGCGTACTTACCGCTATACGTGATCTCTTAAAGACTACCTTTGGATGGATTTAAAGGCTCGTGCAAACAGACGCGAAATCGCGGGCGCGACAGGCACCGGTACCTTTGTCGATAAAGGTACCGCTACCTGTCGCGCCCGCGATTTCGCGTCTGTTTGCACGAGCCTTAAAGAGAGAAGGCGAGACATCATTATAGGTTGAAGAATTTTGACGTAGTTTAAAAACACACAAGACAATGTAAACGTAAAATTATTATCTAATCATACACATACCATAATCGTCTTCGAATTCACACACGGATAGATCAAAAGTGAAATTATTTCTTCTCCCGTATCATCATCTATATACCATCATCTGCCAAGCCTTTTCCCAACTATGTTGGGGTTGGCTTCCAGTCTAACCGGATGCAGCTGAATACCAGTATTTTACATGGAGCGACTGCCTGTCTGAACTCCACAGCCCAGTAGCTGGGTAATACGAACCCCATGGTAAGACTGGTTGTCAGACTTTCGGGCTTCTGACGATCCGTAATGACTTTCAAAGATTCACGAATGATAGCCGAGATCAACGGCTTAACTTGCTTTCCGAGGCACGGAGAATTCTCAGTATGTAAAGATGGCCACCCATCAATGGACCAACCCCTGCAAGGGTAGCTTAACCTGATGGATCGAGCCGTGCGGCTGTTGTTACTTAGCCACGAGCTCACTCCCTACTTACTAGTCATCAGTTGTTAGCTGGTTTAATCGCTCATTCGTGGAGCCTATTTAAAGCCCCCCAATATTTTTGCCAGAAATAACAAATTCAAATTGGCCGTCATTTGTGGATCTTTGACAGTCGTTACGGGTCGTCAGAAGCCAGAAAGTCTGACAACCAGTCTTACCAAGGGGTATCGTATTACCCAGTTACTGGGTTGTGGAGGTCAGAGAGGCAGTCGCTTCATGTAAGATACTGGTATTCAGCTGCATCCGGTTAGACTGGAAGCCGACCCCAACATAGTTGGGAAAAGGCTAGGCAGATGATGAATAACAGATTAAAATTACTGTCTTTTCCTTCCAGAGAAGTAGCTCTTCTGGTCACAGAAGGAGTAACAACGACAGCAACCAAACAGAATGTGGGGAGGATCATCTGCCACGAGAACGTTCACCAGTGGTTTGGTAACGAAGTGGGACCTCTCTCCTGGACCTACACTTGGTTAAACGAGGGTTTCGCCAACTTCTTCGAGAATTTCGCTACTGATTTGGTAATTTGATAACTTATTTCTCGGGGAATAATTAATTAATCCTCTAAAGACTTTTTGATCTTCGTGTGATGATCGCTTTTTTTACTCAATGATATTCTTTTAACTTTCTTCTAATCTTTCTATACTTCTTTCGTCTTTAAAAAAAATATGTCTGCCGTTAAAGTTGGTCACAGAACTTTCAAGGCTAGGGTTTACACTAAAAGACAATCAGGGTATATTAAAAGACGGTTGATTGGTATTTTTAATTAAACAAAATGGGAATTATCTGGAGAGCGATTAAATACCTATACAGGGTGAAAGGGTAAATACCGTTGTCACGCAAACCATGGGTAGTTGACTTAAATATAAAAATAAATGTCCAAAAACGACAAAAAAAAACCTTGTTTTCATTAAAAGATTTTAAAAAGTTTCTATCCGACACCGTGCTTGCTAGCAAAACAGCTGACTAACTGAGGGAGGGGTCGCACTCGCAGCCGGTCAGGTCACGTCCCGCACATCCCACCCGTGTTGAGACTTCTTGAGATCTTGTGGTAAAATATAGATTAAAAAAAAAAAAGTTGTAATTTTTCATTGATTTTACGTTCTATGAAACCAATCCACTGATTGCAAGGATAACGGTGTTTACCCTAACACCCTGTATACCATTTATTTCTTCTTTCTTTTTTACACGACGAAGTGGCATCTCCTTTGCCTTTTCTCAAAATTCAGTCACTGAATTGATTGGGTACTAACCTTTGTAATTACTAGAGTTCCTCCCGGGATTACTGCTTGAGTCGAATTTAAAACTGTGGAGCAATTGGTTATATCAAAGTATCTCAGTTCTAGAAGATTCCCTTTAGTTTGGACGAATAAGCCAGTTAACACATCTCGAGAGCTGGAGCATATAATTCTCAGCCAAGCTCATGGCTATTCCTCGCTTCCTATTTATTCTGACGTTTTTTTCTTTATTACAGGTCAAACCAGAATGGCGTATGATGGACCAGTTCGTGCTGGCTCTCCAGAACGTGTTCCAATCCGATGCTGTCCTCAGCGTGAACGCCATGACCCATGCGGTCTACACGCCTTCTGAGATCCTCGGAACTTTCAACGCGGTAGCTTATCAGAAATGTAAGTTTAATTTTTAGGGTTCCGTACCCAAAGGGTAAAACGGTAGCGTCTGTCCGTCTGTCTGTCTGTCTTTCCGTCTATCGCCAGGCTGTACCTCATGAACCGTGATAGTTAGACAGTTGAAATTTTCATAGACGATATATTTCTGTTGCCGCTATAACAAGAAATAGAAAAAAACAGAATAAAATAAATAATTAAGGGGCTCTCAACTCTACAACAAACGTGATTTTTTTTGCCATTTTTCTTGATAATGGATGCATAATTCTAAATAAACGGAACCTTCGTACGCGAGTCCGACTCGCACTTGACCGGTTTTTTTTTATTGGTTTCATAGTCCTGCACCCTAATTGCGTAATACGCGAACCGGAATCGGTTTGAAACAAATGCCTAATCCATTGCTTCACAAGTTCGAAAAAAAAATCTGCTCAACAACGTAAATAACGCAATTAATGCCGTTAAACTGTCAAAATGAAACAAATTAGTCTTAATCGCTTACGAAAATAAGTTACGCAATTAGATAGAAAGTAAATATGGAGATCTATCCGGGTAATTTCAAGTTAAGTTATCTGGAGCATTAGAGTAAACATGTATACATACATAAACCAAAACTTTTTTAACTACAGAAAGCAGAAACGTATTTTCTTTTCTTAATAATTTCATCTTGAGTAGATACATCCAGTAGTTATTGTATACGCCCTAAGGACTGTTCATGGAATTTTACGTGCTCATTTTCGTTATAAATCATCGTTTAAGTCACTAAATAAATAAATAAATAAAAACGACATAAATAAACACTAAATAATTAAAACTAAATAAATAAATCACTACACTAAATATAGCATATTAACTACGCGCGTCAACGAGTTCAAGTCGTCGACTAGTGCAACCTTAACTTTTTACCAAAAGCAGGTAAAAATAATAAGCAGCAGGCAATAGAACAATTAATTAATTTCTCAACAAAAAAAACCGACTTCCAAAAAAACACTCAAAACTGAAAAATAACTTTAATTTCGGAAGTCGGTGTCTTTGCTTTTCAATTTTCGTTTTTGTCACCGACTTCCGAAATTAAAGTTATTTTTCAGTTTTGAGTGTTTTTTTTTTGTAAAAAGTTTTTAATTTTTACTTTTTGGTTGTGGTGCCTACCCCACACAAATTCGAATATCACTAGCTGATGTAAATAACAGTGAAGGAGTAAATGAATACATCATCTAGATAAACTATGTGGGTAAAATACGTAATATTGAAGCTAACTCAAAAACTACGCAAGCAAAGTTAATAAAATTTATATGGGCCCACCTGGAAAGCATTACCTACCATACAAAAAAAGAATTATCAAAATCGATTCATAATTAGCGGAGTAATCGCGTAAAATACATATAAAAAAATACAGAGGAATTGAGAACCTCTTCCTTTTTGAAGAAGTCGGTTAAAATGGGAACTGACAATAATACATTGAAAAATATTTTGGAATAGCATTCAGATTAATGTAAATGTAACTATCAATTTAATGACTGAATGATAAGTAACTAAGTTTCCATTTAAATAACTTTTTGTTTATTTTTATTTGCTATAATAACGTCACAAACTATATAAATAAGCGTTCTAAACAAACACGATACTCAAATTAAGTGGAAAATCATGTTCGTTGTACTTTACATATTTTTATTATTTCAACGTAGTTCTCACTTTTTGTTTCAATGCACACTAGAAAGTAGTATTTCTCTTTCCTGTTTTTTTTCAAGGCGTGAGATAAATCATGTGTCAGATCTCGAGTGACAATTCGTTTTGTTTCGATTCCTATTAGATTCGCTGAGGCCACGAAACAGACGTTTACGACTGCACTATTTTCCTTGTGTTGAAAAACAGTAACGTTAAGACGGCAAAACAGTAGGTAAACCTTGCAAGCTTTTTGCTCCATCTCAATAATTATGTTGTCTGCGTTAAGTGCCTACCCAACCTCAAATAACTTAGCATAATCCTCCGTTATGCCGAAAATACTGCAGCATTATTTTCAAAATAAATGTATGTTAGAGTTGAGAATTAATGCTAGGTCCTATGTTTGACGAAAACACGATAACATATTTTCTCTATAGAAAAAAAAAATAATCCTCTAAACCGAACTATAAACTGCTGGTATTCAAAAAATAATTCAAATTAGATCATGAAACTTTGCATAATAACTGAACTAACTATAAAGTAGGTCTTGTGTTTTTTATTTCTTTTTAATTACAATTTGTTTCCCCATAAAAAGCAAATTACTTAAAATTCGAGGCTTGGATCGCTCGCCAGTGCCCCACTCCGTCTCGCTCTCACTCACTCCGCGTATAGTAAGGTGCGAGCGAGATAAAAAGTGAATTTGAGCTGAGGTAAAGGCCCTTAACTGTTTGCACATGCATGCTGCTACGTGTAGTCGAGCCTTAAATAATATTCACAACCATACATCGCTCACTACGTAGCCCCAACATGATGTATTTTTGCAAACCGTTCGCTTTTGTTATCAGAATTGAGAAACTGATACAGCTCTTATCACCACTATCAGGAACTAGTTATCTCACCGACTGACATGTGAAACGACTTTTGTAACACCCGGTTATTTGGTATAATACTATTTGATCTAGTATCGAGTATTGTTATCATAGGAGAATGTCGGAGGAAACGTGTCATAGAAGAATTAGAACGCATGACTGTGACGTCATAAATCCCAAGCAAAATCAAGAGCCATGAAAGCTGTATGCAGACTGTTCAGTGTTCGTCTAGAGTTCAGACTTTTGTGAAAAAGTTCATACAAAATATTTAGTATCGACTCCGAAGATCCTGGTAGGACCTGAGGGCCTAGACAAGTGACAATCGCTTCGAAAGTGTTTCGTATTTATACAGCGACATTCAACAGCATTGACTTAAGCTTTTCGATAGTTTATGTCAGTCCTATACATTTTTGCCTTTCCATCATCGTTATCACTGATAGAATGTTACTTTGTCTAGGGCCTCAGAGCCTCTAGACAAGTGACAATCGCTTCCAAAGCGTTTCGTATTTCTAGAACGACTTTCAACAGAATTGACATAAGCTTTTCGATAGCTTATGTCAGTCATAAACATTTATGCCTTTTCCATCATCGTTGTCGCTGATAGAATGTCACTTTGTCTAGGGCCTCTGACCCGGATAAATATCGTAATAAAAAAAAATATCAAAAACACTTTTAGAAATAAGACCATCCATTATGTCACCCTTTTATTATTTCTACAATTATCTGTAATATTTATGGTGTACATAATAAAGACTATTCTATCTTCTGTCTTGTAATAGTGTTCCCACTACTGAGACACAGGTCTCCTCTCGTAAAGTGGGAGTGGGCTGTAATCTACCAGGTGGGCCCAGTGCGGGTTGGTAGATGTCACATGCCTTTGAATATCTTGTTAAGATAGACTCAAAGACCAGCTCATCTTGCTTGAGAGCAAGCATACACTAGCAAAAGTATAGTCCGAAGAATTAGATCAAAGATAACGATCTATGTAACAGTAACCTGTTTTTCGATCGACTGAACACTTCGATAGAGAAGATAAGCCCCAGCCGACTTGTGTGACATTAATCCCTAATATCGCATAAGAGAAAGGTAGAAATATAGTGAAACAATTCAGACGTCTTCGTGAAATGGAACAGTTAACAACTTAGTAGGCGGATGAAGTAAATCTTAGAAAATTAAATAGTACCATTTCCGTTCTTTTGTTTATAGGACCATTTGCTCATAGGACATTTTGCTAAAGTGTCGTTTTGATTATGGGTCGTTTTGGAGGGGTTTATTTATAAACTTTGCTTCAAGTTAAGTGACGTTCAAACGTCAAAAATGTATTGTTAAACAGTCGCTAATCATTACTTAACTTTAAGCAACGTTTATAAATAAACCTCTTATGGTCTATTTCACCACTTACCGATATGTTCTGAACTACAAAACTTGCCTTTTCCCAATTATGTTGGGGTCGGCTTCCAGTCTAACCGGATGCAGCTAAATACCAGTATTTAGCATGGAGCGGCTGCCTATCTGACCTCCATAACCCAGTTACTGGTAAGACTGGTAAGACCCTTTGGTAAAACTAGTTGTCAAACAGACTTTCGGGCATCTGACGACCCGGAACGACTGTCAAAGATCCACGAATGACAACCGGGACCAACGGCTTAACGTGCTTTCTGAGGCACGGAGGAGTCTCGGTATGTAAAGATGGTCTCCAATCCACTGACCATCCCCGGCAAGCGTAGCTTAATCTGATGGATCGACCCGTGCGGCTATTATTACTTAGCCACGAGCTCCTCTTTCTTAGCCAAATCCTCCTCTTCTCCTCCTCTTTCTAATACAAAACTTGCAGATTGTTGTTACAGAAAATCAGTTTTATTTTTAAATCGGATAAATAGTGCCCATCAGAATAAAATGGTCCAAATGATTTGGGTCACTCTCAACACAACTACTTCGCAAAAATTTCATGCTTATGAATTTATACATATATTTTTTGGGGAATATTTATTTGCCAACGCCATTTTGGATCGCAAAGCGTTATTGCCTAGCGAACCTTGCGGCAATCATCTCGTCGAAATAATCTTGTTGGCATGTTTGATATTGGATATGTCAACATACCCATGGCGTTGGCGAAATGAGATGCCAATGTAGGTAACTCAATAATATTAGAGAGGACTCTTCTACTTGTTTGAAGGCAGTGAGGCTCAATTTGCATTGCTACGGAACGGAATGGAAGCGAGTTTTTGTAACAATATTGAACATAGCAAAATTACCTTTATGTCAAGAGAGAAGAAAATTTGGTACCAAATAAAATAAAATGACCCTTGGAATAAGAAGTCACTTGATGCACTGTCTCTTTCACTCTATTAAATAATTTTTATCTTTTGTCCTGCAGCTGGGTCCGTGATCCGTATGATGCAACACTTCCTGACTCCTGAAGTATTCCGTCAAGGGCTGGTCATCTATATTAGAAACAAGTAAGTTGATTAGATCGTTATGGACACAGTACACAAATTAAATAAAATATTGAGGTCGTACTTATCATCAGTGTACAGTAGTCTTCCGCTAGACATAGGACATTTAGTTTTTGATTGCAATCGAATTTGAATTGAGCTAAGTATGGAATAGAGTATTTTATTCAAAAACAAGATAATTATCTCAGATTCTGAATTCGAATAAAACTTTTACTTTGTCTTCCAGCACCCGGGATGCAGCATCTCCTCTAGACCTGTACGCTGCCCTCCAGGAGGCTTTGGACGCATCTGACCACAGCATCCCCTACACCTTGAATACTGTGATGCAACGCTGGGTCAACCAAGGTGGTTTCCCAGTCCTCACTGTTACCAGGAGCGCCGCTGCTGGCCAGTCCATTGTTGTTGAACAGGTAAGGATACAGCAATAGTATTATATTTTATTTTATTTTGTATTATTCTATTTAATTTTATATAATTCTATTTAATGTTGTATAACTCTATTTAATTTTGTATAATTGCGAGTAACTTCAGTTTTGTCTTGTTTTAATTTCATGATTGTCTCTTATTAGCCTATAACTTGTATGTTTCGTGTCTTACTACTGTTAGTGCAAGTTGGTGAATAATAAATAAATAAATAGTTGTTCTAAAAAAAGCAGAGCGTCGGAGCGCGTGCTTGATCGCGTCAGAGCAGTTTGTAAATACCGGTTGTCTGATTTTTCACGATTTTACTGGAGGAAGAAAATAAATATCCGACTGAACTTGTATGCCACAGTATTTTATATGTATATGTGTCGTGGATTGTAATGTGTTGGACAGCATTTATAGGGCAGAGGTGTGGATGAAATGTTCTTCAGAAAGGTCAGGTGGGTAGTACTCGCAACCGGCGTGCGTGTATGACCAGATTTATGATAGTAAACGAACCAAAAGGTATGTAAGGATGGTAGCAGGTGGCGTTCTGTAATTTCTGTTCCCTATTTTTATTTAGCACTAGCTGATGCCCGCGACGTCGCCCGCTTAACAAATTATATACTAAAACCTTCATCAAGAACCACTCTATCCATTGGTGAAAACAGCATGCATGCAGCAAAATCGGTGCAGTAGTTTTTGAGTTTATCGCGAACAGACAGACGCGGCGGAGGACTTTGTTTTATAATAATTATGTAGTGATTTCAAGTTAGTCATTTGGGCCTGTGGATCACATTAAATTTTTAGGAGTGTTGGAAATTTTATCATTCAAATGATCAGGAGGCATCACCTGGTTTCTGAAAAGAACTCATGTAAGGGATTTAATTGCCTATCGTTTTTCCAATCACAGGAGCTATTATGAGTTAAGTCTGTTTTTTTTGTGATTCCTTCTATAGACCGGTTGTTACTGTATTTTTCTCAATGCATTTTTTTCCTTATGACAATGACTCAATCCCTTACGAATTCATTTTTAGACGAGCCTTGTGCTAATAAATAATTAATTTTAGAAGAGACAGTCAGGTATGCAGTTCTCGTACTTATTCGTAATAAAGCATAAGTAACAATGTTCTCTGGAGAGCCGAGAGTGGATCTGTGCCGAGCTGATTATTCAGGCTTTGTTTTATCCGACCTTATTACAAAAATAACGAGTAAGGTACGGTTGCAGTACTTTTCGCACAGATTCAAATTTATATTCTATTTTTTTTTGTACAGGCTTGGTAAATTCAAGTCAAGAAAAAGATTATTCTAAAAAAAGTAGTGTTTTTTAAGGACTGGCATAACCTCTGAATACTTGTAAGTTTCAAGTACGAAAAGAGCAATAAAAAAATTAATTTTTCATGTCAACCCTGTTAATACTTCGACACTGACTAAATGTGAAAAAGTATTCTTGCTTAACATTCAACTGACGACTCCTCAAGATAACAATATAGACGTAGCCTAAGTACCGTAATCGGGAGTGAAATATCTGAAATATCGCGGGCCGAGTTGTCACTGACCCGTCTAAGTTAGCGTAATGATCCTTTAAAAGTTAAGAGAATTTAAACTAAATGCAAACGTATTAATAAGTTAAGAACAAGGAATACTACTTTATCAAATCACACCTTGAAGACTTCCTTACATATTATAAAACAAAGTCCTCCGCCGCGTCTGTCTGTCGTCCTGTACGCGATAAACTCAAAAACTACTGCACCAATTTTCATGCTGTTTTCACCAATGGATAGAGTGGTTCTCGAGTAAGGTTTTAGTATATAATAAACGACATCCACGGGGGCGAAGCCGTGGTTATCAGCTAGTTTTATATAAGTTAGGATTCTAATAAATGATTATAATTCTGACCTGGGAATTGTGAAAAACGCGGATTTTCCTTAAGATATTCGAAAACAACTATGATGATGCAAAATTGCGAACGCGTCGAGAGCACTTTATAAAATAACTAGTTAGGTACTTTTTTTTTTTATAAAGAAATAGTTCTTGCAATGGGTAAAAAATACTGGCTACCACCAAGATCACAAAACTGGTCTAGAAAATTCTGGAAAAAACATCTTCATAATAATATTGAGTTTACTAAAGTTCAAAATCAGAATACGTGTTTAAAACGTTTGAAGGATTTCTAAAGTGAGCAATTTATAAGTAGGTATAGAGATTTTGGGACACTTTGAACGTTATTTCGCTCGACACACCCCACCGAATCTTTGATATTCTATATTACAGCCAAACTTTGGTAGCACCTAGCGAAGCGAGGTCAAAACTATGACCTAAAACGATTTAATTATGTACTCGAAGGCTGTAACTTCAAAATTGTGATATTGTAGTCTACTGCACAGTCGGCTACCAAGAAATATTCATATTTGACAGTTTACCCATGTCTCATTTGGAGTGTCTAAAGTGTCCACACATACACTACACTTCTGAGGACCTAAAAAATGCCACATACGGGTGTAAGGAACAGCCCTCCGCAAATTAACAAGTGGCATTCAGCTACATAATTTAAATCATATTCCACCGGAAAATTTCTCAGGAAAATTATCTTTTTTTTTTTTTCGTTTTTTGAGTTACGTATTATTTATCTTATTATTTCAATGTAAAATTACATTATCTGTGCGTACATTGGATTGACGTGTAAAGGTGTTTGTGCAAACCTACTTACAGAAATAAAATAATTTATCACATAGATCTACGCAACTATAAGTGCTATTTTTTTCACAAATCCTTAACCATTATTTTCGTCCTCAGGTCCGCTATCTCACAGATAATACCTTACGATCCAACGACCGTTGGCACGTACCCATCAACTGGGTTCTCTCCACCAACCCTGACTTCTCGGACACCAGCCCGCAAAATTGGGTGCCTCCGACCTTCCCTGCCAGGTCCTTCGATATTCCCGGATTGTCGTCCGCTGAATGGTACATCATCAATAAGCAGCAAACTGGTAAGTAGCGATAATTCATTACTTACAATAAGAGCAACCCTTAATTAAGAAGATTTTAAAAGATACCTTAAAAAATTACTAATAAAAAAATGCTATTACTCTATATCAGATTGTTTTAAGACTATTTAATTTTTGTAGTTTAAGTTTAATCAAATGTTTGCATGCCATAAGGCAGAATCTAGAATGCATAAGGATTCAATAATATTGTAACACCTAATTATATTAATTACTTACATTCTATGAAAATACATTTATATATTTATTTATCTATTAAGATAAGGTACGGTCAGCGACAAAAGTCGATAACACTGCTACTCTGCGGTACTGTGTAGGTAGGTACGTGTAAGTAGGTATGTAGGTATCTACCGTATCTACTGCGCACCTACCTACCTACATATCTATGTAGGTAGGTAGGTGCGCAGTAGATAAGTACATACTACTACCCGAGCGAAGCCGGGTCGGGCAGCTAGTTATGTATAGATGAGAAAAACTTTTGTGTTTTACAGTCCATTGAGGATTGAACTGTCATTTGTAGATCTTTGACAGTCGTTACGAGTCGTCAGAAGCACGAAAGTCTGACAACCAGTCTAACCAAGGAGTATCGTATTACCGAGTTACTGGGTTGTGGAGGTCAGGAAGGCAGTCGCTCCATGTAAAATACTGGTATTCAGCTGCATCCAGTTAGACTGGAAGCCGACCCCAACATAGTTGGGAAAAGGCTAGGCAGATTGTTTTTGTTGAGGGTTGAACGTGGATTAAAAACATTCAAAATTAAAAGTCCTAAAAACATTTAGGGGTTAAACGTGGACAGGGGTTGAGATTCTAGGGGTTGAATATGGACTAATCCTTTTACTCATATAAATTGACACAAAATGATTCGATTATCTGCTTTTTTGACTAAGAATATTCTTTCAACTTCTTTTCCGATCTTCTTCTTTCTTTGTCGTGTGGTTAGTGCCGCACTTGCATGCCGTCGAGATATATCTCTCAGGCATGCCGGCTTCCTCACAATGTTTTCCTTTACCGTTTTTGAAGCAAGTGGTAATTGTTTTTATAAAGCTGTATCGCATTGCGATTCGTATAAGTAGTATTATATCTCTATTTAACTGCCCCGTTGGTCTCGTAGTCGCAAGCGCGACTGCTGAGTGTGGGGTTCGATTCCCGGGTCGGTCAAAGTGTTATTGAGTTTTTCAATTTGGAAATTCGTAGTAACAGCCCGGTGTTTGGAAGTTGGCGGTGTGATACCCCCGTGCCTCGGAAAGCACGTTAAGCCGTTGGTCCTGCGCCTGATCTCTCTCCGGTCGTGTCGGATGGCCGTCCCAACGGACTATAAGAGTGAGGGAAGAGAGAGTGCACCTGTGTCTGCGCACACACTTGTGCACTATAATATCTCCCGCGCCGAAGGCTAGTCTCCGTTGAGATTGGCCTCCGTGGCCGAAAATACGGTCTGGAGGACTATTATTATTATTATATTTCTATTCAATAATAAAATTATGGTATTTCATCTTCTTCCTCAGGTTACTACAGAGTGAACTACGACACCCAGAACTGGGCCGCCTTAGCCAATGCCCTCAACAATACCCACGAGGTTATCCACGTGTTGAACCGTGCACAGATCTTGGATGATGCCTTCAACTTAGCCAGGAATGGACGTTTGGTAAGAAGACCTGATTTACTATATAAACAAAGAGGCCTCCATTCTTTGTAAACTAGTATTTAAGGCGAAATGGTTCCAAAGCAGATGATTTGACGCGTTTCGACTTCACGCAAAATCAATGTTTCTCACAAAATAACAACGTATTTGCGTTTTTTTTTATGATTACAAAAATTGAAGAGTGTCTTTAGTGAAGTATGAGGCCGAAACACGATTGACAAAACTTTCCTCGATACAAAAAACCGCAAAGTTTCCATAAAATCTGCTTTTTTAAAGACCTATTCCATTCGATTGTTATCAAAGCAATCGTAATAAAACTTTGTCTACGTGTTCACTATTAAATACTTTAAGGGATTATGGACAATTTTTTTCAATATAAACACGAATAAAATTAAATATTTGTAAACATAGTGCACTAGAATTGCGCGCGGGCGGGGTCATACCACCCCTCTCGGCTCTCTTCAGTCCCATTTCGCCTTAAGACAGTGTTAACTAGTATTTTACACTAATAAAAAAGTGATAGATAATTTATATACGGTGATTTTTAAATCACTGGTAACCTTTTAGGAGGTGAAATTACTCATGATTATAAACAACTTTCACTACTGGACCAACTAGGAAATAGCAAAAAAAAAATCATACATTTTCACCGAGTAAATAAAGCATTTTTGTATGAAACAGCTGCAATTTTTTCGATATTTCAGAGTTGGCTTCATAGTGGAAGTTGCATATAATCATGACATTTATTTGTTTTTCGTTTAACAGTGAATTAAAAATCACCGTGTCTATCTAACCGAACCATGACCCATGTTGGTGTGTCTAAAGAGTCCATACACCTGCACGTCTGGGGACCTAAAAAATGCCACTGAGGCCGCGATTGGCGTGGTCACCTACTGGTCCCAACTCATTTAATAATTTACCATCGACTAGAAAAGAGGAAGAAGAGCAGTAGATGGTATTCTGTAAAAATCTCACCGTGAAACCTTAGGTGAAGTGAGCTTGAAGTGAGCTGACACTTCACCTGACGCTAGGGATTGACAGCTCACTTCACCTAAGTTTTCACGGAGCGGTGTTTACAGAATAGACCGGCAGGATTGGTCGGGAAATATAAACTTTACTATGTAGGTTGAGAGCAGTGGCGGCCCAGTGGTCACAGCCGCGAATTACGAGCTGTAGGTCGTAGTTTCGATCCCAGACAAGTGCTTTACTTTGCGTAAATAATTTTATCACCACTGCTCTCAAAACGGTGAAGGAAAACATCGTGAGGACACCAGCATGTCCTAGAACCAAAAATTCAAAAACATATGACATTCTACAATCCCGTACTGGGCCTGCGTGGTAGATTACGACCCACTCTCTCTCACCCAGAGGAGGTCTGTGTCCCAGCTGTGGGATCATAATAGGTTGATGCATTTTAAGCTAAGGTAAGCATGGTATGCATGCATAATAAACACGCAAATAATAAATGCATCTGTACTTTTAGAATAAGTAGAAGTCTTGTACCCTGATGTATAAAACTGTGACCCAATTTTAATAAACCAAAGCAAAGAAAAAAGTTCTTTTAAAAATATTGCATTCTCCTTTTAAACATTACGCCGAGTGCACACAAAAGGTATTTCAATTCGCCGCGATAATTGGAGTGGAATAAAACAGGATTGCGGCTTGCAATATTAACTGCTGGTCTGAACAGAATAGTAACGAGATTCTGCTTCAGCCCGCTGCAACTTGCGCTATACAAATTGTACGAGCCTGAGAGCATTGACCAAGTTTTTATGAGAAACTATGCCTTCGCTGTGGGTTTTGTTCCCGTCTCAAAGTTGGAGCAGAGGTTTTTAAATATTCTTGACTCATTAACTTATTACATAACGTAGATAGTTATTTGATTTAAGAACGATCTTTACGATTCTCATCTAGATTCTTTTTTGTTTTGTTTATGCTTTCATAGATGGATCGCTTGTAAGTATTTAAAAATAATGATAATACTAGCCTAATATGACGTAGGGCCTTATCACACTGGCGATTTCCGAACAAGTTATCAGGGAGGGCGATTGTTCAACGTGCTCCTTGCGAGCATGCCAATTGTGCGCAACGTGTTCGCCACGCTTGCGTAATGAAAGCGATGACGTGAGTGTAAAAGAGAGAGCGAGACGAGTGAGTGTACAATATTGTGAAAACGCGGCGTATACATGGCGTAGTCGCGGAGAGCACGTTCAATCGCCTCGCTGGAAACACGCTGACTAATAGTCAATGGTATAGACATAAGGTGTTAAGGTTTTTTATAAAGAAAGTAGTTTGAGTTTTTATTTATGTATAGCCAACCAGTGTGATGAGTTGAAAACACACGTGTGTTTCATCACACAATCCCTTTCATTCTCACCTTTATTCTTTCAAAACGACTCTTTAGTAGGCAGACAATTCAAAACATCCGACATTTTCATACCTTATAATTAAATATCCAACATCCATACAGATTCCGACTAACGGGCCGAAGGAATGGTTGCATATTCCCAATAGATGCTTCTATGCAAATACGAGATGCACTGAGATGTTTAATATACGGAACTTTGAGGATTCCGCATAACATGTTAGATGAACGAGGACATACGAATTTGCTATGCTTTGTAAGAATATCAGATGGAATTAAAAGACAGGAACAATCTTTTTAACCGACTCCTTCAAAAAGAAGGAGGTTCTCAATTCGTGTATATGTTTTTTTTTTGTGTTTGTTACGCGATTTCTCCGCCAATTATGAATCGATTTTGATTATTCTTTTTTTGTTTAGTAGGTCACGCTTCAGAGGTGGTCCCATATATATTTTTTTTAATTTAGCTTGCGTAGTTTTTGAGTTAGCTTTAATAATTACGTATTTTTCCCACTTAGTCTATGTAGACGATATTTGTATTCATGTAAAATACTGGTATTCAGCTGCATCCGGTTATACTGGAAGCCTACCCTAACATAGTTGGGAAAAGGCTAGGCAGGATTTTGTAAGTAAAGAAAGACATTTTTCTTTCATGATTACTTTTTAGTTGAAGCTAATACTATGCAGGCAGGCATATTATAAGTTGGAGGATTACATCGCTGATAAAAATGCTTGGCTTAATGCTGGTCCTGCTCCACAAACACAACTAACTAATTAACATTTGGAAATACTGTTGGAGCTGCTGAAGATTGTAAGCCCATATTTGCATTGTTTAAACTCAATCTCTTTTGTATTGTATAATTGCATAGCACAGGTGTGAGTACTATGTACTATAGATCTATCATTTACCGGGTAATATGTCTTTCATTGACTTGAATGTGCCTTATTGGCGGCTGGGAATATGTCATGCTAACTCAAATGTCTCGCTGATGGTGGCGCGTGTGTTGGATCATTTAGCTCCCTTCAAAATGGTTGAGCTGAATGGTGCTGATCCATGCGTCGTGTTCGTGAACGAGCGCCGTCAGTTGTGACTGGTCATCTCTTAGCTGCCATGGCTTATTTTAATTTTTGAATTGTTCTTATTTTATAATTGCGGACGCTTTTAACGTGCTTTCTACATTGTTCTCACATGTATAATTTCAACATGAATGATGTAACCATTATATTGTAACAATATTTTGATTTAAAAGAGTGTCCATGGGGTTTCTTGCCCGTTCTTCTCCATAGGTACCTACTACGCTTTGGAATGGGCAACTAGCTTCATATTTCTGACTGACCGACTCCTTGACAATTCAAAAGTGCCTGTAAATGGTTTAATTGAAATAAATGCTTTGAGTTTGAGTTGTTATTCATGTTATATTTCTATTACCAGAACTACGAGTACGCCTTCCGTTTGTCAAGTTACCTGGACAAGGAGAAGGACTACATTCCCTGGGGAGCCGTCAACCCTGCGTTCACATACCTCGATTCCGTACTCAGTGCGTCTTCCGCGTACAACCTATTCCAGGTAAATGGCAGTTACTTTTTATATAATTCAGATTATTGGTAACGTAAACAAGTAATATGGACAAATAAACAATTGGACTCTTAATATGTGTCTTGCGTGTCCTCTCGTCTGTACTTTTTGGAAATTTTGACGTTCAAAAGTGCCTTTTATGTGCCTATTTGAAATAGAGTTTTTCTATGACTTTGACCTACTACTCCCTTTTGACCACACCTTTAATTCAAGTGTTCCTTTTAATTCACCGGAATTCGTTTGCTTGAACCCTCCTTTCGGTAACTTAAAACCTTCTTTTTTTCAGCAATATGTTTTACATCTGTCTTCGTCTCTATACGAAGAACTTGGCTTCGATGCAGCGGCTGAAGAGGCACACGTGACTCCTTACCACAGGAACATCATTCTGGACCTGAACTGCCGTCACGGCAATCCTGACTGCATCGAAAAGGCTCAGGAGAAGCTTGAAAGTTTCAGGAATGATCCGAGTAAGTATTTGTAAGATACTAGAACTAGATTCACTGGTAAAAATGTAAAGAAAGAAAATATATTAATTTAGCACAGACTAAAAGGCTCACAACATGATAAAAAAAAATCTTGTCAAGGGTTCGGAGGAGCTCGTGGCTAAGTAATAACAGCCACACGGGTCGATCCAACAGGTTAAGCTACGCTTGCCGGGGTTGGTCCGTGGATGGGTGACTATCTTTACATACCGAGACTCGTCCGTGCCTCGGAAAGCACGTTAAGCCGTTGGTCCCGGCTGTCATTTGTGGATCTTTGACAGTGTTTACGGGTCGTCAGTGTTGGGGCTGATAACAGAGAAACTTAATACGAAATAAATTGCGTTTACTTCTTCATATAAACTTTTATTTTAGCATACATATTCTTTCTCTACCTGACAAGATATATAATAAAAAGAACATCGACAATGCCATAAACAATAATTTCATAGACAGCTTGAGGTTTGAGGTTGAACTCGCGACAGTCAGAAGCCCGAAAGTCAAAATCAAAATCAAAATATTTTATTTCACATAAACCTACATGGGCACTTATGAAACGTCAGAAGCTAGGTGCACGACAACCAGTCTTGCCAAGGGGTATCGTATTACTCAGTTACTGGGTTGTGGAGGTCAGATAGGGAGTCGATCCATGTAAAATACTGGTATTCAGCTACATCCGGTTAGACTGGAAGCCGACCCCAATATAGTTGGGAAAAGACTAGGCAGATTCATTGTCAAGGTTTTGGTCAGACATTCTTTTTTCCCATTCCATTCCCATTCCAAAGCGTAGTAGGTTCCTAAGGAGAAGAATGGGCAAACGCCATGGACACTCTTTTAAATCAAAATCTTGTCTAATCATCTTCCAATTCCTACATAGCTCAGCGCCTGAATCCTGACATTCAAACCCTGGTCTACTGCTCCGGCCTCCGAGGAGGTAGCGTGGACAACTTCAACTTCCTATGGGGCTTGTACCTGAACAGCCAAGACTCCAGTGAACAATCCATTCTGCTGAACGCTCTTGGATGCACTTCCAATGAAGAGAGGCGTTCTTTGTAAGTTGTGTTTTACTTTGTAATGTTGGCACTGCACTTTGCGTATTCGTGCGAATTATATGTAATTGCTAACAAGACCTATGTAACTGAATAGTCTAAAAATATGAAGTCTTTTTTATTGGGAGATCTAAGAAAAAAAAACTGGCTAGGTGCGTTTCGGACCACGCACAATGAATGGTAATTTAGACTAAGTACATGCTCGAGTTTACGTCAGTGTTCCTTCCTGACAGGCACATATTGAAGCCTTACTTATTGTTTAAATGTTTGAAATAAAGCTAAAGGAGCCGATATCATATTCAGAAAAAAACTGGAAACGATATCTACCACTTTATCATGCAGATACTAAAAGATTACGACCAATACTAGATAAGGCAGTTTACACACAAGATACATCGGAAAGTTTACCATCGGTAGCTTATAGGTATATTGAGCAATACTCCAGCTTATCTATAAAGGAAATCTGATAGTGAAGTTAAGATTAAAGTGTTTCGTAAACCGATACAATAGAATCGAGTATTTAGAAATTATTGACTACTCTTCTTAATTTTTGAGGAACTCGTAGCTAAGTAATGAACGGGTCGATCCATCAGATTAAGCTAGGCTAGGCTGCCGGGGTTGGTCCGTGGATGCGAGACCATCTTTACATACCGAGACTCCTCCGTACCTCGGAAAGCACGTTAAGCCGTTCGTCCCGGCTGTCATTCGTGGATCTTCGACAGTCGTTAGGGGCAGCCAGAAGCCCGAAAGTCTGACAACCAGTCTGACCAAAGGGTGTCGTATTATTGGGTTGTGGAGGTCTAATAGGTAGTCGCTCAATGTGAAAAACAGGTATTCAGCTGCATATATTTTTAAACGCGCATATTATGGAACATTGTGTAGCTATGTTATTATAGGTAAACACTCCGATAGTCTCGTTCCAGCCTATAGATAGATGTAATATTCGAATATTTTTCTGTCCACTAGCTACATGAACCAGGTTATCAGCGACGAATCTCCGGTGAGGGAGCAGGACAGACATACTATCTTGGTCTCGGTCACCAACGCAGGCCCCAACAGCACGGAGGCAGCCCTCGACTTCGTTATTGAACACTTTGCTGAAATC
Source organism: Lithophane ornitopus (assembly GCA_948473465.1). Lineage (NCBI taxonomy): Eukaryota > Metazoa > Arthropoda > Insecta > Lepidoptera > Noctuidae > Lithophane > Lithophane ornitopus. The sequence continues at coordinate 15,384,532 of OX419621.1, read as the reverse complement.
CAACCCAGGTAAAAACATGTTTTTGTAACAAAATCTAAAATTGAACTCTTTGGGAAAGAATTAGTTCGGGAAGAACTTTTACTACCCCTTTTAATCATTGCAGACATTTGAATCATTGGAGACATTCTAGGAAGTATCATAAAAGGAATTTTACAGTATTCAACCTATTTATGTACACTTGATGAATTCAATTGAATCGTATCGGCGTAAACAAAAACAAGAGCAGTGGTGGTCGTGGTCGAGGTCGTAGAGTTGTAGGTCGTAGGTTCGAACCCTGACAGGCGCTTTACTTTGTATAAATTATTTCATCGCCATTGCTCTCAAAACGGTGAAGGAAACCGGCATGTCCTAGAGCCAAAAATTCAGAGAAGACATGTGGCATCTACCAACCCGCACTGGGCCCGCGAGGTGGATTACGGCCCGCTCCCTCTCACAGAGAGGAGGCCTGTGTCCCAGCACTGGGAACATTATAGGCTGATTATGCTAAACAAAAACTTCGAAAGAACAAGATCATCATCAGATTAAACTTATGTTTTTTTTTACAGAGTACAAGGTCTGACGGGCACAACCAACATCTTGAACGCCTTCTCCAGGAGACTTACAAGCCAAGCACATTACGATAAGGTACGTAGATACATAAGTATCCCACAAAGATGGTGTTACACGAACGTTATAAGCTAGTTTTAAAATGATCAAGACCTTGTTATTAATTGATGTAAAAGTATTGCTATTTCCACTGCCGGATAGGACAATGTTGAAGGTTAAACATCCACGGGTTAAGAATGAATGTCAATGTGAAATAATCAATGGATTAAGTTGAAGGTCTGATACTGAAGAACGAAATGCGTGATGATGAAGCTAGATGAATCAACATGACAAAGAGGAATATGATTGGATGAAAAAAACACTCTTCAGATTCGTATCCAAATCGCTAATTTCGCTAATTATTTCATTTATAAAATCAAAGTAATCCGTCATCGCTCAAGCATATATTTTACATTATTGTACTTTAATTATTCTTTTACTTTTCCACAGACCGACGAATTGTTTGAACGTCACCAAAGCATATTGACAGCTGGTGAGTTAGCTTCAATCAATGGCATCAGAGAGAACATCGCAGCCTCCATTACATGGAGTACTCAAAACGCCGAGATTGTGGAATCTTGGCTTGAAACCAACTACGGAGAAAACAGTGCTCCTGCTCTAGTATCTGGCCTCATTGTTCTTATTTCCGTTGTAGTGACGATTTTCAATTATTAATAAGTTTATCTTTATCATCTACTTTTGTTTAGCTTCTTTATTTTCGGAGAGTTCTTTTTTCAAACTGACTAGATCAATATTTTTACCAGCTTCATTATTTATTTATGTTAAAAAGCCATTGCTTTCTGTCTAAATACAATGACTGCTTGTAAATAAGTATTTAGGCTTGAACTGTACTTAAGTTTGTTATTGGTGGAACGCAAGAGGGCCTAGATAAGTGACAATCGCTTTTAAAGCGTTTCATATTTCTATAAAAAAATTCGACAAAACTGACACAAGCTCTTCAGTGGCGTAAGTTGTAATACATTTTTGACATTTCTATTATCGTTATCACTGATAGAATTACACTTTATCTAGGCCCTCAGGACTTCATGTTATGTAAGGTGTTCAAAAATTTACTTTACTAACTCTAAGGCGTCTTTACACCACCGAACTGAGTAACTTTTACTAAGGGGACCAACAATGAAATGGCGAAAAAAATATCTGCTGTTCCATACTAAAGTTACCGTTCTAAACTTTACGGGACAGCTGTTTTTTTTTCGACTTTTTCGAGTTGGCCCTATAGTAAAAGTTAATCAGTTTGATGTTCTAAAGTTCCTCTTAAAGTTTGTAAAATTAATTTTTAACACCATATTATATAGAATTCACACTAGTCAATTTTTCAGAATAATCACAGAGTTAATCAAATTCGAAATAAGTTATTTTGAATGTGGATGCAAACTTGAAAACTTTAAGACAAAAATATTGTCGTAGTAAAATGTTAATTTACTAAACTAATTGATATTTCCTCGAGCTGAAACGGATGAAACCAAGGTTGTTATTAAAATAAGTGTATAAAAAACTAAATATAATATATGTAAGTATACTTATTATAAGATATTTTTATACAAACATTATTTCTTAAAGTTTTTTTACACCATTGACATCAATGTTTGTTAGAATAAAAATATTTTTGTAAAATTATGTTTTTTTATTAATATAACTCCCAAGTCATTTCATAGATAAGTACCCTATTTTTAAAGTCTATTAAAGGTACGGGTATACCACTCTAACACACATACGCTTAATAATAATTATACGATCAATCTCTCTCTTTGCTCTAAACAAAAGAAGTGGATCGATTATTGATTCACACATGCATCATTCATCTGACCCTCCTCAATATAGGTAAGTCCAATCTATCCAAGCACTTGAAAACTTCAAACAGCCCTGACTCATCTCGGAGCTCTGTAATCTGAAACTACATTGCTCAAGAAAGATAATCCAAAATGGATGGTCACTATCATACGTTTTGTACACTTGAGGTGCGAATTATGGTAACAATTATGAAAATCTCAATCTGTATCAATGTGTAGCTATAAAACATTGGTACCTACTTAATTGTAGCTACATTCGTTCTAGTATTATGGAACACAAATTTTAGACAATCAATTGAATAGGTACTTGTCGATGAATACGTCTTTTTGAGGGTGACTGTACTAATTGACTGTATAATATTTAAATGGTAAAAAACTTTGTTAGTACTACAATATTATATCCAAATAATCAGTATTTAAATAACGCTAAAAGCGCTGAACGTAGATTAAGCTGCATTCCGATGTGCGATGTGGGGTATGTTATAGTTTCTTGTCGGCCCCGAGATAAATAATTTAGGTAGCCCAAATCGATACAATCGTGAAGTGAAAAGTTAATGCAGTAACTTAAAAATAACCAACTTACCTGTTCTTAGACAAATGAGAAGGCAATAACTTCTGTTAATTAAAATACATGGTTCCTCAATACTCAAGTAGGTTAATAATCTTGCAACGCATTGTAAATATTTTATCTTCGGTTTTTCAATGCCCTTACGATGTAAGAATCAATTTTACACAATTCTAGTTTAAGAAAAATCTGATCAGTTATATATAGGTCATCGAAGTAAACGCATTTGCGTAAATCCGATGAAAAATTACCATCTAAAGTGTAAGCAAGATGGGTCTATTTAGTTTCGTGTTTATAATAAAAATAGTGTTAGTTTTAAGTAAGCCTGTTGATATTAATAATGTTAAAACTGAAGAACTCACTGCATTAGCTACAGAAGCAGAAGAAGCAAAAAATTTAAAAGTGGTTAATTTAACTGAGATATTACGAAATGATGCAGTTTTCCATAATCAAATTCGTCCTGGAATGTTAATTAATTCATATGCTGTAGAAATTGAAGCTGATGTTGATGGAGATACATTTAGTGGAAAAGCAACAATCTCGGTGACTATAACTGATCCCACAACGAGAGAAGATCCGGTCATGTTCTACATGGCTGATTTGGATGTCAGCTCTGTAATGTTCTCCATACTGGGAGGATCTAATCTCCATGCAGCTAATTTTGATGTTGATCAAGACGAAGGAACTATAGAGATAGACCCTGGATTTCCTGCCACATCTTACACTTTTATAATTGAATATTCGGGATCTTTGGGAGTGGCTGGCAAAGGATTGTACACAGGACATTATGGAGACAAGTGAGTATTATTTATAAGTGGTTCTTAGGCGATGGTTATTATAGATAAAGTATCAATTCCTGAAAATGGTTCCAATAGAACGTTATTGTACTTGTGTTGGTTTTTACGCCATTTCGCGGTTTATATAATGCAGTTACTGACGAACAAAAATGATCAACTGGAGTTGAGACCAAACTAAAGTAGTCGAACTAATCATTGCAAGTATTGACTTTAGTTTGGTTATCAAACACCGTGTCCTCGCAGCGTGGATGCCGCCAAGCTGGAACAATGTCCTGGCCGTATTCGCTGGATGCAGGAATCACAGGACCAGTTGTTGTGGCTAAGCTATCATTTTACATACCTGACGCTACGGATTGTCACTATTTACAGTGCACTTCAAGCTTACCTAAGTTGATAGATCGGCTGGTCGTGCGAGCTTTACTGCGGTCTTGTTGACTCGCCGGTCATTATGAGCCGATAGGCCCTGCCCGTGACTCGTATATCAGGAAAGACGCAAGTAAAATATTGGTTGACTTGACCGCGGATTTAAACCCCCTCATCGATCAGCCGTGGCTCATAAAAGACTTAGGCTTTTTTTTGGATTTTGGCTAAACTCTGTTGTATTTTGGTTTGCTATTTCACGATTTGAAATACTTCTAATGAATTTGTAGTGGTGATCAAACACTCTATCTTTATCTGTATTTTTTTTTTTATATTTAATGAAATATAGATAAATAAAACACATTTGTTATGTTAGGTCATTTAAATACAAATTCTCTCAAATTCTATTCCGATTTGACATAGCTTTTGTTTTGTGGTAATGACGGTCCAATAAATAATAATTTATCACAAGCAGTTTGTCTGCGAATTGGCAGTTTGTGCTATCTCAATATCTTACGATAAATATAAATTTCCAACAAAACTGAAATTCCATCTTCAATTTTATCTTTTTAAACCTAGTTTAGACATTATCGGCAACATCTCATATCTCTAGAGATGTTTCACGATTAAAATTTTACATGTCTTTCTCACCGTTCCATTTCTTCCAAGACTCAACAGTGACACGACGTATGGGAGTGTGGGGAGTGAAGTGACCGGCCATTAAAACCCCATTAAAAATGGTTCGGACTAGGTTCAAGTGGAAGTGTATCTTCATTTCATCCATAATCCTTTTTAACGTGTTCACAAAATCGTTACCGATAAACCCGCAACTGTACTCCCTAACGAACACAGACACAAGTTTTAAAAATTCGGATGCTCCCGTTGTGATCGAACCTATAGAAGGGTTCGCCGTAACGGTTAGTGAAACAACAGCTGAAGAGAAAAATGTGACTTTTTTGGACGTGCCAGTGAATGCAACTCGTGACTTTATGTTCAGACAAAATGTTAGACCCGGGCAAATAGTACAGAGTTATGCATTGGAAATAACAGTGAACGGAGATTCATTCGATGGGCGTGCTGTACTTCGAGTTGAATTAACCACGGAGACGAGGGAAGATGAAATAGTCTTACACATTGATGGCCTAGACATCAGATCAGTGAGAGCAGGAGTGTTTTCAGCTGTAAACGCCGTTGATGCTGCCTTTAATATCGACGAACAAGAACTGCAAATTACACCAGCGTTTCTGGCTTCATCATATTTTGTCGTTATAGAGTATACTGGACAGCTAGCGGTTGGTGGACTTGGACTCCACTTGGGACGATACAATCAAGAGTAATAACTAATTTTTTAATTTATTTGATTAAGGGTCAATTTTTCAATCGTCTGATATTTATTATGTGTTTGCTTATATCAGGCATTTCTCGGCTGCAATCCGGAGTCTAGATATATGTCCGGTAGATGGCAACCCTTAGACATACCTGACAAAATGTGGGTATACAGAGATCAGAGCATGGAATCGGTCTGCTGCCGCGCACCGGGAGCGACTAGAGATGCTTAAAAAATAATATTAGTATCCGAATTTGGCGCAACTGAGCGCAATTACCTGTCACGGGCATTGTTCAAATTGTCAAAAGCCGTCAGTTTCTAGCGGTAACACTCACTGACATGTTTGGTTTGTATAGAATATACCGTCTCCAGCAGCGGCCACCATCGCCAAAGCGCCCCGTGCTCTGTCATGCGTTGTACTATAGGTACTCTGCATAACCTCCTGGAGCAAACAAGCAGCATTATGCTGAATATGTTATTACACCGGTATATTTAATCCTAAGATAAATATCTGACGATTTGAAAATCGGCCTTTAGACTTATTGTTGTAAGCAATTTTTTTCAGTGAAGGTAAAGCGAAACACCATTTTTTACCGTTAATTCTCATAAAAGAGACAAGTGTGTAACCAGTTCCGCGTCACTTATTTACAAATAATCCACATAAATTAGAAATTCCAATAAAAATATCTGTGTTCATCATTACACAAGAAAATTCAATTGAGACGAGAACTTAAAAACCGCAATTTAATTTCAATCACATTTTTATTAAACTCTTTCAATAATGTTTTTGATAAAGCTGTTGCAAGTGTCGAAAAAGGAGTCAATTTACTCTTTGGTTTATAAATATTTCAACTTTTACCACAGAATAGATACTTTTACGAATTGTAATCGATATTATAGCATCGATATTATAGTGTATTTTCATGCATACTATTTTCATATATACATACAACTTTTGGCGTTACAACCATTGACCACTATCACATAGTCGTGATCAGTAGAAGATTGTAGAGCCAAACCGTCTTATTACAAAACGAGCGCTAATTTTAAAGCCAGTTTTTGTATTTCGAACCTTATTCCAACTGAAGTCAAGTTCTAAATACAAAATTGGCCACTAAGACATGGATTTTTAATCAGTTTTTGTATTTATATCTTTAAAATTGTCGAAATAACGTTTGAAATAAATAACGTTTTTTACAAAAACATAATATTCCTTCGCCTTAACTCTTTTTTATTTTTAGCACATACCTGGCCATGAATCTGCATCCAACGTACGCAAGACGTGTGTTCCCCTGTATGGACGAGCCTACAGAATTGTCAATAGTGAGCTTCACTTTCAACAACGTGGATTACACACATTTAGTGGCGAATTCTCAGCTAGAGGAAAACAGCGTGTAAGTACTACTTCATCATGAACCCAGTCACAAAAGGTTTATGGTTTCTTATTGTTTATCATATAAATAATTCTTTATTTATTGCACAACGACACTATTCACACTAGGTATAAAATATAACGGGGTCGGTACGTGGATGGGTGATCATCTTTACATACCGAGACTCCTCCGTGCCTCGGAAAACACGTTAAGCCGTTGGTCTCGGCTGTCATTTGTGGATCTTTGACAGTCGTTACGGGTCGTCAGCAGCCCGAAAGTCTGACAACCAGTCTTAACAAGGGGTATCGTATTACCCAGTTACTGGGTTGTGGAGGTCAGATAGGCAGTCGCTCCATGTAAAATACTGGTATTCAGCTGCATCCGGTTAGACTGGAAGCCGACCCCAATATAGTTGGGAAAAGGCTAGGCAGATGATGTCAAAGTATGTACCCTAATTATTGCGTAACACACTATCAATAATAATCAGAATAATTTTGAAGGATATTGCTAATCCATGTTCGAAAAATTTGAACTGTCAAAATGATACCAATTGCTGTGTTACGCAATTACCCCGCTGATTCCATGAGGATTTTCTCAATAGCAGCCCGGAGTCTGGACAATGGGGTCGCTCCTATTACCAACATGGGACTTAAAAATAACTGGAGAAATATGAGTGTACTCTAGGTGTACCTCTGCTTAGCCCTTCGGGGAACAAAGGTGTGATAATAAATATGATGTTATGTAATGTATGTCACTTATTGTGGAAGGACAGAGAGAATTCCTTGAAAAATTTGTAACACATACCTAAATTAATTTATGTGCTCAAAAAAAAAATGTATGTTAATTTAACTATTCTAATTTATTCCAGGACCCAATTCCGTTCATTGGTGGGGCCGCCTCATCTTTGGGGAATGATAGCTCACAACTTTGTCAATATTAACATACCAATTACAAACGTTTTACTATACGGAAGAGCAGGTATCTCCAATCAAGATGCTATAGCTTCAGTAGCTATTAACTCCTTCTACACCAACTTGAATGAATGGACTAACAAGCAATACACAGAAATCATTCTGCATCAAGATGGTCGAATGAATATCGTAGCATTTCCAGACGTGTCAACCGACTGGCACGCTCTTTCTACGGTTGGCATTTGGTGAGTCTTTGCAGTTTTACATATATATGACGGCGTCAGCGATGGCTGAGCGATAGTAGCGTCATCATCTCGATTCGTTTGTACGGGCTCCATAGTGCAGGTTTACGATAAAACACGATGATACAGAAAATCTTTTAGTATTTCACATTCAGATCATGACAGTAGGTACAATACTAATAATGTTCACGCACTACTTTCCACGATCGGGCAAACCGACAGTTTCGCATAGGAGAAGTGGAGGTCTGCATCCGTTCGTTGCCCTCACAAGACTGACTCGTCGCTCAGCCACTTCCCTTACCACGACTCGGTCCACGTGACGCCCCACTCTAGCGAGCGCGTCACGGCGTTTACCCTCACCTTAGTACTACAATAATCAATTGAGATACTATTATTTTATCGCTCAACTTTTGTAATCTACGACATATAGGTATAACTTCTTCTGTGAGCTAGTGGTTAGACCACCCGTCTCAGACACAGAAGTCCCGGGGTTCGATTCCCAGTACGGGCAGGGGTACTTACGTGAACACAGAGTCTGATCCTGATAGACCGTGACCCAGAACTTTGCGGAAAGAATTATCCACAATGGTCCCTTATTATTCCAATTGAAAAATTGGAACTGGAAAAGGAATTAATTTTCATATTCGCATAGACTTTAAAGGCATCAAGACAGGGTGAGACACGCGCCGCAAATGTTTTTTTTATGTCTCAGAATGAAGCACCTTTATAACAATACTAGCGTCAGGCCACGACTTATGTATGAATATGGATATTCTCAGGGAGCCCTACGTGTTCATGGAAACGGTCAACTCCGTGAAGCAGAGAATTATAGGGCTACCGAAGATAGCAGAAGCGATGGCCAAGCAATGGTTTGGATTCGTTATCTTCCCGGAGAACTGGCGGTACGAATGGGTCGTGTCAGGCCTCGCGTCGTATGCAGGCTGGGAAATGCTGAGAATGGTAGGTTTTGAAAATGTCTAGATAATAATAAACGTTACGTGCTTGGGCTAAAAGAACAGTGCAATAAGAGAAGGGAGAATATAACGGCCTGGCCACTGGAAATTCGCTACAGCGAATATACGGGCGACGCGAATTGCGGTGCGTTTTGCGGCAAAACAAAATGTATAGAAATGTAGTAAGCATGCCACGTGAACCGCGGCAGGCGGGGCGATTTGCGAATTTTGCCGAGCGGATCGCACTGGTGGAAAAAACAAATGCGAATCAATACGGCGCATGAACGGAAGAGACGGAAAATAATCAGTATTTTGAAAAAATAAAAAGTGTTACATTTTTTTTATGTTTTAAATAAGTACATTATTTTTTTTGTACTCCCCGCACATGTTATTAATGTATCATCATTTAGGCTTCGTAAGCCTCATCACATTTCCATGTAAAATTAAAGTAGGTAAATGAGGAGTAAATTTTTTACTATGTCGTCCCACCATTTTGTTTACTTAAGTATATTTTTGTTTCACCATAGAGTTAGTTTTTTAATCTGGTAGACTATTTTGACATTTCAAATGATTGTTGTTTGTTTTTTTTTTTTCAATTTGGAGTTTTACATTTGCACTTGCCAAATTAGTCTACGGGATTAAAAAACGAACTTTAGACGTCAACAGTTTGACTTTCTAGGCATTTTTGTAAGAGAAGATGAAGGTGAATAGTTTTCATTTTATATTTTTTGTGCACTAACTAACAAAGTAATCACAATTATGATAATAGGTTGAGTTGGAAAACTTGGAAACTAACGAAATGAATAACAGTAGGGATGGTTGGCAGCCCTAGTCACATGCCACGCCAACGGATAGTATAGAAGCCAGGGACTTGAAACTTAACTCTAAATAGGGATATGAGGTATGATAACGTTACGTAATACGTTAGGTATAGTTCCAGTAACCATTTACGAACTAATTTCTTGGCAATATTACGAAAATCTATCGGAACGACATCAACTATTAATTTAGTTACGATCCGGGTGGAACAGTAGAAATTATCGATACTGGAACGGATCGTAACGGTATTTTAACGTTATTTTATAACGTTTCAAGTCCCTGATAGAAGCCCAACAAGTTCTTCTTGTGAAATTCTCCGACTATACGTACCCCGATTTTAATTTAAATAATGAACTCCACAATCTCTTCCAAATTTACCTACGCCTTGAACCAAAAAACTACTACCTATTATCACCAAGCAATATCGAGATGATAAAGACATTTTGCTCTCGGTCTATATTAATCGCGGCGGCAAACGCTCTTCCCGTGGCTTCATTCCGTGCCGCTTGTTTTGCCACCCTGCTTGCCGCACCTCAATTCGGGCCGCCTGTCCCGTGGCCAGGCAAGCCGGTAAGCCGGCATTATTAATTAACGTTCATTAATATCTACCTAAGTTTAGTAGCACCTTGGTTGACACAGATAACTATAGGAAAAAAAAAGCCAATGCGGCAAGCTTTGTTTAACATTGGTCATACGTGTGCAAAGAAAACTAAATCTAAAAACTATTGCATAAAAACTCATAGACATGAGTGATATTTAGTTTTAGAGAGAGACTTCTAACTCATATTAAAGACATCATCGACATTTATAATAATAAAAACATCCATTGTTTTGCAAAGAAAAAGCTAAAGAAAGATTTGGTCTATCAGTTTTTTTTTATTGGTATCTCGCAGGAGACGCCATTCAAACCACCTAGGAGGTTGTCGGCTACTTAACCGAACTTTCCTGCCTCAATAGATGAATGCCTCCAGACAGGGCAAAAAGCTTACAGACTACAAGTTTAGGGCAACCCCTGTGAGGTACAGATCTCGGCTTAGGGCGTTACTGGGGGAGGGGGAGGCTGGATCAGTTTAATTGATCTCCTAGAAAATTTGGATGACTTTTATACCGAAGATTCCACCAAGTTAATGAAGAAGATTTTTTTAAATATCATTTGTGATTTGTGTGATGTGTTCTTACTTACAGTTCCAAGGTGACGGTATGGGAACAGACGTCACAATGCTTGACGTCAATACCTTATTCGTGACTGAAGTGATACAAGAGAGCTTGCTCCGCGATTCCTACCTATCTTCAGGAGTATTAGAACCAGATGATGATCTGTTCGATGAAGATGCAATTAGAGACCATATCGGTGTGAATGGAATTCTGAAGTATAAGGCTCCAGCGTTAATGAGGATGATGCGGATTGTGCTGGGTGATGCAAATACTGACTACATTCAGTTGGCAGGGAGTGCACTTGCCAATAGAGAGTAAGTCTTAAAATAACTAATTCACAAAGGCGTTTTTTGATAGACGTTCGGCATTATTGACTGTCATTTTTTTTGTTTTATTTGAAAGAAATCGCTTATGTGATAAAGTACATCCATGTTTATACAGAGAGAATAAAAAACAAAATAGTAACATTCAAAATATTTACCTTATTAACACAAAACCGTGTCTATCAGTTGTTTAGCCTAAACACCTATTAAACATGACATTTCTGTATGGAGTTTGACATAAAACTGATATTAAACACGCATTGAACAAGTGTCTACGCGTTGAACGTGTGTCTAATATCAACCTTACGTCAAACTAAACACGGTTTTGTGGTAATACCTAAGTTTTACTTTTTAAGTTACTTCTGTCTAGATATATCATTTCAACAAATATTTATTTAACATCAAATCAAGACGAATTCCAAAGCATAATAATATTATCATTTACCATCTGTCAACTGATAATGGATTCTGAGTGTTAGATTCATCATAACGTTATCATAGCCTTATCGATCATCGAAAATGAAAAAAAAATGTTCAATATGTGAAAACTAAAATATTGCGTTTTTACATAACCTTGTATAACTTAAAGGTAACAAAGCCTATTGCCTGAGCTAATTGGACTCAAAAGGCAATTCGGGACCGCTACTGACAAACTCCTAATGAAAAAGAAGCATTATGTCGATCGAACTTTATTATAATTTGCCTATTATATAGCGGTCCACTGATGGTCACAAGCCTCGCCAATACACGCCATTTATCTTGATTCTCTAGCTCTCTCCAGCCACCCGAGTCGGTTGCTTTACCCGGTTAATTCATAAATCATAAAATACAATAGACGTAGTATTTAGTTACCTATTCCGCTTAATTATTCTCCAAGGTCATAAAAAACCCTGTAAAAAATCGACACTGGTTTCACCTTCAACGAGGCATCCTCAGGATGACGATTGACCAGTCTCAAACCAGAACACGACGTTTTGCCACACCGAGCGCTCGTTTTCTGGTTTGCGACTGGTCAATCTCAAATTTATGACTCTTGGAGAATAGTTAAGCGGAATAGGTTACTAAATATATCTACTTCTATTGTATTTTATAATGGATTTCCGCAGTCACGCCTGAATCAATTAACTATCTTTCATAAATTATTACTTTTTTTCCCAGATCGCTAAGTTGGGTGAACTCATTAACCTTCATAGATGCCGTGAACAGCGAATGGCTTGGATCAAGCAATACCGGCATGGTTGGCGACTTCGACGAGTATTTGGAACCGTGGATTAAAAACAATGGATACCCACTGATAAGAGTTACACGTGTACGGGGCTCTGGAGTGTTGCTTACTCAGGTAGATAAATTGGTATATTTGGCTCAATTAACAAAATTCTCAAGTCACGCTCGCAAATACTAGTGTGCTCAGCATGACCAAATTGACCACCGTACTAACAGAGTGAAAGACAAAATAAAGATTGTATATTTCTACGGCGTGATGTCAAAAATTAAGAATATAAATGTTACTGACGAAGTAACATTCGTGATACAGGCAGAATTTCTGGTCTTGCTACCAGTGCAGGAAGGCAGATTAAAATTCCTTTAGCAATGCATTAAGACTATAATGATCAATATTTATATAAATTTTTTGTACCTATGTTTTGTAGGAGCGTTTCGGTTTCTCCAATAAACCATTCATCCCGATCCGAGTGCCAATCACCTACACCACCAGCATAGAACAAAACTTTGATATAGAAAAAATATATCCAGTCGATATGTTCGACCAATCTCAGAATTTGGTCTTTGCTCTGGGTGACGAAGACTGGGTTCTCTTCAATATCCAGGGCCAAGGTAAGCTTCAAAACTCAATATTTGACATAATTTGGGACAGTATTTTTCTGTGTTAAAGCCGTTATTGTTCAATTGCGAAAATGGTGCTATTCGTTCTGGGGGCAATCAGAACGAATAGCACCATTTTCGCAAGGCAGACAAGTGACAATCGCTTCTTAAGCTTTTCGTTTTTCTACAACAACTTTCAACAGAATTGACATAAGTAATTGCTGATAAAATGTCACTTTATCTAGGGCCTCTGTTGACATTTAAGGTACCTTTCTTTACCTATGAAATTGCCGTTTTGTATGAAAAAATTTAAACGAATTTTTTTCATGAATTTTTTATTTGTATTAATCGAAGTAATCACCCATGCAATCAATGCATCTTTGCCATCGCAGTGGCAGTTTATTCTTCTTAAAGAAATCAGCTGGACGGGAGGCAACAAATTCTTCAAAGGCATTTTGTACTGCCTCTCGGGTATTGAATTTTTTTCCCGCCAAGAAGTTATCCAAATTCTGGAAAAAGTAGTAGTCTGTAGGTCTGGTGAGTAGGGCGGATGACGGAGAGCTTCCAACCCCAGTTCTTGCAACTTGGAGACCGTCTGCTGTGCAGTATGAGGTCGCGCGTTGTCGTGCAGGAGCAGCGGAGACGAGCGATTGACCAATGCTGGTTGGAGATGCGCCAGCTTCTCCATCATTGTGTTCAGTTCTTCACAGTACACATCTGCAGTAATGCTCACCCCGTTTGGTAAGAAGCTGTGATGAATCACACCGGCGCTAGACCACCAAACAGTGACCATCACTTTTCTAGGGGTAAGTTTTCGTTTAGGGCATTGTTTAGGTGCTGAACCAGGATCCAACCAACTTGCTGAGCGCTTGCGGTTATCAAACAGAATCCATTTTTCATCGCAGGTAACAATGCGGTTCAAAATTCCTTCATTTGTGTGTCTGTTGAGCAGTGCAAGGCACGTCTCGACGCGTACTTCGCGCTGGCGATCATTGAGTTCGTGGGGCACCCATTTGTCAAGCTTTTTTACCTTGCCAATTTGACGCAAATGGACCAATATTGTTTTGACGCTAACGTCGAAAGCTGCTGCTAATTCAGTCGTAGATTGTGTATCATCAGCTTCCACAATCGCCTTTAATTCGTCATTGTCGACCAAAGTCTTCGGACGACCGCGAGGTTCATTTTTCAGGTCGAAATTTCCAGAACGGAAGCGAGCAAACCAATAACAGGTGGTGCGTTGGTTTGTAGTGTTAGCTCCGTAAACGTCGTTGATGTTGCGTGCCGCTTGTGCCGCGTTGCTGCCACGACGGTACTCATATTCCATAATTACTCGAATTTTTAACGTATCCATGATGACGAAAAAGATTGAAATGCGATGAAAATGTAACACTAATCAATAAAGAAATGAGTACTTTAGGAAAAAAAAATCCATGTTTTTAAAATAAAATTAATTTGAAATTAGAATTCTTAGCCAAACAAAAATTATTTTGATTTGAAATGGCCAGTACTGCAGAACGGCAATTTCATAGGTAAAGACCTATACAAGTATACAACCTATACAAGTAATAATGACTCAACTTATCCTGGCTTCATCTCACAGTCGCACTGGAACACTCTATCACTTTTCAATACGTATCCTGTTTTTTTTTAATGATTTATGATAAAGTATTTCATACTTATTGACTTCAAGAAACTAAATGAACTGTTTCGAAAGAAAGCTAAATTTTCTGTTTTCAAAATACTCAATCAAACAATAATTTTTTAACCTCTGATTTTGCATATGTGTAAAATCAGAGTCATCTTTAATTTAATTAAAATAAGGTTGCTTTTGAGTTGCTGCTGTCAGAGGTAAAATACCTGTGAAAGTACTGTACTGATGATTGTTTCTCTTTGCTGTAATCAGGGTACTATCGCGTGACCTACGAGCCTGACCTTTGGGACTTAATCATTGAAGCTCTTGAAGACCCAGAGAGGAGGGAACAAATCCATCCACTCAATCGTGCTACTGTAAGTAATGAAAACATAACTTCTTCTCTGACTTTGGAAATATATAACCCTAACTGAAGTTATTTTCTTTCAAGCATTCTTGCTTTCTTTTATAAACACAAAACTTTTCCATGATGCCAATACTTAAGTGAAAGAACCCGTAGCCCTCACTGTCTACGCTCGGTCTCCGGAGGGGAGTGATGTGGCGGCATCTACATCGCCAGATGCAAACTACGCATCACACTGACGTAACGCAAAATTCTGCATCGCGCAAGCAGCGCTTAGCATCACGCGATCAGCATTTGTTGTGTTTAGTGGGCAACTGCAGGCCTTGTCGGAGGATCTTCCATTTTCTATAGAAGATGAGTGAACTTAACACCCTTTTCCTCATACCTCTAAATTCTAAACAACCAACGTATTGATACTCTGTTCTAATTATTAATCACTTTTTGTCCGCAGCTAATAGACGATGCTCTTAACCTAGCTAGAGCAGGAAGATTAGACTACGATTTCGCATTCAGGTTGGTTTTGACCATGGAACATGAAACCGAATACGCACCGTGGAAAGCCTTTGTAAGAAATATGGACTTCTTAAGGAAACGCTTGGTAGCCTTTGTAGATGATGACGAAGATCTAGATCCAGACATTTATTTGGTAAGTGAGTAGGGCTAATTTTTGACGAAATATGCGAATATTTACGGTGATTATAATTATGTCGAGGAGCCGACAGAAGGTTTCATTTATTAAAAACTAAAAAACTAAGGCCCAGTCACAATGCTACTCTAAGGTAACGTGTTACAAACTCACTCAATCAATCACAAAACTAGCGTGTATGGACCCCCATTTAAATATAAATGCTATCATATTTTGGCTACTCATTGGTGATTTATTTATTTATTTAATACTTTAAGCACACAAATGTACAGAGGTGGACTTAATGCCATAGGAATTTTCTAATAGTCAACCTTTGAGTGATGCAGAGACAAACAGGGGATAGTGGGGTAGGTGCAATATCCAAAATTGTGGAATACATAATTATTTATTTAAATACGTAAACGTATTAAAACTATATATATATTATAATATACCTAAATATATAAATATACGAACCAAATAAATACACAAACATACTAAAACAAATAAGACAAACAATGGGAAAACATTACCGTTGCGATGATACTGCCAGCTTCTTGCGATTGTGCTCGCGAACTTTAACTTCAATCAAAGGATAATAGGTTGGTTGCCATCCTGTTTTCTTGGGGGAGCACATTCCTTAGAGAGATAGACTGATCGAAGAAGGAAGGAATGAAATCAGTGTGCTGCAGTTTGTTATATTTGAGTTTGCAACAAGTTACTTTTGAGTAGCGTCGTGAACGATATGCCTAAGTATTATTATTTTTTCTTCTTCAGAGAATGGTCCGAAGAACAATACGTGCTTTTGAAAATCAAATAGGATTCTATCCCGATGTGGCTACGACTGAGCCAACGATGCAAACGTTGACCCGAGGCCTCGTGATGGACCATGCTTGCAGAGCCAACTACCAGCCTTGCATAGCTGCTGCCGTAGACTGGTTCTACGACCCTAACAACAATGGAGTCGTGTGAGTATTTGAAGCAGTTGTTTGATCATGTACTTAAAAATAATTTTACTATGCTAATTAAAATAAGTTTCACAGGTAATAGACATAAAATTTGAAAATGACATTAAACAAAATCTTGACCATTGCATAATAATTATCTGTTGCTTGAAAGTAGTTTTTGCCTGAAGCATCAAGATAGTTAATTGATTCAGGCGTGACTTTGCGGAAATACTTTATAAAATACAACATCTTTCTCTCTTTCTTCTCTCTTCTGGTTTGCAATTGGTCAATCGTCATCCTGAGGATGCCTCGTTGAGAGGTGAAACACGTGTCGATTTCTTACAGGGTTTTTTAGGACTCTTGAAAAGTAGTCAAGCGGAATAGGTTACTAAATATATCTACGTCTATTGTATTTCTGAAGCATCAAGTTTTCTTAACAATTTAAAAGTGCCTGTGCATGGATTCATAGAAAAATACTCTAAGAGAAAGAAACTACAAACCCGCTTTGAAAGTCATAATTAGAACAAGCTTTTACGAATCATTATCTAAATGAAAATACAGAAAAAAGTTCAGAATTTTTAAATATAAAGCGGGCAATCAGTACATAATGTATGTATTTAAAATCGCTTCTTTCGGTTCCAGTAATCCCAACATCCCTCATGAGATCAGACCAGCGGTATACTGTACGATGGTGAGGGAAGGCGACGGAGAAGTTATAGAAGCATTGAATGCAAGACTGGAGATCGAACCAACCCATTACGAGAGAATCGTCATTTTAGAGTCCTTAGCTTGTTCACAAGACGAAGCTTTCATAAATGGGTAAGTATTTATAAATATTTACATATATATTTACATATATTAATGTAGGATTTCTTAGTCGTAAACGGACTTTTTATTCTGTTGTCGTGGTTTATTAATCTTCAGAAACTAATGGACTAAAGCGCTTCGAGTTAACGAGTTTGGCGTTCCGCTAGGAACGATCTTAGGTACAACCATTTAGTTGAAGTCGAACACCGTTACGTTCACTATCTTCAAGACTTTATTTCCGTTTCATATTTAATACAGACATTTCCTTTTTGTAATTCCGCTCGAGTCGATCCATCAGGTTAAGCTACGCTTGCCGGGGTTGGTCCGTGGATGGGTGACCATTTTCACATGTCGAAACTCCTCCGTGCCTCGGAAAGCACGTTAAGCCGTTGGTCCCGGTTGTCATTCGTGGATCTTTGACAGTCGTTACGGGTCGACAGAAGCCCGAATGTCTGACAACCAGTCTAACCAAGGGGTATCGTATTACCCAGTTACTGGGTTGTAAAGGTCAGATAGGCAGTCGCTCCATGTAAAATACTGGTATTTCGCTGCATCCGGTTAGACTGGAAGCCGACCCCAACATAGTTGGGAAAAGGCTAGGCAGACGATGACAAATATTTAAATGAAGTTATTATTACAGGTTACTCGATCAAACTATAGCAGCGGATAGCCCTTACCTTGTTGAGGAGCGAGTGAAGATCTTCGCTGCAGTAGCAGCAAGCAGTTACGCGAACGCACACTTAGCTCGCGCCTTCATGAGAATGAGAACTGCTGAAGTCAGGAACATGTACGTATTTTGTCGTCTCGAAGTGCCAGTGTTTATTTAAAGGTTGATTTATGTAGTATTATAGTTTCTCCAATCCTACTAATATTATAAATGTGAAAGTAAGTGTGTTTGGATGTTTGTTACTCAATCACGCAAAAACGGCTGGATGCATTTGGATGAAATTTGGCAAACAGATAGTTTATAACCTGGAATAACACATAGGATACTTTTTATCCCGATATTCCCACGGGATCGAGACTTATGCGGGTGAAACCGCAGGGCGCAGCTTGTAATATTATAAACGCGAAAGTTTGTTAGTATGGATGGATGGATGTTTGTTACTCTTTCACGCAAAAACTACTGAACAGATTTGGATGAAATTTGGCACACAGATAGTTTATAACCTGGACTAGTTTATAACACATAGGATAACTTTTCATCCCGATATTCCCACGGGATCGTGCCTTACGCGGGTGAAACCGCGGGGCGCAGCTAGTATACTATAAAACATATTTTTTCAGGTACGGTGGTCCTGAGAAACTTGAAGAGGTGTTTTTCATCCTAGCTGATAATATGGCTGACGCAGACCTTAGTGAACAAGTGAGTATCGAGATTAAAATAGTACATACATTATCAACGATGACAGAAAATAAGCGGTTTTATTACTAGCTTAAATGTCAAGAAGCAAAACGTCAAAATAATTTCAGTGAGACATTCTAAACATTCTTATTCGACAATCAATGATTACGTACTGGAAATAGAATTTAATATAATTTGTTTAAAATGTTACTAACTTAATATATAGTTTTACGTTAGTTTTACGTACGGAAATAGTTTTACGTCAATAGTGCAACGCATGGGCATTGAATTCGAGATTTCCACTGCCCGTGCCTTAGTTGTTGAGCTATAGCTACTTCTACACGTAAATGTAATTAAATTAATTAATTTTGTTGTGTAATTTATGTCTGTAATTTTTATGGTGTACATAATAAAGAGTATTCTATTCTATTCTAAATGTCAATCTTTCCACAGTTCCAAATCTGGGCAGAGGGTCAGAACAATAATTTAGATGACTCCCAAATGGCTGCTGACCGAGCTGTTCAACAAATTATGGAGAATCTAATCTGGGATGCAAGGGACAGGGATTATGTCTATGAATGGATAGATGAGAACCATGCACCAACCTTGGTGCTGTCAGTTATGGCATTATGTGTGTCCATAATCGTAGGGGTGTTAAATCATTAAAAGTACAGGAATTTGAAGATCAAGGATCTGTTTTTGAAAATATTGATTTAGTTAAGGCGGGTTTCGATTATGATAAAGAAAAAAAAACATAGACAATCTCAATTTTATATTTTTTAATTGAGTTTATTTATCATCAAAACGCAGGAGTGATTTGACAACAAAGAGACATAAATATGCTACTGATTTTTTAAGGTAATTCAATTAGAAAAACGAGCGCCAAAATTAAATCCAGAAACAGATTGTTGATCTTCAAAAAATAATGTAAGATATGTAGTTAATAAATTATTATTAATCCGTCAATTTATATTCGAAGTAAATGCCTCTGTTATTCAATTTTAAGTGTAGGTTATAGACATTATTATGTAATATTAAAATTATAGATAATAATTATGTTTCATATGTAGGTGTTAGAAGAATAAATAAACTCTACAATACAAGCTATATTAAGTTAAAAAGATAATTTATCAGAAAAGTTACAAAATATCATAGGTACTAATATCATTTGTAAAAATATAACATTTTATTATAATAATTAAATGATAAGGTGATCATGTGAAAGGAACTCAATAATATCGTAACTGATATTATTCGCAGTTTCTAAATGGCTTACAGAATAATACAACTGCTTTATTGATTTTAAAAATACATCTTATTATTATTTAATACGATTGTATTTTTATATTATTAAAGTTTTATTCAAAAATGCCATAATGAACTATCACATTTTGCTACATTTTTTGTAATAAGAATGTATGACCAGTGTTCATCAAATAAGTTTCTTAGTAATTTAATTTAAAGTTTAGTTATACCAGAATTGCACAAAGTGACTTAATTTAAGAGTAGAAGTAAACAAGATGTAATCGTTTAAATTCTATTCGAATTTATAATACCTAATTATATTCTATAATATCTAAATTCTGTTATCAGAATGACATAAGTAATAATATCCCAAATTATTATAACGTCAGATAAAAGTGCCAAGGAATAACTAAATCTTTTGAACCATTTCTTAAAGTACTTAGACTTTCAGCTCATTTTATTTGACATCTTGATTCCTATAAGCAAGTATGTACCGTGTTTTAAATCCCTGCTGGAGGCAAACACGTTATTATATTTCTATGCATTACCTTCCTAAATTGGGTCTTGTTTGTCTAATTTTATAATAAATATTTTACTTTAGTTTTTTTTTCGCAGCAGCAGGTATTTTACTATATTATTTATTAAGATACGTGTTTAATATTTAAATTTATAAGGGTAGACTATTAATATTTTTTTTTACTGCATTTTCACTCATATTTTTATCCTATAGTTTGTAGATACTTAGGAAAAAAATCTAAATCTGGGGCAAACGCGTCCTCTTGCCTCAAATTTAGTGTTAGGTTAAAATAATATACTAATAAAACAACATAAATTAAATATACAAAACTAAACAATTATGATTTAAAATTATTTAAATATCCTTATTAGCATTAGACTTAAGGCATATTAACATTATTTTTAAAACCTTTTAATGCTATTGTTTGTAATGTGTACATATTACAAAAAATATAATATAAAAACTTAATAAATCGGTTAAGAACGAAACAATTGTTTATTTCTCGTCTTCCTAAAGCCATTATTATGACTGAAGCTAATTTTATTATTCTGAATTGCTCGTATACAAGTTATTATTTCCAACGTGTTCTTTGATACAATTTTTCAGCGTGAATTTCCGGGATTTGATTTGATTACATCAGGTAAGTCCAGCTTTTTCTAATTATTATGAAACGCAACGATACGTATGTTTAAGTTTTCCAGTATAGACCTGCTTTTTGAAAAATAATGTGAGTTTTGAAATGTATGACGTGACGATATTATCGTAGACGTCCACGTCACGGAATCACGAAAACACACATACACATACAATTAAAATGTATGGAAATTTATGAAGACGCTTCTTACCGTCCAGGGTAACGTTAGCGTGCACATATTTCTACACATCTTTTCACGATAATATATCATCACTTTATAGATGATAAAAGTGCAAATTGGGAACAAAGTACACCTGAAACTGATACCCGATACCTGACCTGATTTTTACAGAATTAGATTCCCACGCGGATCGTCTGTCGCGGACCACAATGCAGCGGCCTCAGTCCGCGATTTAGCCGTTTAGCTATTAGCACGACTGTGGAGAGAAATAAAACGTTCAGCCGTCGTCTGAACGTTTTATTTCTCTCCACAGTTCTCAATATGTGTATATGGGCGTCAAACAGTTATTTTAATTTTAAGCTTGTTTTAATTATTTTGTACTTAATCTGACTTCCATGTTATTTATTGAATTAATACTTGTATCTCCGGTTGTAGGTATTTATAAAAAGTTTATATTATGATACCTTCCTTTCGATTTATTTAAAATATTGTGATTTCCGGTTGTATTTATAAAAAGTTAATATTGTAATACCTTCCTTTTGATTCATAAAGTGGTTTCCGGTTAGATTTATTTTTATAAGTTTCTTTTATGATAACTTCCTTTTGAATTGTTTAAAATATCGTATTTCCGGTTGATTTTATTTTAAACTTCTATACTGGTATTAAGGATTTTTCTTGACATCCGTTTGAATTATTTAAAATTTTATTTCCTTTAGAATAATAAGGATTTATGTTGACATCCGCTTGAATTATTTAAAATGTGATTTACTTTAGAGTCGAGGACTTATTTTGACTTGCATATCCGGTTGATTTATATAAATTAGTTTTGGCGGTAATTTTGTGTATATAAACTGATGTAATGCTAATGGAAAGACATTCTTGGTTCACTGTTCGTGGAATAAACACCCTGAGTTGAGACATTTCTTGGTATTTCCTATTTGTGTGATTGTGTGATATATTGGTGCAAACCAATAAGTGTGACTCCGGCGACGACATAGTCTAAACAGCAATTTAGACAACTCCGAAATAGCAGCTGAGCAAGCTCTCGAACAAGTTTCTCAGCATTTAGTCTGGGATGCAAACTTCAAAAACTATGTATATAGATGGATAGCCGAAAATGCACTTTAGTGCTGTGAGGTTTGGAATTCCGTGTCATAAAAGGTGGCGGTGTAAAATAAAAGCAAAAAAATAAAGACTGGTACTGTTTTTTGGATTCGTGTCAAACGGGAGAGTTTGTTCCGTGATTACTTCATCCGAAGGATTTTGTAACGATACCAATTTATGTCAAGTTTTTTTAAATGACGATGATGAATGATGTTTTAATTTTCGTTTTATTCATCGTGTTTCCTATGGTAGAATTCTTCAATGACTTAGAATCATGTAAGTTTTCGTTAATAGTAGAAAATAACATAAATAAAACAACGTACACTTAAAGATACAAAACATTATAATTAATATTATATAAATTAATCAAGTTATTTTAATATTTTTATTTTAGTAGGGTAATTTAGGATTTTTAGACTGAGGCACATTAAATTTTTTAATTATGCTATAAATAAATTTATATTTTATTTATAGCATAATTAGGTTCTTACACAAAAGCTTATATAGATAAATTGATTGATTAATAATAATAGATTGAGAATTAAAAATGCTTTTTTTTTTCGGTTTTAAATACATTATGACTAGAAATTACAAAATTGTTAATTTTTAATTATTCAAAATTCATTTTATTTTACAGGAAATATTATTTCTGCGTAGGTATTTCATGTTTTTGTTTATACACTAGTTATTGTAGGGTAATAAAAATAAATGAAGTAATGTGACTTTAAAAAAAATAGACACCACCTCATTTTTTCCCGTCTGATTGAAAGCGTTAAAATAAGTCATTCATATTATTATATTATGTAAGCATCATTTGCAAATCAACAACATTGTTGGATCACATTAAATTTTAAGTTAAGTATTTATGTTTTGACTACAATACAAAGATCGAGATTCAAATTGAGAAAGCAGTCACTTAGATACTATAAAATTATTCAGTAGAAATAATAATTGTCAAAATTTAGAAATCCAAAACCAGTATTTTAAGGCGGGAACAGTCTTGGAAAACATAATTTCATATAGTATTAAAATCTTAAATAATTAGCCTATTAAATAAATAACGAATAAAAACTTAATTCAAAACAAATGAATGTCGATCTCATTTTAAAAAATGGTAGAACTAAGTGTTTACTTTTATTATATTTCTTCCTATTAAGATTTCAATGATTTACCTCGTGAAAAGGTTGATAAAAATTGCAATAAATATAATCATAATTGAATATTCGACTGACGATGCTCCATCCGCATGCAGCTTTTCGGTGACACCTTCAGTTGTCTGTAAAAAAGAAAATAAATGATAAATGATTTATTTCTGTAAGTAGGTTTGTACAAACACTTTTACACGTCAAACACATTTTTAAAACTAGATGAGGTCGGCGTTTCCTATCTGACTACTCTGAGAAGAAAGGCCGAAACAAACTCAGAGGTCACAGTCTCTTTTAAAGTCCAGACATAATCTTGGTCAGATCATGTGAAGACCATGTAGATTGGTGTCTGAAATGGTCTTTTGAGGAAAGAACCACACAGATTGAGTGGACCTGTCCAGTCAGTGCACGCATTTGTCAGTGATCGTGCAGCTCAACTCAGAATTTAAGGAGCTCAACGATTTGACGAACAATACCAAAAACAGGACATTTGGGTAGGCCGCATAAATTACTCAAACTGCCAGACCATGATTAATTAAAACTAAGGAAAAATAAATAATAAAAAGAAAAGAATGATCCACATAGTCTTCACATTCACAATAATTAAAATAATATAATACTTTACAAAGTAAATAATTTATGTCATTGTAGGTATACATAAAATGTCAATGTGAATATAAAATCCAGAAATAATCTTGGTCAGATCATTTGAGGACCATTTGTCTGAGATGGTCTTTTGAGGAAAGAACCATACAGATTTGAGTGGACCTGTCCAGTCAGTGCACGCATTTGTCAGTCATCGTGTAGCTCAACTCAGAACTTAAGGAGCTCAACGACTTGACGAACAATACCAAAGAAAGGACATTTGGGTAGGCCGCCTGTAGTACTCAAACTGCCAGATAAATAAAATGTATAATCCACATAGTCCTCAAATTCACAATAATTAAAATAATAATAATAATATTATACTTCACAAAGTATTCTTAAAGACTTCTTCATAAAGACATACTTGAGGAGAGGGCGCTAGTGGCGCACAGTTAACATCGACTCCGTATTCGAAATAAGTAAATAAATAGTAATTGTGCATTAATTAACGAATTATTTCTGTGATTGTGTGCATAAAGTGACTATTGACGCTAATTAGTGTTATCTCCACAAAATTCATGTGTAAAGTGACAATATAAACAACTATATGTGCAGTGTTTAAAACTCAAATAAATCGATGACACGGGTGTAAAGAAAGCGTATAAGGCGACTTGATGATGTAATAATACCAATAACTACAGGTACAATAATTAATTTATATCAAAAACTCATTTATCTCATAAAGTGAAAATAATAGTCGTTAATTTTCAATGTTTTGAATTCATAAACCCATGAAAATTGAGTAGAGTGACATCTAGTGTCTCAAAAATCGATACGGTGCAATAGACATCTAGTGAGAAATAGCAGTACTGCATACACAAACTATGAGCGAAATCAATAACGTCACCGTAAGACGCCCACGAGCGCTCTCAAACTCGGACTACAACTTAGACGAAAGCCTCGTCAATCGCACCCTAGATGGCACTGTGTGCAGTATGCCTGATATATCAGATGATGACGACATTGATTTAAAGAAAAAGATTGATGATCTCACCAATAAACTCAATAGTGCAAATGGAGAAATTGACTCACTAAACCTTGAAATTGAAAAGCTTAAGAAGGAAAATGTAAATCTGAGTCGTAAAAACTCATTCTACAAACAAATAGTGACTAGTCCGACACAATCACTTACCAATACCAATACACCTAAAAAAAGGGGGTCCAAATATCCAAAACAAACAGAATGTATAAATAAACAAACACAGACTGATTCTGAAATAACAGTAAAAGAAAAAGTTACCAAAAACTATGACCAACAAAAAACGATTACTACACATTCCAGTCCACAGATGGCGCCACTACCTTCGAATGAGAAAGGGACAACACAAAAATATATACAAATGAACAAAAACAAATTGAAAAATAAGCTATGTATATAATATTAAGTACGAATAAAACTAATAATATATTAACTCTGGCGAAAGAATATTTTACAGATAATTATCAAATATGTCACTACCTAACACCAAAGGTGGATATTATGCACCTTCTACGGGATTTACAAACAAAACTTCTACACTACACAAAGAATGATTTTTGCATAATAATGATCGGCGAGGAAGACTTTAAAACTACTAAATGTTACTATGACATAATTACATACATGAGAAACGCTTTACAGAACATAAAGAACACAAATATAATTATTACTTTGCCAACATATAAATATAATAATGACTATAATATTTTATATAACTCAAGAGTGGAAATGTTCAACAACATGTTATGTATGGACAATATTACACATAATTATTCGTATGTTCTGGACTCAAATTTGAACTTGAGCTATCACCATTCTACGTACATAAGGTCAGGAACCGTAAAAGACTGCGCCATGAGAGTAATTTTTGAGGACCTTTTCAACCTTCGATTGGGAATCTTAGAGGAAAATGCTCTCGTCGAAGAAGGTGAATCAAAAGACCAGTTTTTTCTCCAGTAAATGCATTAACATTTTGCACCAAAATATTGCTGGTTTACTAAATAAATCAAATGCTCTTACGGTATGCTTGAATGAACTATCGGATACAAACTTAAATGTAGATATTATATGTATTACCGAACATTTCATCATGCAAGGTCACGAAATGCATCTGTGCATACCAAATTTCACTTTAGCTGCATGTTACAGTAGACCGGAAAAGAAGAGAGGAGGAACATGCATAATTGTTAATACTTGCCACCAATGGAGGGAAATTCCTCAAATATCAAAGCTGTCATCACCAGGGGTTTTTGAATGTTGTGCTGTCGAGCTTATTAATTATAAATTAATAGTTGTATGTATGTACAGAGTACCAAACGCCAGGAATTTAAACTACTTTTTTGATAAACTTGAAACTTTGCTTCAAGAGATATCTAACAAGCGTTGCAAGAATGTTGTAATTGCAGGCGATTTTAATATTGATGTCTTAAAACCGAGTAACAATTCAGTTGCACTTGAGTATATACTACTAGGTTACAATTTGAAACTTGCTCTTAAACAGCCAACTCGAATGGCTAGTGGGACATGTATAGATAATTTTGCGCATAATTTTAAGAAGAGTTGTAAGACGGATGTACTTGAGTTTGCTTTATCAGACCATACAGCACAGCTACTGCAATGTCCAGTTCCCAATGTATATAATATCAAATCCTGGTATATAACTAGAAGAGATTACAGTACCGATAATATAGAGAAATTTAAAAATAGCATAAGCAGTCTCAAATTCTCGGAGACGGAATTATCTTACTGACGATCCCAACGTAGCTTACAATGAATTTATCGACATATTCAAGTTATTTTACGAGTTATGTTTTCCGTTTAAAGAAATAAAAATAAACCTAATAAATAAACCAAAATGGCTTTCACGTGGAGTTAAATTATGCAGTAGGAAAAAAAGAGAACTTTTGTGGCGATCCAGGTTGAAACCCAACCATGAAAACAAAAATAAATTCACTACCTATTCTAGACTATATAATAAAATAATTAACTTGACACAAAAAGCTCAAAATAACCACAAAATACAGCAATCTAAAAATAAATCAAAGACTACATGGCAGGTAATTAATCAGACAAAGTACAATATCCCTAATCAACGAATTGAGAAACTTAAAGTTGGTAATCAAATTTTATACAAACCTTATGATATCGCTAGTGCTTTTAATGACTTTTTCGTTGACAAAATACGTCCGAAAATAGATGTTGACTGTAAGCCGAAAACATGCATCTCGTCCATGAAACATAACTCAATGTTTATGGCACCCAGCACACCACACGATTTGAATAAAATAATAATGTCGCTAAAAAATACTAACAGTGTTGGTTTTGATGGAATCGCCACAAAGATACTGAAGTCTGTCTCAACCACGATATGCGAACATTTAAGCCACATACTGAACCTTATTATTTGTACGGGTAAATATCCAGATGCTTTAAAAACATCTATAATAAAACCCTTATTTAAAAAAGAAGATAAGGAGTTGATGGAATATTATAGACCTATTTCGCTCATACCGGTTATTTCGAAGATCTTTGAGAAATACATTTGCAGGGAATTATATGGAAAAATATAATATACTTTGCGAAGAACAAAAAGGATTCAGACAGCACAGAACCATCAACATGGCAGTTTATGACTTTTTGAACCCTATTATGAGTAGCGTGGATAAACGATCCGCCATATGCGCTATATTTTGCGATATGACCCAGGCGTTCGATTATGTCCATTATAATATATTACTTCATAAATTAGAAGGCTATGGCATAAGGGGTAACGTGCTCGAACTTATAAAATCTTATCTGGAAAACAGAACACAAATAACCGAAGTTAGCAACATTAACATTGTTACTAAGCACGAAGACATTATAAGGTCTCGAGAACGTAAAATCTCATACGGTGTACCACAAGGCACCGTGATAGGCCCGTTTTTATTTATTACTTATGTAAATGATATGCCCATGTCCCTTGAATATCCTATAACTATGTTTGCAGACGATAGCACTATAACAATCCCATGTAAAAGTACAAATACATATGAAAATGACATAAATAATTCTCTTGACGCACTAATTAAATGGCTAGACGAAAATAATTTAAAAATTAATTTAGGTAAGACAAAAATAATGCACTTTAGACAACGTACTCCCGGCGGAACTATTCTCAACATCCATTACAAAAATGACAAAATTGAGGAAGCAGAGGATACCAAATTTTTAGGGTTGCAAATAGATTGCAACTTAAATTGGAAAGCACATATAGACAGTTTGTGTAAAAAATTGAGTTCATCCGCATATGTGTTATATAAATTATCCTCCATTGTAGATGTCAAAACACTTCTTACGGCTTACTACGGAATAGTTGAATCGCACTTGCGCTACGGTATCATTTTCTGGGGGAACTCAACTGATCGAGATATAGCATTTAAGGCCCAGAAAAGATGTCTCCGATCATTGTTAAAACTTAAATCGACAGACAGTTGCGCGCCTTATTTTAGGTTACATAAAGTCTTGACACTTCCGTGTATCTATATTTTCGAAGTAGCTATGTTTGTCAAGCAAAATCCATCTCGTTTTGAGCGCCTGGCTGTTGTATTCCCAAGGAATAGGCGTGACAATAGCAAATTATGTCAAGTATCATGTCGAACCACTTTAATGCGTAAGAGCGTTTCTTGCATGGCCCCAATTATTTACAATAAATTACCGAGTTGTTGGAAATCTCTAAATACAGCACAATTTAAGAGTAGATTACGGAATTTTTTGATAGATAAAACATACTACAGTGTAACTGAGTTCCTATCGGAGAAAAATATTTGTTAATTAGTGATTCTTGACATTTTGATTTTTGTTGCATGCCATTTTTTTGATTTTTGACATTTTGATTTTTGTTGCATGACATTTTTTTGATTTTTGACATTTTGATTTTTGACATTTTGATCTTTGACATTTTGATTTCTGACATCTTGATTTTGGTTAATAATAATAATAATAGTAATAGTAATGAATTGATCTAAATAAGTGTAATAAATGAATTGATCTAAATAAGTGTAATAAAAGTGTTTATAAATAATTTCAAATGTTTGCATGCCGATTGGTAAAATATGGCTGAGCTAAATGTAATCTTAAGAACTATTATTGTATACCTACCTACCTATATATATGTATTACCCATATTTGCAAAATAAAACTATTCTATTCTATTCTAAATATTCGTCTCACTATATATGTATATAATAAAATACAAAGTTATCAAAAATAACATAATTCAATAAGTAAATTAAAAAAAAAAAAAAAATAAATTGGAGCAGCTCAATCCTAAGCCTTTTTGTCCTCAATGTAATCTTTAGTGGTATAAAACGCTTTTTGGCACAACTTACGTTTAATAAATGTTTTGAATTTTATTAAGGCTAAGATCTTGTACGTGGCTTGGAAGCTTATTGTAAAAGCGTATACATTGACATCTGAACGAGCCACCTATTTTCTTGAGCCTAGTTGTAGGTACAACAAATTTGTCTTTGTTCCTAGTATTAATATTATGGATATCACTGTATTTTTTAAACAATTTTATATTTTTATGGGCATATAAAAGATTTTCAAAAATATACTGAGAAGGCACTGTCATTATATTTAGCTCCTTAATTTTCTCTCTGAGAGAGTGTCTCGGACTTAATTTATAAATTGATCGAAATTTTTTGCAAAACAAAGATAGTCTGAATGTCGGCGGCATTTCCCCACAATAGAATACCGTACGACATTACACTATGAAAATAGCTAAAGTACACTAAACGGGCTGTCTCTATGTCAGTTAAATTACGATTTTTTCTAACAGCATATGCCGCGGAGCTTAGTTTTTTTGACAATTTATCTATATGTGGGCCCCACTGAAGCTTAGCATCTAAAGTTAATCCTAAGAATATTGTGCTATCTTCAGGATTCAATTCTTCGCCCTTTATCAACACATTAGTTTTCACCTGCCTAACGTGAGGTAGCGTAAACTTAATATGCATTTGGTTTTTTTTTCATTAAGGAGTAAATTGTTAACATTAAACCAGTGAACTACTTTTGAGATCGCGCTATTTACATCGTCAGTAACCAGCTGCTGACGTTTAAGTTTAAACAAAAGTGAAGTGTCATCCGCAAACACTACTATTTCCTGATTATCCTTTATGAGGTAAGGCAAGTCATTAATATAAATAAGAAACAAGAAAGGACCAAGAATCGAGCCCTGTGGGACCCCCCATTGTTACTTTAGATCCGGGAGATCTTTTCCCATTAACGTCAACGCTCTGAATCCTATTACTCAAGTATGAAGTAAGAAGATCCAGAGCGGTGTTCCGGATTCCGTAGTGGCGGAGTTTCCTGATTAACGTTTCATGAACAACGCAATCGAATGCCTTAGACAAGTCACAAAAGATGCCCAAGGCATCGCATTTATCTTCCCATGCACTATAAATATGTCCTAAAAGTTCAACACAACAACATCAGTAGTTGAACGACCCCTTGTGAATCCGAACTGTTTGCTATGTAACAATTTATGTCTATTAAAAAATCTTTGCAATTGCTCTAAAATTAACTTCTCAAAAATTTTACTAAAGGTAGGTAGTACTGAAATAGGTCTATAATTTGTGGGGTCTGATGTACTACCTGATTTAAACAAAGGTATTATTTTACTATTTTTCATAAGGTCAGGAAACTCCCCACAGTCGATACAATTATTAAAGATAAGAGCTAAAGTAGGTGCTACGATGTCAATAATAGACTTAGCTACTTCTACAGTAATACCCCACAGATCTGTAGTCTTTTTTACATTTAAAGTGTGAAAGGTTTTAATTATGTCTCTACAGGTAATATGTTCAAAAAGAAATTCCGAATCGCAAAAATTAACATTTTCCTTAAGCAAAGACTCAGCAACAGAAGGTGATGAGTTTAGGGATTTAGTAGTTGAAACGGGAATATCTGAAAAGAAATTCTCAAAGGCCTCGGCGACTTGTGAGTCTGATTTTATTATTTTGTCATTAATAGACAGGCTGTAGTCAGTATTTCGGTTACTAGACCTTCCCGTTTCACTATTAATAATATTCCAAGTCGTTTTAATTACATTACTTCTGTTTTTAATCTTCGAACTCAAATAACGCGACTTGGCCATACAACAAACTTTTTTAAATAATTTTTAACATACAAATTAAATTCAGCAGTGTTTACATATGTCCTTTCATTATACAGCTCATACAGCCGTGTTCTACTTTTATGAATACCAATCGTAGCCCAATCACTGAAAGATACATTACTATTAACCGAGATAGTCTTGGGAATAAAGGTGGAAATAAATTTTTTACAGTATATATTAAAAAAATCATCATAAAGATGATTAGGATCAGCTTGAATTGACAAAATCGGTAATTTATTAATTAGTTTTTCTTTAAAAACTTCCAAGCGACTTGCAGTTTTGGGGTTAAATGTGATATCCTTTTTAGCCACTTTGTTGTTTTGGATTGGGATAGTAACCCTTTGCCCGCAATGATCAGAATCGAGTAAATTTATAATTTCTTTGTGGCTTGGTATAACATCCGTATAAATATTATCTAGGCATGTGGCACTAGTAGGGGTTATTCTTGTGGGAAAAAAAATATCAACTCTCACTTTGATGAACTATTACGTACGACGTGTCTACAACGCCGCCATCTTGTTTTGTCAATGTCATTCTGACGCCAAAAAAATCTTCGCAGTGTTTTCAATTCAAATTCATCATCATCAAATCACTTATTTTAATCCATTTAAAGATCATAAAAATGTAAATCACAATAAATAAAAACACATTTATAAACATAATTAATAAAAAATAAAATGAAGCATATAAAATTAAAATTTGATTAAAGTCACAAAATAAAATTTAAAGGAAGGAGGCTTATTAAAGGAAGTTCTAATGCAGTCTCGTAGAATAAATCCAACATCCATCCACCTCATCAGATGATGAGGTGGATGGATGTTGGATTTATGCTTAGATAGATGTAGGATTAGGTAGATACCTAATCCTACATCTATCTATCAGTGTCGGTGCCCCATGTTTTTTTTCTATTTTTTAGGGTTCCGTACGTCCGAATGAAAAAACGGAACCCTTATTAGCACTCGCGTGTCTGTCTGTCCGTCTGTCACAGCTGATTTGCTCTGAATCAACTGGACTGATTAAGTTGTTTGGTACACATTTCATATTAATTTCTATGACCCAAAGACGTACGTGTAACGACAATTGAGCCTAAAATGTTGTCTTTTTTTTTTCCTATCCTACGTTGTCCCACTACTGGGCAAAGGCCTTCCACTCCTTCCATCTTTCGCGAGCCCACGCGTCCTCTTTCCAGTTTTGACGGAACCTATCCAGCTCGTCCCGCCATCTCCTACGTGGTCTGCCGCGACCCCTTCTCACTGTCTCAGGGCACCAGTTCTGTGCTATTTGGGCCCACAGTTTGTCCGGCATGCGGCAGACGTGTCCTGCGCAGTCCCATTTAAGTTGGGCAGCTTTTTGAGCCACGTCAGCTATCTGGAGCGCAGTATTGTGTTACGAACACAATCCGTTAATTTAACACCCAGTATATATGAAAAATATACTGAAAAAAATTTCTATACTTATAGATTACAATAACTTATAGATTATATATAATACAATAACATTTTCAGTAGGAATGTATGGGAGAACTATAACGTCAAGTCTGTTCTTGGGATAAATTCATCCCAACTACAAAACCCTTTTCCGTAGTTGGGATGCATTTATTCCAAGTTTTGCTTGATCCGACCCGCACTTGGCCGGTTTTTTTTTCCTTTCATCATCATCTCACACAATCCAACCAAATTTTCTTTGGTCTTCCCCTCCCCTTCCATCCATCATCACTTTAATATACATCCATCAAATCATACAACTTGATTATGAATAGCAGATACTAATCTTACCTTTTCAGTAGTAGACATCACAATAGGCATTGGTCTCGGTTCACCTAGTGGGATCTTGCCGAAAAATCTGTTTTTCGCGCGTCTGGAATAGAATTGAGGCAATGAATAAATATTAACTGGGC
The DNA here is from genome assembly GCA_948473465.1 of Lithophane ornitopus. Classification (NCBI taxonomy): domain Eukaryota; kingdom Metazoa; phylum Arthropoda; class Insecta; order Lepidoptera; family Noctuidae; genus Lithophane; species Lithophane ornitopus. The sequence goes on along the minus strand of OX419621.1, from coordinate 15,351,265 downwards.
GACCGAGCTCTGCTCGAAAATAGAGAAAATAATTTTTCCCAGAAATGAGACCGAGCTAGATCGATTTTTCGCCCCCGTAAACCACCGTATTGTAACTTTCATCGAAATCGTTGAACGTGATACAAATATAATTATAAATATACGTGGATTCTAAAATTCATTTTGGTTAGTGCCTCTCTTGAGAGGAATCGTGTAAGTCATGTAACCCAGCAACTGGTAATAAAATACTGCTATTCAGTTGCATTCCGTTAGACTGGAAACCAACCCAAACATGGTAATTGGGAAAAAGCTAGAATATGATGATGGTGAAAATGCCTAGAGGTAGGAAAATATATACTATAAGTACTTGTCTCTTACATTTTCTGATCAGCGATCCACTTGTCGTCCTGTTCGATGGGGTTCAGTTTGCGCGAGTACGTGTTGCTGAAGGTCTCGTTGGCCAACACGAAGAAGTACGACATGCGACAGTCGGGGAACAGGCTGGAAACGAACAATACTTGAATAATATTTGAGCAGATATAAAAAGAGATTCATTAGGAGTTATTGTTGAAGCTATACATCGAGCTAAAATAGAAGTCATGTCAAGAAATGAAAGTAGGAAATTGAGCTACGACACATGTTTGCAAAGGAATAAATAATTTGATTTGATTTGATTTGACAGTTTAGTATCAAATTAGAAGCTTTGCTCAAGCTTACTATACTATAATTATACGGGTTTAAATATTAGAATGAGTCATCCATATGATGAACTTTGATAAACTTTAGACTTTGAACTTTTGACTTTATCCCGAAGTCTGGTGCTGATGGTATCTGGTGATAATAGACACTCCTATTACATAGTATTTACAGCAAAATTGGTTAAATGTGGGTTTGCCTACTCCTAACGGTAAATACAGACTCAAGTCTCGAGTGAAAATATAGGTTTCTAGGCAAGAGTTTACTATCATCAACTTCATCATCATCAGGTGAAGTAGTAGTTAAACGCAACCATTAGACCTGAATACTGATGATGTATCGAAAATAAGCGTGGTTTGATAAAACGTATAGGTCCTCACGTATGCTTGCCCCGCCGGTCCTCCACGTACATCCTGCGCACGTGCGCGCGCGCCGCCTCCAGCTGCAGCGCGCACGCCAGCTGCACCGTGCGGCTGCGGGACAGGCGCGTCACATGCTGCCTGTCCTTACTCTTCGTCAGCTGCGAGTAGATCGGGGATATCTTCTTGATCATATAGTTCTGGAATTGTCGAAAATGTTTTATTAATTCCAATTCTAATATTGTTTGTTTTAAGAGAGGAAAATGACATGAGAAAAGTTTCGAGTATGCGATGGATGGACTGTGTGAAAGAGTATATGGCTAGAAAGGGTGTGTAACTGCCGAGGTGACGACTAATAGAGAAGTATTTAATAGAATAGAAGAGATATTATATTTATTTACAAAAATATAGGTAAAAAATATAGGTACAAAAATTGGGAGGAATCCAATACCAGATTTAAACAAATTACAAAAAATAACTAAACAATTAAATGCGTCGATCTGAAATAAATTGAGCTAAAGAATAGTGATCACTATTTGTTTCATCATCTTCTACATCGATTCTATTTGATTCGATTGTCTATTTGGTCGTTTTCTTACCTCTTGAAAGCATGTAAATCAATTTGTCACCGGACTTTGACAACAATATATATATTATGCTCGTCGCGCGGTACACTCTTTGCGCGATGCAAGATTTTGCGTGAAGTCAGTGAGTTGCGTAGTTCGCATACGGCGTTGTAGATACGATGATACGGTGATGTGTATCTATGTCGTCGCTGTAAGATTTTACTGTCTAACATCTCTATGAGCCGTCATCTTAGTATTCACTTCCTTTCCTAGCCATATAATCTTTTATTTAATGACTATCGTGGCCTTCATACTTTAAAATAGGTCTTACCTCCCATTCCCAATACAGATGTCTGGTCATATTACAATTAGCTCCTTCAGTGATCAGCATTTCATATCCAGACATGGCCGACTCCCATACTATAGGGCTGCGTTCTTTATCTAGATATTCTAGTATAACCATAGCAAGCTGAACTTCTAGCTCACCCGCCACGTACAGAGCAAAAACATCGTTTACAATCTGGAATATATCAAAGTCTATAATTAGCTTTGTGTCAAGGTCAACACCAGGTATTGAAAAAGCGAATATAGAATTTTGCAGATTCTAGTTTTTGCCAAGATAATCAAAATCTTTCTATAGCTAATATGATTTGCCTTGATCATTTAAACCCTCTTATTATTTACCTTTTATTATTAACATTAAAATGCTTTTATAAAAATAATACAAAACGAACTATTTACACATTTTTTATAATAGATTTTGACATTATGACAATATGTATATAAAATAGTGTACATTGAATGGGCCGTCGTCCGCGATCGCTTTCAGACACCCTTTTTGTTGTACTTACTTTACCACAGCACAGTATAAATAAATAACAGTATTATAAAAAGGAATAAATAGAAAACCGCCGAAACAACACGATTCGAAATCTCAGTGTATATCGCAACAGCATTGAGTGCGCAGCAGTGTGATCTCTTGGGACTTACTTGAGCTCTGTTTAGTTCTTCTATGGATGTCATGTTCTCGTTCAAAGTCTTTGCTATCAGCCTCCAGGTAACTTCATCGTAGTTGACTCGATAGTATCCTGAAAATTAAAAAGATTCCTAAATAGAGATCGGAACATTACGAAATTCTTATTAATTATGAGATATATGTATATCATCCTATCAATGAAGACCTGATTTTAGAAAATTTTAATACTCAAACTCAAAGCATTTATTTCAATTAAACCAGTTACAGGTACTTTTGAATTACCAAAGAGTCGGTCAGTTAGTCAGAATTTTCGGTTTAAAGACATTTCTCAAAAATAAAAACATTACAGTTCACTCAACAACATATTGAGAAAAGCAAGATTAAAAATAAAATTAAGTGCGATGCTCTGTGTTCACAATAAGAAATTAAAAGTTAAAGGTGACAATCGGTATTGTTGGTGTTTTTTTCTAACGTATTCTTCTGGACTTTTATAAATGTATTTATGGTGGTTTTAAAGTTAAAGCTAGTTGCCGATTCCAAAACGTAGATCTCTATGGAGAAGAACGGGCAAGAAACTCCAAGGACACTCTTTTATATGGATATAGATATTATAAAATCCTGGGTACAGTATTCTCGTAATGTGAGAACAATGTAAAACAAAAAATATGAAAGAGTAGGTACCTGGTGTACTCTTTCATAATTATTTTATTAATTATGTAATATACGATAGCTCAGCACAGCTCAGCACTAAATAGTTTTAAAATTACCTACGTCAAAATATCGTTTTGACATTGACATTGAATCTTCAATGGCATTAACTTCGCCAGACTACATAATTAAGATATCCGGAATTACCGGCGCCATTTATGCAATAATCATCAATACACAATATCATCTATACAATAAATATATAAAAAATAATCATCTATACAATAAATCGTCTACAAAATGCATTGTACGTGAATAAATCAGCACAGTTTTACGAGCGTGGGTATGACAGAAATAGATTCATTGCTAAGCCAAGGACTTGTCAAGATCAGCTGTTTTATTATTAGTAGAAGCCACTGCGGCTCAATTAATGGTTCGCATTTAGTGGTATTTTATGGACAGTTTTCTTTGAAGTCTCAAAGAGTTGAGTTTCATTGATTTACGTAAACCAAAGCAATATGTTCTTTACCTCGTAAACTTTAGGTTTTCTTTTAAGGATTTTATTTTATCAAATTGTTTGGTTGCTTAGTAACGGACAAAAAAATTTGAGTGTCTGAAATCTTGATAAAAGGTCTAGGTACGATTACTCATCATTCATAATAGATTAGATGTGTGTGCGATTAGATGTGCGACCTTGGTGCGCAGGGTGCGATCCAGTTCCAACAGCATCCTGGGAATCATTGCTGACAGGCTAGACTGCTGTGTTATGAGTTGTTGCTCCAGCATCTCAGCTGGATTTCTGAAGCAGTGATTGTTATGTTGTGTGTTTTGTGTTATTGTTGTAACTATATCTCTAACATAGTTGTAAGTTTATTTTATTATTACTAAAACTATGAGTCTCATTGTAATAAATAATTTATTATTATTATTATAATAGATTCTTTCTCATTTTTAATCTAATCAGCAAGTCAACCATTCTGTCTCTGTATACTAACTCTGTAATTTGAAAATAGGGTAAAAGACAATTATTTTTAAAAGAGTACCTAACCGTGGAGTTTCTTGCGGGTTCTTCTCCATAGGAAACGACCAATTGGAACCGTGCACCTAGCTTCTGACGTTTCATAAGTGCCCATGTAGGTTTATGTGAAATATAATATTTTGATTTTGATTTGCATCAGTTTCCAACAAGGCAGTGAGCAGTCAAATATTTTTATATACATGTAGTCCAACTCACCTGAACCTTTCCTATTGAGTATAATCCATCCATCATTCAGGTTCTCTCCGAAAGTGTACGTATGTTCCCTGATGGTGAAACGCGGCTGGTAGCAGTTGTAACAGTTCTGGTTGTTCTGAACCATGTACGATATGGGGATCAAGTAGTTGGTGTCTAAGCGATTATTGCTGGTGAAACTGAACTGCCTCTGAAAGATAATGAGGGAATTTATTTGAAAATGTTGAAATGGAACGCAACCAATACCTGTCATCTTAACTTTGTCTTTCGTTATATTGCAACAAGTAACTCTGTACGAATGTTCATTATTTATAATAAACAATCAGCTATTTTTTTAACATGGTAGCAGAGCGTGGTTACGCTATTATTTTGCAGGAAATAACCAGGATTGGCAAAATAATATTGGATCAAAATAAATCTACCGGCCGGTTCGAAGTCATTCATTTTTCCTACACAAAATATAATTTACGTTGAGAAAAAAAATAGTGTGACATTTTATAGAAAAAGAACAAATTAAATGTGTGGTGATATTTATGAGGCAGGTACGTTACCAAATTATAATAGTGCCAATAATTGCCCAAATTATTGCTCAAATTGAATGGTGCAAAATTATACTAGTGTGTTCACTTGGTCAAATTAGAAATTCTTGGTAAAAATCTAGAGTATTATTTCTATTTAAATATCTTGATAGCTTTTAAACTTCTGACTGTTCCATGTACCTCCATGGTAAAAAGAAGTTCAAAACAAGAAGAATAATGTTTTCTATGCGTAGTGGTTTCACTATCATGTTTTAATTTGTAGGAGCTATTGCGAAGGAATCTTTAAAAGTCGGTTGCGTTTTGACTCTCAAAAACAGTTTTCCTCTTTTTTTAAATCGATTTCCAAAAAGGAGGAGTTTCTATATTCGTCCATATGTTTTTTTTTATGAATGTCCATCGATATTTTCGTCGTGGACCGATTTAAAAAAATCTTTTTACGTTTGGCGCAAGCTTAGTGGAAGCTTGCGCCAAAAATTTATGTGGAATAGGTACAACAAAGTGAAACAAAAAACCCTACAAAGTGAAAAATAACTTAGTCTTTAATTTCGGAAGTCAAGGCAAAAAACGAAAATTCAGTCACTTAGTAGTGTTTTTTTTGGATGTCGTATATTTTTTATACGAACCTGCTTCAACTGAATAGCATTAGGCACCCGATCTCTCAACACCTGAACGTTGATCACCGGATACCCTCGCTGTCTGAACCAGGAGCCAAGGATCCTAGATGCCGTGGAGCCGTTGAAAAACTGGTGGAGACACTCGATCGTGTCCTGATCTAGTGCCGTCGTGAAGTCTTGCAGGGTTATGCTATCCCTCCTACCTCTCCTGTAATAAAAAAAATACTGTGTAATGAACTGTCTTTCTCAAATCAACCATGGAAGAATAATTTATTTTTAATTTATCTCTGTCTGAACAACGCGTTAAGCTGCATACCCCGACTCGTGCCTTGTCGACAGATGCATCAGCAGATGGATCACCACGACCCGTCCACACGTCTGCAGGTCGTTAAGTCTATGCTAATCTCGACATACGCAACAAGCACGCACGCAACATTTAAATGAAATATAACTAAACCTTCCGGCTCCATCATCAGACCCTGAACACCACCTAGTGTCAAAGCACTTATTAATACATAGCTAATGAGTTTGAGATTTACTATGGCGCTTTCCGTAGACAGTCCAGGTTTGAAACCCGAACTGCGAGTCATGCACGGATAGACATTCCTTCAAGCTAGAATCAATCATACCGTCCAGCACTTTTGCCATCGTGGTGGCGAGAGATATAAGTCGATAGTTTGACTTATCTGATATGTCACCCGTTCTATTCTTAATTATGAGAACCACCAGTGTTTGACGTGTTGTGTGACTTAGGCACATGGTATAAAACCCCGACAAAACCCTTGGCAGGTGAACCCCAGCAAATTTGAGATGCTCAATACTGAGCCCGTCATGTCCGGGAGATTTGCCTCTGCTCATATTTTTTATTACAATCGCAACTTTGTCTGACCGAAAAGAACATAAACGACTTCACTCCCTGATCTTCAGGCCCAGCATTGATCACATCAACAGAGGGACCCAAAGGAGATTGCACTGTAAAATGTTCTTTGAACATATTTGCCACCTCCCCCGGATCACTCCTCCCGTCGACATTCACAGAGAGGCCAGGCTTAATTTAGCTTACTCGTGGACTTCCAAAACTTAGTGCAGTTATTTGTTTCTCTTGCTTTCACTATCATATCCATCTTTATTTGCTCCTGGTTTTGTTTGGCACCATTTTAACCGAGGCTTGAACAACTTCCGGTCAAATACCGGTTCCATCATCAGACCAGTTCCAACGTATCATTTTTTCAAAATGTCTCGATAGTTATAAAAATATGCCAAGTTTCAGCTCAATCGGATGCCAAGAAGTGCTTGAAAAATGGATGACAATTGGAGTAACCGGAAACACATACGAACAGAGCAAGCTAATATAAAGCTTGTAATAAAAATGGATGTTGAGACAGTAGCTACCGCATCTATTTATTTACTTAGTACTTTTTACTACTACTTGAGTGTGCATCGCAGTAGATTTATTAAAAAGATATAGAAAATAGGACGAAGAAAGATGGTGGATGCTGGCATAGAAACAGAACAAAACACTGATGCCTCGTCAGACGTGTGGCAAAACCGAAAACAAATGAATTGCAAATTCTCCCCTCGACACGTCAGCGGACGCATCCGCAGATGAAATCTGCTAACGCACCTGTCGCCGTGTCGAGGAGACATTAGACTAGTGGAGGCAACTCACCTGGACTTAATATAATGCACCAACGACTGATGAAACTTTTCAGAACCCACCCAGTTCTCCAACATCCACAATATAGCTCCAGTCTTCATGGAGACCAGTTCCTTATACCTTGGCGGTATATCTATGGCTAGCGTAGTGTTGAAGGTTTCCAATGCAGGGGTAATTCGATGCCAGTCTACCGCCATCGCCTTGTGTTTCATACGGAGACCATATTCAGCTATATGACGTCTGTGTGGTGTTTGAATGCCGTAATTGTACTGAAAGTGTTAGAGAATAGGTTGGCTTTATCAAATTTTCTGTAGGTATAGGTTATTTACCGCTGGGCAACATTACAGTCTCTACATGGTGGGTGCCTGAGGATGGACGGCGCCGCCGAGGCTGGCCCAGGGACAGGTGGCCAGACGACCTACATCTGCCAGGGTGGCGGAATAGTCCGAAAGGGATACCGGGACCCTGGCAACAGTCAACTGAAGGAACACGGGTGGGTTTTAGTCAGCAAGAGTCTGACACGCCCTTCCGCTCCGCCCAGAGCGGGAGGGCCTTCAGTTGCTTGTTGCCAAGGGCCCCGGTATCCATTTTGGACTTTCCGGCAACCCTGGCAGGCATCGGTCCTAGCAGACCCCGCCAATTGTGCTGACATGTCTTGGAGGCGCGCGTGGAACACAACGCGCCGTGCGTCGATCCGAACCTAGTCCTTATCGGACGGCGAGTTGCCCAGTTCTTATAGTTCAAGGTGATTTTTTCGATTGGGCAAAGAGAAAATACACCCTGAAATTTTGGAATTTACTCATCTACGTCATCATTACACACCTGGGTCAAGAAGTAATAAGCAAAGTAGGTAGCCATGCCTTCCTTGAACCACTCCTCATTCCACCTCGTCCTCGCGATCTCCCCTGGGTTGCCAAGCCATATCCTGCAGAGCTGCTGTGCCAGTTCAAAGGTCATGTATTCTATTTGCTCAATGCTCGTAAATTGGTCGATGTTTACTATTCGGTAGGCTCTGTAATGTTTAAAGAATGTAATTTTTAGACATAATAAAATTATGCTACCTACCGATTATTATTTGGGATTATTATTGTGGTTGGTAGAACTAAAGTGACAAGAGTAGCATTGTTTTTTAAACTGTGAAAGTGTGTTTTTGTCCGCTGTAGTTGTTTCAGAATACTGTATAGGAAATTCAATCATGAATCGACTGTGGTGAACAGTTGCGGAATATAAATTAATATGCATTAATGTTTTCTTTCTAAACGAGTTCGCAAATATTTTTTTATAGTTCAAATGTTAAATGATTTATTTCTGTAAGTAGGTTTGTACAAACACTTTTACACGTCAAACACATTTTTAAAACTAGATGAGGTCGGCGTTTCCTATCTGACTACTCTGAGAAGAAAGGCCGAAACAAACTCAGAGGTCACAGTCTCTTTTAAAGTCCAGACATAATTTTGGTCAGATCATGTGAAGACCATGTAGATTGGTGTCTGAAATGGTCTTTTGAGGAAAGAACCATACAGATTTGAGTGGACCTGTCCAGTCAGTGCACGCATTTGTCAGTCATCGTGTAGCTCAACTCAGAACTTACGGAGCTCAACGACTCGACGAACAATACCAAAGAAAGGACATTTGGGTAGGCCGCCTGTAGTACTCAAACTGCCAGATAAATAAAATATATAATCCACATAGTCCTCAAATTCACAATAATTAAAATAATAATAATATTATACTTCACAAAGTAAATATTCATGTCACTATATATGTATATAATAAAATACAAAGTTATCAAAAATAACAAAATTCAATAAGTAAATTAAAAAAAAAATGGAAAAAATTGGAGCAGCTCAATCCCAAGTCTTTTACCAAAAATAAAATACCACGCTGAAAGTGCTGTAACTTTTTTGTTTCTCTGAGCCAACGCGTCTTTTAAATACGTTATGAAAACCATGAGTCATAACAACTGAAAAAACTCTCACCTGTGTATAAAATGGCAACTAGATAAAATATTTATTTCACACAATATCGTAAATTCTAAATTTTTATCGAATTATTCCGCTCTTAAAACATGTCACAAGAAAAATAAACGCGTGATGTATCCTATAAAAATGTAAATAATAAAACATCATTACCATTCATGCTTGTCGTGTTACTTGCCAACCGATAATCAATTAATATTAATATGAAATCCTTCAAAACCACAATATATAAAATTACAAAGCGATCCAAAATTACCAATGACGCGAATTCCAATATTCTCATAAATATTAAAGCTACAATAACAGAGGAACAGAACAGACGGTCCATTGTTATAACAGCTGATATAATCTGCTCTTATTCATAAGCTAACCTTGAATATGCTCAGATCCTAACTTTAGAATATGGGTCAAGTTTTGCGACTGTTTCTTATACGCACGATGATATATTGAACATTTACAGTATAAGCTGACCTCTCATTATTATGATTTTCGTAAGATGAGAGGCCCGGATATACTGGAAATGTGCTAGATATGCTGTCGTGCGTACAGGAAGTTAGATTTTCTTTGAAACGTCGACGTCAACTGATTTTCCAGAATTGTGTTTGTTTGTTTTTGTTGTCTGTGTGTTCGTCTAGTAATGTCGGTCTGTTTTGTAAATATTACAACAATGTCGTGGTCAGTATGCTGTAGTTTACTGATAATGTTGTTTGAGTTATGTGGTCCGTTTAGGTATTTTAGAACGACAACCTCTTAGTTCTAGCTTCGGTGGTGGTCGTGTTATTTTCCTACAAAGATTTCAATATCGAATTTCATAAATCTCATGTATCCAATCGTATTCGTTCAAGAGTCAAATATATAACAAACAAACATGATATAATCGGTAAATTATATCGTGAAATTGACGTAAAAATCTCTACACGATTTAAATAATAATGTATTTAGTAGGTAGAATTTCCGGATTTTCCATAAGATTGGTTCTAACTTTTAAGGCAATGTTATTAACAGTTCGTGAATAGTCTATAAAATTAGCATCATTTAGGATTAATATCCTAATTAATGACTTACCCATTAGTGAGTAAATTCCAACTTCCAATTTCATAGCCACTGATTATGGCCGGCACTGCTATCAAGTTGATCGGACCTTGTACCAACGGCCGCTTATCCTTTGAATATTCATGTATAAGATTAATAATCGTTATACCATAGTTATGAATGAATTTGTAGTCGTGTAGTTCGTCGATAGGTGCCCATAAGATGAGTGTGTCGTTTTTATATTGGGCTTGCGCACGGGTGCTCGCGAACCGCGAGTAGTGGAACCCAACTTGGTGGAGGCTGACTTGTGGTGAGGGCATGTATTCTACTATAATATAGTCCCTTGGGACACTGAAAAGAAAAGAAAAGATGATTAGTTTTAACATTTAAATTGAAAAACATACGGCAGTGTTAACCTAGTGGTATGACCATCGGATTGCCAAGGTCTTGAGTTCTAACCCAAGGCACGCACCACTGACTTTTCGGATCCATGTGCGTATTGTATAATTATCGCTTGCTTCAAACGATGAAAGAAAACATCAAGAGGAAAGGCATGTCTGAGAGGTATTTTTCGACGGTATGTGAAGCCAAGTCAGAGGCACAAAATCCAGTCACACGTAATCTGTTCGATTTATGCCCTTAAACGTGTGACTCCGGATTTGCATGTCTGCGATGTCTTGTTTATACATTTTTAGTTGACTTTTTTGTCGAAGTTGGGTTTTATTTTTATTACCCAGTCAACATCCCTATTGGATATGATGTCAGTCGAAAAACGTCCTCTGCGAAACTTGGCTTTCTAGCATTAATACGATACGATAAACGATAGTACCTACGTTCCAAATTGCATGAATAAAACAGCTATGAAAACATGGATATTTTAGTTTTTAAGTATGAACAATGCGGTGATGTAATTTAAAGATAATAATGGGTCCACTGGTCAGCTTAGGAATTTTATTTGTTTATGTTATTCCCTGACTTGAGTAGGCCACCTCATCCTCGCCCTTAGGTGTCGTAAGCAGTAAGGAATTTAGCTACCTAAAGTAACATCATCTCACGATGATGTTACTTTACTACTAGGTTATTGGAAATCTAAGGTTTTAGATTCTATTTCTTAGAATTTGAACTACCTATAGATTAATTAATTTGCTGTCTATACACAATAACTAGACTGCACGCGGCTGAATCGGAACTAACTGAATGCTGCCGGCTTGTCATTTATGTAAGGTCAAATTAACTATATAATTCATATTATTATAAGATTAATAATATTAAGATAAAATTATTAATATAGATTTAATATTTTAAACAGGTACTATAGTACAGTGCGCCAGCGCCACTAGTCGCGCGCACTACCTTTAAAAATGTCATGGTATTCAAGAATTGAATACAAGATTAATGTTATATGTTTTTAGCTCTGTGCCGCTACAAAAAAAGTCATTGACCTTTGCAAAAGAAATCCTCAATTATATCGTTGTGTAATGTTTTGTAAAGACTAAGATTAGACATTAAAACAAACCCTTTTTCTGTCCGTTCCGACCGATTTTGACTTCTATACCGTAGGCATAAGGATAGCATTAAAAGCAAAAAAAGTTACACAATACCAACTATCTACTGCGGCTGGCATTTGTCATGCAGCTCATTATCTAAACTAAGACATAAGTAATAGTTTATATTCTTTGATTAAGATAATTCTAAGCCAACTTAGTATTTGTACTACCAAATTAAGACTGCTCGGTAATAAAAAATAAAATATATTAAGGATAATGATTACTTTGAAACAATGGGAGCGTCGCGTGCGTGATCGGCTATAACGTGGGCATACGCGATTGGATAATAAATTGGTCCATTATCGTCTGAATACTGTCTGGTATTCTTGTTAAAGAGTTAGGTGATCACTATGTGGGTGTTGCTACCCTAGTACATTTAAAACAGTGCAGTATTGTTTCGGTATAGAGCATACCGCACTGCAAATTACTGACCCATGAGGAAATAATGTGGAAACAAAAGCAGTGCGGTATCGTTTCGGTATTATATCGAAACAATACCGTACCGACCAGTGAGTAAAAGGGCCTTAGTTTTCTAGATTGGATAAAGTGGAAGAAGACTATCATCGGTATTTTGACATTTCAAAGTCGTCTACAGGAGCGAGCGAACCCACTTGCAAAAGCTAATCATCCTTAATCCTTAGAAAAGCTAAGGAAAATGCTTGCCTAGATTATTGTAGAGATATTTTAGGCTACACCAACTGACGATACACATTACATAATAATACGTAATGTGTAAAAATACTAATTCTCAATATTCATTTGCAATTCTTATTGAAATGCAAATGAAGACACGGTGGTTCAAAATAGGCTTAAAGTTAAGAACAATTATGTAGGTACCTAAGAGCACATTGGTATCGATTAAATTATGAACCTACTCACAAAGAGGTACGTCAAAATTGATTTTCTCAATCAAACGTGTTCGCAACATACGTTACCGGTCACGCCGCACGTCTCGACCACAATAATTGACACAATTCTCAGTGACTAAAGTTGGAGCGGTCGCCATATAGGGTAAAACGTCTCGGCACCCACGGCGGCGGTGTTACTGAGAGCGGGTTACGAAATGATTTAATAATGACCGTAGATTACTTGTTCAATATCTATATATTTTCCAGTGCAATAATATATTTTGGACCCCAAAACATTGCACATCGTTACAAAAAGGAACTGATATGGAATTTTGAACTCCATGAAAGGTTTTTATCACCAAAAATCTCACGCCACGTTGTATGGCAATGCTGATCTTTAATCTTATCGCAGGGCGTTTAGTGTACTTGAAAGCGTAGAGCTCGATGATAAAATCTTATAAGAACCTAAGAACGCTTGCAGTAAGAACTGTCTTTATACGTTTAAAGCTCAATCACCCGGCAAAAAGTGGAAAGTTGAAAATATTTTCTATTTCCGATTAGCCACGACTCAAGTTGGAAGTGAGGAGAAATCATGATAATATTTTGGAAAACTGGATAACTATTCTTTAAGTAAAAACATATTATAATTATGTGGGAGGGAATTGCGATATCATCATCTGCCTAGCCTTTTACCAACTATGTTGGGGTCGGCAATTGCGATATATATTTTCTATTCGCTGTACTCTGGACGCTTTTAAATTGTACTTTTACGTTCTCACACATAATTATAAATTAATTCAACATTAATGATGTAACAATATAATTTAAAAGAGTGTCCATGGAGTTTCTTGCCCTTTGCCTACCTTTGGAATGGGCAACTTGCTACATATTTCTGACTGACCGACTTCTTGACAATTCAAAACTGCATGTTATTGAAATAAATGGTTTCAGTTTGAATTTGAGATAACCCAGGTGTTTTCTTCGTTTTTCTAGAATAAATTTGATTGCGGAAAACTAGAAAAGCCGACTGCTACAGAGAAGTTCAAAATTACCTAAGGTTTCGAGACAATGTCTCGTCCGAAAATGTGCCAGTCCAAAAAAGGTATGGTGCTATCGGTCATATAATAGCTCCGTCTCTCTGTCATACCCGAATCATGATGACATTAAAACGTCATAACACGGAACCAGCTACCTTGAGTTTAGGCTCAACGAAATTTTCCAAAAATCTTTCGATCAACATCAAACCAAATGAACTTCCAATCGATAGCGGTGTTACTTTTAAGTACACAATACCTTTCTCAACTCACCCAAATCAATGAATAACATCCAAATCAAGAATGTAAAAAAATGCTAACAAATAGGATAAAACCCTTCACTTATGAAGATACGGAGGCGCTCTTGCAACACATAGTTTAACTCACCCTTTTTCCCTCTACACACTCACCTACATACACACACACACACAAACATCCCTACACTCAATTAAAATTATGTAAAAATGTAAAAGTTAAAGTAAATTATAAATTAAAACTTAAAATTAAAAGTAAATGTAAAAGTGTAAAAAACGATCTTGTTATGGAAGAGCGGAGTCTCCTAATACAGGCATTTTTTGCTTAAAAGGAGGCTCCAATCATCAACTTGCTGTATTTTTGGCTAACGAAATAAACAAATAAAAAAAAAAAAAACCCAAGTGTGTAAAGTTCAAATATTTACATTGTACCTACTTACTGGTATTGTTGGAGTCATCAATGTTTGAAGCTACACATGTTGCTATTTAGGTAAAAACATGTCCCTTCATTATAGATAAGGTATGTATGTATGTTGACCCAATAAATAGTGCAGCGGTATAGCACCATCTTGGCTGAAGGTCAAGGGTCGCTCCCAAATTAGGAAGTTATTATTATGCATGGCAATACAGACCTTTTTTTGGTCCATGTAACACAAATATAGCCTATTGGACAGGCTATATTTTTGGAGGTTTTTGGATCATAGAGAGTCTACTGAATTTAGCGCCTATAAAACAGATTGTGAATAATCGCAATGTCGAGTAACTAAGCAATAGGTGGCTTAAAGATATAAGTAAATTATACTTGTCGAGCGTTTTATTTACTAATTATTTTCTATAATAATTGGTGTTCCCAGATATTTGTGCAAAACTGCCTCAGATATAGTATGTTTTGTTCCGATATCTTATTCGCGGGTGTTTATTTTTATGTTACCGATACCTCTGGACTGTCTCGTTGTTCGCAAGCGCTACTACCAACTGATCATGAGGTCGTGGGTTCGATTCCCAGGTCGGGCAAAGGGTTATTGGGATTTTCCATCTGGAATTGCTCAGTAGCAGCCTGGAGCCTGGGTTTGTGCTCAGTTGATGGCAATAGGCTCGCCCCCTATTATATGGGACTTAAACACATAACTGGCGAAATGTGTGTGCTATAGGTACACCTCTGCCTAACCGCTCGGGGATTACAGGCGTGATAAAATCGTATGTAATAAAACATACATTACATGTTTTTGTAATATCTCTATTTTTCGTATCTTACCTATCTCTCCTCTGTTCTTCAGCGATGACAAGACTGGTATTAGTGTACTGTAGACCCTTCGGATGCTTCAGGATGTAAACTTTGAACTTGAACACAGATTCAAACCTCGGGTTGTCGAAACACGGGAAGAAGTACTTCGCTCTGTTTGGAGATAATCGCGTTGCGAACAGGTAACTGGAACGGAAAGAAAATGACGATAATTATGATGAATAAAAATGAGATTTTTGTCTTTGATGAGGTTGACACCGTCAAACTTATGGAAAATAGTTGGATACATCGTCTTATTTTTTTTTACTTTAGCGGGGGCACGGTCTCATAAGTTAAGGGGTAAAAAAGCCTCTAACTTGTATATTATCATTTTGCTAAAACGTGTAGGTACTCTTCAAACGGCCATAAAGTATAATATTATGAATCATATTAAAAAAGTAAAATGGTCACAAACTAACAATTCATACTATTTATTTCTGCGTGCAATTTACATTACGCAATTCATTTGTACGGAGATTCGTAAAATAGTCCATAAACTACGAATTGCTTTATTGTAGTAAGAATAATGTTAAATTAAAATAAATTAATTTAAATTATGGTATTTTTTTATTAATTACGTTATTTTCGTGCAGCAATATTTACACCAAATATAGTTGAGTTAGTGTGTAGTTTTACACACTAACAGCTTTGGTGTAAATCAAGTCCATCAAGAATTGATTAGTAGCAGCCCTTTCAGTCTAACCGGTTGCAGCCGAATACCAGTATTTTACATGGAGCGACTGCCTATCTGATCTCCACAACCCAGTAACTGGGTAATACGATACCCCTTGGTAAGACTGTTGTCAGACTTTCGGGCTTCTGACGACCCCTGTTAAAGATCCACAAATTACAACCGGGACCAATGGCTTAACGTGCTTTCCAAGGCATGGAGGAGTCTCGGTATGTAAAGATGGTCCATCCACGGACCAACCGCGGCTAGCGTAGCTTAACCTGATGGATCGACCCGTGTGGCTGTTATTACTTAGCTACGAGCTCTATACTGGGTGTTAGGGTAGACACCGACTTTTTCTATGGGACCAACTTTGAAATCGCAAAAAAAAAATCTGCGACAAAATGTATGGAACAGCAAATTTTTGTTTTGCGATTTCAAAATTGGTCCTATAGAAAAATTATATTATAGATGACACCAAACCATTAGTTTCAAGGAAAACGGTGTCTACCCTTACACCCTGTATATGAGACAACACAATTGGCGAAAAGTGGACGCATTATACTCCTCTGTCTAACCCTTCGGGGCAAACAGGCGTGAATATTATGTTATGTAATAGGTATACTAAGATATTATGGGTGGTCTACAGAATAACTTTATTACTTTTAGTGGGTGGTGTTGTGAGGTCTCACGTACTTGTAAACATTAATAAAATAGGAAAATATGTAGTTAACAACACCCACCACCGCTATGTTAGCCATTATTACCAAAACGTGATTACCAATCTTTTTTTTTCTCTGAATTATGTTGGGAGCAGAAAACAGTTATAAATGTATCTATCTAGAAGTAACTGACATTCTTGTACTTAAACGAAATCCACAAAAATCATTTGTCATCTTTTTTTAGGGTTCCTTACCCAAAGGGTAAAACGGGACCCTATTAATAAGACTAAGCTGTCCGTCCGTCTGTCTGTCTGTCCGTCTGTCACCAGGCTGTATCTAGTGTAGTTAGACAGTTGACATTTTCACAGATAATGTATTTATGTTGGCGCTATAACAACAAATACTAAAAAACAGAATAAAATAAATATTTTAGTGGGCTCCCATACAACAAATGTGATTTTTTGCCGTTTTTATAGATAATGGTACGGAACCCTTAGTGCGCGAGTCCGACTCCCACTTGGTCGATTTTTTTGTTAATTTAGTATAAGAAGTTTATCCAATGCATATATTTTATCATATTAATAAAATAAATGTATAATATTTTTTTTAAAAGTATTTTTGCTAGTGTCTAGTTATTACCATTTTTATTATTATTACATGCAGCACCATATATAACAATATTATTGTTATCTTATCGTTAAAAAAACACTATGTATTTTTAACTCCATTTACAAAATCCAGGTAGTTTTCCCACATTAAAAAGATGTTGTCTCCTTTTATGTCACAGTTTATGTACTCATTATAGTACCTAACAAACAAACCATGCAAGAAACTAACTTGCTCAAGATATGAACCAAGGTCGTGTGTCGTCCGGAAGTGTCTGTGTAGGTACGCTGTCGTGTGTGTTGAAAATACGACAAAAAATAAAAGACCTAGGTTTTTTAAGATGGAGCTTCATTGTCGCGTTATCGCGAACTAAACTTCGTGCGCTCTCTGTCGCACGCCGCTCAACGTCTCGCTGAGCAACAGAGAGCGCGTGATAACGCGACAACGTAGCCCCAGCATTAGATAACCTTGAAACATATCATCAACAACATGGCGGGTGATCTGTGACGTATTATTTAAGTAAAGTCCGTTTTTTAGTCCCAAATAGGTAGTAATTTGACATTCCAAATCTTTGTTGTTTGTTTTTCCAATTTGGAGTTTGACATTTGCACCTGTCAAATTACTATCTGGGATTAAAACGAACTTTATTTTATTTAGGTCTCAGAACACTTTAGCACATTTTAGCAAAGCTATTATTGTGGTGTTCAACTTGTTGAGACATCCTTGGATATCATAATAATTAGACCATTTCATTTTTTTCCTTTCTTTGTGTTTTTAACTTTTCGTTATTCAACCATTCAACCATTATTAGTTACATACTCAGAAAACCTATAAGGAAACATTCATACAATTCCGTTTAAAAGTTTTGATCGCCAATATTCCTTAACGACCGATTAAACACTATATCAATCACCAGACATGATCGCTAACATCAACGGGACGTCAATGAAAACGTGATGACGGCTCCAAAGTAGCGATACATTTTATTATGGCCGCGTGTCCACCACATACCACCGTCACCGCGCCCCGGGACGTCACTTAGCATTCACGTCAGCTTCGAAGCAGACGTTTTAGTGATTGTCAGATGTTTCAACATTGTCAGCTACACACTGTATGTCCCATTAGGTATGACTAACGAAGCGAGACATTTGGGCAGACGATTTATTTGGCTAATTATCCGACACACACAAGTATGAGTACACATTGTAGGTACACATGTTTGGTTATAAGTGGAACATACGGATTAATTGATTTATTTGTCCTCATTGATTTTGTATGAGTTAGGGACTGATAATGAAATACTGGTACAAAGCTATACATGGTATAAAGCTGTTTCTGGTAAGACTGGAAGCCGACCCCGAAGTAATTAGGTGGTCTTTAAATATATATTTTTTAAATTTTACTTAGCCATTGCCCGCGACTTGGTCTCCAATCAGGATCCAAAGTAGACTATTTCCTTCTTCGTTTTAGCGTGGAAGCGTAACAAACTCAATTTCGCATTTATAATATAGTTAGGATCATCATAATATCATAATCAGCCTATAATGTTCCCACTGCTGGGACACAGGCCTCCTCTCTGTGAGAGGGAGCGGGCCGTAATCCACCACGCGGGCCCAGTGCGGGTTGGTTGATGTCATATGTCTTCGAATTTTTGGTTCTAGGACATACCGGTTTCCTCACGACGTTTTCCTTCACCGTTTTTAGAGCAGTGGCGATGAAATAATTTACACAAAGACAAGCGCCTGTCGGGGTTCGAACCTACGATCTACAACTCGTAAGTCGTGGCCGTTACCACTGGACCACCACTGCTCATAGTTAGGATAGTTAAGATTATTTGTGCTGCATTGTTTGGCCTTTATAAAATCCTCCAATGATTGAGAACTGAAGTTTTTTTTTTGCTATAACGGGAAAGCTCATGGTCTGCATCTCACCTAATGGTAAGTGATGATCAAACCGAAGGTAGAAAAAAACGAACGGTCGGTGTGGTAACACGTCGCGTTCTGGTTTGCAATTGGTCAATCGTCATCCTGAGGATGTCTCGTTGAGAGGTGAAACACGTGTCGATTTCTTACAGGGTTTTTCGGACTCTTGAAGAATAGTCAAGCGGAATAGGTTACTAAATATATCAACGTCTATTGTATTTTATGCTGGTAACACTGTTGTTATGTCAACAGACTTAGATTACATGGTGCATGGTAGCTAGCCAGGTGGACTTAGAACAAGCCCTACCACCAACCAAACCGAACAAAATTGTTTGACCCCACTGGTAATCGAACTCGGGATCTCTGGGTCTGAGACAGGTTTAGCTACTAGACTACAGAGGCGGTTAAAACAGTAAATATATTACAATTTTAGTTTATCATTTCATAGTGGCAGAGGGCTGGCCATGTTTGTCGAAGGATCGATGGCCGGTGGAGCAGACGTGTCCTAGAGTGGAGACCGCGTATCGGCAAGCGTAGTGTGGGACGTCCCCCAGCTAGATGGACCGACGACCTTTAAACAGTTAGCTGGGACAGACTGGATGCGGCAGGTGGAGCACAGGGTATTGTGGCGAAGCCTTGGAGAGGCCTGTCCAGCAGTGAACTGCGGAAGGCTGAGTTGATTGATTGATTTCATAGTGAAAGTTTTATTGCAGTTCAGAACATCATTAAACCTTAAATATCTCGACAATACGTTAATTAAAACACTCCGATCACTAATTCCTTTATACAAACATCAAACAATGAAACTAAAATCCATTCACAAATTAAAACTATTAGCATAAAGTATCAAAGCATTATACCCACAGACAATAAAAACACTTAATATTTATGGATTTTGACGATAATCATTGATATACATAATCCAGACTGCACGTGGGATAGAAGGTCGATCGTATATGGTTCTCGGCCTTATGGCCATGTTAAGCGTTTGAATAAAAACTAGTGAATGCTAATAGATACTGGACAAGTATTCACGTAGGTGGTACCTATAGTACCTATCTAGTGTGAATACTAGTTATCATACAATTAGAAGTTAAAGATATATTTATAAATCAGCTTGACTTGTGGCTAATAACAGCCGGTAAGCTACGCTTGCCGCGGTTGGTCCGTGGATGGGTGACCATCTTTACATGCCAAAAGCCCCCCGTGCCTCCGAAAGCACGGCCGTTAATCCCGGCTGTCATTCGTGGATCTTTGACAGTTGTTACGGGTCATCAGAAGCCCGAAAGTCTAACAACCAGACTTACCAAGGGGTATCGTATTATCCAGTAATTGGGTTGTGGAGGTCCGATAGGCATTCGCTTCATGTAAAATACTGGTATTCAGCTGCATCCGGTTAGACTGGAAGCCGACACCAACGTGGATGGGAAAAGGCTATGCAGATTATGACTCGCCACTCGTCTGCGATCCAGGATGAAAAGTCCATGCCCTAAATCATGGTCTATCCATGTGCCAAATCCGTTGAACCGTTTTAGCGTGAAAGCTAACAAACAAACAAACTCACTTTCGCATTTATAATAAATAATATTATCCTAAATAATATTATTGTATTAATTAATAATTATTATTAGGTATGAGTTGTTTATTCTATTATTAAAACTTATTTATTTATTTAGGTTTTCCAGCAAAAGATGTACACAATACATGACACATAAAGCAATCTATTTCCTGCTTATGTTTAAGATTATTTATTACTCTGATTATTTATTATTATGATTATGTCAGTCCAGTTTTGTCAGGATTATTCTAATAATAATCACGGCCATTTATTGTGAGCCCATTATCATAATGAATATACTTTCAACCAATAGAGCATTGTTGTGAGAAACACCGTTAATGATATTATTATCTAATTCCGTTTGATAGCATTATTTGTTTATGTACACAATAGACATTAATAGAATTTGAATGGAAAGTGTAAACCGTGACTGACTCTCATAATGCAATATTATATACAATAGAATAGTAACAAAGTCAAAACTGTACATTGAATATTTTTGAAAAAAAGTAATACGAGGTGTAGGAAGGAGTCTGATGCCGAAAATATAGTTTTTATAATTTTTGTCTCTTTGTTTGGCTATATGTTCGGGATTGGTGCAAAAACAGCTGAACGGATTTTGATTTTTAGCACATAGATAGCCTGGATTAGGGTAGGTACTTTTAATCCCGGTAGTATGTTCCCGTGGGATATTTTCCGACATCCACGTAGGCGAAGCCATGGGAAAAAGCTAGTTATGAAATATAGAGCCCATCAGAATTACCAAACATAAGGTAGGTTTCTGGATGAGAGGTGCCGAGGATCGAGTTGAATGACTTGTGATAAGAGAGGCCTGACTATGTTCATCAATGAACTGCTAAATAGGCTGCTAATGATAATTAGGTCCCATTACCATACGGCGAAAGCTTCAGGGTAGCCCGCGAAATTCAATTTTTCTTACGTTTTTTGCTATTTGCAGGTCAGTATGCTGTATGTTGATCTAAATATGATTCGAACCCTAGCCATAAGTCGTCGGTAAAACTGACGAATCAGTGAAACTGATTAACTAACGAAACTGGCGAAATAAATAAACTGACAACTGAACGAAACTGTCCAGTGATATGCGGACTCACTAACCATTAATCGCGATTGATAATTTAAAATATACTTCCTCGGTCACCAAAAAGGCCTTGATCTCTTTATCAAGAATAAAGACTAAAGATATATTATGTATAATAATCGTAACTTTATTGTATGTAATTAAGGGGCCGGGGAGCATCGGTTGCAACTACAAATCGAGTGATACAAATGTTGCGCTAGTATGCCTGTCGGAGCGATAAACACAGCTACCGTGAACTTAACGACCACGCACACATTGACATTGTCATGACATGACAATGTCAATGTGCACTACTAGCTATTGAACATTTGTGATAAATTTGGATATGTTTCGTAATACCTAAAATGATGAATGAAAACTTAAGGGTAATTTCAATTTTTTTTCGATAATTTGTAACTTGATAATAGGAGCTATATTTCTGCTGTAACCATATTACAAATATTGTTGTTTATAATGCAGAATTAATATGAAAACATGTCATTTACGCTGTAAAAATGTGCGAAATCCAATTCGCTTAAACTTCATTGTAGATAAATACTTTCTAAATCCTAATATCAACATAATATGGTGGAAATATGCTCAAATTGCTAATGATTTAGGTATTACGTTTGTATGGAAAATTAATCGGTCGCCGTATTCTTAAGACAATTAAAGTATAAAAACAATGCCAAACGATACACTCCGTAAACCCGTGACACCGGTCGGTCGATGACATAATTTGATAATTACCTTTAGTTCAATTTAATTGAATGAACTGATTCAATGCATCCAAGGTTGCGGTAAATTAGCACTGACAGAAATTACGTCATTAGGAATGCGCTATTAAAAATATATATGAAATACTTGGAAGAATGTGTTGATTCTGGTCTGCTTCATAAAAATAATGCGAGATCTTTGTCTGAATTTTGCACCGATCTGTTTGTAGGTAGGTATAACATAGGCTGTTGCTGTAGGAAAACGATTCTTAAGCAGGGACTTAAAACGTTATGAAATAACGTTAAAATACCGTTATAGTTTATCGTTCCAGTAACGATTTTATTTTTATTTTATTTTATTAGGATCTCCAACAAAGAATACACCTTACATGCTATAATACAAAGACAAGAACAACAATCTGTGTGCTCCCTCAATTATAGGAGACCACATCATGCAATTAAAACAAACAAACAGATTAAAACAAACAAATAGAATATCTATTTTTTTTTTTTTTCTACCGTTCCATCCGGATTGTAACTGAATTAATAGTAGAAGATTTCGTTCCGATAGATTTTCGTTGTATTGCCAAGAAATTAGTTCATGAATTATTACTGGAACTATACATAACGTTATTGTACCTCTATTTTGAGTAACGTTTCAAGTCCCTGTTCTTGAGAAACATGTAGGTATCCAAATAAAAGTGTGCGTATGGACTGAGGAGCCATGTCTCATATTTAAACGCGGGTACTGGCAATATTTAGTAGTAAATTATCCGATTTTGTAGCCCCGATCCTGGAATTTCTAGTAAAATCCTTAAAAAGTTACAGGGCATTTGGCTCCTCAATCCAGACGTCTGGATTGAGGAGCCACCTTAGAACTCGAAAACTAGCCGACAGATTTTTTTTTAAATTTGGTAGGATTTAGTAGTACTTTTGCGTAATCTATACAAAAAAATGGGTTTTGTACGGCTGAATTTGAGATAGCTACAATACGTTGATTTTTCATAAAAATCCAAAAATTTCACCGCGCTGTTTGAGTTGAGACTAGATTAAGATCTTCCTAGATAAAATTCAGAAAACGTTGGCAGCTTAGATAGCTAAATAGTAATCTCGCTGCCTAACAGTCAATAATATTGTCACGTTTATATTGGTATAACATCAAGATTACCACAACAGTTTAAAACCACAACAGTCTAAAAGTGAACTTTAAAGTGACAACACTACATTCAGCAAAAAAAGTATAAATCTATGTGGAAATTCTTAAAAGGTGGATTTTCATTACCTATTTAATTTTATTATATACATAATCATTGATAGTTTCACGTGTAAATAGATAATTATTTACACGTAAAACTATCAATGAATAACAAAATCTTATTAATTCGTCATCATAATTTTAACAATAATATATTTAACACAACTAACTTTTTAACTAACCAACTTTACAGATTTAAAAACATACTTACACGTAATTTAAATCCGGCTATGGGTACAAGAAATAAACAAAATCACCTAGCCGTTTCCCAACTATGTTGGGGTCGGCTTCAAGTCTAACCGGATGCAGAAAGAAAGCGGATGACGGATGCGGATGAAGAAATATACAAAATAAAAGCGGAAAAACAAACAAATACAAAACACACAGGTACTAAACATTGGAACAAACACTTTTCTATTCAAGTCTATTCTGTGACTAATTCACTAATTACTCATAGTCGTATTTCAAGAACTAAGAACACTATTTTTATTCGCCATTGACCTAAAGCTTCAAGAACATCAATCTGCCTAGCCTTTTCCCAACTATGTTGGGGTCGGCTTCCATTCTATCGGGATGCAGCTGAATACCAGTTAGTACATGGAGTGACGCAAAGTTTCAAGAACATACATGAACAATAGTTTAATGATAAACAATCCTTACTAATATTATATGCGAAAGTAACTCTGTCTGTCTGTCGCGCTTTCACGCCAAAACTACTGAACCGATTTAAATGAAATTTGGTATACAGATAGTCTAGAGCCTGAGAAAGGACATAAGTTACTTTTTATCGACATACCACGCGGGCGCAGCCTCGGGCGGACTAGTCTATCATAAAGAGACATCTGTTTATAATAATTTAGCTTATTTAAAAACCGTTTTCTAATGCTAGCATCATTAGAAAAACAGTTTTTCTCACGGTCAGCGCCACCGCAGGCTAAGAAAAATCGTTTTAGGTACATTCACAGTAAAAATACTTTCGTCACGTTAAGGTCTAAGAACAGTAGTGGCCCAGTAGTAACGTAGTAAGTAGTAGTTGTAATTCATTGGTTCAAACCCAGACAGATGCTTTAGTTTGTGTAAATAATTCCATCCCCACTGCTCTCAAAACGGTGAAGGAAAACATTCTGAGGAAACCGGTATGTCCTAGAACCAAAACAATTTGAAAATTGACGAAGATTTTTGTAACTCGACTGTACTCTTCGTCTCTCCCGATACAGAACATTATTAGCTATTCAGCAGCTATTCTCATATGAATGAGCACATTTTTTTGCGGTCACCTTAGTCACTCAGTTTGAGTCTGAGTTACTCAGGTCGCATTTTAACAAAATAATAGAAATATAGAACAAAATAACAGGAAAGTGTCGTACTAAAAAGTATTACGACGCTAATATTTTAATAAAATGTGGAAATAAACTAATAACAAACGCAAAAAAAATATGCATACAAAACTACTAGGTAGAGTCAGTCTGTCAGACAGATACCAAAGTCATTACCATTTTTTTGCATAGTAACAGCGCGCACCGCAACATTGCGCATTATACAATTTGTTTAGCATCATCGTATTAGCACATCACTAAATGATATGCGAGTCTAACAAGCCGTTCCACAGACAATTATAATAGTCACAACACTACGTAAGGTTACAAAAAAGCTCCATTTTCTCGTTATTATGTAGTTTTTTATTTTAAATAGCCAGTTTATGCTTACGTTTCAGGATCCCTTGATCATGAAGATACAATAAACTCACACCTTCTTCCCATGGGGGTAGGCAGAAACTACAGAACGCCACCTGCTACGATCCTCACATACCTACTCCGTTTCCGTTTACGTTCAAACATCTGGGGGCCAAGTCTACTAATTTTGCGGGAAAGTCCGAAAGGGATACCGGGACCTTAGCAACAGGCAACTGAAGGAACACGGGTGGGTTTTAGTCAGTAAAAGTCTGACACGCCCTTCCGCTCCGCCCAGAGCGGGAGAAGTCATTTGATGATACCAAACCCTCAAAAAAAAAAGTCTACTAATTTACAAACGTGTCAGTGGTCTCACAATGATCAGTTTTTGACAGATTTTGTATGGTATGTCTGGCAAAAACTGATCATTGTGAGACCACAAGACTTGGCCCCCTGGTCATACACGCACGCCGGTTGCGAATACTACGCACCTGACCTTTCTGAAGAACATCATCAATAAGGTCACTATAATGTCCTTCTAGGGCGTCCCCTCCCGGCATTTCCACTCACATCTGCTTTGTGTTAGTCGCTTTTCACTCATCCTCTCAACATAACCAAACTATCTAAGAATACTTCTCTAGCATACCACTCTAATATTTATAAATTTTACACGATCATCATAAAAACAATGTTCATTCATGCTTTTGAAGCTTTATAAAGTCATCATTTTCTTTAGTTAATTGATTCAGGCGTGACTTTGCGGAAATCCATTATAAAATACAATAGACGGAGATATATTTAGTAACCTATTCCGCTTGACTATTCTTCAAGAGTCATAAAAAACCCTGTAAGAAATCGACACGTGTTTCACCTCTCAACGAGGCATCCTCAGGATGACGATTGACCAATTGCAAACCAGAACGCGACGTGTTACCACACCGAGCGCTCAACGCAAATTCATTCAATGGAAAAATCTAACTTAGAGAGATGTTTTAATGATTCAAATAATTATGATACAACCTGACACTGACCTGCAATTTGCACAAAAAAGTAAGAAAATTTGAATTTCGTCCAGCGCTCGGTGTGGTAACACGTCGCGTTCTGGTTTGCAATTGGTCAATCGTCATCCTGAGGATGTCTCGTTGAGAGGTGAAACACGTGTCGATTTCTTACAGGGTTTTTTATGACTCTTGAAGAATAGTCAAGCGGAATAGGTTACTAAATATATCTACGTCTATTGTATATCATTTTCTTTGATATTTCATGGACAAGCCAATGCTGATCTGCATCATACTTATTTTTTGCGTGTGTCGCTCGAATTTCTGGTCGGAAATCCTACGTTTTGCCTTATATGACTAATTGACTATGTTTACGTAGATGTCTTATTTCGGCGCCAGATAATGTGACAACTAAATGTTGTGTCGTACAATTGTGTTTTGTTTTGTGGCTCAACTCGCCTAAAATAATAAGGAAAACAAAATTCTACAACGGGCTGAATACAACGAAATTGTTGGACAACATTGCCAAACTCCCAGAATCCAAAGAGTTTGCACAAAATAAAGTTCTAACCGCCCACTATAAAAAATAAACATGCTGGTATTAGGACAATTCGATGTGGGTTCTTGGCAATAGTTTAACGAGCCAGCTTAGGAGATGAACTGACGACCTCAAGATCATTAGTTAAAGTATTGTCATCAAATTATTCGCGCTGTGAATCCATGATCATCCTAGCCTTTTCCCAACCAAGTTGGGGTCGGCTTCCAGTCTAACCGGATGCAACTGAATACCCGTATTTTACATGGAGCGACTGCTTATCTGACCTCCACAACCCTGTAACTGGGTAATACGATACCCCTTGGAAAGACAGGTTGGCAGACTTTCGGGCTTCTGAAGACCCGTAACGATTGTCAAAGATTCACAAATGACAGCCGGGACCAACGGCTTAACTTGCTTCGGAGGCATGTAGGAGTCTCGATGTAAAGTTGGTCACCCATCCACGGACGAACCGCGGCAAACGGCTGTTATTACTTAGCCACGAGCTCCTCAAATAAGTCTTATATGTCAAACCTTTTTTTTTTAATCCTACGTTTTAGTTAATAGCTCAAAAAATACCAAAGTACCTATCATCAGTATCAAAATATAATCAAATGTGTAGGACACCTAAACAGTTTTCCCTTATTTGAAAAGAATGGCTTTAAAAAAAAACACATTGGTATCTAACGTACTATTTAATTATAACCCGATTTTATAACTGTGCGCCTGTCAACTTCAAAATATTACAGTGCATGCAGTTTAAATATTAACACTAACAACTTTACGAATAATTGACAGAACTATTGAAACGACACGAGTTGTGTAGACCGTATAAGAGGCATCGGGGTCACTGAGGAGGTTAACCGTGCGAATTCAATACCTACTAACAACCTACGACTTCGACCAGCTCCAAGCGCATAATTTAAAAAATCTGTTTAGAAATAAATACCTAGATAAAATCCAGACATAATCTTGGTCAGGCCTGAGGACCATGTAGATTAGTGTCTGAAATGGTATTTTGAGAAAAGAACAACACAGATTTGAGTGGACCTGTCCTGACTGGTGCAAGCATTTGTCAATAATCGTGGAGCTCAACTCAGAAATTAAGGAGCTCAACGACTATTTCTACTACGTGATTGTAAGGTAAATTACAGATTTACTTACTTGTAATTTTTAGTCTGTTCATCGTAATATTTCACCAAAAACACACCCGTACTGTTTTCTTTCAAATATCTTCTGAACGAAATTTTGATGAAATAAAACTGTCTATTAAACTCATTGTAGGTCTTCAATGACTCCTTCAAATAAATGTCTAATTTACTTGTTAAACCATTAAATTCAAACGGCCTTGCTGGATTTATAATATCCCGGGGTCCATCGAAAACTTTTATTGAACCACTTTCCAATTCCAAATCTCTTGCATGCAAGCTTAACAAATTCACATTAGGCGCGTTCGCGATTACAGTTATTGTTAATTCACAGTCATAATAAGAACGGTCCTCGTGCACATAAGGATAAATATTAAGCTCGTACTGTACTGGATACACTGTGTAATTCAAACATTCTTCGTCCACCACAATACTTCCTTTTGTCAACGAAAAGAAACAGAAAATGAAAAACGCGCGAAAAATTTTTGCACCCGTCATTTTATTTTTTTAGGCAACGGCGTCAAATTCTTTCAGCCAGAATTAGGTTTGTTAATTTTTAATTCAGTCACAATTTCATCGTTCGTTTTTCGAATATACCGCCAAAGAGAGCGTTCCAATACGTCTGAACGCGACGCGCGCGTAAATGCTTGTAGTGTTGTTCCTCTCCATAGATCGAAACTTAGCGCCAGTCTTGCCAAACCAGTAAGACTTGAGCTTCCGCGCCCCCTGAGTTTCTTGTATCACCCGCACCTTTGAGGGGACTTTAATATAATGTCAAAGACCATGTTATTTTGGATTGCATTATATTTTTGTTTGTGCATATGCCTAACCTTCAAGCGTTCATTCGGTACGGTTTCATTGAAGTATAAGTATTTTAGGAGTATGATAACGTTGTTTACTTTGCAAAATAGATATTCCTGTCAAAAGCTACATGTGCAATACAACTTACTGTGAAATACATGTTTTTCTCAGATATTGACATAGATAGTTATAAGTTACAAATTATTTTCTTTTTATAAAATAATTTAAGTAGTTTGGTATACTCACGTATTATATTTTATAAAAAGTAGGTACGCACGTATTTTATTTATATAAATAAAATTATTATATTACTTTTTTATTATTGTTTTATTTATATTAAAATATAAATAAAATACGCCTATCCTGAAATCTGACCCAAAAAACACAATTCCTGTTCCAGTCGACGATGATGCACGCTTGCCTTGAAGAGACTCTTCAGTCATGACTTCAATGTGTAATTTTCATGCAACACGCAAATTTCGTAAAAAAACCACAATCCCAAGGATTTTGAAGGATATTCATAATCGAATTGTTGCATAATTGTTTGCAAAATCCGTCGCATTGTAACGCATCTCCATACGAATAATGTCCGCATAAATCAACATCCAATTTACCGAGCAACACATTACAAAATAAATCAAAATCCCGCATCCCGATGTCCACTACCCACGTCTAGAATGCATGCAACGCCTAACAATGGTCTAACGGTAACACGAGACAATTGATCTGGAAGACTGGAAGCGATACGTGGGCGGCGCACTTAGCAACAATTCTATACAGATTACCGGCCCACGGGTATTTCGATGTGTTACGACAACTAATTCCGTGTTTTTTATATAAAAAAAGATACGGTATGTTGGTTGAAGATTTTATCCTTGACAATTGACAGAACTGCGTTGATTGATGTCAGGCAGAGGTGTCTTTTTCAACAATCTGATTTAAATCTGATATTCTTATAAAAAACTACAAAGAGGGACGTGTCTGACTGGTACTACTGGACTGGACAGATATTAATTTCCTATCTAATTTATAATTTACTTTATATAAATAAAAGTTCAGTTTTTTTTTTTTTTTTTATCTAAGTAAAACCCCCAGACTCTGATCAAAACCAACTTGAAACCGTAAAAAAACGTTTTTTTACGGTTTCAAGTTGGTATCAGCTCGATAAAAAAAATTAAAATTTATTAGAAGATATTCTTGAAAAAATCGTATTTTATAATCCCAGCTACATACGCCCATCACTATTACTATATTTAGTCACAACAGTTACGTAAGGAGGTCACGATTTAAGATTTATTACATGACATTCCCTGACCGCTTCTAAATCTATTAAGGATTAAATACAAGCTAATTTGGTTAGAAGAAATAAATTGAGCAGTTAATGTGGCCCATCTACGATCATGTTGACGTGTATCTCTCATAAAAAACAACGGTCGAACTACGTTTACAAAAAAAAACAAATTGTTATTTTTGTTCTTGTGTCAGTGAACAAGCACAGTTAAGGGGCCGGCGGAGCATCGATCTCAACTTCGAATCGAGTGCTACAAATTTTGCGCTAGTGTACCTGTCGGAGCTATACACACAGCTATTGTGAACTGTACGACCACGCACACATTTTCATAGACATGACATTTTTTAGACGCGATAGCACTACTAGCTATTGAAAATTTATGTTAAATTTGGATGTGTTCCGTAATACCAAAAATTATGAATGAAAAATGAAAATGTTTTCCCATTTTTTTTTTATTATTTGTATCTTGATAATATAGGCTATGTTTCTGCTGAAACAATATCACTAGTATTGTTGTTTATAATACAGAAAAAACAATGTGAAAACATGCCATTTACGCTGTAAAAATGTGCGAAATTGAATTCGCTACAACTTCATTTTAGTTAGATTTTATGAAAAAAAAAGATGTAGGAACCTAGATAAATACTGTATCAATCCGAATAACAACATTTTATGGTGGAAATATGTTCAAATTGCAAATGATTTTGGTATTACGTTTGTGTGGAGAATTCATCGGTCACCGGGGTCTTAACATAATTTTAAGTACCTAGGCGACCGAGCTCTGCTCATTCTGCTCTGCTCTGCTGACATACGCAAAAAAATAGAGAAAAAGCTATCGTTAACATCCTCATCGACATCGTGTGCTACTTTTTAGACGGTCAAAAAGTGTCTGTAGGGACCTATATGACCGGGTATGCACTACCGCAGATCATAATTTTTAGCACCAATCACCATACGGTGTTGAAAAAAAAAAGGTAATTGAAAAATAAAAGTTTTGATAAAAGGTAGTTATACTTAGTAGGTTTTTATTTTAACATTATTTTGTAAAGTATTCACATAGGTATTACAGCTAAGTACTTATTTCCATAATTAATACATATTATTTTATTGTACGTTTTAGTGGAGAAGAATCTCTTCTTTGAACTTAAAACTAATTACTTACTTATAATCTTATAATAAATAGTAAGTACGCTTACAAAATACTGGATATTTCATTATTATTCTAAATACCTACTAAAAATAAGCTCTTTACAAATCATAATTTTAATCTAAAAAATGAAGATTATTCCAAAATAAGAAAAATTACTCGTAAACATTTAAATCCGATAAAGGAACTTACCGACTTACCAAACTAACCAGTACCTGGTACTAGTTTACAAAATAATACTGCATTAATTATAAAAATCACTTATAAAAATTAAATGATGCTCTTTGGTAAGTGCATCACTTGAGAAGGGCTGGACCAATTTGGCATTGGTGCCGATGCCCTTGTTCACAAACTAAACTAAATTTAAGTTCAGTGCATCTTTTTCTTTATATTTCATTATGAAAAGGACAGTCTAGGATAATCTTTAGTTTAGTCCTGTCAAATTAATCAGGGCCTGACGTAAATTGACGTAATTTTAGTAGGCAAGTTTTTAATCGCGTCTAAACTTGTTTTGAGTAGTGACAGTTTGACAGGACTAAACTAAAATTTATCTTCTGTCCTTTTCTTAATGAAATAGAAAGAAAATGATGCACTGAACTTAAATTTAGTTTAGTTTGTGAACAACAGAATCGGCACCAATGTTTTGTTTTAAAATTGTCGTAATCGACCAAATCAAGTTCTTTAGGGAAAGAAAAAATTGAAAAGTTGCCAGGAAAATTGTAAAATTATTTCGGAGTTTTGTTTGGACAGGACAACGTCGCGTCGCGTCGGCGTCAATAAAATCAAAACTCAGTAAAAAGCAGAACAGCAATACCAAGCATAATCATAATGACAGATGGTACAATTGCATCTGAATATGAACCTTCAGATCCATTGATAGACTTCAGGATGTCAGCCTTGTGGCTATTTGCCCAGGACGTGGAGGCTCTGGATTGTACCAGTGAACTCCTGGCAGCAGTCTTCGAAGCCTCGGTACACTCGGTGCAGGATGACAGGAACGATTCAAACTGGAGAAAAAGTTCGAACATGCATTTGAATTTACTAACGGCCAATTTCTTCATCAAAAGTAACAGCCAAAGTAACGTCAAAAAATCAAATTAACGGTTAAATTTGTTTCTTTTGGACTTTACTTTTGATGAAGAAACTACCCGTAATTCAGTAAGAGTTAGTTGTTGGGTACCTAAGATTAAATCCTATGGTAGATAATAGAACCACGAAGACTCCTCTGGTCAAACATAAGCAGGAAACTCCATTTATACCAAATTTTAAAGAAAAATCATGACTCTATATTAGACTACACTGATGAGAGCCAACCAAAGTAATTGTTTAAAAAAATTAGGCTTTCTTCATTTTCCAAGGAAAGCAAAACTGTAATATGTCGATAAGTTAAGGCAAAAGACTCGTTTCGATTTTGTATGGGACTCCGGCCATGACATGTACACTTTATAAAACCTGGAAAACGGACCCCTGAATTCAATAAAGGAATTTTTTTTTCAAATTATCTGATATTTTTTAGGCACTAATTATAAACTGAAAATGTTTGACAGCCATGACAGATTGGTTGGACAGACGACATTTACATTAAAAAAAATAGGGGTGAGGCGATGTATCGTAATAGATAGAAATAACAGATATTAAAAAATAACAGAGAACAATTGTTCCTAACAATAAACCATACCTGTAACATAAAATAACAGATCCTCAAGACTGTAATCGCGGTCTTTACTGTTAATTTAACAATCCCCACACAGACTGTTACCGTGGCTGTTACTTACGTATTTATCGTCCGTAACAGACTGTTATTTAATAACAGATATATACGATTATCGACTCGTACATCCCCGGTCATTCCGCGGTTAAACCAAAACAGATATCTTAGAAGATATTCAATTGTGATTTAAATACGTATTTATCGTCCGTACAAAAATAACAGGCTGTTATTTAATAACAGATATTTGGATCTGTTATTTTTTTGTTACAGTAACAGTGATAACAGTTATCGTGTATAACCAGTTACAACCCATCTCTATTTTAAAATCTAGAACTGTCAAAGATGTGATGTCAAATACCAAAGACATTATGTTTGAATTTTTTGTCCAGAAGTACCAACAAATCTACAAACCTCGTTTAAAAAAAAAAATTATGAATCACTTTATAATTCATCAAAAAAGTTGTTTTAAGGTAGCTATCTTATTTTCTTATCTTAATAGCAGAGAAATACATGCCTTTCGTATTTATTTAAATAACGTCTACGTGATTTTTTATGTTTAAATGTAACATGACTTCTAGACGAAAGCATTGTGCAAGTAAGACGACGCCATGATTAATAGAATATGGCAATAATTTGATAAACTATTATTTTTTGTGCCAAAGAAATCAGGGGAATATTCGGGAAAGAATATTTTTCCTCAATTCGTGGATTTTTTTCCTTTATTTTCATTAGCGTACACTTTATGGCCGAAAATGTAACATTTCCTTTTAGTCTAGATAATTTTATTATCATTGTGGATAATAATATGTTAACACTATTACATGTTATCTGGCGCATAATAATGTTGTTTACCTAACATTGTGTTATGTCAGTTAAATTAGCAAGGTTGAACCAATTATCTTGTGCTAAAACAATGATATGAAGTCTAATTGCAGTCATAAAATTTTATATATTTAGTCATGTTTACTCGAAGACTAATTCCACATTATAATTAGATAGTGCATCAGTTAATATTTTTATTTAAGTAGCAACTGTTACTGATAGTTGGTACAAGCTAAAATTGCTCTTGTATGTATCTGTCGTTAAAATAAAGCTGTTACCATGGTAAAACAGAGTTGTGGTGGTAGCTCTGTTATCTACTATGCCAAAAATTGACTTTCTATATTTGAATAATTTGGCATTACAATCATCAATGATTAATACGACTGGATTGAATGTATAAGAAGCGGGCAAATGCCATGAAAACATTTCTACCGCAGCAGCCGATCTTATATTTTAAAGCAGGTAATTACAAAATCGCGATATTACGTCATCAAAAATCTCAGTGTTTCCTCCTTGGCTGACTGCCAAACTCAATGGGATGATTATGAAGACTTTCACTCACAATCCATCCATCGGAACGATATCGTATATAGGTCAGAACATTCATTTATAATGGGAAACCCATTACAATGAATGTTGTGATTGATATTCAAAATACGGGCTTTCGTTTATATAAAAATGTGGGAATGGATGTGAAGCGTTTTGTACCTATACGAAATCCTTAATGCAAATGCATTAAAGAAGGAAGAATTCATTTCTTTGAAAAAATATCACGAAAAGGAATTGTAAATCTTTCGATGTTTTGAAAAAGTTGACCAAGGTATAAATAAAACTTATATTTTACATGTTGTGTCTACTGTTTTCTTTCATCATTTACACATAAAACAAGTTATAAAGACAAGTGTTCTATTCAAAAGTTGTGGAAAACTTGTCAATCAAAAAGGTGAACAAATTTTTCAAAAAGGTGAACAAAATTTTAAACTTCTAAACAAATCTGAAACAACGTCGATTATTTTGGACAAGTCTTATAAAAGACTTGTAGAAAACAAGTTAGTACACAGTCACGACTTGTTTGTAGGTTAAGAAGAATCTTCGAGAAATAAAAGTCTGATCATTGAACAGCGATCTAAGAACCAGTCACCGTCCATGGAAAATGTATTGGTGATCGTTTTTAGGGTTCCTTACTCAACAAGGAACCCTTATAGTTTCGCCATGTCCGTCTGTCCGCGGCTTAGCTCAGAGACCGTTGGTAATAGAAATCTGTAATTTTGTATGGATATACATATAAAAAACGCCGACAAAGTGGTAAAAAAATAAACTTAAAAAATATTTTTTTTTAGGGTACCTACCCTACACGTAGAGTGGGGATGGTTTTTTTTTTCTCGTCAATCCCATGGTGTGGGGTATAGCTGGAAAGGTCGTTTAAAAATAATGGGAGTTTGTTCAAACCATTTTTGGATTCAGGGATCCGTTTGCGGAATATTAAGCTTTAAAGTGCTAATTTTTGTTAGAGCCAAGTGTCCCCCCCCCCTTTTTTTTTTTTTTTGGTTGGGATATCGTCAAATGGCTTCTCCCGCTCTGGGCGGAGCGGAAGGGCGTGTCAGACTTTTACTGACTAAAACCCGACGTGTTCCTTCAGTTCCCTGTTGCCAGGGTCCCGGTATCCCTTTCAGACTATTCCGCAACCCTGGCACGTAGTGTGTCCCCCCCTCCCTGCCAGCTAAATGGTTGGGTTTGGATATGTGAAAAAATTCACAGCAGTAGTATATATAACGAAATTAAAAGGAAAATTATCACCGCTACGTAGGCTCCACAAGTTACCGAGTAATAATCGACCAACTTAAATTTGCAGTTGTAAAAACATTTTCTCCCATTCATTTTGTATCGGAGAACAAGTTTTTCAAGTACAATGTTAAGATTGTTTTATAAATTCATCCCAACTACGGAACCCTTCATTTTGCATGGTACGACATGCCCTTGGCCGTTTTTTTTTTTAATAGCATTCAGAAAGATGCTACTTGTTGTTCTCTTTTTACGACATTTAGGTACAAGTTGATCCTGTTGGCAAAAGAATTCTGACACCCACAAATTGTTGCAAATTCTCAGTCAGACAGAAACAACACATTACCAAAACGTTCAGGACAATTTAGTGAACACAGACGATCATTAGCGAGTACCAATTGAGTGAAATTGACACATCCCTCTGCCAACATGACGGCGTCAGGTAATGAGTGTGTATAGCCCTCCAATGTAGTGTTTGATAAACAGTCATTTGGGTCACCGGGCCCTCAATTAGGGACGGATAGACTAAAAGGTTAGTCTTGTGTTTACATTTCAAAGCGATTCGGCGATTAGGGGCTTGAAGAATATTTTTGCAGGTTACAGGGGATCGGATTTACTATATACCTAACTAGCTGATGCCCGCGACGTCGTTGTCGTTTATTACATACTAAAACCTTACTCGAGAACCACTCTATCCATTGGTGAAAACAGCATGAAAATCGGTGCAGTTATTTTTGAGTTTATCGCGTACAGCACGACAGACAGACGCGGCTGTGGACTTTTTTTTAATAATATGTAAGGATATATTATGTAAGGATTAAATTATACAGTAATAAGCTCACCCCCTATACATTTTTGTAAGATATAAAAACAAAACTTTTCAGGAATATAAAACACAAAAGATAAGTTATACATACAATATCTTGACTCTACTGTTTTCTAAATTAACATGTCCTATCTAAGTGTCGAGTCGAGTCGAGTGATCTGTAATTGAGGATCCTCCTACCTCAGACACACCTTCCTCTATGTGCAACTTATTAACCAGTGCCTGTATTACGATGTTGAGATAATTAAATAATTATGATTATCATGTTCTTATTCAATACGTATAAATTATATTTTTAAATATTAGAATATAAAAATATAAAAAATAGTAGCCCACCCGTAACTTTAATGATTATCATTAAAGTTCCTACTGTGACATTATTGAGAATCCTCCTATATTATCGCCTGGCGTTTTAACTCAGTCTTATTGATGATTTCGTGCTACGCTTTGCTATCAACAAATTCGTAGGATACGTAACTACTAACAGTGACATTGTGAACGATTTAAATCAATCTCTAGAAGGCTTCTAGTTCAATTTCTAGGTCACGTTAAGAGTGCGTTTTGACAGCGTGGGTGCGTTTTGTGTGTTTTGACAGCAAAAAATCATATTTCACCCGCGCAACCCTTACCTACCCCTCTCATCAAACACGACGAAAACAAAACACAATGCCTTCCCGCCAGCAGAAACTTTTCGCGTGGCGTTTATAGAATTCTAATTTCAATCTTCTGTAGTTTATTTTGCTAAAGCTTGAATTCAGAACTATAGATCATATTCATGTTTTGGAACTAGAAACTCAAAGTTGACGTGAAAAAGTTGAAATTTAAATGTAACCAAATTTTATTTAGGACCTTGCACAGTGTGTTAAGAATCCTATTTTTGTTTCATTCTGTTTTTATTCAAGTAATCGATAGTTTCTATCATTTCTGGCACGAGAGTTCAACTCCGGCTTTGCTATGCAACTTTTTTTTTTAATATCAAAATTTCGTAATATCCGCATCATGAAAAACGAATAAAAATTAAAACAGAACTACGTATTCCAGTTTCTATTTATTCCACCGATTTCTGTTGCTCTAGTATGAATGGGGCGCGAGATATGACTTTCTCCCATTCATACTTAAGCAACAGAAATTGGTGGAACGGTAGGCAGGGCCGCAGCCAGGAATTCATTTCGGGGGGGTTACTATTTACCTTATAAGAAAAAAACAAAAATAACTGATTTCTGAGATGGTAAATTAAGGGTAAAGTTTTAGAAAATTTTTCATTCAATACAATGTCAGAGTCCATAAAAATACAGTATGTAAGCGCAGGTACTCTTATTGCTTTTGTAGATTATAAAGTCCGTTGCGAAATATGTTGATCACAATCTGTATTAGAGTACCTACGGAGGTACCCTAAGGTCGATCTTCGGATTGAGATTCTAGTTTCTCACATTTCGGGGGGGGGTTGGGGGTTTGAACCCCCAACCCCCCCCCCTGCCTAAGGCCATGGGTAGGTTACTGTACATACAATTATTGGAATAAATAGAAACTGGAATAGGTAGGTAGTTCTGTTTTTTAAATATGATTTTTTTTCGTTTTTCATCATGCCGATATTACGAAACTTTGATATTTAAAAAAAAAAAGTTACATATCCTAGCAAAGCCGGAGTTGAATTCTCGTGCCAGAAATGATAGAAACTATTATGCCAGAAATGATACTAATATTACCAAGTAAAAAATATAATGTTATATCGTGGATTTTGCTTTGGAGGATTGTGCAAAGTGATAACCAAGTAAAAAATAATATTGGTTTTAATGCATTTTGCACTGTACTATGCAACGACAAATGGCATGTTTCATGAAAACCTTTCCTGCGCGAAACGCGAGTAGAAACAATCGTAGAAACAATCCCCTTCGAAAACATTTGTGAAAAAGAGGTCGAGTTCTGTATAAAAGAAATAAATGTTTTTTGGGCGCGCGCCTGGCGCGTGTTGGACGCTCGTTTGACGCTCACATTTTGTTGTAACTTTTGAACCGTGTTTCTTTTAAGTTTATTACTAATGCAGAGAAAACGACAAGGAAAAATAGTGAAAAAGGAACTCGCGTCTAAGCGTCAGGGGCACAAGGCTAAGGCTTCATTTACGAAGATGCGGGGTGTCGCGCGTGGCGTTGGGCAGCGCGGCCCGCACTGATTCAAACATATGGCGTTGTATGAGTGCGTTTACGGAGAAGCGATTTTACACGCGTTTGCTTGAAATGGAGCGTTTTTTGCGGTGGCGCACGCAGCGGCAATTCTCGATGAAGCTATATCAACAAATATCAACATTGAATTTTATAATTATGTTTATTTAGCCTCGGAATGTATTTATTTATTTTTATAACACTTTTAATATTTGTTTTGGAAGTGGTTTTAGTGTTTTTTTTACATGTTTTCTATGTCTCAGTTTCTTTTGTGGAATGTGATAAATTACGAAAATATTATTTATGATAATAAATAATATATCGGCGCAGCTAAAAAATTGAGCGCAGTCCTCTCGTCTCAACAGAGCGACGCCGACTGATTTGTGAAACAAAAATATGCTTGAAGTTCCTGCAATGTGCGACGGAAGATGGCTTCTTCCACGAACTAAGAACGTCGTAAGTCCTACAAGCTTGGATTCGTAATAAAACCAAAAATAAAACGAATAAAAAAAAAGCCGTTGTATTAATATAAATAATCATCCAATTTTTATCTAATTAGGCATTAGCATTATATTAAGTACAAATCGAAAATACGTGAAAATTAGAGGTAGCTTCGTGATACATTTTTATCGAGAAAATTTTAATATTTTGTGTTTCTGTTCCACAAAAAGTTTGTAAATATCATGTAATTACTCATACTATTTTTATTTTATACCTAAGTCTTATCAATTTCATGAAAAATCAAATTGAAGACAGGCAATTTTTCTTCATACCCGCCCTTAAGTACGGAGTTTTCTTTTTGATTTTTGAAGTGAAAACTTCTTTAGGCGCATTGAGCGACTTTTGTTAGGGAATAAGCATATGGATTCGCGTCACCGACATGCTCGCGCCGTATGTGTTGTACTACAGACAACTAGCCATACCACTTTTTTTGTAGTCATTCGATACTTGATTTGTTGTAGCGTATTATTAAATTATAATAGTAAGAGGGTCATCCCGTATTCTTCGGAGTTAACTTTGCACTTCAAACTAAACTAAAAGTAGTACCGTTTTTCTTGAGAAATTGTGACAGCATTCATTAACTTGAAATATAGTTACCTCAGTGAAGTCACTTTCTGTGTGAAGAACTGAAGCGACTGTGCTTAAAATTGTGTCCATTGATGGGTATCTGCGAAATGAAAATAGGTCTATGAAAACAGAACAGAACGGCAGAAGAGCGCTACCAATTAGTAAAATCATAATAAATTAAGAATTCAATTGTTTCAAGAGCGAAACTGGAACATCGATGGTATGATTGATGTGTGTCAAAATAAACCGTACAAAGCAAGCATTGCGCCACTTCTGAAAAATCAATGTTGGTTTGTGCACAAGGTTCGCCCCACAGAAGATATTATTGTTCCTTGTCCGCCCCATATTAATTTCATTGCTAAAAAAGTAATGCTCACATAGTACTCCATAGTGTGTAATTTGATTTTAGGGTATCCATAACAATGTGTAGATTGCCGTTAGTTCTCAGGACACTCGTCAAGGGTACCGTCAGGTCCTGGGTCCTGATTGGAGTGTCGGCCATTGCAACTGATTCCAGATATCTGAAACAGATGTACGTTAAGAACTGTGATGAACTGCATTTAAACCTAAACTAAATATAAAAAAAACAAATCGTTGAAACAATAAATTGCCATGTTTTGGTTTGCCTTTTTGAGTTTGTTAATCAAAACTATGAATGCTGAAACTAAATAAATAAATAATCACTAAAGTCGCGATCAAACCAAAATCACGAAATAATGATTGTATAAATTTTAGAGCATAATATTTTCATACTCACACTTAAAATAATTATTTGCCACTTACAGGATGTCGTCCCTGAATTTTTGTAGAATTGAGTCCCTGATATTTAATGAATAGGTTTTTTTACCTTCACTCAATTTTGAAGTTACCAAGACAATTCAAAAGTCATATTTACCTCTTGAGCATCTGCTCATTCGAAGTGCAACCCAAGGCATCTTCAATGACCCAGACTTCGTTGGCCACGTTGGTCTGCAGCATACGGTTCCATAAGAAGTCGTAGTCATCCTCGCTGCCATGACGCAGTCCAGTGCAGTATACCACGGGACGCAAACTTGGTGTTACCCTGGTAAGTATGGAAGTTAATTGATTCAGGCGTGACTTTGCAGATATCCATTATAAAATACAATAGACGCAGATATATTTACTAACCTATTCCGCTTAACTATTCCTCAAGAGTCATAAAAAACACGGTAAGAAATCGACACGTGTTTCACCTCTCAACGAGGCATCCTCAAGATGACAATTGAACAGTCGCGAACCTAATCACGACGCTTGGTGAAACGCTCGGCGTGGCAATACGTCTTGTTCAGGTTCGCGACTGGTCAATCGTCATCAAGGATTTTTGATTTTTAACGCTATTATCAAAGATGATAACGATGTTGAGCTAATGAAACAGATATTGTTTGCCAACGATAATGGTATTAGTAATGAAACCAAAAAAAAAATCCTTTTCAAGGAAATAGTTGAGCATTGATTAGATTGTTGGCGCAGTGGCTGACCGAATGGTTAAACACGATGGGTCGTGGGTCCATTCCCACATGGCACATCGATATCTTACACCTACAATTCTACATGTCTTTTCTGACTTAAAAAGAATCTTTACCATTAACCTGACCTGTCATTAAGATCCACAGCATTGCCTCAGTGGTACTGTATAGAATTTTAACTGTATCGATTTTTATTTTTTTATTCTGATTTACACGGTACGATTTAATTGTCTGTGACATACTCTAGTTTAAGCAACAATAAAAGTGGCACCGTCTACCGTCTACCGTCTAACAGAGCTTAGACAAAGACATTTGTTGCTTCTATTAAGCAAGAAACTTGCATTCTTTAAATGGCTTTATATCAATAATCATGACATAAATGTCAACATTCAGTTTGTACTCACTCAGTGCCATTCTGTCTCAAAGCCTGGAATAAGGC
Organism: Lithophane ornitopus; assembly: GCA_948473465.1. Classification (NCBI taxonomy): domain Eukaryota; kingdom Metazoa; phylum Arthropoda; class Insecta; order Lepidoptera; family Noctuidae; genus Lithophane; species Lithophane ornitopus. The sequence continues at coordinate 15,309,673 of OX419621.1, read as the reverse complement.
AACAGTCTTCTCAACGCATCCACTGTGTTCTAGCTTGCACGCAAACTCCAAAAGCTGCATGCGGTTCCTCAAATCTTCAAAACTGTCTGTGGCTCTTACTTCATAACCCAGGCTGGAAATCCCATGGTCTAAGTGATGAAGTATGAAGTCCTAAAATTATAATAATGATAATGTTGTTAAATATATGGTCTGTTGAGATGGGGCCATATGGGCGAATTTGAAACTATGTATTAAAGATAGAGATATTTGTTCTAAGGAACCATGTTACCTCCTATTATATGGAACCTAAATATAACTGGCGGAATGTGGGGTGTAAACCTCTGCCTTTCTAATTACAGTCATGATGTTATGATAAACCATGTTGTTGATTTGACTACTGAAATCGACAACATGGTTCATTGCAAACTTGAGAAACTGCTTTCAAAGATTTTAAGTTGTATCTAACGCTAAGCAAAGTAGGTACAATTTCGCACGACAATGTGTTACAGATTGGAGCAAAAATAGCTCTTTGAAGAAGACACATTTAAACTAATTAATAATTAATAGTCCTCCAGACCGTATTTCGGCCACAATCAACGGAGACTAGCCTTCGGCGCGGGAGATATTATAGTGCACAAGTGTGTGCGCAGACACAGGTGCACTCTCTCTTCCCTCAATCTCATAGTCCGATGGGACGGTAATCCGACATAACCGGAGAGAGATCATGCGCAGGACCAACGGCTTAACGTGCTTTCCGAGCCACGGGGGTATCACACCGCCAACTTCCAAACTCCGGGCTCTTACTACGAAATTCCTAATGGAATAATCCAATAACACTTTGCCCGACCCGGGACTCAAACCTACCATTCATACTAGTATACAGCAGCAAAGACTATATATCTTCGAAGAAATTTACCTCAACGGAAGGCAATGCTTCGGTATCTCCGAGATACAGGTGCCACACTTTACTGAAGCCTCGTAATGCTGCGTACCACACGGAGTACTCAGTCTCTCCTTGGAGGAAGTCTAAAGCGCTGTAGAGAGTGGCGAAGGGTACTTCATCCGAATACACGAATGCAAAGAGATCGTTTATAATCTGAAAAGAAAAGTAGTTTAATAGTTTTAACTTATAAAATGCCGAAAGCTTAAACTTAAGTCGGTTAAAGTTTAGAATCGTGCCGCCCCGATAGCGAGTAGGGGAGGTTAAGTAAAAAACCTCACCCCCTTGCCGGAAACCCATAGTGTATTTGTAACGTTTTTTTTAATATGACGTATATCTCATAGAACATGTTGATAAAAGAAATTTAGAGGGAGCTGTGGAAGGGAGAGAGGAAGAGGGCAAGTGTTCGGGGGATGACTTGCACTTTCCCCTTTCCAACTCCCTCAAGTTCACAGGAGAGCCATTTTCAATCTCACATTCTTACTAGCGAGGCGGCACGTTTCTAAATCTATAGTAGTTACTTATACAAACCTTAGCACGGTTCAAAGGATGAATGACTTCGCTGTTGTTTCCTTTCAGAGCTGATATAATCAAAGTCCACAAGTGGGCATCATAGTTCACTCTGTATAAACCTGTTACCAATTAACGTTATGAATAAGGGTGAAAAAACACTGCTGTTGAAAAAATACTCTAATTAATACCGGGTGTAAGGGACAGCCCTCCGCAGATTGATGGGATAAATTCAGCATATCATACTAAGACGACCGGTGCATGAAATTATTTCAGGAACGTTATGGGAATCCAATAAACCTGATTTGTTTCATTACCTCACGCGCAATGTATCGTTACCGTGGCAAAACGCACGTAGCCGCACATCAAATGGCGCCAGTGGGGCGCTCTGGCGCCACTTGATGTGCGGCTACGTGCTTGATTTATCAATGTAAATTCTGAGCTTCACGCGTCATTTGCTATAGTATTTTAACATCAGGAAACTTCCTTATTCGTCAAGTAGAAGTTCAATCCATATTTGAACGCGTCATCCTGAATCAAATGGTGCATCATTCTGATCACAGATCCAGCTTTCTGATAGGTGATGGTCCCAAAATGGCCACTAATTTCGGCGGGAGAGATGACATTGTTGTTCGCGATTGGTGGAGAAGTCGGAGATTTATCGGCATCATAGGCACTGTATACTGATCCATTGCTGGTTTTTTGATTTGAGGTGTTTAATTTACATAAATGGAGTGCTGCGTATAGACAATGTAATTTTACATTAAATAAAGGCTGTCCCTTACACCCTATATACTCTAATTAAAATATTTTTTAAAGCTAATATAAAGTTAGGTGTAAGAGCACGTCATAACCAACGGAATTGTCGCGTGAGTATGCGATCGTTACATTCATTTTGTTTAGCGAAACGTTACGACGCACGGTAAAATATTGTGCTAGCTTCGCCCGGGCGTTTTTCCGGCACGAACGGTTTACAAATGTTTGCCATAATTTCATATGCCATAATTTTATATACCATAATTTTATATGCCATAATTTCATTAGAAATAACGCTTCAGTTGCCATAATCGTCAAATGACATAAACAATTTTCCCTAATTACATTGGTCATAATCGATCAAGTGTCATAATATTTATTTGCTATATTTTTCATTTTCAATAATGTCGATTTCCATACCATTTATTCATCATAATATTAATTTGCCCATATTAGCACAACAATCAGTGGCGAAAGCACCGTAGAACACGATTCCTACCGGCTTCCCTTTGGAGGTTCGCATCAGCTCTACTGCTATTGAAAAATGGCACTGTCAATATCGTCTACTATTGCCAAAAATATAGTTACACTACTACTACTATTTAATTCACCATAACATTCAAACAACAAAAACGCCTATTTCTACCTTTGAATTACAAGAAAAACGAAAAGTTTCCTAAAGTTTCCTAAAAAACGTCAGAATCGGGAACTAAAAATTCATACAATAGTGATCCCGTCATGACGTCACTTTAGGTCACGTGGCACCGCTTGATAAGGACAAGAGCAAGCCGGTGTACACCGGGTTACGATATAGACAGACATAGAAAAATGCGTCAGCGAGAACGAGATAGAGGAATATTGCACATTTTATTTAGTTTTCACCTGTTCACGTGTATTTGCACAATGCTAGTTCAGTACAAGCGCCTGCAAATTTGATGTTATGTTAAACTGAGTAATTTTAATTTGCCCTGCTCCTAATTCGCGGGCCGCCTCGCCTACGCGATTTTAAATTACACTCTAGGTGTAGGGCACACCGCCGCTGGAGACACCCTGGGCGTCGGGAATCCCAGGCGGATTCCCGGCCACCATAGGCGCGGACTTGCGGACGGCGAGCAATGGGTAGCTCGCCGTCCGATAAGGACCAGGCCCGGGTCGGTGGCGCGTCGTGTTCCACGCACGCCTCAAAGAGATGTCAGCACACCTGACGGGGTCCGTTAGGACCGATGCCTGCCAGGGTTGCGGAATAGTCCGAAAGGGATACCGGGACCCTGGCAACAGGCAACTGAAGGAACACGAGTGGGTTTTAGTCAGTAAGAGTCTAACACGCCCTTCCGCTACGCCCAGAGCGGGAGAAGTCATTTGATGATTTCCCATAGAAAAAAAAAAAAAAAGGGTTAGGGCACACAAGACTGCATGGAGTCGGCGATGCGTTTCTGTCACTAAAACATAATTTTTAGCAATTTTTTTAGGACTAATAATCTATACATAGCTAGGGCTATACAAAAAAATAGGTACTCCCTACCAATTTTTTGTACAAAACAATAAACGCTTCTAAATTATATGAAATGTTGCTTATGTCAAGTATCGATTACGTAATGTGTTACTTATAGAAAGTAATGATTATGGCACATGTTATTATGGCAACTAACTTTATCGCAAATAAAAGTTATGACTAATAAGTTGATATGACAAACGTTATTAGTATAAATGATAATAGCGCAAGTAAATATTATGACTGAGGACGATTATGGAAAACAATATTATGGCAAATGAAATTATGGCAAACAAGACAATACCCTGAAGACTTACCCGTTTCCTGAACGTTGAAAATGGCCCAGCTATGGTCTTGACTAATATTAGGGATTTTGAATTGAAATACTTCTTCATCCATGATGAAAACTGGCTTGGTGTTTTCAAAGTCCGGTGAGGCTTGCGTGGTGTACGTTATCGGTATCTTGTACGTTTCATTTGATGAGAGAGAGCCATTAACGTAGTAGCGTTTCTGAAAAATAAAACATTGTTTTTGCTAATGCAGTGGGATCGGTACCTATGAGGGAGACCTCACAGCATTAGCTCTCCCTCATAGTTTTAGTTTTCTGATTTTTCATTTGTCTGTCTGTGATGTCTTTTTAATACCTTTTTAGTTTGGGTTTTAGTTTTATAACTATTATTAAGTACCAAATAAAAATAAAAATACTTCAATAAGAGTCTATTGCTTCTGCTTTTATTGGAGACTGAGATTTGCTTTATACTGCATTTCTTAAAAAAATCTGTTAAACGAAAACAACGCAAAAGACATTGTTTAACTAGAATACAGTACTACTCTTTTCTTAATGTCCCTCGGCAAACTTCGTGTTACGTCAGTCGTCGGATTTGTATTAGTTGTCCTTTGCACTTGGTGCAGACCGGACGCTCTCAATCGACTTGGACGTATACAGAGTTGTTAATAACTACTCTTTTAACTTAACATAATTTATTTTAAAAAATGGGAGGAAATAATTTAAGTAAAATTGTTTTACAGCTCTATACAGTTCACACGGAAATAAAAACAGAACAACAATAAAGTCCTTAGTTCTGTATTCAAATTACACGATAAATCTAATAATTGATGGACATGGAAATTAGCATTCGTTTGTATTCGGAAATGCGATGATTCCCGAGGGAAATGTCCCTCGGGAATCATCGCATTTCCGAAAATATTTGTACTGTAGAATGGTGCTTACCTGTGTCAAAGTAACAATATCAGTCTCATAATCAATGTACACTGTCAATACAGGATGGCCAGACTGCGTGATCCATGAGCCCATGACGTCAGCGATAGTAGAATTAGGGTAAGATGAGAGTGAGTTGTTAGCGCGAACTCCTTCGTTAAGACCTTCGTACAGCTTTTCTGGGTAGCCGGAACTGAATGAGCTGTAAAAGATAGTAAAATAAATCAGTAATCATTGTTGTATCATTAGTACAACTCGTAACAAGGTTTTTGCAGTCCTCTTTGTGTATTCGTTTTTCTTAAAAATACTTTTTCACCTTCTATTCATCAAAGCGTCGTCTTGCCTTATAGTTAGTTAGTTTAATGCTAGCCACAGGCGAAATCTTTAGGGTAGCCCGCGAAATTCAAATTTTCTTACGTTTTTTTGCAATTGCAGATCAGTATCAAGTTGTATGTTGATTAAAATATGATTCACGACCATAACAGATATGGATTTACAGAATTATAAACATTAGAATCAGCAATACAACTCTCTAAGTACATGTAATCCTATTGAATGACTATTTCATGAAATCATGACATTTGAGGATTGTATATTTAACCTACTTTAAGTCGACACAGAAAATTATACACGTTGAAATCCCTTACAACTTATATATTATTGTTCGATGTCCCCATCGACGCGTAAACTGTTACCATTAATTCACAACATGATTCAAGATCTTTAGAGATGACCTTGGTTAAAGACTTTGAGTCGGTTATTAAAACTGAAATCAGCTGCTTCATACAAAAGTGCGATACCTAGATGGTTAAAGTGTATGAAACAGCAGATATTTTTTTAAATAAACAACGAATATTTTCAACGCTGGTTAGCTTTGAATCTTGCACTGAATTCATGGTAAGTTTGTGCGTCGATATTCCAAACACCCTGTATAGAAAACTTACTTATTCGTCAAGTAGAAGTTCAATCCGTATTTGAACGCGTCATCCTGAATCAAATGATGCATCATTCTGATCACGGAACCAGCTTTCTGATAGGTGATGGTTCCAAAATGGCCACTAATTTCGGCGGGCGAGTTGACATTGTTGTTCGTGATTGGTGGAGAAGTCGGAGAGTTATCGGCATCATAGGCACTGTATACTGATCCAATTACCAGCTGGTTGGCTGAACCCACTTCTGGATCCACCTATTGTAAGTATTTGTTGCTGTTAATCACGTCATGTTTGAGTTAAAATGCAGGTAGATTGTAGATAATGTAGATTATGCAGGTAATGTAGATTTTTTTACTTATTTTGCTTTCAAAATCGACTAAGCGTAGAAAAAAAAATAGCAGTATTTTGAGTCATGATTAACACAATATGTTTCATCTATTTTAATAGACCAACCGACACCAATACCACTTAAAGATAACAAAAATGGTAGACAAGAAAATACTTAGAAATGGAAGGACCACTCTCCTAACAATTGGTTTTATTAAATAATTGATCGCAAAATAAAACAAAGAACCAAAGACATTTAATACATACAATGGCAGTGATGTAATCCTGGAAGTAGTTAGCAAAGCCTTCATTCAACCACGTGTTGCTCCACCAATGGCAGGTCACAAGGTTTCCAAACCACATGTGCGTCGTCTCATGGGCCACGATCTGTGCGACCCTGTATTTGAAGTAAGGCGTGGACTCCTCGGGAACGTAGAGCAATAAAGCCTCCCTGCAAGATTTTTGAATGAATTTTTTTTTTTGGTGTTACATAATGAAGAGCAGGAGTATCTAAGGCTGCCAATAGAGAATGCAGTGTAGTACGACTGCAATACTCGTAACTGCATTCAAACTGCTGCAGTTGGAGTGCAGTTGAAATGCAACCGCTCAACATCATGCAAAAGAATAGCTATAACGATTGCCGTAAGGCTTGCATCAGACTTGGATTTTAGGTATAAAAATGTAAGTACTTAATCCTTTTTGTCTTACAACGTCTTCACAATGTGTGAAACAGCAAAAATGGGTTACTTTTAAGTTCATAATGACTCGACAATGCTCTATAAAAGATTTCGTACCTGTATTTAATAAGACCCCAGTTCTCCATCGCTCCGGCTTTAAAATCAGGCAAAGCGACATGATCCAACCTCAAATGGCTATTAGTCGAGTAGTAGTTAATACCAAAGTATGTGCCTAAAGCATCTACAACCTTCTTGCCAAATTCGAAGGCATATTCACTCTGATTCTTCGCGTCTGGTCGCGTGTAGACACCAAACTCTTGGGTCCCGTTTTGGCTGGAAGCTGCAGCTTCGAACTCGGAGACCAGGAATGCAACTAGGTAGGTTGCCATCCTCGGCGTTGGATAGAAGATCTCTCTGACGTAACCATTGGTCCTAGAATAACAATAAAATTTAAAAGCTGCATACTATCATTTCTTTGTAAAATTAACAGTTTCTTCGGCTGGTGTATAAAACTGTTTCCAACTTAGAAAAAAAATAAGATTTTTTCTGTATTTTCTTTAGCATGTAACTGTTTTGTTCCTAATTAACAAGGTAAAATAAATAAGAAAGCAAACCATCCCCTGGTTATTTGTAAGTATCTGACCAAAGCAAATACTTTCTATAATGAGAGCTATAATAATAAAAGGGTGTAAGGAACAGCCCTCCGCAGACTAATGGGATGAATTCAGTATATCATACTAAGACGACCGGTACATGAAATTATTTCAGGAGGGTTATGGGAATCCAATAAACCTGATTTTTTTATTACCTCACACGCAATTTACCGTTACCGTGGTAAAACGCACGTCCCCGTGGCGGGGGGGGCGCGCTCGCGCCAAATGATTTATCAATGTAAATTCTGAGCTTCACGTGTCGTTCGCCATAGGATTTCAACATCGATTGCAGATTTATTTTATTCTAGCTGTTTTATTTACATTAATGGAGTACTGCGTACAGAGAATGTAATTTTACATTGAAATAAAGGAAAAGTAACTGAAAAAACGATTAAAAAAATGAATCATGATTCAAAATAAGGAGCTGAATGCCCCCGGTTATTTGCGGAGGGTTGTCCCTTACACCCTTTATTAGTATCGACGATGATTTCATTGGACATACCCGGCACTGACCATACATTTGCAAATATCAGCCATGCGACATCCATCCCAGCACAGATCGCATGGCTTAAAATAAATACAAGGAACTTACAAATTTTCTCTCCAATTCAGTTCAGTATTGGATAACGATGGCTGATAATTAGCAGGACGATCGATTATAATTACGAACGTCGCTTTCAGTTCAGGCTCGTCGAAGCAAGGGAACACTTTTCTTGCGTGAGTCGGTTCCATTTGAGTAGCACCCAGCCACCTGGAATATACATCGTGATAATTAAGATCTGGCCAAGTTAACACGTAACAAACACTCTTTGGATCTTTTGGCCTTTTAATTACTGAATAAAATCTAAGAATTTCGTACATTTCGCAAAACAAATTGGAAAAAAAAAAATCGGAAAAAATATGTTATTAGACCCATGTAATATCTATTTGTTTTAACATAATTGGCCTTAGAAAAAAAACCAGACTACGAGGTACGTAACTTTTCTTTCTGAAAATCTCTCACTTCATGATCCGGGAATTAAACCAAGAACAGGGGTCTATGCAGTGGGGCATGTAATCCAATACATCCGCGAGGTAGTCATTTTCATTTACATAATAACATGGAACGTACAATAGAATAGAAAATAATACTTTTTTTTTAGGCAGTCTATAGGGTTCGTAATCATTTTACTGAAATAACACCTAGCGTTAGTAGGTACAGACACAGATTAAGAAACAATAAAAAATAAATATCTGCGTGGTTCTACATCCACCTCCGCAACATCAGAGAATCCCACCAATCTGCGAACACACTGAGAATCAGGGTTGCCAAGGCCTATTTCCCAGATTCCCCAAAATCATTGGTGAAAATCCCCGAATTTGGGGAGAGCAAAATCCTGATTCCCGACAAGATCCCCTCAAAATTATTTCATTAAATAAACTCATCTCTATACAAAAATCAACAATATTTTGAAAATAATATAAACCTTAATAACAGGATTTAAAAAAAAAAAACTTTGTCACGCAGCTACAATATATAGCAGGGGTTTCGCCCGAAGATTTATTTAAATTTATGTAATGTTGCCATAATAAATATTTTTGACTGGAATTTACTGGATGCCTGATCCATAACTATGGAAGTAAACCGAGTTTAAACCGAGTATGTATTAAAATGATGTTTGCAATGTAATATTGGTTTGACTTGGTAAAATTTCAAAATCCCCACATATTCCCCGCATGGTCCTCTCCCAGCAAAATCCTCAATCGTTTTGAGAGTCCCCGCAGTTTGGGGAAATCCCCACAAATTGGCAACGCTGCTGAGAATACTATTGGTGCTGCCGCGAAGACGTGACATCAGGGATGCTCATCTTTTTTTAATAATGGCGGCAAAACCATAAATGTTATCCGCAAATATCCCTGACGTACTACAACGCAACGGCAGCTGCAACAGTACACTCATGCTTGGTTCCTATAAACAATAATGAATCGTTTTGCTTACCAAATGGGAGCTTTTTTTATTGCCAAACTGGGCAAATAAATAGATTCGTAAACTAATTTTACCTGGAGGGTCTACTATTCAAAGCTATGAGGTTTTTGCTTCATTATTGGCCGTCTGACGGTCCGTTAATAATAGGAATCGGCCATCAGTGCATTATTATACGCATAGGTCGCTATAGGAGCCCTGAGAGAAGTCGACCCACAGGCTGCACGTGTAGAAGGATTGGCAGTAAGCTTTAAAAGGCGTTACTATAACTTTACTTTAACAATGTAAAAGTCAAACATGTACCAATTTTTACCCGACTACGGCGAAGAAAAAAGAAGGGTTATGATTTTGACCGGTATGTATGTATGTATTTATGTATGTATGTATATAATAGGTCTTTACCTATGAAATTGCCGTTTTGTATGAAAAAATTTAAACGAATTTTTTTCATGAATTTTTTATTTGTATTAATCGAAGTAATCACCCATGCAATCAATGCATCTTTGCCATCGCAGTGGCAGTTTATTGATGCCCTTCTTAAAGAAATCAGCTGGACGGGAGGCAACAAATTCTTCAAAGGCATTTTGTACTGCCTCTCGGGTATTGAATTTTTTTCCCGCCAAGAAGTTATCCAAATTCTGGAAAAAGTAGTAGTCTGTAGGCGCAAGGTCTGGTGAGTAGGGCGGATGACGGAGAGCTTCCAACCCCAGTTCTTGCAACTTGGAGACCGTCTGCTGCGCAGTATGAGGTCGCGCGTTGTCGTGCAGGAGCAGCGGAGACGAGCGATTGACCAATGCTGGTTGGAGATGCGCCAGCTTCTCCATCATTGTGTTCAGTTCTTCACAGTACACATCTGCAGTAATGCTCACCCCGTTTGGTAAGAAGCTGTGATGAATCACATTTTCTAGGGGTAAGTTTTCGTTTAGGGCATTGTTTAGGTGCTGAACCAGGATCCAACCAACTTGCTGAGCGCTTGCGGTTATCAAACAGAATCCATTTTTCATTGCAGGTAACAATGCGGTTCAAAATTCCTTCATTTGTGTGTCTGTTGAGCAGTGCAAGGCACGTCTCGACGCGTACTTCGCGCTGGCGATCATTGAGTTCGTGGGGCACCCATTTGTCAAGCTTTTTTACCTTGCCAATTTGACGCAAATGGACCAATATTGTTTTGACGCTAACGTCGAAAGCTGCTGCTAATTCAGCCGTAGATTGTGTATCATCAGCTTCCACAATCGCCTTTAATTCGTCATTGTCGACCAAAGTCGACCGCGAGGTTCATTTTTCAGGTCGAAATTTCCAGAACGGAAGCGAGCAAACCAATAACAGGTGGTGCGTTGGTTTGTAGTGTTAGCTCCGTAAACGTCGTTGATGTTGCGTGCCGCTTGTGCCGCGTTGCTACCACGACGGTACTCATATTCCATAATTACTCGAATTTTTAACGTATCCATGATGACGAAAAAGATTGAAATGCGATGAAAATGTAACACTAATCAATAAAGAAATGACTACTTTTGGAAAAAAAATCCATGTTTTTAAAATAAAATTAATTTGAAATTAGAATTCTTAGCCAAACAAAAATTATTTTGATTTGAAATGGCCAGTACTGCAGAACGGCAATTTCATAGGTAAAGACCTAATATGTATGAATGTATGTATGCTCATCTGTTCCCTCATATCTTCTAAACGACTCATCACAATTTGACAAATGAGGTATCGTTGGAAGCGTCTTGATCGTCCGCTGGTTATAGGCTATGTGACGTCACATTAAATTACAAATGGCGCCCTCTAGAGGACATAAAGTCAGGAACTTAAAAAAAATATTGTTTTGATCGTACCATGTTGGGTATCAAATGAAAGGGCTTGATGAGCACATTTCAAAAATATATCAAATTTAATAAAATTAAAGTAATAAAAACTAAAACCCAACTACGACTAAAAAGGTCTGAAAATCTGTTCGATTTATGCCCTAACACGTGTGACTCCGGATTTTTAATTTACCTGTCTGTGGTTTCTTGTTTATACCTTTTTAGTCGTAGTTGGGTTTTATATGACCAGAAATGATGGATCCACAACTTTCTAATCTTTTCCATTCTGCAAAAGTAAATATGCTTATACAAACTTTTATCTTCAGACGCTAGACGTTTAATACCAGCTTATGTTTATCGTCACTGAAACTCGTTATCGTTGCAGAAGATATGTTATTTTGATAAGAGATCTCCTCATTATCAAATACGTTTGCTTTGGCAAAGATGAGGTAATGTTACCTACTGAGATATTTTTTTTTACTTCTGTTTTTATTGCATAATGCACAGAGGTGATATTTTTTATAAAGCCCAACTAAGCCTGAGGCTTTATCTGGTAAGATTCATAATGACTTGATCATAATAAAGAAAAAAATATAAAAATTTAAAGTCATCGTTTTTAATTAATGACTATTCAAATGCCGCCAGGAATTTAACTATTAAATTAAATACTGCACACGCTTTCCTCTTTCCGTTTAGCCATCGTCCACGACACTACACAACAATCATCACAAAAAAACAACAATGGGAGCTTGTGGCTAAGTAATAACAGCCGCACGGGTCGATCGATAAGGTTAAGCTACGCTTGCCGCGATTGGTCCGTCGATGGGTGACCATCCTTACATACCATGACCCCTCCGTGCCTCGGAAACCACGTTAAGCCGTTGGTCTCAGCTGTCATTAAAATTTGTAGAACTTTGATAGTTGTTACGGGTCGTCAGAAGCCTGAAAGTCTGACAACTAGTCTTACCAAGGGGTATCGTGTTACCCAGTAACTGGGTTGTGGAGGTCAGATAGGCATTCGCTCCAAGTAAAATGCTGGTATTCAGCTGCATCCGGTTAGACTGGAAGCCGACCCCAACATACAATGAGTAGTCAGAATGGCGGACCGTATGCGTCATTAACTAGACTAGGGTGTGACATTCTGACTACTCATTGGTGATTGTTTGTAACACGTTACTTTTGAGAAACGTTGTGTACAAGTCGCCCTTAGTGCGTTTGCGCACTACATCCGATTCGAGACCGAGAAATGGTGGTCCGAAGTGTCCGCAGTACCATTTGTATCAGGAGTAGCGCATTAGATCCGAATTCCATCGGTTTGAATTTAGAACATTTCGAATTCGGACACAACTCGGATCAGGGGGCCTACCACCACCGCTTACAGCAGTATTATTTTAATATTACTTCACTGTAGGAAAGAGATGAAGCTCTACAGGACGTATAGCCCCATCTCTTTCCCCCACGAAGTAAGATTAAAATAATACTGCTGTAAGCGGTGGTGGTAGGCCCCCTGGAATTCGGATTGGGATCGGATGCAGTGCGCAAACGCTTAAAATCCATTATTCGATATTAACTCAATTGTTCCACAACGCCAAATTAATTTATTGTCCTCATGATAATTTTCAAGTGTTTTACATTAGAACTACCTACACGTGCTAACTGTGCCAAGTAGGTACTTCTAAGTAGGTTTATAAGATTATATACTATGAATTACATGATTATTGAGTATTTACTAGGAATATAATTCAGTTCCCGTAAACTCTGTAGCTAATTACCCGAAAAGGATTTTATAGTAATGCGTAACTCTTGATACAACTGGTACTGCGGACACTTCGGACCACCATTTATCGGTTTCGAATCGGATGTAGTGCGCAAACGCACTAAGGGCGACTTGTACACAACGTTTCTCAAAAGTAACGTGTTACAAACAATCACCAATGAGTAGTCAGAATGTCACACCCTAGTCTAGTTAATGACGCATACGGTCCACCATTCTGACTACTCATCGTATGTTGGGGTCGGCTTCCAGTCTGACCGGATGCAGCTGAATACCAGTATTTTACATGGAGCGACTGTCTATCTGACCTACACAACCCAGTAACTGGGTAATACGATACCCCTTGGTAAGACTGGTTGTCAGACTTTCGGGCTTCTGACGACCCGTAATGACTGTCAAAGATCACCGAATGACAGCCAACGGCTTAACGTGCTTGCCGAGGCACGGAGAAGTCTCGATATGTAAGGATGGTCACCCATCCACGGACCAACCCTGGCAAGCGTAGCTTAACCTGACGGATCGACCCGTGCGGCTGTTATTACTTAGCCACAAGCTTCTAAAAAATCCAATAAAAGAAAGTTTTTTTTTATTTTGAACTTTGAACCTTTTTTCATTATGGCGCTGGCATAAAACAAATGAATGTAGAGTAACAAATGAACTTACTTTTTGACTCCATTCTGGAAATAGTGATTCCTGTAGAATCCATTCAGATCTGTTCTTATTGGTCCTTTGTATGTGATCTGCAAAACATACTCCAAGCCGGGTTCCAAATTGCTTACTAAGTTGATATACGCAAACGTATAGTTTGTGTTAAATTCTAGACCATTTGTAACATTCAGGGCTATAGTCGTCCGTGTATAATTGATTGCAACTACTATATTATCAGAACTGAAAGTAAGATCTTGGGAGTGAAGTTTGATTTGATTGGTGCTAGCAGTAGTTGTAAACAGTATGCTGACGAACCCATCAAAAGTGAATTGGTTAGCGTCACCAGTTTCGAAGTAAGGTGTTATTTCTATCTGGTACTCTGACGGTACTATTGGTGTATTCAGTCGATAGTTGGTGTCAGTAGCGAAGGCATTGTTTGATAGACTTAAGCATGTTATTGCTAAAACAAGCAGATGCCGACACATGTCTGCAAAAAAAAAAAACGTGATGATTTAATTTTGGACCAGCAAATGCAGGAATACCACTAGCATTTCCGCTTTTAGATAGTGGTAAAAACAAAATAATACAGGATTATCCATACGTCCACTAATTATAATGTTCCCAGTGTAAACAGGCCTACTCTCTGTGAGAGGCAGTGGGCCATAATCCACCACGTGAACCCACGGGTTGCGGGTTGGCGGATGCCACATGTCTTCGAAGCGGATGCCACATGCCTTCGAATTTTTGGTTCTAGGGCATGCCGGTTTCCTCACGATAATTTCCTTCATGCTGCTTTTAAGAGCAGTGGTGATGAAATAATTTATACAAAGGAAAGTGCCGGCTTGGGTTCGAACCTACAACTTAAAAATGGAAAGTCGCAGCCGTTACCACTGTGGCCCACCACTGCTCTGCATTACACATAAAAATAGAATACAATAGACGTATATATATAATAACCTATTCCCTAATTTTGTAATTTTTTGTGGCAGTGTCGAGCGATTTGATTCACTCCACAGAGTACTTTTTATATTGATTCACTCTGCGTCCAGCGCTCGGTGTCGCAACACGTCGTGTTCTGGTTTGCGACTGGTCAATCGTCATCCTGAGGATGCCTCGTTGAGAGGTGAAATACGTGTCGATTTCTTACAGGGTTTTTTATGACTCTTGAAGAATAGTTAAGCGGAATAACTTACTAAATATATCTATGTTTATTGTATTCTATCATGGATTTCCGCAAAGTCAAAGATGAAAAAATGTGTAAAAGATATAAATAAAATGAACTAACCTGCCGTGTTCACTAGTATCAACTACTGTGCAAACTGTGTGAAATGTAACTCATCAGATATTTGTGAGTCGTTATTCTGCAACTGATAAGCGTCATCTTAAGTGTGATGTTATCATTTATGATAGTACGCCACTCATCTTTTATACTAGTCATGTTTTATAGGTTTTACTGTTCAAGGAAGAAGTGCAAATAATTTTTAAAAAAAATTGTTTGTGTAGTCATTATTATTATGATAGTCAGCATCTTCAATGTAGGTCGTCGTTTTTAAAAAGCGAGTGCATACTTATCACGCCTGTAATAGGCAGAGGTGTACCTATAGTACACCCACAGCAGAGGTGTACCTATAGTACACCCACATTTCACCAGTTATGTTTAAGTTTTATATAAAAGGGAGCGAGACTATTTCCATCAACCGGGCACTAATCCAGACTACGGACTGCTATTGACAAATTCCTGATGGAAAAACCCAATAACACTTTGCCTGTCCCGGGAATTGAACCCAGGAGAACGAGGAGAAGGCGAGTGCAACGCTCCGTTGATTTCTCTTCTCCTAATATTTTTTTGTTATTTTGGCAGGCGAACTAGATGTAAATTTTTTTTGGAGCAAAATTGCAGGATTTATTTCGAGTTCTTGTAAAATTATAAGGAATATTATCAGTGCAAATATATCGATTTTCGTCTTATAGAGACAATTTATATCCAACGAATGATAGACGTTATAGGATGACGAACAAACAGTAACCACAACTTTACTATATCTAGACCATTACTCTCTCTCTCAATTGATACGACCGAAACATCTTGACATAAGATTAGATTGATAACATTGTACAAAGAGTTTAATATATTAATATTATTTAACGGTGGATATCTAGCTATCGATAGTAGATATTATTATTGAAAAATATCCAAAATTAAATAGGTGAAGGTTTTTTACTTATATCGAAATATTTATTTTGACACAACCGATTGCGAAGTGGCTTCGGCTTAACGGATTTAGATGGAGTTTGGCACATAGGTAGAACATGATCTGGCATAGGACATAAGATATGTTTCATCCCGATATTCCCACGGGATCGAGACTTACGCGGGTGAAACCGTGGGGCGCAGCTAGTAAACTATAAGTCCAAGTTTCCCCACGATGTGTTCCTTTACCGATATCAGTAATGTCCAAGATAAACTCAGAAAGTACATTGAATTGAAAAAGTCACACCAGGGGCCTACTACCACCGGTTACGGCAGTATTATTTTAATATAACTTCAGTTTAGGAATAAAAACTAAAACCCAACTGCGACTAAAAAGGTATAAACAAGACACCACAGACAGACAAATTAAAAATCCGAAGTCACACGTGTTAGGGCATAAATCGAACAGATTACGTGTGACTCCGGATTTTTTATTTGTCTGTCTGTGGTGTCTTGTTTATACCTTTTTAGTCGTAGTTGGGTTTTCGTTTTTATTACTTAATTTTTTTTAAATTTCTTTTGGGGTTATAATATATATATTTTTGAAATGTGCTCATTAAGCCCTTTCATACCTCACTTGTCAAATTGTGATGAGTGGTTTAGAAGATATGAGCGAACAGATGAACATACATACATATATACATACATACCGATCAAAATCATAACCCTCCTTTTTTGTCGCCGTAGTCGGGTAAACAGATGAATCTCTGCAGGACGTATAGCTCCATTTCTTTCCCCCACGAAGTAAGATAAAAATAATACTGCTGTAAGCGGTGGTGGTAGGCCCCAGTACTTGCCCGAATTTGAACCCACAACCTCGTGCATGAGAGGCTAGGCCTTAACCACTGGGCCATCACGACACTAGGCCGATTAGCAATGCTTAATCATTCCATAAATACAAAGGATTTTAAAACCAAACCACAATAACAATTTTAGTGGAAATTTAATTTATAAATTTTTACTCATATATACAAAATTCATTACCATTTTACTTATCTCTAAATAACATTAATATAAAATAGTTTGTGCCAAAGCGGTGACAGAGCTCATGAGGCTCATCATCAATGCGCACGGGTTGTAATGTAAGGGCATTACAACCCGTGCGCATTAACATGGCACCTGGCTCGGAACTCAATACTCCCCCCGCTACCCCCGCCGCGCCAAGCCGTCGCCATGCGGGGAGGTGGGGGGAGGTACAAACGTCTTTCAGCCAGGTGCCATGTTAATGCGCACGGGTTGTACATGCGCACTGTTTCGACTACTCTATTGTGACTGCATATTAATTCACTAAGCACTTTATTTCAACAGCATAGCGAGTGCTGTCCACAGCAAAATCATGGTTGTCGGCATGTAGATTGCAGCTGAATTAGGATCAGGTGTAGTAGCTGCCGTAGTCGCTTCTGTAGTGGGTTCTGAAGGCGATTCTGAAGTCGATTCTGTAGTCAATTCTGTAGTAGATTCTGATGTAACTTCATCCTGATCATTAGCAGCCGCTATGATCAGATCAGCATTATCGGTACCCCATTGCATAGAAGCCCTGGCAGATTGTATGGCACTGATACCGACCGAGAATTCAGGAATAGCGTTCTGGTTAGCGTTGAGCCATGACTCCATCTACGAATAAAGACGATGTTCTATTAATACTTTCTGTTAATAAACGTAGGTAGGTTCGTACCGAAAATAATATTGTCAGACCTATGAAATTGGCGTTTTTTTTTCACACATAGAAATCCTCGTAACTTCTATGATTTAATATATTCATCAACTGCTTGGTATTATATCGAATAATGACCATCATAGACAACTACCAATAGTAAAAA
Source organism: Lithophane ornitopus (assembly GCA_948473465.1). Classification (NCBI taxonomy): domain Eukaryota; kingdom Metazoa; phylum Arthropoda; class Insecta; order Lepidoptera; family Noctuidae; genus Lithophane; species Lithophane ornitopus. The sequence continues at coordinate 15,291,927 of OX419621.1, read as the reverse complement.
AACCTTATTACTTATAGTTTTCTAAACATAAAAAATACCTTAAAAATGACTCCTCATTTTGTTAGCAGAAATGACCACTATGTTTTTTTAACTTAGCCATAACTTATTTTTGTCGCTTAATCTAAGTGGCATAAATTATCTTAGTGTTTAAACATTAGTCCATAAAAGTTTTAAAACATTAGTGTTTATGGTTGTTATATAAATTAAGAAAATGTTAGTATGAAAAATGCAACTTCTTTAAAATTCCCCATACAAAACACCAATTTCATAGGTGAGGACCTAATATAAACAAAAGCTTGCTGTGCTATTTAATCATGAGAGAGGCACCAAGTCTCGTAAATTTATCGCGATGTACCACTACAGGGTAAGAACCTCTTTCATACAAAAAAGGCATGAGCATAGATCACGCTCGCTCAAGGTGGATTGGCGAAATCAGACTTACTATATTTTCTCACGATATATTATCACGAATAATTTTCTCACTAGTTCTTTTCATTACCAATAATAATAATGGCTTTAAGAGATGTTAATGCAATTTCCTCCTATTAACAAACGTATTACGTTCGTTTCGTAGGACACACGAAAACACTCTCCGTTTTCGTGTTTGTTCGTATACCGAAATGTTTGATTACTTACTTCCGTCAAGCCCTCTGTGTCCAAATAACCGGCTATGTTGGAGAGAACGCTGTTGAACCACGCCGGGAGTACGACACTGCAAATATAAAAAAAAATGTTAATAAGTTGGTCAAAAACAACTGGTAAAAAACAACCAAGACCATGGAAACGTTCAAGCTTAAAATCTAAGATTTAACATTGTTCTATACTATAAGATAGTTATTTATTGCACTACTATTAATTTAGGTGCTTGCATTCAATGTATATTATCATCTGTACCACCGTTTAGAGCAAGTCATTAAGCAACTTAGTGTAGACTATGAACAGAATCTAACTTATTCCTGATTGAGACAAGTAGGTATCATCGTATCCATAGTCAAACAATTCAGCAATATTTAACTATTACTGTTAGCCTGCATCATCCCACTGCTGGGCAAGGCGTCTCCCCATGACTTCCACCTCTTTCGATCCAGTGCTAATGTGGACCACTGGTCGTTTGTTTTGTCCAGCTCGTCTCGCCATCTTCTACGGGGACTGCAGCGATACCTTCTGGCTGTGTCAGGGCTCCACATAGTGGCTATTTTGGCCAGCTTACTGGGCATACGGCAGACGTGGCCAACCTACTCTAGCTTAGCGGCTTTTTGAGTAACGTAATCTGTGTTTTGGAGCCCAGTGGATTATTTAATGAATAATTATACAAATGAAAGTGTCTTACGTAGTTCTGATTGTGGAAATGTTATCCCTGAGGAACGGCAGAGCGAACCTAGCGTTGGAACGGTCTCCCATGTAGAAGAAGGTGAAAGCGTTCACTCGGTCTTGAGCCTTCACGAAGTCGCTATTCAAGATGTTTTGCAGATACCTGATATCATATAAAAAAAGTTTAATAGATAAAGTTATGAAGCACAAATTGTCAGTTCAAGAAGACGTTTGCGGACGACAATCCAATCTGACCCTCAGGGTACCCTTTTTTTTTTTGAGTTTGGAAAATCTTCTAATGACACCTTCCGGGCGGAGCGGGAGGGCGTGTCAGACTTTTAAAGACTAAAACCCACCCGTGATTCTTCAGTTGCCTGTTGCCAAGGGTCCCGGTATCCCTTTCGGACTTTCCTGCAACCCCTGGCAGGCATCGGTCCTAGCGGACCCCGCTAATTGTGCTGACATCTCTTTGAGGCGCGCGTGGAAATAACGCGCCGTCGACCCGGGCCTGGTCGTTATCGGACGGCGAGCTACACTTAGGGTACCCTAGAGGTTTTTATTAAAAGAACCTTGAGCATATGTCAAAATCTCATAGAAGCCACTCACTGTTGCCTTGCTTCATCATTGGTGGTGCATCCCAAAGCTCTGAGCATAGCAACATCATCTGCCTGATTGTTGGAAGCCTGACGACGATTGTTAAGGAAGTTCCATTCTGCAAGACCACCGGCACGGAGACCTTGGCAGAATACGTGACGCCTCAAGTTGGGGTTGACGCTGAAAAAAGGATAATTCATAATTATAGTAATCGTGTGAATGACAGGAACTGGAAATGCAGTGATATTTGGGATATACTCATCATAATGATACTAGATTATGTTGTATTGCGCTGCAAAAGGAAAGACACAGTAGGCAAAAAAGGTAACAAAAACGCGAATGGCGAAAACCGTCTTGTTCTTACTACAGGTTAAAATGTAAACGAAGAACTAATGAAAGAAAAGAACATAGGATGGTAACGAAATACAACGGTATCATGCTGTTGATAACATAGTCACCCCAAAGCAATCACTCGTAAAGAAGACAACAATAATAGCTTAGGAGTCTTGGCCCACGGGCCTAAGACAATTACCTTATTACCACAAAACCATGTTTATCAGTTGTTTAACCTAAACACGACATTTCTGTATGGAGTTTGTCATAAAACTGACATTAAACACGCGTTTAATACAAGTGTCTAAGTTTTTGTGGTAAGACCGATTGCTTGGGAACATTTTTATTTTATAAATGATTTTTTTAATGGATCATTCATATAGATATAGTGTATATATATATATATAGAGGTATTCATTATATTATGTTAAGAAGTGTGGTAGGTATATAGTTTCAAAAGTCTTACTTTTGAAACTATATACCTACCACACATGAACCCTTGAGACACGGTGAGGTTCTACTTCAAGATTTATAAAACTTGTACAACAAATTGATGTTCGTTATGGGCCTGGCCAATTTCCTCTTGACTTTATTAAGCCGTTACTTTACATGATTAGACTCAGCGGTTAGTCACGCGATATATGCTCTTTGGTAATGTACCTGTTTTATCGTCTTCTATGTTAGCATTTTTTTTTTATTCTTATTTATTTATTTACATCGAACACACGTGATTCATATTGTTGTTAGTAATACTTATTAAACTATGTTAGTAACCTAAACAAACAAAAATAAAACTAATTTAAAAACCTATAACTATACCCGCTTCCCGCTGCACCAGACCTGCAGCTGTGCATACGGGTCCAGTGCCCCAGGAACGGGCAATCAGGCTTATTCACAATCACTTTCAGAATGCTGTTGGTGTTCCCCCGAATCCTTCGCATCAGGGATCCTGTTCTTTTACGCATAATAGCTTGAAAGCTATCTGAACAAGCATATCCATTTGCAAAAATCTTAACTAATGCTTATCTTTCATTTATTGCAATGAGAGTTGTTATAAAATCAATTTTAAATTTTTATGTTTATATGAGTATTTTCCAAAACCTTTGGGATGTCTCAAAGTTTTTGCGATATACAATATTTTGATGGAATTCTAATAATCATCATTTGGCAACCTTGTTCCAATCACCCCAAAAAAAAACCATCCATATTCTAAGTCTAAAACTGGAGGAGCTCGTGGCTAAGTCATAACAGCCGCACGGGTCGATCCGTTGGGTTAAGCTACGCTTGCCGGGGTTGGTCCGTGGATGGGTGACCATCTTTACATATCGTTGGTACCGGCTGTCATTAGGTGATCTTTGACAGTCGTTACAGGTCGTCAACAACTAAACCAGGTGTATAATACGATACCCCTTTTCATCAAAATTACCCCAAATCATTTCAATTTCAAAAGAAAGGCAAGCAAATGCTCGCTGATTTCGATATGGTATTGATTGCTAGCATTCAAGGATAAATAATAATAAGTCTGACAACCAGTCTTACCAAGGGGTATCGTATTACCCAGTAACTGGGTTGTGGAGGTCAGATAGGCAGTCGCTCCATGTAAAATACTGGTATTCAGCTGCATCCGGTTAGACTGGAGGCCGACCCCAATATGGTTGAGAAAAGGCTAGGCAGATTGACTCTTAAAGTCTAAAACTATGCTTAAAAATGATCATAAAATTAATGCTTACGCTACGCCATTGTTTAACAAAGCTTGGAACTTTTCTGCAGCATTGTTCACACATCCTTGATGCCCGATGTTGCAAGCGAAGGTGAGCAGATAGAATCTGTTCAAGGTCCGAGTGAGAGGCTCATTGTCAACCACGTCGTAACCAACGTCAGCGATCACAGCCTCAAGATATTCGTAGAGTATTGCCTGAAAAATTAATAAAATGGTTGAAACAACAGAATCTATGGACGTGTGGTATCTACATCGCCACATGCGAAGTACGCATCAAAGACCTGACGTCACACAAAATCCTGACGTCACATAAATCCTGCATCGCGAAATTAAAGTTTACCGTGGAATGGACATATATACGGGAATATTACCGTGGAATGGACATATATATGGGTGTAAGAAGTCTACCACTTCAACTATTCACAGACTATTTGTCTGACAGAACACAAACTACTAAAGTAGATAGTTGGATTAGTGACGAACTTCCTATTCAGTACGGCGTACCACAAGGTAGCATTCTTGGTCCAACATTATTCTTAGTTTATATAAACGATTTATGTGATATCAAGCTGCCTAACGGTAAAATCATCACATTTGCCGATGATACTGCCTTGATTTTCGATGCTAATACGTGGGATGAGGTTCAATTTTATGCTCAACAAGGTCTTAATAAGGTCTATTACTGGCTTTATTACAATTTGCTTACCCTCAACGTGGAAAAGACAAAATACATGACGTACTCCCTTAGGCCCCAGGATCAACCAAACTTCAACCTTAAAGTCCACTCATGTACCCAACTCTGCAACTCACTCATCAACCATTGTTCTTGTCCTGTATTGGTTAAAACAAACTCTATCAAATATCTTGGCATAATCATAGATTATCGACTCAATTTCCAACAACACATTGAAACCCTAGTTAAAAGAATCCGAAAATTAATCTACATATTTAAAAATTTAAGACATATATCTGATACATCAGTTATTAAGATAGTTTACTTTGCACTATGCCAGTCTTTGCTAGTATATTGTATTACCTCTTGGGGCGGTACCTCTAAAACTTTTTTGATAAATCTAGAGAGAGCTCAAAGAGCCATATTAAAAGTTAGTTGCTTTTTCCCAATCCTCTATCCAACCTTCGATCTTTACCAACACTGCCAAGTGCTAACGGTCCGGCAGTTGTTCATTCTTATGACAGTTCTAAAAAAACACACTGAACTTCCCTTAGATCACGATTTACAAACACAAAATAGACGGTCAACAAATGTTTGTTCAATCAGCCGTTATAATACTAGTTTCTCCCAAAAGTTTTTCTGTTTTCTTGGCACTTTTCTTTATAATTCAATTAATAACAAAATATCTATCTACTCTCATACAAAGACTATTTGTAAAAGAAAAGTACGCTATTGGCTATTAAATCTGGACTACATTGCCACGGAAAACTTAATAAAACCAATTTCATAACACCCATACACTAACACTCACACACTAACACTCCACACACCCACACACCTACACTTACAAACATTCAACACACCTACTCATTATTCATTTCCCCATTTCCATTATTAATTATTTTAAGTTCATTATTATTTTATTTTCATTTTCTTATTTAGAATTCTGTTTCTAATTTTTTTTCAACTATTCAATCTTTTTATACCTGCAGTTATACATTATCTTGACCCGACCTACCTAGAGAGCCGGGTGATCTGTAACTCAGGATACTCCTACCACAGACACCTTTCTCTATTTAAGATTGTGCATCTCATTAACCTGTGCCTGTAATATGATGTTCAGATAAATAAAGATTTTTGATTGATTGATTGATTGATACAAGAACCCAACATCAACCGTTGGGCAGTTGGCCGCCAGACAACACCCGTCTGGTCGGAGGATCCTCCCTTTTCTATGGTGGATGAGTGAACTTTACACTCTGTTCCTCATACCCCTAAAGGCGTATCGTTTTTTTTTAAATTGTCCATGAATTAAATTGTGACTGTGATTTTCAAGTATTCTTCTCATCATTTGCTTAACATTTATTTTATTCAATATTAAACTTACACAATATTTATATAACACTACTAACTATTTACATAAAAAACTAAAACTAAAAGGACTAACTAAATTAATATAAAAACAAAGGGATCTTTAGGCGTCGAAGTATTCTTCTTATTTTTGGTCACCAGTCGGTTTGCCAAGCGTGATCAATATGGGTCATGAGGTAAATCAATGTTGTAGTGGCGATGATAAAATTTTAAATTATTAGAATACAAACCTTGAGTGCGTTATTGGTCAAGTGGTCGCAAGTTTTACTGTTGAGCATGACGTCCTGGGTTCGATTCCCAGATCGGGAAAAGTGTTATTGGGTTGGTCATCTGGAATTTCTCAGAAGCAGCCCGGAGTCTGGATTTGTACCCGGTTGATGGCAATAGGCTCGCCCCCTATTACATGGGACTTAAACATAACTGGCAGGGTGTGCTATAGGTACACCTCTGACTAACCCTTCGGGGATTACAGGCGTGATGTTATGTTACATATAATGAAACTTCAAACTAATACTAAGATCATTGTGGTCGATACATCCCTACTACATATTTCAGAGTTTCCAAATCAGCATGAAAATACAACAGGAAATTAATTTCTTAAAACTCTACTATGTTCAGTCAGGGAAATTAATGCTTCATCAATTGACCGTCGACCTTTATGAATTTTCCGTGTTATAGCCATTTCATACAACAACTGTCAAAGAATGGCAGTTTTCATTTGAATATACGGACAATTTTAAGATGGTAGTCAATTTGCTGAACATTTAATTTCGCTGAAATTAATCTTCTTTTCGTGTGGTTAGTGACTAACCGAGTTTTAAAGCCGCCCAAGGGCCTTGGACTTGGCTTCACATGTCGTAGAGAAATATCTCTCAGGCATGCCGGTTTCCTCACGATGTTTTCCTTCACCGTTTTTAAAGCAAGTGATAATTATACAATACGCACATGAATCCGAAAAGTCAGAGGTGCGTGCCATGAGTTCGAACTCGAGACCTATGACTTGGCAGTCCGACAGTCACACCACTGGGCTATCACTACTTGCTGACATTAATGTAACTCGTACACATTATTTTTCCATTACTATTTGTTTTGGGTGTAAATTTGTAGAAGTCACGAACTTGCCAATTTCCTCTCTATAGAAGATGATGGTGATGGTGATATCTGTAGTTTACTCACATCAAATGCAGCCAATGTTTCGGGAAGGTGCAGGAATCTGTTCCTGAGCCAGTTGAAGCCAGTTATGGCAGGGTACCAGGAGTAGAAACTTGTCTCCTTCTTCAAGAATTCAAGAACGCGGAACCCGAGTGCATACGACATCTGTCCAGAACGCGTGAGCGCGAACACGTCATCGACTATCTACAATGAAAATAATAATTCTGATTGATTTTAATAAAATTAAAATATTTACAAAAAGAAATAAAAACCACCTTCAAAATGACCAGACTTTTGGAAGTAAGTGCCTTTGCTTATGTTTTTAGTTTAGTACTAGCTTTTGCCCGTAGATTCGCCCGCGTGGAGGTCGGAAATTATCCCACGGAAACTTACTGCCGGGATGAAAGTCTTACATCCATCTTACGTTCAGCCATTATGGCGTGGAAAGGAACAGATAGACAGTACATCTAGATTTCTTAGTTATATGTAACTTTATAATGAACGTATTCGACAATTTATACACATAAACCTTCTGGACGATGTTTAAAACTTCATCACAATCTGTTGCGTGGTTTAGAAGAACAGCACGGACATACAAATAAACAAGGAAAACGAGTTTATTTATAATATGTATAGTTTATACGGAGTAATATTTTTAGACACAGACTCCCGAAACGGTAACCAAGTTTAGCAAATCTATAAGAAATAATGGCGCTTCATACCTGTGCTCTGTTCAAATGATGGATGGTGGTATGGTCCGTATTGAGAGCATTCGCGATCAGTCGCCAGTTATTTTCATCGTAGTTCACACGGTAGATACCTAGAAAAATAAACACGAGGTCAATAATTCCCGAAGTGTAAGGCCACATTCCACCAGTAGTGGTGTTTCTCTCATGTGTCAAGGCGAACCTATTGCTACTAACTCTCTGGGCTGCTAATGAGAATTGTCTGATGAAAAATCCAATAGCCTTATCCTCAAGCTCATCCAATAATGTTTACACTGCTGGGACACAGGCCTCCTCTCTGTGAGAGGGAATGGTGCTGTAATCTACCACGCGTGCCCAGTGCGGGTTGGTAGATGTCACATGTCTTCGAATTTTTGTTTCTAGATCATGCCGGTTTCCTCGCGATATTTTTCTTTACCGTTTTGAGAGCAGTGGTGATGATTTTTTTACACAACGTAAAGCGCCTGTTTAAGTTCGAATCCACGACTTAAAACTTGTATAGTCAGGGGCAATACCATAGGCCACCTCTTTTTTTTTTTAGGGTGGAATATCGTCAAATTACTTCTCCCGCTCTGGGCGGAGCGGGAGGGCGTGTCAGACTTTTACTGACTAAAACCCACCCGTGTTCTTTCAGTTGGCTGTTGCCAAGGGTCCCGGTATCCCTTTCGGACTATGAGGATCCTCAAGTGATACCGTTTTATCATTTTTCGCACATACACAAGTTGTTTGCAAAATTTTATAATAATAATAGTCTCCTTGATCGTTTTCGGCCATGTCGGTCAATCTCAGCGAAGACTAGTCATCGACCAACGAAAGATTATAGTAAACCAGTTTGTGCGCAATAACTGGTGCAAACTCAAACTCAAACTCAAAGCATTTATTTCAAATAAACCAATTACAGATACTTTTGAATGGTCAAGTGGTCGATCAGTCAAAAAGATGAAGCTAGTTGCCCATTCCAAAGCGTAGTAGGTTTCTATGGAGAAAAACGGGCAAGAAACACCACGGAGACTCTTTTAAATCAAAATATTGTTACAATATATTGGTTACATCATTCATGTTGAAATTATTCATGTGAGAACAATGTAAGAAAAAGACGTGCACGTTAAAAGCGTCTGTTATTTAAAGATAAAAACAAAAACAATTAAAAAATAAGAGGTCACTCTCTCTCTTTCCTCACTGACATAGTCCGATGGGACGGCAAGCTAACTAATCTGACTATTACTATAAATGTTCTAACCTTTCTGTTGAACGTTGAATATAACCCATCCATCTACATCTGGGTTATTGATGAAGTCAGTCTTCGTGGTCATTACTCTGGATGGCAGTAGGTTTTGCCAGTCAGGGTTGCTTTGAGTAGTGTAGGTCAGAGGCAGAGGCCAAACTTGATCGGTTGGTGTGGCAGTTGCGCTGATGAAGAACCGGTTCTAATGGTAAAATAACATGAAGTTAATACATATGTACTTGGGAATTTCAAGGCTTTAATTAAGTACATAAATCTGTAATTTTTTCCTATCCAAAATAAAGCAATACATGTCATAATTATGCATATAAAAATATACAATACTGCAGTGCTTTTCAAGGCCAACATTTTTTTTATTCGTCTCAATCAATCTGCCTAGTTTAACCGGATGCAGCTGAATACCAGTACTTTACATGGAGCGACTGCTTATCTGATCTCCACAACCCAGTAACTGGGTAATACCATACCCCTTAGTAAGAGTTGTCAGACTTTCGGGCTTGTGACAACCCGTAACGACTGTCAAAGATCCACGAATGACAGCCGGCACCAACGGCTTAACGTGCTTTCCGAAGCACGTTAAGCCGTTATGTAAAGATGGTCACCCATCTACGGACCAACCCCGGCAAGCGTACCTTAATCATGGATCGGCCCATGCGGCTGTTATTTCTTAGCCACGAGCTCCTAAATTCTAAATTTTTGTTATTCGTCTGTTCCAATTATTTTATTTTTACAAACTGAGCTGAGAGTCTGCTGCTTTTTGAACATCTGAACGAAATGATTACCTGTTCTAGGTCAATGCGACCAGAATCCGAGTTGACGGTAACTTTGAGGACTGGGTATCCTTGCTCTTCTACCCAGTATTTCATGAAGTTGCTAATATCGAAGGTGTTGGAAGGTATTCCATCTTCCGATACTGCTTCGGCAAAGGCACTGTAGAGGTCTGCTGGGAATGCATGTTGGTAAGATCTGGAAATATATTTTTTTTTTTTATTTTTTTTTTTTTATTTATTTATTACAACATGAAAGACCCAGCTAAAAACAACAAAAAAGAAAGGAAACAATAGTCGCCAGACAGCCAATTACAAGTCTTCGTGTTTAGACTTATAATTTATGTTGTGAACATAAATTAACGTAACATATTACTATAAACTATATTTAATAGTTAAAACGATTAAAATAACGAATCGTGTTTGCGATTGAAAAGCGAGAGAAAAAGAAAAAAATCAACAAAAAATAATAATAGTAACTAAAAAGCAGTGCAGCTATTAAAAAAAAAAATGAGGCTTATGCGCGCCTTCTAGCTAATGTTACACTGGTTGTAAAGAGATCCAAATCGTGTTTTTTACATATTTTATTTGAAAAAATTCGGGCATTTCACAATTTAAAAATGCCTTTTATTAGCAAAAATATTCGAATTATGAGCGAGCTAATAAAAGTTTTAATGACCCTGTCAATTTCAGCCTTATTTTGTGCCACTCCTTCCAAAAAAAAAGTATTGAAGGTCTTCTTAATTTTCATTTTGAACATTGTTTGTTTTAATTGTAATAAATTGTTATCTGGTCAAAATAACTTAAATCATAATAAAAATAAGAACATAAAATTACTTTTCCGTCAAGAAGTAGTTCAAAGCTTTTTTAAAAGTATTTTCAGTGAGGAAATGCTTCAGCATGAGAAGTAGCGAAGCTCCCTTGGAATAGCTGATGCCACTGAAGTGTCCAGTGACTTCGGCGGGGCTGTTGACAGTGTGCTGAAGAGCTCTGGTGCTAGTTCCAGAGTCAGCAGATAAAGCATTCTGCAGGTACATAATATTGAACTGATCTGCCAACTCCAACTCTGGGTACACCTGGGAATATATTGATTAAACGATTAGCATCACCAAATAGCAAGCATAATAAAATGAAACATTTTTTTACTTCACATCGTGAATGTAGAATAAAAAGGCAAGGTGAAATTTCAGTGTAATAAACGGGTTGTGACCAGTATTATTTCCAGCGATTATTGACCCCTCTAATACTAGTTTTTCCTAGCATTTAGTTTGTACCAGGAAATATTTTCATCGCTAAAATTAAAAAAAATAAAAATTGTTCCCTAGAAGTTCAAAATACTTTCCATACAAGGGTCATGGCGATTGGTTGCCTTAGCTACTATAATAAAATACACTTACACCATCCATAGCGAAATATTCGAAGTAGCTAGCGAAACCCTCGTTGATCCAGACATTGTCCCACCATCTGCAGGTGATCAGATTACCGAACCACTTGTGAGCGAGCTCGTGAGCAGTTATCGTACCAATGGATAACTTGTCCACAGCATTGGTTTCACCCTCTTCGTACAAGAGGCGGAGCTCCCTAAAAAAAAAACAAAATTGATTAGTACAATTATTGGTTTAACTGGCGAAATCTGGGTGTACTACTCCTCTACTTCTACTTGTAGTAGGACTCCTCTGCCGAACCCTTCGGGGAAACAGGCGTGATGATATATTTTATGTTACTTTAAGTTAGTATATACCAAACAACACTTGAATAGAAAAAAAACAAAATTTGGAAATTAAGGTTTCATATCTATAGTTTGGGATAGCGCCATCTAGTAGTGTAGTCTGGCACTACTAGTATAACATCTACACGAAACTTTACGAAAATTAACGAGACTGAGAAACAGTTCACCAATTGCTTTAAAATACAGTTTTTTTTTGTTCTTTATTTAAATAAGACTGAAATTTATAAAAATACCTGTAAGTCACTAATCCCCAGTTCTCAGTGGCACCTGAAGCCCAGTAAGGTGACGCGATTTGATCGTTCTTGATATTCTCCTCCATCTCATAATACTCGATACCGAAGTAGTTACTAAGCCAGTCTGTTAGAGGAGGTCCGACTTCTAAAGCATAGGCTCCTTGGCCACGAGCATTGGGTCTGGCCAGAATTCTGTATGGCTTTAGTGCATCGTTGTTATCAGCAATCACTTCGAAGCCTTCGCTAATGTGGAAGGTGACCAAGTAAGCTGACATTCTCGGGGTTACCTGGAAGGTCTCCCTGTAGCGACCGGTATCGGTTCTGAAATAATAATTAACATTTTTATTTATGCAAACGTATTTATTATTTATTTACTAGTGCCGCTCCTACTTCGCACGGTTTTTACGACTTGACAAAACATCGAGATTTCTTAGGTAAATGTAACTTTGATATAATGTATTATACACATAAACCTTCCGGAATAAATTCTCTAAAGGATGGTGAAAACTTCATCAAAATCTGTTGAGTGGTTTAGAAGAATAACGCGGACATACCTACCGACAAACACGAAAAGCGACCTTAATTTATAATAATGTATATATGTATAGATGTAGTTTAGTTCATACTGTTTTTGTTCTCGTGTGATTTATTATTAGGTCTTGTATGTTGACGTTTATAACCGTTAATTATTCTTATCCATTATCTTCCACATCGTTTTAGCACTTTCATTATCTTTTGAATATTACTTTTTATCTGATATTCGGAAAGTCCTGGCTGTTGTTTTTATCCTACCCAGAGATTAATCTATTGATTGCTTGGAACCATTTCTGGGAATAGTCGCTATATGTAAAGCAATATGATTGATGATGCGGTAAACAAAACGTCTGTTATTTGAGTAGGTAGCTGGCTTATGCACGCTTAGTGGGCCGCTCCATAAATATTGCAAAAATTCTCCTACATCACTTTCGTGCATTTTATATGGACTATCGTTCACTACAGGTGGGCTTTGCGATGCGCTGCAGCCCGATACGGCTGTAAATATGCGATAGAATTAATACGAGATCGACAAACAGACAGAGTTACTGTCGCATTTGTATTACTAGTATCTAGTAACATATGCATGAATGGATATATCTGCAGTAAAAACAATACTCACAGAGTGCTCCCAGCCAACGGCATATTAGAGTAAGTTTCAGTAAAGGTTGCTGGTCTGTTGATGATGATTCTGAAGGTAGATTTGAAGCCAGGCTCATCAAAGCTGGGGAATGCCTGTCTCGAGTTAGTGGGCTGCAGATGAGTGGCTGCGTACCATCTGCAAAAGTAAAAATCATGTTATCTCAATAAAAACTCAAAGATGATGACAAATTGGAAACATCATGACACTCCTTTTAGTTCATCGCTGTTTGGAATTCATGTGATTCTCAAAAAATAACAACGCCTGAAATCGTACTCGTTGCAGGCTCCATTTCAGGTGCTTTTTTTGGATACTCCCCCTGTCACCCGACTATCTTTCCCGACTACCTCACCACTGTAACGAAATATCTAAAGAAAAGTTTAGTTTTGTAACTATTCTGATATTCATACCTACATTCAGTCTCGTTTTGCTGACGATTAAGATGAGTATGAGGATCAAAATAGTTACTAAGCGACACTTTTGTGTGGGTACCTACTTTATTGTAATGGCGAGACGGGAATAAGCCATTTTTTTATGTCATGCAGTGAGACCAAGAAAAAAATATTGTCCTCACCGTAATTGACCACTCTCGTCCTTGTAGCTTCCTCGAAACACACCTCTGGAAAGAGGCGTCTCATTGATGTTACCGACATAGTTCACAGTCAGGATGTACTGAGCCCCATTAACCAAGTTTTCGCCCGCAGGCAAGTTGACTTTCAGGAAGTGGTACTCTCTAATGCGTTCGAATGGAGTTGTGTCATGCAGTGGAACATCTTGGCCATCTACGCTCGTTAGAGTTACCCCTACAATGCTTCTAACGTTTTCCTGAATGATGAGGGCATTGAGTCCAGCAGTCTTCACCTGTGAAATAAATTATATGAAATATTAATTTTGATCCACGGCTATGTTACTACAATTTGGTATTTATTTTCAATCCCAAAGCTTGGCATAACTTTAGATAGATTACTGATTAGTATATTTAGGTATTTAATTTTTGTAATGACTACAAAATCTTCAGGTGTAAAAATACTAATTTGTCTAATGTGTTTATCGTTGAGAAGTGGTAGATCTTAACAATAATATTATAAAGAGAAACAATATTTTAGTATTTTTGTTTGTTACGCTTTCACAGCGAAACGCCAGAACCGATTTTGATGAAATTCGTTAAGGGGATACTTTGAACTTTGGGAAACGACATTGGCTAATTTTTATCGTGATAACACGTGGGGGAAGCCGCGGGTGGAAGCTAGTTCTTTATAAAATTGTCCTGGTAAGACCTGTTTACTTACCTCAACAGTAATTTTGACAATACCATCAAAAGTAAAGATTGCATTGCTACCACTAGCTGTGAAGTAAGGTGTGATTTCTAAATCATAGTGTATTGGGTCCAAGTCCTCAGGGAGTCGGTAGGCATCAGATGCAGCAGTGTTACGGGACTCTGCTTCTTCGACATCCAACGGCAAAGGTATGTCAGCCTTAATGGCAGCGACAAGCGCCAGGAGTATGAGGCTGATGTAACGCATGGTGACGCCTGAAATTTAATGGTTGGTTTATAATAACTATTAATGTATGTATAAAAACAAGTTATGCGGCTGTCTAAAAAAACTTATGCGTGAAGTTTCTATTTTTTAGTTTGATAAAATTACAAGGACAAGCGTAGTTATATAACTTGTAGTAACTTACAGTGTCTCGATGCAATTAGGCCCTATGTAAAACTAAACGAGACGAAATTATTTAAATAATATGTATATATTCGAAATCTCCGTTTTGTTTAACTTACGTGGCACTTTTAAATTTTATAAAATCCAAAGGATTTTTTTTTTTTGCTAACTTTATAATTATTTTTCGTTGCAATCTGAACACTTCGTATCCCTAGTATTGAAATGACTGCAGTTAGGCATAACAAAAATAGGCATAATAAAGACGTACCTGCTCAACAGTTACACCATGCGAAATGAATTCCAAGTCTATAATTTTTGGTGGTTATAATGAGTTATAATATATTATTTTTATTGTAAATTTTATCAGGATTATGGTACCAATATCAGTCGCAAGGCTTGATAAACGATTATTATCCAAAAACGTTTATCTTTCGATAAATAATTAGATAAAATTATAGTAGAACAGCTAAAAACTTAGCCCTCACGATTTGTTTGAAAGCATTTAAAAATCTAAACAAGTATAGTATTACCGGTACACATAATTTCACCCAAACATCTCACACTGAAGGTACACATCCGACCGAAGATTGGCGACATAAAATTAGATACGTCAGATATTTCGGCCTGGGACTTAGGTAGCTAAACAGTTACTTCAGTGCAGTGTTTGTTTATTAAAGTTACATATAGTAACTTGCAGCAACTACGTATAAAATATCGAGTAGCCAAAACATGGATCTTGTGAGGGCTAAGTGCGAAGTTGTTATGCTATGGCAGGAATTTAGATGGAGTACCTACTATAATATTATAGTGCTTTATTAATTGATGAATTAGGATCTTATCTATATGTTACTCATAGGATTTATGACGAAGGCATAGAATTCGGGACTTTTATTTTGTTTTCATGCAATCATCATCATCATCAGCCTTTAGTAGTTCACTGCTGGACAAAGGCCTCCCCAATTGCACGCCATTCAGCTCGATTCTCGGCAATTGTGCAATGATGAACCAAAATCTTCCGTAAGAGTATACTAGTACAAATATTATTTTTCGCTATAGTATACCTACCACTGCCACATCTGCCACGTCCGTTTTGTTTTTGGCGTAATTCTCGTATCCAGCGGATTCCTGCGGCCTTCACCAGGTCATCGGTCCACCGTGTGGGAGGACTTTCGACGCTACGTCTTCCATTACGCGGTCGCCACTCGATAACCTTTTGGCCCTATCAGCCATCTGTTTTGCTAGCATTGTACCATACCCACTGCCATTTCAGGTAAATGCGTGTGTTGGTGCGTGTTAACATGTGGAGCTCGTGGCTAAATAATAACAGGCGTACGGGTCGATCCTTCAGGTTAAGCTACGCTTGCCGGGGTTGGTCCGTGACCATCTTTACAAATCATAACTCCTCCGTGCCTCGGAAAGCACTTAAGCCGTTAGTCCCGTCTGTCATTCGTGGATCTTTGACAGTCGTTACGGTTCGTCAGAAGCCCGAAAGTCTGATAACCAGTCTTACCAAGAGGTATCGTATTACCCAGTTAATGGGTTGTGGAGTTCAGATAGGCAGTCGCTCCATGTAAAATACTGGTATTCAGCTGCATTCAGTTAAACTGGAAACCAACCACAACAGCACCGCGCAACTCTGCACCATAAATATAATCTGCACACGTGGTGAATGAGAGCTAGACTTTAAAGTTTAACATTTTGACCGTCACCACACTTCTGCTTTAAGTGTGCGTGTGCGCCGTCACTCAGGACTCAGCCTTTAGGCTTGAATTCCTCCTACGCTGATGTCGGTCGCGTACGTCGGTCGCACGTACGTATATACATTGTGTTCTATAAGCACCATACAGCGACGCTGACGTCGGCGGCGCGTACTACGATGCTACGCGTACGCGACCGACATCAGCTTAGGAGCAATTCAAGCCTTAGTGTGTTGCGCCCTGGAGGGAAAGTACTTTAAGAGGAGACGTAGTCATATGGTTATTGCGCCCTGGAGGGAAAGTACTTTAAGAGAGAGAGGAGACGTAGTCATATGGTCATTGGCGTTCATTCCGTACTAACGTTGATTATATTTTAGAAATTATAATAATACAGCCAAAAAAAACATAGGGACATGGTAGAGTGGTATTATACATTATTTAGTAAAAAATATATTTGATCTAAGTATCATTAGCCAGGGAGCAAACAGAGAAATAAGTTAGTATGGGACAGAATCTGTGTTTTTTTAGATTTTCCTCGCTTATGGGCTAAACACCAGAGGCTAGTGTGTATGCTCGGAAGTACTTTAGAATTTTGATGATCAGTGAGTGTGTCAGTGACAATTTGAGGAACTTTGACTTGCAATAATACCTAGTTAAAATATCTAGTTATTTATGCGCTCTGGGTCACTGAAAATTCAGGCTTTATCCACAACGAAGTTACAGGGGGTCGAAAATGTCCTGAATTGCTTCGAGAAAAGAATGGTACGACTGTGCCATTGTTTGTTTGTTTTTGCTCGAATACTAGCACCGCACTACCGTTCCTCCAGACACTCAGATGATAAAAAAAACTATGATAAAAACATCGTATAAAATTTTAATTTTAACAATAAATACATTAACAACATTGCTTAAATCTATAACAATTAAACAACCAGTAAGATGAGAGCCATAGTGACTATCATGGCCAAGGAAGTCACTGCCATAGTCGCGCTTCCCCGGGCTGCTTCGATGAGTTGTTCAGAATTGGCCGTGCCCCAAGCCATGTTAGCACGAGCAGAGTTGATAGCGCTGACTGCAGAAGAGTATTGAGGTATGCTCGTTTGTGAGGAGCGAAGCCAATCCTCGTACTGCAAGAGAGAAAGAAAAAAAAAGTATTTAATACACAAACTTTTTCGACTCTGTTCGTGTCGATGGTACTTTTTTATATTGTTTGAGCCCAATGCCACGTTGATTGCGACATTCAGGACACTCCAACAAGTGGGACATGGTTTGATCAGCAGCACCACATTCACACTGGATGTCGTATGTCAGTATTATGACCGTAGATGTGTCAGTACAATATTACACAAACTATAGCATGCATAATCAGCGTAGTAGTTAGTAATGTTCCCACTGCTGGGACACAGGCCTCCTCTATGTGAGAGGGAGTGGGCCGTATTCCACCACGCGGGCCCAGTGCGGGTTGGTAGATGTCACATGTCTTCGAATTGTTGGTTCTAGGACATGCCGGTTTCCTCACGATGTTTTCCTTCACCGTTTTGAGAGCAGTGGTGATGAAATAATGTACACAAAGTAAAGCGCCAATCTGGGCTCGAACCTACGACTTACAACTCGTAAGTTGCGACCGTTATCCCTGGGCCACCACTGCCATCAAAACACACAAAAAGCAAACTATGAATGACACAAACAGAAAAATAAAAACAGATTAAAAAATAACAGAAAGGCAAGAGGTCAAGAAAAGAAGTAATACACAGTTAGTTCTTGAAAAACAACAACATAACATCCCGCATGTTTTCCCTGAAGGGTTAGTCAGAGATATACCTATAATTCACCCACATTTCACCAGATTTAAGTTCATGTAGTAGAAGGCGAGTCTATTGCCATCAGCTGCGCAAATATGCAAAATGGTAGACTCCAGGATACAACTGAGAAATTCTTGATAAAAAAACCCAATAACACTTAGCCTGACCTGGGAATTGAACCCAGGACCTCATGCCTAGCGGCAGACCTTAGGACAATACTCCTTCATCATTCTTCTTCAAAAGAATCTAGTTCGAAATGCGGACTTTTTGCCTGGTCACCAGTTTAATGGAATTCGATGTTAAGATCGTAATTGACCTGTCAAATGTCGACTTTATTCATGCATTCAACAGGTTATGTTGGTTTATTCCAGAAATCCCCACCGACAAATGCCCACCAGTGGGGATTGTTACTTTTTTTTCCAGAAATCCCCACTAGTTTAATTAAATAATAAATAAATAAATAAAATTTATTCAAGTATAAAGTATAACTATGATTTACATTAATTACAATCGAAGAAAAATTAATTCTAACTGTAATGTAGACTTGCCTGAGCTAGGTTTATGAAAACCTGTGTTTCAGGCCGTCAATTTACATCAAACATTTTAAAAAGAAGGCAACAATTAATTTACTAGAAGCTAAATCAAAAGAAGACATAACATTTTCAATGAATTGAAGAGTAACTATTTGAGTGCCTATATTACTTATTTTAAAACTAGATTATGTTTAAATAAAATTACTGAATAATATTAAAGCAGATAAAGTGGAGACTAAAGTAGGTAAAGGAAAGAAGTTTTATTTTAAAATTTCTAGTAGTTTTTCCGTGTCTGCGTAATTCAGTTTTGCCAAATATTCCTGTACTAGTGACTTACACCTATTATAACTTAAACTATAAATTTTTAGCACTCTGTTAAACTGGTTATA
Source organism: Lithophane ornitopus (assembly GCA_948473465.1). Lineage (NCBI taxonomy): Eukaryota > Metazoa > Arthropoda > Insecta > Lepidoptera > Noctuidae > Lithophane > Lithophane ornitopus. The sequence goes on along the minus strand of OX419621.1, from coordinate 15,272,820 downwards.
CAAGTAGGGTCCTAAAAATAAATAAAATCGATTAGCAAAAGCATGTTTAGTCTGAGAGTTAGCACAAACCAAATCTTTTCTTCTCCTATCTGAAGGTACTGGGTTATAATAAAGTTCAGTGTGTTGGAATAAAACTACATTCAAAACAAATAATTGACGTACCGTAAGCACCTTACATGCTATAAAAAGCTGGTGTGTGGGAAATCTAAATGGACGAAAAGTAGCAACCTTTAAAACTGCTCTTTGGGCGCGTTCTAGGTGCAGTAAAAAGGTAATAATAGATTGACACAACGCCAAATAAACTTGTCTAATTAATTTAAAGTCGGCAATGTTACGTAAATTTTTAAAAATGTATATTAGTTTACGCACTCTGGTGCATAATAAATCGATGTGTTTGCGGAAATTCAGATTTGTGTCAATCGTGACGCCTAGATATTTAATGTGGTCGGTTTTAGTTAAAGTGGGACAAGTGCATGCAATGTCAGCATAATGTAAATTACAATTGTTATGCGCTTGAATGTTCAGATTAGTAAGCGTTGGATTAGTATTTCTCATTGTAAACAATAGGTACTTGGTTTTATCTGTATTTAATGTTAAGAGATTTTCATGAAGCCAATTAGACACCGCATTAAAGCCATTCTGTGCTACCTCATAGACCTCGGCTTTTGATTTAGCTGCAAATAGTAGGGCTGTGTCATCCGCATATGACATAATTACATCATTTTGGAGTGTCAAATTGCACAGGTCATTAATATAGATTAAAAATAACGTAGGACCCAAAATACTACCTTGTGGGATTCCATAACAGCTATTCTTAACTTCAGAACTCATGCACCGACCTATTTTTACACACTGATGGCGGTCGCTAAGGTAATCAGATAATAATTGCAATTGTACTCCCCGTATTCCCATCATTTCCAGCTTGTACACAAGCAAACTACAAGAAATTGTGTCAAAAGCCTTGGCTAGGTCTAAAAATATCCCTAGGGTGTGCATGCCGTTATCCAGGTTTGTGCTTATAAAATTTGTCAGATGGTGAACTGCTTGGCTTGTTGATCTTTTAGGCCTAAAACCAAATTGATGATCAGAGAGTAATTTATTACTTTCAAGATATTGTACTAATCTACTGTTTATAATTTTTTCCAAAATCTTTGAGAGGCCTGTTAAAACTGAAATTGGCCTGTAGTTATTTACACAATTTTTGTCTCCAGCTTTAAACACAGGGGTGACTACGGCTTTTTTAAGCATTTTAGGAAAAATTCCTTTTGTTAAGCATAACTGAAAAATGTGAGTCAAGGGAGGAGCAATGACGTATTTAAATCTTTTGAGTATGCTATTAGGTATGTCGTCACATTCTATGGCACACATTTCCTTTAATCCGTCTATTATCCTTACTACCTCATTAACATCAGTATCTAATAAGACAAAAGAGTTTCGTGTCGCAAATGTCTTAGCTTGGCTTTGGGTGGGAAAACATCTATCAGATGATAAGGATTTTTCTGCTAAGTCTTTTCCTACGTTAATGAAGAAGTTATTAGCTTTGTTTGCTGCTTCGGTAGGGCTTAGCTCAGAAGATAAAAGATCAAGCGCAGGTTCGGAATTTTTTGACATAATAGTGTTAGTTTTTATGAATTTCCATATAAGTTTACTGTTTTTACCTGCTTTCTGTAGTTGACTTTGATCATATTGTTGTTTTAGCTTTTTCAACAGATTATTACAGAAATTCCTATATCGTTTGTAAGTAATTAATATTGGTTTATTATCCGGTGCATTTTTGGATTTTAGGTGAAGTTTATCTCTATGTCTGATACAATTAACTCAGCCTAGTGGGGATTTTTGGAAATCAATAATCCCCACCCGGTGTTGTTGTTTCTAAATTATTAAAAGAAAATGTGTTAATCAATACGTTTAATTAGTTAAGTGCCTACCTAAGTAATTATAATTAACTTTCATTATAAATTGTTTGAAACGTAAATCGAAAATATTTGCAACAATTGACTGGATTAAAACAAAAATTATTTAAACTCAAACTCAAAGCAACTCAAACTCAAACCATATTTCAAATAAACCAATGACCTACAGGCACTTTTAAATTGTCAAGGGGTCGGTCAGTCAGAAAGATGAAGCTAGTTGCACATTCCAAAGCGTACAAGTTCCTATGGAAAAGAACGGGCAAGAAACTCTACGGACATTCTTTTAAATCAGTATATTGTTACAATTTAAACAATTATTATGTTATTGTTACATTATTCATGTGGAAATTATACACGTGAGTACAATGTAGAAAAAAGTGCACGATAAAACCGTCCGTAATTAAAAGTAAAAAAAAAAAATTCAATTAAAAAATTAAAATAAGCCGTGACAGCTAAGAGATGATCAGTCCCTACAGATGGCGCCCGTTCACGAACATAGTTTTTTCTATATTATATTTCTTTTTTATACCTAGTGATAAAAGCAATATCTAACAGTTACGTCTGGGAAGAACTCTTTAATAGCATTAATCGTGGCCTTTTCGAATCGCATCTGAACGTTTGTGGGTTTCAAATGTGTATACTGGATTTTATTATGAAAAAAAAATGTTACAAGATTTCTGTGTTTTGTCACTCATCAAAACGTACAACAGTGGCACGATATGTGTCTTCTCATTGGTGCTAACATGAACACCATGTACTGTATAAAGTTGATAAAATGGAAAACAATACCTTATGAACGTCCCATCCTCAAAAAAATGTTTTATAGTTTTTATGCGGTTGATATGTATGATAAACCAGATTTCCGGTGACTGAAGTTTTGCAATATTTGCCGCGAAAATCAATTTATAATGAATAATTCTGAAATAATTAACTAATTGATTAACTAGATTAATTAATTGATTTACGCATTTTTGTTTAAACATTTAGAAACAGTAACACTTGGTGGGGATTGTTACTTATTTTTCGAAAAATCCCCACTAGGCTGAGTTAATTAAACTAGTGGGGATTTCTGGAAAAAAAAGTAACAATCCCCACTGGTGGGGATTTGCCGGTGGGGATTTCTGGAATAAATCGTTATGTTTAGTGTTACGATTGACCGCTGTCTTAACAATCTGTTAGAACAAAATAATATTGAGTCATTAATGTTTATGAGTACATATGCTTACGGACCTACGATTCAGTAATATCCTGATTGCCTTTCAAGATAAAGATACTACAGGAGGGATATTGATGACGTAAATGCGTTGTGTTGGATTTTATAAAAGTAATATTTAAAAAATACCAATGGGTCATCATTATTTTATCTCTTGAGAATCTTATCAAAAGTAATTGGCCACCTAATTAATGAATAATTTAATAATCTATATAAACACAATGACACATCAATACATTCCTAACATAACATTAACATCACGCCTGTAATTCCCGTAGGGTTAAAATGATTACATACATTATGTATATAACACAAATAACTATTCAAACGAGGTACTAAATTGAATGCCTAACTAACTATACAAATAAATACAAAAAAAAGAGGCTTCCAAGTACTCGTCCGCATGCTGTGATACAAAACGTGCCTTTATTTTACATGGAGCGACTGCCTATCCGACCACCACAACCCAGTTACTGGGTAACACGATACCCCTTGGTAAGACTGGACACATCAATACATTCCTAATATAACATTAACATCACGCCTGTAATTCCCGTAGGGTTAAAATGATTACATACATTATGTATATAACACAAATAACTATTCAAACGAGGTACTAAATTGAATGCCTAACTAACTATACAAATAAATACAAAAAAAAGAGGCTTCCAAGTACTCGTCCGCATGCTGTGATCCAAAACGTGCCTTTATTTTACATGGAGCGACTGCCTATCCGACCTCCACAACCCAGTTACTGGGTAACACGATACCCCTTGGTAAGACTGGTTGTTAGAATTTCGGGCTTCTGACGACCCTTAAGGAGTGTCAAAGATCCACGAATGACAACCGGGACCAACGGCTTAACTTGCTTTCCGAGGCACGGAGGAGTCTCGATATGTACAGATGGTCACCCATCCACGGACCAACCCCGGAAAGCGTAGCTTAACCTGATGGATCGACCCGTGCGGCTGTTATTACTTATCCATACTATATTACTTAGCCATGAGCTCCTTTACACAAGATAACATAAAGAAGATAAACAATTAAACTTACTTCAACCAATCCAGGCTCGTCCAAGTACGAAGCTACGTTAGACAATGCGCTGTGCACTGGTCGGGGAGGGGAGTCTTCAATGTACCTGAATTAAAAGTAAAAATAACATTTATAATAAAAAATGGGAATCAACACGTAACATACATACCATCACTGCAGTATATATTCCCCAGATGGACAGAGATGCATCCATACAGTACACCCACTTTATTTCAGTGACTATAAGTCTAATATGTATAATTGGCGGCTGTTAAATTCCATATGAAAAACCCAATATCCACCCTCAATCCAAATAAAAAACCAAGACAGTGCTGTCAACAGTGACGTGAGGCCGGTTTCATAAACATGATTGTGTGCACTTAGTGAGGTGTAGTTTGATTGTAAATGGTTATAAATTTGTACGTGTGAGTGTGTATGCACAGAGCGGAGGTGTGGTTTTGGCATGCTTCACTGTCTTTCGCAGCGCTCTGTCTTGGTTTTTTATTTGGTCTGAGTCGTCTGAGTAACCACCGTACTTATGTTTTCCGAACACCATGTTAAAGATACTGGTTCCAAGTTTTGAATATACTTTTTGCAAACAGTTCTGTGTTCAATGGCGTTTTCGCATTAAGCAATTTTTCCCACTGAGGTTTCGAACCGACCTACTATCGAACTAATAAATTACCGAACTAATAAGCAATCGCTGTAGGCTTTTTCGCAACAGGATTTTTCCCACAAACGTTACATCGCACCAATAAAGCATCGATGGAATAAAACATCGTAAAACTGAATTATCGACACACCGTGTTCGATATAATAAAATTCAAATCATCAACTTTCGTAATCAAGTAGGGAACCCTTTGCAGACATGCTACTTCAAGCATTGGTGAGCAGTGGTTTTGTAATTTCATAAAGGTCCTTAGCTAATGTACAGTGCTACAAGGATCTTTTGGTACTTGAATGGCAGTGACAGGGGGTCGGTTCTTGGTTAACATTTGTGATGATTTTTGTGAAATTGTATTGAAAAAGCAAGAAGGCAGCGTTAGATCTGATTTTTGCTGCGCGCCGTAAGATCCTTGTACAGCTAGTTTTAATTAGTTTGTCGTATTTCTGCATAATTTCAGACTTCAATACTAACTCTTCTCTGATTTCATCGATGTGGGTTTTCACAAACTCCAGGACGGTGTTAACATTCTCTTGGTTGCCGAGCAGAGCATAGTTGAAAGCGTTGAGTTTGTCGTGCGACCTCACTTCTTTTGTTAGAGTCAGCTGTAAGTATCTGAAATAAAATATTACGCAATTTTCATTAGCAGCAAAAAAAAACACTGTTATATCCATTTTTTTAAGAGCTGGAAGTGTAATTATCGGAGACACCTTACGATGCAGGCAGTAACCATTTTTAACCGACATCAAACAAACCAACTGAAACAAAACTAAAAACACCGACTTCCGAAATTAAAGTATGTCTGTGTAGTGTTTTTTTTAAGTAAGCAATTTTTTATTATTTTTTATTTTTACTATTTTGAACTTTTAAGGCGACGTTCACAGCACTCCTATAGTAAGTCGGCCGTCATCTGTGAGAATGTATGGAAAACAAAGGACAGCCAGTCGGCAGCTGACGTTTATTTTCTCATACATTTTGAACTAGACGCTCACAGTCGGCGGCCGACTATACGTTTGGTGTAAATGAGGCCTATTTTACATATAAGGGCCAATCTTATCCCGGGTTAGTTATGGGTTTGTTTATTTAGAAAATCATGCGGTAAATATTATTTATTTATTTATTTAGTGCTTAAGCACACAAATGTATAGAGGCGGACTTAATGCATTTTAAGGCATTTTCTACCAGTCAACCTAACAAACAAAACAAAATAACGTCATCTTTCACGTGTTCTACCTCATTTTAGGGTCAATTTACTCACTTTGATTCAGTTTGGAATAGATATCGCCTACAATTGTTAGCAAGTTACCTGGTCAACAAAACAGGATCTTTTGCAGCTCCCAGTCCTCGTAACATTTCAAGTTGATCATTGGCGTAGTTCGACTCCCTGTATCGTTTTAGCAAGTAGTCAAAGTCATTCACGTCACCCTCTCTCATAGCTGTTACGTAGACGTTGCGACGCACGCGAGCATTGACCCTGTAACAAATAGAGTTGTTGAAATTGACTGGCTGTCTTACAAACATTTCTTTTTTTTATTTGATCAATAAATACATAGAGTACAATGAGAAACTTAAAAAAGCATCACATAATACTAATGTATAAGTGATGTTTTTTTAAGTTTCTCATACATTTCTCATAATTTCTTATACGAAAGGCCCTAGACAAAGTGTCATTCGATCAGCGATTTAATAAAGATGATGGAAAAGGCAAAAATGTATAGGTCTGACATTAGCTATCGAAAAGCATATGTTAATCCTGGTGAAAGTCGTTGTAGAAATACGAATCGCGTCCAAATGACTTTGACATTGACTTTGACACCAGGGCGCTGTTCGTGGACTTAATTTGTTATTTTTTTGTGAAAATTGAATAAACAAAATGGCGCCGTTAGTTCTGATTTTGGCCACACGTCAAGGAATCCTTGTACAGCTATAGAAACTTGTACGTCGCAAATGGAGACGTCAAAAATGTGAAAGAACGAGTTCATAATAAGGGTCAGTTCACACCGAGACGCGACGCGCACTTTTTTATGTACCAATACACTATCGAATTTATTCACTACACAATGAGGTACACGCGCTGCGCAGCACAGCAGTAATAATTGTTTTCTGTTTTTATAGTTTTAAGGTGTATTTTTCTGCTGCAATTCCAATAAACGCATTTTTCTTTCTTTCACCGCGCATTTGAGCGTACTTTGACACGTGTCAACACTCGCACTAAAATTAAAACTTTTCGTGAAGAAAATAAGTTCGATAATTGTTAAAAAGTGCGTGCAGCGTCACGTCGCTTCACGTCGCGGTTTAAAATGACCCTTATGTGACAAAATCCAAAAGTGACCAATGTTTTCGAGGTGACTATACTATACATGATTTGATAAAAATACTCACGGCACTTCATTATCTCTCAAGTCAACGAAGCGGTCCCAGGAATCCTGGTTACACTCCTTATGGCCAAGAGTGCAAGCGAAGTGTAGAATGGCCTGCCTTGCCATGCTAGTGGTAGGTGTCTCATTGGCAGTAGGCTCAAAACCTAGGGTAGTGATGGCATGCTCCATCAAACCTAAGATGATTTCCTGGAATCGAGGATTAGTTTTGAAAAGTTAGATTTTGAAAATGTAACACGAGACGTATTAAAGGAGTCAATAAAAATAAAATGATAATCATTTGGATGGGATAACGTGGTACTTATGTCCGTTTTCAGTAACACTAGGAGACACTTAAATGTAATGCCTAAATATTATTGCACTGTTTGATTTTCAATTCTCGGCACTGAACCAAGTGTTAAAAATCCGACAGTGTGTCAGTGAAAATAGGCATTATTCTTTTGAAAATCGACATTCAAGTCTGCACAAACATATGACCCAAGCAAGTAAACCCGCAGTGTAGTGTTACTATAAAATGCAATTGCAGTCAACTTCAATTAGAAAGTATTTGAGTTTGCTGACTGGCTATCTTTTTTACCATTTTTGGCATTTTCTTTAATAAGTTGTGCCAATACCAGAGAACAAAAAAAGCAAGAAAATTAGTAAATATAAAGTCAAGGAAATAATGTTGTTTATCAAATTGACACACTCCGTCAATTTGTCGTGTTACAACCATTTCATACAATTGTCCAAGAATGACTTGAATATACGGACAGTTTAAGTTGGTAGTTAATTTGATAAACCATTAATTTCCTCAACTTCACAGCCAATTATAGCTGCAAAATATGGCTTAAAGTGTCACTTACATCAAACTCAGCTTGTTGCTCAGGCAAGTGCCTCAGTCGGTTCCTGTACCAAGTGAAGCCAGTGATCGCTGGGTCCCACACATGGAAATTGGTCTCTTTGGCCAGGAACCTCAGGATGTCGAATCCGAAGGTCAAGTCCATTCTTTCAGACCTCATCAAAGCGAACACATCGTCGACAACCTACGACCATTTGACAACATTTCAAAATGTATAAGCCGGTAAAACAAAAATACCATTTCTAGATTTTTCTATCCCGAGTTAGAAAATACTTTGTTTATTTTTAGTTTTAAATATTAAAATTGTAAGAACCATGTCAATATTAAGAGCGTTTATTCTGAAAGTTGGCAACGTCACGAATAACTGTCAAATATTTACCTGTTTTGATTAATTTGGCAATATTACTCTATGGAAATATGAAATATGGCTGGACAACTGTCTAAAATATTGATTATGAATTGCAATTATAACACTGAATTTACGTTGTAACCAGTTTTTTAGATGTAAAAAACGCATTTGGAAAGTTTCCAAATCCTTTTTTTACAACTAAAACGAAATATTCGGTGTTACGATATTATTTATTGCATTTTACAATCCATATTTTAATAAAATAATATTCCCAAATTAAACAAAACAGTGAAATATTTGACATCTATTTGTTTTATTTATTTGTTTATTTCAGAATAAAGGCTCTTAAAGCCGGCGCCAGACACAGTCACAAATATGTGAACACTTTTGAGGTACAGTAATAAATGTGACATCAAACTTTGATCAAATACCCAAACACCCGTGACATGTGTTCAAAAAAATGTTCAAATGTGTGTTGTTGTGTCTGGCGCCGGTATAATAGGGAATGACAACACAACACCTGTAGGTTACCTGTGCTCTGTTTAAGTGGTGAATTAATCCTGGCTCATTGCGTAGGGCTTCACTTATTAAAGTCCAACTTCTAGGATCGTAATTTACTCTGTAGTGCCCTGAAACATAATTTTTCATTAATTAATTAATTAACAATTTGATGTATGACATCATTCTCCTGCTCTTATCCCAATTTAGTAGGTACGCTGCCGTCGACACGCATCGATGGCTGCAGTTGCCTCTGCCATTGGCAACGTACTGCTCGTGTTTATGAGCAATCGATCTGCCTAGCCAACTATATTGTAGTCGGCTTCCATTCCAACCGGAATGCAGCTGTGAACCAGTATTTTACACGGAGCGACTGCCTATCTGACATCCACTACCCAGTAACTGGGTAATACGATACCCCTTGGCAAGACCCGTAACGACTGTCAAAAATCCACAAATGACAACGGGCTTTCCGAGACACGGAGGAGTCTCTGTATGTAAAGATGGTCACCCATCCATGGACCAGCCCCGGCAAGCCTAGCTTAACCTATTGGATCGACCCGTGCGGAATTTATTACCTAGGTACTTACGAACTCGTGTATATGAGCACTAAGTAAATACTTATAAACTACATACCGTGCTGCAGGTTGTTGAATATCACCCACTCTTCTCCGGAATTCTTTGTGATTGTCTCACTTTGCCGAGTCATCATACGAACGGGTTTCAAATTGTCAAAGTTGCGGTCACTCTTCGTAGAGAACGTGATGGGGATGGGGTATATCCTTGTATCGGGTTCGGTATTGGGGTTCAGGAAGAAACGTTCCTAAAATTTGTAGAAGTTATTAGAAAAACCATGGTTCAGTTAAATGACAGTTTGTATGTACCTAGCCTCTAGCATAAACGGGCGATGTGAACCTAACGTAAATTTTTAATCGATGACACAACTCTTTTTGGATGGTCTTAAATATTGCCTTAAAAATAAATTATTGACAAAACACTGACAGACAACGCCCAGCCTGAATCGCTCCCTCTAAAAGCTTGAAAATTTGTACTTTCCTTTAAAATTAACCCGGGGTTAATTATAATAAGGGACGAAATTTTTTATGGAAATTAGTTAGTTTTACTGGTGGGAATCCCATAAAGCACACGGCTTATCTTAACAAATAATATAAATGCGAAAGTGAGCTTGTTTGTTTGTAACGCTTTCACGCTAAAACGGCTGAACGGATTTGGATGAAATTTGGCACAGGGGTAGACCATAACCTGAAATAGTACATAGGATACCTTTTATCCCGATATTCCTATGGGATCGAGACTTACGCGAGAAAGCGTAAAACCGCGGGGCGCAGCTAGTAACTAAATAAAACGAATGAAAAAAAAATTGCAGTAGCCTTTTGCTAAGTACAAACCTGCGTAAACGTCATTTCTCCAGCTGAATGATTGATTACAACATTCAAAATAGGATATCCTGGATCATTGACCCAAACTCTGTAGTATTCCGCAAAACTGAAACCAGGGTAATCAGCCAAGCTTCCGTCTTCTTCAATAGCTTGAGTCATGGCTTCCAATAGATCATATTGATCGGTAGGTTCATAGAGGCTGCCAAAACATAAGTATATTAGTATGGTCTTTTTCTTTGAGTTAACGGTATTTACATTATACAGGGTGTGAGGGGCATAGACTATGAAATCATTACATAATTCTAGACACACCAGCGTCCCTTACAACCTGTATAAAATTGTTAAAAATATAAAATCTTAAAACTCCCTTACATACACAATTTTCGCACTAAAGTTAAATAATATAATAATATTGTAACGTTCTCATTTTGAAAGTTACCCAAGAAAATCATACTAACTTGTTCATAAGGAAGTATCTACAAGACTTTTGGAAGGTGTCCAATCCAATAATGTCAGCAGTCATTCTGAGGAATGAAGCGGCTTTGGAGTAGCTGATAGTTCCAAAGTGGCCAGTAACTTGAGCTGGGGTGTTGACGTCGTGGTTCATAGGAACCGTGCTGGCACCAGAGTCAAAAGCTAAGGAATTCTGTAGATAGCGACCGTTGAAGTGGTCGGGAAACTCGTACTCAGGGAACATCTAGAAGAAAAAAAGAGCGAGTGGGTCACCAAAATTCTTCGAGTTTTTTACAAAATATTTTACTAAGTAGTTTCGTGTTTCTACAATATGAAGTTCTCCATCATTTTCTGATGAATGTCCTCGAAAATACACAAGAAGGCAACCATACACAATTTACATTCTGAAATTATGTGCAATACAAAGGTATCAACAATATTTTGGTTGCAATGGATTTTGAACTTTGTCATGTGTTACATTGAGTTTGTGGTTCTAAAACATGATCTATGTTTTTAATCAATCAATCAATCAATCAAAAATCTTTATTTATCTCAACATCATATTACAGGCACAGGTTAATGAGATGCACAATCTTAAATAGAGAAAGGTGTCTGTGGTAGGAGTATCCTGAGTTACAGATCACCCGGCTCTCTTAGTAGGTCGGGTCAAGATAATGTATAACTGCAGGTATAAAAAGATTGACTAGTTGAAAAAAATTAGAAACAGAATTCTAAATAAGAAAATGAAAATAAAATAATAATGAACTTAAAATAATTAATAATGGAAATGGGGAAATGAATAATGAGTAGGTGTGTTGAATGTTTGTAAGTGTAGGTGTGTGGGTGTGTGGAGTGTTAGTGTGTGAGTGTTAGTGTATGGGTGTTATGAAATTGGTTTTATTAAGTTTTCCGTGGCAATGTAGTCCAGATTTAATAGCCAATAGCGTACTTTTCTTTTACAAATAGTCTTTGTATGAGAGTAGATAGATATTTTGTTATTAATTGAATTATAAAGAAAAGTGCCAAGAAAAAAGAAAAACTTTTGGGAGAAACTAGTATTATAACGGCTGATTGAACAAACATTTGTTGACCGTCTATTTTGTGTTTGTAAATCGTGATCTAAGGGAAGTTCAGTGTGTTTTTTTAGAACTGTCATAAGAATGAACAACTGCCGGACCGTTAGCACTTGGCAGTGTTGGTAAAGATCGAAGGTTGGATAGAGGATTGGGAAAAAGCAACTAACTTTTAATATGGCTCTTTGAGCTCTCTCTAGATTTATCAAAAAAGTTTTAGAGGTACCGCCCCAAGAGGTAATACAATATACTAGCAAAGACTGGCATAGTGCAAAGTAAACTATCTTAATAACTGATGTATCAGATATATGTCTTAAATTTTTAAATATGTAGATTAATTTTCGGATTCTTTTAACTAGGGTTTCAATGTGTTGTTGGAAATTGAGTCGATAATCTATGATTATGCCAAGATATTTGATAGAGTTTGTTTTAACTAATACAGGACAAGAACAATGGTTGATGAGTGAGTTGCAGAGTTGGGTACATGAGTGGACTTTAAGGTTGAAGTTTGGTTGATCCTGGGGCCTAAGGGAGTACGTCATGTATTTTGTCTTTTCCACGTTGAGGGTAAGCAAATTGTAATAAAGCCAGTAATAGACCTTATTAAGACCTTGTTGAGCATAAAATTGAACCTCATCCCACGTATTAGCATCGAAAATCAAGGCAGTATCATCGGCAAATGTGATGATTTTACCGTTAGGCAGCTTGATATCACATAAATCGTTTATATAAACTAAGAATAATGTTGGACCAAGAATGCTACCTTGTGGTACGCCGTACTGATTAGGAAGTTCGTCACTAATCCAACTATCTACTTTAGTAGTTTGTGTTCTGTCAGACAAATAGTCTGTGAATAGTTGAAGTGGTAGACTTCTTACACCCATATTCTCTAACTTTTTAACCAAAATAGGAACAGATACTGTGTCAAATGCTTTAGCTAAATCTAGGTAAATGGCTAAGGTCTTTTTTTTATTATCTAGTTTGTTGACTATGTGATTTGTTAGTTCGTGGACGGCATCAGCTGTTGACCTGCCAGATCGAAAGCCAAACTGTGATGGAGATAAAAGAGAATTTTGTTCAAGGAATTTAGTAAGTCTGGTGTTCATTAATCGTTCTAAAATTTTTGATAAAGTTGATAGTATTGATATTGGTCTATAGTTATTGACACAGTATCTGTCTCCGGACTTGAATATGGGTACAATTTTGGATTTTTTAAAAGCACGCGGAAATATTCCAGTAGAGAGTGAGATGAGAGATTGCATATGTATGTAAGTGGAGGAACAATAATATCAGAAAACCGTTTTAAAAATGATCCAGATATATCATCAACGCCAACTGCACACTCATTTTTTAAATTCATAATTAAGGCCCGTATTTCTTCCTCATCAGTAGGAAGAAGAACAAAAGAATTTTGAAACGAATTAGTTGGTTGACTATCGGGTTCTATATTAGGAAAATTAATATTTTGTGAGAGTAATTTTTCTGACAATGTTTTACCTACGTTTGCAAAAAATGAATTTACTCTATTAATTGATTCAATAGGATTTTCTATAGAAATGAGCTGTGTGGATTGCTTTTTGGTTTTATTAGTATAGGTTATATTTTTAATTGCTTCCCAAAGTTTTTTGTTGTTTTTCCCTGCTTTTTTAATGATATCTTGCTCGTAATTTTGTCTAACTTTCTTTAATATATCGTTGCAAAAATTCCTGTATCTTTTGTAAGTGCAAAGTACTACGTCATTATCTGGATTCTTAATGGTTTTAATATGTAATTGATCACGATTTCGCATGCATCTTAATAGACCCGGTGTTATCCAAGGCTTTACAATTATTTTACGTCTAGAAGTAGTGATTAGTCTTGTGTTATCATTTATAGCTTGACCTAGAGAGTGTACAAAAAAATTGGTTGCCTCGTTAACATCTGTCATATTGAAAATCCTTTCAAAATCTATGTTCGTCACGTACGTTTCAAGTCCTATGTCGTCTATTCGTTTAACAGTTTTAGGGCCTTGGATTGTGTTAAGTGTAGAGTCTAAAAATAGTATAACGCTATTGTGGTCTGTAACCGAAGTCTGAGCAACATAACAGAACGCTGATAATCTCGTCTTTAACATTATATGATCTAGGCACGTGTGACTATGAGTAGGAATCGTGTGAGCTGGAAGCATACCATGAGAAGCGATAAGGTTCAGATATGCGTAGGATCTATTATCTTGGGAATTTTCAATAATGTCAATATTAATATCGCCGACTAATATGATATTTTGAAAGGATGAGAGATTGTTTAAACAATCGTTGAGGGATATTAAAAAGTTATCGATATTTTTATGGCTAGGTGGTCGATAGACACCTAGCCATAAAAATATCGATAACTTTTAATCATTAACAAGACTATAGCTTACCGCATTCGTTGCAATATAACCAAAGTAGCTGGCATAGCCTTCATTGATCCAGGTGTTACTCCACCAGTAACAGGTTATCAGGTTGCCGAACCACTTGTGAGCGAGCTCGTGAGAAACCAGGGTTGCCGCGTAATGCTCGATGGACATGATCGTCTCGGTTTTATTTATGATCATGTAAAGCTCCCTAAAAAAACAGTATTTGAATGTTACTCTTTCATGTTGGTAGGTGCACATTCTGTTTTAGAAAAAGTTTGTATATCATCGGCGTCTCTGTCATTTACGTCAGTGTGACCGCCTCCTTATTAAATTCATGGTGCCTTATTAACGGCACTCATTGCCTCATTTATGATGTAACCAATATATTGTAACAATATTCTGATTTAAAAGAATGTCCGTGGAGTTTCTTGCCCGTTTTTCTCCATAGGAACCTACTACGCTTTGGAATGGGCAACTAGCTTCATCTTACTGACTGATCGACCCCTTGACAATTCAAAAGTGCCTGTAATTGGTTTATTTGAAATAAATGCTTTGAGTTTGATTTAATTAAAGTGAAATTTTTATGTTATATAGGGATCGGATAAAACTAGATAAAATAAAAACCTGCTAGTTGCATCTTCATTCCTATTGTATTTCTACTATGCATTAGTTTAGCCTGATTATTAAATAAAAAAAGAGATTATAAAAATATACTTTGTAATTAAAGTTGGAATAAATAAAATGTAATTTGCTGACCTGTAGCTAACCATGCCCCAATTCTCAGTACCAGCCGAAGCCCAGTCAGGAGACGAAATATGATCATTCAACAAATTAGGATGCAAAGTCGCGTAGGGAATTCCGAAATAATTGTCGAAGAACTCTGTCATCTTGACCGCGAGTTCCAAAGCGTGGTTGGCAAGACCAACCGTGTTAGATCTACCAATGATCCTGATCGGAGGGTTGAAGGTCGTGTTTTGGGCAAGCACAGTGAATGTCTCACTGACGAGGAACGTTACGAGGTACGATGACATTATGGGGGTGGCCGCAAAGTCAGTGCGGATGCGGTTGTTGACTAACCTGAAAAATATAGTTGCATTAAAAAGGAATAAATAAAACAGTGTCACAGTACCTCACCTCGGAATATGCACATTCCGTATATATGTTACCGGCCAAACCCGATTTCAGGACAAACTAGTTTAGCCTAGGCTAAACTAGTTCTTCCTATACGCGATAGGATTAACTAGTATAGCCTAGGCTAAACTAGTTTGTCCTAAGCCCGATAGGATAAACCAGTTTAGGCTAGGACAAACTAGTTTCGCGTATAGGAAGAACTAGTTTAGCCTAGGCTAAACTAGTTTGTCCTGAAATTGGGTTTGGCCGGTAACATATATAAATAATTTGAAAAATGATACAGTAGGTAGTAGTACTTGTTTGAAATTATCTGTTAACTAATTAGACTAGTGCCCTGTTTATCAAAACTTACAAGGCTTGTATTACTAAATGTCATTATTTAGTTCACAATTACTTATATTTTGACACTTTTATTGGTGATTTTGTTTATCAATAAACCATTTGTAAGTTACAACTCGTAGAAAATCATAACAAATCCTGAGAGTGTCCGGCGACTCTCTATTCCGTCTTAACAACTTCTTTAAACTTTCAACTTTCAACGTCTTTACAAGTGTCGTGCTTACCGCAATAATTTTTTAAATTCGATGTTCTTTTTTTAAATGTGGTCAAAAGAGAGAGATGACCTGATGCCCGTGTGCCAGCAGTAAGGTTGATTATGAATACGGAGATGAGCTATGAATTTAACGAAAAATTTACATTCTAGATAACTTGTGAACGTGTAGACTTGTAACTTTTGATAAACAGGTCTTATCTGGATACTATGAGATGGACCCTTAAAATACACAGAAAGCGTAAGTCAACAATAGAATACATACAGTCCATGAAAATCAACGACAGTGTTCGAGAAAGTGCCGATGTACTCAGCTGGCTTGCTTATGTGCAGCTTGAAAACGGCCTTGAAGAGGGGCTCGTCCCAGCAGGGGAAGGCTTGACGAGCATTGTAAGGCTGGAAGTGAGTAGTGGCGTAGATCCTGTAAACAATTTAAAAGCATTAGTGTTTAAATAACCGGATGCAGCTGAATACCAGTATTGTACATGGAGCGACTACCTATCTGACCTCCACAACCCAGTAACTGGGTAATATGATATCCCTTGGTAATACTGGTTGTCAGACTTTCAGTATGACCCGTAACGACTGTCAAAGATCCACGCATGACAGCCGGGACTAACGGCTTAACGTGCTTTCTGAGGCACGGAGGAGGTTCAGTATGTAAAGATGATCACCCGTCCACGGACAACCCCGGCAAGCGTAGCTTAACCTGATGGATCGATCGATGCGGCTGTTATTATTTAGCCACGAGCTCCTCCTCAATGATGCTATAAATCAATCTCCTCAAAGATGTCTAATTACAAAGTAAAAAAAAAACAAGAACGTACCTTTCTTTACCCTCATCATCGGTGTACCAACCTCGCCAAATACCTCTCTTCATGGGACCTTCATTCATGGTGCTTGAGTATTCAATATTCAGAGTATAATTAACGTTAGCTGTCAATGGGTCCACAAGATTGACTTTCAAGAAATGGTACAAATCTTCAGTTTCATATGGTGTCTCGTTATCTAACGTAACCAAAGCTCCTGTGCCATCTACCACAGTAACTGACTTTATTTCATCCATATTCGAGTGGAGGACTATTTGTTGTACGTTGTTTTCTGTAGCCTGAGTATAACCAATATCATCAGAATCGAACATACTTAAAATACTTGGTGTAATTTCGTTTTATACTGGGTATTAGGGTAGACACCGTTATCCTTGAAACTAGTGGTTTGGTGTCATCTATAATATACTTTTTCTATGGGACCAAACTTGAAATCGCAAAAAAAATATCTGCTGTTCCATACATTTGTGTTCACTTAAATCGACAAAATGTATGGAAAAGCTGTTTTTTTTTTGCGATTTTAAACTTGGTCCCATAGAAAAAGTATATTATAGATGACACCAAACCACTAGTTTCAAGGATAACGGTGTCTACCCTAACACCCTGGATATTTATATTGAATAGAATCAACAGTTTATTTATATAAATTACAGATTTCAAAAAAAAAAAAAAACATTTTATTAAAAATTTGATGTCAGTATACCTACAAATCGGTAGGTAAAGTCAACCACGCATTAGTTTTAACACTTGCACTACAGAAATCACCTTTATGACTATTACGTAGTTATGTAGATCTTATCAGTTATCACGTACCTGAATAATAATGTTGACCCTGCCATCATAACTGAACGGTCTTTCGATATTCTCATCGAAGTAGAGATCGAGATATATATCGTAATCCAGAGGCACCACGTTTGTGGGTAATCTGTACAGTTGCTCCGCGTCCGCATCCTTCGTCACGGGAACATCATCATTGTCAAAGTCTTGGAATTCCTTGTACCAGGATATAGGGTGGTCGCCTGTAGCGACCGCCAAGAGCGCTAGGCTCAAGGCAACTAATAATATTTTGGACATTTCTGCAAAGAGTAACAGTATTACCTAAATCAATGAAGTATAATTGGGTAACACTGACTATTAATCAATGAATCTACTGCTTCAGGAAGCAGCAAATGGCTCCTCAATAGAAGTAAGAAAAAGAAAAATATATTCAAACTAACCTGATATCAGGAATGTCCTTTAACAATGCCGATTGCGATTAACTGACTGGTCCGCCGAAACCGATGGAGTCAATAAAAGAGTTTACGATTATCATCAGTCACTGATAATGATTATAAATCCGCATATCGGTACAATATCGCGTTAATTGCAGGTTGATAAGTTGGGAAACATTTCGGCTATAACAAAGCCCTCTAATAAATTCTTCTTGATAGCTCGTAGTTTTTTATTTACTTTTATTTTACTTTAATTATTGTGATTGTGAGGACTATGTGGGTAATTTTTAGGGTTCCGTGTCAAACAAGGAACTCTTATAGTTTCGCCATGCCCGTATGTCTCTTTGACTGTCCGCGGCTTAGCTCAGATACTCTTAGTAAAACTGTAATTTGGAATGGGTATACATACTAATGACACTGACTAAGTGATAAAAAAAAAAGTGTAACTAAAGAAAAAAAAATTAAGGCACTCTCCTGCACGTAAGGCGATGATACACAAGGTGGCGCTAAATTAATCACTCAATTTTGTTTTTGAATAACTTTTTAATAGGTAAATAAAAAAAAACATTTTGAGTGATAGACGTCTTTATTAGGATTTTTACATTTTTTTTCTGTTAATTCGAAAAGATGATAGGTGGCTGTCGCCAGTGTTGATACACATTTTTGTGCCCGTTTTATCGCATTTTCCATGACTTTCCACAATTGCCGGTGATAACTGTTCGCATTCCTGTCGAATATTCTCCTTGATGGCATAAACCCTCGACTTCAAGTAGCCCCAAAGAAAGACGTCTCGGATAGTTAAATCGGGCGATCTTACGGAAATCTTGCAATTTTATCTCATTTCATTTTATTAGCAGTATTATTATGTGCACTGAATTTGCCCTAAACTATTAAATATTTATCATTGGTTGGAACTATGTATGAACGTAAACGAAGCAAAAGAAATGTGTTAGGATCGTAGTAGGGTTCTGTAGTTTCTGCCATTTCCATGGGAAGAAGACGTTAGTTAGTATACAGTGGGTCCGGACATGGACTAGCGATATTAATTGCTTGCGCATTCGCTATGTTCAAACAAAAATAACTCCTAAATTATTAGACATACAGTTGTGAATTTTATGTTGTATTGTGGGTATACAGTAGGGTACACAGTATATGTATGCATATGGTTAAGGTTTACGCTTTAATCTAGTTAGAATCTGGATTTTAACTATACTGAAACGAAGGACCTGAAAGTAAATAAAAATGTGTAGGATAAGTAATGTAATAATAATTATATTCTTCCTAATCTCAATTATTTAAATTACACTTTTGACGCTTTTATTTCCAAAACAGTTGTTAAAGTCTAATCTCTAACGTGGATAGTAGGTACAATCAAAACCCTTGTTGGTGGGTTGTCATTTCTGATAAACACTTGGTTTATCTTAATCACTTTAATAACATTTTTCTTATTACCTACGCTAGCGACCCGTCCATGCTTCGCACGGGTAAACTGTATTATGACTGAACGTGAACTCCAACCTAAATGGCTAGACTGATTTTGATGATTTTTTTTGTGTGTTGAGTAGATCCTAGGATAGTTTAGACTTTAGGTTCACAATTGGACCCGTTAGGTGGCGCTGCGATCGATTCGGGCAGGACAACTTTTCGGGTCTGGAAGTATTAGTTTATATTGATAAGGCGCGATGAACACCGATGTAATGGAATGTAGACAGGTCCTGGGGACCTACCACCACCGCTTACAGCAGTATAATATTTTATTACTTCAGTGTAGGAACTCTAAAGGACGTACAGCTCTATGCAATACTGCTGTAAGCGGTTGGTAGGCCCCCATGTCCAGTCGGCTGTATGTGCATGGCGTCATTTAATAACATGTGTTGGACTATCATGAATGATATTACCATACATATTTCTCTTTTATATCACCACGATTATAATTAAAGTACATAATTATTTTGTAAAACTGTATCCGTAACATGTACTACAGTCCTTGGTGAAGGCCGCAGGAATCCTCTGGATGCGGGAAGCACAGAACCGGTCGAAGTGGCGGTGCTTGGGGGAGGCTTATGTCCAGCAGTAGACGTATGTGAGTGTGTAAGTGGACATATTAGTGAAAAGTTTCGGAAATATCACATCCCCCTGGCTCGTCCCTCTGAGCAGTTGGATGGGGCTGGTTTCCTTGTACTGGATCTGGACAGCGAATGAAAACGCCAAACGGACGAAACTTCCTATATTCATTAACCAACCCCCGACGTGACGACGCGACCCTTGGATCAAAATATTACCTCAAACTTAAATTGGGCCAATACTGGCCAATAGGTACATATTGTGTATTTTATTTTTTTAGAGGTTATTTTTTTTATGTAAGGGTTTTTATCGCAAATCTTTGTAAACCTATGAAGCATTTTTATCTAGCTTCTGACTAGCTTAAACGAGTTACTTATCACCAAAGTAATTATATTAATCGCGGTTGATAAAAAAAAAACATTATTTTTCAATCAACCTTGAAATTGACATTTTTGGATTCCAACAAACGTCATCAGCGTATGATTTCAAGCGAAGTTTAGGTTAGCAAAAATACTTGCAGAAGTTGAGTTCTGGCGCGCCGGACATGACAGCGCCACTTTTTGTGGCTATTTTAGGGGTTTATTTATAAACGTTGCTTAAAGATGTGACGTTCCAAACGTCAAAAATGTCAGCAATGTTAAGCGGTCGCAAATCATTAATTAACTTTAAGCAACGTTTATAAATATGTTTAGTAATTATTCTATCTTATTGTACCCGTGCGTATATTTTTTATTCAATCAAATCGGAGTTCTAACCCGTCTGTCGAAGTTCTGAAACATAAGAGTACTAACCATCGGTTATGTTTCTGGCCCCCAAATTAGGTTAATTAAAGAAATTATTCAGTAATTTTGCTTTTCCAGGCAGCGGGTCAAAATACTTACAACATGCAATAGGAAAATTGTGATCAATGCACTTTATGCCTTGTGATTTGGCAAGTAAAGGACATCATCGCAGCACAGTTCCAGAACACAAAATGTTTCAGAATACATAATTATATAAGATATCGTCTTCTTGTATATACTAGTTTGTGTAGTGTATGGTGATGAAATATTTAATTATTATTGTAAGCCATCACAATAGATTTATTGTTACCTAAGAATAAATCCCTAAAAAAAAATATCATTTATTTACAAAAATATTTTATTATAAATATAATTTTATTACAATCATTAACATTAAAAATCGTTGAAAACTATTTTCTAGATTGTACGTCAAGACACAACTTTCTTAAAAAATAAGGTTAAATTATTTAATTTCTAATTAAAATTAAATAAATTAACGGAACATTTGTAGAAGCATCGCTGCTATGAGGAGGACTGAAGAAGCAAGGATGGTGGAGGAAGCGCCTCTGGTTACAACGAAGTTGAAGATTTCAAGACCGGCTTCGTTACCCCAGTTCAAATTTTGTATGGCTGAGTCTACTACTGCCTGACCAGTGGCGAAAGAAGAACTTGGCAACTGCGCTTGGGCGCCATACAGCCAAGTCCGGAACTGAAAATAAAAAGCAAAAAAAAAACATAAGAACTGAATACAATGTTATTTTTCCTGTGTCTGTGTTAAATGAACAATAAAAATTCACGAAATAAAACAGACCTAATAAACTACACTTACCGTATTGATGTTGTCGAAGTCAGTCAAATGTGCAGTGAGGGCGCTGATGCACAGGTTGAGGCGAGCTTCACCACCATATCTGTCAAAAACCATATCACATGCCATTTAACTCATGAAAACTTTTAGGATGAATTTCACCTATGTAACTGAACGCGTTCAGGGGGCTTAAACAGTCACTTTGGCTGAATCATATTAGGAAAATATTATGAATCATCGTAAAATGTCACAAACTGTCAATTCATAATATGATCTGCGTGCGATTCATATTACGAAATAATTCATCTGTTTGACAGTTTTCTATGGAGATTCGTAAAATGGTCCACATAATAATATGAATTGCTTTTGTGACAAATTAGAGGAATTGCTAATGACGGCTGGAAATTCAGGAAATGAAATGCTTATAAAGGAATTGCTAATGTGACCGTTTAAGGCCCACAGCACTTATATACCGCTTTCAAGAGGTGTTGGAGGTGTGCGTTCAAGAGGTGGATGAGTGTCATCATTGTTGTAAAATATTGGCACTGACAGCTTTGAAGGCAGTATAGATGTGGTGAATGCGTTCAGTTCCATTAGTGTAATCCGCACTATTGTTTAAGGAATGATGTAATGGTATCCGAGCCCGAAATAAAACATAATTAAATTAATGGTTATTTTTTATAAAATAATAATAAAAAACAAAAAATACTTACGTGGATGTAAGCGTTTGTAAGTTAGCACTGAGGAAGCTAAGAACGACTGGTATGTTCTCTGGGTTGCCTTGCAGGGCAAAGGAGAATGCATTGGTACGGTCGTGGATACGGATTCTGTCATTGTACATGCTCTGCTCCAGGTAGCTATAACGAATAAACATTATTAACAATTGCTCTTTTAAGTAAACTGGAATTTAGAATCTCCTATAATTGTCACAAAGTTCAAATTCCATGCAACCAAAAAATTGTCACAAAGTTCAAATTCCATTACAACCAAAAAAAAATTAAGGATTTTTTTATTACAAATTGTCGCTAAAAAATCATCTTCGATTCTTAACGCTAAAGTAGTGTAGTAAAGTGTCAATGAATGTAAATTCTGATATTCTAAATGAAATGCTATAGCAAGACGAATAGGTACGTCATGTTATATCATCGATTTTGAACTAATTTAAAATTAATCGAACCTGTAATAATTCCCATTTTGCGCTCCTATAAATATTATTGAACACTCTAATATAACGACTGCGCGTCTTATCGAAAACGTCAAATAAATCCAAATTTACTTTTATTAATGACTTGTGCGTCCGAAAAAAATGCTGGTCATCTACGTAGGTGAATCTTTATAAAAAAAACATACATGAAATAAAAAGGCTAGTATGTCACCCTTTTAAATCTACTTTGGTCGATGAAAAAATTAACAAAGAGATACCTGTTAAAAACAACAAGATGGCGGCCGCGATTTGTTTGACGCGTAGCGTATTATTTCCCTTTTGAATTGAAGTTTATATGCAGTCAGATGCCGTGTTGAATTATGAAGTATTAATGCCACCATTTTTCCAGTGTGAGAGAGCGACGGAGCTAGACAAGACCGCTAGCACCATACCGTTTTCGCAGTGGAATAATGAGTGCATTAATACTTCATAATACTACCAGAACTTAGATCATAAACTAATAATTATGAACCAAGAAACTTACTGCTGAAGAGAGGCCTGATCTTTGGTGCAAGCGAGGGCGCGGAGCATGACCACCATATCAGCGGTGTTCTCCGATGCGTTGTACCTTGCGAACAAGA
Organism: Lithophane ornitopus; assembly: GCA_948473465.1. NCBI lineage: Eukaryota > Metazoa > Arthropoda > Insecta > Lepidoptera > Noctuidae > Lithophane > Lithophane ornitopus. Next base: position 15,249,474 of record OX419621.1, on the reverse strand, counting down.
ATTGGTAGTCGGTGGCGTTGCCCTCACGAAGTCCCACGCAGTATACGTGACGACGGAGATTAACTGGGACCCTGGAAAAAGTCATATTATTAATAACTTAATAAGTATACAGGGTGTTAGGGTAAACACCGTTATCCTTGAAACCAGTGGTTTGGTGTCATATATAAAACGTAAAATCAATGGAAAATTAAGACTTTTTTTTTTCTTTTTTTTTATATTACATTTTACCACTCGAGTATTTCACCCTTTCGCTAGGGCAACGAACTTGCGTCTCAACACGGGTGGGGGTCGCGGGACGTGACCTGACCGGCCGCGAGCGCGACCCTTCCCTCAGTTAGTCAGCTGTTTCGCTTGCGAGCACGGTGTCGGATATTTTTTTTTTGTTGTTACTCGGTCATTTATTTGTATATTTAAATCAACTACCCATGATTTGAGTGACAACGGAGTTCACCCTTACACCCTGTACTAATAAATTGATATTTATAATAAATTATGAAGGACGGCACGGTTGACATCTGTCGGGCATGCCACCTACCGGGAGAATCAATCCGACACATTATCTCCGGGTGTTCTCGTCTAGCTAACGAAGAGTACTTACTAAACAACCTTGTAGCCAGGATTATACATCAGCAATTTGCTCTGAAATACAGCCTTGTCGAATCGGAAGTGCCGTACTACAGGTATGTGCCCGACCCAGTTCTCGAAAATGGAAATATCACATTGTACTGGGATCGATCCATCATCACTGACAGAACTATTGTTGCCAGTAAGCCTGATATAGTGGTGGTGGATCGAACAGAGCGGCGCGCAATGATCATTGGCATAACGGTCCCGAATGAGGGAGGAGGCCGAGAAAGATAAGCAAATCAAGTATCTTGACTTGACTCACGAGGTTGTCGACATGTGGGATGTGGACTCGGCGATCATTGTGCCGATTGTCGTATCAGCCAATGGCTTAATTGCCAAGATCCTCGACTCTCGACTCTTTTGTTAGGATAGCAATTTCAAATGTATTAAGGCGTTCTCATAGCTTTTTAGTAACCACGTGGCATGTGTTGTATGGAATTCATCATTAGTCGACCGTCCACTGATGCAGCAAGTGCACAGAGTGGTGTTCCTCGTTAGCTGCGCGATTCATTTGTTTGCCAGCGTCACATGCGTACGTAGCGTGACCGTGGGTCACAGTGGTCGATCTTACACATTTTTATACAAAGCGAAGCTAAGTAAACGTGTGTAGCTAAGCCGTGAGCTGCTGTGGAGTGGCGCCTTCAAATTAAAAGAGGAAAACATCACTTACTCAATAGATGTGTTTTGCCTATGCGCTGTCCATTTGGCCAAGCTGTCGTCAACACAGCCCCTGTGGCCGAGGTTGCAGGCGACGTTCATGATCTGCATTCTGTTGAGGATTGTGGACGTGGAGTCGGTAGCGCGTTCATTGTAGCCGAGGTTGTCGATGACGTTATTGAGGAGTCCACGCATGTAACTCTGAGAAAACGAGAAACAAACATTTGAAACAGTTTTTGTTTGCTTGATGTTTCAGTCACGGGTTACTGGATTTTCTGGATTTTAGACGCCGGAGAAACCGGGTGGAATGATCCTCTTACTGCATTGAAAAGAGAGGGTTCTCCGACCTGACAGGTTTTGTGTCTGTTGGTCTACTGCCCGATGTCTGTTGTCCGGTTGTTGCCCATATTATGCTGATTTCGCGGTAAACTTTGCTTGCGTGATGCAGGATTTGTGTGACGTCAGATGACATGTGTAGTTCGTATATGGCAGTATAGCTGTCGAGCTAGTACCACAGGTTGTAGTATAAACAGTTTGAATATTATGCTATTATTATTATTATACGCCAGCATACGTGTTTCAAAAAGGTATTTTAAAACCCATTTGTGCGATAAACATATTAATACTGTGATACGTACAGAGAAGGCTTCGTGAGCTCTAGGCATGTGCTCAAGGCGGCGCAGGATCCAGTCGAGCTGGGAAAGAGCACCGTTCCATACGTAGTAGTCAGTCTCGCTCCTCAGGAAGTCAAGTACATCAAATGCGATGGTCCTGTTGAGGGAGTGGGAACGCACGAAGTACAAGACATCGTTGACGATCTAGTAACAGATGAAAAACATATTTTAGAAGTGAACATGCAAGATTAAACAGAACTTGTTTCTTGGTAGCGAGACCTTATGACAACTTATTAATATTTGGTATGGTACCTACAGGCAGGACACTTGCAATAACTTTTAAACAATGTTGTAAGTATGCTGAGTAGTTATTTCTTTGCATAACTCTCTAATGGCTGATTCCTATAATTTACGAACCGTTATTGGTTAAAATTAAGACTTTTGTATCTAAATAATTAAGCAATGACGTCATAGCTTTGCGTAGTAGACGCTCCGTTAGGAAGTAGTTATCACAGTTAAAATTAGCTTACAAACTGGGCATATAAAAAGATATAAGTATGCCCAGTTTGGCAATAAAAAATAAAACCATTGTTAAGTAAAACGTTTCGTTTTGATTTAGATGAACCGAGCATAAGTATGTAAAAAGTATTAAGAACACAATAAAAAATAATATTGGCAATGATAAAGATGAAGAGTTTTGCCTGAGAAGTACTGCGGTTATAATTTTTACCCGATTATAATCCTAATAATTTACAGATTGTAGAGACAAATACCTGAGCTCTGTTCAGCTTGTGAATGTTCTGCCTGTTATTACTCTTCAGATAAGTTGAAATTAGCCCCCAGTTATTGACATCGTAATTGACACGGTACAAACCTAGAATATAAATAATGTTTATGTTAATCATACGTGATGTTAATCGTAAATATATCAACTAATGGTTCAGTTTGCTGATATTATTGTATTTCATAAAAATGTCAAACGTTGGCATCCAAGTTAAGTAGTGCTCAATAGTTTCTGTTTTATCGGCGCAGACATGGAACTTTACTCCTCTCAGAGCAAATATGTAATGGCGTCAAATCGCATGCACGAGGTGGCCAGAGGGCCTAGACAAGTGACAATCACTCCCAAAGCGTTTCGTTTTTCTACAACTACTTTCAACAGAATTGACATAAGATTTTCGATAGCTTATGTCAGTTCTATACATTTCTGCCTTTTCCATCATCGTTATCGCTGATAGAATGTCACTTTGTCTAGGGCCTCAGATTTCGTGAAATTAGTCGTTCGTCAAATGTTTTCTTTAGTAAATTAAAACAATAAAAAAGTTAAGCTTTTCAGTAAATTAGGCCTGCGCGGCAGCCGCGGCGGCTACATGCCCGAAATCATATTCAAACATGAATGCTATAAAATTATCTGTCAAATAAAGCCAATTTCATGGATATTTAAAATTATTTTAATATGTTTTATTTCAAGCTAAAGCCCTTCGCCTCAAAAAAAACACCCGATATTATAAAAAATCAACAAAATTATCACATTGTGTTTGCTTCAATCTTTTTTTCATGCGGTAATAGTATCTTTAATTAATCATAATTATCGTGTTTCATGCCAGTTCTTAATTTGGTTAAAATACATGCCTTTGCTGTCCCAAATATTTTCTTCTTTCTTTCAAGACGTTTCAAGCAATTTTAATAATAAAGTGTTTTGGGTTTATACGTACCAGACTGAGCAATATTGAAAATAACAAAGTTGTCTCCTGCAGTGCTGGTTAGTGTGGTAGACTGTGCAGTGAGGACATGCCTAGGTCTGGTATTGTCGAAGTCAAGCTGACCCGCTTGGGTCCAAGTAAGAGGAATCTGCCACGTCTGGGCGGCCGGAGTACCAGAGATCAGATAACGGCTCTGTAACCAGAATAATAATAGTATAAAATAATGATAGAACAAATGTAAAATTACATTTTTATCCTATGTAGAATAACAATTAAGACCTATTAAAATATTATTTCTTATGGAAACCCCTAGTTTTCTTTTATTCCAAGGGTAAAATAAAGAGACTCAAATTCACACCAAAATCTACTCTTGCTCTTGTAAGATCGAAGCGTAAGTCTTCGCAAAATGTTGTCTCTGTATCTTACCCTAAAAAGCATAAAATACAAGAATAACATTCAAAAGAACTTAAACTGCTTAAAAATTTAAAGCTATAAAGAAGACTAACCTGAGTGACGGTCATAGCACCGGTTGCCGCGTTTCTGATGACAGACACGACAGGGGAGCCCGGGTTCTGAACCCAGCTGTCGAACAATGCGTCGATGTTGACGTTAGGGAAATCACGACTGTACGTGAAATCCTCAGAAACCGCCAGTTTGAAGGCTTCATACATGTCTGTAGGAGTACCGAGTCCATAGGCACTGCAGAAAATGATGGAAACATTGTTATTGGTCGTAAGCACCATAAATTTTTTGGTGCACAAATTTTGAAGAATTGAGGGGAAAAAAGGAAAATTACTTAAAAAACATATTTGTAGTGGTTATCTGAACATGAAGCATATATATCATGTCATACATTAACAGTATTTTATCGCTACAACCCTTAAAAATCTGTGGCATTAATAAATCATACTTTAATTGATTAGATTATTCAAGAATGTAGACGTATATGGCCAGACAAAACTGACGCATATTTGCTTCTTCATATATACGATGTCATAGGTTTTAAGTACTTGAACTTACTTATCTCTCAAGTAATATCTGAGGGCATTCCTGAAGGTCCTAGGGCCGACGAAGTGCTCCAACATTCTAAGGACGGAAGCTCCCTTGGCATAGCTGGTGGTACTGAAGTGGGCACTGATGGAGGGGTTGTCGGAGACTCCGGTCCAGTTCATAGGCTGAGCGCCCGCGCCAGAGTCATGGTTGAGCGCGCTGTGTACGTAATCAACCACGAATTGGTCATCTAATTCTAAGCTGGGATCAGCCTGTAATGAAAAGAGGTGTGTCAAAGTCAAATCATGAATTTCAGTGTGATAATTTATAGGCGCTTTTGAGAGTAAAAAACAGAAATAAAAGTTAAAATTCAATTGCCTATCCAAAACTTATATAAGTCATTCATCTGAGGATGATAAAAATATACAAGACAATTTTAAAACTTACCCAGTGAGCACCGAAATATTCGAAGAAGCTAGCGAAGGACTCGTTAAGCCACAGGTTACTCCACCAGAAGCAAGTGACTAGGTTACCGAACCATTTGTGTCCAAGCTCGTGGGCCATGATAGTAGCAATGAAGATCTTGCTATTCAAATTGGTGTTGTCTGGGTCGTACAAAAGGTACGCCTCCCTAAAAGAAAATGACAATAAACATTTTGCGGTATTTTTCATAAATTAGACAAATATCGTTGCACCTAGCGTGAGCATGCAACTTACAAAGATTTTTGTTGTCTAGGTGTAAATTGTTTTAAACGTACCTGTAGTTAACCATGCCCCAGTTTTCCATAGCACCGGAGGGGAAATCAGGAAGAGCAATATGATCGTTTTTCATCAAGTTACCCTGTCCCATCTCGTGGTACTGGATACCTAAGTAATCGTCCAATTGATTGGTGATCTCGAGACCGATTTCAGCAGCATATTGGTGCTGGGAGGTAACTCCTTGACGGGAGATGATCTTAAAGGGTTTGGCAGCGGTGCTGGTTATTTCAGTGGCGACGAACTCACTCACGTGGAAAGCGACCAGGTAAGCAGAGATGATTGGAGTAGGATAGAAAGTTTCACGAACACGGTCGCCGATTCTGTTGGAGTTTATAAAATCGAATTTAAAAATGCCACAATTTCATGCAGAATTTTATTCAAAATAATTATTATAATACACAAGAAATTCGCGTGTGATGTTACTTCATAATGAACAAAATCTACCTGGTAGGAATGCCTTAGGTATTAATTCCGTCTTTGTATTTTTTTTAATTAACTTGTGCATAGTAATATTAATAAACTCCTGCTTTTCATTTCAAGTGCAAAATATTAGTAGGTAAAATCTTGAACTCATTTGTATCTTTATAGCGCTCGTGTACTTGAGTGCTATAAAATAATATATTTTTAATCACTTTACTATCAACAGTTACTCTATTCTGCTTCAAATGGAAAACGTTTCAATTTTCATTAAGATGTTATGAATTGCATCCATATTGCATCATACATTATTAATTAATGACAGACCAATATATTATCATCCAACAAGAAAGAGAAGAAGAGAACGACAGATCCATTGATGAGATTTGAGTAAGTCACCTGCCATTAAAAGTACAGAATGACCACACTCACTCTTGAACGCTACTGATGTCCATGTTGGAGTATGACTGACTGAGGGCGCGGTCACGAGTGATAGAGATTGTGAAGCGGGACTTGAATTGTGGCTCATCAAAGCATGGGAAAGCTTTCCTGGCGTGGTACGGCTGGAACTGAGTGGTGGCGTACAGCCTGCAAACAATTTCAAAATTAAAGTCAATCAAAATCCCCCCCGCCCACCTTCCCCCATGGGAATAAGAAAAAATTAAGAATTAGGAACCACAGGGGTGCAGCCGCGGGTAGATGCAATAAAAAAAAAAATATTATGGAATCTCACCTCAGTTGATTGTTATAGTAGTAGTAACCCCTGTAGAAGCCTCGGTCGAGCGGGTTGGTGTTAATCCTTCCGTTGTAACGGACAGTGATGGTGTAATTGCCCCTATTAATGGGTGCAGCTAAGTTGATGTGTATGAGCTCTAAGTAGGAGTCGGTGGTGAAAGGATTTGGGACTTGGAGGTTCACATGCTGATTGTTGGCGTTGTTGATAACATTTACACCCGTGATTGAAACCACATTTTGGTGGAAAACAATCTGCTGGAGGTTGTCTTCCTGTACCTGCAGAGTAAATAAAATTATTAATTCATCAATTCAATCATTTCTATATTATTATTTTTTTATTAATACCTTAACCTCGACAGGTGGAAACATAGTTTTCTATGATGTCTCAGATGGAACAAGCGTATATAACTTTAAGTTTTGGTGTACCTCACCTAAAACTCTTAAGGGATACTCAACATTATGATCAACTTTAACAATAAGGAACCAACCCTAAAATCGCGAAAAAAAATCAGCTGTCCCATATTTTTGTGTTCATACAAATCGAAAAAACATATAGGATATTTTTTTTCCGGTCATCGCCATGCACGTGGGACCTACGTTTTCTGCGGTTCAGGGTGAAAATTGTATGTTTAAAAAAACACATTTATTGACACACTTTTACTTTCTTGGACTTTAATATAAATATGTTTATCTAGCGTTGGATTAGTATTGTTTGTATATATGGCGAAACCTTCTCCGGGTTTGCGTTTTTCTGACTCTATTGTTGTATTCAATCCGTATACCTACCTATCATTTTCTCATAGCCGAAAAACTGACGATTTGCCTTTAGAAGTCGATAACAATAAAAAATCTATTGTGTCTCGTTAGTGACAGTTAAATTCTTAAGAATATGTGACGATGAATAATACCTATGGAGACTAAATATGTAACAAATAAAAAATATAGTTTTAGGTACTTTAGGTACCTAAAACTAGTGCACAGAGCAGTGGTGGCCCAGTAGAGCAGTGGTGGCCCAGAGAGCAGTGGTGGCCCAGTGGAAGCGGCCACGACTTACGAGTTGTAGGTCGTAGGTTCGAACCCTGACAGGCGCTTTACTTTGTGTAAATTATTTCATCGCCACTGCTCTCAAAATAGTGAAGGAAAACATCGTGAGGAAACCGGCATGTGCTAGAACCAAAAATTCGAAGACATGTGACATCTACCAACCCGCACTGGGCCCGCGTAGTGGATTAAGCCCGCTCCCTCTCACAGAGAGGAGGCCTGTGTCACAGCAGTGGAACATTATAGGCTGATTATACTTTAGGTACAACTACCTACAAAATTCCGGTAAAAGTACCTAATCAATTAAATTATAAAATACTAATGCAACACGGATTTAGATATAAATGCCATTATAAGTTATAAAAAATATTACTTAGTCACGAATAATTTGTGTCTGTGTTAGTTTCAATATAAGATAGCAATCGATAATTACGATGGGACTCGTTTATCATCGGATAGCAATAATCGGCATAGCGTTGTTAAAAATTTGATAAAAAATATGTTGAAATTTATTCAGATCCTTATATTACATTTAGTTGCAGTACATGGATGGACGACAACGTGACGCTTTAAAAAAAAAAATCTTTATAGAGGTTCAATGTAAAGTAGAACAAACTGTAAAACGTTCAAAAATATTCATAAATATTAGTTACATTTCACTGAGAGAAAAATATTGCGCAAATTATACAAAATATTAAATCTTTGTCACCCACTTTATTTTCACTCATAATACAGAATTAATGGTTTATAAAATATACTGGTAGCAAACATAACATCATGCCTAATAAAGGCATGATGTTATGTTTCGCCCTGCCAGGGTAGGCTGAGGCACTACCTATATCCACATATCACTAGTTACGTAATAAGTCTCATTTAAAGAACTGCGCAGAAAAATAAAATTTCAGGCATTTCAATAAATTTTACCGGAAAAATCCAATAACACGTTGCTCGGTACAGGGATTAATTAACCCAGAACTCCTTGCACAGTATTGTGTCAGTTCTTGAAGTCGCAAGTGCTACCACTAAAGAGATACCTCTACTATTATTTTCATCATAAATTCTGCATCATCATTATCATCATCTTCATAATAGACATCCACTTTTGGACATAGGCCACAAAGGTCGCCTATAGTGACTATTGCATTTTAAAAAAAACCTACCTCTTGTCAGAATGTTTCTTAGTTCAGTGTGCCTCTTTGTAAATGCCTCATCCTTATTTTTTATTTTTTTGTGTTTGGTAAATCGTGAAACGACTTCTCCCGCTCTGTTCCTTCAGTTGCCTGTTGCCAAGGTTCCGGTATTCCTTTCGGACTTTACCGCAACCCTGACAGGAAACGCCTCCTCTAACAACGTCCACTGATTCCTATCTCTCTACGAATTAAAGCTCACAGCGGGTCGGGATAGGTTTTACATAATATTAGGTCCTTCAACTTAATCTGGCATAAGACAAACCAAGCTGAGTTAATTCAAAATATACTTACATAAACGTTCATCTGAACAATTCCAGTGAATAGAGCCGTGTTGAGGTTCACGTCAAGGTCGACATCAATGTCAGTAGGCTGCACAACGTCAGTCAGACGGTATCTGTCTAGGTTTATCTCGGAGTCGGTGTCAAGAAACTCCAAGTTAGACCTGAAGTCATCCTGAGGGATGGCGGTGACCGACCCCAGGAGAAAACAGAGGACGGTCGGAAGCAACATGTTGGTACCTACGGAAAAAAGACATATAAATGGCTGGTCGAGAATCAGGCGTAGATAAAAATAATTTTAAAAGAAAGACTACAGCAAGTGTTGTTCATGTTTGTGATACTTAATATTTGAATGTTGGTTAATTTTAGTATTAAATCTATGGGTTCAAAGTTCAAGGACAAAATCTTTGAAGATTTTTTTTTATGCTCATAATGATGTGAAATATAAATGCATCAGAATCCTTCAACGATTAAATTTAATCCTTAATTACCCAATTTGGAATTAGGTATTTATATCTAATTCCAAATAAGACCCAATGAACCCAATTACCCAATTAGGTATTTATACCCAAATTCAAATAAGGTACTTATTGAAAAAAAACAAATTGTATCACCTCAATGCATCGCAATTTATTTGCCTATCACGCTTAATCAGTAAGGCTGAGCTACTTTACTTTATCAATAATTATTGTATGAAAATACGACTTACCCATAGCTGCCCCGGACGGTACCAAACGAGCGACTAGAGAGGCATAGTTAAAATATTATATATTTATCAATAATTATTTACTTATCTTTACGTACCTACCATTAATATTTTCGATGAACAGAGTTTAATCAAAAGCATGGCTGAAATCCACAGTTATCGTGTAATCAAGAGATAAGATACTTTTTTGTTTTTCGTATATAACTCTGCTATGTAATTATTCACTGCTGGTTACTCATTTGAGGAATTGAGTCGTATTTTTATGTATATCCGCAAGCAAGATATGTACTTTCGAAAAACCATAATAATATGCTATATAATAATTGATTCAGGCGTGACTTTGCGGAAATCCATTATAAAATACAATAGACGTTATTATTTAGTAACCTATTCCGCTTAACTATTCCTCAAGAGTCATAAAAAACCCTATAAGAAATCGACACGTGTTTCACCTTTCAACGAGGCATCCTCAGGATGACGATTGACCAGTCGTGAACCCAAACACGACGTGTTGCCACGCCGAGTGCTGGACGCAGCTTATAATTTAACTACGATAAATTCTCATCCTATTTTTAATCAGACCTCATAATTTCCATATTTTCGGTGACAAGTTATGGTCTCTCGAGGAAAAAAAACAACAGCATCGTCTTGTATTCTTGAAAGCAAACTAAGAACCGTAATACCCATTTTTAAAGAATTTTCTCGCCGACTGGTCGACACTTCACGTGACCAGAGGGCTGGCTCGTTTTTTGGCCAACGATTTAGCATTGCCATTCAAAGTGACAATGCTGCCAGTCTTCTGGGCACGTTTCACGTAATAAATTATCATCCATAGTAGATACATCCATACCATCCATCCACTTGCACACTCCTTACGGCATATCACGGTATAGTTGCGTCTCACTTGCGCTGTGGTGTAATTTTTTGGGCGAACTCAACTGACAAACACACAGCATTAGCATAAAGCTCAAAAAATATGTCTTAGAACAATGTTTAAACTTAAAACCACCGACAGCTGCGAGTCATATTTTAAGCTGTATAATATTCTGACACTACCTTGTATTTATATTTTGGAAGTAGCTATGTTTGTAAAGCTCAATCCTAGTCGTTTCGAACGTATGGCTGATGTAGCTCCAAGAAATAGGCGTGACAACAGTAGGTTATGTCAATTGAGGTGTCAAACCGCTTTGATGCGCAGGAGTGTTTATTGTATGGGCCCAATTATTTATAAAAAATTACCAAGAGATTGGAAAGATTTAAATGCTTTGATAAATTTTTGATAGATAAAACGTACTATAGTGTAACAGAGTTCATATCTAAAAAAAAAAATGTTGACTTTTTTATTATTCGTTTTATGTATATATAAGGAACTCTAATTTTATTGAATAATGATTAATTTAATGGTATATAATTTAATAATAATTGATCTAATGATAGATAATAATTTGATGTAAATAACATAGTTATAATAATTGGATGTAACTATAATATAACTCTGACAATAATTTGATATAAATGATAATATACAATAATAATAATTTGTCGTAAATATTTGCATGCTGAATGGCAAAATATGGCTGATCTTTCTACTGTACTAACACTTATTGATGTATCATCTACCCATATTTGCAAAAATAAAATTATTCTTATTCTTATTCTTATAATTTAGTGTTAAATTATATTGAATAAAATATTTAAAGTAAAACGTAATTAAATAACCGTTAAACTTTATCAATATAATGGAAAAAGCATGATGGCAACTGCCTACATTAATTCAACAGACTCTTTCTGAACAAATTCAGGAACAAATATAATTATATTATTGCCCTAACGTAAAGAAAACTTCAGCAATGACACTACCACCATTTTTCATATTATCATCATCTAAATAAATCATATTATACATAGTCATCATCAGAATTTCAGCGACAAGACGTCCACTGCTGATCAGAATACGTTATAATAATAATAATAATTTATTTTCAATATTCGGATAACAGAAATCCATAGTGTTAGTGACATACCTTATACCTAGTGTTAGTACACAATAAAAATGAGTTTCAGAATCATTTTGCATAGAAGATGAACAAGTTTTTACTCGGTCATCTTATCCACAAAATGCCTCAGGAAAGGGGAAAACACACTCTCGGTCACTGTTTTTAGGATGCTGTTGCCATTGGCCCGGGTTCTAGCTGCCAGAGACGCATAAACGCATCGTGACAACATTTGCGATTCCAAAGAAATCACCACGATCTCCACTTTGTCGGCTGTATACCTACTCATCTAGACTCATCTGCGCCTGGTACAAAGTCATACAAAGTTATAATTTTACATTTATTCTTTATCACATTCTTAATTGATATCAAATAAAGAAGCAAGAGCTTTATAAAATATTGGCCATAATACATGTGAATATTAATATTCTGAATAAGATAGTGATTCTCTTCTCTTCTTTTCATGTGGTTAGTGACTAACCTGGTGTCAGAGTTTTAAAGACGCCCATGGGCCTCTGACTTGGCTTCACATGCCGGAGAAATATCTCAAAATTCAATTAATGCTCTCGAAATTGATGCAAAATTACCTAAACTAAGAAATTATATTATTCTTACATTGCTACTCTATCTGTTGTTCGGTTCCTTTAAACAAAAACAAATCGTTATAATTACCAATAGTAGCATTTTGTATTGCTAAACTGGGAATATAAATAGATTCGTAAGCTAATTTTGTCTGTTATAGCTGCATCCTTATGGGAGAAAGCAAAGCTATTTGGTCTTTGCATCATTATTGGTAAAGATAGTAGTGAAGAATTAATTAGCATTCGCATTCATTGTTTGCAAGTGATTTTTCATTTAGCATTTATAAAATGAAATGTAGTTGTGAAATTCTGTGAAATGCTAAGTGAATTTATTCGTAATTTTTCATACTATTTTACGTCAGAGCGTCGACTCACGCAGCGGTAGATATACTTAAATAGATAATACACGCCAATATGTACGCAATAAATACACGCCAGGAGACGTCCTAAGGCGAACGTACTTTTTAATTCGCATATTAACAAAATTCACATACTTCATTATTATCAAATATCGTCATATTAGCCATAGCTATTAGCACGGCAATAGCAATCATCATGCTAAGACTCAAGAATTCATATGTTAATGAAATTAATGCAAAATCGCATCAATTGCCATTACTAAAAGATTATTACTATTTATAAAGATAAAACGGTTCGTTAACCTCGTTTTTTTTTTTCTTTTGACGGGCGGAGCAGTGAAAGCCTAGCGGTGTGACCGTCGGACTGCCAAGTCGGTCTCGAGTTCGAACCCAAGCCACACTGTATATTTAGTTGCAAAAAAATGTGAATCAGCATCGAAGCATCGCTGACATGCCGACGCTAATGCCAAGGTGAAGTTGCAAAATCGTCGTACATTTTGTATGAAATATGAAAGGACCCCGGCGCATTGCCCGCGCCGTACCGTCGTTGGCGTCTGGCTCTAGGTAAATACTGGTAGATTTCCTTCTAAATCCTTCCGGTGCTTTAATTTATAATCAATTATGTGTAATGACGTCATTCGTTATCTTCCCAGCGCGTTTGTTATCGGCCCCAGCCTTGTAAGTCAAACATGAAATTTCTAACAAAAAAAAATACACAGATCTTCGAATAATCGAACACCAAAGAATCGACTCACATAAATAACTTTATTATTAAAACATATAAAAAATATCATCTTTATTTAACAAAGTAATATTCTTACAAAATTACACTATATTACTCATATTGTTATTAAAAATAGTTTATAAAATTAGGCCATATTAATGACGAGTGTCACTATTAAGGTGACGATGCTAAGAGTAGCAATGTTCGCTGAATCAGGTGCGGCTGTTGTTGGCTCGACTGTTGTCGGAGCAGCTGTCGTAGTAGTGGTAGGAGCTTCAGTCGTAGGGGCTATAGTCGTAGGGGCTTCAGTAGTAGGGGTAGTAGTCTCTGTTGTTGTCGTAGGCTCAACTGTTGTATCAGCCACTGTTGTAGCTTCGGTCGGAGGTTCGATTGTAACAGGTGCGAATGGATCCTCGAATCCCGTATCAAAGTACGAATTGAACTCCTGCACTCTTGCTTCGTAAAACTGGAGGTTACTACGTGAATTCGTGACACCATTGTTACCGACAGAGAATGCTGAATCTCCAATTGCTTCTCGGTTTACATTCAACCAATTTTGCACCTAGAAATTATGGAGAAAACGTTAAGGAGAGTTAATATTTTTTCATGATATTATAAGAAACGTAGGTCTTAGAAAATAGTTGAGGAGCTATTTAAACGTCAACATAAAAACCTGTATTACAAATAGGGTATCTAAGACTCCACATATAGTAGCAAAAAAACTTACCGCATTGATATCTGCCTCACTCAATAGACGGCCTGTGATCGAGGTCAGCATGGTGTTGAGAATACCGCTGTAATCAAAATAATTACAATCAATAAGCATAATGGTAATAATAGATCATTTTAATGACGATCAAAATGTCAATGTTAATCGATAGAACATTTATCGTTCTCTATACTAGAAGCCACAGGTTCTAAAAATATTTCATAATTTTAGAGTACAATACCGATCTTGTTGTTGATGGTATTAATATCTACCAAACACTAGAGCTTAATGCGAAATTCCGAAATATCTTCATTACCTACGTAAAAAAGCTTATGCTCTAGCTTATCTAGCTGCGACTCGGTAAGATTATAATACTGATATAGTAGAACTATATTATAAGAGAGGTTTAGAGGCAAACAATTTTCCAAATCTAAACACTTCCTAGAACAGACAAAAGTAAAATATAATACCAGTAATTTAAAAAGTAAGTAATACAGCATTTTACTTACGTGTCAATGACTCTCTGGAGATTACCCTGCAGCCATTGGAAGACCCGCATAGTGTTGTATTCATTGCTAGTGACAGCTGAACTAATAGCGGTGCCATAGTCTTGAGCTCGAATAATAAAGTTATCATCCGATCCAGAAGCAATATTAGCGAGGAATCTGTTCAAGCTCGGCTGGTCTTGGGTGCAGCCTGCCGCTGTTATCATCACGACCTGCTCGTTAGCCAAGTTCGTTGTTAAATATTGGTTCCAGAAGAAGTCGTAATCTTGAGAAGTTCCGTAGCGGAGACCATTGCAGTATACCCAAGGACGCATGTTAGGTGGAATGCTATTGTAAAAGAAACAGAGGAAATTAGATTATAAGATAAAACGCTCAGCGACTAAAGTCGTTTACCGCTGCTACTTTTGCGCTTCATCCGAGTGTCATACTGAATTTCTAATATTGTAATAATATTAAGATTTTAAAAACTGAAGTGTTTAATGACTTTCGTCGCGGACTATAATAGGTACATCTTCGTAAGTTTTTCGCTTCATTGTGTAATAAAACCAATCGTGGTTACCTTCCACCATTCCTCCAGGACTGGAAGCTTGCTCTGGCCGCAGTGATGCAACCCTGGTGTCCAACGTTGCAGAGGAAATTCATCACATGCATGCGCAGGAGATCATCCATGAAATCACCATTTTCTGTTTCGTTGTAGCCCAGGCGGACAACAACCGCCGTGCTCAAGTCAATGATTTCATTCTAAAAACAAATTTTAACATACATAATCGTACATTCATCAATTCATAAAATATCAATGTTAACAAACTACATTTTAAAATCGTATAAGAAGTTTGTAATTTGCTACGTCACAATTAAAATGAGTTTACCCTCAGTCTGCTAAGAGGCAAATTGCCGTGAGCCAATCTTCTAAGAGCGAAGTTGAATCCAGTTATGGCAGCAACCCAAGGAGCGTACTGGTCTTCGAATTTCAGGAAGGAGAGGATGCTAAACGCTCTGTTGTAGGTCAAGATGTTAGCTCTGGCTAGCAGGAATACGTCATCAACGATCTAAAAACAAAACAAAAGAATGTGCATAAACTCGTATTTATCAACATAAATGGTCGGGCCCTTAGGTCACCCCTAAAAATTTATATACTATCCTTTCCTTAATGTTACCCTATAAATATCCACTCCAGGGGGGCTACCATCACCGCTTACAGCCGTATTATTTTAAACTTACTTCAGTGGGGGAAAGAGATGGAGCTATACGTCCTGTAGAGCTTCATCTCTTTCCTACACAGAAGTAATATTAAAATAATACTGCTGTAAGCGGTGGTGGTAGGCCCCCTGAAGAATATTCTCTCTCTATCTTTAGGGTTGATATTTCCTTTTATATATCCTTTTATATTATTATAATTTCATTCACTGCCTTCTCTGTGAGGAATTATTTGAAGGGAATGAATGATAGCTGGACGGCTGACAGGGGAGAGTGGAAGAAGAAAACGTGTTGCGCCGACCCCAAGTAACACGGGACGGCAGGAAGATGATGAATTTGAATTTTTCACAGTTATTAGACGTCAATTTTATTCCCCGGATAAAAGTCATCTGATGTTGGAAAAGTTAGTGCTTATAAATGGTAATTTACGTACCTGCGCACGATTGTACTCGTGAATTGCCAGTCTGTTGTCACCCCTAAGAGCCTGGGTGATAAGATCCCAAGTGGTAGGATCGTAGTTCACCCTGTAGAAACCTACAAATATTCACACGTATAAAAACAGAATTTTTAAATCACGGAGAACGTTTTCATTTCGTTTCTTAATAAAAATAATTATATTATTCTGATAATCTAAAAATAGGAATAATACTGCTTAAATTTAAATAAATTACCAGACTGTTGCTTGTTGAAAATAACCCATTCATTTCCAGTACTTCCTCTGTTGATGGTCACTTCTCCAACTCTCATGATCTGAGTAGGCTTAAGGTTCTCGAAGTCAGGAGATCCGCCCCTAGTCCAGGTAATGGGAATGTCCCATAGATCAGTGTTCGCAGGCGGATTGGCAGCGAAGAAGAAACGGGACTAAAAAGTAAAAGTTCTTTTGTAAGCTGTTTCAAATTAAACCAATACAATTCTAAAAAAACCCAATAGATAGCGGCAGAAACCGTCTGGAACGAAAATCATAACAAAAATTAGGAAAAAAATTGTCAAGCGCACGTCAACTGCTGTGATTGGTTGACTGAATTTACCTTGACTTTTAATTTTGACTCATCCTTGATTTTCGTTCCAGAAACCGGGTGTTCAACTGTCAAATCATAACTAATAAGATAGGTACAATTTTTTAACTAATTGTATTCCTACGCTTGGTTGTCTGGTAGAAAAAGCTTAAAGCATTAAATCCGCCTGTGTACTTGTTCGTATAAAGTTTATAATAAATAAAGTTTAAATAAATTATTAGGGGGTTTCATAAAACCTCTCGGGAGTTTCATAAAACCTACTTGTTGAACAGTCATGACTCCAGTTCCGTGATTTACATTGACAGTCAACAGAGGATGTCCAGGTTTCTCGGACCAGGTACTGAAGTACTGGCTGATGGTGACACCGGCATAATCAGCCAGAGCACCCGATGCGGTGGCAGCATTTTGCAAAGCAAGGAACAAATCTGAAGGCTCAGCGGTAGAAAAGGCACTGCGGAAAAAAACAAAATATAATCATTTGTAACTGAAGCAACCTGAAGCAAAAATTCCATATAGTAATCGATAAAAGTTGTATAGCATCAAAGAATAAAAATATAAGTAGAAGTTTATTTATTACTTGGTGCTCAAGTAGTTCCTAAGGCCGGTCACATAAGTGTCGTTGCCTAACAAGTGCTGTGTCATTCTGAGGACGCTGGCTCCTTTTCCGTATGTGATTTGTGAAAAGTGAGCACTGACTCCTGTTGGGTCGGACACGCTGGGGTCAGTGAGTGGATGAGCAGCGATAGCGGAGTCCGAGAGCAAGGATACTTGCACCTGCTCAGTAATGAAACGAGTTTCGAAACCCATCTCTGGTGCAACCTGGTGATTAAATAAGATTTTAAGGTATATAAATATAAAATATAAAAAGAGATTTTAGTATTTTAAGAAACATAAAAAGAAAATACATATTAAATAGAAAGGACAAAAAATAAATATACGCATTCATGCACCTCTTATTTTATGTAAGTACAAATAAATTATTCATAAAAAACGTGTGGAGCTTTAGTATTACAAAAATATCAACATACAATTTTTATAAATATTAGGTACCATGAAAAAAGATAATAATAATAAATAAAATCGGCCTCGTAAGCCTTCCAAAGTACCGGGATCCATGTCCCGGATTATTGTCCAAAAAAAAAAAAAACTTTCTGGGGTCTTTACAGGTTTTTTCCCAGGAAAATATATTATAATTATATATATATTTATATGTAAAGGTTTCGTTTTCCTTTTAAGTCGGAACCTAGTACATATAATTACTTACTATGCCAGTCAAGTAGTACTGGTAGAATCTCGCGAACCCTTCGTTTAGCCAGAGGTTATCCCACCAGTCACAAGTGACGAGGTTTCCGAACCACATGTGAGCAATTTCGTGAGAAATAATGTTAGCGATACGTTGTTTGTAGAAATTGTTGGTATTGTCAGGGTCGTAGAGAATGAGAGCCTCCCTGCGGAAAAAAAATGGAAATGTAAACGAAATCAAAGTAAACACTGATTACTATAGTAATTAATAGAAAGAAAAGAAAGAAAGAAGAAGCGTTTATTTGCGGTAAACATGACGCAAAAAAGAAAAAAAAAAAAAAAATTGAGGGAAACATGCGTCACATCCACGCAAAACGGCTATCGCTCAGCATTATGCTGCGACCCTATGCAAGACAGAGCCCCAGTTGGTTTTCAGCGATAGCTGGCGTCGACCGGTGCGGCAAATTATTAATCAATTTTTCTTTGGTAAAAATATTATGATTGGTAAAAATAGTTGGTTTTGATTTTACCTGTACGTCAAAAGACCCCAGTTTTCCATAGCTCCCGCAGAGAAATCCGGGATGGCAGCTTGTTTCATGTTCATGTTTGTAGCCATTGTGTAGTAAGGGTAATTGGTATACCGCTCCATAACGTCCAGAAGAGGCACACCAACAGCCAAGGAGTACGCTCCAGTATTATCAATATTCTCCCGAGCGTAAATGTGGAAAGGTCTAAAGTCATTGTTGTTCGTAGCTACTTGTCTGTAGTCGGACACGATGAAAGCCAGCAAGTACGTGGAAGTTACAGGTGTTCTATAAAAATTCTCCCTTATTTTTCCGTTTCCGACCCTGAAAAGATTTTCTGTTGTTTCACTTGTGTATTCGAAACGAAAGTTAGTAGGTAATAGGCATTTTTTTTAATGACCCCTGGCGTATTTTAAACGCGCAGATGACGCGTGTTTCAAGAACATGACTTTAGACGGCGAAAACTTTGAAACGTGCGTCGTCTGTTAGTTTAAAAAACGCCGTGTGCTACCTCTCTAAAATTAAGTGTACGTGCTAATGCTTACGTGTCATCGGAGCTTTGGATCGGCATGTTTGATATGGTGGGGCTGAAACCTTCAATGTCTCTGGTTATAGATATATTGAAGGTGGCCTTGTACCAGGGTTCGTCGTAGCACGGGAAGGCTTGCCGAGCATGACCGGGCTGGAACTGGGTGGTAGCCATCCACCTAAAAAAATGTTTACATGTTACCTTTTTTGGTAAAAAGGAGAAAAATTATATTTTTGGAAATAAGCCAATTGAAGCTTCTATAGCCAATATAATCGCTCCGCTGAGTGAAACTTTTTTTTTTTGTCAATTATTCACTAAAGACAAATTCACATCTTCATGATTCACATTACTTTTTTAATATCTTATTGTTTGTTCATTTTTTTTTTATCATTTCAATGGACTTACGAGAGCTTTTTATTTTATTAATGATGAATCCTTTAGCTACAGAGAATTTTACAACATAATGGCAGGAAGCAACTGCATTGATGTTAAGGTGTGTCCAAACATTGAGCGGCAAGAGCGCAGCAGCAACACGCTACGTTTGCAGGAACGATTTTTGCCGCGCTCTAGTAGGTAAAAATCTTTGTGCGATGCAAGTAGACAGAAGGGTTCGCTCGCGGTAGTCGTCTGATCACAGTGCGGCAGGCCGCGCGCGGCAGGCCTCGCGCGGCAGCCGCGCGTGTTTGCTGCTTTATGTTTTGACACACCTTAATATAATATTTTTACACCTTAACCTGCATTTACAGTAAGTAGCAATTTCTTAGGCTCTGTAAATGAAGAAGTAATGAAATATATGTGAACTTAAAGTGAAAATGGTGGCCGCTTACCTTCTAGTACCAGTGGCGTCATTATACCAACTCCTGTAAAAACCTCTCATGTTTGTTTGCAAGTGGCCTTTGAACGTAATTCTTATGATGTATTGTGAGTTCAATTGCAAAAATGGGGTAGTATTAATCAGGAAAGTGCTGTATTCACCGCATGTGAAGGTCTGACCGGGTGTAGTTATGTCTACGAGAGGGGCAGTAGAAACCGCGACGAACACAGATTCGATGGTTAAATTATTGCAGTGAAGTTCAATTTGGTTCCGGCTGGCTACTACTGGTACAATCGTGATGGCCACTTCACCGTCAAACGTAAATTGGTTGTCGCCACTCGCCAAGTGAGGTGTCAGGTGAACGTCGTAGTGGGTCGGGCGCGTGTCGCGAGACAGACGATAAGCGGCATTCCTCATTAAGTTCCTGTATTCGATCCATTCTTCGTCCGTCTCGTCGATGGGACCAAAGGATAAAGCGCCCTGCAGTAGGGCTACCCCCAGAAGGAGGTTTAACCAGCGACTCGCCTAGAAATTTAAAAAAGAATTGTAGAGTAGAACGCGGCTTAACTAAAGCTACGAATTTAAGTATCCGAGAGTTTCAGACAAAAATAGTTTTAATAACACGATTTGACATAAGTAGGTAAACTGTACAATACGGCCGATATAAGTGGGCAGTTCCAAACTTCACACAGAGGCCTATACGTCGCTTCTGTAAAATTCAAACAACAACTCGCATCTCACTTCGCTATTCACTCTCACTTCGAATTTTGAATCGGGATCGAGTGCGAAGTGAGCGTCGAAGTGACGGGGGAATTACCTTACTGAATGCCACTTCTTACGTCATCTCATATTTATCTGTCAAAATCTCACGGTCAATTTAGTTCAAATCGCTGACAATCTCGCAAGGGTAGCGCTAGTGTATCAACCGAGTTTTTAGAATACCAATCTGAAAATGAGGTATTACAGAATCACCGCAACATTTTTTAGGAACTAAATGGTGACATGAGGTGATGTGAGTGAGAGACCATGAGCGAAAGTTTGCAGAGCCTATGTGCAGAGCTGCCAAGTTATATCGGCCATATTGTAAGTCGTTATTTCTTCATCAAGGTTAAATCTAAAAAAAAAAAAATGGTTTTCACATTTCTTTTTGGTGCTGTTAATAGAGAGTGATTGTCGCGCGAACGTGCGAATACGCGTCGCGCTTGCCGAGTGAGCGTTCGAGTTTTCAGAACGAATGATCGCGACCAAACTAGCGTATAAACTAGAATAGAACACCCAGTAAAAGATTTTTTTTTTAGATTCCTATTAGTTTATAAGCTTAGTAAAAAGAAATGGAAAGGCTTATTATTTACTAGATAGGTTGAGTCTTCCAAGCATTACGCGGTGTCCTAATAGGAGCGACCGATCGCCAAGGCCACACCAATCAGTTGTTGCAGCATCATGCTGAGATACCTTTTGGCCTCGCAGAGGACTTTGTTTTTATTTCATTTTTTTTTATACAGTAATTTTTTTATTTTTCTCTGATTTTGTTTAAAATATTTAGTCCGTGTTCTTCCTGTGCGGGTTCCAATAAATACTTTTTGGGGTTCCGTACACGGGTTCCGGCTGACTGTCAGCGGGTTCCGTCTGATTGTTAGCGGGCTATGAACCGTAATAGGTAGGCAGTTGAAATTTTCACTGATTGTTGAAGTAACTTTGTGTTTAGGGTTCCGTAATCGACAAAGAACCCTTTTACGTTTCTGTCTGCCCGTCCGTCTGTCCGCGACTTAGCTCAGAGACTCTTAGTACTATAAAGCTCTAATTTATGTCATGGGTATACATATTAATCACGCCGACAAACAGGATTTTTACCACTTTCATCATGAAAAAAAAAAATGTTTTTCAACTACAATGTTAAGTTTGTTCTTCCAACTACGGAACCTTTCATTGTGCGTGGTCCGACACGCACTTAGCCGGTTTTTATTTTAAGTTCAGTCAATAACACGTTGGGGTTTTAAAAGATTTCATTTCAGTTAAATCGCTTTAAAAAAAAATGGAACGGAATACTCTCTTATCAAAACGATTGCGTAACAATTAAATCTAATTCCATTATTTTTTATGTAAATGATACTAATACCATTAGTTTTATAGATTATATCACTATTTAAATAACTATTTTAAAAAATGGTTTTGTAATTTGATAATACATAAAAAAAACATACCATTGTCGCGCTGGTTCGAAACAGGAATAACCGTCGCTGATACTAATTTATCTATCTCTATATAAACTGTTATATCTTATCCAAAAAATACAATTTACTTAATCATCTGATAATAATTATTTTGATAGTGAGCATTATGTACCTATGTTTCAAAAAAGCTGAAATGGATTTTATGTATAATATGTTTTTTTACGAACGATACGATTTATGATACACCATTTCGATTATTTATATTACTCATATATTTAGTAGAACAATTACCTCATACTAAGCCAATTATGAACCTCTTGAACTTAGATAGTGAGCAAGTCCTGCAATTTCTGTTCCTTTCCTTATCGACTTGTCTTCTGGAACTTGCAACTTCATGGTCACTGCCTAAATAGTTCAGTATTTTTCCTTTTTATGTCTGGTCGGAGGATGAGGAGCTCGTGGCTAAGTAATAACAGCCGCACGGGTTGATCCATCAGGTTAAGCTACGCTTGCCGGGGTTGGTCCGTAGATGGGTGACCATCTTTACATATGGAGACTCCTCCGCGCCTCGGAAAGCACGTTAAGTCGTTGGTCCCGGCTGTCATTCGAGGATCTTTGACAGTCGTTACGGGTCGTCAGAAGCCCGAAAGTCTGACAACCAGTCTTACCAAGGGTATCGTATTACCCAGTTACTGGGTTGTGGAGGTCAGATAGGCAGTCGCTCCATGTAAAATACTGGTATTCAGCTGCATCCGGTTAGACTGGATGCCGACCCCAACATAGTTGGGAAAAGGCTAGGCAGATTGATATCTCTGGTCGGAGGATCCTCCCTTTACAATGGAGTATGAGTGAACTTTGTTCCTCACACTTCTAAACTGTCAACTGGTGTTACCTCAGAACACGTTACGATGCGTAGATAAGAATTCAATAGCATCAAGTTCTTTTGAAGTACGGCCTCCTGCGAGTCTTGCCATCTAGCAGCCACACATCCAAACTTCTAGTTATTAAATACCTAATAGTATAATACTTTGCCCGACCTTTTTCTTTTTTTGTGTTTGGGAAATCATCAATTGACTTCTCCCGCTCTAGGCGGAGCGGGAGGGCGTGTCAGACTTTTACTGACTAAAACCCACCTGTGTTCCTTCAGTTGCCTATTGCCAAGGTCCCGATATCCCTTTCGGACTTTCACGCAAATTTTCCCGACCTGGGAATCGAACCCAAGACCTCACGCTCAGCTATCGTGCTTGCGACCGACCAACGACGTAGTCGCATGCAAATTCGTGTGGCAGGCATGCTGACTGTTCGATCTGTATCTGATGCATAACACATTACAAAGTCCAGCAAAGATAAACCTAAAAAAAAGGTCTTTGGTGATACTAAAATGATCATAAGACTACAGTTATTGAATCTAAATGTAAGACACAGTTACATCCATAGATAACTGTCATTCTATCTTATTCCATCAATTATGAGCTGGCATTACCCGAGCTAACCGGCATAGCCCAATTAATAAAATCAAATCATTTATTGTGGATTATAGGTTCATAATTATATTGTGTTAGTTACTAAGTTTGCTATGTCCCGCCGTTGAGGCATACAAAATTCATATTATTATCAATTATATAGGTAATCAATTATTAAATTCATATTATTATCAACTCATATACACAATACATTAAGATTAAGTTAGTATAACTTATATCAACTTACAAACTAGTCATGTTACAAAATAGTTTACAAAACAATTGCATAGTGCTTATTTCATAGTTTATTTGTTAAAAAGAATTGCCAAACATAAATGGCAGTGGCTGATGACCTTGTGAAGACTGCAGGAATCTGCTGGATGCTAGAAATACAGAACTGGTCGTAGTGGCGACTCTTAGTGGAGCCCTATGCCTAGTAGTGAACGTCTTTCAGCTGAAATGATACTTAGCTACAGCAACTTCATTCATTAAAATGGGTACAAACACTCGCCTTACCACAAAAACTTAGACACTTGTTCAACGCATGTCTAATGTCAGTTTTATGTCAAACTCCATACAGAAAAGTCGTGTTTAGCAGGTGTTTAGGCTACACAACTGCAAGGGCATTCTTTAATGACGTGCATTTTATCTTATTGATCGCGTAGATATAGATCCGAATATAAGTGATGAAGATAAGATTGTATGCTATTTATTGCACTTCATAAAAAACTCGTTGAATGCATGCCATCCTTCCATTCTGAAGTAGGTTAAAAAATACATCATCATAATCATCAACATCATTTTTCAGATACTAAAATGTGTCACAGATAAACCGAAAAAAATACATATTTTATCGATGTTTAGTCACTGATCTTCCAAGGGAAGGGTTCACTGTAGATAAGGAAATGTTTTAATAAACGGTAAAGGAAAACAGCCGTGAGGAAACTGGAACGTCCTACAACCAAAAATTCGAAGACATGTGACATCTACCAACCCGCACTGGGCCCGCGTGGTAGATTACAGATGACTCTCGAAGAGAGAAGGCCTGTGTCCCAGCAGTGGGAACATTATAGGCTGATTATGGTATGGTTTACACAAATTATGCTGTGCCTTTGCATAAAGTGCAAATGGTAATTATTACCTGTCTGTCCAAAGCAATTTTACTTTTTTAACTACTTAAAAAAAAAAAAAAAAAAATTGCTTTGGACAGACAGGTAATAATTACCATCAGAGGCACATCAAGAGCCTACCTATCCTCGCCTCGCCTCGGGCTTGCACTGCTGAGATATTGTAAAAATAAATATTTTGTAACAAGTATCCATGGAGTTTCTTCTCCATAGGAACCTACTACGCTTTGGAAAGGACAACTAACTTCATGTTTCTGAATGACCGACTCCTTCGACAGTTCAAAAGTGCTTGTAAATGGTTTAATTTAAATAAATGCTTTGAGTTTGAGTTTGAATGTCTGGCTGCCAATAACCTGTGGAAGTCATTAAAGAATTTGCAAAAAGTTATCGGAGGAGACTCGCTATGCGATAATGATCAAAATAGACGAGAGAAAATACGCCATGTCCATCCGTCTGTGTCTGTCAGAGACTCTTAGTACTAGAAAGCTGTAATTTGGCATGGGTACACGTATTAATTACGGCGACAAAGTGGTAAAATAAAATCCTGAAAAAGTTTTATTTTAGGGTAGGACTCCCCTATACGTTAAGTGGGGATGTTTTTTTTTCTCGTCTATACCATGGTGTCATTAGAGTGGCGTTCAAAAAATTTGCGGGTATATGAAAACCATTTTTGACGATGGGTAGGTAAAATACCATTTAAATATCAAGAATGACAAACAATTATCAATTGTTTAAATTATATTTATCAACTACAGATCTGTTAATCTTCCGTGACGTGACAAATTCTTATCAATCAAATATAATTTTTATTAGTCTTTTACTCCTATGTGCCTAATTTTTACGACTACCTTCTTACTAAATGATTTTTTTTCTTAGGTTTTAAATTAAACCAAATACAATGTTTCCCAAAATTTTGCACCAATGTGGCATCAGTCATTTTTTTTGCTGTTAAAGGTTCAGAAGCCAATTCTTGACGGACACTACAGGCCCATAGGCGTAATAACAATAAAACTTCTACTGTGTCACTCATTGTCCTTTAACCAATTAATTAAAAACCGGCCAAGTACAAGTCGGACTCGCACACGAAGGGTTCCGTACCACCGTACAATATTTAGCAAAAAAACGCCGAAGAAAATATTTTTTGCTTTATTTATTTTTATTATTTGTTGCGGCTATAAAAATACACAATATGTGAAAATTTCAACTGTCTACCTATTACGATTCATGAGATACAGCCCGCTGACAGTTGACGGACAGACGGACAGCGGAGGTTAGTAATAGGGTTCTGTTTGGCACCCTTTAAGTACGGAACCCTAAATACTTTCAAATTCTAGTCGCAATACCTTTTCAGCGGCAATCAATGACACACATGAAGGTACCTAAATGAAATACTTTTTTGACAGATTAAGACTGAGATTAGAATGCGGACGCTCTTAGAAAATACGGGAATTGCTCTTCAGATCAAGCTAATGGTAAGACCACGATACATTAACATCTTCTTGGCCAATCTCAACAGAGACTAGCCAAGTACGCAGGAGATAATAATATTATAATATTATTATCTCCTGCGTACTTGGCTAGTCTTGTATTATAATATTATAGTGCATAAGTGTGAGATAGTAAGAATAATATCATAGTGCATAAGTGTGAGATAATAATATATTATAGTGCGTAAGAGTGACATAATAATATGATGGTGCATTAGTGTGAGATAATAATATTATAATGCATATGTTATGGACCAAGTAATAAATACGGGCATTTTTAATAATGCCCGCGCATTATGAATAAGCTACTTAGGGCAAAATAATTAATTATAATTTGAACTTCCTTATTTATAACATTGCCTCGTCATTATAAATATTGCCGTGTGGTCTTTGTGCAATCTAATAAAACACAGGTGGTAAAGTCATCATAGGTCAGCAGGGTGTCTATGATTGGAAATATTTTATATGATTTTAAATATTGATCCTACGTTTGAAATCTAAATAATAGTAATAAAACCTGGTTTTAATTGTGCTGCCCCAAAGGTGACTAGCATAATAAAAAATGCCCGGTTGATTTGATTATTTCAATAGTTGTTATCATACTGCCCTCTCATATTGGGCATTTTCAAACAGCCCGGGCATTTTTTATAATGTTCTAACAATCACTTGGTCCATAACACATATACAACCTTATTTTTTCTTTATGCTAAACCCGAAAAGGGGTCATTGTACTCATCATTTTGAACACCTTTTTCTATGGGACCAACATAGAAATCGCGAAAAAAAAACAGCCATGTAGCTGATTTTTTTTTCGCGATTTCTATGTTGGTCCCATAGAAAAAGTTGTTCAAAATGATGAGTACAACGACCCCTTTTCGGGTTTAGCATAAAGAAAAAATAACGTTGTATATGAGATAATAATGGATAATAAAGAAGCGCCTCTATGTTTGTGCACACACTATATTATAGTGTGTGCACAAACATACAGGCGCTCCTTCTTCTCTCGCTCTCATAGCTCAATGAGACGGCAATCTGACAGTGAGATGAGAGATCAAATCAATCGTCATCTTGCTTACTTAATACCCGACCTGGGAATCGAACCCATGACCATACAATCAGCAGACTTGGGACCACGAGACCAACGGGGCAGTCGATACAATATAAGTTTATAATTAACTTTACAAGCACTGTAACACTTCAACTTCTTTTCAGGACCCTAAAATGTGCAGCACTTTGTATACTTACATAAGATTTTATTTTTAGTTAAGAACTTATCAACTACCTCGTATATAATTTTTTTCAGGGTTAGTCCTGTAGTAAAGTTGAACTTACTAAGAGATTTTTGGTTTTGTTGAGAAATAAAAATAATAAGTACTTATTTGAAATAATATTTTTATTAAGTAGTAGGTACAACGGGATAAAAAAATCAAAGCATTAATTTGTTCAATAGTAACCTAGGTACAAAATAACTTTTACAAAATTGAGAGCAGTAAAAGGAAATTCAAATTATTAAAAATAAGAAAATACGTATGAGATTGTCATCTTGACCATGTCATCTTGACTTCCCTGGATGATAAATACTTAAATAACAAAAAAGAAACTAAAAACGTTGAGAACTTATTCACAACAAAAATAAATTAAATGACATACCTATCATGTGTAAAAATTACGTCCTAAAATATCAAGTTCAAAAATCACGAAAGCACAATATCAAGTTAAGACTAATAGCCAGTTTCTTCATTAAAAGTAACAATCAATTGTTCTTTTGCGCTGTTGGATTAACAACCCTCGCCTCAGCACCGAGGACTCAAAATACAACAGTGCAAACGAACAGTTGACTGACTGTTACTTTTGATGAAGAAACTGGCAGTATATAAATAAAAGTAAATATTATGTGAATATCAAATCGTCATTTTTGTATTGTATAGGTAACACAGTCAGTAGGTGATACACTCGACCTCGTTATTGCTTCACCACTCTAAAGTTGAATGTCAGTAGTGCCACTGGTGGCACGACATTCTCCTTACTACCACAAAACCGTGTTTATCAGTTGTTTAGCCTAAACATCTTTTAAACATGACATTTCTGTATGCAGTTTGACATAAAACTGACATTAGACACGCGTTGAACAAGTGACTAAGTTTTTGTGGTAAGGCCCTTATGATCAAAGATATTTTAATGAAATTGTAATATAGACCTACCTACCCACTATTAGGGGGTATACCTATAACATGTCTATTTAACCCCCGACTGAAAAAGAGGGGTGTTATAAGTTTAACGTGTGTATCTGTGTATCTGTGTATCTGTGTGTCTGTGTATCTGTGTATCTGTGTATCTGTGTGTCTGTCTGTTCCATCGTAGCTGCCAAACGGCTGAACCGATTTTGTTTTTTTTTGTTTTGTTTGAAAGGTGACTTGATCGAGAGTGTTCTTAGCTATGATTCAAGAAAATCGGTTCAGCCGTTTGAAGATTATCAGCTCTTTTCTAGTTGATGAATGGATGTGAGCATCTTTCGCAGGTCTAATCGATTGGAAATTTAGAATTCTGTTACTTCAATGATGAATTAGAAGAATATAGTAACCTGGAACTGATACTGCAGCATCACCTGGATGCAGGATACCCAACTCCCTCACCAACTTACAGCAGAGGTATCGTGTTTGGGCTCATTGGAAAGGTCTCAAAAAATAGGTTACAGATGGATGGTGATCAGGGTCTGATAATGGAGTAGGAAAGAGAAATTAAACTAAATTAGAAACTAGCTTCATTGTGGCAAAAGTACGTACAGCTACGCAGATTTCGGCGAGCCGCGGGTTGATCATAGCGTTTCTACTAGTAATATAATATGAAATTTAAAAAGCTGGAAATGGACGGCTTATGAAAACGCCAACATACACTAGGAATAATGAATATATGCTATTGTAGAAAGGATAGCTGCTGTTAATGTCCTATTTTCATGAGCCGTCCCCCGACGCGACGACGCTTGGATCAAAATATTACCTACAACTTTTATATTAAACTTAAAGGGCCAATACATATTATTTTTTTACTTTTTAAATGCTTTGTTTTTGTCGGGGGTTTTTTAAATTTTAAATTTATGTCTTGTTTACAATTGCATTATATCTATGACTCATAGGTATGATAGTGTAATACCCCCCTTATATCAATGTAACTGTTAATTTCATACTTAATTGAAGTTTCAATTATGAACAATAACATAATACCACGCCTGTACCCATTCCCCGAAGGGTTAGTCAGAGGTGTACCCGTGTATTTACAGAAACAATTTAATTTCGATACGGAACATCAGCATGTTACCAAAATGTCGCCCGCAAAACACGTTGCGCATTCCGAATGGATACGGGAACTAGCCGGTTAGACTCAAAATAGTTGGGTTAAGGCTAGGCAGATTGATTGACAAAACGCACTGGGAAAAATATTATATTAGTTCAATACAGTATGAAATAATTAACCTGGATGCTTTTATTTTCAGATTAAAAAACAGTATAAATCAATATCTTATCACATGTGTGTCGTAGTAATCAGTAATATAATATTATCATTATAACAGGTAAGCTATAATCCAAAATTCATAAAAAAACATACTTATCTTTTGTTTCCCATTTTTGTGCTACAGGAATTATCTAGATAAAAATAAAATACACCAAAAATGTATAAAAATATATTTTTAATAATTTACAAAAGCCTATTTACAATTCAGATGAAAAATTATAAGGCTATAACGATCACTAAACTAAGCTAAATTCATATTTATAAAAATAAAAATTAATCATTTGAATTCTACACAAATATGTATTTAACATGATTCCTCTAACATTTCTTTATACACGTTGTCTTTCACTACAAATCGATCGAAATTCAAACGAGTTTGTCTAACGAAATTTCACTCACTTATTGACTATGTTCGGGATTCTACAAAAAACACTCCATCCATTTATTGACTTAAGCCTCATTTACACGATGCAAGTTTCTTGCCTATGGCGTATAGTAAAATTGAAGCAACAAATGATTTGCACCGTCTAAATACTGTTTAGATTAAAACTACTACAACTTTTGTGCACCGTCTAAAGAATATTGTTTCTTCAACTTTTGGCAATAAACCCCTGTAAATCAGCCTTTAGAGATTGGTGCTTATAGAATAATGTGAGCGACGGCAGCAATCGCTAACATGAAGAGAGACACGAAAGTGGTGACTGCTGAATCAGGGAGTGCAGGAGTAGTTGGCTCGGTCAAGCCTGGTGCAGTAACGGTTGTTGGTGCCACCGTAGGGGCCGCGGTACTGGTGGTGGCAAGTTCCTGGTTCCCGTTCTCGTAGTAATTGTTCAAGTCGCCACCGATAGTGGGGGCAAATCTGATGCTCTCAAGAGTGCTCACGGAATTCTGGTATACGGAGTTGTATGAAGTACCCAATTGACCTTGTGTGGCGTTAGCCCATGTTTGGAACTGTGGGAAAAAGGGCACATGATTTAATTAAAAAAAAAAAATTATAATGCAAGACTCGATGGAAAACAACCATAATATAACATTACATCACGCCCGTATTTTAGAAAGAAAAGGCATACGTGTACAGAATACCCACATTTTTAACCAACTTCTAAAAGGCATGGCGCCAAGGGCTTCAATTCGCATGTTTATTTAAGAAATGTTTGAATCCCATGTAACAGAGGGCGACCCTGTTCTTAAAACACAAATACAGATTCCTGACAAATTCCTGATGAAAAATCTCGAAAACGATTTACCTGAACTGCCTATCAAACCCACCAGCTGTGTTGCGACCACTAGATTCACAAGTAAGATTAAAAAACACTGATTGATAAATTATTGGTAAAGTAACTTACAGTTAAAACTTCAGCTTCGCTCCTCAGCCTTGCCGAGACGTAGGACAGTGGTGTCACTGGAGTTCCAAAGCTAGAAACGAACAAATAATCCATTAATATATCCATATTATCTATACTTAAATTATAATGAGATAAAAATGTTTGTATGTTTGTTAGACGTAATCTCCGGAAATAGTGTAGTGGCTATTTAAAAAAATCTTAGATTACTTTTTATTACGTTTTTGTTCTATGTTACTTTTCTAGTTAGAGAGTGTACTTACGCAAGGGTAACAGCGGGCAGATTTTGCTGAATGTAAGTGAAAACCTTCTGGGTATTTTCCTCATTGCCTGAAACAGCAGTGTTGAAGGCGGTGGTATAGTCTTGACGACGGATTACGTTGTTAGGCAGGACAATCGCGTCTAATAACCTGAAAACAAATAACCGAGTATAGCGGCGTTTCTCAAACTTTTTTGGCGACGGAACTCTTTCGGAAAACGAAAATTTTGACGGAACCTTAGAATAATCAAAACCGTTCGTCGTTTTTTCAGATGTTGCAAAACTTGTTTCACAGGGTCCAAGTTTCATTTTTTTTAGACGTAGGAGCTGTATCGCTTGTAAAAAGTAAAGCGCCTACTTGTAGTTCCATGTATCCTACATCAATCAATCTGCCTAGCCTTTTCCCAACTATATTGGGGTCAGCTTCCAGTCTAACCGGATCCAGCTGAATACCAGTATTTTACATGGAGGGACTGCCTATCTGACCTTCACAACCCAGTAACTGGGTAATACGATACCCCTTGGTTAGACTGGTTGTCAGACTTTTGTGCTTCGACTCGTAACGACTGTCAAAGATCCACAAATGACAACCGGGACCAACGGCTTAACGTGCTTTCCGAGGCACGGAGGAGTCTCGATATGTGAAAATGGTCACCCATCCACGGACCAACCCCGGCAAGCGTAGCTTAACCTGATGGATCTACCCGTGCGGCTGTTATTACTTAGCCACGAGCTCCTCCATGTATCCTGTATATACACGTGATTAAGCAAATGCCGCCAAATCTAAAATCAGTTCTTGAGGAAACTGGGCTCCTCAAAGCCTCTGCGGGGGCTCCGCGGAGCTCACTTTGAGTAACACTGGAGTATAGGATACGAAAGGGAAACTGGCTCATATTATAAACATAACATACATCACGCACGTAATCCCAGAAGGGTTAAGCAGAGGTGTCTATTACGTACACTTACATTTGTGTTACTACAATTATGTTTCAGTCACAAGGGGGCGAGCCTATTGCCATCAACCGGGCACGAATCCAAACTCCGGGCTACTACTGAGAAATTCCTGATGGAACACTTTGCCCAACCTGGGAATCGAACCCCGCAACCACTAGACCAACGTTGAATAAATAAAAAAGGAAAAAAACATTTCTCTTTTCTTCCAAACCTAAAATAAATGTGTGTATGTGTGAGTCTTGGTTTACAGTTCACACATAAGTAGATACTTACCTACATCCGTCATGACGATTTGTTATTAATAATTTGTTCGTCAATGATGAATAATATCTGGGCACTGTTTATCAAAAGTTACAAGTCTACACGTTCACAACACTAGTTAGCTAGAATGTTAATTTTCTCTTATTTCTCTCTTATTAATCTCCTTATTCATAATCAGCCTTAATGTTCCCACTGCTGGGACACGGGCATCAGGTCATCTCTCTCTTTTGACCAAATTTTTTAAAAGAAAATCTAATTTAAACATTTATTGCGGTACTAAGCACACTTGTAAGACGGAATAGAGAGTCGCCGGACACTCTCAGGATTTGTTATGATTTTCTACAAGTTGTAACTTACGAAGAATTTTTTGACAAACAAAATCACCAATAAAAGTGTAAAAATATAAGTAGTAGTGAACTAAATAATGACATTTGGTAATACAAGACTTGTGAATTTTTGATAAACAGGGCACTGGTCACATTTAAACCACATAATCATTTAATACGATTCATCATCTGCCACTAACGATTTTGCATAAAATATTGCTTGATTTTGTGATGATTTCGTATTTTTTGCATATATTCATAATTTCTCATGATTTGTGAGCATTTATTATGTATAGGTAAACTAAAGTACACTATGACAAGAAAATAATGCCGATTCGTGGACTTACGTTGTAAGAGAGGCGTCATCACTGGTGCAGCCAAGGGTTTGGAGGAGCAGGATCTTTTCTGTATAGACATTTTCAATCTGGAACCTATTCCATAAGAAATCGAAGTCGTCAGCGTTGCCTCTTCGTAGAGCGTTGCAGTAAACCCAATTGCGGCTGTCAACTGGCACCCTGTATAACAAGATTTATGTGATTTTGAAAAAGTAACTTTCACGCTTGTACTTAAAGTTCAGTTTCATTTTCAATATTACTAACCATTCTTAAATATTCGTAAGATACTGTAGTATAATAGATAAGTTTATTTCATTGGAACAACGTCTTCAATATCCCTCAAATCGCATAATTTACAATATGTGCTAGAGAAGTTTCTTTATTTTACAAGAGTTCATGAAAACTATTTCCGAAAAGAAATACCTACAATGCGTTTACGCATGAAGTCCATATTTATACTGTGCATGAAGCATGCTCAAAATTGTATGGACAGTTGTGCGTTATAATGTTAAATTGATTGAATACAAGGTCAAATTAAATTAACTAGCAAAACTAAAGACGTGATGGGTATCCGTACTTATATTTATAACGGGTGTAAAAAGACACTTCACGAAGCCGAAAGCCACATGTAATTCTCGTCATTGTGATAATTTGTTTGTTCTAGACCATACCGGAGAACCGTCTGGTTACTGAGATATTGAAGGTAAAAGTTCCAACTTTTCCAGGCGTTTTTTAAAGAAAGCAATTTTTAAATGTGTTTGTGGGGGTATTTTAAATTAAACCGTTGCATGCACCCATGAACACAATGTTTAGCATGCATTACGTTGCGCACTAACGTAAACAGCGAATTTTCACGCCAAAAATAAAAGTCGCGATGTATTGAATGCGTAGTTAGTTTTTTACACCCTGTATAATAAACAGGAAAAAAAAACAGTTTTCCTGTCGTGCTTCCTAAAATTTCATCTTTGTAATTGCGTAAAAATTTAGCTATAGTACATGACACAACTTAGATGTAGCATAATTATAATTATTTGAAAAGCATTCATTCATTTAAATTTTACGAATGTATTTTGTTATAAAATACATACGTTACGTTTGCGTAAAGATCATTTTCGACTAAAGCAGTAATAAAGATTGGAGATTTTGAAGGCGCACTCAGTTTGGATGGTGATTGGTTTTACGAATTTTGCCGATGCTACATCTAAGTTGTGTCGTACTGTAGGTACTTTTAAATACGATTAGTTTATACTCACTCTACTCCAGCTCGCAGTTGATCAAACTGTGTGTAGGCAGCAGTGAGGCAGGCTTGGACGCCGAGGTTACACAGCATTGGCGCCAGTTGGTAACGCAAGTACGAATCCATGAAAGTGTCGGCAGGGCGAGGATAATAAGTGAGCTGGTTTATCACTAACGTCGACCATTGAATAATAATATTCTGTTGAAGAAATAAACGATGTACAAAACAAGTCACAACCAAAAAGTATTAAAAGAGCTAGTAGTAGTAGTAGCTTGTGGCTACGTAATAACAGCCACACGGGGCGATCCATCAGGTTAAGCTACGTTTGCCGGGGTTGGTCCGTGGATGGGTGACCATCTTTACATATCGAGACTCCTCCGTGCCTCGGAAAGCACGTTAAGCCGTTGGTCCCGGCTGTTATTTGTGGATCTTAGACAGTCGTTACGGGTCATCCGTAGAAGCCCGAAAGTCTGACAACCAGTCTTGCCAAGGGGTATCGTATTACCCAGTTACTGGGTTGTGGAGTTCAGATAGACATTCGCGCCATGTATAATACTGGTATTATACATGGCGCGAAGCGGAGGGAGCTGCATTAATCAGAATGACTGAGCATCTTCTTGGCTCCACTGTTCATAGAACAGGACTCAGGAATTATCTGAGAGATAAGTAAGATATCGGTTTGATTTTTTTTTAATGAAATAGCTAAGCTAAATTATATTTATTTAGTTAGTCCTTTTAGTTTTAATTTTACCAGTCTTACCAAGGGGTATCGTATTACCCAGTTACTGGGTTGTGGAGGTCAGATATGCGCTCTATGTAAATACTGGTATTCAGCTGCATCCGGTTAGACTGGAAAACGACCCCAACTTGGTTGGGAAAAGGCTAGGCAGATGATGATGAACCAAAAAGTATTTTTTTTTAACTAGAGACGAAAACTCACTAGGTATTTTCAGTCCATCGCCAAAGTCGTAGTGAAAACAGGACAAAATAACGCTGACAAAATAATCTTATTTTGTTCACAATACTTACGTTAAGCGGAGTCAGGTAAGCAGTTCCTTGAAGTCTGTTCCTGAGCCAGTTGAAACCGGTTATGGCAGCAACCCACGGAGCATACTCAGTTTCAAACTCAAGGAAGGAGAGTATGTTCATGGCTCGTTCATGGGTCATGATGCCGGAGCGAGCGAATTGGAAAACATCGTTGACAATCTGGAAATAGTTCAATATAAATGAAGTTTTTTCTTTTTTAAACACATTTCCTGGAAATTCAAAACGCAATGGATTGTTATTGTGATTAAAATCACACAGCAGCTACCGCCAAATAGACATGCAATAAGAAAGAAAGATAATAAAGTTAAATTCAATCAAAAATTAACACTTATAACACCCCTCTTTTTCCGTCGGGGGTTAAAAATACGTTTATTATAAAAAACGCGTACGTACGTATAAATAACAAATTGCCTTCTAATTGTAGTAAACAGCAAAGACTATCAAAATGCTTGAAATATTTGAAATTGTTTACCTGGGCTCTGTTGTATTCATGAATATAAGACCTGTCATTGCCTCTGAGGCCCCTGATGATTAAGTCCCAGGTGTAATCATCGTAGTTAACTCTGTAGAAACCTGTAACCAATGAAAATAACATCTTCAATTATGATAATATGTATAATAATAACACAAAATATGTCGTTTAAATTAAAGTAATAAAAACTAAAACCCAACTACGACTAAAAAGGTATAAACAAGACACCACAGACAGACAAATAAAAAATCCGGAGTCACACGTGTGACTCCGGATTTTTTATTTGTCTGTCTGTGTTTTAGTTTTTAATACTTCAATTTTTTTATTTCTTTTGGGCTTATAATATATTTTTAAATGTGCTAATTAAGCCCTTTCATTTGATACCCAACATGGTACGACTAAACAGTATTTTTTTTTTAGTTCCTGATTTTATGTCCTCTAGAGGGTGACATTTTTAATTTAATGTGACGTCACATAGCCTATAACCAGCGGACGATCAAGACGCTTCCAACGATACCTCATTTGTCAAATTGTGATGAGTCGTTTAGAAGATATGAGGGAACAGATGAACATACATACATACATACCGGTCAAAATCATAACCCTCCTTTTTTCTTCGCCGTAGTCGGGTAAAAAACACGCTATCACGCACTTAAACATTTAAAAAAAACTAGCTGTTGCCCACGACTTCGTCTGCAATCCAGGATGAAACGTAGCCTATATCCTTCTCCAGGTGCCTACCCCTGTGCCAAATTTCATCCAAATCCGTTCAACCGTTTTAGCGTGTAAGCGTAACAAACAAACTCACTTTCGCATTAATTAATAATATTTAAAAAGTTAGGATAAGGATAATAAGGATTACATTTACATTGACTTGTATTAGTGACGATATAAGTACCTATGCAGTTAATTGATTCAGGCGTGACTTTGCGGAAATCCATTATAAAATACAATAGACGTATATATATTTAGTAACCAATTCCGCTTGACTATTCTGCGATTCGAGCGCTGGACGAAAAACTTTTTTTTCGTCCAGCGCTCGGTGTGGTAACACGTCGCGTTCTGGTTTGCAATTGGTCAATCGTCATCCTGAGGATGCCTCGTTGAGAGGTGAAATACGTGTCGATTTCTTACAGGGTTTTTTAGGACTCTTGAAGAATAGTCAAGCGGAATTGGTTACTAAATATATCTACGTCTATTGTATTTTAGTACCTATGCAACTTGACACTTCTTTTATATCCAATGATTAATTCAAAAAGTGTGTGGAGCACTTTTATTTTAAAGTACACACAACCAAAAAGCTGCAAATATACTACAAAGCTTCATTTCGATACGACAATTAAAAGTTGGTGAAAATTACGTTGAAAGATTCCATACAGATTTACCCATGCAAGCAAATAAAAAGCGTGTTTTCATTGCACTCTCATCTAAAACTCATAAACAATTCAGATCTTATCTTATTATTTTCATTGTGATAAAGTATTACTTACCAGTTTGTTGAATGTTGAAGATAGTCCAGTGGTCACCATATGCGTTACGGTCAATGACAGTCACCGACTCAGTGAGGACATGAGATGGCTTCGTGTTCGTGAAATCGATGTAAGGTCCAGAAGTAAAGGTGATGGGGATGACGTATTTCGTGTTTGCGGTAGAATAACCGGTATTGATGTTAAAACGACGCTGCAAGAATTAATTGAGATTAGTACTGAAAATATTTATGATCAAAAGGTGACTAAAGGCCGACACCTTAACTGAGTCCGTTCCTGTGGTGGCTGCGTGGTGCGGGAGGGGTGACAGTTGTCACAAGTAAACGAATCACTGAGCTCTCGCATTACGACACCACACCCCTCCCGCACCGCGCAGCTACCTCAGGAACGAACTCAGTTAAGCGGTTGGTCTATAAATTATCACAAAAATCTAATATACAGGCTGTAAGGGACAAACCTCTGCTGATGAGAAGAATAAAATTCAGTATATCATACTAAGACGGCCGCTACATGAAATTATTTCAGGAACCAATTCAGGGAATCCAATAAACCTGATTTGTTTTATTACCTCACTCGCAATGTATCGTTACCGTGGCACAACCCACATAGCCGCACTCCCCGCGTGATTTATCAATGTAAATTCTGAGTTTCACGCGTCGTTCGCTATAGTATTTCAACATCCATTGCTGGTTTTTTGATTTCAGCTGTTTTTTTTTTACATAAAGGGATTGCTTACAGAGAATGTAATTTTACATTGAAATAAAGGAATAGTAACGGTAAAGAAAAAAAATATCCGAATATCCTGAATGCCCCCTGTTAATTTGCGGAGGGCTGTCCTTTACACCCTGTATACTCCTCTTGAAGAATCTGTACCTGGTAGATGGTCATTTGTCCAGTGCTGTGGTTTATTTGGACATAAAGCACGGGGTGTCCAGGCTGTTCTGTCCAGCTATTGAAATAGTCCACGAAATTGAAGTTAGCTCCATAAGCAGTGAAAGCGCCGGCCGATCGACCTGCTAGGTCCAGGGCATTGAACAAGTCAATGGGTTGGGCTGTACCGAAATGCCTGCGAATATTTTTACCAATTCTTATTTCCGTTTTAAATCATAATTTTGATTTAATTATTATTCATTGCCACAGCAAATATTACTACGTTATACAACACTTTTAGCTTAGCGACACCACAAACAATTATTTATTCAAACTTAGTTTAAAATTACTATACATAATATATAAATAACACTACACTAACTAACTATTTACATAAAAAACTAAAACTAAAAGGACTCATCATCATCTGCCTAGCCTTTTCCCAACTATGTTGGAGTCGGCTTCCAGTCAAACCGGATGCAGCTGAATACCAGTATTTACATGGAGCGACTGCGTATCTGACCTCCACAACCCATTAACTGGGTAATACGATACCCCTTGGTAAGACTGGTAGAACTAAAACTAAAAGGACTAACTAAATAAATATAATTTAGCTTAGCTATAATATTTCATTTAAAAAAAATCAAACCGAAATCTTACTTATCTCTCAGATAATTCCTGAGTCCTGTTCTATGAACAGTGGAGCCAAGAAGATGCTCAGTCATTCTGATTACTGCAGCTCCCTTGTTGTAAGTGATGGTCGAGAACATGGCGCTGACAGCGGCAGGGCTGCCAACACCAGGATTAGTTAGAGGTTGAGGGTTGTTCGACGAGTCACTGAGCAGTGATGTATGCACTTGCTCGGTGATGAAACGAGTAGCAAGACCCATATGTGTCTCAACCTGAAACCAAAAACACCTAAAACATTCAGAACTATCTTATGCCATATTATTTTAACAAAAAAAAAAAAAAAAAAAACCGGCCAAGTGCGACTTGATCTCGCGCACGAAGGGTTCCGTACCATTATCTATAAAATGGCAAAAAAAAATATGTCTGTTGTATGGGAGCCCCCTTATATATTCGTTTTATTCTGTTTTTTAGCATTTGTTGTTATAGCGGCAGCAGTAATACAACATCTGTGAAAATTTCAACTGTCTAACTATCACGGTTCATGAGATACAGACTGATGACAGACGGACAGACAGACAGACAGACGGACAGACAGAAAGACAGACAGCGGAGCCTTAGTAATAGGGTCCCGTTTTACCCTTTTGGTACGGAACCCTAAAAATGGAGCGAAGTATGTTGTCTTAAATCGTAACGTGTTTTAACAAAGGACTTATATTCATAAGTAATGTATTCACATTTAATTAAAAGTATAAACATATCACGTACCGCGTCAGTCAAGAAGTACTGGTAGTATCTAGCAAAGCCTTCGTTCAGCCAAAGCACATCCCACCAGTCATTGGTGACAAGGTTACCGAACCACATATGAGCAATCTCGTGGGAGAGAATGTAAGCGATGAGCTGCTTGAAATAGCTGTTGGTATGATTTTCATCATACAACAGATAAGCTTCCCTGAAAAAAAAGAAAAATTACTACTAAGTACGGAGCAGTGATAACCTAGCGTGTGACCGTCAGACTGTCAAATCATAGGTCTCGAGTTCGTACCCAAGTCACGCGTCTCTGACTTTTTGGATTCATGAGCGTATTATATATCACTTTCTTCAAAAACGGTGAAGGAAACCGGGATGCCTGAGAGATATTTCTCGACGGCATGTGAAGTCAAGTCAAAGACCCAAAGTTAGGGCGGCTTTAAAAGTTTGACAACAGGTTAGTCACTAACCACGCGAAAAAGAAAGAAAGAAAGCTCTATGCTCAATTGTTCTAAAATCCCTGAATTTTTAGTTGAAAAAAAATGAGACGCAACATCGAAGCATCGCTGATAATATCGACTACTGCCGAGCTCATTGGTCGCAGCAATCTTTCTGTTGTAAGCGTAGATGGGGTAACCCACCTATAGGTAAGCAATCCCCAGTTCTCCATAGCGCCGGCTCCAAAATCAGGTATAGCGGCTTGGGTCATCTTAAGGTTGGCGTTTTGTGAATAAAAATCATAATTTGTGTGGTCGCTCATCCAAGCCAAAAGGTCCTGTCCGACGCTCTGGGCGTAGTCTCCTTGGCGATTGAGGATTGCACCAGGCCTTGCAATAACTTCGTGCCTCACATCACCGGTTGTAGGTTCCTGAACAGCGTCATAATCTGCGACGATTAATGCGAGGAGATAGGTGGACATTATTGGGGTAGTACGGTAAATATCGTCATAGTAACCACTGCAAAACAAAGAAAATGACAGTGTGAATAAAAATTGGTAATTAGAGACTTAAAATCAAAAGAAAACCATATTAGTATGTTTACTCACACGAAGTTTGCGTCTGTGGAGACGACGCTGTTCTGAAGCCTAGTGCAAAACCAACTCCTGTAGCCTGAGGAGCGTCTGATAGTCACATCGAAGGTAGCCTTAAAACTGGGTTCATCATAACACGGGAATGCATAGCGAGCAGCGGTTGCTTGGAACTGTGTAGTGGCCATCCACCTGCAAACCAAATACTTATATACGTAACCATACTACCAACATTATTATTTACTTTCTAGATTCGTTTAAAAAAAAAATGATCTGAGAAAGAATACAGGGTGTAAGGGTAAACACCGTTGTCACTCAAACCATGGGTAGTTGACTTAAATATAAAAATAAATGACTGAGTAACAACAAAAAAAAACGTTATTTTCATTAAAAGATTTTTAAAAGTTTCTATCCGACACCGTGCTCGCTAGCGAAACAGCTGACTGACTGAGGTAGGGGTCGCGCTCGCGGCCGGTCCGGTCACGACTCGCGCCACCCACCCGTTAAGACGCAAGTTCGTTACCCTAGCGCCCTAGTGTGAAAGGGTGAAATACACATGTGTTAAATGTATATTTTCGTTAAAAAAAAGTTATAATTTTCCATTAATTTTACGTTCTATAAATGAAACCAAACCACTGGTTTCAAGGATAACGGTGTTTATCCTAACACCCTGTATAATTAAAAATTTGTTTATCTATCGAACTCTACCTTATTGCTGTGTCAGTTCCAAGGTTCCTGTACCAACTGTGATAGATACCATACATGTCATCGCGCATATTTGCGTTAAATTCGATAGATAAAACGTAGTTAACACGGGTCGCCGCATTGTACTGCAGGACACCATCGGTGATCGCGACCCTTAAGAATTGATATTCGCTCTGAGCGGAGAAAGTTACGGGAATGTTTGTAGTTCCCTGATTTAGGAAGAGATTGGTCACAGATAGATGGTCACAGTGGATGACAATCTCGCTAACGTTAGCTTGTGTTGCATGAAGGGTTATATTAACATGACCAGAATAACGAAGTGTTGAGAGGTCTATGTTCCAATGCACTCTGTAGTTCGAGGGAGCGGTGGTGGTGGGTAGTCTGTATGGCGATATAATGTCTGTACTCAGCTCGATGTCATCGAAGGCATCGACATTCTCAAATACTTCGCCTTCGAAGCGTTCGTCTATGAAGATGGTA
Source organism: Lithophane ornitopus (assembly GCA_948473465.1). Taxonomy (NCBI): domain Eukaryota; kingdom Metazoa; phylum Arthropoda; class Insecta; order Lepidoptera; family Noctuidae; genus Lithophane; species Lithophane ornitopus. Next base: position 15,207,624 of record OX419621.1, on the reverse strand, counting down.
TTTCTCTTCACTTGCACTGGTGCAATATCAGATACTGCAGTTGCGCAGACGCAAGCCAAGGATAAAACTACAAGTTTTATCGCCACCATCTGAAAGTGAATTGTAATGTTAGTATTTCTGAGGGTGAGAGGTAAAAACTTTTCGACAGAACTTTTTCAATTACAATAATAATTATAATGATTGGTAGCTTTACATTGTAGAATATATTCAAGTTAGTAATTAGGTAGGTATACCACACTATGCCACACTATCCAGGAATTAGCTGATGCTAATATTGAAGGTCAACCGATTAAAATTTATTTATTCTTGATGATTCCTGTAATTAGTATCTTCCTTCATTCTTTCTTATCTTATTGTTAAAAACTGATAAAGTTTATTAATCAATATAAAAACATCGTTATCGAAAAACCTTTATCTGAACGAAATAAATGGAACGTAAAATTAATGCTTAGTTTGCTTAGATTTGCCTCAAAGCAATTTGATAAATTCTAGACATAATGTGTACGATGCCTATAGTTTGGTAGGTATCACTTAAATAGAAACGAATTTCTGCATATTATGAACCTACTCGTAAATTAAGACCAATTTTAACTCGCTGTGCTAAATTAGTTTCAGTAGGTATCTTGTGAAAATATGACGTCATCAACACACAATAAATATAAAAAATTGATGTGACGTAAAAATGCAATTCTGAAATAAACTATTTCATGAATATTTTCCTTTCAAATTACAAGAATTTTCACTTACAGTAAGTTGAAAGACAAATCAGACTACCTACTTCGTAGCTTGTTTTTTGGTAGTAAATAGATCTTCAGCTTACATAATCATAACACTAAACACACCAAAGAAAGTGACGAGTAAGTAAGATTTTATTAAATTTGAATTTTTCGAAACTGGTTATTGCATAAAATTATGCTGTTACACTAACCCACAATCTAGCTCTCAATTCATGGACTTGAACCATAAATTACTATCATCTATAAGTGTGTAATCTTTGACCTTACCCTTATCGTGTCTATTTTCATTTAGATATTGCAACAAATATGCAGGCAAACATAACCCTTTTTCTCAATTATTTTAGTACTGTGGATGTAATTTTACTATGTATATTTCACTTTTCTATTATATCCCCAAAAATGTAACTTACCTTGGATACCAGCGACCACTGAAGCGGGCACTAAACCCGCAACTGGATTATTGTAATCAAATTATTGAAATATACACATCAATGCGTAATCACCAACGATATAGTATCAAGAGTTATCAACAATATCATAATACGGAGATATTTTTTCGACAATTATCGCCATATCTTTTATGTGAGCTGATTAGTGCTAGCGTCAATCCTGTATTTTAATGAAACTATTACACAAAAGTTCATATTTTATTATCTATCATTTCATGTGTCATATACATTCCGGAATGCTGGGGCGGCTGCTGCTGGTGCAGAAAACCTCAAACGGCGCAAATACTCCAATCTTATTGGGACGTATATGTTCGAGCCATTTGGGGTTGAAACCTAGGGCCATGGGGTCCGAGTGCCCACTTGGTTTTTCAAGACATCGCCAAGCGCTTGGTCAACTCTTTACGTGACCAGAGGGCTGGCCTATTTTTTGGCCAAAGAATCAGCATTGCCATACAACGTGGCAATGCGGCCAGCCCTTTGGGCACTTTTCCTGTTTACAGCGATGCAGACGAATTTTTTGGTGCCCTTCGATAATTTCACCTTGTACATAATTATATTAAGTAGATATTACAAATTAGTTAGTAGTTATATTTACCTGTAATTATGTGAACGAAATAAATAATATGTTTGAATAGTATTCCGGAATGTAATGGGGAAGTTTTTTCCTGTTGTACTACCTAATCATTATCTTGCCCTTATCCCAATTAATGGGGGCACAGCATATCTTCCTCTCTATTAGTTGTCTTCTCAGCAGTTACCCCCTTTCTAATCATATTATCTTTGACAGAGTCCATCTATCGCTGCTTTGGTCTTCCCCTACTCTTATAGCCATCCACAATCATACGCATAAGTGTCCCCACCACAATATCCTCTTTTCTCTGCATTACATGACAATCGTCTTTGTGGGTTTGTTGTCTCGTTTTTCTGGGTTTCAAAATCAGAATATCACGAGTTGATGTGCCTTAACGCGGCTTGCGCTATGAGTTAACTGGCAGAAATAGCCACGTAAGGAAAAAGTATTATGCCCCCTACATACGATTGTCTCTCTCTGTCTCTTTCTATTTATATACGAGTGTGTGTGTGCGTGCGAGTATCGTGTAAGGAACTTCGTTCCTGACGGGATGCCCTGATCGCACACGTTATTTTTTTTTCAATAACGCCCGTTTTTTTTTCAAGCTGTGTGATGTTAGAAATGAATTAGAATATGAAAAAAATATTCTGTGCATTTTTGAAAACCATTTCTTAATTTTCTTTTTCTTGTTTCTTATTTTTATTTCTAACCTATCTTGCTGAGCCCTAACAGGGTTCATAATGTACTTAGCTATAAGCCTAATATATCTCATAAACACGATAGAATGAAATATATGAATAAGATAATATAACTTCAAATAATGAAAACTTCAAAACTTTATTCTGATAAAAATATGAGCTTCCGCCAAAGTAACATTGAAGATAGCATTCGCAAATAATCAGTGGTCGGTCTGCTAAGAAACTGAAATCGAAAATCAATAATTATGAATATTATGATTAACATTACGACCAAATGAGGAACTAGCAGCGCCATCTTTTATTTAAATAATAAACGAATTGCTCACATTAATTAACTGTTATCAATGATATTGTGGTAACAGGAAAAAACGCTAAGATGACATTCAACTTTTTATCAGAAATTAAGATCTAGTGAAGACTTATCGGTCCTCATAGTTAGACTGATAGTCAGTTTTAGTACCTATATAACACCGACGTGATTAGTAAATAAAGTGTGGAAGGTAAGCAACCAGTATCTGGGAAGGCTATCGCTAATTCAAAGCTTTCTGATTCTGAAATCTTTGTGACGTTTTCACAGCAAGAGCATTTATATGTGATCAGGGGTTCCGAACATGGGGTCTGTAGACCCCTGTAGGCCCAAGGACACGACACAAGGAATATCAAAAACCCAGAATCGAATAAAAAATTTCATTCACGTTGAGGTACGGCAAACATAATATGTCAGAGAGCAATTTCTCGCACATGTCCAAGATTCCAAAATTCCAAATTATGGTATTGTTATCCAAACTAAAAAAATACATATGAATGCAAAGTTTCATTTCGATACGACAACAAGAAGTTGATGAATTACGTTGAAATATTCCGTTACATAGATGTGAATTTGATTCTAGAACCCCGAGATCTCTCTCTTGGGGATCGTTTTAGCGAAAACAAATATTTGTGTCATACTATGTTTGCCCTACCTCACCGGGCATGAATTATTTTAATCGACTCTGGGTGTTTTTGTAGCATCCTCCTTTGCCCTAAAGAAATAATTTCTAGCTACAAGGAAACTGTTTAGCGTAGTCGAGGTGACAGTTGCCTTAAAGAGATTTAGAGACATTCACTGAAGACGAGGATGAAAGTACCTCAGTGCTCAACTCAGTTCAGTTAAATACCCAGCCGCATAGTAGGATAATATTGATGTACTTACCTATTCTAAGACCTTACGGAGCCAAAACGTGGACACTCACGGTACGGCTGGTCCATAAATTCAAGGTCGCTCAGCGAGCTATGGAACGGCCTATGCTGAGGGATCGAATCTGGAACGAGGTGATCCGGCAGAGAACCAAAGTTGTAGACATACCACACAGAATAAGCAAGCTAACGTGGCAATGGGCCAGCCGATTACCTTTGCGGTAGACGTGTTCTTGAGTGGAGACCGCAAGTCGGCACACGTAAGAGAAGACGCCCGTGGGCTAGGTGCAGCGATGATCATCGCAGGGTGGCTGTTATAGGAGCAGGATGAAAGTTACCGAGAATCGAGCTGAATGGAGTGCAATTGGACAGGCCGATGTCCAGCAGTGGACTGCTATAAATTTTTCTTTTTTTTTAAGTCCAATTGCTAAGCAAACTCGCCTTCCACCCTTCTCTGTCCAGAGCTGCCAAGAACCGCCTTTGTTAATGTTATTGTACCTGCACCCTAATTGCTATATTGCAGCTTTCATCGAAATCGTTTGTGTCGTTTTCGAGAATGTGAAAGGATATACAAATTTTCCTCATTTAATAGTATAGGTATAATAGTATATTTAGTAATAGAATATATGAAATGACTAGCTTTTCAAAAGCCAGGCATAATCCGTCTAGTACTTAGATCTTAAGGAAACTGTATTTACCGTATAATACCCGGCGACTTTGCCGTCATTAAAATTATCAAACTTGCCTAATTCCTATCATTTCATTTGGCCGATTACTTATTAGTCTCTCCAGATAAGTATGACTTACTAACTGATTATACTTAAGGATAATTTAATATCGGTTTAGCGTCACTTTGAAATAAATAATTATTTTAATTGGCTACTATATCTTCTATAGATTAATTGCATGCGATAGGCTCGGACGCAATCTGGAGCAACTGAGGAGCTCGTGGCTAAGTTATAACAGCCGCACGGGTTGATCCATCAGGTAAGCTACGCTTGCCGGGGTTGGTTCGAGGATGGGTGACCATCTTTACATACCGAGACTCCTCCGTGCCTCGGAAAGCACGTTAAGCCGTTGGTCCCGGCTGTCATTTGTGGATCTTTCAGTCGTTACGGGTCATCCGTAGAAGCCCGAAAGTCTGACAACCAGTCTTGCCAAGGGGTATCGTATTATCCAGTTACTGGGTTGTGGAGGTTAGATAGGAAGTCGCTCTATGTAAAATACTGGTATTCAGCTGCATCCGGTTAGACTGGAAGCCGACCCCAATATAGTTGGGAAAAGGCTAGGCAGATGATGATGAGGCTCGGAAGCAAACTGTTTTCTAATGGTGGACATGACAGTAACGAGTTTTAACTCCTATGGTGTCATTATTACTTGTCTTGTTTTACGGATTATTATACTAGTGTTTTTAATGGAATGTTGTTTTACGAATGAAGCAAGAGGATAGAGCAGGCATAATAGTAAGTATCAAATTCGCAAAACACAAAATATTTGCATGTTAGTATGAAACTGGCGGGTGTCACGAACACATTCTCTCGACGGCCGGACTATAGTTAAAGTGTTAATCAATCAAAACAGGCTATCGTAGTCCACTGCTGGCCGTAGACCAGTCTCAAGCTGCACCACAGGCATTCAGTCTGTCCCAGCAACCTTCTAAGATTTTCGGTCTATCTAGAATCTAGATGTTAAAGTATACCTACCCTTCGACTCCCAAAGTTGGTACGGGGAAGCACTTCCACGATTCCCATTTCTATCGCGAATCAGTGCCAAATAAAACGCAGTTATTGCGACACTTGCTAAATAAGTGTTTGTTTATACCACTAGTGTTATATATTTTATTCAGAAAATCCCGAAACCTGAACACTATCATTCGAATCGATGAGTGCGCAGTGACTGGCGCTCGAACCTTGCGCCGCACACTTCAAACCGCTGACTATCAGTCTTATATCATCCCTCTACTGATTTAGATTTTTATGTACTGCTATTTGTGGTTGGCTACTGCCGAGCATGAGGTCCTGGGTTTGATTCCCGGGGCAGCCAAGTGTCATTGAGTTTTTCCATGAGGAATGTGTGTGGATGTGTGCCTAGTCTGTTGATGGCAATAGGCTCACCCCCTTAGTACATGGGACTTAAACATAACTGGCGAAATGTCGGTGTACTATAGCTAAAACACTGCCTATCTCTTCGGGGATTACAGGCGTGATTTTATATTTATGTAACGAAATGTGTGTGTGTGTGTGTGTGTGTGTGTGTGTGCGTGGTGTAAGTTTGTTTGATGTTACTGTAAAATAAGAAAAATAAAACACCACTTTTATAAACCACATATTTTTATAAACTTTAATTTACGAAAGTTATTATAAGAAATAGAGCTAAATAGTACAAAGTTTAGGTTTTATTTACATACAATTAACTATCTAAGATAAGTTAATACAATCGTTTTCTTTTAAATATTAATTTAGTTTATAAATTATTTTCAAAGCTGTTGCCAAAATGTTTTCTGGCTATTCGTCAATGAACATAAAATTACCTCAAATCATTTCAATTTCAAAAGAAAGGCAAGCAAATGCTCGCTGTTTTTGAAATGGTATTGATTGCTAGCATTCAAGGATAAATAATAATAAGTCTAACAACCAGTCTTACCAAGGGGTATCGTATTACCCAGTAACTGGGCTGTGGAGGTCAGAAAAGCAGTCGCTTACTGTAAAATACTAGTATTCAGCTGCATCTGGATAGACTGGAAGCCCACCCCAACATAGTTGGGAAAAGGCTGGGCAGATTTTTTAATTCAAGGATTAATAAATCAATAGAAAAGGTAAGCCAAAGCTACGCTTGAGCTAAGTGAGCTGTCAATAGTGTCTATCCCTAACATTAGCTCCACCTGTCACCTGTCATTCCGATGACAGCTCAGTTCAATCTCACTTCACATAAGTTCTCGCGTTGAGATTTTTACAAAATAGATCGACTGAATTGCATTCGCAAAGCTGCTGAGTTACTAAGGTAAATGGCTTTTTTATATGAGGGCAAAATCGAAAAACATTGATCTCTAATATTCTTGTGTGCACGTGTAATAAGATAATGGTACGATAAAACTTTAATATAATGTTTAGTAGGTATGTGTACACCGAAACCTTATCTCTGATAAGCTGGTAAAATAGAAATGTTATGAAAGTTCTGCACTTGGCGGTATGGATAGATGTTTGAACATGCAAATGATAATTATTTAAAAAAACGGAGCTAATGCCCCTTTTTTACTATCACTAGGCGACATCTAAATGAAAGCCAAAATAAAAACGCGCTTTTGGATTTTCAACGCTCGGCCCAGCTCTGAAAGTTACTTTTTACAGTTACAGCAAACAGCGCGCATAAGGGTCAGTACACACCGAGACGCGACGCGACGCGCACCTTTTTATGATGATACAATATCGAATTAATTTACTACACAATAAGGTACACGCGCATCTCAGCGTACTTGACAATGTCGCTGTCAACCCTCGCAAATTATACATTTTCGCGAAGAAAATAAGTTCGATAATTGTTAAAAAGTGCGCGCAGCGTCACGTCGCGGTCTGAACTGACCCTAAGGGAAATGCAAACAAATGTTATGCAGTTTATTTTTTCCTTAAAAAACTTAAGAAGAGTGAGTTGACAAAAACAAAAACGAAGCGATTGATAAAATTAATGAATGCAGCTTTTAGATTAAATTGTGATCAGCTACAGAACTAAGCTGATTTGAGATCGCAATCACCTTTAATACTGATTAATGTATAAAAGATCAGGTAAAGTAAATAAAAACATGAAATAGGAGAAAATGATTATTAATTTTCAATAAAAAATACATACGAGGGAAGCAAGTTCCAATACAGCTTGTAATAAGCATTGTCTGACGTCTTTGTAAAAAGAGTTATTTGAAAGCCTTTGTGAAACAAAAGATAACCCCATCACTGCACAAAGCCTGATTTAGATGACCCAAGCTTATATCTTTTGCGAGCTTGGGCCATCCAATGAAACAACAAGGATGCAAGACGAAGACACTTTAGGCCGCTAACATCATTAAATTATTTAATTGAGATTTGTAGTTCGACCTTTTTTCCATACCTCCCAGATCATTAATTCATTGGCCACTAATACGTAGTATCTCTAAGAAGTATGTGGTAATAGTCAGCAGCTGCACGTTGTGTGTTGCACTTAAGTTCTATGCAAAATTATGAAGTAATTCAATTATTCCTTCTGACAATTGTGGCTTTAGATTTTAAAAACATTCTAAGTTCGAAGTTCACAAACACTAATTTTATATTATCCAACTGACTCTCAGAGCTAATTAAACACAGATCAGATCTATTGCATTTTTTTTTCTTATAAATACTTAATAATAAATATTTAATAATAATATTGACTTTATGCGAATTTGGCTGCAAAACATAAGTTTTCCATAGGTGTCAGTTTTGCATAAGATCATAATTATAATGCTCAGTGTTCACATACCTGCATGCGAACACAAAACTTGCGTTCCGTTGCAAATACAATTTTTTTGTCCATTCCATTTTAATCGTTAGAACAAATGTATTTTTTTTTACTTTTGATTTGAACACAATACTATACTTAGGTAAATAGATTTGACTATCCTTAACAAAATGTACTGAACAATTATTCAGAAACGGCACACTAGAACTCTCTTACAGATGTCAGAGAGAGAGAGAGATCACGCTACGGCTTGTACCTATGCGTTAGAAAGAGACCTTCCTCCGACTTTATTGCCGTCGATAAATAATGTTCCGGTACGAAACTCTGATGCCCGATTCCTAAGTCCAATAACGATTTGTTTTACTTACCATTCGTAACTTCAATAAGATGTTCAGGTGGCAAATTTTAAACGCCTTAATGTATGATAGGTTTCCATAGCCAACCTATGGAAACTACACTTTGATTTGGCGAAAATGTAAAAAGTTTTTACCCCCAACCAGCCGCTATAGATCATTAGGAATCGGGCATATTACTATACTTTGATGCTGTCATGATATTGACTATTTCAATCTAGAATATTCTTAGTCTACTTTATCTAGCTGCTTGGTCTGCCGCCCTCAGCCAGTCGACGATGGTGTGATAGTTTCGATCCCTCCATTGCACGTTGGAAGATATGGTCTCCAATACTTGTTGAACCGGCCTGCCCAAGTCACTGCAGGATTCTGTGACGAATCTTTTCAACTGTGGGGAGAATGAAACATTGTCAAGTCAACAAAAGAGGTTGATATAAAAAAAAAAAACTAGCCACTGCACAGACAAAATACATTTTTCTTGCTCTTATTTTTAAACATAACTCTGTTCGTCTATCGACATAGTATTTTAACTAGATGTAAATGGAATCGGCTGAAGAATAAATTCATCAAATAATTCTTTATTTAAATAAAGTCAGAGGCTTAAAGGCATATAAACTCTAACACCAGATTTGTCAATATCCACGAAAAAGAAGAGGAAATAATGCAATAGTCCTTTTGTATAACAACAGCCGCGCGGGTCGATCCATCAGGTTAAGCTACGCTTGCCGGGGTTGGTCCGTGGATGGGTGACCATTTTCTCATAACAAGACTCCTCCGTGCCTCGCAAAGCACGTTAAGCCGTTGGTCCCGGCTGTCATTTGTGGATCTTTGACAGTCTTTACGAGTCGTCAGAAGCCCGAAATGTCTGACCACCAGTCAGCTGCATCCGGTTAGACTGGAAGCCGACCCCAACATAGTTGGGAAAAGGCTAGGCAGATTGATTGAATAGTCCTTTTGTCATTAAGATTGATCTTTCAGAGTGATCATTATACCAAAGTGTTAATGAACAGGATCAGGATATCAAGTCGCCAACAAAGAATTAATCATCGTGAAACAATTTCGATGACAATTTAACAGAGATAACTTTCACTGTTCCGGTAACTCCACTTAAGTATAATGATTCATTTGTTTTGCCAATTACAACAAAAAGCTTATTTTAGATCAGTGGAATAAAATTTATCGTAATATTATGATCGATGTGTGTCATGCGGATCACAATAAAATGTGCATGGTTAATTTACACCTTTATTCGATAAAGGTAAAATTCTCGTATGGGCAAACTCTTATAATGGCAAGTTAGCATATGGGCAAGAGTACAATCAAAAACAAAGTCGTTTTGAAATAATGAACATTATTTATTCGTTAAAAGCAATCTTCAACTGACACTTGCACTTATACATCACCCAATAAAAATCACAGCCACATGCATTATGCAGACTCCAGAAAAAGTTAAAATAAATTAATAATAGGTTGAAAATTATAAAATATTGCCTCGTTTACGTTCATACATCTGGTCATACTCGCACACCCGATGCGAGTACTATGCACCTGACCTTTCTGAAGAACACAAGAATAAGGTTCACAGCAGATTGATCAGAATCAGAATCAAGATCAGGAGGCTGAGGGGGGATCGTTGCAGGTGGCGTTCTGTAGTTTCGGCCTACCCCCATTGGAAGAAGGTATAATTTTGGCTGCGTCCGGTTATATTAAACTAGAAGCCGACACCATAATAAATTTGGGAAAGGGCTAGGCAGATGTGATACCAGTCATATTTCAATTGCATGACACAATTTTGCATTACAGATTAAGTAGATTAACCATGCGCATTTTTTGTGATTTGCATGACACATCGATCATAATACGATTAATTTGATTCCACAGGATCTGCAATAAACTCTGTTGATGTGATTTACATACCATGATAAAACAAATGAATCATTCTTAATGAAGAGTGCAATGTCTGGCTGATGAGGATTTATTTACAACACAACTTTTGGATGTTATGAGCATCGAAAGAGATAAAAAAATTAAAGTAATAAAAACTAAAACCCAACTACGACAAGAAAGTCAATCAACTAAAATGGTAAAAACAAGACACCAAAGATAGACAAATTAAAAATCCGGAGTCACACGTGTTGATTGACTTTCTTGTCGTAGTTGGGTTTTAGTTATTATTACTTTTTTTTTTTGGGGTCATAATATAGATATTTCTTAAATGTGCTAATTAAGCCTTTTCATTTGATACCTAACATGGTATGATTAAAAAATATTCGTTTTTTAGTTCATGACTTTATGTCGTCTAGAGGGCGCCATTTTTAATTTAATGTGACGTCACATAGCCTTAAACCAGCGGACAATCAAGACGCTTCCAACGACACCTCATTTGTCAAATACTGATGAGTCGTTTAGAAGATATGAGGGAACAGATGAACATACATACATACTTACATACATGCTTACTGGTCAAAATCATAACCCTCCTTTTTTCTTCGCCGTAGTCGAGTAAAAAGTAAGTTGCACGTGCAGTCCGGCCGTGTCGAGAGAATGCGCTTTTGACATCTATCAGTTTGATACTAACGAATAGGGGCCTTACCACAAAAACTTAGACACTTGTTCAACGCGTGTTTAGTGTCAGTTTTATGTCAAACTCCATAGAAAAATGTCATGTGTGTTTAGGCTAAACAACTGATTAACACGGTTTTGTGGTAATAAGGTGTTTTGCGAATTTGATCCTTATTATTAATAGAAATTGTCCAACTGACAGGTGTCAGGAACACATTCTCTCGACGGGCGGACTGTAAGTACCTAACAAAAGTTTGTTAGTGAGTCAAACTGTCATAACTTACCTCCTCATATTCATGCTCCTGATTCAATCGTCTGGTTACGAGCTTAACAATCAAGTTGATAGTAGATAGCGACCCAACACTGAAAAAAAATTACAAGGATGAAAACCAGAACGTCTCGGCCAAGAACAAAAAAAATCACAATCACAAGCCTCTGTCGATAAATGGAGATGTCCTTAATAAGGTTAACACAGAAAAGTATTTGGGTCTTACACTTGGCAGTCACTTGACGTGGCAGCGTGTGGATGCCACGTCAAGTGACTTAAATCACGTCAATTAAAAGGATTTGTTCTAAGTTATCAAGTCTTACGGGTGCGTTACGTGGAATAGCTAGATGTCTACCATCAAAAATTCGGTATACTGTGTACAATTCATTAGTAAAGCCACACATTGAATATCTGATTGAGGTCTGGGGATCGACAACAAAAACAAACATACACAAACACCAAATTGCCCAAAATATATTTTTTTTTTTTTTTTTGGGTGGGAAATCATCATATTACTTCTCCCGCTCTGGGCGGAGCGGAAGGGCGTGTCAGACTCTTACTGACTAAAACCCACCCGTGTTCCTTCGGTTGCCTGTTGCCAGGGTCCCGGTATCCCTTTCGGACTATTCCGCAACCCTGGCAGGCATCGGTCCTAACGGACCCCGTCAGGTGTGCTGACATCTCTTTGAGGCGCGCGTGGAACACGACGCGCCATCGACCCGGGCCTGGTCCTTATCGGACGGCGAGCTACCCATTGCACGCCGTCCGCAAGCCCGCGCCTATGGTGGCCGGGAATCCGCCTGGGATTCCCGACGCCCAGGGTGTCTCCAGCGGCGGCGGTTAGGGGCGTGAGGGCGCAGGCTTTGCCTCTCCCTCACGCGTTCCGCCTCCTCCTTCGCGAGCATCACTGCTTCGCAGAAGGAGGTGACCGCCGCCCATGCCCTCTCGCTCCGTACCATGGCCTGGACCAGGGCCGGACGCGAGAGGTCAGTGCCGCCAACCGCCTCCACGAGGACACGGCGGTGCTCCGCCCAAGCAGGGCACACCTCCACCGTATGCTCCACCGTGTCCTCCGGACGATCCGCACAGTGGTGAAACCCGGGCGTTTCCTCCCGCCTAATCCTGCACAGGTACCTCCCGAAGCTTCAATATCCCTACTTAACATCCACAAATAAAATCTATAACGACACTAAGCTCTTTAACATCACCAAAACTCATCAATATAATACCTGTATACTAATAAGAAAAATCCTAACAAAAGAAATTACATATTAAAGGAATAATGAAGTGCAAACACGATCATCGCGTCGGGCAAATGACCTAGTACTATTACACAGACCTAGAACAAATCACGGTAAGAAAAATATTAAATATGAAGGAGTGCAACTATACAATTCACTACCAAAAAACATTAAAGAGGCTAAAACTAATTTATATTTTTTTTAAATGTTAAAGAAACACATCTTCGATGGCTATAAGCTAAATAAATAAAATAAAATATAATATAATAATTATTATCTAGTATTGTATAGTGTGCACGGTGCTTTATAACAGTGTTGATATGAATAGCGCGCTCGATATGTACAACGACGCGCGCGTTTGAGTAATTTACTACGATGTATCCACAAAACAGATTTAATAAAACAAAATTATTATGTACTAGCTAACTGCACGACGAGCGTTCTGGACTATCTTAAGTATTTCCTACATGTAATTATAAAAACTTTGTTTCTCATTAAGTGATTAAGTTGTAATCTTTGAGAAATAAATGATATTTTAAACCGTAACCTCAGTCCCATTTTTATCAAAATCCAGTTCGGACGATCAAAAACTTTTTTGATAAAAAAAAATGTCCCCAAATATGTGAAAAATAAGTTTAATTTCTTTAGTCGGTGGTAAAAAACAATAATACAGAACCAAAGACACTGACTTCCGAAATTAAAGATATTTTACACTTTTCCCTGGAAGTCGGTTGTCTTTTTAAGAATATTTAACATAGGTATGAAAAGTTGAAAATAAGTGCTGTTACATCAATATACAGAAAATGTAATTATGTAGGTTCATAACATTCTAACAGCCTATAATGTTCCAATTGGCCCAAATTACGTAAAAGAAAGCCGCTATTTTTTTAAACAAAAATCGTACTGAAAGTCATGAAATCATCAATATTAATAAATGATAAAGATGGCTCACTTATGACAATGCACATCGTACCTAATGATTCATATCAAAATGAAACCCGTCATCATATCAGATAGGCAACAGGACTTAGGTCTTCAGACCGATATCATAGAAGATATATTTTTGAAATGAGATCAAAGTCAGAATAATTCTAAATGCCAATTACTGTTCTATTATGCCTATACACTATAGTGTCCGATCAATACAGTGTCCGATTGATACGCCTAGTTTTGCTACTAATCTAAGAGAAAATAAAATCCGTGGTTGTATCCTCTTTTCTGTGCCTGGTACACTACAGGTGTATGCATTGATCATTAAAATGATGAATGCAGCTTCACCAAAGATTACTTATACTACTGAGGATGTACGCCTGCCAAGTTCGAATCCAATACAACGGTTAAAAGATCTTTCGTCGCGTGGCCAAAATCAGAGCTAGCGGCGCCATCTTGTTTTTTTAATACAATTTGTGTGTCAATTTCACAAATGGTTACCAACAGTGCCCCAAAGATCCTTGTCGAAATCTACTTACAATGATCGAAGCCTCTGCCAGTTGGCTCTAATGTAGTTGAACGCGATTGGCTGTCCTATTGCAGTCCCTGCAACTGCAGAGAACACTCGTACGATGTCCTGCTTTCTGATGCCGCTGTCGTTGCGTAGTGACATCTCTAAGTACCTGGAGAGTATCTCATACATAAATTACTCATGACTTACTGCTCAATATTATGTTCTTAAGCAATTTTTAGTGCACAAAAAAATTTTGAAGAAAATTGAAACTGAAAATTGCCTAAAAGAAAACATAATAAGGTTTTGATCGAAGCGAACAAAGACCTCACCCTCAACATTTGGCTAATCAAGGGGTAGGTACATAATTTGTAGGACTAGCTGCGCGCCGCGGTTTCATCCACATAAGTTTCGATCACGTGGGAATATCGGGATAAACAATATGCTATGTCCTTTTCCAGGTCATGGTCTACCCATGCCAAATTTCATCCAAATCCATTCACCCGTTTTAGCACGAAAGCGTAACAACCAAACAAACAAACTCACTTTCGCATTTATAATATTTTTTAGGATAAGTAATGAACCCACCTATGCAGCAACGAGGGTGATCTGGTACAGCCGAGCACAGAAAGCAGTCGTTGTCGTTCAGAAGGCGCTGTTGCCACTCTGAACCTCTCCCATGCGAAGGTCCATTCCCTGACGCCGCCAGCTCGCACTCCCACACAGTATACTATGCCGCGGAGGTCAACGTGAATTCTGAAACGATGGAAGGCTTATTAAAATTCCGGCTTTAATAGGTGCTACTAAGATTTGTACTGGCCGGAGAGAGTGCTGGATTGTCTAATGAAAGAACCTCGACATGTGGGCAGTCAGCCCTGGCATTAATCTTGCTTTACCATCCAGTAACGAACTTTTCTTGTATAATAATATTAGCCTTTGCTTTTCCACCCAACTCGCTCCTGAGCCAATATGGACCAATCCCTCCAATAAGCATCAACTTCGTCCCGCCATCTACGCCTGGATCTTCCGCGATGCGTTGGACGTTTTTGGGAATCCATGTTGTCGTGGCGCCTACAGTGTATCCGACATGCGGCAAACATGTCCAGGCAACCCCACTTCAGCTTGACTGCTTTTTGGGTGACGTCAGAGATTTGTCTCTTTTCTTGTTTAGCCAAAGGTTATCCGCGTGTAAGTTTTAGACCTACAAGTTGAATAATTATGCCGCCTCTAAGCGTCCAGTAAACCCCTTACAAAAGAGATCACCTTTTTTTTTAGTGTGGGAAATCATCAATCGTCCGGTATCCCTTTCGGACTTTCCCGCAACCCTGGCAGGCATCGGTCCTAGCGGACCCCACCAGAAAGGGGATCATCAACTGATGTGATTGGCGTCAGTACTTTGATCAACAGTCGTAAGACAAGAGTGAGCTAGCTTCTACCTTATAATCAATAATAATACCTAATACCAGGCTATCATTGTCCCACTGGCCTCTTCTCTTACAAAGAAAGCATTGAATATTGACGCTTGCTCGAAGGAGGTTGGTGATATCTGACTTATATTAGGTATAAGCCCAAACCAACCCCAATTTACATAGTTGGAAAAAGGCTAGGCAGATTGATTGATTGATAGTTATAAGCCCAAGTTTCCTTACGATGTTTTACTGTAGGTGATAAAGTTAAGAACAACTTTATTTCTCATAAAGAATTGCATAGATAATTCACTTACTGAGAAACAATATTTAATACTAAGATTAATCATTTAGAGCGCACAGATGTACGTATATAAAATAACAAAACACAATAGCAAAGAATGAAAAAATGTAGGTAATGATTAGTAAAATAATTGATCGTTATACGTTAACCAAGCACATAATGGATGTATGAATTTGATTTTTACTAGATGTGGCATTGATATCCAAGATAAACTTCTAGATTCGAACAGTCTAATTTATATTCCCGACTTCAAATTATACGTACTCATTGCTTGCATCTGGGTTTGGCGCCAGCATCCAGTTGGTGTACATCCTGACAGCATTCTCCAGACAGTCAGGGTGTTCGAAGTGGCAGGCTGAAGCCAGCAGGTCTACTCGGTACTGCGACGTGATGACGCTTTCATTTGAAGACACCGTCCATCCGACTTCTTTTACAGCATCGTTGAGAAGACGGAGGACGTAATGCTGGAAGAAGGAGAAGAAATCCATAAAGCTTTGGCCCTTGTTTGATCCCCTGGTTGGGAAAAAAGGTATTGGATATTTCCAATTAGGAATTCTCTCAGTAGCAGCCCTACCCTGTGGTTAATTGCATAACACACTAACAGTAGCAATAGCTTTAATTTTGACAGTTCAACAAAATTATTTCTGTTGTTTACGTAGTTGAGCAGACATTATTATGAAGCAATGGATTAGCAATATCCTTGTTGTAGCGCTGTGCGACCTGTATTGCACTTTATTGTGTCGAAGTAAGAGTCGTTTTTTATTTAAATTATTTTGCGGGGCGACCATCTGTATTCATCTGTACTTCTGTCTAAACCTTCGGGGCATTAAGCAACATCGCGTGATTTAAATTTCGAATCCAATATTCTAACTACATACGTAGGATGTATTCCTGGATATGATCCTTTATACACTCGCGACAATCTAAGAAGTCCGTTTTGACGTTTCGTTCCCGTACATGTTATAAAACCTTAAGCCTTGAGAATCCGTTTTTTAGTAATGTAGATAAGTCGTCGATTACAAACTCTCTAAGTATGTTCAATCGATAATGTCTCGAGAATCAGTTTATAAGAAAACATTTCTTTTTCATCGCTACACACAGCATTTTTATAGTTGTCAAAACGGACTTCTTAGATTGTCGCGAGTCTAGATGTCTTACTAACTCGTATCCTTTGAACGACCGATAACAATCTTTAACTGACTCATTATATTTTTGTTATAATCAAAATCGGATTAAAGTATTATCAACTTATTTATGATGATACTAATTGCATTTGTCATCCATGAAGAATTTATACATTTGCGCAACAACCAGCGACATCTAGTGAGCGAAGGCATTGTTACACATAAAACTATAGAGCAAGTATACTACCCACTAGCGCTTATGTAATTTTTATTCTTATTCATATGTTTATTATTCTGGATTTTTTCAGTAGGAGCCCAGAGTCTGGATTTGTGCCCAGTTGATGGCAATAGGCTGGCCCCCTATTACGTGGAACTTAAACATAACTGACGAAATGTGGGTACTTAGTGAAATATAGATGCACCTCTACCTGATCCTTCGGGGAATACAGGCGTGAAGTTATATTATGCCATGTAACAAAATTAAATTCAAATTACATATGTTGACTTTATATTATAAATTACAGTTACCTCAATATTCACTTTTATAACAGCGTTGACTACTTGTGAACTCAATTTTAAATCAAAGTAACTCTAGATCGCTCTAGTTTTTAACTTTCCAGGCAGAATAAAATTTATCATAATTATCTATTTTCTTCCGAGTATCAGTCAACTAAGAAGCCGTTATAAGGAAAAAATAAACATAAACTGAAACTTTTTTAAATTGATATTGATTATTTGTAATTGATATACCTACTCCACTTGAAACAATTCCAATTTCAAAATTAAAAAGATTTATCTACAGGCACTTGTTTGGGTAGATTGCGGTGAGATAATAAAGTTCAGGCGAGTTTACAAGTGCTTTGGCGCGATAAGCCTTACAGCAAAAAGCCCTCGATTCCAATACCATAATTATTGGTAGCTATTTTCTCCCATGGTAGCTTTTTATTTAACTCTGGAGCCATAATTTTACCCCGAAGATAGATATAATATAAAGTAAACCGAAATTGTGACGTCATAAATAATATCGATAATTCTAACCCCGCGTTTACCCAAGGTATGTTTTCATTTACCGTTTACACACCTAAAACAAGTTGTATAAAAACTAGTTGTATTGTATACGTCGCAGTAAGTATAAGTAGTTAAATCCCTAGGGATATTACTGTTTACCGTAATATATAAGGTGTACCTATCTTTTCATACACGAAATCTCTTAAGGAGTCATTCTCATCATTATAAACAACTTTTACTATAGGACCAATAATGAAATCGCGAAAAAAAATCTATGTTCCGTACATTTATATTCGCATAGCATAGATCGTCAAAATGTTCTCGGTTCATAACTGCAATGCAATAATAAGCACACGTGTGCGATTTTACAATCAAAACAATTAAAAAAATATTCATCAAAAGTTATCTATTTAATTAAAATACCTGGACGGTGTATCAGAATTAATGATCATGAATTATGTACGTGTCATAATGATGAAGTATTATATTAATTTAAAAATTAAATTCACAAAATGGTTACGATTCGATAAAATTAATTTTGCATTCAGTGACAACAACATACAATGGAAACGTGAGGTCAGTGGGCCTAAAATGGTCACATTAGCAATTCCTCTAAAAGCGTTTCATTTCCTGAATTTCTAGCTGTCATTAGCAATTCCTCTAATTTGACACAAAAGCAATTCATATTATGTGGACCATTTTACGAATCTCCATAGAAAACTGTCAAACAGATGAATTATTTCGTAATATGAATCGCACTCAGATCAATTGTCAGTTTGTGACATTTTACGATGACTCATAATATTTTCTTATTATGATTCTGCCAAAGTGACTGTTTTAAGCCCCATGAGCTGCGGGAAAGTCCAAAAGGGATACCGGGACCCTTGGCAACAGGCTACTGAAGGAACACGGGTGGGTTTAAGTCAGTAAAGGTCTGACACGCCCTCCCGCTCCGCCCAGAGCGGAAGAAGTCATTAGATGATTTCCCATCCTCAAAAAAAAGGTCTGAGCTGAGCGGCCGGTCGCGAAGAAGCTCGAGGCACACTGGTAGCACACATGATCATCAGTAGAAGCCCCAGAGTCTAGAATTGTGCCTGTTTGGTGGCAATAGTGGGTATAGACTGTAGGTACTATACTTACACGTGTCCCACCGCCCTCTGGGCATACTCCTACTGACGTCATAGTATATTTTTCTGAAACATCATCATGACTATATTTGCATGATTTGATGTTAATCTGTATCGTTAATGATCAGCGTCCCGTAAACGTATTTATCAATAAATATCATTAAGCTGCAAATACACATGCCTGTAATGTAACTTTTGCCCAAAAGTATGTAACTTGCACAAGAGTAACAGGCACACAAGCCAGTAACTTGCATAGGTTTAAGCACGTATGCTTTAACCTCAAACGTGAGGCAGGTCAGAACATCGTAAAAAATCGATTTGGCGACTCGACGTTTGCACGATTCTTTTTCGTTCTTTAATAACAATATTATCTTATCATATTTCATTTTTTTGTTAGTTGGTACAGTAAATCGTAAATCAATGCTAACAATTTGATATTGACAACGCCTTTATGACGCAACAATAAGGGCGATTTTCATTGTGCAAATGCTACCACTTATATGCGGTCACTGTATGTACACGTTTTGGGTTCATAAGTGCAAACTCAGCGTGAGTGTCTATCAATTAGGTAGGTAATTTATATTCATCACGTGACTCATAAATATTTCCAAAGTTCCTCTATGGAAACGATAATTGATAATCATTGGAATTTGCCTAATGCTAAACCTGCACCTACACAATAATAAAAACATGATAACAAGTAAAACCGTATAAACAAGCCGTTCAAATACTTTTATGAACTAGATTTTTTTAAAGATAATTTTAAGCATGGACTAGCAACAGAAATATATTTCTAATGATATACCTAATATTGTTTTGCCATATCATGTGGGGTATTCCCCTATACAGTCAAGAGATTTAATCGCGATCATTACCTACATTAGTTTTAAGCTGGTAAATTCCTCAGGCAACAGGCAATTAGCAACAGGTCTTTAGAGACTTCGATAGAGCGAAGGGCTATGAATCTCACTTGCTGTGAATGTAAAATGTATTTAATTGAGATAGTTTGTACCTCGGATAGCCTAAACTCAACGAACAATTATTAGATACCTACAACTACTCAACCGATTTCAATTTCAAACTTCCCTTGGATTAGTCTTGACTCAATGGGTTTCCTCATACCCTAAGAAGGACACCTATATGCAAAAAAGGGGAAATCCAATAATATATAACGTCATATGAATGAATTGCACCTACGAATGACGTACTACTAGCGCCATCTCGTGAAAGTTAACTGTAAACAGTTTCAAGTAGTAAACTGAATAAATTAAACTTTATGAACTAAAAACTAGATGAGCACTAAATAATAATGCAGCGATAAAATCTATTATTATATTAGAAGAAACCATAGCCGCTCCAACTTAAATAAGTAGGAACGTTACCTGTTATGACTTGCCGCGAGAAAAGTTTTCAGCATTAATTTGAATGGCTTTAAAAATAGAGAAAGACCTATGAAAAGATGGACAGATTGCAAAAGACAATATGGATAGACATAATGCCAGTAAATACTAAGATGACGGCTTGCAGAATGTATGGATATTAATACTGTCCCGATCTCAAATAAATTCAGAAAAAGGCAGAAGCATGATGTTTACAAAGTATTGTGTGCCTATTTGCTTATCTATTATAACCTGAAACCCAATCATTATTAACATAATTATTATTTACCTACTATAAAGTCGGGATATCTTCCATCAGCATTGGAATTCTAACCGAGTTATCCTTATCAAGAACTGATATGACCTAATGTCATTATTATAATCTTTATTGAACACATTATAACTATACAGGTTTCTTGTAACAGATAGATATTAATCTAACACTAATTTGATAACGGTATCATGGGATTTGGTCATTGACGTATGTAGATATGGGAGTCGCAGTGCAGTTGCACTGGCGTTAGGGTTCCAATCTGGTGGACAGATCAAGATGGATAAACCGAAGCGTACTCCTCCGTTCTTACAGACCTCTGTGGCGCAAACCTGACCCACCCCGACCACGTTCTGGCGCCCAACGGCTTATCCTGAAAAATATCTACAGAAAGAAAGACACCTATGGACAGTCAAAAAGTCCTCGACTAAGATTTAGTGTAGGTTTTGTGTGATTCTTATTATCACACTACGTTAAACGACCACTCCGTTCATTGAAGTAACAAAAACGAGTAAAGAGTTTACATGTTCTACTAACAAACTAATTTAGATTGACGATAGTAAGATAGGAACATTTTAAGACTACTAGCGCCATCTGTTGACCATTATTATGCATTATATAAAATGCATTATATATATAAAATATTGCATTTCAAGCTTAGACTACTTTGAGTTTGCAAGCCCGCGTTCAGGGGACATTCGAAGTTGAAATATCAGGAACTTAATTTGTAAAATATCATTTCAAAGTTATTTTTAATGCTACTCACCCCATATTCCAAATAATGCGCTCCCTTCGACAGCATTGTGTCAATGTAGCCCAAAGCCGACAATCCAGCCTTCCAAGGCACATAGCTTCTCTCATGAGAGAGGTAGCTAGTGACATCCAGAGCAGTTCTATAGTCCAGCCGACCAGTGAGGGCCAGGTTCATAGCATCGTCAACCATCTGAGCTCTGTTGATGATATGGATCTCTTGGAAACGGGAAGGGTCCTTGAGAATTTTGATAAGGAGCTTCCAGTTTTGCAAGTCATAGTTGACGCGGTAGAAACCTGGAATTGGGATAGGATTATTTGAGTGCATCATTTTTTGATGATTATGATGGCAAAGAAAAACAAAGGGATGTTAGAAAATTTTATATCGTAATTGTAACATAATCTGATTTTACTGAGGGACTGAAGAAGGCCAGTGTCTAAATTTGATTTTTTTTACTAGGTTACTGAGAAAGTCTTCATTCTCTAGATACCAATTGTAATTTGTCTTATTCGCTGTGTTCTGATGGGTTCTGGCTAAAACACAGTAAAACCAGCATTTTTTTTATTTTCTGCTCTTAGAATAAATTGGAGTTAAACATAACTGGCGAAATGCGAGTGTAATGTACACCTCTGCCTAACCGTTCGGGAAATACAGGCGTGTTAAGTAATACCTGTCTGTTGCACATTAGCAATGAACCATTCATCAGGTGTCATAGTAATATTGTTGACTGTCAAAGACTTTTCCCCTTTCAGCCATATCTTCGGTTGGGTAGTCTCGAAGTCTTTTTCCGAAGCCGTCGTATATGACACCGGGATCCACCATATTGGTGACTTTTGAGTTTCGAATGTGTCGTTAATTAAGACGAAGCGTTCCTGCAATATAAAATATTTAATTTACTTTTTATTGAATTTTTGAAAACCGTTATTAGGACTAACACTATATCATCAAAAGTATAAATAAGGTTCCAAAATTAAATCTTGAAAATTATGAAGTTCGGATAAGATTATACGAAATAATATTTTTATTATGTTCGCCAATTTGATGAGTAACAATCTCAGCTGATTTGAAGGCCTAATTTACGCATTTGCTATCCTCATCTAGGATTACTGCCGTGACGCTTGCATATTGTAAAGCGTTATTAGTAAATCAAAAGTCATTGTCCACGTGACATCTATCACGTGAATCTATACGATAGTATTAGATTGTAATCATAATTAGCAATAGACCTTAGAGATAAAACTAATGACCTAAATAATTGACCTAATAAAATGATAAATTATATTATTCATAGATGTTTCTTTAAAATAATCAAACGTAACCATTTACAGTTTAGTTCGAAGATAAGCCATCGATTAATTATTGTACAACCGTTAACTATTGAGTAGAAAGAATAAGAAAGGCGTAGAAAAAATAATTTTAAAAAAAATGTACCTATCTAAAAACAAGGTGACTTATATTTAGCAGTAAATTGTTTCAGGTTGATTTTTTTTCGCAACTTTTATCAATTAGGACTAATTTCATCACTCAGGGAGAGAACCTATCTACTAGCCACATCATTTCTGAAAAACATTTTGATAATTACGTGTAAGTTCTATTTGATATTTCAAGTACAAACACGTGAGTCTATCATGAAGATAAAATTCTAACATTTTTTATGTATTGCATAATATAAATTGTATACATACGTATATTTCCTACGTAGTATTTATTAGGAATTAATAAATCAAATCTTAGATAAGCGCCTAATGATCCTTATGAAAATATAGTTCCAGTTAGGTATTATGTGGGTGATTAGATAATTAAGTCTGTAAAATATCAGTATTTAGTATTATCGCGATCGTTAAATCCGTTTATGATCATCGATTAATAAAAATAATCGTTAGACACGGCTCACGAGGACAAATTATCGGTTTATAACCCACTGTCGCGTGGCATTCATATCAGTAATAAAAAGATCTCAAATCAATAGATGTTCATAGTAGCGACATCTATCGAACGATGCTATAATAAAAATTATCGTTCCTCACCAAGACAACATAATCGGTCCCAGTGGCGCGTGGTACCATTCATAATATCAGTAAGAATAATGTAAATCAATAGATGTAACGACATCTATCGAACGTTTTGATATTAGAGTTGCCTCATATAACGTTTTAAAGTTCGTGAGATCGTTGTTAGATGGCGTTAGTGGAGCTTCATTTTAGTCCGAACATTATTCCGTGTTTTAATTATGTACGTTTATGTAAATAAGTAACTTAGAATTTTTAGTATGAACCCACAGTATGTTGCTTCGGTTTTACTTAACAGATGAATAATATTCATCTGTCATTTTCGACACGGCTTAATAACAATAATGACTGAGTGAATTTGTTATCAAACCGTGTTGAAAATGGCTTCTACATAAACTTCATCCCCTATTAGGTAAATTGGGGATGGATTTTCAAAAATCCTACCTTAGTGCTCAACTTTGCTATAGAACGAACTCTTGCGCGGTTTAAGTTGAGCATTGTCTATCAGTGAATGAATGAAATTAAGGTACCTATATGCATAATATATACAAACCTGATTAAAGAACACCGTCCCATTCTCATAATTCCTCGTAACAGTCAGGACTGGGAACCCAGTCTGCAAGGTCCAAGAATCCATGACTACTGCCACATCAGCATCGAAGTCTCCTTTCCTCCGAGCTGCACTGGTTAAGGCACTCCAGAGGTCCCTTTGTTCGGCATTGCCGTACATTTTGGAATTCAGGTAGTCCGTTACTCCATCGTTGAAGACATCGCTTTTTAGGACGTGGTTCAGCATGCGGAGGAGGGCTGATCCTGAATGAAAAATTTATGAAATATTAAGGTGTTTCCATCCTCTTCTAGGGGAAATTAGGTTTGGTTTCCAATACAAAAGGTATCATCAAGCACAAACTGCCGTAACTGCATTTTACGTACATTGATATTCGCTGTGTTATGACCGTAAACCCACTGGAGAGTCATTGTAATATTTTAGAGTAACGTCACCACATTCTGCTCAGTTACCTATACCGAATACTTTACCACATTGTAACAGCCAATACAAATCCTCTTTTTCTTTTCATGTTCTAAGCGACCACACATCCACTAGCTTTGTATTGGAAAGATTCGAGCGCGTTAACCTGTCGCCACATAAAATACAATAGACGTAGATGTAGTAACCTTTCCGCTTAACTATTCCTAAAGAGTCATAAAAACCCTGTAAGAAATCGACACGTGTTTCACCTCTCAGGATGACGATTGACTTGTCGCGAACCCGAACATGACGTCACGCCGAATAGGTTTCTAGATACATCTACGTCTATTGCTTTTTATAATGGATTTCCGCAGTCACACCTGAATTAATTAACTATCCATTGCCACTTCTTTTTTTCGAAGTTTTTTTGCTAAAACCAACAAGTACACAGAACTTAAGGAATTTCCTTTTACCTTTTCCGTAGGAGATCTTGTCGAATATAGCATCGGCTTCTTCAGAGGCGCTCACTTCAACAGAGAGCTGATGTGAGGAGTTGAGGGCGTCTAGCTGAAACACGTTCTGGACTATGTCCAGAACACACAGCTCCGTTATGTTCCAAGATTTCTCCACCTATAATAGATAATATTTTTTTAATTAATTGATAACACTAACAGAATTAAAGAAAACATTTTTAAATAATTTAAAAAAAAATGCTAATCAATCTAGAATGATGATGAAATGAAATGGAATGATTTGAAATGAAAAATGATTTTATTTTCTATAAATAGTAGGTTTGTTCAAACACTTTTGCACGTCAATAAACTATACAAATATTATAAAGCTGAAGAGTTTGTTTGTTTGTTTGAACGCGCTAATCTCAGGAACTGCTGGTTGGAATTGAAAAATTATTTTTGTGTTGGATAGTCAATTTATCGAGGAAGGCTATAGGCTATATAACATCACGCTACGACCAATAGGAGCGGAGCATAAATGAAAAATCTTGTAAAAACGGGAAAAAATATTCCTTTTTGAGAGTTTCCGTTGCGTGCGCTGCGTAAACGGTTTAAGTTACGCAAATATAATTTATGATGTAATTGTTCCTCTTTAAAAGTTCTAAAAAAAAGTCCACAACAGCATATGTCTATCTTTTAAGATTGACTCTCTATAGCCTTTTTTAGGGTAATATTTTTTTTTCGAAGTGAATGCATTATTTGCGAAGGAGTTTTATCGGCATAATATTAATTCTTATTCAAATAAATAGTTTTAACATCAAGGTTATTTATGTAGCAGTAAAATACTTAATTCATTCGAATCGGACATTTAATTTCGAAGATATCACGATATAAAAATGCAATACGCGAACCGTTCGACGCCGGCGCCGCGCCTTCGTGACGTTCCCTACTTTAGAGAGGAGAGGATGAGCACACGGGTAGACATGACCTGGAATAGGACATAGGATACGTTTTATCCCTATATTCCCACGGGATCGACATCAACGCGGGTGAAACCGCGGGGCACTGCTAGTATTAAAATAAAACTATATACGGTCGGCATTTTCTATGTGACTACTCTGAGAAGAAAGGCCTAAACAAACTCAGAGCAATGAATACATGAAACGGAGAGCATTATCATCCCGGAGAACGTGTTCATATTAAAATTATCTAGATATTTTCTATGAGACCCTGCCAACCAATAAAATACGGTGGGATTACAGGTGAGGAAGTTATTTATGATGCAAATCAGCTCAGCTTAGTCCTGCTCTGAATCGCGCAGTAATCATAAGATACAGTCTTATTAAAGAGGAACTTATATCCGATACATAACTCAGTATACTCACAGCATTAACAGCAACATACTCCACATACGTAGCAAAGCCTTCATTGAGCCACAGATCTCTCCACCAGACAGGAGTCACAAGGTTGCCGAACCATTGGTGTGCTATCTCATGGGCCACGACAGTTGCCACGAGGACTTTGTCAGTGCTGGCTGATACGCCTTCTTCGTATAGCATTGATATTTCTCTGGAACATTTAGTTTAAGACGTAAAAAAAAAAAAACTAATGAATACTGTCAACATACACAACAGAGGCCCTAGACAAAGTGACATTCTATCAGCGATAAGGATGATGAAAAAGGCAAAAATGTATGGGATTGATATAAGCTATCGAAAACTCAATTTTGTTCAAAATCATTGATTCAAACTAGGCTGAGAATCAGCAGTTTTCGAACGTCAAAATCACATAAGACAGTCCCCCAAAACGCCCACCCTTCACCACTTCCTAGTGCTTTAGCTGGGAAGAAGAAGTGGCGCAACAAACTCCCCAGCAGCACAGCTGTCTGTTTAGTTAGAAAAAAAAAATGATTCTATACAATAGTATGCAAAATCATTCACATTACGGAACACAAAACACAACTTGTTGAAAGTCGTTGTAGAAATACGAAACGCTTTCGAAGCGATTTTCACTTGTCTAGGCCCTCCGGGGGCTTGAAACGGTTACTCTGGCAGAATCAGGAAAATATTAGGAATCATCGTAAAATGTTACAAACTGACAATTCATAATAATTATGATCTGCGTGCAATTCATATTACGAAATAATTCATCTGTTTGTCATTTATGAGATTCGTAAAATGGTTTTAAAATTATGAATTGCTTTTGTGTCAAATTAGAGGAATTCCTAATGACAGCTGGGAATTCAGGAAATGAATTGCTTTTAGAGGAATTTCTAATGTGTCCGTTTTAGGCCCCTTGTTTACAGAAATAAGATAGATACTCAGAAATCTGTCATGAGGTTCCCAGACGCGTTTTTGTGTTCAATTATTTGATCGACAAAATTGTATGTAAAGACAGTTCAACCAAAATAGAAATACAAACGTCGTTTTGGCCGGATAAACTTGTACTTATTCGCGCCCTCATCTTGTTATTATTAATAACGATCCCCTATTTCTTATATTTATAAAAAATACTTCATAAAAATACGCAACATTTGGAAACCTTCCCACGCATGAAACCAACATTCTTGTTTCGTTATTTTACCTCAAAATCGTCCCCAAATTAGTCCATTCATTTAGCAAGGATAAAAGGAAACTAATTCGCCAACACTCAAAGCCAGTATTATGGCAAAATCTTCGGTCGCCAACACAATATGTGCGAACACCCTGCGACCCTCTCCCCAAATCAAAGGGATGATAGATGGTCGGTCCCTAGCCGATAATGAAGTGTTACGATTCATTCATCCATCAAAAGACTCACCCCTGTACCCGATTTAACGGAGCTGATGTTATTTACCGGTTCGGGTTTAGTTTCATTATTGTTATTGGGGAGCTAGTCTTTTGGGTCCATCGATTTTGTTTTGGCGGGGAAATAACAGTTAACTGTGAAGTTAGTTAGTTTGTTATTATCTTTACAAAAATGTTCCTTAATTCTTTTAAGTCTTCTACTCATCATCATCATAATCAGCCTATAATGTTCCCACTGCTGGGACACAGGCCTCCTCTTTGGGAGAGGGAGTGGGCCGTAAGGAGATTCGTAAAATGGTCTACAAATTATGAATTGATTTGGTGTCAAATTAGAGGAATTGCTTATGATAGCTGGGAATTCAGGAAATAAATCGCTTTTACAGGAATGGCTAATGTGGCCGGTGATATTTTTTACACGACTATTTGGCACACCGAAACGATTTTCATTGTAATGTATTTCATTATTGGCAAACAGAAAAATATGAGGCGAATATTAGTTGAAGTTCCTTAGCAACTTTTAAAATAGGCTTTTTGGTAATTTCCAATTAACATCAAAGCTCACAATTATAGAAGTTCTTTATCCATTTTCAATAAGAAGTCAAACATTTAAATAATTTTAATCCTTACCTAAAAGTAAGCAATCCCCAATTCTCCATAGCTCCATTTTTAAAATCCGGCAACGCAATCATATCTATCTTCGGCAACGGGAACTTGATCTTGTAATACTCCTCCAGAAACTTCAGTATCTTCGGACCTATCTCAAGAGCGAATGCAGCTGACTTGACAGCCTCACTTCTTGCCCAGACAGAGAATTTGTCGTTCGTCATGTTCTTGAAGTCTGTTACCGTGAATGCCACTAAGTATGTTGACATCGGTAACGACTCTGCATAATGATCCCATGTGTAGTCTAGATATTCGCTGTAAAGAAAACGTTTGATAAAAACATTAGAACGTTATGATTATTTACCCGACTACGGCGAAGAAAAAAGGAGGGTTATGATTTTGACCGGTATGGGTGTATGTATGTATGTATGTTCATCTGTTCCCTCATATCTTCTAAACGACTCATCACAATTAGAGAAATGAGGTATCGTTGGAAGCGTCTTGATCGTCCGCTGGTTAAAGGCTATGTGACGTCACATTAAATAAAAAATGGCGCCCTCTAGACGACATAAAGACAGGAACACAAAACAAAAATTGTTTAATCGTACCGTGTTGGGTATCAAATGAAAGGGCTTAATGAGCACATTTCAAAAATATATATGTTATAACCTGTTAAAAAATCCGGAGTCACACGTGTTAATATAAATCGAACAGATTACGTGTGACTCCGGATTTTTTATTTGTCTGTCTGTGGTGCCTTGTTTATACCTTTCTAGTCGTAGTTGGGTTTTAGTTTTTATTACTTTAAATTTTTGTTTTATGGGTTTTTCCATCTAATCAGGAATTTCTCAAGAGCAGCCCGGAGGTTGGATCTCTGGCTGGTTGACCCCTATTAAATGGGACTTAAAAATATAACTGGCGAATGGTGAAATGTTGATGAACTGTAGGTACACCTCCGCCTTACCCTTCAGGTAATATAGACATGATGTTACGTACCTATGTTGTATTATTATGTAGCAATTAAATTGGTAATAACTTAATAAGTTTAGATAAATAATATAATAACTTCAATCAAAGGAGATAACCGTCCATACATTTTTCGGCTATAATTATCTGAAAGTGTCAAACAAAAAAAAAAACTATATTCCGAAAGAGTGCGTTTTTCTCTTCATTTTTTATTATTAGGTAGGCATGGCTATGTCTTCACTGGCAAATCACGAACACCGTTGAGTTTTGTAAAATCGTTTAAGTATTACAATTTTGTAGCACAGATGTACAGTCACAAATAACACGAGAGTATGAAGGAAGAAATGAAGAAAATAGAGGAAGATAAGATGACAAGCTAGCAACTATTAATCATTTTAACTAAAACATACCGAAAACAATATTTTTCAAAATCGTATAACAGCGCAGGAAATTACCCTACAGATTTGATACTGATAGTAAAAAAAAACTTTTACAAAAAAAAAAACAACCGACTTCCAAAAAAAACACTAAAAAAGTGAAAAATAACTTTAATTTCGGAAGTCGGTGTCTTTGCTTTTCAAAATCCGTTTTTTGCCACCGACTTCCGAAATTAAAGTTATTTTTCACTTTTTTTGTGTTTATTTTTGGAAGTCGGTTGTTTTTTTTTTGGTAAAAAGTTTTTATCTTTCACTTTTTAGTTGTGGTACCTACACCATACAAATCCGAATACCACTACCTGCTATGTAAATAACAGTGAAGGAGTCAAACAGGATATCGTCTAGATAAACTAAGTGGGAAAAATACGTAATATTGAAGCTAACTCAAAAATTACGCAAGCAAAGTTAATAAAATTTATTTGGGACCACCTCGGAAGCATGACCTACGAAATAAAAAGAAAATCATCAAAATCGATTCATAATTGGCGGAGTAAACGCGTCACAAACATAAAAAAAAAAAAAAACATACAGACGAACTGAGAACCTCCTCCTTTTTGAAGAAGTCGGTTAAAAATAAGAAAATAACATGTTCTAGCGGAATAACGGAATATATATATTTTTTTTGTTTGCACTTTCACAATTTTGCCCAAAATGGTATGGACGGTGAATTATCTCCTTTGATTTGAAGTTATTCATATTATCTAAACTTATTACTAATTTCAGTGCTACATAATATAACATACAATAACATCATGTTAAAGACTAAAAAGCTCCTCATTAATCAAAATAATTTCGCCATTTAAATTATCCCTACAGATTTCAAAGTAACAAACTTCAAAATACACAGTTATATTCTTTAATCTGTACTTACTGCTTACTCTTGCTAACAATGTTCATGTTAGAAAGAGACGTCATGTTGTTTGGTCTTGCGATGCTGATGGTGAACTTCGCCTTCAAAGCTGGTTCGTCCCAGCAGGGGAACGCACGGCGGGCGTCCATAGCCTGGAACTGGGTGACTGCTATCCATCTACCGAACAAACAATCAAAGAGGTTTTTAATCATACAGGCTATTTGAAAACATTGGTTATGTTCTAGACCTTACATTTCTAGATTTTCAACGCTCGGCTGAGCACCTAAAGTTGAAAATTCAACAGCGTTTTAATTTACACCTTCATTTAGGTGTCGCCTGCCCTTAGTGAAAACCAGCATAAAATTTTTAAGTTTATATGTTATGGACCAAGTGATTAATAGGACATTATGAAAAATGCCCGGGTAGTTTGAAAAATGCCCAATATGAGAGGGCAATGTGATAACAACTATTTTAATACTATTATTTTATTTTCAAACGTAGAATCAATCATCATTTAAGCCGAAAGACGTCCACTGCTGGACATAGGCCTGGTATCCTGCCTTTTCGCCAAAAATTGTTTGGCAGATTATCACTTGCCAACCAACGTTTCGCCGATGTTTCACTTTGACAACTAGCAAATTTTTGTATGACAACGTTTCATTTGGTAGACTTATTGTAATGCTGATTATTATAAAAAGGGAGAGGGAGATCTCGTCCACTCACCCAGCCCGCAGCAGGCGCACCGGGCGTCGGCGGTTAAAATAAAAGGAACTCACTCACTGAGCACTCTTCAATAGACTCACTCTTTTTAATTGAACTCTACTTGAAAGTTGGCATTCTGCCACTTAAGTTTGGCAATACTTCGGGCTATGTCGGACATGTCGGTTACCTTGGTTCTCGTACGGATCTCTTCATTTCAGAATCAATATTTAAAATCAAATAAAATATTTCCATTCATAGACACTCTGCTGACCTATGATGACTTTACCATAATTAAATGTTAAACTGTTGTTAAAACTGACTGGTCGGACTGGAGCGGGCGCGGCTCCGAAATGCGAGCCCCCACCCCGCGCGAAAACTACCTGTGTAAAATACCTGTGTATTATCAGATTGCCCAAAAACCACAGGGCAATATTTATAATGACGAGGCAATGTGATAAATAAGGAAGTTCAAATTATAATTTATTATTTTGCCCTAAGTAGCTTGTCATTATTCATAATGCGCGGGCATTATGAAAAATGCCCGTATTTATCACTTGGTCCATAACATATACAATGATTGGCAAGAAATTATTGTGTTTTAGTAATATTAAATAATACTTTTTAGTCGAACTGTATTATTAATTATTATATCCACAAGTGCTGTTGCAGAAAACATTACTAGGCTGACAAATGCTTGACAAAAATAATATTAAAGGGTGGGTTATCTACATGTAGTGCTAAAATACTGTAATTATTTTCACCTGAGGGGCATTCTCTTACTTAAAAAATGTTCACATTCAATTCGCAATCTGCCAAATTTGACAAAAAAAATTGGTAAATAGAATTGGTTATTTTGACAGATTGAGATCGAGAATGAGATGCAAATGTGAACGTTCTTAAAAAAAAAAGGAATTTCCTCGCAGAAATGCTTGCAGATGTATTACTTACATTATTCGTCGCACAAAAATAAAGGTATATTTCCTTCACCTTGAATCTACTGATCCAGAAAACCGCTGGGGCATGCCTGTCTAATATTACCAGACAATGAGTGGAAGGGAATATCTCATATTTAGGATACATGATCCTTAGACCTTCCCCTCTGAATTCAGTTGCTCTTCCATAGCGGAACGTTATAATTTTCCGGAATGAAAAGTTACGCTATATCTTTTGAGAATATTGGTATCCACCATTAAAGAAACGCATTAATTAAAAAAACATCTTCTCTTCAATGACATACTACAGCCAGTTTTTTTAATTGAGAATTTTAAGTAGATCAAATCTTGTCGTATTTTGTAAATGTCCATTCGCTCGTTTGGTCTAAAAAGACCCAACTATACGTTTTTATACAACATTATTTTTTCTTTATGCTAAACCCAAAAAGGGGTCATTATACTCATCATTTTGAACAACTTTTTCTATGGGACCAACATTGAAATCGCGAATGAAAAACTGCTGTTCTCTTCATTTGTGTTCACTTAAATCGACAAAATGTATGGAGCAGCTGATATTTTTTTGACGATATCAATTATGGTCCTATAGAAAAAGTTGCTCAAAATGATGAGTACAATGACCCCTTTTCGGGTTTAGCATAAAGAAAAAATAAAGTTGTATATGCAAAATCCCTCGTCAATTACGTTTCACAACTAATATAAAAATGTATTAGCTTGGTTAGCTTTATTGATCATGACAATTTAGTCTATGTATCGGATTTCATTCAAACTTAGTTGAAAATTAAAATCACTATAGACAATAATTATAAATAACACTACTAACTATTTACATAAAAAACTAAGTTAGGTTAGCTTTTACATATTAAGTGTAAATAGATTTTAATCCATACATGAAAAATACGCAATTACCAATGACTATGCCATTCAAAATTCGCTAACAATACTCGAGGAAAGCAATTAGGACCTCCATTGTACAAGAGACACATATTAAAGTATATTTTTATAGCTGCTAATCTATCGTTCGTATTCAATAGCGCGCGTGTATTCATGTGACCAGCCGAGATGTCTTGGAGAACGTGCCTCCTGCTTAATAGATGACTGTTTTACAATATAGGATATTATTTTGTTTGAAGGAATATTTTTAGAGCAGTTTGTGGGAGGTTTCTTGTTATAATTTCGAATATACAGAGTGTCCAGATAGGCTATGTCAATATGTATGTATGTATGTGTGATCAATAACACAAAAAAAAATACTGGAACATATCCAGCACTTCAATTGCTTAACACACTTTCAATAATAATCCGAAGGATATTGAAGAATGTTCTTCATTAATATATGCATGTGTTTGAAAATAGCGTCTGATCAACAACGATAATAACGGAGTGAATGTTGTTGAACTGTCAAAATGAATGGCATTGCCATTGTAAGTGTGTTATTTTACGCAAATACCCCGCAGATGTTTTTATAATTATCAACCTGTAAGTGTGCCTCAGGCTTGGTGGAACGACGATCTCCGCAGGGTGGCTGGTGGATAGATGAGAGTTGCAGAGAATCGAGCTGAATGGCGTGCAATAGGAGAGGCCTGTGTCCAGCAGTGGACTGCTATAGGCTGATGATGATGGCGATGATAAAGTGTGCTTTTGAAGCATCCAAGGAACTGCTTACTCGTTGTTAAGGACAAAATGGAAGTAAGCAATGTTCTTGATGGATGCCAACACATCATTTAGTACACATTTCGTATAAATATTTTAGGTATTTTCAAGATAAGCTTTAATTTCGATAGTCATTGAGGTATATATTTTTATCTTTGGATTCTTTAATGTCTAGCCATCTACCGATAAACGAAAAAATAAATATGCTTATCACTCTTAATAAGTGCATGTCATTAATATAATTGTTATGCATTAATCTCGATAACTAGAGTACACCTTCCTAACTTGTTTTCCAAAGTGGTTCTAGGACTGAACGACATCGAACGTTGCAACTACATCTTTAATGACTAATCGACATATGCTATGACGCAAATAAATTACTATAGCCTTATCAAGGTGAAAAATACTGACTTACTTAATATTTAACCTAATTTACTCGTTACTACTTCGATTTTTCGGTTCTACAACACTAAAATCGAAGTGGTAACGGAAGTCTTCAGAGGCTTAATTTGGGGAATAAAATAAAAAGATTTTGCGAAAGTATTAAGCTGCTTCAAGTATCCTTCGTTACCATAATATAATTAAGTATTATTTAGATAAGTATTAGAGTCGATATTTCATGAAATAATTTGAGGTATCATTTGTATATTCCAAATTGTATGATATAATTTCATGGCATTGAGAGTTTTCTAAGAAATTGCCCCACACTGAGTAACCATCCATAAAAATGTTAAATACATATATACCTACATTAAATTCGTATCATGATTCAATCAACTGGAAGGGACATAAATATAAGGTAACAAGTACCTACGGATATAAATATAATTCCATCACCGTTGCCAGGCATTTTGCCAATTCAAATAAATACCTGTAGTAACCTTGTGCTCTAATAATCATTATAATTTATATTCTTCACTCGTTTCATTTATCGTTCAAAGAGTAGAGCGAAAACATTGTAGAAACATCAATATTTTTGCTGCGATGTGAATGTGTTACGTGATTGAATATCTGTTTGTGTTATTTGATGTAATATATAATATATATTACTAGCTAATGCCCGCGGCTTCGCCCGCGTGGATGTCGGTCATTATATACTTAAACCTTACTCGAGAACCACTCTATCCATTGGTGAAAACAGCATGAAAATCCGTGCAATCGTTTTTGAGTTTATCGCGAACAGGACGACAGACAGACGCGGCGGAGGACTTTGTTTTACAATATGTAAGGATAATCCATTGGTGAAAACAGCATTAAAATCGGTGCAGTAGTTTTTGAGTTTATCGCAAACAGGACGTCAGACAGACGCGGTGGAGGACTTTGTTTTATAATTAAGGATAATAAAGCCAGTAAGGTTCGTAGAGGAAAAAAACTGTTTTTAAAACCTTGGTTAAAAACTCTTATTCAAATACCTCAGTACTTACTTTTTCACGCCTTTCTCTTCATAAGAACTTCTGTAGAATCCATGAAGATTGTCGTTCAATAATCCAGTGTATTTCATGGTCAGAATGTACTGTTTTCCAACCAATAACGTGGACCCTAAAGTTAGAATGTGGAAATTTCTCGGCACGTCTTCCAACCTTCTGACAATGTATATCAAATGATCATCATCTTTCTCATGTATTTTAACATCGTGTATCGTAAGTTCTACACCATGAAAGGTAATTTCTTTCGTTTCTTCTCTCACTGCTAGAAATATAGTAACTTCTCCATCAAACGTGAAATTTCCTTCATAAATGTATGGCGTAATATTAAGGAAGTATCTCTCTGGTTTTACTTGACTCGGCAGCCAAAGGTTCGTCACATTTGGGACTGAAGAATGAGTCGTAGTTTCTAAGGGTATGACTGATCTACTGCTTTCTGTCGGTAACGGTAACACTAGGAGTTTTGATTGTTCACAGTGACAAAGTTCGTATTTCGTAACGTTCGCTAATTGGTCTATTTTTGGGCATGCTGCGTAGTTGTAGACTAGGAGAGAGGCTGTGACGAGAGCGAGCACGAAGATCACGAGAATGATGAAGGCGAGACACTTGGAGAGGTAGACACCGCGCTTGGTCTTCGTAGAGTAGTCAGCTTGTGTGCCGTCCATTATGTTGAGAGGCTCATGGGCTTGGGTCATAACGTCACCGTTTACTCGACCTGTAATAGATAAGACTTTGTTATTCGGTGCAACAAAACAAAAGTTCATACGGTTTATGGTATTATATCAGGGGTGTGATTCTGTAACTTGGTTGATACACGAGCGCTACCCTTGCGAGCGTGTCAGCGAGTTGAACTAAATTGACCGTGAGATTTTGACAGATAAAGTATGAGATGACGTAAGAAGTGGCATTCAGTAAGGTAATTCCCCCGTCAGTTCGACGCTCACTTCGCACTCGAACCCGATTCAAAATTCGAAGTGAGAGTGAATAGCGATGTGAGATGCGAGTTGTTGTTTGAATTTTACATAATTGACGTACAACAGACGAATTATTATATACTAAATAAACAAGATGGTTTTTTTTAGGAGGATAAATTGCTAAAATTCCGAAAAGGCCCAGAGGCATATCGAATCTTCGATGTAATTATACATTGTAAGATTCCTTACATCAAACGCAAAGCTTCAGTTTTATAATCCTTGTTCTCTCTAGAATTGAACTCAGATACTCATCTCCCTCGTCAGTAATGCATAAAAACCAATCCAATGCAAAACAGAAAAAAATATTGCAAACAAAAAGTATTACAAAACTATAAATTGGACCATTGATATGTAGCCACAGAACAGCCGCACGCAACTCTAACGAATATTTGCGGAGAGCGCGGCTAAAAGCAATTTCGACGAAAACAAACTCATCAAAATGTCGGCTTGTTTGTTTCAGAACTAAACCGCTTGTTACCGAGTGTATTTGTTTACCTAGGCCTAGATGATTAGGAGAGGCATAAACAACGTCTTTTTAGAACAAAGTTTTTGATTTGAAGAGAGAATTGTGTCTAGCCTCCTCAATGCATATTATTCTACAGAATATATCTTGTACCTGTGCTCATAAATCTCTAGAGAATATAATTAATCAATCTGTCAAATGATAGTAATATCCCTCTTACAGAGAGGAGACCGTGTCCCAGCACTGGGAACGTTATAGGCTGATTATAATGAATCTGTAATAGGTATACGTCAAGCTGGTTAGGTACCTACGTCATTTCATACACAATGTGCGAGAATCCATCAGTCAACATAATAATATGTATGACCACCGGTTTACACCGTTATCCAGAGGAAGGGAAGGCAACTTTTACAAGTGTCAAAAGACACTTATAAAAGGTGCATTTCCCTAAGTATCAATTATTAAAAAGTACCATTCCGTAACCGCAACCGCAGGCGGCAGCAGCATGTATTCCTATGAAAAACCTTCCGTAGCTAGCGACACGTCGGTTTCATAGAAATACATAGAAACCAGTCATGTTGCGGCAACATATCGCCTGTTGCTGCTACCTTTTTTTTTGAGGGTTTGAGATCATCAAATGACCTCTCCCGCTCTGGGCGGAGCGGAGGGCGTGTCAGACTTTTACTGACTAAAACCCACCCGTGTTCCTTCAGTTGCCTGTTGCCAAGGGTACCAGTATCCCTTTCGGACTTTCCCGCAACTGCTGCTGCTACCTGCGATCGACTACGGAGTGGTACCTTTATAGTGCCATCATGGCTGCTATCTACAGTGACACGTGCTTGACATTCACGTGGTCTTCTCCTCAGAGATCGAAATTATCTTCACGTTGTCAATTGACTCGCCGAGCCCACAAAGATCTGTCCATTGTTGAGGATCGTAACCAATTTGCAGCGGCTCTAGTAGGTATACTGATGTATACTATGTTAGTAGCGTATACCGTAGTAATACAGTGAGTATGAATGAGACAAGCTATTGACAGCGTTTGTTTACCATTTGAAGTCTGTGCCAGACTGTGACTTTTTTAAACTGAGAATGATCACGGTTAGTTCTAGTCAATCGTGCATTACCTGAATCATCTACTGCATCATCGCTAAATTATGAAGTAGTGAGATAGTGGGAAAATGTGAGCCTGTACTTGTGGCCTTGTAGCGAGTCGAAACTCCTTACATAAATGCTACTGACCATTTTTTAAATTGTTGATGTAATATTTAATTTTTTTGTGTACAACTGTACTAGGGTCTTCTGGCGCGTGGCAAAAATTGGAACTAACGCCGTCGTCTTGTTATTTCAATATAATTTCAAGCAAATGTTTACCAACAACACCCCCCTGTCAATCTCCTTCAAGCGCCAAAAGATACCAGTAAGATGCTTTACTTGACTTTTCATAATATTTGTCTTCATGAAAATAGTTCTTAATTTCCTTAGGCTTTTGTTATGTTATTGAAAACTACAAACCGCCGTCAGCGAAAAATAAATTGTAGCAGTTCAATCGAGCAAGTTCAATAGATTTCATGAAGTTGTTTAACTTCAAGAAATCTATAGAACTTGCTCACTGGCAAGTTTAATAGATTTCTGCTGGAGGCAGTTTGAAGTTAGTAAAAGTCGCAAGTCCACTTGCCATAACTTGTGCAATTAAACTTACATAATTGATTTTGCGCTTTTGAAAATCGAATATTCATAAACTTTTTTATAGATACCTTTATTTGGTTAGTTTTAATAATTCACTTATGGGTTGGATAGAAGTAGATTTTAAGTATAGTGAGCAAACTTGAAGGGATTATTATAATTGTATTTAGGTCGTCTAATTCGTACCCTGCTGGTACCATAGTAGCAATGTGACTTGTTTAGTGATGATGTGAAGATTACAGTAGGTACATTCTGAAAAACATATGAGACGATAAAAATTAGGTTTCCCCGAACAGGCAATTGTGATAGAATCTCTTCCTTTTTTTGTGATATCAGCACTCTAAAGTGTGCTGCTGGGGAGTTTGTTGCGCCACTTCTTCTTCCCAGCTAAAGCACTAGGAAGTGGTGAAGGGATGGGCGTTTTGGGGGACTGTCTTATGTAATTTTGACGTTCGAAAAGTGCTGATTCTCAGCTTAGTTTGAATAAATGACTTTTGATTTTGAAAGAAAAACAATGTTTGAACTTTTAATGGATTCATTTGGTATGTTAAAAATTTAGGAGATTGGGGATGGATTACATTGGCTTCATTCCTGGATGTCTTAAGCTGGGTCCAGACGTATGTAATGTAACGCGAATTCTGAGTCGAGTTGTGTGTAATGTAATTTACCTGTGTAGTGTAATGCACACTCAACGCGAATCTCGTATATGTTTCACTACCTTTATATTCAGACGATTCATACGTCTATTTAATTGGCATATATATGTTATGGACCAAGTGATTATTAGGGCATTATAAAAAACGCCCGGGCAGTTTGAAAAATGCTCAATATGAGAGGGCAGTATGATAACGACTATTGAAATAATTAAATCGACCGGGCATTTTTTTTAATGCTAGTCACCTATGGGGCAGCACAATTAAAACCAGGTTTTATTTCTATTATTTTGATTTCAAACATTCATATTTAAAATCTAATAAAATCTTTCCATTCGTAGACCCTCTGCTGACCTATGATGACTTTACCATAATTAAATACCTGTGTATTATCAGATTGCCCAAAGAACCACGGCACTATTTATAATGAATGTATGGCAGGCAATGATGTGATAAATAAGTTAGTTCAAATTATAATTAATTATTTCGCCCTAAGTAGCTTGACATTATTCATAATGCGCGGGCATTATGAAAAATGCCCCTATTTATTACTTGGTCCATAACATATATATATGACTCATAGATCAATGATCATAGATATTATCATAGTTTATTATCCCCTTAAAGGTTGTAAACAGATTATTATGAAGATTAAACTCTACTAATGGTTGGAACTTCTGTTCTATATCTGTTTATCGACCAGCACCACTCCTCAACGCATTATAATGTGCCATGAACAGGTGAGGCTACGTTTATAAACACTAATTTATAAGCTGATGACATAAATTTAATATGTCTACCGTCCTTATGCTATACTTAATTTAGCATTCGAAGGGCAAAGGTTTGTTAGTCTTAGTCAATTAGTACTAAACACTACTAACCTACTACTACGTTCATTGAGGTGGATCAGAATGGACAAATCTGGAACTATTAGAGGTAGAGATTGTTACACGGAGTATTCGTTTTTAGAGTTAAGAATAATTGTATGTATCATATACATTTTGTATCATATAATATTTTTTGTACAATATAGTATGCAGTTTGCTAATATCAGAAAGTCAATTCTCGTACTTAAAAACGTTAAAATTCATATCGCAATCTCTTCTCAGCGACATCCAATGTCAAAAAAATTACAAAAATTTAGGGAAATGAGAGGTTTTTTTATTAATATCAGAGGAGAGAGGAGAAATATAATCAATTAGCTGCGCCTCGCGGTTTCACCCGCGTTAGTCTCGATCCCAAGGGAATATCGGGATAAAAGGTATCCTATGTCCTATTCCAGGTCATGGTCTACCCATGTGCCAAACATCTAAATCCGTTCAGCCGTTTTAGCGTGAAAACGTCACAAACAAATAAACAAACAAATTTACTTTCGCATTTATAATACCTACTAGCTGCGCCCCGCGGTTTCACCCGCGTAAGTCTCGATTCCGTGGGAATATCGGGATAAAAAGTATTCTATGTGTTATTCCAGGTTATAAAATATCTGTTTGCCAAATTTCATCCAAATCCATTCAGCCGTTTTTGCATGATTGAGTAACAAACACACATACTTTCACATTTATAATATTAGTAGGATAGTAGGATTATAGTTAGGATTTACCAACATTTTTGACAAGTTTGACAGATTGTGTTGATTTTTACGAGGATTGGCTTTCAGAATGAAAACAGAATGTGAACGTTCTTAAAAATAAGGGAATCGCCCCTCTGGAGTATATTTCACTTTGAACGCTAGTAAAAATTATACAAATTTCATCCAAATCCATTCAGCCGTTTTTGCATGATTGAGTAACAAACACACAAACTTTCACATTTATAATATTAGTAAGATAGTAGGATTATAGTTAGGATTTACCAACATTTTTGACAAGTTTGACAGATTGTGTTGATTTTTACGAGGATTGGCTTTCAGAATGAAAACAGAATGTGAACGTTCTTGAAAATAAGGGAATCGCCCCTCTGGAGTATATTTCACTTTGAACGCTAGTAAAAATTATACATTATCTTATTTTTTTTAAAACCTTCACAATAATTGCAGCCCCCCTAACACTAAAATAAATACGTGGATAAAATGACCATTTTGTAAGGAGTTCTAGGGGCAAGCGATGAAAGCATGCCATGTTTCTCTAGATTAAGATAGAGCACGATTAGTCAACACGATAGTTCATTGAAGAGCTTTTCAAGATCTAACTGAGAGAAACTGTCTTTGTTGTGACATGTGAAACGACTTGGCGAAAATCATTTAGGAAGTCGACTTACATCGTCTTCACATACAATTATAATAATAATTTAAGTATAAAAAATAATATAAAACATTTTAAAAGACTGGAGTTTCTTGCCAATTCTTCTCCTCTTCGTCTCTCTCGTCAAAAATGCCTTTAGATGGCCTAATGGAAATTATTTGACTTTGACTTTGAATATTTCGGTAGACCGTACATTTATGATGTACGGTCTACCGAAATATTCAAAGTCTTAATATTATAAATGCGAAAATGAGTTTATTTGTTTGTAACGCTTGTTCACGCTTAAACGGCTGAACGGATGTGTATGTTTGGCACATAGGTAGACCATGTGCCAAATTTCTTGAAGAAGGACATAGGCTACTTTTCATCCTGGATCGTAGACGAAGTCGCGGGTAACAATTGGTATTAAATAAAATAAGAAATGAAACAGTAAGTTAATAGATTGATAATATCTTTATACACAGAAATATACAAAATAGGACAGATTTCTAAGTCACTTAAACATTACAATACATTCTTGGTATATCTACTACTGCCTAAGTAATAACAGCCGCACAGGTCAAGGTTAAGCTACGCTTGCCGGGGTTGGCCCGTGGATCGGTGACCATCTTTGCATACCGAGACTCCTTCGAGCCTCGGAAAGCACGTTAAGCCGTTGGTCCCGGCTGTAATTCGTGGATCTTTGACAGTCGTTACGGGTCGTCAGAAGCCCGAAAGTCTGACAACCAGTCTTACCACGGGGTATTGTATTACCCAGTTACTGGGTTGTGGAGGTCAGTAGGCAGTCGCTCCATGTAAAATACTGGTATTGAGCTGCATCCTAACAACATAGTTGAGAAAAGGCTAGGCAGATTGATTGATTTGACTGAATAATCTTTCTTGACCAAGCTTGTATTATAATTTTAAAAATCAGCAGTTTAGAAACGGATTGCTTTCTGTTCCTACTAAACAGGATCAGAATTCCCCACCCCTCGTTTCTCGCTTAAATTTTGACACTTCATAAATCATTTCAACGGTTGCTAAACAAGCAAGAGCCGGTCCTTCGGGTTTTCATTCAAAATGAATAAAATGTTAAAATTATATATGTAAATATGACAATTTATGTATAACTAGCTGCGCCCCGCGGTTTCGCCCGCGTAAGTCTCGATCCCGTGGGAATATCGGGATAAATGTATCCTATGTCCTATTCCAGGTCATGTGGTCTACCCCTGTGCCAAATTTCATCCAAATCCGTTCAGCCGTTTTAGCGTGAAAGCGTAACAAACAAATAAACTCACTTTCGCATTTATAATATCAGTTAGGATTAGGATAATTATTCATGATGAGTGACACGAGAGGGCGTATACAAGTGGCAATCGCTTTCATAGCGGTTCGTATTTCTACGAATGGTTAGTATTTTCAACTACCTCTATGGTCTAGTGGTAAGACCACCTTTGTCATACCCAGAGGTCCCCGGGTTCGATTCTCAGCGTGGTCAAAAATTTCTGCTCGGTTTGGTTAGCTACCACCATCTTATCTAAGTCTGTCGATAACTTAAAAAAAAAATTTACGTACTTTATTAAAATAACAATAGATTTTTCAGCTGATTTCTGAAAATACGACACGAGTGAGAATATGTGGTTGGAGAACGATGATTCGGTTCCTCCAAGAAAGATTCTAATTTCAGATAGATGCATGGGTTAGTCACGCCAATTAATTTTCCATTAAAAGCGCTGAGCTAATCAAAATCAAATGGCCTGACCAAGATTATGTCTGGACTTTAAAAGAGACTGCGACCTCTGAGTTTGTTTCGGCCTTTCTTCTCAGAGTAGTCAGATAGGAAACGCCGACCTCATCTAGCTTATTTTTACATTTTTTTTATATGTCGTGTAAAAGTGATTCCAATATCCTATTTACAGAATAAACAATTTCATTA
Organism: Lithophane ornitopus; assembly: GCA_948473465.1. Classification (NCBI taxonomy): domain Eukaryota; kingdom Metazoa; phylum Arthropoda; class Insecta; order Lepidoptera; family Noctuidae; genus Lithophane; species Lithophane ornitopus. Next base: position 15,164,558 of record OX419621.1, on the reverse strand, counting down.
TATTTCAAAAGGAACGTTACAGCTTGGATGAACCAGCGTGAATTTTATATCTATCTTGCTATTCATTTCACAAAAAGTAACAAAATGCTGTCTCGTTGGTCTGTAGTCGCAACCGCTACTGCTGAGCACGAGGTCCGAAGTTCGATTCCCAGGTTGTGCAAGGTTTTATTGGGTTTTTCCCCCAGGAATTTCTCAGTACCAGTCCGGAGCCCTGTCAGGGTTCCGGGAAAGTCCGAAAGGGATACCGGGACCCTGGCAACAGGCAACTGAAGGAACACGGGTGGGTTTTAATCAGTAAAAGTCTGACACAATGACTCGATGACTTCTCCCGCTCCGCCCAGAGCCAGAGAAGTAATTTGATAAATTCGAAATTGAAAAAAAAAAAAGTTACCGTCCGGAGGCTGGTTTTGTGCCCGGCTGATGGCAATAGGCTCGCCCCCTATTACATGGGACTTAAACATAACTAGCGAAACGTGGGTGTACTATAGATACACACATGCCTAACCCTTCAAGGATTACAGGCGTGATGTAATGTTATGTTTTCTACGCTGACACTCCTTAAAAGGAAAAAGAGACTTAAAAAAAATAAGTTTTGTTAATTCCTCGACATAGTTACATAACTATGTCGAAGAAGGTTTTGATAGCTCTTCCAATAGACGTTACAGAGAGACATTGAGACGACTGTTCTTTCAAAAATCAAAAGAATATCAAGTGACTGGCACACTGAAACTCATACCCACAAAAAGGTTTTAAACATCAATGAGATAGATAATAAAGGGACCCATACTACGGTCGTAAAATGAAGAAGCGGCTCTATCGGTCGCCCTCATTTCCAGCGACACACAATCAACATTGTTCGGGCTCTGATTGAAATCTGTACAAGTAATCAGTATAAACTTGTTGTTGGGTGCAAGTGGAAAGAAGTTGAACGAAATAATATCCTGACATTACGAGAAAACGTAGTACAATGCGTTCATTATAACTTGATCCGTGATCCGCAGCACTGAATTTTGCAGTCACAGTAACTACTGTTCTGTATAAAAATAAGCTAGTGAGGTCGGCGTTTCCTATCTGACTACTCTGAGAAGAAAGGCCGAAACAAACTCAGAAGTCGCAATCTCTTTTAGAGTCCAGACATAATCTTGGTCCGGCCATACTTAGTTTAAGTACCTACACTTTTTATTTGTATCTTTTTTACTTGTAGTTACGTTGTGTTGTGTTGTCTGTGCTAAATAAATGTATTTTCTTTCTTTCTTATATGAGGACTATGTAGAATAGCGTCTGAAATGGTATTTTGAGTAAAGAACCACACAGCTTTGAATGGACCTGTCCAGTAAGTGTAAGCATTTGTCAGTAATAGTGGAGCTCAACTCAGAACTTAATACTGTTGTAAAATAACTTAACAATAATTCTATTAATACATAGTAAGCAAAGATCGCTTTTCTTTCAAACTGTCTCCAAAACTACACATACATACATACATGAACTAACGCCGTCTTCCCATGGGGGTAGGCAGAAAGTACGGAACGCCATCCACCATCTTTAACTATTTAAAAAAAACTTTATACAAAAAAAAAAAAACCGACTTCCAAAAAAAACACTAAAAAAGTGAAAAATAACTTTAATATCGGAAGTCGGTGTCTTTACTTTTCAATTTCCGTTTTTTGCCACCGACTTCCGAAATTAAAGTTATTTTTCACTTTTTAGTTGTGGTACCTACCCCACACAAATCCGAATACCACTACCTGCTATGTAAATAACAGTGAAGGAGTCAAAAAGGATATCGTCTAGATAAACTAAGTGGGAAAAATACGTAATATTGAAGCTAACTCAAAAACTACGCAAGCAAAGTTAATAAAATTTATATGGGACCACCTCGGAAGCATGATCTACCAAACAAAAAAAGAATCATCAATATCGATTCATAATTGGCGGAGTAATCGCGTAACAAACATACAAAAAATAAAAAAATAAAAAACATTCAGACGAATTGAGAACCTCCTCCTTTTTGAAGAAGTCGGTTAAAAACCAACCTACATGTATTTCTATCTTCGCCTTCCATTTCAAAAACGCTCTCCGCTTGTACCTCCAACCATACACCCAAGATAACCCTACCAGCGTCGCATAGATGCAACTTAATACCGTCGTGATGAAACTAACAGATCCCAGGATTGAACCAACGGGTTAAAGTTTAACTCAACGAGTTTTAACTGACGTAATATTTGTATTAATTAAAGTTAGTTGAATAGCGTTGGGGTTCGGGATTTATATGGAGTCGTTTTGATATTAATGTTTATCTTTTGAAGGCCAAATGTTTATAATACTCCGGGTTAAGAAAAATATCCCTTACTTGTAAATGTTGATCGCAATTTTAAGTATTTTGGGACGTATATAACAAAAAACTATCTTTCCATTACGGTTTCTATTGCTAAATACTATTATTACTCGTTTGAAGCCGATAGACGAGATCAACAAAATAAAGATCAGAAGATCCTGATCTTCATATTATTATTATAAACCAAATAATAATATGAAGATCAGGATCTTTTGATCTAGTATCTTTATGATAAAGTAAATGATGACCGCAGGCTGTAAGTCAATATTAAGAAATGAGAAGACGATCCTACCCATCCTTTTGTCATAATCCCACAGTTGCTTTTTATTATAAAGACTAGTCCAACTGTTCCAGGAAACAACGGAAATATACAGTTGATCCCAATGTTATAGATGTCACCGTAAGATTATGTCACCGTTAGTTAGATTATAAATTGTCGAAAAATTGTGAACTGGGTGAAATGGGTTAGGCTAGTTAAAACTAGCCTAACCCATTTCACCCAGTTCACAATTTCCATCAAATTCGATATTCAAATCCGATAGACGAGATCAACAAAATAAAGCTCAAAAGATCCTGATCTTCATATTATTATTATAAACCAAATAATAATATGAAGATCAGGATCTTTTGATCTAGTATCTTTATGATAAAGTAAATGATGACCGCAGGCTGTAAGTCAATATTAAGAAATGAGAAGACGATCCTACCCATCCTTTTGTCATAATCCCACAGTTGCTTTTTATTATAAAGACTAGTCCAACTGTTCCAGGAAACAACGGAAATATACAGTTGATCCCAATGTTATAGATGTCACCGTAAGATTATGTCACCGTTAGTTAGATTATAAATTGTCGAAAAATTGTGAACTGGGTGAATTGGGTTAGGCTAGTTAAAACTAGCCTAACCCATTTCACCCAGTTCACAATTTCCATCAAATTCGATATTCAAATCCGATAGACGAGATCAACAAAATAAAGCTCAAAAGATCCTGATCTTCATATTATTATTATAAACCAAATAATAATATGAAGATCAGGATCTTTTGATCTAGTATCTTTATGATAAAGTAAATGATGACCGCAGGCTGTAAGTCAATATTAAGAAATGAGAAGACGATCCTACCCATCCCCTTGTCATAATCCCACAGTTGCTTTTTATTATAAAGAGTAGTCCAACTGTTTCAGGAAACAACGGAAATATACAGTTGATCCCAATGTTATAGATGTCACCGTAAGATTATGTCACCGTTAGTTAGATTATAAATTGTCGAAAAATTGTGAACTGGGTGAAATGGGTTAGGTTAGGTTAGAACTGGGACCAACCGCGCTACTTCCAAGTTGCTCGCAGCTAGGCAAACTATTTAGTATTAGCGCAAGGTGCATTACGTCGCAAACTTTGATACCAGCACTGCTGTTCTGTAACCATCTCACCGTGAAAACTTAGGTGAAGCGATTTCCCATGGAGAGATTATTATAAACTATCAAAAAATATCGTTAAATTGTAAATGATTTGTTGCAGTTCACAATTTTTCGACAGTTTTAAATCTAACGTTAATAATACCGATAGAATATAAACTAACGAATTTCATAGTTATACGGTGACTAAGTAACAGAAAAGGAAATAAATTAACAAATTAATATTATACAATTATACTGATAATAGGCGATACCACATTTCCCGACCATTTTCCATCATAATAAGAATTTTTCGGTGATCCATCAATAGCGATATATTGATGCTAATGGAAAAGTAAAGCTCTGTATGTTAGTTTAACGGTACCTATAATATAAATAATAATGTTCTGTTTACAATATACATTACATTACTATAGACATGAAGTAACTGCATGACTGTACCGATCTGCACTTCAAAACTCACTAAAGTTTACAAAACTGCTTAAGATACAAATGAGATATTGGGTACTGTATTTTGCGTAAGTACTATTGTATAGAATTAAGTTTTTCTAACTGAACAGACAGCTGTGCTGCTGGGGAGTGTGTTGCGCTGTTCGTCTTCCCAGCTAAAGCACTAGGAAGTGGTGAAGGGTGGGCGTTTTGGGGAATGTCTTATGTAATTTCGACATTCGAAAAGTGCTGATTCTCAGCCTAGTTTGAATAAATGACTTTTGATTCGGATTTTTTATTTAAAAACTATTTAAAAGTACTTAAAACATCGTAGTAAATTCCCGTGCATTCACACTTAGACATGAAAGAAAGTAATGTGAACACAGGTTAAATTACACTTGGTTGTCTCATAGCCTGCCCGCATGGGGTTTACTTATGTGAAACTAGCTTCCGCCAGCAGCTTCGCCCGCGCGGTATGTTGATAAAAAAATTAAGTAATAAAAACTAAAACCCAACTACGACTAAAAAGGTATAAACAAGACACCACAGACAGACAAATTAAAAATCCGGAGTCACACGTGTTAGGGCATAAATCGTACAGACTACGTGTAAGTGTTTATACCTTTTTAGTCGTAGTTGGGTTTTAGTTTTTATTACTTTATTTTTTTTTTATTCTTTTGGGGTTATAATATATATATTTTTGAAATGTGCTCATTAAGCCCTTTCATTTGATATCCAACATGCTACGATTAAAACAATATTTTTTTTTTAGTTCCTGACCTTATGTCCTCTAGAGGGGATTTTTAATTAAATGTAACGTAACATAGCCTATAACCAGCGGACGATCAAGACGCTTCCAACGATACCTCATTTGTCAAATTGTGATGAGTGGTTTAGATGATAGGAGGGAACAGATGAACATACATACATACATACATACCGGTCAAAATCATAACTCTCCTTTTTTCTTCTTAAAAAAAAAAAGGGTAAAAAGTAGCCTATGTTCTTCCTCAGGGTGCCATCTATCTGTCTAAATCCGTTCAATGGTTTTGGCGTGAAAAGGTAGATAGACAGAAAGACAATTAGACAGAGTTACTTTCAAATTTATAGTATTAGTATGGATAGTATGGATTATTATATTTATTTTAGTATGGATGTCTTAACCTAGTCTAATTTGGTAAACCAAAACGTTAATTACAAAACATTACGCCTTGTTTCCCGAAGTGTTACGTAGAGGTGTACCTATATAGTACATCCACATTTCGCCAGTAATGTTTGTCTCATGTAATGGGGCGAGCCTATGCCATCAACCGGGCACAAATCCAGACTCTACTACTGAGAAATTCCAGATACAAAAACCCAGTAACCCATTGCCCGACCTTCGATCGAACCCAAGACCTCATGTTCAGAAGAAAGAAGCTCTTGCGATCACTTGACCAACGAGAAGTTAATTATAATTGTAGTGTAATTACGTGATAACAATTGCGCAAGCAATGGTCAGTCTCCTGATACAGCTTAAGAATTTACATAATAATAGTTAGCTAGACTGTATCTCGTTTTGCATATCACATCAGCCATTATGGGGTAGTCAGAAACCCGAAAACCTGACGAACGGTTTAATCTGAGATTGGACAGAAAGTGCTTTCATATTAAGATTCAATCTGCCTAGCCTTTTCCCAACTATGTTGGGGTCGGCTTCCAGTCTAGCCGCACCACCAGTATTTTACATGGAGTGACCTCCACAACCCAGTAACTGGGTATAACACGATACCCCTTGGTAAGACTGGTTGTCAGACTTTCGGGCTTCTGACAACCCGTAACGACTGTCAAAGATCCACGAATGACAGCCGGGACCAACGGCTTAACGTGCTTTCCGAGGCACGGAGAAGTTTTGGTATGGAAAGATGGTCACCCATCCACGGACCAACCCCGGCAAGAGTAGCTTAACCTGATGGATCGACCCGGGCAGCTGTTATTACTTAGCCACGAACTCCTCCTCGAGCTGCTTTCATATTAAGATTAACACGTCACAATTACTTACATAAACAAAACATCACGCCTGTATTCCCCGAGGAGTTAGGCAGAGGTGCACCAAAACATTACTGTGACCTAATGGTTCCTTGCATATCACCAAGTTCCCTTCACATCAATGTAAAACTAATCCTGGCACAATACACAAGATGTTTGTATTAACTAAGCAAACGTAGCGTTTCTACGTCACGGCAAAAGAGTTAGGTATAAAGGCAAGTTATGACATCTCCTTCTCCATTTGCATGAAACGGGGGGCCTAAAACGGCCACATTAGCAATTCCTCTAAAAGCGATTCATTCCCTGAATTTCAGTTTTTTTTTTTAATTTTTAATGTGTGGACCATTTTACGAATCTCCATAGAAAACTGTCAAACAGATGAATTATTTCGTAATATGAATCGAATAAAAATCATATTATGAATTGTCAGTTTGTGACATTTTAGGATGATTCATCATATTTTCCTATTATGATTCTGCCAAAGAGACTGTTTTAAGCCCACAGATCGTTTGCATATTAGCACATGTGTCTGCACTGTCCACTGTTCACTGTGCACTGTCCATACAGTGTAAGGACTTGATACCTTGATATTTATTTATTTATTTTAAAAAAGCACAGACACATCACATACATTAGACAACGATGATAACTAACTTATGATAGAAATAATCTTATTACTTAATAATGTACATTTCAATTACGGCGTACATAGCATTGAATACTTAGACAATATCTTGCTGCCTTGCAGTTTTTATATAGGTACTAAACTAAAACAGACTAAGAAAAAAACTAAAATAGACTAACGTAAGTTACAACAAAAAATCTATATTGATATGTAACTGACCGATATCTTGAAAATTCAAAAGTGCCTGCAAATAGTTTAATTGAAATATTGCTTTGGGTTTAATTTAACATAACTAGGTTGAGTCATTCACCACACGCACTCTGCTAAAAGCATATAAAGTTGAACCCGCATACTTTTCTCCTTTTCTCTCAGTACCAAGTAATCTCCCAAAGCACGTACGAGCTTCCCCCACTGAAAACTTAATGAGCATGTAGCTGTGACGCTTTTGTACAATCTAAAGCTTGAATACAGCCTGAATTTACTGAAGAAAGCGGGGTTTTGTGTCAAAGGACCGGACTGGCCTAGAAAGCTTGGCTTTGTGTGTTTGTTTGGCCAAATGGATGGTACAGCAAGTGAAATGAAAGGGTGGTGGTTGGTTTTAAGATAGCACTTTGTAGTACTACTATAATTTAAGTTTTTTTTTGCGGTTTCCAAAAAAAGGAAGTTTATAAGAAAGTATCAGAGGGCAATTCCCGTATTTTTAAGAATTTTCGCATTCACAATCTGTCAAAAATACAATGTCAATTTTACCAACATTTTTGACAAGTTTAACAGATTGCGACTTGAATGTGAACGCTTTTACCCGACTACGGCGAAGAAAAAAAGGAGGGTTATTTAATTAGGAGAATTAGCCTTTTGGTTTAATAGTTTGCCCGACTAAAATACTGAAACACGAAAAGAGCTTTCAAAAAGTGAAGAGTGTCTGTGAATGTGTTACGAATTTACAAAAGCATAATCTGTTTACACCAAACAATATCCGCTCTATAATCATTACTCTTTGCGCAATGTAAATTGTCTTTGGTCTCCGGCCCTGACATCAAGCAATGGACAAAATTGACAACCTCTTATTGCTTGAATACGATTGCTTTTGAAAGAAAATAAAGAAAGAAAGAATATAAATAACAAAACAAAAAAGGGAACACAATTGTGTATACCTCGCGGCTGCGCCAAAAAAGTTTCTTTATATGTGTGTATTATAAGTATTTTTTTGTAATGTGCATTTTGTTTGTGCAGAATAAGAACAATTTTTCATTTTTTTCTCTATTGAAATTATATTTATTTTGACTATATTGAGACGAACCCTATCTACCTAGCCTAGGTACTTACTCTATAGCTTCGATTATTGTGTCCTTTTCACACCATGCAAAAATACTTTTTAATAGTAAAAAAGTTCTGGATTCCATTTATAAAAGTAGAGAGCTACTTTCTGAGGGACAATTCTTTACATCGCTAGTAGATATTTTCTTTTAATTAAGTCTTCCTTTTTATGGCACGCGCTGAGAATTACTTCCGTTGTCAGGATATTAAAAAAGTCGAAGAATACGCACATCGACAGCTTTTTAATTAAATTCTTAGATTGTTTTTTCTTTGATTTCATACCCGGCGGAAATGGAAAGATAGTAATTTTCTTTTCACGAAATTTTTTTTCTCGGAAATCAATTCTTGGAGAAAGCAGCTGGAACTATGTCAATCCTCAAAGGAGTTACGCCAATATCCTATGGAATATCAAACGCAAACGAACTTTGGGCAAATCGCCTTAGATTGCAAAATGGCTGGCTGTGCGCGTTGCCATTATCACCATGTCATTGGCAATTCGCGCGATCTATAAAATGGGTCCTCGTGAGTCCCTTAGAAATAAATTCAAAGAAGTTGATATACTAACTCTGCCTTCTCTTTATATCTTAGAAAGTATTTTGTATGTTCGCAAAAACTTAGGACTCTACAAAATAAGAAGCGACTTCCATAATATAAATACTCGTAGTAAACATGAAATTGTGATACCTAAATTTAGATTAACCAAAACTAGTAAGTTATTTGTTATAAACAGTATCCGCTTTTATAACAAGTTGCCAAAGTCTGTTACAGAACTTAGCGATCGAAAGTTCAAAACCCACATAAAACGTGTCCTTATCAAAAAAGCATATTATAAGATTAAAGACTACGTTGAAGACAAGGAAGTTTGGCAATAATTCCTTCTGCACATGTGGCTTCCCTGGTATCTCATTAACGGCATAACTATGTACGAGTCTATTAACTGCTCCCAAATTACCATGTTTATTTTATTTTTTTTCATTCACCTTGACATAATTATCTTATTATTTGACATTTTATACCTACAATTTGGTTTCAAGTCTATAATAGTGGCTTTTGTGGACATGATAATTATTTAGATTTGTTACAGTTGTAATGGCAATCATGTCATTTGGTTTGAATAGGTCTTTATTTTTATTATCTTACTTATCTCTTGTATAGATTCTTTTTCATCTTGTGAATGTGAGAACGATGTAGGCTTAGTGGACTGTAGTAGATTTGTTGAACATTTTCTATTTTGTTAAGTACTTACCTGGTACTTTTTGAAAGGCCTACACTGTCCTCCCATACCTAAGAACACTGTACTTCGAAAATATTGTAACAGCGAATTATTTTTAAAAGAGTAACCGTGGAGTTTCTTGCCAGCTCTTCTCCATAGGAAACGACCAATTGGAACCGTGCACCTAGCTTCTGACGTTTCATAAGTGTAGTGCCTAATGTAGGTTTATGTGAAATAAAATATTTTGATTTTTGATTGTATGGTAATGACAACACTGTGTAATTTGATGGCAGAATTACGAAACAAATGTTGATTTGTATTTAGAAATGAATAAGAGTGGCCGTTTTAAGCCCCCAGGGCTTAAAACGGCCACTTTGGCAGAATCATAATAAGAAATTACTAAGAATCATCGTAAAATGTCACAAACTGACACATTATATGATCTGCGTGCAATTCATATTAACGAAATAATTCATCTGTTTGTCAGTTTTCTATGGAGATTCGTAAAATGATCCACAAATTATGAATTGATTTTGTGTCTAGGAATTGGTATTGAAAGCTGGGAATTCCGGAAATGCATTGTTTTTAGAGGATTTGCTAATGTGGCCATTTTAAAATAAAATATAAAATCATGTCAGGGGGGCGTCTGACATGATTTTCATCGTAGATAATATAAAATATTATTTAAGAACTTAAAAATATAAATAACTAACCAAGTTACTACAATAAACCAGCCTTTTATTTATTACGGTACCATTTGGCTCGCCGAGCGCTAACATAAGTAAAAAAAAGGATATAAACAGGAAAGATCCTATTAACTGTACAGAGTGCAAAAAGACCCATTATATAGCCGTTTTATCTACGCACTTTGTACATCAAACTAAGTAACATTGAGAAAAATGTTTGCTGGGAATCTTTTATTTTTGGTGTAAAACGTCACTGTTCACGGCAGCGCAGCCAACTTTTTTATCCCCTCCCTATAGTTCAACGTTTACCATACCCTGGGGCCGTGGGATCCGAGTGCTCATGCTCTCTTTATGGAAATCTCCAAACGGCTGTTTGACAGTGCCCGCGTGACCTAAGGGCTGGCTTTTACCTTCACCAGAGGGTAAGCATTGCCATACAACAACGTGACTTACGTGACAATGTGGCCAGTCTCTTGGGTAAGTACATTACTAGCCGACAGCGATGTGGATAAATTTTTCGACGCCACATTTTGGTTTTAGTTAAGTTAGGATATTATATTGTTATTTTTATTCAATAATTAGGTAAATAAATAACAACTTCTATTGTTATTTATTTACATTTATCATTTTAATCCTGAATAAATCAATGTCCAAGGTTAAATCGCAAAGAATCCTGTGACATTGAACCACGTGACAATATCAAGGATAATCTGTTCAAACATCGTTCTCAATAACATGGATGGGAAAAGAAAATATTGAAACAGTACCAACATGTCCAGTATTTGATCATTCAAGTGACACGCTATAAATTGTATGTTAGGACTAGTTTAGATCGGTGTGAAGCTTAGATAAATATTTAACATAAGATTCATTATTTACGTTATATAGCTGTAGTGCCTGCGACTTCACTGTCGTTTAAAAGCGCAATCATTTTTCTGTACTTACAAAGTACTCTTTGTAAGTAGGGTTTTTTTTTTTTTACCTAATCCTACCAAGGTATAGGTAATGTTTTGTCAATTTTAAAGTCCTAACTAATATTATAAATGCGAAAGTGAGTTTGTTTCTTACGCTTTTACGCTAAAACGGCTGAACAAATTGCAATGCTGCGCACACCTTTACCCCGTTTACCTTCACCGAGAACTAACAGATTATGGCTGGCCCTACATTTACTTATTTCATTTTTATCTAGCTTTTAACGCCTAGAGTTTATTAGCACACTATCTAGGAATATAACACGTGGCCTCCTTTTTATTATACGTTGTTAAGCTAGGTCTTTATGGCATCCTATAATGTGTGTTGTAATTATAGATATATCGCCCAGTCCTGTGCCATATCTCACAGGACTGGGCGATAAGCTTGTTCCATATCATAATAGTGAGGAAAATAATAATATTGGCAATTTTATATAGTAACACGATTATCTAGAGTAATACGCCTTTGTACCTATGTTGGGTAGATGAATTATTGCAGGAATTTCTGTATATTACTATTAAAAATAGCTTTGACATATCTCGGGACCCTGTAGTCCCGGAGCTTTAGCGGAGCGGAAGGCGTATGAGAGGTCCAAGCCAACTCGCAGACGCCCGTTAGATGATTTTAATTAAATGAGGCACCAAACGACGATTATCCCTGTTCGAACTATGCAAGTGCATTCAAGGACAAACCACGGTTCGTGTACGACTATGTCGAAACAAATATGGGCATGGAAACAAATATTATAATTATTTGTTTGAAATAGTAAATAATTATAAAATACCTCACTATCGCATTAGGTGATGATGATGAACCTGTAATGATAGTTAAATAAGGAAGAGATAAATAAATAAAAAATATTCGAATGGCTACCCACAACAGCCGATGACCCCATAACATTATGTCCGTCTATGTCGACTCTATGTGATAATTACTTTCTTTTAAAACTACGTACTAACGCTATTTATTGTAACGTACCTTTCTACGCATCAATTCCATTATGATGGGTACTTAGCCCCGACTCTCTGAACAAAGTACGTGATCTTTGTAAGCTACTTCGAACAAATCGTATGTAAATTACTGCTATTGGATCAGTCGGCATAAACGTAATGTCTTTATCTTCCTTCGTCTTTAGCTTCCCCCACTGAAAACTTAATGAGCATGTAGCTGTGACGCTTTTGTACAATCTAAAGCTTGAATACAGCCTGAATTTACTGAAGAAAGCGGGGTTTTGTGTCAAAGGACCGGACTGGCCTAGAAAGCTTGGCTTTGTGTGTTTGTTTGGCCAAATGGATGGTACAGCAAGTGAAATGAAAGGGTTGGTTTTAAGATAGCAGTTTGTGGTATTAATATATTTTAAGACTTTTTTAGCGGTTTCCAAAAAAAAGGAAGTTTATAAGAAAGTATCAGATTCCCGTATTTTTAAGAATGTTCGCATTCACAATCTGTCAAAAATACAATGTCAATTTTACCAACATTTTTGACAAGTTTGACACATTGCGACTTGAATGTGAACGTTTTTACCCGACTACGGCGAAGAAAAAAAGGAGGGTTAATTAATTAGGAGAATTGGCCTTTTGGTTTAATAGTTTGCCCGACTAAAATACTGAAACACGAAAAGAGCTTTCAAAAAGTGAAGAGTGTCTGTGAATGTGTTACGAATTTACAAAAGCATAATCTGTTTACACCAAACAATATCCGCTCTATAATCATTACTCTTTGCGCAATGTAAATTGTCTTTGGTCCCCGGCCCTGACATCAAGCAATGGACAAAATTGATAAACTCTTATTGCTTGAATACGAGGCTTTTGAAAGAAAATAAAGAAAGAAAGAATAACATTTATTTGGACACAGTTGGTAAACAAAAAATATAAATAACAAAACAAAAAAGGGAACACAATTGTGTTTACCTCGCGGCTGCGCCAAAAAGGTTTATTGCTTATATGTGCTTATATTAGCTTTATATGTGTGTATTATAAGTATTTTTTTGTAATGTGCATTTTGTTTGTGCAGAATAAGAACAATTTTTCATTTTTTTCTCTATTGAAATTATATTTATTTTGACTATATTGAGACGAACCCTATCTACCTAGCCTAGGTACTTACTCTATAGCTTCGATTATTGTGTCCTTTTCACACCATGCAAAAATACTTTTTAATAGTAAAAAAGTTCTGGATTCCATTTATAAAAGTAGAGAGCTACTTTCTGAGGGACAATTCTTTACATTGCTAGTAGATATTTTCTTTTAATTAAGTCTTCCTTTTTATGGCACGCGCTGAGAATTACTTCCGTTGTCAGGATATTAAAAAAGTCGAAGAATACGCACATCGACAGCTTTTTAATTAAATTCTTAGATTGTTTTTTCTTTGATTTCATACCCGGCGGAAATGGAAAGATAGTAATTTTCTTTTCACGAAAATTTTTTTCTCGGAAATCATTTCTTGGAGAAAGCAGCTGGAACTATGTCAATCCTCAAAGGAGTTACGCCAATATCCTATGGAATATCAAACGCAAACGAACTTTGGGCAAATCGCCTTAGATTGCAAAATGGCTGGCTGTGCGCGTTGCCATTATCACCATGTCATTGGCAATTCGCGCGATCTATAAAATGGGTCCTCGTGAGTCCCTTAGAAATAAATTCAAAGAAGTTGATATACTAACTCTGCCTTCTCTTTATATCTTAGAAAGTATTTTGTATGTTCGCAAAAACTTAGGACTCTATAAAATAAGAAGCGACTTCCATAATATAAATACACGTAGGAAACATGAAATTGTGATACCTAAATTTAGATTAACCAAAACTAGTAAGTCATTTGTTATAAACAGTATCCGCTTTTATAACAAGTTGCCAAAGTCTGTTACAGAACTTAGCGATCGAAAGTTCATAATCCACATAAAACGTGTCCTTATCAAAAAAGCATATTATAAGATTAATTCCTTCTGCACATGTGGCTTCCCTGGTACCTCATTAACGGCATAACTATGTACGAGTCTATTAACTGCTCCCAAATTACCATGTTTATTTTATATTTTTACATTCACCTTGACATAATTATCTTATTATTTGACATTTTATACCTACAATTTGGTTTCAAGTCTATAATAGTGACTTTTGTGGACATGATAATTATTTAGATTTGTTACAGTTGTAATGGCAATCATGTCATTTGGTTTGAATAGGTCTTTATTTTTATTATCTTACTTATCTCTTGTATAGATACTTTTTCATCTTGTGAATGAGTGGACTGTAGTAGATTTGTTGAACATTTTCTATTTTGTTAAGTACTTACCTGGTACTTTTTGATAGGCCTACACTGTCCTCCCATACCTAATAACACTGTAATTCGAAAATATTGTAACAGCCAATTATTTTTAAAAGAGTAACCGTGGAGTTTCTTGCCAGCTCTTCTCCATAGGAAACGACCAATTGGAACCGTGCACCTAGCTTCTGACGTTTCATAAGTGCCCATGTAGGTTTATGTGAAATAAAATATTTTCATTTTTGATTGTATGGTAATGACAACACTGTGTAATTTGATGGCAGAATCATAATAAGAAATTACTAAGAATCATCGTAAAATGTCACAAACTGACAATTCATTATATGATCTGCGTGCAATTCATATTACGAAATAATTCATCTGTTTGTCAGTTTTCTATGGAGATTCGTAAAATGATCCACAAATTATGAATTGATTTTGTGTCTAGGAATTGGTATTGAAAGCTGGGAATTCCGGAAATGCATTGTTTTTAGAGGATTTGCTAATGTGGCCATTTTAAAACAAAATATAAAATCATGTCAGGGGCCTCTGACATGATTTTCATCGTAGATAATATAAAATATTATTTAAGAACTTAAAAATATAAATAACTAACCAAGTTACTACAATAAACCAGCCTTTTATTTATTACGGTACCATTTGGCTCGCCGAGCGCTAACATAAGTAAAAAAAAGGATATAAACAGGAAAGATCCTATTAACTGTACAGAGTGCAAAAAGACCCATTATATAGCCGTTTTATCTACGCACTTTGTACATCAAACTAAGTAACATTGAGAAAAATGTTTGCTGGGAATCTTTTATTTTTGGTGTAAAACGTCACTGTTCACGGCAGCGCAGCCAACTTTTTTATCCCCTCCCTATAGTTCAACGTTTACCATACCCTGGGGCCGTGGGATCCGAGTGCTCATGGTGTCTTTATGGAAATCTCCAAACGGCTGTTTGACAGTGCCCGCGAGATCCAAGGGCTGGCTTTTACCTTGACCAGAGGGTAAGCATTGCCATACAACAACGTGACTTACGCGACAATGCCGCCAGTCTCTTGGGTAAGTACATTACTAGCCGACAGCGATGTGGATAAATTTTTCGACGCCACATTTTGGTTTTAGTTAAGTTAGGATATTATATTGTTATTTTTATTCAATAATTAGGTAGAAGTTGTTATTTATTTACATTTATCATTTTAATCCTGAATAAATCAATGTCCAAGGTTAAATCGCAAAGAATCCTGTGACATTGAACCACGTGACAATATCAAGGATAATCTGTTCAAACATCGTTCTCAATAACATGGATGGGAAAAGAAAATATTGAAACAGTACCAACATGTCCAGTATTTGATCATTCAAGTGACACGCTATAAATTGTATGTTAGGACTAGTTTAGATCGGTGTGAAGCTTAGATAAATATTTAACATAAGATTCATTATTTACGTTATGTAGCTGTAGTGCTTGCGACTTCACTGTCGTTTAAAAGCGCAATCATTTTTCTGTACTTACAAAGTACTCTTTGTAAGTAGGGAAAAAAATTTTTTTTACCTAATCCTACCAAGGTATAGGTAATGTTTTGTCAGTTTTAAAGTCCTAACTAATATTATAAATGCTAAAGTGAGTTTGTTTCTTACGCTTTTACGCTAAAACGGCTGAACAAATTGCAATGCTGCGCACACCTTTACCCCGTTTACCTTCACCGAGAACTAACAGATTATGGCTGGCCCTACATTTACTTATTTCATTTTTATCTAGCTTTTAACGCCTAGAGTTTATTAGCACACTATCTAGGAATATAACACGTGGCCTCCTTTTTATTATACGTTGTTAAGCTAGGTCTTTATGGCATCCTATAATGTGTGTTGTAATTATAGATATATCGCCCAGACCTGTGCCATATCTCACAGGACTGGGCGATAAGCTTGTTCCATATCATAATAGTGAGGAAAATAATAATATTGGCAATTTTATATAGTAACACGATTATCTAGAGTAATACGCCTTTGTACCTATGTTGGGTAGATGAATTATTGCAGGAATTTCTGTATATTACTATTAAAAATAGCTTTGACATATCTCGGGACCCTGTAGTCCCGGAGCTTTAGCGGAGCGGAAGGCGTATGAGAGGTCCAAGCCAACTCGCAGACGCCCGTTAGATGATTTTAATTAAATGAGGCACCAAACGACGATTATCCCTGTTCGAACTATGCAAGTGCATTCAAGGACAAACCACGGTTCGTGTACGACTATGTCGAAACAAATATGGGCATGGAAACAAATATTATAATTATTTGTTTGAAATAGTAAATAATTATAAAATACCTCACTATCGCATTAGGTGATGATGATGAACCTGTAATGATAGTTAAATAAGGAAGAGATAAATAAATAAAAAATATTCGAATGGCTACCCACAACAGCCGATGACCCCATAACATTATGTCTATGTCGACTCTATGTGATAATTACTTTCTTTTAAAACTACGTACTAACGCTATTTATTGTAACGCATCAATTCCATTATGATGGGTACTAAGCCCCGACTCTCTGAACAAAGTACGTGATCATTGTAAGCTACTTCGAACAAATCGTATGTAAATTACTGCTATTGGATCAGTCGACATACGTAATGTCTTTATCCATGAGGGTAGGCAAAAACTACAAAACGCTACGACCCTATCATATTCCTTTTGTTTCGTCCATAAACGTGTCGTTTGCGAATACTATACACCAAACCGTTTTGAAGAACATCGCCAAAAAGAACAGGGGCCCTAATACGGCCACATTAGCATTTCCTCTAAAAGTAATTCATTTCCTGAATTCCCTGCTATCATTAGCAATTCCTTTAATTTGACACAAAAGCAATTCATAATTTGTGGACCATTTGACGAATCTCTATAGAAAACTGTCAAACAGATGAATTATTTCGTAATATGAATCGCACGCAGATCATATGAATTGTCAGTTTGTGAAATTTTACGATGATTCATAATATTTTCCTATTATGATTCTGCCAAAGTGGCCGTTTTAAGCCCACAGTGTTGCTGCTAGACTCTTGTGCAAAACTAATTCAATTCCGAGCATCTTTTCATAACAAAACCGGACGTAACATCCGAGCTTATGCAAAACAGCAATCTTGTCAATTGGTGTCCACTGTCCAGGCCAGAGGACAGAGTGCCAGACAACTCATTGAATCGCAAATGAATAGCAAGGATAGATCGGAGACAACCTGTGGAGTCACCTTTAGAGGATATAGTGGACTCTGCGATGAAAAATTTATGAAATGGACACGTTTGAGAGTGTGGGGGCTTCGGGTTATTTTTAATGGGAAATTACGTTTAAATTTTTTTCATTTTTAACCGACTTCTTCAAAAAGGTTAAAAAAGGGTAAAGTATGTATTTTTTTTTGTATGTTTGTTACGCGATTACTCCGCCAATTATGAATCGATTTTGATGATTTTTTTGTATGGTAGGTCATGCTTCCGAGATGGTCCCATATAAATTGTATTAACTTTGCTTGGGTAGTTTTTGAGTTAGCGTCAAAATTACGTATTTTTCTCACTTAGTTTATCTAGACGATGTTTTCATTTACTCCTTCACTGTTATTTTCATCAGCTAGTGGTATTCGAATTTGTGTGGGATAGGAACCACTATTAAAAAGTGAAAAATAAAAACTTTTTACAAAAAAATAACCGACTTTAAAAAAAAAACACTCAAAACTGAAAAATAACTTTAATTTCGGAAGTCGATGGTAAAAAACGAAAATTGAAAAGCAAAGACACCGACTTTCGAAATTAAAGTAATTTTTCAGTATTGAGTGTTTTTTTTTGGAAGTCTTTTTTTTTTTGTATTTTTTTTTATCTTATTTGAATTATATTGTGAAATTCGCACGTGTCTCAGCATTATGCTGAGCAATGGCCATTTTGCGCGGATGTGATTCATATGTCCCCAATTGTATTATTTTTATGATTAGGGGCAAATAAACATATTTTCTTTGTTCTTTAAAATTAACAAAGCGAAAGTACCTGATCCACCAGACCCTGACCAGCTCCTGATCTCATATTTCTAATTAGATCTACTTTATTTATTTATTTTATTATTTATGTACACACAGTAAAATACATAGAGATACGACATAATTATAATAATGAGTACAAAGGTACTGCTTATTTCTTAGGAAATTTCTTCCAGCAGACCTGCGAAACGAAAAAAGGTGCGAAAGGTGTTTAATTTTGCTGACTAAGTACCTTTTTGTATGCACATGTTTCTGTGACAAATATACCTATTTTTCTTTCCCTCCTTCTTTAAAGATGTATGCTTTTGAACAAAAAAAAATGGTTTGGCGTAAGATGGATATTATTTTTATTCTGCTGTTAGAAATATATTGATTCACACTGCCTAGACAGCTATAAATGGAAATATATTATAACCAGATTTAAATGGTAAAGCTACTTATTACTACATGCGAATATACCTATACCCCATTTGAAATAAGATTAGACATTAAAACAAACCCTTTTACAGTCCGTTCAACCGATTTTGACTTCTATACCGTAGGCATAAGGATAGCATAAAAAGAAAAAAAAGTAACACAATACCAATCTACTGCGGCTGCAATTTGTCATGCCACCAACGCAATAGAATTCAAAATCGGTTGAACGGAATGTTAAAAAGGCTTATCAATACGTCTAATCTTATTTCAAATGGAGTATAGTACATTTTCATTAAGCTCTGACCTTAGCCAATGACTCACTCGCTACATTGGCTTCTTATAAAAACACATACTAATAACATAAGAATAACATCCGACCAATAAATGAAAACGTATTCAATTGATTTATTTATTTTAAACATAACTACGAAACTTCCTTTTCGTTGGTACTAAAAAAGTTTACTGAGAAAAACGCACTATTAGAACTTAAAATAATGTAAATACATGGATAGTGTTTCTGTTAGAGGGGCTCGTGGCTAAGTAATAACAGCCGCACGGGTCGATCGAAGGTTAAGCTACGCTTGCCGCGATCGGTTCGTGGATGGGTGATCATCCATTACATATCAAAACCCTTCCGTGCCATTAGTACCGGCCAAGTCCAAAAATCTGACAACCAGTCTTACCAAGGGGTATCGTGTACCCAGTCTGTAACTGGGTTGTGGAGGTGGATCTCCTCAACCCATTTACTGGGTACACGATTACACGACTTTGGGTACTGCCTACCTAAATAGGCAGTCGCTCCATGTAAAATACTGGTATTCAGCTGCATCCGGTTAGACTGGAAGCCGACCCCAACATAGTTGGGAAAAGGCTAGGCAGATTGATTTTGTGTTTCTGTTGCCAGTTATACCTATGAATTAGTGCTGAGTGACTGAATTTTGAGTAAGGTACCTATGGTAAAACAGAGGCTAAATCCGACAATATTTTATTTCCAATAAAGAAATGTTGTGATAGAACAATGAATAATTTATTTAATTATAAAATTCAACATACTTACTTATAAGTAGTAGCAATTGCAACCCACATTCATTACAGAAATCCATAATAGCTCATAAAATTAATTAATGCCGATTTTAACAACCAGACTTCTACACCAATCGTACTATTATGTCATACAGAACATATACAAGAAACAAACAAAATATATGATCTCAAAATGAGGTAACTAAGACAAGAAAACAATTGAACATTAATCATAGTCTTATCAACCTATTCATGTAAATAAAATGTATATATCCTCAAAAACCAACATGATTCTTGACAAAAATATCCAACTCTTATTTTCTCTCTCTTACCTATCATTGCGAATTTATCTTGAACAACCAACATTTATTTTGTAAATGAAATAACATCAATCGTATAAAACATACGAGTTCCCACAGGCTTAACACCCGGAAGGCGGAAGGCAATTGTTTTTTCTGGAAAATTGTCTTTGTATTTCCCAAAAATATCCCAAAAGTATTGTACCTATTTACTAAAAATCAAATTCGCTGAAATTTTATGAGAATAATAATATTGTATGGGTACTTTTGTTCGATTCCTCGCGTAATACTCAAATCAGAACTATTGATCCATAGAGATGTTACAAAAAGGTATATTTCAAACTTGATCCCAAGGGTTACGCGGGTAGTGATGGGCAAATAAAACGTTTTGTTCCATTTGTTATTCAAGAGATCGGTGGATGAATGATTACTTTCATTAAAAACTGAAAACATGATAACATGATTGAGCGCTGTTGGTAAAAAATTATAAAATTCGTATGGCATTCCAATTATGGTTTGTATTTTTTTAAATGCTTCGTAGTATAATTTCTCTGATCAAAATCAGTTGAACGGACTGTAAAAAAGGCTTATTTAAATGTCTAATCTTATTTCAAATGGAGTATAGGTATTGATATGAAATGCTGAAAAATACTGTACATTTTGAGTAAAAATATAGCGAACTTAATGCTCATTGGGTAACCATTCTGATAAATTCAAATGCGGCACTACATACATTCAAAATGCTGAGAGATTATTCGAAAGCTTCCCAAATGAGTATGATTGTGTTATGAGTGTGTGTGAGCATGTATGTATGTAAATTGTAAGTATAATTCATATTTTTGTTTTATTTAATTATGTGAATTGTTATTTGATTACATGTATTTTATTTTACTTTTAATCTTACACACGGTGTCTACATCTTATTTATCTAATTTCCTATCACAGGTGCGCTGAAAGAGACGTTTTTAGAAAAAAGCATCAAAGTCGTATATAAAAAAAAAATATGCTGCGCAACCAATTTCCATTTCTTCTTGTCTGTTTTTAAATGTGTGTACATAAATGGTTAAACAAATAAATAAATAGATGTTCGAATAATTTGTCTATTATTTTAAGGCCATTGCCCAACGATACACATGGGATAGAAACATAACGTTCTCACCTTGACACGAGATTCATCTTAGATACTAAGCTTCATCGATATTCCGTTGTTCTTGTTAAATGTTCGGGAGATACAAACAAAATAAGACCTTGTGATCCTCCAAGGATTAGACGAGCGCGTACCAAAGTGGTTTGAATACAGATCAATGATAATTTAAGCAAGGTCTTTGGAAATAATGGATGGGCTTATCCTTGTTTATATGCCAGAGTGTTGATGGAAAATTTTGTTTTTTAATGGGCTTTCTTAGAAATGTAATATGGGCTTGGATTATTTAGAGTAGTCTCCAGAATAAATATTATACAATAACATACATTTTGTTCAAGCTGTTTATTCTAAGCAAGATGTTTAGAGTTTACAGTCGTTCTTTTTTAGCCCTCTTGGGGTATAATCAAATACTAACACTGACCGTAACTACGCCTGCTTCCTTGATCTCTCCAAGGCTTCCGATCTCGTTTCTTATTACGTGCTTTGGAGTAAATTGAGGAGTAGGGGTGTACCGGACGATTGTACGACCGCTGTATTGCAGTTTTGGTATCGTAGCCAGACAAACCGTGTTAGATGGCTTGATGCGCTCTCGGAATCAATGGGTTTGAGTGTGGAGTGAGGCAGGGCGGTTTGTCTCCCCGGCTGTTTAATCTATATGTGAATGACCTCATTGCCGAGCTCAGCAGTATGCGTGTCGGATGCAGGGTAAATGGTGTTAGTTGCAACAACATCAGTTATGCGGATGATATGGAGCTGCTGGGCCCGCCGCCAAGGACGATCGTGGAGTTGCTAAATGTATGTGAAACCCAGGCGGGTGCACATGGACTGGTCTATAATGCCAAAAAATGTGAATACAGTCTTTGGGGTCGCTGATAAGTGCCGAGAAAGTACACTCAATTTTGCCATAAACGGTACGTCACAAACGGATAGAGTGACAAAGTTTAAATATCTTAGGCATTTTATTATCCGCGACGTCAGTGACTATGGTGACTGAGCGCGAGCGTAGTCTTTGGCGGTCAGGGGTAATATATTATGTGCTCACGAAGATTTGCTCGGTGTACTGATCAAGTAAAGATTACGCTTATCAAAGATTTTAACAGTTTTTACACCAGTAACTACTCGTATAGGTCGCTGGATGTTCTACGCGTCCAATACAATAATGTTTCTAGGATGCTGTTGCGACAGCCTCGTTGTGCCTCAGAAATGTTCGCGGTAACCGATACTAGATACCTATACAATATACATACCGTATATAATAAAGGCAATCGTTGTTTCTAGTTGATGGGTGCTCTTCTCATTAAGTTAAGGTCAGGTCTTTAGTTTAAGTTAACTACTAACAATAGAATTTTAAGTGCAAACTTGTTACTAACAATTTATGGATCTCTTAGTTGTCCGAAATAAAATTATTTTATATAAACCTATTATTTTTTTAATTGACATAACATGACATAAATATAGAATTATACACGCGTGAAGGTTCGTTAGATGTTTTTAATGAAATGATGCACCATTTTTTTTATTATTATATGTTTTTTGCACCTACTTCAATAAGAAGCCTATGACAAAGACAATTTAAAATTATAAAAACAATTAAATTCAGGTAAACCCATATAACATTCAAAAAAGTAAAATATAATAAAATTACAATTAAAATAAAAATTCAAATATTCTTCCAGAACAGATTAAAATAAAATAAATTTCAAAAAATGTGTATGGACGGTATAATCCCTAGTTGCCTTATCATCTGCCTAACACAAAACAAAAAACAAACACAAAGTGCGTCACACCAATTTTCTACTCACTCTAATAAGCAGATACGATAAAACATTGCCCATATATTAGGCATCGATAAGATAAACCCTGAATAAAGCTAATATACAGTTCGCAGGGGTGCATCCCCTTGCATTCCCATCCCTATTGTTACTCAAACGTGATTGTAACAAAGGGTACATCTCTATGGGTAACAAAAAAGGCCGTTGCATACAGAGGGTTGAATTGAAACGTACGGTTTTTGTGACAGTGTGTATGGCCCGATAATACGTCAGACATATTGGGGTATTATTAAATTATTTTTTAAATTTTAATAGAGTATTGATTTTATTGATGGATTGAATATATTTTGAATTGTTATTGAATAGAGTAATGCATAAAGTATTTATGCTTTTTGTTAAACAATACGAGGGTGGTTATACATGAATTTCAATATTAAAAAATGATTGATTATATAGTTAACTTGAATAAAATTATCGGCTTTTTAATGATACTCTAACTAGTATATAGTATAGATTGTGTAGTTCAAATGATAGTTACATAAATTGTGTAGTTTAAAGTTTAACTGATATTAGTTAGGCATATGCTTGACAGCAACACAAACTTATTACATGTCTAATATATAATTATACATACACATAATTTATTGTAAAATAGTAAACAGTTTGTTAATGAAAAAAATTGAATTTGTTATTACATCCGGCCGTCGAGATAATGCACTCCTGACACCTGTGGATAATTTCTAATAACTACAGGGTGTTAGGGTAGACACCGTTATCTTTGAAACTAGTGGAGAAAAAATCAGCTGTCCCATACATTTGTGTTCACTTAAATCGACAAAATGTATGGAACAGCTGATTTTTTTTTGCTTTTTCAAAGTTGGTCCCATAGAAAAAGTATATTACAGATGACACCAAACCACTAGTTTCAAGGATAACGGTGTCTACCCTAACACCCTGTATATGGATCAAATTCGCAAAACACATATTCATTAGTATGAAACTGACAAGTCTCGCGAACCTAGACGAGCGACGCCGGACTCGAGTTAAAAATTGCTATTTTAGCGACATGTGGCTATTCCACAACCCTATCACTAGTTGTAACCCCTTCCCTACTCGACATTTTACAATACACTAGAGAACAACCAGCTGCTACATTTCGCGGTACCCATTCCGCAAACTAGGATAAACTGCAGTCAATAAAAACGATACGATACGATAAACATAATAAAACGGACAAGACATACGCTAAACAAAACAAAATGTAACATTTTATAACCGCAAGCAAAACTTGGGAATAAGCTTCACCGCAAACTGTCAAACTTTCCTGACAGACGGATGGAAGCTTAAGGCCTTCTTATAAACTTTGTTATTGTAGGCGTTGTTCCGAATGCCTGAAGAATTTTACAAAGTGACGTTCCCTTGGTTTGTAGGACTCCACACGTCGACATCAAAGTTAGTTAGTCATTATTTTAAGCATAGTAGACGATGAACTTAATAAAACAAAACATACACGTAAGGCTTAGGTAAGCTAAAAAACAGTTCATACATTTTAAAACCGCAGCCAAAACTTGGGAATAAGCTTCACCGCAAACTGTCAAACTTACCTGACAGAGGGATGGAAGCTTAAAGAGTTCTTATAAAGTTTGTTATTGTAGGCTGCGCTGTTGCGAATGCCTGAAGAATTGTACAAAGTGACGTGCCCTTGGTTTATAAGGCTCCTCCCTCACGTCAACATCTAAATTGACTTCAGTTCAAGAGCTAAGTTCTGTTGCTACAGTCTAAACTCAGCTTTACAGTAAATAGAGGACTATGTTCTCGTGCAGCTTCTCTTATAAGTTTGCCTTATTTAACAAATCTTCTTTATCAAAGAAATCAATGTAATTTTGTTAGATTCAACTCTGAGTTGTCTCTCAGAGCCTCAGACTCTAGGGGTCTTACTACAAAAACTGAGACACTTGTTCAACGTGTTTTTAACGTCAATCTTACGTCAAACTCCATACTTTTAGATGTCGTGTTTAAAAAGTGTTTAGGCTAAACAACTGGTAAACACGGTTTTGTGGTAACGAGGTAATAGTTAAATCTAGTATATAATAGCTCTATCTAATCAAGTATGCTTTAGGAAGATGTGGTTTTCTGTATACAAATATCTCTAAACTATCGCACACATGATACAGCAATAAAGTAAGTTTAATGTATGCGCCCCAAAAAGTTTAGGGTTTTAACCCTGACCCTTATCAAATAAGTAGTTTAGAAAAGGGTATCGATATTTCTGCCAACCAGAAAATTCCATTATACATTTTCCTTAATACAAAGTAATAACATGAACTATTGGTTTTTCTTTAGGAACAGTCAGGGAAATTAAGTGCTTATCAAATTGACATACTACGTAAATTTTCCATGTTGTAGGCATTTCATACAACTGTCAAACACAACCAAATTAAATTGTTCTTCAGTTGTGATTTTAATATAGGAACAATTTAAGGTTCACACGGCTACACATCAAGCTATACAGTTCCAGTTTATGCTGATCTCGCATTGTATAGGATTTCCGTACAATGCGAGGTCAGCTTATACTGGAAATTTATAGCTTGATGTGTAGCCGTGTGTACCTAGTCAATATATTCTCGTCCCACATACTGCAGTGTCTCGGAAACGTGGTCGCTCACAATGGTCCTAAATAGAAGGCTATAAGTCAGACAAAGGGCAATGGAGAGGGCTATGCTTGGAGTTTCCCTACGTGTTCGAATCAGAAATGAAGAGATCCGCAGGATAACGAAAGTAACCGACATAGCCCCGAAGAATTGCCGAACTTAAGTGGCATTGGGCAGGGCACATTGCTCGCAGAACAAATGGCCGATGGGGCTGAAAGGTTCTGGAGTGGCGACCGTACCAGAAGACGTATATGTTGTAAGGTCTCCCACAAGTTGGACTGATGACCGTGAAACACAAAACCGGTCGAAGTGGCAGTGCTTGGGGGACGCCTATGTCCAGCAGTGGACTTCTTTCGGCTGAAATGATGATGATGATCTTGTCCGATTAACAGGAATCCGCTAGATTTGGGAAACACAGAACTAGGGGCTTTTAAAACAGTCACTTTGGCAGAACCATAATGGTAAATATTATGAATCATCGTAAAATGTCACAAACTGACAATTCATAATATGATCTGCGTGCGATTAATATTACGAAATAATTCATATGTTTGACAGTTTTCTATGGAGATTCGTAAAATGGTCCACTTAATAAGAATTGCTTTTGTGTCAATTACAGGAATTGCTAATGACAGCTGGAAATTCAGGAAACTAAATGCTTTTAGTGGAATTGCTAATGTGACAGTTTTAGATCCACTGGCCGAAGTGGCGATGCTTGGGGGACGTAATGTCCAACAGTGGACATCTTTCGGCTGAAATGATGATGATCTAGTCAGATTAATTTCCCTGGCTTTACTACGACTTGACAAGTCCCTTAGGGCTCAATCGCACTCTAGGACACCAGTGGCAGTGCAACCAGTCGCGCTACCAACAAAATGTATACAGCTCTATGAGGGATACCTCACTTGATGTCCGCTTGGTTGCTTAATCAACCATACATTTTTGACAGCGAAGCAATGGTGGAGATATAAGCCTTAGGGTTCCTTTCCACCAGAGATTTGCTATGCTACGTAGCTATAGATGCGTTTGATATCCACCAATCATATTCATTGATCCCATATTGGTCCACAAAGCCAATGAATATGATTGGTGGATATCAAACGCATCCATAGCAACTTAGCATAGCACATCTCTGGTGGAAAGGCACCCTTAGAATCTTAGGTACGTATTAGTTATCGATGAATAAATTCACGTTTTCATAGTATATTGCTTCTGTTTATCATACAAAGTGGTACAAACGCAGGTGCAAGAACTGTGGGAAAAATGCTTCGTATCAAAGTAAATCTAGAAAGTTATATTGCGTTGCGAGCTGACATAAACTGTCAAACTTTCCTGATGATAATAAAACAACTCGAGACGTATCATGGAATGGCAGGACTGTTTTACTATTAATCAAATTCAAAAGGGCACGTTATTTAGTGATTGACGTGAAAATCTACATTTATATAAGTTTTTATTTACATAACATAATCATCACGCCTGTATTCCCTGAAGGGTTAGACAGAGGTGTAGGTACCTATAGTACACCCACATTTCGCCAGTTATGTTTAAGCTCCAGGTAATAGGGGGCGCGCTTATTGCAATCAACTGGACACGAATCCAGACTCCGGGGAACTACTGAGAAATTCCAGATGGAAAAAGCCAATAACATTTTCCCCGACCCGAGAATCGAACCCAGGGCCTCATGTTCAGCAGTAGCGCTTGCGACCACTAGACCAACGAGGCAGTACCAATTAAAAGTAACCAAGTATGACGTATGTCATTTATGGACTTATTCATCTATGTAGCCTATGTTGTAAAGAATTTATATATCTTGCTTGTAATATTTTTCCACAATTTCCCCTCAAAGTAGTTGGTGTTTATAGTAAAACCTCGTATTTAGTATTTGTATCTACGAGAATAATAACAGTTATTATGAATGCATAAATGCTAGACCAATACCTACGTTTTCCTTATAGGTACAAAATTGCATCTACCTTGTACGTCTAAATATTATTATTTAGATAGAAAAATACAGCGACAAAACAATATTTAGAGATGCTAAATTTTGTTTTTTATCTTGTAGATTATTTTGACGCTTCAAGTGATTGTCGTTAGTTTTTTCAATATGGAGTTTGACATTTGCACCTGTCAAATTAGTCTACGAGATTAAAAAAACAGACTTTAGGTATAGGTACATAGTTAGTAAATACTGTTTGAAGTCTATTCATTTACCGCATTTTTCTTCTATGTTTAAACTCCCATGCTTTGTATATATGTTCAGTAAAAAACCACATAAATCAGTGTCAATGTTACAACCGTAAAATGTACACAAAAATAAAAAATCTCTATGATCATGCAACAGATGAAGAAATCTACAAAAGAATAGAAAATTATGAGTTTTAAAACAAGCAAATAATCTGCCAGGATATATGGAAAGCATAAAACGTTTAAAAAATATTAATAATAAGACGCTTAGATACTCTATGATGTTAAATAAAACGTTCAAGATGACTACAATAAGATTGGAGATTATAAACAAAGCGATTAAAAAAATAAAAATTCTCTTGAGGAAGTATTTTTTAAATTATCCGTCAACAAACAAACACACGTTCATCTTTTATTTAATATTATTTTTAACGAACCAATATGAAGCCGTAAGACCCATAAATTAATCAAAGAAAATCTCACTCACCATCTCCGAATTTTGTTTACAATTACAACACACATCAAGCGACCATCTTGTAACAGAACAATTGTTGAATAAAAAAAATATCCTTTACCTAGCTGTGACGTATATTCCATTGTGTTGAATTAATTGGTCGTCAGTCCGTCCATGGCGACGTTTCGTAAGGCGGGAAGGCTGGCGGTATGTGACAAACGCGTGGTGACGCTACGGTGGACGCACCGAGACTGCGGGCCCGCCCAGCCTCCTTGCGGGATGGGGCTTGGGGCAGATATTTGCCCTTATGTGTAGGGTGACCACTGTGCTGTACAACTTTGGATTGGGTAGAATTTATTTGTTTGTTGGAGTTCGAATGATTTTGTTTCTTGTTATTCTGGCTGTCCTAGTTCATTCTTTTGTTTCAAGGTCCTAATGCAAAAACATCATCCTACAATATATTGTGTTTAAAACAGTTAAATTACATTTTAGATACAGAAATAAATACTGTATACGTGTCACTTATCATCTCAAAAGTGCCGAATCGACTTTCATTACTTCTTAAGAAAACCGGCCAAGTGCGAGTCGGACCTGCGCACGAAGGGTTCCGTATCATTAGCTATGAAAACGGAATACAATCACGTTTGTTGAATGGGAGCCCATACAACAAACGTGATTGTTTTGCCGTTTTCATAGATAATGGTGCTTTTTGCCGTTTTGCCCCTTAAGTATTTATTTTATTCTGTTTTTTTTTTCTATTTGTTGTTATAGCGGCAACAGAAATACATAATCTGTGAAAATTGCAACTGTCTTACTATCACGGTTCATGAGATACAGCCTGGTGACAGACGGACAGACAGACAGACAGCGGAGTCTTAGTAATAGGGTCCCGTTTTACCCTTTGGTACGGAACCTTAAAAACCAATGTCATTTTAATTCTCAAAGAGTCATAGTTTTATTAATATCTATAATCTACTTAAACCCGGGACGTTGTGTAAAGGTGTAATTAGCCATATTCATGCTATTAACAAATGCACTATTGTAAATGTAGGCAGCTGTAAGTTTTCCAAAAATCAGAAAATAAATTAAATTAACTCTGTGTCGAAAAACACACGATCAAGATCGTCCGGAAAATCACACATCTCACAGTGCTCCTACTCATAATGTAATCAACCGTCAGTTTTGCGTTCCCACAAATTGGTGCCGTTTCCCGCGAGTCCGTCTCTCATTAACATTCGGAGCTTTCGAATTGCTCATTAACGTTCCCTTTGGAGTTGTCGTAAACGGTTTTTGTTAAATCGACTGTTTTGCTCGTCATATTTTGTGTACTCTCGAGTTCTCGACAACTTTGTCGAGAACTTTGCGGTAATTATGTAGGGATTTGTCGCAATGGGCACTGCAATGAATGTTGTTTTTTTTTCGGGGGTTCTGTTAAATCCTTTAATTTGTTGATTTGGAGTACCTTTGGAGTTTGTAGTTGTTTCGAGTGGAAAATCTTTTTGTGCATCATTGCTTTATTTAATTCTAATGTTTCGCATAATATGTTGGTACCTATACTTATAGATAGATAGAAAGATAGAATACTCTTTTTTATGTCAATCAATCTGCCTAGCCTTTTCCCAACTATGCTGGGGTCGGCTTCCAGTCTAACCGGGTGCAGCTGAATACCAGTATTTTACATGGAGCGACTGCCTATCTGACCTCCACAACCCAGTAACTGGGTAATACGATACCCCTTGGTTAGACTGGTTGTCAGACTTTCGGGCTTCTGACGATTCGTAACGACTGTCAAAGATCTACAAATGACAGCCGGGACCAACGGCTTAACGTGCTTTCCGAGGCACGGAGGAGTCTCGATATGTGAAAATGGTCACCCATCCACGGACCAACCCCGCGTTAAGCGTAGCGTAGCTTAACCTGATGGATCGACCCGTGCGGCTGTTATTACTTAGCCACGAGCTCCTCTCTTTTTTTGTACACCATAAAAATTACAGACATAAATTAGAAAATGTGCTCTAATCTGCGGGGTAATTGCATAACACACTTACAGTGGATTTCATTTTGACAGTTCAACAACATTCATTGCGTTATTTACGTTGTTGAGCAGACAAATTGTTCGAACATAATATGAAGCAATGGATTAGCAATATCCTTCAAAACCATTCAGATTGTGATTGATAGTGTGTTGCGCAATTAGGGTGCTGGTTAGAA
The DNA here is from genome assembly GCA_948473465.1 of Lithophane ornitopus. Lineage (NCBI taxonomy): Eukaryota > Metazoa > Arthropoda > Insecta > Lepidoptera > Noctuidae > Lithophane > Lithophane ornitopus. The sequence goes on along the minus strand of OX419621.1, from coordinate 15,134,093 downwards.
GTTGTTTAAGCTTGTGTTATTCTTTCCCCAGACAAACTGTCTGACAAGGAGCGTCACTTTACTACCTACTCTCTAAGCAACACAGTGACACAGTATAAATAAGTAACAGTATTATATCTTCATAGAAAACGGCCGAAAAGACGCGCTTCAAAATCTCAGTACGCAACAGTATCGAGTGCGCGGCAGTTACGCACGGACGCAGAAGGTAATTAGGTAGGTAATTATTTTAAGGTCACCGCGGATTTATAATACTGTTACTTTATTACACTGTGACACTGCTCTGTTCTCTAAGCAACACACAACAATAACATTAATTATACCTACATAGTAAACGTATTGCTATCGTATTGTATTGTTATGTAATTTTTAACGCGTGTGAAAACGCTGACAGCCGCTAGCTGCTAGATTGAAGCAATTAATTAACACCTATTATAGTAAGGTAATTGAATCTCGTAGTTTCTGAAATAGCACATAACATAACATCACGCCTGTAATTCCCGAAGTCTTAGGCAGAGGTGTACCTATACTACACCCACATTTCGCCAGTTATGTTTAAGTCCCATGTAATAGGGGGCGAGCCTATTGCCATCAACCAGGCACAGATCCAGACTGCGGACTGCTGCTGAGAATAACCCAACAACTACTACTTTCTGAAAGTAGTATAATTACAGAATGAGTAGATAATAGAAGGGATTTTCTTTTTTTCATAGTGTGAACAAGTTTTAGTATAAATAAATGAAAACAACAGCCAGTGTTTTTTTTTCTTATAATATGACTTCAAGTGCTAATAATAATAATAATAACCCCACCGCCGTATCTCTACGTTGACCTTCCCATAGTTCTAGGTATCCAGTCCACTATAGCCATAAACCAATATGTTTTGTTTCCATGTTCTGCCATAGTTCTACACCAACCGGGGGTTATCCTTGGGTGCACTTGCATAGTGCATACAGAGATAATCGTCGGTTGGTGCCTCATTCCTTTTGAAATTGTCTAAGGGGCCTCTGCGAGTTGGCTTCGGCCCCTCGTACGCCTTCCAAAAGACCGGGACCCCATGGTCCCGAGATATGTAACACATAAAAATAATAATAATAAACCATTTATTGCAGGCGACACAGGCCCATAGAAAAATACCTTAAACTAAACATACATATTATTCTATAAAACAAAAACTTGTGTTAATAAATAAGGCTTAGACTATGTTAGTATCACTTCACTTAGCACTAGCTAGACTTTGTGCTGTCCTGTGGAACTTGTCCGCGGACGCGACGGAACACCACGTCCTGCGGCCAAAAGTCTTCTTCCATGACGAGGGGCAGATAACACACGCACGCACGACGAACGCCTTGAAGTTGACGTTCCGGCGCGATTTCAGTAGCTGCACCCTCGGCGCGTACCTCGTCTTTTGGCGCACGTACTCCACGATGTCCTCCACCTTAGTGCGGTAGTGCAGGCGGGAGATGTACACCGGTGTGTTTGGCTTTGCGGCACGTAGGCTCACTTCGGGGCCCGTAGGAGCTTTGCCGCAGCGGTTCTTGTTCGTTCGCGATCGATGCTTCTTCCTTTGCACCGTCACGAAACCGTCATCATTATCAGCCCTCTTCGGCGCCTTTTCTGGCACGGGCTTGATCCTAGGAGCGCCAGGGGCACTCGTGGTTACGCTAGCGAAATCCCTTAAGCTATAGCTAGCTCGTGGCTAAGTTATAACAGCCGCACGGGTCGATCCATCAGGTTAAGTTACGCTTGGCGAGATAGGTCTGTGGATGTGTCATCTTTACATACCTACCGAGACTCCTCCGTGCATCGGAAACCACTTTAAGCACTTGGTCCCGGCTGTCATTCGAAGATCTTTGACAGTCGTAACGGGTCATCAGAAGCCTCAGTCTTAACAAGGGGTATCGTATTGGCCAATTACTGGGTTGTGGAGACCTGATAGGTAGTCGCTCCATGTAAAATACTGGTATTCAGCTGCATCCGGTTAGACTGGAAGCCGACCCCAACATGGTTAGGAAAAGGCTAGGCAGATTGAATATGACTTCAAGTTCCCATTAAAATGCTAAATAATACACTGTCACATGAGCGAAGCTGCGGTCTCAGCTAGTCCAGGTTGCAATGGCAACACTAGTTATAGTCTGGCAACCCCAAGACATAGCTGGTCACACCGGCACTTCCCTTTCCGCCTGGATCCCGAGACGGGTACGCACGTCGTTGGAAGAAGTATTATTATAAATATTACAATAAACCCCGAATACCTTATAAAAACATCTTTTATTATAACAAACATACATTACACAGGTAAGTAAGTAATCATTTTTTTTTCTCAATATCTGCAATAATCCTTTCGGCTATAAGCAAATGTGCTGTATGGTTCATGGCGTGGTTATGCTGGGCTCCAGTGAGCACAGCACATTTAAAATGTAATGTAATTAATTATTCAGCTCGAGGATGTGGTGCCTTTTGAGGCGCTTGGTGATATTTTTATCCGACTTCTTCAAAAAGGAGGAGGTTCTCAATTCGTCTGTACGTTTTTTTTTATTTTTTTTTATTTGTTTGTTACGCGATTACTCCGCTAATTATGAATCGATTTTGATAATTCTTTTTTTGTATGGTAGGTCATGCTTCCGAGGTGTCCCATATAAATTTTATTAACTTTGCTTGCGTAGTTTTTGAGTTAGCTTCAATATTACGTATTTTACCCACATAGTTTATCTAGACGATGTATTTAATTTACTCCTTCACTGTTATTTACATCAGCTAGTGGTATTCGAATTTGTGTGGGGTAGGTACCACAACTAAAAAGTGAAAAATAAAAACTTTTTACAAAAAAAAAACCGACTTCCAAAAAAAACACGAAACTGAAAAAATACTTTAATTTCGGAAGTCGGTGGCAAAAAACGAAAATTGAAAAGCAAAGACACCGACATCCGAAATTAAAGTTATTTTTCAGTTTTGAGTGTTGTTTTTGGAAGTCGGTTTTTTTTTTGTGTTAAAGTAGGTCTACGGCCAACTGATTTGGGTGATTATTTTTTTTATTTACCTACCAAAAACTTAGCCTAGGTAACATCAGTGTTGTTTCATTATGGGATGGGTATGGCTATTACAATTGAGTAAGACATCCTTGAAACTAGAGAGAGGCTCTTCCAACTAGGAAAATCCTGTAACTTGAAGGACAATACTGTTCTTTAGCGGGTACGACAGGTTTTACAAAAAAAAAATATCTGCGTAATTCTGATGTTATCATACTTATTGAATGGGTTTAATGGTTAATTGTGAGGAGTGTTTGTGCGAGTGTGTTGCTGTGGGGTTAAACTGGGGGCCAACTCACTCATTTACAAACGTGTCAGTGGTCTCACAATGATGAGTTTTTGACAGATATGCCATACAAAATCTGTCAACAACTCATCATTATGAGACCACTGACACGTTTATAAATTAGTAGACTTGGCCTCCAGGTCTGTTGCAGGGTGTGTTTGTGTTGTGTGTATGTGTGCGTGTGTGTGTGTGCTGTAGAAGGCTTCAGTAGTAGTCAAACCAAAATGCATTTAGTTGTTCTCTTTATTGAATAAAATAATAACGTTGTATAAATAAACACCGGTACTAACTTCCTGAGGACTTCCTACGTAACTTACAAATTAAGTTCATGTAAAGTATTACTCAGCTTTGCTTTGGGTGACCTGCTTCGTACTCTGAGGTATTTCATCCATTAATTACGGTAAGAGCTAAAGTGCTTTGTCAAGTCTAAGTGCCTTTTCTTCCAGCACGTTGTCGGGTATCTGATGGTAAAGTATGAAAGCTTTTACACGTACCGGTACCTACTTTTACCCGGCTTACTCCGTCCAGCCGTAATACGCGTCGCCAGAGGAGGGCCGAGTACGAACGCGTGACGCCAACGTAACATATATTCGAACGAATTTTTAATCAAAAATACTGTCCTTTAGCATTTTTTTTGTTTTTTTTTTTCGACTAGTACAAGTACCTCCCATAGATATAAATAAAGTGATATACTGACCATAATGGTGATGTTCTTCCAGTAAGGACAGGTGCGTAGTACTCGTAGTTTTATAGCACTTAGTTTTAAACTACTTATAAACCATTTTTAACTTGGACAGTATTATTTATTCATATATAATAATTGTACACCAGATTAAACATTACTTACATATAAATAAATTATTAAATAGGTACTTCAAAAAAAAATACTACAAATTGACGGCCATACTAAAACAAAGTATTTAAGTACCTAGATTTTTTGTTTTAATTGCTCTCCTTCAAAATTCATTGATTTTCGCATGTCTCAGATAATTTTGTCACCTAGGTACATTATTTGTTAAGATCAGTCATCGGCTAATTATGTCACTGGCACTGTGTGCTAATGTTAGAACAATATTTGTGTCCACATTCAATTTACTTAGTCAAAATATTATGTAGGATAAAATATTGTTTGAACTATTTTTTGTCAGATTTGTGGGTAGGTATTATTTTGGGGCTCTTAGTTATTTAATAAACTTTTTATTTCAATGTTTTTGAACCTCTATTTTCATTAACTACGCTCTAATTCGCGTATAAGTGAAGTATACAAAACTTAAAAAATATATTATTTGTTTACATCGTTTAGCAAAAAGAATTGGACACCACGACATCTATTGGCGAACGTAAGAACAATTTACACTGTTGTTGCAACTCCTAACACAAATGGTTCTATTTTGTAAAACAAGATGGCAGTAGTAATTGTTTCAGTTTCAAGTTCATCATTGCGACTGTGTATAGCAGTGTAGGTTAAGCAGAATGATTGTAATACCTGCATATAGTTACACAATTCATGATTATTATTGTGATACATAAACCTATGTGTTATGAATGTGGATGTTTGACCACAGATTGGTAATCCTGGTCATAAATCCTGGACTGCCAATAGCCGTGTTAGTGGCATTCTTCATTGATAGTTCATTGTGTTGCTGCACATACACACTACACTATAATGATTTATACCAGGATTTCACACTGAACGCTAGCATTGAGAGATCCCGGAATTGATATCAGGCTACATGATAAATTGGGTGAAGCAAGATAAAAGCAAATGTCACTGAGGCTGGGATAGTGAGTAGAGACATATGTCCAGATGGACATATAGGCTGATTGTTGAAGTCAGCTAATATGTCCACCTGGACATATGCCTATCCAAATGTACGCCAGTGAACTCGATCCTTTGCTGTCATTCATATACCTACCATTTTTTACCACAACCGGGAAGCTCTTGTCCTGTATCTCACCTGATAGTAAATTATGATCAGGCTGAAGGTGGAAGCGAGCTTCGACCGGAATTCTGAACCACAGAGGAACTGGCTATCTTACTTCTAACTGTCAAAACAATCATGTTGTTATTGTTGTTATGGCAACAGACTTAGATAGAATAGTGGTAGCTAGCCAGGCGGACTTATAATCCTCCCTGAGGATGGACAGGTAGGTAGTACAATTGTTAGAGACCTAGTACAATTGTTAGAGACTTCACACAATTTTTTATTGTTATGTAATTAAGATTATTTTTATTAATTTATGAATGGGCTTATTCATAAATTAATAATAATAATCGTAATTACCACCAACCAAACCGAACGGAAAATTTTGCCTTCACTAGGAATCGAACCCGGGACCTCTGGGTCTGAGACAGACAGCTACCTATTACCTATCACCGTATGACGCTTAACTTTCCTGTGACGGCAAAACACTTGTAGTTTACTACAACAGCTAATTACCATATTATGAAAGGGCTAGCTGCGCCCCGTGGTTTCACCTATGCGGGTAAAACCGCGGAGCACCAGTCCCGTAGGAATATCAGGATAAAAGTATCGTGTATCCTTTTCCAGGTCATGGTTTTAGCGTGAAAGTGTAACAAAAAAACAAACAAGCTCACTGTCGCATTTATAATATAAGAACTAGCTCTTGCCCGCTGCTTCGTCTGCAATCCAGGGTGAAAAGTAGCCTATGTCCTTCTTCAGGTCAAGACTACGCCTGTGCTAAATTTCATCCAAATCCGTTCAGCCGTTCTAGCGTGAAAGCGTAACAAACAAACTCACGTTCGCATTTATAATATTACTAGCTGTGCCCGGTTTCACCCGCGTAAGTCTCGATCCCGGGTCTAAAAATAGATTACGACCGATTCTGAGACCTACCGAATCGGTCAAGCCGTTTCGGAGGAGTATGGCAACTAACACTGTGACACGAGTATTTTATAGATTAGATAATAAGGATATTAATTAGGATTATGATTATGATTACGATTATGATAATGAAAGCATTCAATCTCCCCCTTTCGAGTTCACTGTAATCGGTTAAAGTATCACAGTGAGGCGGTTAAACTAATTATAAAGCACAACAGAACAGCCGTTGGCATCGCTGACCCGACCCATATTCTGTCCACGACACCACTTTAAGCAGACCTTCCCTACGTCGCCCAGTCTTAACTAAAAGGGAGTATTAAGAGAGCTTTAGTTTAATCGTAGAGGTCAGGGTATGATGGTTTTGTTGCGTGACGTCTGTCGTACTCTGGTTTATTCCTGACGCGACCGCAGACTACGGTCCATGTTTTGATTTCGTATTTATTTTTATACGACTGTTACACAATGGATGCGCCACAACACACAACGGTCTGATGGTTGCGGTTAGCAACCTTGATGACCGCAGTTTGATAACCAGAGTAAGGGAATTCTCAGGAAAACTGCTCGAAAAGAAATACTTCATGGCCACTTCGTAGGCTTCGTCGTACTCACAGCGTAGGCCACGATGTAGGCCTCGTCGAAGCTGCATCGTAGACCACAAATAGGCCACATCGTAGCTACATCGTAAGCCACTTCGCAGGTTACGTCGTAGCCATATCGTAGGCCACATCGTTGGACATGCCGTAGCCACATCGTAAGCCACTTCGCAGGCTACGTCGTACCCGTATCGTAGGCCACGTCCTAGCCACATCATAGGCCACGCCATAGCCACATCGTAGACCACTTCGCAGGCTACGTTGTAGCCACATCGTAGGACACGCCGTAGCCACATCGTAGGCCACTTCTCAGGCTACGTCGTAGCCACACCGTAAGACACGCCGTAGCTACATCGTAGACCACTTCGCAGGCTACGTTGTAGTCACATCGTAGGACACGTCGTAGCCACATCGTAGGCCACTTCACAGGCTACGTCGTAGGCCACGTCGTAGCCACACCTCAGGTCACGTAGCAGGCTACGTCGTAGCAACATTGGAGGCCACGTTGTCGCAGCCTACTTTCGTAGGAAAAGTTGCAAGCGACATCGTAATCCATTTTGCAGGCTCAACGTTTTATTGCTTACCAATCCGGCAGACACAACATTTAAGACTTATGTACTAGTAACTTCTACGATACCCATACATGCATATTCTATTTATTTATCTATAAAGATAGATAATTTTGTGAGTAAAAATTTCGTAAGTGTTGTTTGACTTGAAGATGTGCATGTACCTGCATTATTTATTAACGGAATAATTGATATTATTATCTATTGTTTCTGCAATTGCAGTAGCGAATGCAACAGACCAATCACCTGTTATCTACGAACGTGATTAAGTAAGTATTAGTAGTATTTGTAACTACCTTATCTTAGATAAGATAATCATTACTCAAGAGTCGTTTAAGGCTTACAATATTAACTTTAAGTAGTAAAGGTATTGTTTTCTTATAGGTACTTTTCAAATAGAAACACGTCGACATTATTTACTATCTTACAAGTTATAGCCCCGATATTCCCATGGTATGATTTTCATGGTTTTGGAGAATTGTAAAGCCGATAGTGCAGTCAAAAATATAAATCCAAGATAGTAGCTACTTAAATTTTCAAATTTTGTCTCATGGGTGTCGTTTTCATGGTTTTCAAGGGTCTTAAAGTCTGAGATCAAAATGTACATCCTAGTTGGTGGCTGTGAAAATATTTTTCTTGTTTTAAATCATACGTGGGAAGGAACTTCGTTCCTGACGAGGGTCTCCCGACCGCACACGCTTTATTATTACGAGAGATACGATAAGGTAGCCCGATTATAATTCTTTAAATAAATATTATATACGGCCGCGAATCATAATTATATTTAGTTCACAAGTTGATACTGACCGGCAAATTGCAAAGAACGTAAGATTTGAATTTCGCGAGCTACCCTGACGCTTTAACCTTAAATAGAAGAAAACGTCTTTTTTTTTTTTTTGATTCTGGGAAATCATCTAATGACTTCTCCCGCTCTGGGCGGAGCGGAAGGGCGTGTAAGACTATTACTGACTAAAACCCACCCGTGTTCCTTCAGTTGCCTGTTGCCAAGGTCCCGGAATCCCTTTCGGACATTCCCGCAACCCTGGCAGGAGAAGATAACGTTATAGCAATCTTTTGGCTAAACAGGTACCCAATCAAACGCAACAAAATTTTAGTCCCGGATAAGTCTGTTCCCTGTTTTGAGTAAAGTTTCAATCCTCTAATTTGACACATATTAGCTGAATCATAATTATGTTCTCAATTCAATTCATAATCGAATCATATTTGTTTACAATAAATATTGCTTTATGAATTTGAAACGGCCGTACCTAATTTAAATTAATTCTTCATTTGTGGACCATTTTACGAATCTCCATACAAAACTGTGAAATAGATGAATTGCGTAATATGAATTGTACGCAGATAATTATGAATTGTCAGTTTATGAAATATTACGATGATTCATAAATATTATCCTATTATGATTCTGGCAAAGTGGCCGTTTCAGGCCCCCTGGTGGCTCGTTATACAGCAGTGATATAGTGATTCGATAACAGTAACGTCACAAGGTGCTATTCTCCGGTATTAAGTGAATCGAAACTCTCAACGGGTTAAAAGGTCGCGACCGATGACCAGTAGACACTTCACCTACCTGCTCCAAATATATCACTCTCTCTTTAAATAAATTATAATTATAAACAGAATGACTGATCAAGTTCCTTACAAGGGGTAGGGGTAGGTACCTTTCGTGTTAGGCATTGCGAAGGTCAGATAGGCAGTCGCTCCATGTAAAATACTGATAATCAGCTGCATCCGGTTAGACTGGAAGCCGACGCCAAAATATAAGTTGGGAAAAGTTTTTTATCTGGCCTTTTTTCAGATATGAAATTCAACATTTTATTATTATTTAAAAAAGGGCATTGTGCAAGCAGTCTGAGTAATTTTAAAGCGGCAACCACTGAAAATATACATGATTACATTAATAAAAGCAATCTCAGCCTTCGCGGAATATATAGGCTTCGGTTCCTTTAAGTCATTTTCGTTCAATCACCATATTCTCATTGCAATAAATTAAAAAAAAAAAAAACTTTTTATTCCTTAATTATTCATTATTTAAGGACACCTCCTCCATTCATTTTTGTCTTTTTTTTTCTATTTTTCTTTCTCACCTTATTATTTATTATACATTATGAATTGCTTTTGTGTCAAATTAGAGGAATTGCTAATAACAGCTGGAAATTCAGGAAATGAATCGCTTTTAGAGGAATTGCTAATGTGGCCGTTTTAGGCCCACAGTTCCTCTTTCTCGTCTTGCCAGCGTTCTTGATCTTGTCCGCCTCTTCTCTTTCCGTTTGGGTCTTTCAAAGCGGTTGTTATAAGTGTCCATGTTTATAACATATTAATGTTAAGGTACAAAATATAGTAAAACATCTTTAACAGAGTAACGGTGGAGTTTCTTGCCCATTTTTCTCCATACGAAACCTTTTCAAAGGGGCAACTAGAATCATTCTATTATCTCGTTAATTTTTGACTTTCAAAGTGCTTTTTATGTGCCTATTTGAAATTAACGATTTGACTTTGACTTTGACCATCTGTCGTCTTATCATCGCACCAGATGGCCCGCCCATGTCCACTTCAGTGCTTGAGCGTGTTGCACGGCATCTATGACTTATGTATCTTCTTTCTTATTGCTTTATCTCTTTGCTATACCTAGCTTCAATCTATTTCGACCGACATCGCAAAGCCTAACCTAACTTAACATGTTTAATATATTCACACAACAAGCACGCAACCATATTTTATTTATTATTATCTTCTTAAAAATAATCAAAGCCCTTTTCAACGAGTGCTGATATGCAGATACAAAACCATGATAATATATTTTTTGGTACTTGTAACATTTTCATTGGGTCATTTCAGGGGTATCCCCGCCCTCAACGACCATTTTACCTTGACTTGCAGATTGCGAATCGCGATTATGCTCCATTAGCATATCGATAAACAATCTTGTTATGCTCTTTGGACGAATATAATAATTTATGGTCATGCAAGCGGCTAGCATGACCATAAATTATTATATTCGTTTTTATTTCGTAAAAACTGCGTGAATAGGTATTTCTGTTACCTACCTTCTGTACCTGGCTATGTTAAGTTTAGTTGGTTAAGTTTACTGAATTCAGTCCGCGGCTGGTTGCTCTTGAAATATTCCAGGTAAGCCTGAGTAGCTAGAATATAGGATACTTTTTATCCCGGTAATATTTTTCCCGTGGGATAATTTCCGACAACCACGCGAGCGATGACGCGGGCAAAGCTAGTCACTAATTTACAGGCTTTAGGGGTTCTGGTAACTATTTTATCAGAACCCCTGGAGTCTGTTAATTTGTGTTACCTTAAATATCTTTTCTTTCTTATATGCTCAGTAGAAAAAAAAATCAGATGGGTAAGCTTGATTTTCTCAATATTTGTGTATGGTCCTGCACGGTAAGTAGACGAGACGTAACGTACGTAGACCGAGACGTAACGTACCGGATCAACTCAGGATGGATGAAATGGCGACAGATCATAGGAAGAACTTGCGACCCACGGATTTCCCTCAAGTTAAAGGGGAAAATCTACAAGTCCGTGATAAGGCCTTATCACGGACTTGTAGATCTTCCCCTTGTTGTACTGTATGGATCGGAATGCTGGGCCGTGAAGAAGAAGGATGAAAAAAAATTGTATGCAGCAGAGATGAAAATGTTGAGATGGATGTGTAGTGTGACGAAAATGGATCAAAATCAAAAATCAAAATATTTTATTTCACATATACCTACATGGGCACTTATGAAACGTCAGAAGCTAGGTGCACGTTGAAGTTTCAACAAGTAAGTACCAGGTACTTAACAAAATAGATGTTCAGTAAATCTACAGTCCAATAAGCCTACAAAGTTCTCACATTCACAAAATAATAGATCAAGTTAGAAATTAGTACATATGGGGATGTTTGAAAGTGGCGCCAGTGACAGAAAATCTTTTCTGTGTTACAGAAAATCTTTTCTACTTAACAGTGCCAGAAAATCTTTTCTACTAATTTCATCTGAAAGGAAATTGTTTGGCTTGGTATGGGCATATTGAGCACGTGATAAGAAGGGAGGAAACGCATATGACTAAAAGAGTGATGAATATAAATGTTGACGGATGGAGTGGGAGAGGAGGCCAAAGAAAATATTTATTTATTTATCTTTCCCGTAGAACTATCATTATAGGTTCATCAACTAATGCGATAGCGCAGTCTCTTATATTATCTTATCTAATAAAAAATATTTACTATTTAAAACTTTATGGAACTTTAAGTACCACAATATTTGGAGATTGTGTGAGGAATGACACATGAGAGAAGGGAGTGAATGATAAAGTGACGGTTACATACATAGATACATAATCAGCCTATAATGTTCCCATTGCTGGGACACAGGCCTTCTCTCGGTGAGAGGGAGTGGGCTGTAATCCACCACGCGGACCCAGAGCGGGTTGGTAGATGTCACATGTCTTCAAATTTTTTGGTTCATGCCGGTTTCCTTTCACGATGTTGCCGTGACTGTTGACAGGGGAGAATGGAAATAGAATGCGTGTTGCGCCGACCCCACAAGGGCAGGAAGATGATGATTCTGCAGTGCACTGTAATGGGTTAGATACAAGGACGTCTTAGGGCTATAAGGATGTTTGTAAGTACAGTTTGCATCTGTCATTATCGCTATTGAATCCCTTTGTAATTTGCATACAAAGTGACCTATTGTAATATGTCGCAGGATCTGCGTCGTAGACCACATAGCGCAGTACTTAAGATATACATCTAAATCAATCAAACCAACAAACAAGAATATGATTATGAGAGGAATAGAAGTCCATAATTATCCTAAGGAAAAGAATACTGGTTTAGAACTCCTCCAAAGTTTCTCACTTTGCAAGCTTTGAGAGATTTCAGTTCGATATTCAATTGTTTTATTTTATTTTATTCCATTCGGGAAACTTAAACAATATACTTACTTAATTAAAATTTAAGGGACAAGTTTCCATTGATAAACACTAAAAATAAAAACGAAAAATAAAGGTCGGTACAAAATACCAATTAGAAATAAATAGTAGGTACACGATAACTAATACAACTCAAAATCATTTTCTTAATGTTTCATTAAGTTCCTCTCCAGTCCCTTCTTCACGACAACAGTATTGAAGGCTATTCTCCAAAACACAATTGATTAGGATAGGACTAGGGTACTACAAGGGTACTACCAAACTCCCAACCATTCAGTTTACAAAATAATAAAAGTCAGAAAGAAACGCAACAAGCTTACCACGATAAGTCACTTCATAAAAAAAAAATACTATCATGAGAATAATATTTAAAAAATAAACACTTGTTTAATTAAGATAATACATTCTCTAAGCTATTATATAAAATGTTGATAAATTGTGTATCTTATAATTTTGTGTGTATTTTATGTAGATCATATGTAAAAGATCGGTTATCTTTCAAAGTAAAGGCTCGTGAACATATTCGTGAGAAGTTGGCAGAATCATTGCTGCGCTGATTTGCTGGACTTGTTTTCTCCTCTACCTGTCGTCATTTCTCCTGACAAAGTTTAATCTGCTTATATGTATTATTATGTATTACCATTTATTATTTTTCGAGATATCTATCCCATATGTTGCACCTGCCATGTTTGTCTCTGCATCACCTGGTAGAAAATGCCTCAGGCATTAAGTCCGCCTTTGTACAGTATTTTTTTTTTACGTGTGCATAAAGTTTTAAATAAAAGAACCATTGAGTAGGTACTTTTCTTGCCGACCTACATGATAAATTAAAACATGAACGCCTGATTCTGACAAAATAGTCACTTTTATCTACCTCTGGAAGTCGATGAGTATGAGATAAGTAATAATTGCAGCGCAAATTGCTCTTGAACTTGACCGTATTTCATTTCATCCTTCTCAACCAGACTACAATTTTATTTAACGACAGTGTTTTTTCGGGGAGAAGTCTTTTTTTTTTGTTAAATTCATTCGTTTTGCCAGTAACTCTCGAAATAGGTCATCAACGGATGATAATGAGTATCATGAGATCACCGGACGCACATTCTCCTATTTTATATTAGTTAAATTGACGGCACACGGTTGCCACTTGCTCGGTGGAACTGACGGACGTAGGGATGGGACATGCTCCTTGCGATAGCAAAAAAATACGATTTATGAGTGTATTTATTTTGAAACAAGATAATAACATCACTTATAGTTATAAAAGAATAACCTTATTTAGTACCTATTGCCTAAGGTGAACTCGCAATTAAAATATGCGTTATGTATTTCAGATTTATCTTAACTGAAAGCTAGGACGAAACTTATCCTCAAAACGTCATTCGTAGCTACTCATTTATTTATTTATAGGAGAACCAACAGCTATAACAGATGGATTTAGGTAGTACCTACTTAAAATTCATTAAAAAAAACAGTTTAGTATATAAATCCTTTATTTTTTCTTCGGGAAAACAAGTTTAATTCACATACCCAACCAGTACTTACGCTTAGAGCCAGCTTCTACTTCTATTCCAGAAATTACAAAAACAAACAAAATAATAGTTATCCGACAAACTCCTCTATTTCCCAGCCCTACAAAGGTAGGTATACAATCAAACGCTGCAGTAGTCGCGACACGACCGAGCGCACCGCTCGTCCGGCCGGCAACGCGCCAAGTTACGTGATGTACCGAACTATATACGAACACACAACAATATAACAAAAAATAACACCCCAAGTGAACATAAGTGACAAAAATAACAGTTCAGTGATTAACCGTCACCGGTAAGTCCCATCACTAGACGTGAAAATTTTATTTATTAAACTAAATACTTATTTCTGCTAACGATGTAATTTTATCAATAACACTAAACAGACACGATGACCTTTCGAAACTTTAGTGTTGATTTATTTAATAGGGCAATACAATTAATGGAAGCAAAAATAACTTTAATTAAATCAAGACATCTATAATAGTTACTGTTTAACGGTATGCGTTCGTATCAATGGGAATTTGAATTTTTGATAACTCGGGAGTACTATTTGGATGGAGTCCAAATGTAAAAATACAATGCCTAACGTCTCGTTGCAAGTCTGCCTGGGAATTGGGCCTGACTGCCTGAGCTAATTCTTCCATCCGGGAACGACCGGCCGTGACAACTGTTCGAGTGCTGAACTATCGCCGTCCGCTGACACGACATGAGATGACACTTTGGAAGTTAGAACGCGCTAAAATAGTTTTGTTAGTCACTGTTTGGCGTGTCGTGTATTTTGTTTTGATCTACGGAATTCATTTTGCAGATTATTTAAACTGCAATAGGTAGGTAATTAGAAAAGTTCCTACCAACGTGAAACACTAGTATGAAAACATTTAAAAACAAATGACAAATGACCGAAATGGAATTTTTGTAATTCCATTTATGGAAAATTTTCAGTTCATTACTAAATAACCTTTTCAATCGTTTCCAGCCAGCATTGCAACAGTTTTCTTTCTTTTTACCAAAAAGTTTAGCTCATTCCATATTTGAATTGGTGAGATAATGGCAGTTACAAACTCATTATATTGGGCGTCACACAAATCACACGGGTGAATATCCAAACTACATAATATCGCAAACAACTATAGAGCCGATTGGTCCAAGATCACGGCAGCAGATGATTCTCAGTAATGTATGGCCCGATCGCTGCCAAACTCAGAGATAGGTAGGTACTAACTTACGCTTGGAGTCGCTTCGGTTTGCATGCGATTGTATTGGCAAACAGCTGGCTCAATTAGAAGTCTATCTATAACTGAATTATGGAACTAGCTTCCCTATTTACTAAAAGAAACTTAATTATAATTTCAGTCATTTCAATTCTGAACGGTATCAGTGGTAGCCCAGTAGTAACGGCCGCGACTTACGAGTTTTAGATCGTAGGTTCGAACCTGCTTTGCATTGTGTAAATTATTCTATGACCACTGTTCTCAAAACGGTGAATTAAAACATCGTGAGGAAACCGGCATGTCCTAGAACAAAAAAAATCGAAGATATGTGACATCTACCAACCGGCACTGGGCCCGCGTGGTAGATTACAGCCCACTCCCTCTCACAGAGAAGAGGCCTGTGTCCCAGCAGTGGGAACATTATAGGCTGATTATGCAATTCTGAACAAGTAGGTACCTTATAAAAGTAAAATGGTTGCAAAAGTCTGCTTATTACCCGACTACGGCGAAGAAAAAAGGAGGGTTATGATTTTGACCGGTATGTATGTATGTATGTATGTTCATCTGTTCCCTCATATCTTGTAAACGACTCATCACAATTTGAAAAATGAGGTATCGTTGGAAGCGTCTTGATCATCCGCTGGTTATAGGCTATGTGACGTCCCTCTAGAGGACATAAAGAGAGGAACTAAAAAAAAAAAAAAAAATCGTTCCATGTTGGGTATCAAATGAAAGAGCACATTTCAAAAATATATATATTATAACCCCAAAAGAAAAAAAAGAAAAAAAAAAAGTAATAAAAATTAAAACCCAACTACTCCCGTCTCTTGTTTATACCTTTTTAGTCGTAGTTGGGTTTCAGTTTTTATTACTTTATTTCTTCTTAAGATCTTTGTTAAATATATTTTTGCTTACCTAATTACAAACCTCTTAATGATTTTATATATACATATATGTATTGTATACAGGAAAAACCTATAAAAAGATTTATTAGGTAATTCAGTAAACGTTGGAAAAACCACCAATACCCAAAGGAATAAATAACTAAATAACTATTTATAAATAACTGGACGAGAATGTTATGTGGACAGAGAAACAATGGAACAACCAATTTATTATCCTCCTACTGCTACAAACTATTGATAAAAAAAAAACATAAAGTTAGTTCGAACTTGATAACGCAACGTATCAAATATCAACTTTGAACCTTCAAAACAGATGACTGTCGGTGGCAGTTTAACAATTAGGAACCTACCATAATCTATTTAGTCTACACTTACTAATAATACGGCTGAAGTGTTTTTGTTTGTTGGTTTGAACGCGCTAATCTCTGGAACTACCAATCGGATTTAATCGCCCAATGCTTAAGGAACGGTACGACACTTAGGAGTCAAACAAAAAGAATAAAATTCAGAAAAAAAGTGTTCAGTACCCTAACGGTGCCAAACGAAACTCTATTACTAAGCCTTCGCTGTCCGTCTGTCTGTCAGCGGGCTTTATCTCAAGAACCGTAATAGGTGTATTATTGTGAATGTGAGAACTATGTGAATTTTTATTTTTATATTTTTTCGTTCTCAGTTAGTTTTATCGATGGTCTGGCAATTTGAGAATTTTATGCGGCCTACCCAAATGTCCTTTCTTTGGTATTGTTCGTCGAGTCGTTGAGCTCCTTAAGTTCTGAGTTGAGCTCAACTATTACTGACAAATGCTTCCACTGACTGGACAGGTCCACTCAAATCTGTGTGGTTCTTTCCTCAAAAGACCATTTCAGACTCGAATTTACATGGTCCTCAGATGGCGTGACCAAGATTATGTCTGGACTTTAAAAGAGACTGTGACCTCTGAGTTTGTTTCGGCCGTTCTTCCCGGAGTAGTCAGATAGGAAACGCCGACCTCATCTAGCTTATTTTTAATATGACGTGTAAAAGTGATTCCAATATCCTATTTACAGAATAAACAATTTCATTTCATTTCAGACAGTTGAAACATAGGTTGTGTATTTCTATTGCCGCTATAACAACAAATAATAAAACTTAAATAAAGTTAATAATTAAAGGGGGTCCCCATATAAGAAACGTGTTTTTTTCGGCGTTTTCTGCTCGATCCTAATACTACCGTATTAAGATCCGGAACCCTTCAGCGACTCCGACTCCCACTCGGCCGATTTTTGCCAGGTTCCGCAAAATTCAATCTAAGCAGTATTGATACAACACATTTTTATATACATCATTATAATTATTATTGCCATATAATGTTGGGTGATTTTGCAATTAACAAGTTGCAAAATCAGTTCTACGAAAAATATTTTAAATGAAGCGACTGACTCAAATATTGCAATCGTAGTGATTTTTTTTATGCGACCTACTAACCCGTTTACACTACAAACAAAACCATAGCAGAATGTAACTACTGTTGCACTGCAGTTCATAACGAATGCTTATTTTCTTTAGGCAAATAAAACCACGTAACATCGATAACCACGCTTGCTCAACGTTGATTTGCTATTATCGGATATCTATGGCTAATAGGGATGCGTTATCGATAATTTCACTGACCGTCCCAGGATTATCTAAAGTATAACATAAACGTATGAAATGAAATGAAGTGAAATTGTATAATTCTGTAAATAGGATATTGGAATCACTTTTACACGTCATATTAAAAATAAGCTAGATGAGGTCGGCGTTTCCTATCTGACTACTCTGAGAAGAAAGGCCGAAACAAACTGAGAAGTCGCAGTCTGTTGTCCAGACATAATCTTGGTCAAGCCATATGAGGACCATGTAGATTAGCGTCTGAAATGGTCTTTTGAGGAAAGAACCACAACGATTTGAGTGAACCTGTCCAGTCAGTGCAAGCATTTGTCAGTATCGCAACGAAATTATCGTCCTGCCCTTAGCATAATCAGCTTATAATTTTCCCACTGCTGGGACACAGGCCTCCTCACTATGAGAGGGAGTGGGCCATAATCCACCACGCAGGCCCAGTTGGTGGATCCTGCCTTTATCCAATTTATTCTGGGTACAGCATGTCTTCTTTCTTACATCAAATCAAAACAAAATATTTTATTTCACATAAGCCTACATGGGCACTTATGAAACGTCAGAAACTAGGTACACAGTTCCAATTTGTCGTTTCCTATGGAGAAGAGCCGGCAAAAAACTCCACTCTTTTAAAAATAATTTGTTCTTACAATATTTTCGAATTACATCTAGAAATCATTTCAGAAGTCACCAGTTTTCTTGTCATAAGTTCATAACACATACACACACACACACACAAACATCGTCCACCAATAGTTTATTTGGTCTTCTTGAAGTCTGATGCCTGGTTTATACGAAGGCAGTGACTGAACCCTGAAGCTCAGAATTTCAGACCCAGTCAGTGGGTTCATGTTGAAGGGATCGGCAGTAAGTCAGGTGGGGGAAGCTACTGGGTCGGAAAAAAGACGGGTAGGTTAGTCAACTGGACTAAAGCCTGGTTTTCACAAGCCCAGTCTCTGACCACCCAGTACTCAGCCACTGTGCATTCTGCTGTCTATACAGTACAGTCACTTTCCCGACGTGTTTTCACCCCAGTAGTGAGAGCATGGGAGACAGCAGTACACAGCTACTGTGTTACTATACTCCATTTGAAATAAGATTAGACGTTTAAATAAGCCTTTTTTACAGTCTGTTCAACCGATTTTCAATTCTATTGCGTTGGTGGCATGACAAATGGCAGCCGCAGTAGTAATGTGTATTTTTTTTTCCTTTTAATGCTATCCTTATGCGTACGGTATAGAAGTCAAAATCGGTTGAACAGACTGTAAAAGGGATTGTTTTAATGTCTAATCTTATTTCAAATGGGGTATAGTTCTGGCCTGGTGTTTCTGACCCACAAAGTTGCGTTCGTATGGACCGAGTGATGACCCAGTAGCTGTCCTTATGGGAGTGGGAGAAGGTCAGAGGACAGTAGAAACAATTTTTTTTAAAGTAGCTGACCGACAGCAACTGACCGGTCAGTACTGGCTCAACTTTGTTTTTACGGACCCGTAGTTGCCAGACAGTAACTGTCCTTCACTGTCCGCCAGGTACTGAAACTGTGAAAACCAGGCTTAACTTGACGGCGCGAAGTCAGCACTGGACTGGTTTGAAACTAGTGTCTACACGAGCCCAGTTGCAAGTCAGCGCTGGACCGACTTACTGTTCTGTCACATTACTGGACTCGTCTTTAAAACCATTCACATTCATACTCAAATACTACGCTACAACATCTCTTCGGTTATTTGCAACATCAAAAGCATGAATTGTAAGCAAAACGCCAAGTTTCATGCGCCGTCACTTACAACGAACACAATACCTACAGCTGACTAGTCCAATAAAAATGTTAATTAAAAAAAAACTGCATTTTATCTTTATCATGCGTGACGTCATTTCGCACAGGTTTCAGATTACGTGTAATTCATAATCGTGATTGTGACTGTCGTAATAATTACGTTGATGTTGTCATTTTTGCCAGTGTTTCTTTTCTACTGTTTAGTTTGATTCTGTCTTTTGTGGCACCTAATGCTGCTCGTTGGTAGATATTCAGCCAAATCATCAGAGGGCCTAGACAAGTGACAATCACTTCCAAAGCGTTTCGTATTTCAACAACGACTTCCAACAGGATTGACATAAGCTTTTCGATAGCTTACGTCAGTCCTGTACATTTTTTACCTTTTCCATCATCGTTATCGCTGATAGAATGTGTCTAGGGCCTCTGGTGCCTTTTTCGTGCTATATACGAGTTTGTTTCCCATATCCGAATGCATCTAAAAATTTGCTTGACACGGAGTGACTGATATGTTTCTACCACGGACGACTCAATCACTGGGTAAAGCGATTATCCAAAACTTAAATCTTTCGGCTGCCTCGTTGATCTAGTGGTCACAATCGCTGTTGAGCATGCGGTGCTGAGTTTGATTCCCAGGTTGGGCAAAGTGATATTGGGTTTTTCCATTAGGGATTTCTCAGTAGCAGCCTGGAGTCTGGGCTTCTGCCCGGTTGATGGCAATAGGCTCGCCCCCCGTTACATGACACTTAAACATAACTGGCGAAATGTGCGACAAAATCCTTTTAATGAAAGTCTTATTTTAGCTGTCATTGCTTCATTTTTATTTTATTTTACCTATTATCTACACTTCTACACTAATATTATAAAGAGGAAAGATTTGTAATTTTGTGTGTATGTATTTTTGTGTGTATGTTTGTAATGAATAAACTCAAAAACGACTGCTACATTCACCCTGAGTAACATAGGCTATATTTATTGCTAGAAAAGATTAGGGATCCTTTCTAAAACTCCAATAATATAACCCAAGGTGTAAAAAAATTACCTTAAATATTCTTTAAATCGCGTGCGCTGCGAAAACTATTGATGATAGAATAAATAATGTACTACGACTTTGCAGAACACATCATTATTTACAAAAAGTGTTGCGACAGCATGTCTAGCTATTATAGTATTATAGTAATTATGCCACAATAAGTGTTATTTTATTTTGAAAATGTAATTAAAATGACGCCGCTAGAAAATACTCTTTATTTGTATCTTGGTATTAATCCTATAAAATATAATATATAATTATTAGTGTGTGTGGGTCTTGTTTATACCTTTTTAGTCGTAGTTGGGTTTTAGTTTTTATTACTTAATTTTTGTAAAATAATTTTGAAAACGCTACTACTGAATGCCCCATTGTTTCCAGCAGTCCCTAACCTTCCACAATGCATTTAAAAATACGAATAAATTACTTCAATGAACCTTTAGCATGTCATCCACATAACTAATGATAAGACTTCGATACTTTAAGTGCCAAACATTAATCTCAATGACATATTGACAAATTGATTGTAATTTATTATACTTCATGATCATCGATAGTCTATGAGACTATGATGTAAACAAAATGATTCAAGTTGTTTTGATAGTCATAATAATTTATTTTTTTACTAGCTGCTGCCCAAGGCGGCGCCCGCGTGGACCCTAATTCTTTTTCAAAAATAAGTTACTCCTTATAACATCAGCTATCTGCCAGTGAAAGTCTCTTCAAAATCGGTCCAGCTGTTTCGGAGATTAGCCGGAACAAACAGACAGACAGACCATTTTTTTTTCTTATATTTAAGTTTGGAATATTCCCGATCAGTAATAGCTTGTTATCAACAATGTTAACAGTCGGGGAAAAAACAGATCCGTTCGTTCAGTGTTGACAGTTCAAGAGTCAAAGTTTAGAAAACGTGGAGTTCAATTGAACATGACACGGATTTTTAAAATGCTTCAAAGCAAGAATCTTCCATTACTTCATCTTCTGCAACATTAATTTTATCAAATAAAACCTAACCGGCAACATTATAGTTTCAGCAATTGTTTTAGATTCTTCAAGTACCTAAAAGGTTTAGTTCTCCAAACAATAGGTTTGCAAACGATAGCTTTTTGTTCGCTCCATTCCTTTCGGCACTTCAATCGTTAATTGATTGAGTTATGTCGCCTATTCAGTTAACTAATGTCAATCACCCTGGCCTCGGGTCATTGCATGTACAAGCTCGGTACTTTATTAACACCCAGCCAGTTAGCTAACTTCTAAAATGCCAAGCTACAATCAAAAAGAAAATAAAATTGTATGAAAAATTCAATGTTCGCGTTTTGTAGTCAGAATAACTTAAACAAACGATAACCTTTCGTTAATTCCAGCTTTCGTTTGGCACAACATATTTTTCCTGTTTTTTATTAAAGCTTCGCTATACACGAGAATTTCTTCTAAACAGTGGATGCGTTTACATATATAAATCTCTCACGTACAAACACCCAGGTATTAGGGATGCAAGAAGTGCCAAAAAGTATCGATAATATTTATAGGATAAAAAAATTTCAATATCGATTTTGATATATCGAAAAAAAAATCTTTATATCGGTTAAATTTTCTAAAACATATTTTTATTTTATGAAGTTCAAGTTTTTTATCATATAAATACCAAACTATGAAAAAAACGCTTGCTTTATATAGCTCTGTATTCCAGCGAAATCAGTGGCGACAACGGTGTTGCTATTGGAAATATATCGTAAATATTTGATACATTTTCGGAACTTTAAATATACCTATTCTAAACTATGATATATTGCACAAAAAATATAGATATTTCGATATATCGATATTTTTTCTACAAGCTATCTGTAGACCAAATAATTATCCCACTTGTGACCTAAATTACGACTTATTCACTAGAAAATCTGTTGCTATTGAATTATTATCTCAAACACGGAACGGAAGAGATTGTAAAATCTATTCTTAGTGAACGGCGAAACCTGGATACACGCATTACACACATCTATAGTCATAAAAATAAAACCTACATCCGATTCAACGCCACGTCGAACGTAACCAATCGTAAGACTACGTAACATTATAGTACAAGACGTAGGTACTATTTCTGTACAAACATTTGCCTACGATCACACACGCGAGTGTTCGGATTCCATATACATACGGCCCGTTCACACGGCAACAATCCGTTTTTACTGGACTATTAATTTCTTGATACCAGTGCTACGATTAGTAGCCGCATTGGTAAGTATCTGTAAGCAAACTGAGGTGGCAGTGGGCTGGCCATGTTTGTCAAAGGACCGATGGGCGGTGGTGCAGACGAGACCTACACTGAAGACCGCGTATCGGGTGTAGTGTGAGACACCCCCCAGCTAGATGGACCGACGACCTCAAGAAAGTAGCTGGGACAGACTGGATGCAGAAGAACGAGTGATAGGGTGTTGTGGCAATGCTCGAAAATATAGTAAAAGCCAATTATATAAAAGAGTAACCGTGGAGTTTCTTGCCGGCTCTTCTCCATAGGAAACGACCAATTGGAACCGTGAACCTAGCTTCTGACCTTTCACAAGTGCCCATGTAGGTTTATGTGAAATAAAATATTTTTATTTTGAGCTTGGGAGAGGCCTATGTCCAGCAGTGGCCTGCGTAGGCTGAATTGATTGAAGTACTTATCTGTAAACAGTTGGTTTTTGTTTGCGTTTGCTTAGTTTAATCCTTATCCTGTAAAATAAGGGGAAGGAAAGATTTATTTTAACTTTCCTAATTCCCCCAGTTAGTACTAGACAAAAGTTCCCTATACTCTATCACACTTTACAATCCATCCTTTTCCGGCTCCGAGGAAATGAAATCTATCCTTTTTTCTCACACCTTCTGCGTAACGTATGGTCTCCTATTTTTTTAATACAAATTTACCTAGATGCAGACGCATCTTGATAGACATAATTACAAACAAAAAGTCATAATTGCAATATCAGTAATAGCACAACACATTGTAATAAAACAAATAGAATTTAGATAACTATAAAGAGAACTCACAACATCACTTCAAACGTAACCCATTGAGTGTTTACGTGAAAACAAGTTACCGGTAATTATTAAACTCAAGTACCAATAAAACTTTGTCTTATTTGATCGTCACCGCAGAAGGCTTAGAATCCACGTCAATCAACGTTCTGGCCTTGAACTATCCATAATGTTTGTGTATTGATGATTATAATTCTATATATAAATATTTGATACGGCCAAGAATCATATTTAATCATTATACAACATACAAACTAACCTGCAAATTACAAAAAACGTAAGAAAATTTGAATTTCGCGGGCTGTCCTGTTGCTTGCGCCATAACTAATGAAAACCGGGTAGGGTTTTCATTAGGTCTAACTTCATATTACAAAAGTCGCATTATTTCAGTGCCAAGGTACAATATGGGTAGATTTGAAATGTTAATTAAATGTGGCCTTGAAATTTAAACGTCTACATTTAGAATTCATAAGACTTCAGAACTGAAACTGAAATAATTCAAGTACTTTAAATGTGTTGTAGAATATTTAGACCAAATGTGATTTCAAGTGGTGCTTTGGCATTCATTCTAATGTTTGCTGGAGCACAAATATGTGTAGTCAACGAATAGAATCGATTAGAGCCACTACAAAAGTATAAATGAAGATTTATTTACAAAAAAGAATTTCCCTATTATGCAGGGCGGCGGGACATCGACGCGCAACCTGTTCCCATGGATTTGGTACTATCTATCTGCCTAGCCTTTTCCGTACTATGTTGGGGTCGGCTTTCAGTCTAACCGGATGCAGCTGAATACCAGTATTTTACATGGAGCCACTGCCTATCTGACCTCCACAACCCAGTAACTTGGTAAGACTCATGGTTGTTAGAATTTCGAGTTTCTGTCGACCCGTAACGACTGTCAAAGATCCACTTTAACAGCCGGGACCAACGGCTTAACGTACTTTCCGAGAAACGGAGGAGTCTCGGAATGTTAAAAAGGTCCACGGACCAACCCCGGCAAGCGTAGCTTAACCTGATCGATCGATCCTTGCGGCTGTTATTACTTAGCCACGAGCACATAATAGTGAAAAGCCAGCGATGAAATTTTTAGTCCATTTTGGAAAAAAAATATTGCTGTTACATACATTATGACCGCGTAGGTAGGTATTGCACTTTTCTATGAGAAGGCGGCGGAAAAATTCTACACTTGGAATCTAGAGTAATCCCCGAAGGGTTAGGCGGAAAGTTGTATGTACCTAGTTAAACTTGGCCCTCAAACTAGGCCATTGGACGCACCCTAAAAGTAGACAAATTGTACCTTTATGGACACTGCTGAAACTAACATCAATAATACACCTGCCAGACAAACGTCTGCGTCAGTGGTACGGCACCAAAATAATTATCATCAGTTTATAATACAACTCATCAGTAGTTAAGGTATTCTAAACATTATGATTTGTAGGGTTCCTTGCCCAAAGCGTAAAACAGGACCCTATTACTAAGACTCCGCTGTCCGTCCGTCTGTCACCAGGCTGTATCTCATGAACCGTGATAGTTGGACTGTTGAAAATTTCACAGATTTTGTATTTCTGTTGCCGCTATAACAACAAATCCTAAAAAACAGAATAAAATAAATACTTATTTAAGGGGGCTCCCATACAACAAACGTGATTTTTTGGCCGTTTTTATAGATAATGTTACGGAACCCCTCGTGCGTGAGTCCGACTCGCACTTAGCCGGTCTTTTTTTTCTTTTTTTTTACATCTGCTATCTAATCGCATAGTAACTTATTTTCTAATCTGTTAAATTTTGACAGTTCAACAACATTCATTGCGTTATTTACGTTGTTGAGAAGATATTTTTTTCGAACTTATGAAGCAATGGATTAGAAAATTTGTTTCAAACCGATTCGTATTGTGATTGATCGTATATTACGCAAGGGTGCAGAGCAAGATTTTGAGTGCTAACCACATTTTTAGCAAAGACTGTGTAGAAAAAAGTTCTTAATAAGATTTCAGGCTGATTGTAAACACAACCACGAACAATGTGACATCTCAAGTAAAAAAGTCACATTTCAGAGAGAAGTACATTGGACTCGGCGAGTTATAATAATAAAGTCGTCACAAGGCCATCACTGCATTATGTCTGGATGTCGGAGTGTCGGCATCCAAGTGCGTGGGTCGAAGTCTAGTCAGTAACGAGCATCAACTAGATGCACGCTGAAACTTTATACCTACGTGTGTTAACACGCTAAGGACCGCCACATATATCTATATCCAGGGCCGGATTTACAGGTGTGGAGGCCCTGGGGCAACCAAGAACAGGCCCCGAAAATTTTATGGAAAAGATGATAAAGACCATCAACCCAGGACATGAAAAGAAAATTTAAAAATGTTCCTTGTGAATTAATACTTTTTTTTGTTTAAAAAGGAAGAAGTGGAGGCCCGGGGCCATGGCCCCTGTTGCCCCGCCTTAAATCCGGCCCTGTCTATATCTATACCTTAATCTATCTATATACATAATAAAAATTAAAGTCACTTTTCGTGTTTGTCCCTATGTCCGCATTGTTCTTCTAAACCACACAACAGATTTTGATGAGATTTTCACCATCGTTTTGAGAATTTATTCCGGAAGGCTTATGTGTATACGTAAATATTAAGGTTAGGTACATATAACCCATAGATATAAGAAAAAAGATGTAACCGTACGTAAAATACGCGCTTTGACGTGCGAGAGTTGCGGATACCCGTATTACCTATTACCTACTCTTAACTAAGAAAACCGTGCGAAGCAGGAGCGGGTCGCTAGTAATCCTACTATATTATAATATATACTATAATATAATATATATATAATATATAATCCTACTAATATTATAAATGTGAAAGTTTGTGTGTTTGGATGTTTGTTACTCAGTCACGCAAAAACGGCTGAATGGATTTGGATGAAATTTGGCAAACAGATAGTTTATAACCTGGATTAACACCTAGAATACTTTTAATCCCGATATTCCCACGGGATCGAGACTTACGCGGGTGAAACCGCGGGGCGCAGCTAGTATATATATATATATATAATATATATAATAATATTATAAATGTGAAAGTTTGTGTGTTTGGATGTTTGTTACTCAATCACGCAAAAACGGCTGAAAGGATTTGGATGAAATTTGGCAAACAGATAGTTTATAACCTGGATTAACACATAGGATACTTTTAATCCCGATATTCCCACGGGATCGAGATTACGCGGGTGAAACCGCGGGGCGCAGCTAGTAATATAATATAACATAACATCACGCCAGTTTTGTCATATTATTACAATAATATCTAACCCCGAAGGTTTAGGGCAGAGGGCACCCAATAGTACACCCACATTTCGCCAGTTTTGTTTAAGTCCCATGTAATAGGGGGCGAGCCTATTACAATCAACTGGAAACGAATCCAGAATCTGAGCTAATTATAAGACCTACTGTATCACCAAAAATCAAACTAATAAATACTTTGACTTTGACTTTGACTTTGAGCTGCTATTGAAAAAAATATGATCGAAAAACACAATAACACGTCGCCCGATCTGGGAATCGAACCCAAAGGGCCTAGACAAGTGACAATCGCTTCGAAAGCGTTTCGTATTTCTACAATGATTTTGACATAAGCTTTTCGATAGCTTATGTCAGTTCTATATTTTTTTTTGCCTTTTCCATCATCGTTATCGCTGATAGAATGTCACTTTGTCTAGGGCCTCAGGACCTCCAGCTCAGCAGTAGCGCTTGCAACTCATTTAGAACGCTGGTATATCGGCGCCGGCTACAGTGTTCCCCATGAATGCGGCCTAACTAATGATATTTTTCGGATTATAGCCCAAACTATATACAAAAGTCGATTAGTACACGCACACATTCACTATGCATATTCACGTGAAATCCCATGAAAGTTTAGGGGTATGAGGAACAGGGTTTTTAAAGTTCACTCCATAGAAAAGGGAGGATCCTCCAACCAACCGGGTGTTATGTCTGGCGGGCAACTGCCCAACGCTTGATCTAGGGTTCTTGTATATATGTCCATTGCACGGTAAACTTTAATTGCGCGATGCAGGATTTATGTGACGTCAGGATTTTTGTGTGACGTCAGGTCTTTGATGCGTAGTTCGCATGTGGCGATGTAGATACCGCCACAAAAGGATCTGTCGTGGAAACGTATAAATCCTCACAATTTTCTGTTACATTCTGTGTAGTATAATGTTAGGCTTATGTGCGTGAGCTTATGGCGAAATTCCCATATATGGTGTAATATGTCGGCATGCGTGTCTGACCAGACAGATGTATGAACGTAAACCAAACAAAAGGAGTCGTGTTAAGGATCGTAGCAGAACGCCAGCGAACACCGTCCGGTAGTTTCTGCCTACCCCCATGGGGAGAAGGCGTGAGTTTATGTATTTGGTTACGATGGGTAATAGGTTCAGGGACAAAGCTGTACTTTGTTACCCGACTGCCCCAGAAGGAGTGTAATATTTTTCTTAGTTAACGACTTCCAAAGTCGGCATGAGTCAAGATGTGACATTATTAAACAGTTCTACAACATATTGATAAAATCTGTTCTTAACAAAATAGTGCTTTGCATAATTTCGGAAGAAGTGATGCTATTCCAGCAGTAGAACTGGTTTGAAAATGTGCTCAATTAATTACTGTAAATTAAATGTATGTGAGAAAATTATCACTATCTTTATAATTGTTTGGCTCAATTGTTTTTGTCTTTAATTTGATGGAACTGGGAACGCAAAAAATAAATTCAAATAAACATCATAATACTCGACAATTGACTCCTACAACAGGAGTCAATTGGAGATCAGGACTTCTCTAATGAAGACCTCGTTTTATTTACAGACAACACAATCAATTCTTTATTTATTTATTTAATACTTCAAGCACACAAATGTAGGTACGGTACAGATGACATATGCATTTTCTACCAGCCAACCTTTTGGTGATGCAGAGACAAACTGTGAACTTTCCACCCGAAAGGCAGAGGGTTATGATTTCAACAGGCTGTGTGTATGCTCATCTGTTCCCTCATAACTCCTAAACCACTTATCGTACTTTGACAAACGATGTCTTGTTGGAAGCATTATGTTGTTCCGCGGGTTATAGGCTATATAAAGTCACATAAAATCCAACATGGCGGCAAATAGTGGATGTAAAGTGTAACAGAATTTAAAAAAAAAATACAAATGATATATTTAACGCGTGTTTGGAATCTAATGAAAGTTCTTAAAGACTTAAAGAGTAGTTTCTGAAAATATTTTGGCTATCTATACTCCATACATAAACCCCAAATAAGTACAAAAACCGATGTCTAACGGCCAATTTCTTTATCAAAAGTAACAGCCAAAGTCAACTGTTCTTTCGTACAGGGGGCCTAAACCGGCCACATTAGCAATTCCTCTAAAAGCAGATCATTTCCTGAATCCAAGCTGTCATTAGCAAATCCTCTAGTTTGACATAAAAGCAATTCATAATTTGTGGACCATTTTACGAATCTCCATATAAAACTGTCAAACAGATGAATTATTTCGTAATATGAATTACACGTAGATCATATTATGAATTGTCAGTTTGTGACATTTTACGATGATTCATAATATTTTCATATTAAGATTCTGCTAAAGTGACCGTTTTAAGCCCCCTGTTGTATTTTCAATCCTCGGCGCTGAGGCCAGAGTTGTAAATCCAACAGCGTGGAAGAACAGTTGACTGTTACTTCGGCTGTTACTTTTGATTAAGAAACTGACCGACCGTAAGTAAAATCTATTTTCTCATACTCGTACAACATACATTAGAAGCATCCCTTACATTATACACGGTGGCAGGGACAAAGCTCAGTTACAGCATGCAATCGGAAAAGGAACAAAAATATCTAATTGTCAATCTTAAGGGGGATGCGCTAAGGTGGTGGATTGAATGACTATTTCATGAAATCGTCATTCAATGCACTTCCATGAACTTAGAGAGTTGTATTGCTGATTCTAATGTTGATAATTCTGTAAATCCATATTTGTTACGGTCGCAAATAATATTTAGATCAACATACAACCTGATACTGACCTGCAAATTGCAAAAAACGTAAAAAAATTTGAATTTCGCGGGCTTCTTTAGCGCATCCACCTTAACAAGACAATCCTAACCGGAAGAAACTGATTACAGCAAGACCTTGTCACCTCGCTCACAAATAAGATTTCATGACCGTTTGTCTCTTTACATGGCTTCCACAAGACTATTTTTACCAGTTCGCACCGGTTGAACTTCAGACGTGAGGCGCGAATGCGCATTACAATCTATTATCATGAAGATTTATGTATCTTAGATGAAAACTGAACAAGTTCTTGAGTAGTAATGGATACGGCGGTGAAGGAAAACGACGTTAGAATACAACATGTCCTGGAACCAAAAATCTGAAGACATCCACGCTCACTTGGACGCTAAGCCTGACTCTGATGTGCTCGCGGACGAATGGAAGAAGATCTTCTCAGTATGTCTGCTTTTTTTATACAAAGAGAAAATATTTTATTTTTTTGTTTAATATATTCTAAACGGATTTGGATGAAATTTGGCACATGGGTAGACCATGACGTGGGTTAGGATATAGGATACTTTTTATTCCGATACTCCCCCGGCATCGAGACTTATGAGCGTGAAACCGCGGGGCGCAGCTAGTGTTCAATAAACAATGACGTAGCAAGTGTACCTCTTACAGTTCTGTTCAAAGATTAATGTTAGTAAAACGGTTAAACGACCGTCGTATTTACCCGACCTTCAGACTACGCCTAGAATATTCTATCCCTTAATATGTCAGAAAAGGTACCTAGGTCTCTATTTTGATTCAACAACCAAGAATAAGTAAGTATGTATTGTTTTGCGTAATTAACTAAGAATGGAGAATCTATTTTATAAGGAAACCTTTGAGTAGTTAATTATCTCTGCCTTCTTAAGGCACAGTATAAATAAGTAACAGTATTATATCTTCATAGAAAACGGCCGAAACCACGCGTTTCAAAATCAGGCAGTTACGCACGTCTCACAGACGCGGAAGATTTACTCGCAGAAGGTCTACCGAGCGGTCGTAGGTAATTATTTCAAGGTCACTGCCGAGACATAATACTGTTACTTTATTATACTGTGCTTAAGGCTTACTGACAGGAAATTCCAAAGGTATTAAGTCCACCCACAACCATGTAGGTAACGTTACATCAATAAATTTTAAGTAAATTAATTAACTTAATTTTACTAAGCTGGATTTGTTTACTAACACAATTTGACATGCTCTATTTGAGCATTTCAATCAATGAACTTTAGAGATTACAGTTTATTGGTCTTTGAAAGATTCAAATCTCCTACCATAGAATCTGCTACCATAGAATCTGTTACCCTAGAATCTGCTACCATAGAATCTGTTACCCTAGAATCTGCTACCATAGAATCCAAACTGACTGAGCCACATCCAAAGTCAAAGTCATTTATTTGCTTTAAGCCTCGTGCCAACTGGTGCGATATCACGGGCGCGACAGGCAGCGCAACCCTTGTCTCGCCCGCGATATCGCGCCTGTTTGTGGGGGCCTTTAAATGCGGTAATACAAAGGTGGTAGGTAAATTCTTGTGTGATGACACATTTCGCCATATTTTGGCTTGCAAATATTAATAGTCAATCTGTCTAGAAGACTGAAGCTGACCCCAACATAGTTGGAAAAAGGTTTCCAACTATGTTGGGGTCAGCTTCCAGTCTAACCAGATGCAGCTGAATACCAGTATTTTACATGGAGCGACTGCCTATCTGACCTCCACAACCCAGTAACTGGGAAATACGATACCCCTTGGTAAGACTGGTTGTCAGACTTTCGGGCCAATATTAATTGTAAGGGGCTTTTAATATATTTGCATTAAAAAAAAACGTCATATCTCAGGTTTTATAAATGAGAACTATACTTAGAACTTTTAAACGTTCTGTTTACAAAAGACTGACCTTGAAATGTCCAACCCTTATGTACTAATCAACCAGTTACCATCAATATTTAAAAAAGAACGATCGCCATCTGACCTTCAAAGCACAAATAGAAACGGCATAAGGCTCTTTGTACACGGCACGGTTTCTTTAAGGAACCGCGTACAAACCGCGCCGTAGAAAAAACGTGTCTGATAAGTGTCAACAAGCTTCCATAGTGATCCATACAACACTGACGACCAGGCCTACACACGGCGAATAAACCGTAGTTTTTCACCCTGAATTATGTGACTTGAGACCAACTTCTACTGTCGTCTTAAGCCACGGTAATAGCACAATATTAACATGGTAAACTAAAATTAGACGGATTAAATTAATTACGAGTTTATCCTAAATTACAAAAAAAAAACAACCGACTTCATAAAAAACACTAAAAAAGAGAAAAATAACTTTCGAAGTCGGTATCTTTGCTTATCGTTTTTTGACACCGACTTCCGAAATTAAAGTTATTTTTCACTTTTTTAGTGTTTTTTTTTTAAGTCGGTTGTTTTTTTTTTTTTTTAAGTTTTTTTTTTTCACTTTTTTGTTGTGGTACCTACCCCACACAAATTCGAATACCACGAGCTGATGTAAATAACAGTGAAGGAGTAAATGAAAACATCATCTAGAAAAACTAAGTGGGAAAAATACGTAATATTGAAGCTAACTAAAAACTACGCAAGCAAAATTAATAAAATTTATATGGGACCACCTCGGAAGCATTACCAACCATATATAAAAATCTAAATCGATTCATAATTGGCGGAGTAATCGCGTAACAAACATACAAAAAAAACATACATACGAATTGAGAACCTCCTCCTTTTTGAAGAAGTCGGTTAAAAAGGGAGAAATCCCTAAAATGGAAACACTGGCAGACACGTTCCGCTGCGCCGCGAGGTGCAGCGAGACGTGGGGCTGCCAGCGGCTTCACGATGCGTCTCGTGGCGCCGCGCTGCGCAGCGCGAATCCACTGGCCTCTTCAAGCATCTTCGCGTCGCGTCACGTCTCGGTGTGTACTGACCCCTAAGGTGTATTTAAAAAAGGTATAAAGGAGTATCGTGTTCAACCCTGGGTTGTGGAGGTCATATAGACAGTCGCTCCATGTAAAATACTGGTAGACCCCAAAAGAAAGGGAAAACGTTAGGCAGATGATGATGTGTGGCAACAACTAATATGTACGTTTTGCTTACCATCGGCAGTCAGACACCTTGTTAATTGGCTAATATTGTTTACCACGGCATCTTTTCTCATATTTTTACATATTATTTAGACCATAGATATCCGTGACAGTAACCTCCTCTCGGTGAGACGGAGTGAGCCGTCATCCATCATGTGGGCTATCCACACGGGCCCAGTGCGGGTTGGTGGAGGTCACATGTCTTCGAATAGTTTGGTTCTAGGACATGCCGGTTTCCTGACGATGTTTTCCTTCACCGTTTTGAGAATAGTGGTGATGAAATTAAAAACAACAAAGCAGAGCACCTGTCAGGGTTCGAAATCACGACTTATAACTCGTAAGGCATGGCCGACACCACTCGACCACCACTTCTTTCATCATTCTCAAATTCGTGCCAAAATCAGAGAAGAAGGCGTTAACAAATCAAATACTCCTTGAGTATCAAGACGTAAACCAGCACAGACTCAGGTCATGTATGATTAGAGTATCCTGCATCCGTCAAATCAAGATCCTAGCCATATAATCTGACTATTTAAAGTAGGCCCCTCGTGGAAGTGTAGTATTATGAAATCGCAGGTCAGCTAAGGTTGGTCGTGTTACTAGGCAGATTAGAGGCAATGTAATAGGCGGGAAGTGGTCCGTTGCTAGGTCAAGAGGGGCACTGGTGGCCATCATTGTAATAGTTGTTATTACGCAAATTGGACATGTTTTTATTAGTAAGTGGATTGATATTCCATGAGGTGACACAGGTTACACTGAAAATAACGTTGTTTTTTTGTAACGATACAATAAGTACGAAAAAACCTGTCCGTTCCAAAAGGTGCACATACGTACTACAATAGCATTACCAAAATGTAATAAAAAATATTATTATTACTGAAAATAAAAAGTTATTGCTATTTGAAATTTACATTTTTGGTACAAAAACAATGTTTTTTTCCACGTCGTATAAGCTAATACTGCTGAAATGGAAACGGTTCAGAAGAACTGTTATCATTTCAGCAGTTCCTATTCGTTTCGATGAATGATGTAACAATAAGTATTTTGATTTTTAAAAGAGTGTCCATGGAGTTTCTTGCGCGTTCTTCTCCATAGGTACCTACAGCATACTACATACAACTTCATATTTCTGACCGACTGACTCCTTGACCATTCAAAAGTGCCTGTAAATGGTTTAATTGAAATAAATGCTTTGAATTTGAGTTTTCATCTATCAATATTATATGGTAATCTGCCAATTTTGAATCGCATCATGTAATTTTTCTTTGCGGACCGTGAGTAAATTCACTTACCAAAAACAATAATCGCCCTGTGATAATAAAGGCCACTACAATAGAAAATATTTATCTAAAAGCAGGGGAAATTAGGTTTGAACCCTGCACTAAATCCTAAAAGCGATTTTTTTCATGATTGTTTTTTTCTTAGCTCTTCAAATAATATTAAAAAATTAAACATTTTCCAGGACCGAATCAAGATAAAAAAAAGTAAAACAAGATACCAACGATCTTAAAAATCCAGACGATGATATTCCAAATATCTATCACAACAAATTACAGCTAGGTTTATTGAAATGAAAAAAAATGCCCTCAATAAACTCATTTTCCTTTTTATTCTTTTCCGTAATTATGTATGTTTCTTCTTCTTCAGATAACCAGTCACCATGGGGTCGATGTTCAGGAGTGAGGAGATGGTGCTGTGCCAGCTGTTCGTTCAGCCTGAAGCGGCATACGTATCTATGTACGAGCTGGGTGAGGCCGGGATAGCACAGTTTAGAGATGTAAGTAATTCATCATCGTCATCGCCTCCTATCCTTGTCCCATGTTACTTAGGTTCAGCACAACACGTTTTCGTCTTCCATCCTCCCATGTCTACCGTCACCCCATCATTCCTTCCGTTTTTAGGGTTCCGTACCTGAAGGAACTCTATTACTAAGCCACGGCGCCTAGCTGTCCGTCTGTCAGCGGGCTGTAAACCGAGTTGAACACAGATTGTGTATTTTTATTGCCGTTATAACAAAAAATTATAAAAATTAAATAAAGTTAGAAATTAAAGTAATTTTAGTAAAAGAAACACGTTTTTTGCATGGGGCAAATAATATACATACAAAAAACGTGTTTCTTGTAATAAAGTATTTTTTTAAATTGATATTATAAATTGTGTGATTTAATAATGTTCGGTGGTACCCTTCGTGTGCGAGTCCTCCTCGCACGTGGCCAGTTTTCTTTTATATCTTTCTTTACACAATTCATCCATCAGCAACATGCCAGATGAAAATAAGATATACGTCTTGACGAGTAGGGACTATAGCTTTTTCAAACTCAAACTCAAACTCTTTATTGCATTCATGTGTACATCAGCTGTTACAAGTATTTAAAGTAAAATCCAACAAGAAACCCGGTTAGGGCATGGCAACATAAAATATTTAAAGTAAGTACATCAATCTTCAATGTCCACAACAGAACAAATAAACAAAGTATACATTTAAATTTAAAGGTATACTCCATTTGAAATAAGATTAGACGTATAGATAAGCCTTTTTTACATTCCGTTCAACCGATTTTGAATTCTATTGCGTTGGTGGCATGACAAATGGCAGCCGCAGTAGATCTATCCTTATGCCTACGATATAGAAGTCAAAATCGGTTGAATGGACTGTAAAAGAGTTTGTTTTAATGTCTAATCTTATTTCAAATGGGGTAAAGGTGACATTAGGCACAACAAAAAAAAAACAATTAAATTATACAACTACAATGCATTCCTGTAATGATAGGACCGACAAGTAGTTTTTTTTTAGAAATTCACCTATTGAATAAAAGTTATGTGAAATGAGCCATTTTTTTTGTACTATACAGAATTTTTTGTAAGGAAGATTAGTTATAAAACTTGGAATTGATTTAAAAATAAGTGGCGCCATATATACGCAACTGCGTCGAAATAGTTCAATCCTAGGAAGAGGCATTTTTAATAAATATTGTGTGGCTTTTCGTTTATTCGTATTATTATTAAGTTCAAAAAGTGAATAATTTGTTTTAACAAACTTAGCGATTTCATAAATATAAACGCAAGGAACTGTGAGAAGGTTGTTGCGAAAGCGTGTTTCAAAACGCGTAATAAAGTCAGTCAGTCGAAGTAAAGTCTTCAGTACCTAGCCAGTAACATCAACATTGATGGCTAAAGTAGCCATCAACTTCAGTTTAACCATAGATTTTTCGAGGTTAGTTATAACTTTAACATAACAGAAAATGTTATACTACACATCCAAAAAATATTTTACATGAATGAATTACCCTCAACCTTCATATTATAAAGGCAGTGACAGAGTCCTTGATCAGCTAAACACAAATTGCTTGTTGAAATAAAATACGAAATATAATTCTTTGCCTACATTTTCTTGGCCCAGTTCCAAGGTTTGAACTGCAATTTGACAACTTTCTTTTTCTAGTGCACACCTGCTTGTCTGATGAAGATTGAAGATTTATTTTCAATTATTTAACTGTTAACATGAAATTTTTTTAAAGTAGCATTTAACGATAGGCGGTCCCGCTATTACGCAATGTACATGCTAAAACATTTTATTTTTTTAAATATTATAATTAAATATTTAATTGATACGTAAAATAAAATAACACTCTGGGGACCTACAACGGCCACTTTGGCAGTATCAAATAGGAAAATATTATGAATCATCGTAAGATGATACAAACTGACAATTCATAATAATATGATCTGCGTGCAATTCATATTACAAAATAAAATTCATCGGTTTGACAGTTTTCTATGGAGATTCGTAAAATGGTCCACAAATTATGAATTGCTTTTGTGTAAAATTAAAATTGCTAATGACAGCTGGGAATTCAGGAAATGAATTGGTTTTACAGAAATTGCTAATGTGACCGTTTTAGGCCCCTTGTACTTCGCGCACTTGTCTTTCAACGTGGAAGTACTACTGTTTTGATTTCGAATTTACTGTCATTGAATAAATTTAAAGGATTTTCAATGCTTATTTATTTTTTATATGCTGATATTTCTAATTTTATCTATTAATTTTATAGGATTAACGATTTTATGAGAACCTCTGTTATTTAACATATTGTATATTTCTGGCTGCTCTATTCTTTCTTAAAAACTGTGAAGACTCCCTAAAAAAGATGTAATTTAATTATTCCTCGTTTTTCAAAGTACTCCTGCGTTCACTTATTGACTGCCTTTAATTGATGAGTTGTCCATTTAAGTGAAAAACGGATATTTTTTATTCAAAATAACACCGTGAAACTGCCAATTGAACCCTTAGTTTATGGCCTTATTAAATATCATTGTGTGCTCATCGCTACATAATCTTATGTATGACGTGTCTTCAAAATAAAATTTAAATTCTTTCAGATGAATTGAGAACCTCCTAATTTTTGAAATCGGTTAAAAAAATTGAGATCGATTCTCCACCGGCCACCCGACTTTACGTTACATTTTTTTCTTACTCACCCGTCCTTCACCCTATTCTCTGAACACTGTTTGTGTATCTAAAAGTATATTAAGGTGTTTACAGTAGCACAGAATATCTGCTACCGAGTGGAAAACAATGAATGTGTGTTTTGGTTGTAATTATTATCAACACAAATCTTTCTTTTTCGCGTGGTTCGTGACTAACCTGGTGTCAGAGTTTTTATGGCTACACATGCCGTCGAGAAATATCTCTCAGGCATGCCTTTCCTCACGATGTTTTCCTTCACCGTTTTCAACACAAATTCAACTCCTTAAGAGGAAAATAGGACTGGTCTTTTTCTCCATAAAAAAAGTTGTAATAAGAGGTTCGGCTGTCGTCTATTTCCTCCTCCAATATTGGACCACTTTGAAAGATACTTTATCAATTGAATAAGAAGGATATTTACTGTGCCCCTATCCGTTTTTATGCTACATTATCTGTAGAAGCACTAGAACCCTCAGAAAATGCTCAAAATCGCCTGTTTAGACCGCTGTCATCATCTATTGTACTATAAATAAAAAATGAAAAACATAGGGGCATAGTAAATATTCTTCTTATTCAATTTATAAAATATCTTTCAAATTGTTCCAATATTGGAGGAGGAAATAGACGAGAGCCAAACCTCGAATTATGACTTTTTGTATGGAGAAAAAGACCGACCCTATTTCCTCTTAATACTAGCAGTCATAATAATAGGACAATATTATGAATCATCGTAAAATGTCACAAACTGACAATTCATAATATGATCTACGTGCAATTCATGTTTGCACAGTTTTCTATGGACATTCGTAAAATGGTCCACAAATTATGAATTGCTTTTGTATCAAATTAGAGGAATTGCTAATGAGGAATTCAGGAAATGAATTGCTTTTAGAGGAATTGCTAATGTGTCCGTTTTAGGCCCCCAGAACCTAGTACACACGTGTCACTGCACTAATGTCACACGTTCGGTATCACCCTAAGGGGACTATTAAAGTAATGACCTGAGTTTAGTCTGTCATCAAGCTAATTCTCGTAGGAGTTATTAAAGACTAAATGCTGCTAATATAATATGTAGTATGTATGTATAAAATGTATATAATATGTATGCATCGTGTGTGGGCTCCAGTGAATCACAGGCCATCCCTAGTCTTTGTATGGGTGTTAATAATAATAATAAAGCCCATTTATTTCCAATTCTCAATAATAGTTGTTATTACATGCGATTTAATAACATTCCAGCTGTATTAGAACCCAATGGCTTGGCACGCGACGATGGCAAAAGACCGGACGGCATGTCCTTATTCCCATGGAAGATGGGTAGGCCTTTAGTGTGGGACGCAACGTGTGTCGATACTCTTGCGCCATCCCATCTTCCTGGCTCGGCGTGCTGTGCTGGCGCTGCCGTTGCGGCTGCGGAAAACCTCAAGCGGCGAAAGTATAATAGCCTTATAGGCAATTATATTTTCGAGCCGTTTGGGGTTGAAACCCTAGGGCCGAGTGCTCATAGTCTGTTCAGTGAAATCTCCAAACGGCTGCTTGACACTTCCCGTGACCCAAGGGCTGGCTTTTACCTTGGTCAGAGGCTAAGCATTGCCATTCAACGTGGCAATGCCGCCAGTCTCTTGGGTACATTACCAGCCGACAGCGATGCGGAGGAATTTTTCGACGCCTTACTTTAGTTATAGTTAGTTAGTTCTTTAAGTTTTAGTGTTTTATGTAAATAGTTAGTTGTGTTATGTATATATTATCTAAAAATATATTATAAAAAAAATAAAAAAATAAAATGTATATATATATTACATTAGGTATATGATTTATAATGTAACGTGTTTTTTTTTTTTTCTTAATGAATTTGTACAAGTTTCTTTCATTTTCTTTTACTCGCTATCGTTACTTTCTTCAGTACCATTGATCAGAACCCCTTCCCGGGAAGCCTCCTCGGTAGTTTTTTCTAAACCTCTCTGTCGTCCTCTAGTTTAGGCACCAGTCTCCCACATTATATGTTGTTATGTAATCCGTATTGATATATCTCTAATGTACCTATATTGTGGTGAGAAATAAACGATTATCTTATCTTATCATGGCTTTCTTTCTCCCATCGCTTCTCGCTATCGCTTCTATATCCTATCCACCTTTTTCTAGGGCGCCCTCTTCTTCTTTTTCCTCTTGGTCCTTTCCATATAGTTGTCTGTAATGCCCATCTTTTGTCTGTGCATCTTGCTATATGTCCTGCCCACCGCCACTTCTGTTTTAGGGCAGAAGTGTGTGGGTGTTCAGCGGCTAAATACTGCAGATTACATGTTCTATGTTATGGGGTTTGGTTTCCGCACTCACTCAGCAGTGGCAACACTATTGGCTGATTATGCTATGGATGCATACGGACCTTATTTCTTTTCATACTTGTCTAAATATTGTATATGTGATATGCACCATTTAAAAATATTACTACATTATCAATAGATCGGGTGGTGTAAGTAGGTACAACTGTACTGCTATAATATTATTTGATAGTACGAACAAACCCGACCTTCTGTATCGAAGGTAGATATGTACTAACTCATAATAAGCCTGTTCATACAGATCGGGGAACGAACCACCAATAAAGAATTACAGCAGCTTCACACAAAAATAAGAGTCTCAAAAAGTTCAAAGGTA
The DNA here is from genome assembly GCA_948473465.1 of Lithophane ornitopus. Taxonomy (NCBI): domain Eukaryota; kingdom Metazoa; phylum Arthropoda; class Insecta; order Lepidoptera; family Noctuidae; genus Lithophane; species Lithophane ornitopus. Next base: position 15,094,400 of record OX419621.1, on the reverse strand, counting down.
TTGCGACCAAAAACTAGTGTCAAGTTGAAGTAAGTTTAACTCATCAAAACTGAGAATTAAACAGTATTTAATTATGACTATTAACATTCAGACAAGATATATGATAACATGCTTATCTCACTCTATGGGGTAGGGGTACAAAATAACGCCAGTATCATCATGTTTCACACACTGCTTCTTTGTATATCTGATGAATACGATGTCGGAAATGCATTGTAACCTTGCGACCTGGTGAGCGACGATTTCAATCAAACGTGGAATGACAGTCCAAGACAAGGCTGTTGATTGTTACCTATCTGCTTGATCCATTACCTATTGCACGCGCTTTTTGTCTCAATCCTCGTGTGCGCATTAATATCGTATGATTAGACCTTCCGTGTTTACATCTTCATTCAATATTATTATAGTAATTGCTTTCCCGTTTCAACTGCCCATATCGCCCATTAGACATTACTATCAATATCTGTATTTACTTTAAACAAATCAAATATGATAACGGACTCGAAACTTGTAGATAATGAGTAGTTTGTCCTATATAATAAATAAACAAATAGTGTCATCAATCGTGTTTTGTGAGATTTCTTCGGAATTTTTTGAAGAGGGTTAATGATATCCTCGGTTCATAGGCCGATGCCCGATAATTTTTAAGAAGTTTCTTGATTATCATTTTAGAAATGTCATCATCATCTGTCTAGCCTTTTCCCAACATGTTGGGGTCGGCTTCCAGTCTAAACGGATGCAGGCGAATACCAATATTTTACATAGAGCGACTGCATATCTGCCCTCCACGACCTAGATACTGAGAAATACGATATAAATAAAAACCCAGTCTGGCGCATTACTTCGTGTACCAGGGGTTTCCAGAATCTCATTGATTCCTATGGAATCGCCAGCTACAGAGAAGTCAATCCAGGTAAACGTCATGGAAACAAAAATGTACTAACTGTTATTGAGCTCAAACTCCCATGAATCGTATGTAGAAAATACAGAAGCTTATCTTGCAACTTGTGTTGTAACAAAAGCATTTTAGCACATTAAAGCCGCACCAGACCGCAGCGCAAATTTTGTATAAACCATCGCAGACTTTTGAAGACATGTGACATCTACCAACCCGCACTGGGCCCGTGTGGTGGATTACGGCCCACTCCCTCTCACAGAGAGGAGGCCTGTGTCACAGCAGTGGGAACATTATAGGCTGATTGTGCTGTTCAGCATGACTGTTCAATTGTAGGAGCTTCCAGACATGCACTGCGTTATCCATAGTTGAGACCGATCGAAACCAGAATAGCTGCACCTCCATCTATGATTGACGTAAACGATTAAGGGATTGTTTCTATACAGGTCTACATGCTACTTCCTCCATTAGCTGATAATATCATAGTTCTGGCTTCAGTCATTCACTCACTCATTCATATATTCTCGTTCACTCTGACGTATTATCAGGTCTATATTTAGGAACAAATGATCGGAGATATTATTATGCAAGACTTGCGGATGAATATGAAATGCCATTTCAAAGGTCAGGAGTTCAAATTGTAAACGAATGAACTATTGACACTCCCCTTGTGAAATTTTAAAGTATTTGAAAGATGTTTGTCCGTTCTGTGTAGCGATAAAAATGTTCTCAAACTTGGAAGAGACTGAAACAGTTTATGGTCATCCTCAGCCTTTTTCAAACTACTGCAAGCATGACTTTATTTACTTTTTTTAAAATTGTGAAATCATAATATGACTTCTCCCGCTCTGGGCGGAGCGGAAAACCGTGTCAGACTTTTACTGTCTAAAACCCACCCATGTTCCTTCAGTTGCCTATTGCCAAGGTCCCGGTATCCCTTTCGGACTTTCCCGCAACCCTGGCAGGCATCGGTCCTAGCGGACCCCGCCGATTGTGCTGACACCGCTTTGAGGCGCGCATGGAACACAACGCGCCATCGACCTGGGCCTGGTCCTTATCGGACGGCGAGCTAACTGCAACCATGCCTAAATCCTGATTTGAATGACCTAATGTAATACAATAACAACATAACATAAAGGGCTAGGCAGAGGTGGCACCCACGTTTCGCCAGTTATGTTTAAGTCCCATGTAATAGGGGGCGAGCTTATTGCCCTCAACCGAGCACAAATGCAGTCTCTGGGTTGCCACTGAGAAATTCCAGATAGAAAAACCCAACAACACTTTGTGGACATATTTGACAATTTGGTATGTCCTATCTATTTCTTTAAGAATTAATTATGTAATCAATCAAATTATTTAATTTATTTATTTATTGCATTTTCAATGTTAGAAAAGGCTAGGCAGATGATGATACCATTATTCTATTGTATCATCATCTGCCTAGCCTTTTCCCAACTATGTTGAGGTCGGCTTCCAGTCTAACCCGATGCATATAGTATTTTACATGGAGCGACTGCCTATCTGACCTCCACAACCCAGCAACTGGGTAATACGATACCCGTTGGTAAGACTGGTTGTCAGACTTTCGGGCTTAGAATGACCCGTAACGACAAAGATCCACAAATGACAGCCGGGACCAACGGCTTAACGTGCTGTCACCCATCCACGGACCAACCCGGGTAAGCGTAGCTTAACCTGATGGATCGTGCGGCTGTTAATACTTAGCCACGAGCTCCTCCAATGTTAAAGAATACTGTTATATTTTGTTAATTCTATAAACATGTATTCATATTTGCACACCATGACATAATTATGGTATGGTATGGTAAACTTGTAAGCACAATTCCAAGTACCTACTTATAACACCTTGCATGCATTGTATTGTATGTACACACATGTTTGAGCAAATAAAGTTATCAGAATCTGAATCTGGAATTCGGTTAAATTAAAACATCCACACAGTTTAGACAAAATACCAATCCCTCTTCAAAACCGCGTTGATGTTTAATATTGGCAAAGATACAAGAATCCCACCATTAACCAATAACGATCGGTAAGCCATAAGGAATTTGGCAAAATTGCCTCTTTCATTTATTTACATATAAAAACTAAAATCATTCAGGGACACAAGCCACTTTCCCAAATTATTTTCCGTTCTGCTGCCCCGTTTCACCTCGCGGTTTAGACGTCAAAAAAACGAATTAATATTCGTTATTTTAGGTCACCATGTACCTTTATCATAAAGAAGGACAGCAGATATTGCCGTCGCTTCAAACCTGGATAATATTTGGGCCGACATGTCCACCCCCCTGATTTCGCGTGCCGGTGCCACGTCGACCATTATGCACGAATCGAGGGAGTGTCTGTGTTTTTCGTGACCTGTGTCGTGTGCCAGATTGTTTAGAAGGCCTAAATAGTTCGTTTCGTTTAATTTGCTGAAATGACTCTCAATTTCAACAGACCTTGAAACAGATTGGCTCAAAAAAGTCGGGAGGTGTCGTGTGACAACCGGTAAGAATGAAGTTATTATATCTTTTTCGGCGTTACGTGAAAATTTCTTCTTCGTTCCAAAAATAAAAGAACTATGCAAAGAGAGAAAGTTGTACGTTGAAAAAGATCGTGGACGATGTATCTATATATATGTATATATGATCGTGACTATACACAGGCAAAATGAAGGACAGTGATATACCATAACTCGTTCTTCATGTTGCCAGTATTCTATACTGAATAGATACTAAAATTCGCTATACAGCCCAGAATCTGTTACTGCTGTGAACACTTTCGTTTTTCGTCCACAGCTATTTCTTTCCTTGGCTTATAAATGGGACTTCTGTCTTTGTACATAAGTTCGTCAACGAACTATCGATTGCACCCGACTCGGCTTGTGTTCAATTCAGACATTCCTACTGATTTATAAATGGCTTTCGTGAAGGCTAGCTTATTAACGATTGATCGTTTCACTCAGTAGAAGGTCTAGGCGGTATTTTAAGTAATTAATGATTAGGTTACCTTTGTTATTGAGCGTCTTGTCCTTGAACTAGCACAAAAGCAAACGCACACACTTATGGGCCTAACACTGACGATTTACCAGCGTGTTACCGGCGAGGTGATTATTTAACATGCTAGGTGCGTATGCGTAGCGAACACGCCACATGTACGAAAGGTATTCACCGTGTTTTCGAAACGAGAGCGATTGACATTTAAACAAGAGAGAGCGAGTGTACAATATTTTGAAAACGCAGAGAACACTAAGCGTGGTCGCGGCTAGCTCGCATGGCCCTCTCTGAGAACACGTTCACAAATTGACTCGCTAAAAACACGCTGGCAAATCTCTTAGGTGCTCAGTTAAGAACCCGCGTGAACAACACACGCTCAAATAGGCTATGTAAGGGAAAAATCGAATCTAAAAAAAAAAAAAAACTTAATTTTCTGACCTATTTCCAAGTATTTTGTGGTTGACTTCTAGTCTGACCTAACTGATCATATACACGAGCGACACGGGTAACTGCAGCCGCCGACATGCGTCGAGGGCAGCAGTCGACACTCCTCGATAGCTGCAGGTGCCTCTGCCGTTAACGCGTGCCGTGTGTATAAGCACTAATAGGTTAGTTATTTCAACCTTTTCAGGGAACGACGGAAGAATAGACAAAATGACAGATTGTGATTGTTTATCTGTCATTTTGTCTATTCTTCCGTCGTCCAAAATCCATTTTTTGTGGCCATGCTACACGTGCAGGAACTAAATGGTACTGTTTGACTAAACTGTGGACTTTGTAGCTTATAAGAAGGAATAACTTACAATAGAACCAAAGACACATAGTTACATCAAAACAATCATCTAATATTTCAAGACAGCACTATACAAGGGTACAATATTGACAGCGGCAAAACCCCACAGTTTACAAGCCACCTCCGACTTACATTATTGTAACGCACTCTCGTATCAAAATAAACACGCCCTTTATCGATAAAAATAATGAAAATATTGATGGCTGCGGAAACATTCCAGGGCATATTGGTTGACCCACGATATATCGTACCTGTTGTTAAAAACCATCGATGGATATTGCAAAACCAAGGAAATTGTTGATCAATTACAGACCTTAATGTAAAAAAAGTGTAAAATCGAATCATCATCATCATTCTAGCCGAATGACGTCCACTGCTGGACGTAGGCCTCCCAAGCACCGCCACTTCGACCGGTTCTGTGTTTCCCGCATCCAGCGGATTACTGATCAAATCAATCAAAGTAATTTAAATAAACTATACCCCATTTGAAATAAGATTAGACATTAACACAAACCCTTTTACAGCCCGTTCAACCGATTTTGACTTCTATGCCGTTGGCATAAGGATAGCATTAAAAGCAAAAAAAGTTACACAATACCAACTATCTACTGCGGCTGCCATTTGTCATGCCACCAACGCAATAGAATTCAAAATCGGTTGAACGGAATGTAAAAAAGGCTTAACTATACGTCTAATCGTATTTCAAATGGAGTATAGGCTGAGGATCACCATTTTTTAATGATGAAATTACGATAGACAGTTCCCCAAAACCACTCTTCTCCACTTCCTAGTGCTTTAGCTGGGAATAAGTACCGCAGATGATCTTCATGTCCCCGTAGTGACGCTGATAGGTACTATGTATATCCTTCTTCCTCAACATGTTGTTTGGCAGCCAACATGTTTTAAGAAGAAAAAATAAATAATGCCCTCAGTCAGGTAAATTAAGTGTTAACACATTTTAATACACTATGTCATTTTGCCATTACATACAAATAATCAACTTACAGTTAAACATAATTTCAAGAATGACAGTCAGTTGTTATACTGGCAATGTAAGTTGGTAGTCAATTTGATAAACAATGAATTTACAATCAATTTGTTAACATCATATTTGGTCCCCTTAACGCACTATGGAATATCCTCATAGCCTAACAATAAATAAATAACTATTGTTTGAATGAAATCAAATGATAAAATTATGCGGTAAGACTAGAAGCCTACGCCAACATAGTTGGGAAAAGGCTAGGCAGATGATGATGAAGACACCTATTAGTATGATTTATGACCTAAGATAAAGTGGGCATTATGTACCTACCACTTAGCATGACCACAATAGAAACAGGTTTTGTCGACGGAAGAATAGTCAAAATGACAGATAAACAATCACAAGCTGTCATTTTGTCTAGATCACAGATTGTGATTGTTTCTCTGTCATTTTGTCTATTCTTCCGTCGACAAAATCCGTAGAAAACCGCTGCGTGCTGGTGGTATGCCAGGGGAATCGACCAATGGTACAGTTCTTAACAGAATGCACTCAATTTTATCAGCCACTCGTGTACAGTCTTGAACGCAAGTGCGTACTTCCCGTGAGTTCACGTCTTTCTTCTCAAGTATTTCGTGAAAAGGCTCAAGTTATACGTACTCTCATGTGTTTGAAAATCGATAAGGTGGTGATTTATATAGATAAGGTTTTATTACTTAAATGTACCTTCTCTCAAAGCAAATGACGACACTGTTGGCGCAGTGGCTGAGCGATGGACTGCTGCGCAACGTGTCGTGGGTTCGATTCCCGCACGGAACAAATATTTGTATGATCTGCAAGTAGTTGTTCCGGGTCTGGGTGTTTAGTGTATGTGAGTTTCTATGTTTGTAAACGCACCCACGATACACGAAGAAATTCCTAGTGTGGGGCAACGTTTAAAAAAAAAAAAAAAAAAATATGTAAATGTACCATTTTATTTGCTATGAGAACATACTATTTAGACAAATATTTTATACAATGTACAATCTAACAATAAATCAGATTACTATAACTAATTAATTATACAAATAAATACAAAAACAAAAGGACAAACGTGTCGAAGTACTCGTCCGCAGTGCCCAGAAGACTGGCAGCATTGCCACGTTGAATGGCAATGCTAAATCTTTGGCCAAAGAACGAGGCAGTCCACGTAAACTGTCGACCAGTCTAGTCGGCGAGAAATCGTTACCTTTTTCAGTCAATACTCTGTTTGAGCGTAATTAGTTCTTTAACAGTATCAATAATAGGATTCAACATTCGATTTATTTATAGAATTCACAGCTCTGAAACAAATATTGTATGATGTGTCGTTACAACTTCAAGTTGAACTCTTCATTCATGGCTTTTTACAATTATGCCAATATCAGTGTCTTAAGATAGAACAAATAATCATAAACCCAACAGCCGGTATATTCGGTAACAATCTCACTTAACATGTGAAGTGAACTGTCAATGCCTTGCATTAGGTGGAATGACAGCTTACTTCATCTTTTTTTTTTGTGGGTTGGAAATCTTCAAATAACTTCTCCCGCTTCTTATTATTACCTATTTAGGTACTGATTTATTTTCAATTTTCTAAATTACCATCTTTGAGCAACCTGTACTTAAAGAACTGTAGCGAAGAGGTCATTTGCCGGGTTCACCGATCATAAATGTAGGCAAATAGAAGGAAAGCCGCGCAATTTCTTAGAAATTATGCCGCCGACAAAGAATCGGCCGATAGAACGTAAGCCAGCTGGTACGTAGCTTCATGAATAAATCTTTTACACAGAGTGACCTCAATTTTGGTTATTTTTTTATTATTTAGTTTGTTTGAAAATTTAAATTTTTCAATTGCCAATTATTTTATTTTATTATATTTTTTATGTACTGGCCACTAGCCCTACCCGAGTTTTAAATTAATGTCGCCATTGTAGCGGCACGTTGTATAAGTAAAGTTGTCGTATCCATAATGTAATCTACTGTAATAAATATAGAACGAGAAATGTAACTTGGGTTAACATTTTACTGTTTTTTTCTCCTTACCAACTGCAGTATCGTAATTAAAGGGTCAAACATCACACGCGGGTCACCGGTTGAGATAAAACTCAATACGTGGATGCTGATAAGAGGAGGTAATTACTTGTATTGTGTAATAAAACTTACGTAAATATTTGTCATCGTCTTCATTGGTTTAGGTTTCGTTTTGTCGTTTCAGCCTACCCCCATGGGGTTATGGAAGTGTGTGTCAGAATACAACCGCTGCGGTCTTTATTTAAAAAAAAATCGCAGCATTATGCTGAGACAGGACCCTTTTTGGTGACGCACAGGTGTTTTTTTTTTGTATAAGTATTATTTTTGCCATTCATTTTTTTTGTTTGTTTGTATTTCCTGTGCGTGTCCCAATACAATATTATTCTTTCATTCGGTTTTTCTTTCTTCTTCTATCTACATAGGTTTCTTATTCACTATTACCTACTGAGCAATATGTTACCTAACCATGCTTAACATAACAAATCATAACCTAAACAGCAACATTACCATATACCTATGAATTGTAAAACCAATCACGTAGTTCTATGTGGTTCCCGAGTTATAAATGCACTGATCAGATACACATAGAGGCGTCTTGTTTACATACATACATTTACACAATCCATATTAATTAATAGGTAGAAAAAACTCAACTTCTTCTCTTCTTGCTTCTGCTCCCTGCCTCGATGCTTACTCCTAGAGATGGGTTGTAACAGGTTACACACGATATCTGTTATCACTGTTACTGTGACAAAAAAAATGCAGATCCAAATATCTGTTATTAAATCACAGCCTGTTATTTTTGTACGGACGATAAATACGTATTTAAATCTCAATTGAATATCTTCATTATTTCTTTTTGATCGTATCCGAAGTTTTAACAGTAACAGCCGCGGTAAAATTCTTGAGGATCTGTTATTTTAAGTAACAGATAATGTTTTATTGTTATAATATCTGTTATTCCTATCTGTGACAATAAATACGCCTCACTCCTACTTACTCCACAGTTTTTTTAAATTGCCAATGACTTTAGGAATATAGGCTGGACACCTTATATTCCCTATATCTTTGCAATTTCGAAAAACCCAGCCGTATGTATTCCTTATTTGCATTATAAAAGGTTAAACATTTTAATATTTTAGCTTTAAGGGGCTGGGCGTTGATGAGTCAGTGAGACAGGAATTTTCCTTTTTAAGGTTCTGTACCCAAAGGGTTCCGATAATTAATACATGATGAATTTACTTTATGAAAATAGAGCTTTAGGTTTTACACATACTTCTTTCCGTGTCGAACTTACCTTTGTGGTGAATGGACAATATCCCTCCTACGGAACCCTATTTCTAAGCCTCCACTGTCGGTTCGTCTGTCAGCAGACTGTATCTCATGAACTGTAATAGGTAGATAGTTGAAATTTTCACAGATTGTCTATTTCTATTGCCGCTATAACAAAAATCAATAAAGTTAATAATCAAAGAAAAGTGTTTTTTTCGGCGTTTTCTGCTCGATCTTTATACGCTACGGAAGCCTTTATGTGTGAGTCCGACTCGCACTTGGGCAGTTCTTAAAAACCTATTGATTGATTTAGTGAAGGACTGAACAGAACTCTTAGATATCTAAGCCAAAGACTTAATCCCACTTAAGCCAGTCTCACAATCCCACATACTCCTGACCCGTCCAATTGTGTCCACTTGTATATAGAATTATTGTTTTTAATTGAAACGACAATGAATACTTCGTTTTACATCACACATTGTAAAGTGTTATCAAGAGGCACCTTGTTGATTATATTAAAGTCATATGATGTGCATATCATATATCATTATCATGGCTTTGTAAGTAGAATTTATGCAATAAATAATGGCAGTTGTGCTCTTGACAGTATGGTTCTCCTTGCATATGATGGCCATATTATACGAGTATTTTCCCCACGTATATGCCATCTCCAGTGCTCTCCCTAAATAACAATCTGCCTAGCCTATTCTCAACTTAATTTGTTATTTTGATTTAATTTTTTTTATTAAAAATAAATATAATTAAAAAATAAAGTAACTAACCACAAAAACGAAAAACAACTAAAAATATAATAATAACTTATATTATTAAAAAAATAATTAATAAATTAAAATTAAAATTAATCAATTAATTTGTTGGGGTCGGCTTCCAGTCTAACCGGATGCAGCTGAATACCAGTATTCTACATGGAGCGACTGCCTATCTGACTTCCACAACCCAGTAACTGGGTAACACGATACCCCTTGGTAAGACTGGTTGTCAGACTTTCGAACTGCCAAAGATCTACGAATGACAGCCGGGACCAACGGCTTGACGTCCTTACCGTGCCACGTATTCAAGCAATGAATTCGTAAATAAATCCAGACAATTTACTAGTGCAGACTAACTACAACTATACATAAGTGACTTGGTTACCCCTTTCTCCATTCCCTGTGGCCCATGGCTCTGCTTAATAGGTATCTGTCGAGTATACAATCACGCAAATATGATATTATCGGAGCTGTAACGCTGTTCTGTCTTCTTTGAGAACCGCTTTCAGTATAAATTCAAGCTACACGATACACATCATGTACTTTCGTTTTTTGCTAGACATTCTACTGTATCATCTCACTTTCTAAATTCATCAATTTGTACATAAAATCTAGATAAAACGCGAGATTATAATCTAGTAATAATAAAGCTGGAGAGTTTGTTTGTTTGTTTGAACACGCTAATGTTCTTTTTGGCATCTGATAGCCCAATCCCTGAGGATATAGGCTATATAATATCATGCTAGGACCCTTAGGAGCTGGATAAAATTAAAATTTCAGAAAGAACGCTAAGGCAAAACGATGTAATAGGCGATGCGATGCGACGGGCTGGATCGGGGCACAGTATATATAAGTAACAGTATTATAATATAATCATAGAAAACTGCCGAAACGACCCGTTTCGAAATCTCAGTGTATCTCAGTACGCTGCAGTTATGCACGGTTGCGGAAGGTTTATATACCGAGCGGCCGTCACTGCCGAGATATAATACTGCTACTTTATTATACTGTAGCTGGGGAACAAAAAATTTCACGCAGCCGAAGTCGCAGGCAGAAACTAGTCAATTATAAAGTTTACGCTCCGGAGAAAGTTTATTACTAACATTTTAACAACGTTCGCTTTATATCCATTATCGTGATAAGAACATAATAGTGCTTATAGTAATGCCTTTTATTATGACCACACGTGCCCACTTAGGAAACAATACATAATTATATTATAATGAAACTTGGAATAACTTTAAACATTAGGTACCCATATTGGATGAGGAGCTCGGGGCTAAGTAATAACGGCCTTGCGGGTCGATCCATCACGTTTGCCGAGGTTGGTCCGTGGATGGGTGACCATCTTTACATACCGAGACTCCTCCGTGACTCGGAAAGCACGTTAAGCCGTTGGTCCCGGCTGTCATTCGTGGATCTTTGACAGTCTTACCAAGGGGTATCGCATTACCCAGTTACGGATTGTGAAGGTCAGATGGGCAGTCGCTCTATGTAAAATACTGGTATTCAGCTGCATCCGATCAAACTGGAAGCCGACCCCAACATAGTTGGGAAAAGTCTAGGCAGATTGATTTCGGAACCGATCACAGTGTCATGCGGCGTATGAACGCAGTGTGATTCTAAAACTACCTGAATAAAAAAAACTTTATACAAAAAAAACAACCGACTTCCAAAAAAAACACAAAAAAACTGAAAAATAACTTTAATTTCGGAAGTCGGTGTTTTTACTTTTCAATTTTCGTTTTTTGCTACCGACTTCCGAAATTAAAGTTATTGTTCACTTTTTTTGTTTTTTTGTAAAAAGTTTTTATTTTTATCTTTTTAGTTGTAGTACCTACCCCACACAAATTTGAATACCACTACCTGCTATGTAAATAACAGTGACGGACTCAATCAATATATCATCTACATACACTAAGTGGGAAATAATACGTAATATTGAAGCTAACTACGCAAGCAAAGTTAATAAAATTTATATGGGACCACCTCTGAAGCATGACCTACCAAACAAAAAAAGAATCATCAAAATCGATTCATAATTGGCGGAGAAATCGAGTAACATACAAACAAAAAAAAAAAAAAACATACAGACGAATTGAGAACCTCCTCCTTTTTGAAGAAGTCGGTTAAAAACTGTAAAAGATCTTTTATATTTATATATTATAGACTCTTCGTCTCATAATAGCCAGCATATGATACCGATATAAAGAAGAAAGCTATAAAACAGGAGGAGCCAACCATAACGTTTACGTTTACGTTATTCGTGAAGGCGCGGCCTCCAATAAAATGCAGATAAATTGTAATTGATCGCCGATATTCGGTTATATTGCGATGTTCGTGAACCTTGACGTTGGGAGGGTTATTGTTAGCTTATAACTGCTTTATAGCTGTTTTGTTATCTATTATCCCTTTAAGGGCTTAAACTACCGCAGCTCAAATTCACTTTCTAACTCGCTCGCACCATACTACTCGCCTCGAAGCCTCGAATAGTTTAGGTAATTGCTTTTACTGTGAATATAAAGGTATAAAAAAAACATAAGACCTGCTTTATAATTAGTTCAGTTATTATGCAAAGTTTCATGATCTAATTTGAAGTATTTTTTAAATACCTTCGTTTTATAGTTCGGTTTAGAGGCAACTTTGGATTTTTTTTCTATATATAATTTTTTATGTAATCGTATTTTCGTCAAAACCCTGCATCGATCCTCAACTTTAACATATATTTATTTCAAAATTAATGCTGCAGAATTTTCGGCTTATCGGAGGATCATGCTAAGCAATCGCCGTGAAAACTTAGGCTTATATCTCAATAGGCTTATATCATGGTGGTGCAACCATGGTCGCGCTGCTTGCAAAATATTCCCTCACAGGTTTATCGTATACTAGCTTTTGGATGCCGGATATCTTCCCACGGGAACGTATTACCGGGATCCTTAAGAAATGCTGAACTTCCTACCAAACCACTGAATGGACTTTGGATTCGACAAAATTTGGCAAGGTGATCGATGGCACCCGGGGGAAGGACATAGGCTTTTTACCAACATACCGCGCAGGCGATGCATCGGGCGGTAGCTAGTATTTTATATATTCTAAAGTTAACTCAACTCTATGTGGTTAATGAGCAAAAGGTATACGAGATGCCCTAGAATTTCTATATATGCAAGAATATGCAAAACTAAATGCGCAAATTAAAAAAAAATGCAGCCTTGTCATTTTCAAGGCTCTTTATTACCCTTTACATGTAGATTTCAAGGTTTCAGTATAATTAGAAGTTATTAGTTCCCACTTAGGGTGGCCATACCAAGCACTCTTCCATTAGTTTTAACGAATATCTGGTCGCATTTTATTGGAAGTAACATTTTATTCGCAATGTGCTAATTTATTCTCAAGGCTGAATACAGACTGCTTTTTAAAAAGCAGTCTTAGTAATAGGGTGCCAAACGGAACCCTATTACTAAGCCTTCGATAAACTACCGCGGTCTAAAAATGTTTATCAGTTTTCAAATTAGATTCTTTACCACACTGTGTGCAGTAAAGTCTAAAATCACCTAATGCTCGGTTCCTATAAACAAAAACGAGTCGTTTTGCTTACCAATGCTAGCTTTTTTTATTGCCAAACTGGGCATATAAATAGCTAATTCATGAGCTAATTTTACGTGGAATATCTACTTCCATATGAGAGGGTCTACTATGCAAAGCTATGAGGTCTTTGCTTCATTATTGGTAAAGATACAAGAGTCTTAAGTTTAACCAATAACGGTCCGTAAATTATAGGAATCGGCCATAAACCTCACGTATTGTTGACACATTTCCATAGCGACATTAACAAAGAAAATAGGTCTGAATTTTGAATCATCGACCTTGTGTCATAGATGTGTGCATGCAATTATAAGCCTTAAGGTGGTAAACATTCTCAGACCACGACCGTACGTCTATCGGTCAGCGAGCTTTAGCGCTTTAGCCGGTCTCAGGAACCGTAATAGGTTGAACACAGACAGTTGAAATTTTCACAGATTGTGTATTTCTATTGCTGCTATATCAATTAAAAAAGTTAAGGGTGTCTCCGTACAAAAAGCTTTTTTTTTCGGAGTGTTGCTAAATATTGTACGGTGGTACGGAACCCTATGTGTGCGTAGTCCGACTCGCACTCGGTGTATTGAAATGACGTACGTAACAGTTGGTCGTGATTTTATTTTATTGGCGGGAATTGAATACATTTATTGCTTGACATTGGTAAGGCAATGAATGTTTGCAGTCCGGATGATGACTGCTCCTTGACAAATGTCTTTGACGAGGCTTTGAAGTTCTTCCTCACCGTGTGGCGTTTCTAGTCAAATCATTAGGAAGGGTTTGATAGAGACGCATTTTCCGTTGACCCTACCTTTGTGAGCCCGATTGGTATCGATTATTTAAAATCCAAAACATCAATGTCAATCTCACCAAATTGTATTGATTTTTAAATAAAGAATCCCATATTACGTATTTGCTTAACTTATTTCACTTTACATTTACAGCATTACGGCGCAGGAATAAGGCATATTTCTTTTCAGCAAAAAAATCTACTGCCTTACATCTCTTAGTTATACTTTCTTTTCTGTCTCCCACAGTTAAACCCCCACGTCAACGACTTCCAACGTCGTTACGTCAGCGAGGTCCGACGCTGCAGTGAAATGGAACGCAAGTTGCGATGGGTAGCGGGTGAACTACCTGAGCCACCTCCCCCTCCGAAACCTGACCGCTGCAGTCTTAGCCCCAGGGAGATCAACATACTAGAGGTACGTGGGTCTATAAGTGTCCATAAGTGAGTGACATGGGTTGTGGGTGAGCTGCCTGAACCACCTCACCCATCGAAACCTGACCGCTGCAGTCTTAGCCCCAGGGAGATCAACATACTAGAGGTACGTGGGTCTATAAGTGTCCATAAGTGAGTGACATGGGTTGTGGGTGAGCTGCCTGAACCACCTCCCCCATCGAAACCTGACCGCTGCAGTCTTAGCCCCAGGGAGATCAACATACTAGAGGTACGTGGGTCTATAAGTGTCCATAAGTGAGTGACATGGGTTGTGGGTGAGCTGCCTGAACCACCTCCCCCATCGAAACCTGACCGCTTCAGTCTTAGCCCCAGGGAGATCAACATAATAGAGGTACGTGGTTCTATAAGTGTCCACAAGTGAGTGAGATGGGTTGTGGGTGAGCTGCCTGAACCACCTCACCCATCGAAACCTGACCGCTGCAGTCTTAGCCTCAGGGAGATCAACATACTAGAGGTACGTGGGTCTATAAGTATCCATAAGTGAGTGAGATGGCACGCATGCTGCGATGGGTTGCCTCCTCCGTGCCTCGGAAAGCCGTTGGTCCCGCCTGTCATTGGTGATTTGACAATCGTTACGGGAAGTCAGAAGCCCGAAAGTCTGACAACCAGTCTTACCAAGGGGTATCATATTACCAGTTACTGGGTGTTGGAGGTCAGTTAGGTAGTCGCTCCATGTAAAAGACTGGTATTCAGCTGCATCCAGTTAGACTGGAATCCGACCCCAACATAGTTGGGAAAAGGCTAGACAGATTGAGATATAGATAATTCAGTTACAATTTACCTACACGAACCGCCTCCAATAAATTAGGACGACGACAGACATACGAAGAACGATTGTTGATAGCTTCTTAGAGAAGAATACTAAATAACTACTGAAAAAAAACATGCCAGTGTCATTAAGAGTAAGATTAATAGTGATGTACGACGTAAGAACAACACTATTAATCCAGCTTACGCACACCAGCATCTGTTTAATAATTATTGCCCGACCAGACACCATAATACTACTACTATAAATACGATGCTCAGATGTATGTTTGTTACTCAATAGCGCCGTAACGGCTGAACAGGTTCTCATGAAATTTAGTACAGAGGTGGGATGTTGAAACTTTTCGTCTTGTGAAACAAAATACTAAGAAATTAATAGGTTTGTGGGTGGACTCAATGCAGTGGTTGGGCAAGTGGTTTATGGGTCAAGGGTTCGGTTCCCACAATGATCATAAAAACTAGTACTGTAGGCTTAGGCTAGGCTTAATGCATTTAGATCACAGCTTCAATGTGAGCTCTAAACACATAAAGATTTGTGTTGTAAAATCTTATTGTGCGGCGTAATCAATGGCGTAATCCTAACTTTATTTATTTTATTTATTTATTTTAACTTAAACATACATAGTTCTTAACCAAACAAGTAAAGAAATAAAATAGTAACTATAGTTTGTTTTTTAATCTCGTAGACTAATTTGACATTTCAAGTGATTGCTCTTTGTTTAAAACCTGCACCTGTCAAATTAGTCTACGAGACTATAAGAGAAGACTTGTGACAGTTTTAAAAGCGGGTCCCAAATTAGGCACAGTCTATATCTTGGTTCCCAAATTCAACAATAACTTATTAATTGAACGTGTTCTGCTGGCGCAATATTAAATCAATTATTTCATTACATAAATTAACAAAACAAAAATGTTAGTTCAAAGAAACAAATAGATTACACAACTAATATTATAAATGCGAAAGTGAGCTGGTTTGTTTGTTACGCTTTCACGCTAAAACGGCTAAACGGATTTGGATGAAATTTCGCACAAGGGTAGACCTTAAACTCGAGAAGGACAGAGGCTACTTTTCATCCTGGATCGCAGACGAAGCGGCCGGCAATAGCTAGTTTTTTTTTAAATATATAACCCTTCCTTGGCAGTCGGGTAAAAAAAACAGATGAAAAAGAATTTTCATCAAATCGTGTTAGTTACTTCAATTACGTCTTACAATTTCCCGTAAAATCGGACTTTTCCATCCACACTCATTTAAAATATTTACTCCGTAATTACTAAACATAACAGAATTTTTAGTCTCAGTATATAATAAATAACTCTATTAATCCACACACATCTGTGAAAAAATTATTAGCGGCAAGGTTACGCCAATTAGATCCCTCCACCAGCGCAGGCGCAGGATATATTTGTAGCGGGGATCGCAGGACCGAGTTATTGTAATTTATGAGTTACCATGACATCATGTTGTAGTTGTCTGAGGATGTCGTAATAGGCGGTTAAGGATGGATGGATGAATGGATGGTAGCATCCGACTGTGTGGTAATGACTTTATACTGTGCGTAGAGGTGTTAAAATGGGTTGGCAGTTACTCGTAGTGGATTTGGTTGTCGCTTTTAGATCATGGTGTTAGTTAGTTTATAGTAACTCGCCCGCGTGAACCCAAATGCTTTTTCTAAAATACAAGTAGCCTTAGTTACTCGTTATAACATCAGCTATCTGTGAATAAAGTCCCGTCAAAATCGGTCCAGCCGTTTTGGAGATTAACCGGAACATACAGACAGACAGAGAGACAAAAAATAAATCGTTTTTTGTTATAAGTTCCGTATATATTTTCATATGCATTTACTAATAAAAAGCTGATATTTTGACATTACAAACAGACATTTAAATTTTATTTATTTAGATACTGTTTTCACTATGTTCTACCTCAAATCTTAAAAGCTGTCTAGTAATTTGAAAGAAGTATTTCTAGTATTTCGTAATAATAGTATACTTTCTAATATTCTGGCTATCCAAGTAAATTCTCTGAAATCTGTGGCATATTAAAAATAGAAATTCCATAGAAAATTTTATAAATGGATTTAACAGCTAAGCTACATGTTCAATGCTGCATCAGAACATGAACGTTATTGTAATTGTAATTGACAGAGAGATCTGCTTAAATTATAAAATGTCGTAGACATAATAAAACATTCTCTAGAATAACAAACGAAAATTCCTACATCGATCAATGCATTGCAATAACTTAAAGTGGTCATTAATACTAAGATTTTACTATTTGTTACGAGTTCCATGAAATTCATTTGTGTGACCATTACTATTTAATGGCCTCTACAAATGTGCCAACAGTTATCAACATCATATTCCACGGAACCATTTTGTTTTACAATTTGTTCTGAAAGCATATCGAAACATTCAGATTTCCATTAATATTCTAACAGTACCTACCTTGTGGAAAGAGTCGAATTTGAAATGGCTTGCGATCGTCATTTGTCTGTTTTTGTTGCTAAGAAAATTTCCCATGAAAATCTCATTGTGTCCGAAAGTCCAGTACTGTCCTCCTGAACTAACAAAAACGAATTTCAGTAGCCAATATTATTCTGCCAATAGTGGATTATAATTCCAATACTCTTTCTAACCGTTCAGCCTTGATAAACGTAAACAATTATAATACATTTCTGTGTTTTTCAACGTTTTCCCGTACAGCAAAATAAATTCTTACCAGTCATTTTGTATGTTCCAGGAAAGAATCGACTTCATCGAAGGTGAAATCCAAGAGATAACTCGCAATGCACGAAACCTGAAGAGCGACTACCTTTCCCTAATAGAGCTGAAAACATTGATAGAAAAAATGCAGACTTTCTTCCAAGATCACAGCGCACAGCGGAAGATATCGGCGTCAGTACAGATATACAACAATGATGCGGTGTTGGGACATCTTGGATTCATCGCTGGCGTGGTGACGACAGCCAGGATACCAGCATTCGAGAAGATGCTGTGGAGAATATCGCATGGGAATATATTCTTCAAGCAAGCGCAGATTGATGAGCCTTTGAAGGATCCTATTACGGTAAGGTACTTGACAATAACTATAGATATAAATAAAGAAAGAAAAATAAGTTTATTTGTCACAGAAACACGTACATACAAAAAGAAAATTTACTCGAGTAACAGAACAATAAAACACAATAGATCTAAATATAATCACGAGCACAAAACAGTGTGTAGTCACTGAACTGGGTGCCCTTTTTTTTCTGGTTGGGGTATTATCAAATATTAACTTCTCCCGCTCTGGGCGGAGCGGGAGTGCGTGTTAGACTCTTACTGGCTAAAACCCACCCGTATTCCTTCAGTTGCCAGAGGCCACGGTATCCCTTTCGGACTTTCTCGCGACAGGAAACCTCCCCGTGTTCCTGTGGGTTGGAGTTCCTTTATGGGTGAGTTCGGGGGGAAAGCCAGTCTCCGGAACGGTGCACCCTGGGGTACGGGCAATGTTCCCCCAGTAGGCACTGTGTGCCAAAGGGGTCTCGTTGCCCGTACGCAAATATCCTGTCGGAGGAAAGCTCCAACGTGTACTCTAAGAGGGCACACGTTGAGCAGCGTTGGAGTGGGAGCGGGCTCGGCGTGCACTAACTCTGCCGTCGGGCAGGCAGTAGGAAGTCCTCTCCTTCTGACCTGGGTTCCCTGGATGTGCATTTTATCAACACTCGTGGATGATTTTTATTTAAAGGCCATTTTACTTTCCGGTGTTGCTGTCTGTAAATTCAGACTAAAATTGTCAGTACCCAGTTGTGAATGTGGTAGTTGATAGTATCTTTGATTTTTGCGCATTAGATCCACATTGCAAAGTTATTTAAAAGCCCATTCATTCGACTAGGATTGATAAGTTTCAAGTAATTTAAAGTTCTACATTTCCTTCTCCGTAGTTTCGATTACCCAAATATTATTTTCATACATGAGAAACGAATAGTTGTATTGATTCTTTTCGGATTTGACGTGCTTTGAAAAGGTCGGGAGTTCAAATCAAGTTCAGGGCTAACCCTCGAACTTTGTGGCAAGCCCACGCATTTAGACGTATATTTAGCTTAGCGACTACGACATCGGTAACCCTTTCCATATAATAATGACACTTACGAGTTGGTAGATAGGTTATATATTGTCTGTTCCGTAGCTACGTCATTATATTGCTTTCAGAGACGTCACAGGTACATAATTATGAAACAATAGGCTGTTCAGTGTAATTATTTTACCTACCTTGTTGGTCTAGTTGGTCTGTGCTCACCAGTAGGGCTTGCGACCACTTGAACAATGACGCAGTCAGGATGCAGGGTGTAAAAAGACCCATCACATTCACACACATGCGCTATTTCGCACTGATGGCTTTCATGCCATCATTCGCAAAAGGACGGGGTCTCTGATATGCAGACTGCGTGGCAGCCGCAATGAAATCTTGAAGACTGTAGCTGATCGGATCTCATGATCTGAATGACTGCCGTAATGAGTGACCTCCAAAGCGGGGGCTTTGGAGGTCACTCATTACGGCAGTCATCTGACTTTCAGGATATTTTGTTTGTACTTTAAATTATTGATTACTAACATAGTTTTAAAAGTAGGTACCAACATAAATATGGATCACTGTGTCTGATATAAATAAATAAATAAAAATAAATTGCCGTCAAGTACGTATTCTGTACATGAAACTAAGTAATATTGCACAAAAATAATGCTGGGAAACGACTTATTTTTTGGTGTGAAAAATCGCTGTTTACGGTATTGCCGAACGGTTCAGGGTTCGTGGGGTTATTTAAAATTAATTCATAACATTTAAAACTTGCTTTCTTTAAAAAACCTCTGAAAAAGTAACTTTGACCTTCAATATCTCCGTAACCTGAAGGATCCCAGGTACGGTCCAGAACAGGAAAAAAACGCAATAACGGGAATAACAAGTGGCTTTCGGCTTCGTTATGTGTCACCTTTTACACCCGTTATATGACTATATCTAGGAATCGAAAGTAATAGCACATAGACTAAATAATATCACAGAATTGAAGGGAAAACTGGCAAAACTTATAGAGACGCCGTTAACTAAATATATTGCCTGCCAATATCGTTGGAATAAAATAGCAAATTATCTATTTTGGTCTATATCGGTTCGCTCCGATACCTCGGAAACATTATGGCACGAATAGCAAGTAAATCTTGCGTTTTATCTTTTGTTCTAGTGTTCAATCTAATAAATAATGGACATTGTTGCTGTGGGAAAGGAATATAGGAAAGTCTGTGGGCTGTTGAGCTTGTTGCTATCTTTGGCAGTTGACACTGGTTGAGGATTGAATAAATAACCCTGTAGCGCCCTAAGTCAACCTTTAGTCGTATACTCAATAGGTACTAAATATTTTATTGCATTCCATAATTCTGTTAAATAGATGGTATAACAAGTAAAAGATCAATTATAATATGGTATATCTCATTGACTGCATACTGCATTTGTTAGAGTGAAATATTGATACCAGATTATCTCGTTGATGTCGTGGACTCGTTGATGTGGTTGTCGGTCGCCAGTGTAATTGCTAGGTTCGATCCCCGGGTCGGGCAAAGTGTAATTGGTTATTTTATAGATGTTATGAAAGTTTTCAAGTTTTTTCAAGTCAGTAGCTGCCCGGAGTCTAGACGAACGAGAATAAATTGAGTTAGAACTCCCAAGTATCGTTTACTTACTTCCGGATTTAATTTATCTTCTTTACCTTGAATACGAAACACCACGTTGCGCTCTAAAACGGGGATTCTAGACGTAGGCAAAAAGGCTGCCAAGCTAAAATGGGACTGGGCGGGTCATGTCAGCCGCATGCATAGCGACCGCTGGGCAACAGTCTGCACGCGGTGGGTGCCTGAAGATGGACGGCGCCGCCGAGGCCGGCCCAGGAAGAGATGACGAGACAATCTAGACGCGTACCGCAAGGGTTGGATCGAGAAGGACCTGAAAAAGGATGTTTGGAAAGATTTGGGGGAGGCCTTTGCTCAGCAGTGGGACAGTGTAGGCTAACATAAAAAGAAAAACTATGGAAACATAGTGCCCTCATCTCTCTCCCATGTACTTATGTGATTCATAAAAAATATTTTTAACCGACTTCTTCAAAAAGGAGGAGGTTCTCAATTCGTCCGTATGGTTTTCTTTTTGTTTTTGTTTTGTATGTTTGTTACCTGATTACTCCGCCAAATATGAATCGATTTTCATGATTCGTTTTTTGTATGGTAGGTCATGCTTCCGAGGTGGACCCATATATTAACTTTGCTTGCGTAGCTTTTGAGTTAGCTTCAATATTACTAATTTTCCCCACTTAGTTTATCTAGACGATGTTTTCATTTACTCCTTCACTGTTATTTACATCAGCTAGTGGTATTCGAATTTGTGTGGGGTAGGTACCACAACAAAAAATTGCAAAATAAAAACTTTTTACAAAAAAAAAACCGACTTCCAAAAAAGCACTCAAAACTGAAAAATAACTTTAATTTCGGAAGTCGGTCGAAAACTGAAAAGCAAAGACACCGACTTCCGAAATTATTAGTTATTTTTCAGGTTTGAGTGCTTTTTTTGGAAGTCGGTTTTTTTTTTATATAAAAAGTTTTTTGAATTGAAAACTTCTTTAGGGCTATAGAATATAGATGACGCTAATATCAGTTTTAAGTTTTCACTTCTATCGGCAGTCCCCATGGCTACCTATATTTTTTTTTTATAAAACCTCATTTCTTTTATCGACCAAAGAACTCCTCCTCACCACTCGTGGACGTAAACCTAAAAACCGGCGGCCATAATGGCGTCGACCTATCTAAATCAAAATTATTCGTTTAATAACATGTATGAAGGCTTCATAAAATGTTCGCTGGCCTCACGTGAGCTGAACACGCAAGCAACATGTTACAAAGAATAATTTTCAGTAGGTACCTATAACATAGTTCGGGCGATGGAAAGTAATCATTAGGGAAAGCTTAATCACTGTTTTTAAAAAGATATTTGGGTTTTTATGGTGTTGGAAAGGTCAACTTTGAAAATGATGATATTCAGTTATAAATCATCTAAAATATACACACCTACTCAGGAAAAAGCTATAATGCTACAGACTATGGAAGGTCAGTAGATCTCCAACACTCCTACAGTTTGAGAGGTGTTCATCTGTACATTTACAAATTAAAGTCGCTTTTCGTGTTTGTCTGTATGTCCGCTTTTGTTCTTCTAAACCACGCAAAGGATTTTGATGACGTTTCCACCATCGTTTAGAGAATCTATTCCGGAAGGTTTATGTTATACACATAAATTTTCCGGAATACGTTGATATTAAAGTTGCATTTAAATAAGAAATATCTAGGTCTTGTCAAGTGGTAAAAATTGTGCGAAGCAGGACCGGGTCGGTAGTAAATTGTTATTTGTTCTTTGCTTTGTCTTGTCTTATTTTTTTTTGAAGTTGGGAAATCATCAAATGACTTCTCCGCTCTGGGCGGAGCGGAAGGGCGTGTCAGATTTTACTGACTAAAACCCACCCGTGTTCCTTCAGCTGCCTGTTGCTAAGGTCCCGGTATCCCTTTCGGAATTACTTTGTCTTGTCTGGTGGCGCTCTTAAAAAAAAACTATATCCAACTGGACCGTTATCTCAATTAACTAATTGATTAATTGTGTCCTTTCCAGTGCTTGGCAAACAATGTTTGTTATGATATTGAAACTCCCTTATCTGCGATTCACAAAAGCATACTACGCATTATACAGAAGCAAATCAATGCGTCTGATTCTAAATCCAATTCTTTTTTCCTAATTATAACAATTTAACAGGCCGATTACCAGGCCTTAAACCAACAAATCTAGTCGCATCTAGGCTGCAATAAAACGCCACAGTATTTTACATGGGAGCCCACAAGTGGCCGGTCGTTAACCCCTGGTTCATATTGATTTTCTAGACGCTGTTACCCATTACAAAGCTTTTATAAGCGTTCTGGGAAAACACTAGAATATGGAACGCGTCAAAACGTCGTTAGGAATAAATCTCTGTCGTTCACGAAATGGGGCAGTGACCTTGTCTTCTGAAAAGTTTGGAAAAGTGATTGATTTACTGGTTTCAGGAGAAGTTTTGACTTTATTCTCTTTGCTTGAGTTCTTTGATTGTTGACCTTTTTAGTAAGATCGGAAGCGACCTGTCTGATGGTATAGATTATCATAGTAATATTACTCGGTAAAAGTTCATCCCTGAACATATAAATTGTAACGATCATAGAAAAACCTCCAGGGTCACTGAGGGCTTGGTAGATAGGCTAATTATTGGTTTTATTTTCAAACATGAGGACACTATTGTACATCCTTTTCATGTACCCCCTTACAAAGGCTCTTTCATAAGACATTTGTAAGGGATGGCTACCTACTATTTTTCAAAGCCTCTCTAAACAAAAACAAAGCCTAGGAAAATTCAACCCACTCCCAAGGGAGCTAATTTAAAGGTACGATCCCTAAAAAGGGTGAAAATTATAGTAGAAACTCACGCAAATTAAAAGGCTAAGGGCTGTCAAGATAAAACATGCATATACGTTATACCAAGGTCAACATAACATAACTGTCCCGATTATAATTCCTATATATTCCCCGTAGTACAATGGCGTACTTCCGTTCACCCTTATTTCGACATTTAGGTCAGTACATAACGGCAAGCCTGACGGCATTTACGTATTATCGGGCATAAATATAACTACGAGTTATAACAAAAACTTTTAACACATCATCAGGTTATAAAGTTTACTGTAGTCTACTGTAGATAAATTATAAATAATTTTATTTTTGTAGGTTAAGGTTTTAAAAAATACTTTTACACGTCAATCATATTTTCAAAAACTTTTAATCTAGACAATAAAAAAAAACAGAAATGAGACCTAGCTAGATCGAATTGTCACCCCCGTAAACCCCTTTATTGCAACTTTCTTCGAAATCGTTAGAGCCGTTTTCGAGAAACGTGATTATAAATATATATACATATTCAAATAAATAATTCAAATTATTAATAAATAGTTGACTTACAAGTCCTCAAAAATATATATACAAATATTGCTCATTTAATAGTAAACGATTTTTTAAATAAGTGAATTCTACGCCATGAATTCTTCCGTTCCGTTCCTAATAATCACAGATATTTAACATTTTTCTAGAGGGAAAATATTTTTTTTAAACATTCGCTTTTACCGGAAGCTATAATTGTAAATGTAAATGATTCTACACTAACAGAAATATTAAAGAAAACACATTTATATTTTACATTTTAACTTAATTTCTGCAGTCAATCTGTCTTGTGCTTTGCTATTGATAAAAATGATCAGGCTCAAATGCCATTAGTCTGACTTTCTTAATTCAAGAATTATATTTCCGGTACACTCTTGAGCACTTTCGGCACTCCACCTCTACAACATTATTATTATATTATATTCTAAACCCGAAAAGGGGTCATTGTACTCATCATTTTGAACAACTTTTTCTATGGGACCAACATTGAAATCGCGAAAAAAAAATCTGCTGTTCCATACATTTTGTCGATTTAAGTGAACACAAATGTAGGGAACAGCAGATATTTTTTTCGCGATTTCAATGTTGGTCCCATAGAAAAAGTTCTTCAAAATGATGAGTACAATGACCCCTTTTCGGGTTTAGCATAAAGAAAAAATAATGTTGTATAGTCTATGGTATGGACTATACCATCGTCTATACCATCGTTGCTGAAAATTTTACTGGGCTATTTTCATAATCGTCATGAAAGAAAAAATATTCTTGAAACAGTTTATTTCTGACTATGCTCATTGAAGGTATTTTCCAGACTGATATACAAAAAGTTAATCATTTTGAATAGCCTAAGATGATTAAAGTAAGAAATAAGTAGATAATGAGTAACTCAGATACTAATTTGTGTAAACTCCTTCGAACTCTTCCATGCTTCTCTTTAGTATTCTATATTTTAAAACCCGAGCATAACGAGTCGCACAGAACCGGTCGAAGTGGCGTTGCTTGTGGGAGACCTATGGCCACTTTCGGCTTAAATGATGATAATGATCTTAAAACCCTTCTCTCTCTTTCCAGGGTCACGAGCTCCTGAAGACAGTGTTCGTGGTATTCTTCCACGGTGAGCAGATCAAGCTGCGCGTGAAGAAGGTCTGCTTTGGGTTCAAGGCCACGCTGTACCCATGCCCTCCGACGTACAAGGACCAGCTGGACATGCTGGCTGGTGTGGGGTCCAGGATCAAGGATTTGGAAATGGTGTGTATTTTTTGGAAGTTTAATGGTTTAATATATTATTGGGAGTAATTCAGTTGCTTGTTTGTGTTCAGTAGAACAGTGGAAGGGCTCTATTTTGTTAACATGTATCTAGAATTCCATAGTTAAAATAATGAGTTTTATGGAAATCTATTATCAACTTGACAGCATCAGTTTTGGTCTCATTCTAACATCAGAGTCCTCATCTAACAAGCAGCACTCGCACTACTGCTACTGCTGATACTTTACTCTATGCCGAGAATAAGATGGCGAAATAGCCAACTTGCCAAATTGGGAACGATGAGCAAACCAGATTATAGTCATTAAAAATATGGATGATGGATGGAGCATGGTTTATACCACCTTGCTTGAAAACCTTATTAAAATGTATTTTTTTCCAGTTGATATGAAATAAATCCCCTTATTCATATTCTCTGTTCGTTCTTCCAGGTATTAGAACAGACAGAGAACCACCGTCGCCTGGTCCTCACTAACATAGCCCGTGACATCAGCACCTGGATGGTAGCCGTGCGCAAGGAGAAGGCCATCTACCACACACTGAACATGTTCAGTATGGACATCGTCAAGAAGTGCCTAATCGCAGAGTGCTGGGTGCCAAGGAGAGACCTCACTGCGGTGCAAAAGGCGCTGGAGAATGGAGTGGTAAAAATGCTCAATTTTTTTTGTTCTATGTGGAGCTATGTTTGACCGAAACCGCTGTACTACGCCTTATATGCGCTGTACGCGGGGTGACGGGGGGCATTGCGGGTCCCTCATTCGCCAACGCTCACGGGCGTCCCGCCGCTCATTCGTCAACAGTGCCCTCTGACCCGCCGCACATTCTTAGGCCGCTTGTACACCCTAAGAAATTACACGGTGGCTGCTGCAGATAGGACTAATTCATCATGTACACGACAAGAATTTGCCACGAAATCTAGCCACGAAAACACGCTAAGAAAAGCCACCGGCTAATCGTGGTAGAAACAAAATCTTTGAAAAACGTCTGTAATGGTATAGGAGTTTATGGGACACAATAGGTTTAAAATGATCTGAGGAGGTCTGTCTCTTTTACAGAAAGCAAGTGGCAGCCCGATTCCCTCAATCCTACACTACGTACCAACAAACGAGATCCCTCCGACATTCAACAAAACCAACAAGTTTACCAGGGGTTTCCAGAATCTCATTGATTCCTATGGAATCGCCAGCTACAGAGAAGTCAATCCAGGTAAACGTCATGGAAACAAAAATGTACTAACTGTTATTGAGCTCAAACTCCCATGTATCGTATGTAGAAAATTCAGAAGCTTATCTTGCAACTTGTGTTGTAACAAAAGCATTTTAGCACATTAAAGCCGCACCAGACCGCAGCGCAAATTTTGTATAAACCATCGCACACTTTTGAAGACATGTGACATCTACCAACCCGCACTGGGCCCGCGTGGTGGATTACGGCCCGCTCCCTCTCACAGAGAGGAGGCCTGTGTCCCAGCAGTGGGAACATTATAGGCTGCAAACCAAAAAAAATATATAGGACAAATTTTGCAATTCAGTGCGGCGCGCCCAAATCTGTCAGCCTTTAATTATTATATTCAAGCATAGATTTCAAGGCATTCAAAATTATATATGCTTATTCCTGTCAAGACTTCTGCAGCTTAAACTGTTCTAAAATCATACCTTTTAATTACTTCACAAATTAACAAATCTTTTAAATGTTTTAGCATTATACACGATCATAACATTCCCGTTCCTCTTCGCCGTGATGTTCGGGGACGTCGGCCATGGAATCATCATGACGGCCTTCGCAGCAATCCTAGTCATTTACGAGAAGAGATTCGCCAAAACTAAGACAGACAACGAAATATGGAACATTTTCTTTGGCGGACGATACATTATACTCCTCATGGGAATATTTTCGATATACACTGGTTTGATATACAACGACATGTTTTCGAAGTCTCTGAATATATTTGGAACCAGTTGGCGGAATGTGTATGAAGACGGTGTTCTACAGAATCATACTATGTTAGAATTGGATCCGAAAACAGCGTATATACAGACGCCTTATCCGTTTGGATTGGACCCTGCTTGGCAGGTAAGAACCTTAATTTCATATACTTAATTACCTTTAACTCAATGTTCTTCAATACGACAAAATAATACACTTTAGCCTCGCGATTCCTTCATCTCCATCCAAGCCTTCAGTATATAATCGTAAGAAAGTCCGTGAAATTCACGTAAAAAGTTATATCTACGGTCAGTCCTTTCAGTTTCGTACTAACGAATAAGTGTTCTGCGAGTTTGATACTTATTACTACTATAAATTGTCCAACTAACTGATTGTCAGGCATTCTCTAGACGAGTAAAAGAGAAATCCACGTAAAGAGTTTTAACTAACTATAGTAACGTATATATAACTCTTTACGTGGATTTCTCTTTTTATAGAAATGAGTTGATGAAAAGAGATTCCAATTTCAACTAACAATAAATTTTCTTATTTCCAGTTCGCCTCAAACAACATAATATTCCTAAACTCATTCAAGATGAAACTGTCGATAATATTCGGCGTGATACATATGGCGTTCGGTGTAACTATGAGTGTGGTAAACTTCAAGTAATTACTGTATTCATAGAAACTAGAATGTTTAGTGCATTTCCAATTAAAAGTGATGACGTTATAATTAACCTTGTTTTTGTTTCACAGCTTCTTCAAGAAGCGGGAGATGATATTTCTTCAGTATCTGCCGCAGATTCTGTTTCTGTTGCTTCTATTTTGGTATCTATGTTTGCTGATGTTTCTGAAATGGATTATGTATTCGGCTGTGGCGACAGGTAAATACTGCGATAAATTATTTAGTACAGTCGAACAAGCTATTTGGTATACAGGCAAAATATATTAATTTTCCGCCACACTGCCAAAAATGCGTTTTGATTGTATGTGTAATTTAGCTTATGGCTTAGGAAAGTGACGTACAAGGATTGTTGACTACTGAAAACTCTAACAAAATTGTTTAAAGTGGTTCCAAGTTACCTGTATACCAAATAGCTTGTTCGACTGTACAATAATGAAGCTTTGCGCTGACACGTGAGGACACGTGACGTATGTCAGCGAATGGTATTACCGTTGCTGAGAAGGCCACCAAAAAATGTACCATTTTCTCAAACATTATTTGCATTCGACACGCTAAGAATAAGAATGAAGCTTCGTACCCCTCTTTTTAGGGTTCCGTAGTCAACAAATGTTTTTCATATCGTATATTATTGTTGGAAAGGTCGTTTAAAAATAATGTGAGCTTTAAAGTGCTAATTTTTTTTGTTAGAGCTAAGTCCCCCCCCCCCCCCCCCCCCCCCCCCCGCCAGCTAAATTACGCCAGTAGTATATGTATAACGAAATTAAAAGGAAAACTATCACCGCCACGTAGGCTCCACAAGTTGCCGAGTAAAAGTTTTTCAACTACAATGTTAAGTTTGTTTTAGAAATTCATCCCAACTACGGAACCCTTCATTGTGCATGGTCCGACATGCACTTGGCCGGTTTTTACTTATAATATTATTGTTTGTACCAAGTATGCTCAATGCATATATTGTAAAAATATATTAACATCTGCCGAACGATTGAACACATTACACACAGTAACTTGGTGGGTTTTTACTCCGATACCATTTAATATAACGAGTTAGTAAACGTAATTTTAATTTGTGATAAGATTTTGAATAAAGCCCAATGATCTTTGAGCGTTTTCTTCATACATTAGAGTTATCTTAACAAACGTTAAAAAAATTAAAGTAATAAAAACTAAAACCTAAGTACGACTAAAAAGGTATAAACAAGACACCGCAGACAGACAAATAAAAAATCCGGAGTCACACGTGTTATAAATCGAACAGATTACGTGTTACTCCGGAAATCTTTTGGGGTTATAATATATATATTTTTGAAATGTGCTCATTAAGCTCTTTCATTTGATACCCAACATGGTACGATTAAACAAAATTTTTTTTTTCGTTCCTGACTATATGTCCTTTAGAGGGCGCCATTTTTAATTTAATGTGTCGTCACATAGCCTATAACCAGCGGACGATACGTCATTTGTCAAATTGTGATGAGTGGTTTAGAAGATAGGAGGGAACAGATGAACATACATACCGGTCAAAATCATAACCCTCCTTTTTTCTTTGCCGTAGTCGGGTAAAAAAGTACACTAACCACTATTCCTCTTTCAGATCCAGCTCTAGGCACGTCCTGCGCCCCGTCGGTGCTAATCATCTTCATCAACATGATGCTCATGAAGGGTTCTGAAGACAAGCCTCCCTGCCGTGCAATGATGTACGCTGGTCAGGAACAGGTTCAGAAGACGTTCCTAGCGGTCGGCTTCTTGTGTATACCCATCATGCTGTTCGGGAAGCCATTGTATAAGATGGCGTTAGCTAAGAAACAGAAGGTAAGATTTTCGTGATTGAAGCTAAATAATGTAGGGGTTGATAGACGGATAAGGTGCCTACATTGTGTCGCATATCTCCATGTCCATTGTATTATTGTATAATAAAATAATAAATGTAATATTATAATAATAAATGTCTAAAAGTGACGGGATAAGAGTTGTGCAGATGTCGCAACAGGGAAGCTTATACCGTAGGAAATAGACAAAAAGGCTGGAGATAATATTGATGTATCCAATTGTTATGAAGCCTTTGTTTTTTTAGTGTGGGAAATCATCAAATGACTTCTCCCGCTCTGGACGGAGCGGGAGGGCGTGTCAGACATTTACTGACTAAAACCCACCCGTATTCCTTGAGTTGCTTGTTGCCAAGGGCCCCGGTATCCCTTTTGAACTTTCCCGCAGCCCTGGTAGATTGTTATGAAGCCTGTAGAGGCTATGATGGATATTTCTTTAACCTTAGAAGCCCAATTCCCTCTTTCACCTCTCTTAATCCTGAACACATTAGCTCAATATTTTTTCTTCTGTCTTATTTATTAGAACCTTTTTCATTCCAGCAATACCAACAGGGCGTAGAAAGCGGTGACGTGGAAGAGAAGGAAGGCCACGACGGTGGAATGGCTGAGGAGTTGATCACTCAATGTATCCACACCATCGAGTACGTGCTCGGTGCGGTGTCGCACACCGCCTCATATTTGCGACTGTGGGCGCTGTCGCTCGCTCATGCGCGTGAGTTTACATATCTTTTGTCCTGCTCTTTTACAGATAGGCATAAAATATACCAGTGGAAATGGTACTTACATTACAGGCTGATTATGCAGTCATTGCATGAATAAAAATTCTTCTTTTAATTAGTTCTTCATATCACCGTTGTTCTTTATCCACGATCAGAGCTATCAGCGGTACTCTGGCAGCGCGTCCTCATCATGGGCATGGGAAGTCCAGGCGTGAACTCCATCAAGCTGTACCTCATCTTCGGCGTATGGGCGTTCTTCACGCTGGCCATCCTGGTTCTCATGGAGGGCCTGTCTGCCTTCTTGCATACGCTGCGGTTGCATTGGTACGTCAAGATTTGGTCTACATGTGTTGTCATTATTATTTCCCATCTCATATAAGAGAACTATACTGCTACTAGAAAGGCCACAGAGCCAAGTTGATGAGACCAATACTAGTATCACTGCATTATTCTGAATTATGTCATGGCCTTTATTAAGACTTTGTTAATTAGCTTTTACTCATGCGTATAAGGAATGGCAAAATGAAATGGGATTTCGACTTAATAAATGGATTCAGAAAACCCGGTTTTGAGTGCCCGCCAAGATGGAGGGACCAAGTCTTGGATTTCAAATCAGCCTACATAAATGTTTAATACTATATATCTACTAAGTATTTGCTACCTATGCATTTTAGCTACCTCAATTTATACGTAGTTATGTAACTAAATTCTTGGTCCCTCCATTTTGCCGAAGTGGTTACGCTGGCCGGAGGAGTATCCTACCTATATAGTTGTGACGTTTAGCATACCGGTTCAGCAACACCCTGCTTCTAAGGCCTCGTTTACGGAGACGCGGGGCGTCGAGCGTGGCGTTGGGCCGCGCGGCCTACACTGAATTCAAACATATGGCGTTGTATGAGTGCGTTTACGGAGAAGCGTTTTTCACGCGTTTGCTTGAAATGGGG
Source organism: Lithophane ornitopus (assembly GCA_948473465.1). Lineage (NCBI taxonomy): Eukaryota > Metazoa > Arthropoda > Insecta > Lepidoptera > Noctuidae > Lithophane > Lithophane ornitopus. The sequence continues at coordinate 15,062,667 of OX419621.1, read as the reverse complement.
CGTTTGTGTTTACGCGTGCGATGATAAGTGCCGCTTCATGCGCCGCCTTTCCGTAAACAGAAAAAAACGTCCGACGCGCCGCGAAACGCCACGCTGTACGCGCCGCCCAACGCCCCGCGTCTCCGTAAACGAGGCCTTAAAGTTTCAAAGATTTTAAATTTTAGAGATTATTTATTCTTCATTATAGAAAGCTATGATAACATCTTAATCCTAATCCGCTATCTTCCCCATTCCAGGGTGGAATTCATGAGCAAGTTCTACGAAGGTCAAGGTTATGCCTTCGCCCCATTCTGCTTCACGGACATCCTTGAGAACGAAGACGATGAGCGCAAGGCAGCAGAGACCAACGGCGGCCCGGCCGAGTGACCACAAGACTAATTAGAATAAGTAGCCAAACATACCACCTGCGAAGGTGTTCGGCTATGCTGGTGATGCTGGAGTTAGGTGGACTGTCAGTCGCGTAGAACTTAAAGTGTGGCTTGAAATATTGGAACGGAACGTAAATCAGTTGAAGTACAACACTACAAGGATCTTTTGGCGCTCGAATGACGTTAACGGGAGGGCGCTGTTGGTAAACATTTATGCAATTGTTTCGTGAAATGTATTGAAAAATCAAGATGGCGGCATAGGTTCCGATTTTTGCCACGCGCAAAAAGATCGTTGAACAGAAATAAAAGTTGTTGTAAACATTGTTCCAACACCAATTTTATAGTGTCTTTCGGATTTTTAGATAGCCGGATTTTTGCTGGCGATCATTTTAAGAAATGCAGGCTTTTACAATGCGTCGAATAAGTGCCTTAGTAAAGACACTAAGTGAGCCATTTTTGAACTAGTCAGGACAAAGATATTTTTAAAACTATGGACGTATGCTATTTAAAGGAACTTATATACCGTTACTCGACTCAATTAAATGTTTTGTATCTTTCAACGCGACTGGCGTCAACATCTATTTTCAGCCTAAAATTAGTTCTCGGATAATCATTTACGTACAAACGAAATTTTTAGATTACCTAGAGATTAGGATTTTGAAGCCTTCTGAATTTGTTGCTAGATTTTTCATAAATTGTAAGTAGAGTAGGTGAAATGTTATAAATTTATGTCAAAAATTAATGAAAACCCTGTATTTGACGACAATATTACAAAATTATAATTATTTACGTTAAATGGACCTTACGACGAATTACACGGTATCAAGGGATCCAGACACGTGACAAGGAACATCGTCGATATAATATTGTCTTTAAATATAACATGTTTTATTGTACAAATTAATGGAATCACTGGCATGTCCGAAATTACGTAGTTTCGGAGTCTTTTAGTACAAAATCGGAACAAAAGACATCGATAAATGAGTCATGTGACGTATGGCATGAACGCAGTTGTGATAGTATTCACATTATTTTATGAATCACAATACAATGTTCTTTTAATATTTAACTTTAGATTAAGCGAAATGATATATTTTTGTTTGTTTTAAGTGAATTTATTGGACCGTTTTACACGCACTCCCTATGTAATATCCAAATGAAAAAAACGGAATATTACCTTAATGATAAAAATAGAGTTTCAAGTAAAAACATACGTCGCATTACGGGAATTAAAGAAAAAGAGCTCAACATCTACAGAAAAATGTAGTTCAAGGCAAAAGAGCATCGTACGTGTCTCAAACATTAGTCCAAAATAGATGACACATTAGACCACGGTGTGAGTGCGTGTAAACGACAATTATATCTCTATTTTTAGCCAAAGATACGTTTTCTTTTTAAATTATATCGCATGTTTGTTGAGCAATCGTTTCTCGTGTAAATATTATTATAGTGCCTTCAAAACTAGCGAACTATTAAGTATTCACTCTTTAAATATTATAAGGAATGTTCCATCTTTGTAATTTTTAGTAAAACAATCGCATGGATAGTGATATTTTAATATTTTTTAGTGGAGATGTGTTAACTAGTGCAAACTACCTGATTAATCAAATTAATCAATATCAAGAAACTAATTTAAATCTAGTTTCAACACAGCTAGTTGATACATCTCTAAATTAGTCACTTTGTTAAAGATTCAGACTAAAATCTGATCTTATTTTGAATATATTTTTTAAATCATTAATATTAAACAATCTGGCTTTCATTCAAAGTCAAACTGTTTAATGTAACACTAAAATATTTATTTTAATAATCATATTATTATAGTTGAATATTATATTTTTCTTGTTAGTTATTTTTTATTATTTTGTTACTAACTTTAACGGACCAATTTGTGGCCTTAACATATTATGAGACATATCAAGAAATGAGTGAAATCAAACTCTACTGTATCAAAATTCGTATAAGAGCTTTATTAATATCATTTATCTACACGTCAATCAACGGCACGGTACAGCTACATTATACACTGAAATATTTACGCAGACGGACAGACAAATTTAAAAACTACACAATTTTTACGCCATTCCTCAATAAACAGATTTTGACCATTCTTGTTATTTTATTACAAAACACCCTAGATTAATTCCTTTTGAAAAATCTAAAACAAAAAGCAATAATAAAAGCCATGAAAGATAATCTAACTCTACTAAAACTCTCACGAAAATTAAAGTCTAGTTAGCAAATCATAATAAACAAATCGATTGACGAAAGCGACCGATTAATTGTTTTGATAGTCACAATCATTATACTACGATACAATTTAAACCAATAAATTTAAAAGGAAATAGTTTATTGTAAATAATATTGAAAATACATAGCATACATGAGTATTATGTTTTCGTAGTCGTCGAGAAAATAAATACATACAATCTTTGATTCGCTATAATCAATAGGTAACATAATTTCTACATCGTCTAGACCATTTATTGATTCTTTTACATTTTTTTAAAACTATCCGTTTAAAGTGCATCTTATGTAGAATATCAAAATCTATAATTATGTAAACTTTAAAAACTCTGTTGAATTAATATAGCCATATTTTTTACGCCACTGACGTCATAGTCTGTGCGCGGTAAACTTTGCTTGCGCGATGCAGGATTATGCGTGACGTCAGTGTGATGTGTAGTTCACATGTGGCGTTGTAGATGCCGGCACAATTGTATAACTTTTTAACTGAGTGATGAAGTGTTGCTGTATTTTATAGAGGCCACATTAATTCATCAAAGTTATCATCAAACTCGGAGTAGAAACAAATGGAGCGTTCAATTGTTTCAGATCATCATGTTCCATTTGTCTTACTCCGAATTTCTATATCATCCCTCTTTAACCGACACTACTTTAAAAAACAACGCAGACATTATTATTCAATGTCCACTGATTCAAACCACAAAAGCTTTGAATTTCAATGCTAGTCAAATCACTTGTTCACCATATTATAATTTACACTTATAATTTTTTAAGTTCACTCAATTCAGTCCAAATATTGCATCAGTACGCAAGTGACGTAACACATCTGAATTAGGCTGACGCTTTTTCACTTTACACAGACAAAAATCGTACCTGTATTTAAAATGTTGTTACGACTTACACTAAAATACGTGTTTGTTGTACTCTTTATGCATCCAATTAATAACAAAAAGTGTTTAATAAAACATTTTTGATTGTAACATTTTTCCTCTTGCTTTCCTACAATCTGTGGGAGTGATTTCGTGAAAAGGGACGGAAGTGTGTAACAGGAAGCCGGGAAAGCGCGCGCTATTTGATTCGACCACGGAGCGCGCGGTGCTCGAATTGGCCACCAGATGGTACCAACCCATTTTTCAAGAGGTTGCTACTGTCAGCCAAGATTTCAGATGTTATTTTTTCTTTCATACCCTATATTGCCAATAATATATCGTGAAAATGGTAAACTTACTCTTTGCACTAGGTTATTTCGCGTAGTTGAAGGGTTAACAAGATTTCTAGTAAAGGTGCTCTACACATTGCTATATTTTCGTAATAAAAATATCGAAGTGTATGAAAAACTAAAAGCCTTAAATGTATGTCTTGTACGAATACCTGAAGGATTAAATAGAATCGTTAAGAATTTGTCAACCGCTAGATCGAGAAACATTGACAATTACAAACCTAGAAAAAGAGATAGTCGTTAAATTTGATGGCAGTCCTAAAAACGTGTAGTGTGCAAACGTCAAAACGGATAATGATCTGCGTATTCCAAAGAAGTCCTTTTAAAGTCGTCAGCCTAAAGCCTGCACACACAGTGCGATTTTATTGCCTGCAGCATACCATAAGTTGAAGCAATTATAGAAGTTGCACCGTCTAAACAGTAGGTATGTATACGATGCAAGTCCCCAGTTGCTTCAAATTTATTGTATTCACAGGCAAGAAACTCGTATCGTGTTAATGGGGCTCTACAGAAGCAGCCTACGTCACTGTGCAGATGTGTTTAGTCGTTGCGCAGTTTCTGCAGCAGGGCTCGAAAAGCCCAGGCGCGGCGCTAGGAGGATCCGTGTTTGGTCATCCAGTTGCTGTAACGGTTCACGTCTTGGTCAGATACTGTCCGTCTGGAACCAAAGGTCATAGATGAAGCCTCAAAAGTTTCACTATAAACCACAAGTGAATTGTTGCTAACCCCGCGTTTATACCCGTTTATATACAAGGTCAAATTAAATTAACTAGCTAAACTGTTCTAGTAAAATGATAAGGACTCAAGCGCCCGAGTTTGGTTGCCCCAACTATACTTTTTTGAGGTCCTACAACTCTAAGGGTATACGCACGCTAGCGAATGCCCTTAAAGTTGTAGGACCCCAAAAAAAGTCCACTCGGGCGCCCAGGGTTCAGTTGTTACCTAAGACTTCTTCAAAATTGTATGTTTGAGGCAACCAAACTCGGGCGCTTGAGTCCTTATAGCGAACGCCCTAAGTGCATGTGGCTTATGCCCATTTTCACTAACACTAAGCGACATCCAAAATAAATGCCTAAATTAAAGCACGCCGTTGAATTGTCAACCCTCTTGCGCTTAGCCCCGAAAGTTGAAAATCCAACGGCATTATTCTTCTCGTGTACCTGGTCTTCTCGATGGCAAGGGTTAAGTCTTCGTTCGAAACAGGAGCCTCTAGTTCAGATCGATTCAGCTTTCGAATTTCGTCTGGAGTTTTGCCTGCAATTTTGCGACGCATCGTCATCATGGCTGCGTCCCTGAATATAAAATAATAAAATTACTAGCTAGGTCTATGTCGAGTTTTATAGCTACAGAAGTGGTAAAGAAGGTGCCATCATAATCAGCCTATAACGTTCCAACTGCTGGGACACAGGCCTCCTCTTTGAGAGAGAGAGTGGGCCGTAATCCACCACGCTGATCCAGTTCGGGTTTGTGGATGTCACATGCCCTCGAATTTGTGGTTCTAGGACATGCTGGTTTCCTCACGATGTTTTCCTTCACTGTTTGTGATGAAATAAATCACACAAAGTAAAGCGCCTGTCTGGGTCCGAGAATACGACCTACAACTCGTAAGTCGGGGCCGATACCACTGGGCCACCAAAGCTCTCATCAACGACAGTGCCCATCATCAATCATTTTGCTCATGGGTACACCATGACCCGGAGAAGGACGTACTTTTCATCCTGGATAGCAGACCAAGTCATAGGTAACAGTTATCTAAGGTACTTATAACAAAAAATCTATGTTTAATAGTCCTCAATATCTGTCTGTCAGTTTGTTTGTTCCGGTTAATCTCCGAAACAGCTGGACCGAATTTGACCGGACATTCACTGGCAGATAGCTGATGTTATAAGGAGTAACTAAAGCTATTTTATTTTCGAAAAAGAATTACGGGCTTAGCTGCGGGCAAAAGCTAGTAATAAATATGTCTGTGTCTTTATCTTACCTACAAAGATTACTGATATCCGAGCCGCTGTACCCTGCTAGTTGTTCTGCCACTTTTTGAAGGATAACGGTATCAGACAGCGCGACATCTCGCAGACACAGCTTCAGGAGGCTTATTCTTGTTGTCTCTGAAAAATTAACAAATGCTCACAAATGTACATAGTCAACCTTTGGGTGATGCAGAGACAAACAGTTGTACGTGTAATTAATTACAACATTTTAAATCCAGCTATTTAAATATAAAGAAACAAACAAACATTATCATTTAGCCCGAAACACCTACCCTATTAGACAGTAGGTGGCATCTACATCGCCACATGCGAACTCTTCAAAAGATCCCGACGTCATTCGTTGAGCAGTTGCCCGCCAGACACGACACCCATCTAGTCGGAGGATCCTCCCTTTTTATAGAGGATGAGTGAACTTTACACCCTATTCCTCATACCTTTAAAACACCATAGACCTCCCTAAAGCATCACTTATAGCTTAAAGCGTTTCTGGAATGTATGTTGTACATACTTTGTTATGTATTCCAAATTACATAGTCTCAATCATCATTAAAATCGGGGCTGTTATAGTATGCGTCAAACTTTATGGCCGGTCTGAAGTGTGCTACTAGCTGCGCAGTACCGTACCATCACCCCCGATGACACGTGAATTTGTTACTGCGCAGCGACTCGCCTCATGTTCCGAGCCGCCATAAATTTTGCATTGGGCTGTACCACTGAACCACCACTACTGTTCTGTTCTGAAGATTTAACAGCAAATGCCACAGTAATAGAGTGATTGACCTGTCTAAAGAAACTACAATAAGCAAAAAAACCCAGTAACTTAATTACGTAACAGACTTTCAATAATAATCCAAAGATTTGTGAAAGAAGTTGCTAATCGATATCGTATCGACATCGTATAAAGAAGTGATAGTGATCGTATAAAGATGAATATGATCTCAATTATTGTTAAGGTGGATGCGCTAGGGTAGCGAAATTCAAATTTGCTTACGTTTTTTGCAATTTGCAGGTCAGTATCAGGTTGTATGTTGATCTAAATATTATTAGCGGCCGTAACAAATATGGATATACAGAATTATAAACATTAGAATCAGCAATACAACTCTCAAGTTCATGTAAGTGTATTAACTGACAATTTCATGAAATTTTCATTTGTTTCATTATTATTTAATTTGTTTCTTAATTTTATTTTTTAAGTTTTATTTCTTTTATACTTTTTGCTGTGCCCTACAGGGTCCGTAATTGTACCTTAGCTTTAAGCCATTGTAACACCTTATCTACATTATGGAATGGAATAAAATATGAATATGAAGTTGCTAATCGATATTCTAATTGTGAAAGAAGTTGCTAATCGAGATCGTATATAACACGATGAATGTTGTTAACTGTCAAAACGGAAGGCATTGCCATTGTTAGTATATTATTTATTTATTTAAACTTTTCGCACACAAAAAAAAAGGTACAAAGGCGGACTTAATGCCTTAGGTATTCTCTACCAGTCAACCAAGGGTGAAGGGGATTGAGAGGAACAAAGAGAAAAAAAATAAAAAAATAAGGAAAAATATATATATCATAATGCATTATAGATAAAGCAGCATTATTACGTTATTACTTCGGACCTATTTAAAAGCAATCACCGCGTGATTACACGATCGTTCGAAATTTTAAATGTTAGGTGAACCTGAACGTGTGTTCGCCCCGACCGAGCGCGCTTTCCAGTTTTCCAAGCAAAAAGCGACATATATGGACCGATCGCGTATTCACGCCACGATCGCTTTTAATTAGGACCGCGACCTTACCATCAGGCAGACCGACGTAGATCCTCTTTTCGAATCGTCTTCTGAAAGCCTCGTCGATGTCCCACGGGTGATTCGTCGCCGCAAGTACCATTATGATTTTATCTCGATGGCTGAAACAAAAAAAATTTCATCATTATCATGAATTATATTTGCCATGTCTTTGAAAATAAAAGCGTGTACGCACCATCGAACAAAACATGGTGAACATGAACATCGAACCCGGAACACTGCCGGCCCGCTCTCTTTAGTAGACTTGGATTCTTCACGAACACAGTGCTTGATGATCGTTAGTACAGTTCGCAGTACGCACATGCGAACAAAGTTTTAGATGTTCGTGTTCACCATATTCTTGCTCGTGCGTACACGGCTTATGACGTAATTGGAGATGACTTTTAAGGAATACCTGTATAATTCAAATGCAAATCAAAATCTATTTGATTACCCATATTGCCGGTCTCGCCACTCCAAAAGGAATGAACCCACACTTTAATAGATTTTAAGCAGTAAAATAGCACTTGATGTAGTTACTAGGTACAATAATGTTTGTAATAAAGAAACAGGATTGGAATATTTGTTTGCGTTTGTAGAAAAAAGTAATCTTATCAAGATAATTAGCTCATTTATCTTACTTGGTTTACTTCCTTATAAACAGTTGAATCGTGTTTTTTTTTAATTTGTTACAATCATGTGATTTTATTCTAGGAGCATCGTCTTGTAAAATATTTTTAAAAGAGTATCGGTGGAGTTTCTTGCCCATTCTTCTCCATACGAAACTACCTTCAACTAGACTCAATTATATTTTTCTGTCAATTTTGGCGGCACATTTGAAATAAATGATATCCCTGTGTGTGTTTTCTGTATGTGTTTCTTTGAATTCGGTCAAGTGAAGCTCACAAAGTCTTCTCGAAACTTCCCATGTTTCGGTGCTACATCGATCTTTTATCTGATAAGCCATTAGCATGTTCCCCAACCTATAATAAGACTTACAAAGGAGCACCTAGTCCATCCATCTGTATGAGCAGCTCCGCCTTGAACCTGCGGGAGGCCTCGTGTTCAGAGTCGGCGCCACGGACAGCGCAGAGAGAATCCACCTCGTCTAGGAATATCGTGCTCGGGGCGTAGAATGCAGCCTGCAATTTAATTGAGAGCATTAACAGCTTTTATTCTGAAAGTGGGCAACGCCGCAAATAGATGTCAAATATTTCGCTGTTTTGATTAATTTGGCAATAGGTATTACTGTATTGAAATATAAAATATGGCTAACTAGTTGTCTAAAATATTGATTATGAAATGAAATAAATAGCACCAAATATTTAGTTTAAGATGTAAAAGGAGTTGGAAAATTTCCAAATGCCTTTTTTACAACTTAAATTCAGTGTTATAATTGCAATTCATTATTAATATTCTAGTTAGTTAGTTAGGCGATATTTCATAGTTCCATACAGTAAGTATTGCCAAAATAATCAAAACAGGTAAATATTTGACAGTTATTTGCGACGTTGCCAACTTTTAGAATCAACGCTATTAAGGTGGATGCGCTAGGGTAGCACGCGAAATTCAAATTTTCAAAAATAAATGAAAATTTCATGAAATCGTCAGTCAATACACTTACATAAACTTAGAGAGTTGTATTGCTGATTCTAATGTTTATAATTCTGTAAATCCATATTTGTTACGGCCGCTAATAATATTTAGATCAACATAAAACCTGATACTGACCTGCAAATTGCAAAAAACGTAAGACAATTTGATTTTCGCGGGCCACCCTAGCGCATCAACCTTAAGGTGACTCCTTCAATGTACGCTTAGGTATTTACTTAAGTGCAGCAAGCAATTTTTGTTAAATTAATTAATTCCACATTGAAGGAATGATGTGAAGGAGTGGTATTATATTTATATTAAGTTATTGTTTGGCTACTTACCATATCGAACAACAGTCGCACAAGTTTCTCGGAGTCCCCTCTGTACTTGGACGTGAGGGTAGCAGACGAGACGTTGAAGAACGTTGTACGGCACTCGGTTGCGACTGCCCGGGCCAGCAACGTCTTGCCAGTGCCTGGGGGACCCGTGAGGAGCACGCCCTTCCAAGGTCGACGGATGCCCTAATGCGAGGTATAAGTTGAAAGTAAAAGTAAGTAAATGTGGTGCTGTTCCACAAAAGACACTTATTATGTGTCCTGGGTGTCCTGTTGTCTGAGCACGTTACAAGTACTGATGGACACTAATGAAGGTGCCAAACTCGTAGCCAATGTCTGGGCCGATTCTATTCTATCGAAATTACCATCGATAAGCTAAAGATAAAAAAGAAGACATATATGTTATGTTTTTTTTTACCGATTAGTTTTTGTGTAAAAATAATGATAAAAACGGAAAAACTTGCGTCAGTAAAAATCGCTCAACGCGACTAAAGAAGTTTTCACATCAAAAAACTTTAAAGACTTGTTTTGTTGTTACTCGTAACAAAAATATCACCTTTGTTTCTCGATCAACCCAACAAACTCTTTAATCAACATTATTTTAAACACCTTCAAAAATCCAGGCCGAATTTCTAGCCCAGAATTCAGTTGAACATAGCGTGCGATGGTCACGTTGGTTCAAGGCCTGAACCAGCGTAGAGTACTAGTGTACAGACTGTATTATTGATATTATGAGCGACACTGGACGCGCGAAGTCACTACAAACCCGGGTAAGTCGCGTGCCGCACTGTTTTAATAGGAATTGCTAATTACGCAACGATTAAAGCTGGGGTTTGTTTTTGTAAAAACAAACGAACAAAAGTAGAGAAGGGGTCTAATTAAGGCCAGCACCCTCATTTACACACTTTCAATCACAATCTGAACGATTTTGAAGGATATTGCTAATACATTGCGTCATATATGTTCTAATAATTTGTCTGCTCAACAATGTAATAACGCAATGAATGTTGTTGAACTGTCAAAATGAAAGCCATTGCTTCTGTTAGTGTGTTACGGAATTACTCCACTGTTATCTAGTTTCGCTAGCCAAGCAAAATTTTTTTTTTTTAATTCTTTTTCGGTTATAATATATTTTTATTTTAAATGTGCACATTAAGCCCTGTCATTTGATACCTAACATGGTACGATTAAACAATTTTTTTTTTTTAGTTCCTGACTTTATGTCCTCTAGAGGGCGCCATTTAATTTGACGTCACATAGCCTATAACCAGCGGACGATCAAGACGCTACCAACGATACCTCATTTGTCAAATTGTGACGAGTCGTTTAGAAGATATGACGGAACAGATGAACATACATACATACATACATACATGCATACATACCGGTCAAAATCATAACCCTCCTTTTTTCTTCGCCGTAGTCGGGTAAAAAGTCAGTTCGACACTGATTCTATTTCGATGTACATACTGCTGCCACTACTACCTGCCATCCTAGGCATCATGGTAAGCAATTTAAGGTAGGGTAGGGCCTTATGATATTTTCGAAGTACAGCATGTCGGAGTAGAGTACGTCGAATTGATTTTTTTTTTTTTTTTTTTTTTTTTTAAACTTTGCCCCACACTAGGAATTTCTTCCTGTATCGTGGGTGCGTTAACAAACATAGAAACTCACATACACTAACACCCAGACCCGGAACAACTACTTGCAGATCATACAAATATTTGTTCCGTGCGGGGATCGAACCCGCGACACGTTGCGCAGCCGTCCATCGCTCAGCCACTGCGCCAACCGTGTCGGCAAAATCAATCATAATGAATCATATCGAACTAGCATTATTGTCGAAGTAGTATGTCGCCGAAGTCACATCATTTCGTAGTTAAGTCATGTCGAAGAAATGTTTTGTCACAGTACAGTTATAGTGTTGGACTTAAGGTATGTCGAAAGTATTGTCGAAATAAAGACGTGTCGGAGCTCCGTAATGTCGAAATAAAATCTTGTCGTAGTACCGTTAATCGAAGTTCAGTTTGGTAGTCAAGTAAAATGTAAGGAAATATAATATGAAGACCGTTTTTTTTCCGTCCACGGTAAAGTTATAACATTCACGTATTTCCATACATTCTACCTCCCTGCCGTGGACGTTCACGATATTATCGTCACGTTAGATTATAAGCGCACAATGCAATACTTAACTATATAAATATTTTTATACAAACCACCTTTAACTCTTCACATTTTACAGCCAACCATAATTCGATTACCTGACACGAACCTAAAGAACAAACTTTACAAGAACGGTTGAACAAATAAATGAGCATTGAACATTAGCCGTCTCACGCAAATCGTCAATTTAAACTAGGCTACACCAAGATTGAGTACGTGATTTATATCCTTAACACAAGTCCTCGAAATGTGTTAATTCTGAATATCGTTACGGGGTTATTTTTAATTGGCTAGCTAAACTAGGCGAACGCGATGGATATCGATATATAAACATGATAAAACAAAAAATTAATTAATTTGATGATTTTTGTTGTGGGGTCAAAGACCGAAATTATTGTAGTAATAAAGTATGCAATTTATACCACAAATTACAATCGACGATGATAATAAAATGCTTCTTACCTTAAAGTAATCAGGCATTACCAGCGGCAGTACCATCGCCTCCTGCAGAACGGACTTTGCATCATCAAGTCCTATGACATCCTTCCAGCGAACATCAGGGTTTCTTTGCAAAATATCTCTTTCCAAAGTCTCCACCAAATGCAGCTCGTATCCTGTCGCATCGAACACCTTTTCATCCTTCTCAAATATCGTGACATCAGCACCTTCATTGGGCACATCTTTTTTTTTTAGTCTTGGTTTTATGGGTATTAGGGGTCGAGTCTTTCCCGTTCTAGAGAGTCTATCGACCGATCTGGTGACCTGCATCCTTCCACTACCCAGTGAAGCCTTCTTGCCTATTGCGGGTAATACGGTTTCACGACGCCGTAGCGTGCCCGCCCATTTCTCTGTAGTTGGATCTGGGTTCTTCTGTTGATCGGGAGGCTTATCAGTGATGTTTACTACATGTGATGGTTTAACAACTGAAACAAGATTTATGTTAATCGATGTCGTAGTATTAGATTCTAAGCAAAAAATTGTTCTCTATTTTCTAAAATTAGTGCCTGTTCTATATTAATAATTTTCGGTTACTTTTTAGTGGATCTTAGCATAGAGAATAGGCTTTCTAAATTCAAAGAAAGTAATTACAGAAATACATGAAGTACCTACTGTAAGTATTTGGTAAATTATAATGACAATACAATTTTTTCCCTCATTCAGAAATTAACAAAAGATTTGCTGTTGTATCTACTACTAGATAAAACTGATACATCACGTTCTGCTGCAACTCATACCTATTTCTGAATTAAATGCTCACTTTGTGTGGGTGGATGCCGTGTCCCCGTCTCGTCGTGCGTGTGGCTGTTATGGCCCTTAGCTCGATCTCTTCTCGTTTCGCTTTGCTCTGATCGTAGTCCATTGCGAGGTACAGGGGGATCTGTATCGTCCTTCTTACCCGCGCCACTATTACTACTCGTTGATATTCGCGCGTACCCGAACGGTTGAAGACTTTCGACCATCATTCGATCCATCATCCTGGCCATTTGGTGGAAGCCGGATGACGGACTGCGAAAGAAAATAATAGGTACAGATTACATAAACTGCAGACCATGAAAGCATTTACAATTGAACAGTATTGCTTTTGTTTAGGCAGCTACCAAATTGGGAGGATTAAAATCCACGTTATATGTAAATATAATATAATGAACTCAAACAATAAATCGTAATAATCCAATTGCTAATATTGCATATAAATTATTCCTAAACAACCAAAACTACCATAGCACCAGCTAAGGCCCCGAACCGCGTTATCAAAAGCTTTTAATGATATAGATAGAGGCACTGAGTCTGACCGTGAAGGTCACCATCACAGATAAAAAAAAATAAACAAAAATCATTTATTTGCATAAATAAGGTACAGAAGGTTGTTAGGATTATATAATTATGTCCGATATACTTAATGGTACAGAAAGTGCAGCAGATTCTTGGAAAATACATCAGTACACTAGTAGGAACTTTTAAACATTCGGATTCAATAACCTACCAGGCGTGACTTTTGGGATCACAATACCAGTTCCAAAATAATCACACTATAAAAACTTTTTACAAAAAAAAAACAACCGACTTCCAAAAAAAAACACAAAAGAAGTGAAAAATAACTTTAAATTCGGAAGTCGGTGTCTTTTTTTGTTAGGTTAGTGTTTTTTTTTGGAAGTCAGTTGTTTTTTTTTTGTAAAAAGTTTTTATTTTTCACTTTTTAGTTGTGGTACCTACCCCACACAAATCGGAATACCACTACCTGCTATGTAAATAACAGTGAAGGAGTCAAACAGGATATCGTCTAGATAAACTAAGTGGGAAAAATACGTAATATTGAAGCTAACTCAAAAATTACGCAAGCAAAGTTAATAAAATTTATATGGGACCACCTCGGAAGCATGACCTACCAAACAAAAAAAGAATCATCAAAATCGATTCATAATTGGCGGAGTAATCGCGTAACAAACACACAAAAAAAAAACAAATACAGACGAATTGAGAACCTCCTCCTTTTTGAAGAAGTCTGTTAAAAATAAAGCAATTCTCTAAAATGATTGAAGAGTGAAGACCACACAGGGATAAAAATAAACCTGCCAGGGAAAATTGATTAAATGATTGTGACATTGAGCTGATCTACAATTGACGCTAAGGCCAACAACACATGACCTGCATGCAATTTTAAATGCAATGTTGTTTATATCTCTGCCTTGGTCATTGTTTTTTAGAACCTCACACCTAAAAAAAATTAAATAAGTAGGTACATCTTTGTGTATCTTTGTCATCATCTACCTAGCCTTTTCCCAACTATGTTGGGGTCGGCTTCCAGTCTAACCGGATGCAGCTGAATACCAGCATTTCACATTTAGCGACTGCCTATCTGACCTCCACAACCCAGTAACTGGGTAATACGATACCCCTTGGTAAGACTGGTTGTCAGACTTTCGAGCTTCTGACGACCCGTAACGACTGTCAAAGATCGACAAATGACAGCCGGGACCAACGGCTTAACGTGCTTTCCGAGGCACGGAGGAGTCTCGGTATGTAAAGATGGTCACCCATCCACGGACCAACCCCAGCAAGCGTAGCTTAACCTGAAGGATCGACCCGTGCAGCAGGAAGCTTAGAACATAATTATGTACCGCCAACTCGGACCAATTGGTCTGAAGCTTCAACTAATTGCATGTGCATCAATAAAATCGCACAGTGTAAATCAGGCTTTATAGCTTATTAGTCAAGTGTCCGTCGCTACATGTCCGATGTCTCGCAGATGGGACTCAATTTCTTGTTTAATTAAGATAAAATGGTTCATGGTTCATGGTTCTCAAACCTAATTGAACGTTTTCAAGCATATTCAAGTGTTGAGTCGTACTCTGTTATAAATACAGCTGATCTTTCTGGACCTACATGGTTCAATCTAGAATATGAGGTAACCTAAAAACATGAATGAAACAAACCATAACAAAGTCCAATGAAAGACAATATTATAACGTACCCAAATGGATCCGTTTGAAAGTACTGTCGCAGGCCCCTAACATTTGGAACCAAAAAGTCACCGAATCCAAAATCCATTTTTCTTCTCAAAGATAGGGCATATTTTGCTAAGTACATATGTAAGAATATTCAAAGCAACATTGAGGTCACTCTGAGGTCACGAAAACATAATTTTCATGGGTATACTAGTTGAAAATATTTGTGTTGAACCGGCTTGTAGGAAAATCGTGTGCTATTTGACAGGTTTGTTATTGGCCTGTTGTCATGGCAACCGTTTGCGGAAACCATAGTTGACCGCAAGATTCGATACGTACAACACACAAACTTGACTTTGCCGCCCTCGAAAATTATGTTGCAAGGAAATTGACCCCTATGTCGCGTAGATAAAGAATTCAAAGGCACACAAATAAATTTTCGAATGACAATTTTGTGTTTGTTTGAGGTCCTTGACTGGTCTACTTTTGGTGAACCTCGTTTATTTTTTGTGTTAGTAATGACCACAAAAGTGTAGGCACAATTACTAGAATATAATGGGTGGTGGGTGGCGGCCCGTGGTGGCTTTATTGAACTTTGTGCTTAATGTGTCTAAGATAAGGAATAAAAAGGTTAGGTTACGTCGAGAAAAATCCGAAGAACAAGGTTGAAAGAGAAGATGAATGCCAATACCACAGTCTACAACCATGCATGAGTTTGTGTTTTTAACCGACTTCTTCAAAACGGAGGAGGTTCTCAATTCATCTGTATGTTTTTTTTTTTTTTGTATGTTTGTTACTCGATTCGATGATTCTTTTTTTGTTTGGTATGTCATGCTTCCGAGGTGGTCCCATATAAATTTTATTAACTTTGCTTGCGTAGTTTTTAAGTTAGCTTCAATATTACGTATTTTTCCCACTTAGTTTATCTAGACGATTTCCTTATTTAGTCATTCACTGTTATTTACATACCAGGTAGTGCTATTCGGATTTGTGTGGGGTCGGTACCACAACTAAAATGTGAAAAATAAAAACTTTTTACAAAAAAAATCAAACCGACTTCCAAAAAAAACACTAAGAAGAGAAAAATAACTTTAATTTCGGAAGTCGGTGGCATAAAACGAAAATTGGAAAGCAAAGACACCGACTTCCGAAATTAAAGTTATTTTTCTCTTTTTAGTGGTTTTTTTGGAAGTCGGTTTGATTTTTTTTGTAAAAAGTTTTTATTAATGTCGACTGTCTGCTATGTAAATAACAGTGACAAGAACATAAAAACATCATCGTTATGGAAAAATACGTATTATTAAAGCTAACTCAAAAACTACGCAAGCAAAGTTAATAAAATCTTTATGGGACCACCTACCAAACAAAAAAATAATCACCAAAATAAACTCATAATCGTGTAAAATGCTTTTTTTTAAGTCGGTTAAGAAGGGGATTTGGTTCATGGTTTTTTCCTGATATATTTTAGCAAACTTCAAACTTTTCTTTATTTTTGTAATGTTTAAGTAAGATGATACTGATGCCCGCATTAGGTTAACTTTTATGAAACAAAGCCTACATACAGTTATTCCAACTCTCTGGGCACCATATTCTAACTCATACACCATAAGAAACGGAATTCATTCATTTATTTATTCATAAACAATTTCCATTGTGTTGAATCCAGGCAACAAAAAAAAAAAAACTATGAATTACTAGGATATGATTTGTTCTTATCGCACGATAAACGTAGGCAAAGCTCTCCTAACATAAGAATACTTATCTTTGTTGGAGCGTACAGCGGCAACTCTAGAAAGAATGCAATAAGTATTTCCCTAAAGCAATCAAAGCCATGAGCAAAAACTAGTACTCCACACGAAAAGCCTGTTCAACATTTCGAGCGCCACTTCAAAGCCTACAATGTTGCAACGTTGCAAGGTAACTGACCTTACTGTTTACCCCGGGGTAAACTTGACAGCTTTTGTACTAAATGTATGCCAAAGTTCATTGACTAGACTGTGGAGGGGTCAACCACCGGCCGAAGTCATTAGGAATGCAATCGATGTAAAGACGTATCGGGGACTTGTGATTGAGGACATCGGATATGATTGTGTAGCATAGCAAGGCTGTTTTCCTCAAAGGGGTAGGTTGCAGAGGTGCGTACATATTACACCCACATTTTTGCAGTATTTTTATTTTAACCATAGACGACAAATCTTATATACAATACAGGGTGTTTGGCAGAACGTTGAACATACGAAAATGGTGGATAGGTGGGGTCATCTGCTACTTACTCAGCCCTAATTTATTTGGCCGTGGCCTCCTGGATATTTAAAAAAATTTTTGTTTGCTTTCTTCTAGTTTCACCACTTTCTTAACTTTAAAGTGTAATTTTTATTAAAAATGGGTAAAAAAGGCAATATTTTTTTTGTTTTTTTATTTTTATTTACTCTTTAAAGTTAAGAAAGCGGTGAAACTAGAAGAAAGCACCTATCCACCATTTTCGTATGTTCAACGTTCTGCCAAACACCCTGTATATAATCTAACACTAAATTAAATGACTAACAATTCAAATAAAATCATAAGGACACTTAGACGTCGAAGTACTCGTCCGCATCGCTGTCATCCGGAAACGTGCACAGAAGGCAGCATTGCCACGTTGAATGGCAATGCTAATTCTTTGGCCAAAATGAAGGTTATCGAGACGTGTTTCACCTCTCAACGAGGCATCCTCAGGATGACGATTGACTTATCGCGAAACCGAACACGACACAAAAAACAACATAACATTTGAAGAAGTTGGTTAAAAATTGGTAGAAATTACCCACAATATGACCCTTCATCTACATCACCACGCAAAGTCCTTGTGTCGTCGGTAACAGAATACCTAAATAATGAATAAACAAGCAAATCCTGAATTTGATTATACTACAGACGTATCACTTACCGAGTGTCAAGAGCAATTGGATAATAAACTCAATAATTTAAACACAAAATGGCGCCTACGCAACAATTTACTGAACATCACAAGTCGTAAAATCCTTCCATACACTGCTACACCAATATGACCTTTATGTTTCGAAGATAAAATCTATATTTGCATGATAACTTTTGAGATGTAGTGTGAACTTTAGTATGCGTGGGTTTTCCCGAAGAGTGTGCAAAATGACGAATGAACGGGTCATTAAACTTTGATGTTAAATGAAGTACGTTTTCATTTAGGTTATGGTCGTTTACATTGAAATAGCTTGCGTGAAAATGATACTATAAGTGGACTTGTATCTCCTTAATTAAATATTTTACAACTGGAAGGCGTGGGGGTGAAAAATATGTAGATGCGAATAATTTTCAGCGATAAGTACGTTATGACTATGAGTCACCCTCGAGTGTTGAAAGTAATTTATAAAATAAGGATAATTTTTGACTGTCAAACATATCAACAAAACAGTCTAACCAAGGGGTATCGTATCATCCAGTTACTGGTGTGTGGAGGTCACAAGGCAGTCGCTCCATGTAAAATACTGGTATTCAGCTGTTTCCGGTTAGACTGAAAGCTGACCCCAACATATTTGGGTAAAGGCTAGGCGGATTGATTTTTGTCGCTGAAGAACCAATTCATTGCCTAAGCAAATTAATTGATCTTATTAATTCAGTTGGGATCTTTGAAATCAACTTCTCTTATTCGCTTTTTATCCGATCAAAAAAAGTTCAAAGCGTAAAGGTTCTCAACACTTTTTACAGAGAATGTAGACCGATTTTAAAGATTTTTATGTCTATCTAAGAACGGTTTGTTTTTTCTATCTGTTAACATCTTTACTGTATGTTAATGTAAACATTAGGTACACGAGATGGCATCTTCAGTAGTTAGGTTACGAATCTAATAGTTAGATTACTATCTCATAACAACATTGTCAAAAATTTATAGAATCGTATTAGAAACTATGAGAGCTTACTTACAAAGTACTATCAGACAATGCATAATATGTTATGGACCAAGTAATAAATAGGGGCATTTTTCATAATGCTCGCGCATTATGAATAATTATATAATAAATGACAAGTTAGGGCGAAATAATTAATTATAATTTGAACTTCCTTATTTATCACATTGCCTAGTCATTATAAATATTGCCGTGTGGTCTTTGGGTAATCTGATAATACACAGGTATTTAATTATGGTAAAGTCATCATAGGTCAGCAGAGTGTCTATAAATGGAAAGATTTTATTTGATTATAAATATTGATTCTACGTTTGGAATCAAAATAATAGTAATAAAACCTGGTTTGAATTGTGCTGCCCCATAGGTGACTAGCATAATAAAAAATGCCCGGTCGATTTGATTATTTCAATAGTTGTTATCATACTGCCCTCTCATATTGGGCATTTTTCAAACTGCCCGGGCTATTTTTATAATGCCCTAATAATCACTTGGTCCATAACACATACAATAAACAAAAGACAACACCATTCTCCATTTAAACAAAGTATCTACTAACAACAGGCGATCGCACACAATAACAGGACTATTTAATTACTTAACGTGTAGGTACCCTCCCTGTCCATGGGCAAGCTATCGGTCTAGACATCAGCTCTTCCATTAGTCAGCATATGTAACTAACTGTACATTACTCATGCAATTTGACAAGTTGACCAATCCGATTACAAATGGAGTTCCACTACAAACGAAGCGTGGCTAAGCTAAAGCTACATTTTCAAGTCTACCAAATCTGCTGAAAATATAAGCCTCAAGAAGATGGGACATAGAAGATATTGCTACGAGGATCAAACTTAGCACTTTGGCAGACAGAACACTACGGGACAGTAAAAGCCCCCTGACGTCATAACAAATTCAGTATCGACAGAGTTGATAATTTTATGAAAAAAAAACAACCGACTTCTAAAAAAAAATGTAAAATAACTTTAATTTCGGAAGTCGGTGTCTTTGCTTTTTAGTTTTCGTTTTTTGCCACTGACTTCAGAAATTAAAGTAATTTTTCACTTTTTTTCGGTTTTTTTTTTTTTTGTATAAAGGTTTTTATATTTCACCCTTTAGTTGTGGTACCTACCCCACACAAATTCGACTACCACTACCTGCTATGTAAATAACAGTGACGGAGTCACATAGAACATCGTCTACATAAACCAATTGGGAAAAAATACGTAATATATATATAAGCTAACTCAAAAACTACGCAAGCAAAGTTAATAAAATTTATATGGGACCACTTCGGGAGTACTTCTACTTATACCCTTTCGAAATAAAAAATATATTTTTAAATCGGTTCACAATTAGGGTTCTAAGTCCGGTTCGGCATCCTTTTCTGGACAGGCACCCTAACTTCCTCCATAATATTTTAGTACTTCGCCACACGCCCCTCGACCCTCATTTATCATCTATGTACAATCTCGTGTGAATTAATAGCAGAACAACTGCCTAAAAACGAGTTTCTCCTTGAGACCGAAATACCGAAATACTTTTTAGCTGAGCTTTTTAGTACTTTCTTAGTGTTCGTGTAATAATGGCAGAGGAATGAGTTATGGCTAAAATAATCTGTTGTTTATTTCTTTATTGTTGTACTTAATAAGTGAACTGAACTTTACTAGATTTAATAAATGGGCCTAGTAAGAACGCGCCCTGCGGAATAAAAGTACCTAATGTAAATTCTAACGATGTTAAAATTGAAAATACTCATATCGCACATGACAGTCTTAATTTTAATTAACATTTATTAATTGTAATTAACATGAAAATAAAATATATTTGAAGATTAAAAGATACTCTAGCTGCGCCCCGCTCTCCCACGTAAGTCTCGATTCCGTAGGAATATCGGGATAAAAAGTAGGTATCCTATTTCAGGTCATGGTCTACCCCTGTGCCAAATTTCATCCAAATCAGCCGTTTTAGCGCGAAAGCGTAACAAACAAACAAACTCACACGACGTTTTTAATTTTTACACTGAACATAGGGGTAACTCAAAGTCAACTCGAAAGTGTGTCGACGCTTCATCATTTACAAATTACACATTTTTTCCTCGCAGCCTTGTCTCGCACGAACCATAATAATAAGAAAGCGGTCAGTAAGGGCTAGATTCACAGATCGCACTTTGACTTTACTGAGTAAACGCTCCATACGAATATGAACCTTATTCTTATGCAAAATAATTTTGATATTTCGTATAAGCATAAGCGAATGTGAGCAAGCGTTTCATTCGAATATGCACATTTGTTCTATATAAATAATTTTCACATTCGTATGCAACGCTCAGTTTACTTGGCAAAGTAAATAGTAAAAGTGCGGTTTGTGAATATTGCCCTAGTTGGTTTCTTTATCGCGAGCAAGATCAGGCCGCACTCAAAGGAGGTCAGTGGGTGTACTCTACAGTAATTATATTTAAAAAACTATTTCTGAATGTGAGTGTGGGGCATAATAATGGGCAATGCTAGGAAGGGATGTAAAATAATAGTACTGGCTAAAGAACTTTAATACAAAGAGACTTATGCATATTAAGCCTATAACGTTCTTTTAACGTTCCTTTAACGTTCCCACTGTTGGGACACAGGCCTCCTCTCTGTGAGAGGGAGCGGGCCGTAATCCACCACGCGGGCCCAGTGCGGGTTGGTATATGTCACGTGTCTTCGAATTTTTGGTTCTAGGACAATACCAATTTCCTCACGATGTTTTCCTTCACCGTTTTGAGAGCTCTGGTAATGAAATAATTTACACAAAGTAAAGCGCCTGTCTGGGTTTGAACCCACGACTAACAGAACTCGTAAGTTAGGGCCGTTACCACTGGCTCACAGGAAGGTAGCAGGTAAGTGCAAACGTGATGTAAATCATTTTATTATTAGCAGTAAACATTAACGAGTTAATAATGACGTGCATTATTTCCTAATGTATTTTTAACCTAATTTCGCTTAGTATAAGAACATGAATATCTCAGCTAAAATCTCATATTGTATGCAGGTGAAGCCACACGTGGTAACATGATCTGAGACTACCTTGCCTGTCATATCACACGATTAAGCTCAGTTGAACGGCTTTAACGAGACGATAATGCAATTATAGGCAAGGTTTCCCTTGGTACTGGTACTTAAATCTTTTGTTCGATGCGTGGGAAGATAATGCAACTGACGATACATAAAAAGCATTATTGATCATTGGTTTTCCAAGTTTCAATTCATTTTATTCAGGAACCATTGACATTGGTGCCGATTCTGTTGTTCACAAACTAAACTAAATCTAAGTTCAGTGCATCTTTTTCTTTCCATTTCATTAAGAAAAGGACAGAAGATAAATTTTAGTTTAGTCTTGTCAAACTGTCACTACTCCATACAAGTTTTTACGTGATTAAAATTACGTCAGGTGCTGATTAATTTGGCAGGACTAAACTAAAATGTATCTTCTGTTCTTTTCTTTATAAAATAGAAAGAAAAAGATGCACTGAATTTAAATTTAGTTTAGTTTGTGAACAACAGAATCGGCACCATTGTGTTTGAAATCATAAATAAATAAGAAAAACATGGTCATTAAAGCTATAAAACTAACACATTCATAACCTGTTTGGCTAATTCATGGAGGGATAGGTAAATGTAATTGTTGCTCACTTTGTAGTTTTGGTTTTTAGTATTGTAGGTTGTAGATATTTGAATCGAAATGCATTGTTTTTGGAATACGCTCCTTTCCTATTTTGTTGGCTCACAATGTTTAACATAAGATAACCCAGCTTTTTAGTGACCAATACCAAACAGAGGCCCTCAGAGGGTCTAGACTAGACAAAGTGACACCCTATCAGCGATGCTCGATCGATTTCAAAGCGTTTCGCATTTTTGTGCAGCACTTCAACGGGATTCGCATAAGCTTTTCGGCAGCTACTGTCAATTACATATTTTTACTTTTTCATTATCGTCACAGATAGTGCCATCCACGAAGACGTACCCCACTCCAATCTACTCCGTACTAAAGTACAGCTTACAGTACAGTCATCGCGGAGTGGGGCGCATCTTCGTGGATGGTACTATCTGTAACGTAAAAATCGTAAAAAGTTTTTTTAAACACTACAAAAAATAACACAGACGAATTGCGAACCTCCTCCTTTTTGAAGTCGGTTAAAAAGTAGAAAATGTATATAGAACTGACAGTAGCTGCTGAAAAGCTTATGCAAATCCCGTTGAAGTGCTGCAGAAATACGAAACGCTTTGATATGGATTGCCACTTGTCTAGGCCCTAGGCATAGAACCCTTACAGATATCGTGAACGTGTCGCGGGTTCGATCCCCGCACGGAACAGATATTTGTATGATCTGCAAGTAGTTGTTCCGGGTCTGGGTATTAGTGTATGTGAGTTTCTATGTTTGTAAACGCACCCACGATACAGGAAGAAATTCCTAGTGTGGGGGCAACGTTTTGAAAAAAAGAAAGAAGAAAATATATTCACACATAACATAACGGCTTGTTTACCCGAAGAGATGACCAGAGCTGTACATATAGTACACCGACATTTCGCCAGTTATGTTTTTAA
Source organism: Lithophane ornitopus (assembly GCA_948473465.1). Taxonomy (NCBI): domain Eukaryota; kingdom Metazoa; phylum Arthropoda; class Insecta; order Lepidoptera; family Noctuidae; genus Lithophane; species Lithophane ornitopus. Next base: position 15,039,020 of record OX419621.1, on the reverse strand, counting down.
ATACCATGATACAGGGGGCGAGCCTGTTGCCATCAACCGAGCACAAATCCAGACTCTGGGCTGCCACTGAGAAATTCCAGATAGAAACACTCAATAGCACTGCGCGACCTGGGAATCGAGCCCAAGACCTTATGCTCAGCAGTAGCGCTTGTGACCACTGGACTAACGCAGCAGCTATCCTTAAGGTAAGATGTATTTCTTTAGCAATTCCTCTAATTTGACACAAAAGCAATTCATAATTTGTGGACCATTTTACGAATCTCCATAGAAAACTGTCAAACAAATGAATTATTTCGTAATAGGAATTGCACGCAGATCATATTATGAATTGTCAGTTTGTGAAATTTTACGATGATTCATAATATTTTCCTATTATGATTCTGCCAAAGTGGCCGTTTTAAGCCCCCCTGGTCTGTCGCGGCGGCAGGACGACACTGCCGGGCAGCAGTGCCGTCACAGCAATGTCGCGCATTATTGCTGCCGTGCTCGGAATGTAATCTCATATAAACCTATAGAAAATGTATGGTGACGCGGCAGCACTACAGCGTACAGCGTTGTTCGGAATCATACCTTTACAGATAAGCTTTAAAATAAGGCTCTATGGCTTGCGTGTAGTGCGCTCCCATTAGCCGTACGTTGTATCCGTATAGAATAGTATAGCTACTGTTAGACCATTGTTTACAATGTCACGCTACACGGCCAGCCAATTTTTTCATACATATAGCTTCATGTGGATACATTATACCGAAGTACAATAGATTCTGCCTCGTGCAATGCACAATTTTAGCATTCTATTATTTAGTAGAAAGTTTTTACTAAAAGTTAAGTGCAGTAGAGTTTCCGATACTCCTTTCGTCAAGCAGGTAGCACACGCGCATATGTCAGTGGAGGTGAGGATTGAGGGACCAGTTTTAATGATCGCTATCTTCAAATTGCGTCGATATTTCTGCTCCATTTCTTTTTTACAAAATGTATTAAGACTTTTACTAAAAGGTTATGTCGAAAAATAACGGTTTTATTTATTTAATTTAGTAATATTCACACCGCCACAGTTTTGTCGTTATATTTTGTTTGTCTTTAATGCTTTTGTGGTCTGTTATTTAGTAAATATCTCAACAAAATCTTAACTAAATGTCTGTAATCACAAAAACTTGATTTTTGAGATACTTTCTGAGATTTGGGCGATGGTCTATGAGAACTGAGGGACCACACTTTAAGGGCTGTAGTTTTTAATATATTGATTTACAAATTCCCAGATTCGTTCTACAATTGTTTTAGGACTACTACTAAATCATAGGACTTTTTTTTGGGATTCCCAGTTTGGTCCCTCAGTTCACACACACATTCGTTGGTCTAGTGGTCGCAAGCGCTACTGCTGAGCACGAGGTCCTGGGTTCGATTCCCATAGCAGGCAAAGTGTTATCAGGTTTATCCATAAGGAATTTCTCAATAGCAGCCTGGAATCTGGATTTGTGCCCGGTTGATGGCAATAAGCTCGTCCCCTATTACATGGGACTTAAACATAACTGACGAAATGAGGGTGTAGTGTAGGTACACCTCTGCCTAACCCTTCAGGGATTACAGGCGTGATGTTATGTTGATTCTATTTGTTTATTCAGGTTTATAGTAATTGTGAGTCATACTAAATACCGACTAATACAATACAAACGTAATGAACATTAGTATTCATGTGTATGATAAAAAGTAGTGTCATTTTATACAACGCCCACGTTTGGTATCTTTCATTTTGTCACCATCTTCTGATGTCGTCATCATTTTGACGTCACGGTTGGTGCATTCTTTGAACGATTGGTTCATTTACTATGTGCACGGCCCGATTTAAGGTAGGGCAACAGGGGCCATGGCCCCGGTCCTCCACAATTTGATACTTGTTAGATAACAAAAGTTCAAATCTCAAGGACCCTTTTTTAATTTTCTTTTCATGTCCTGGGCTGATGGTCGTAAAAATGATACGTATTAAATATATGTTTCTCGTCTGTTCCATATAATTTTCCGGGGCCTCCACTTTTTGGTTGCCCCAGGGCCTCCACACCTATAAATCCGGCCCTGACTATGTGTTGCAGGTTCAATTGATGCACGGACAAACGTTGCATTCACGATGTAGGAGAAATTAAAAGACAGCCTGTTGATCCTGGAAGTGTCTGATGCTATGACCTGGGAGACTTGAATACTCGAGTTAATGTTCCAAATCGAGGTTACCTTCTACGCAAAGGAGCACAATCGTGGCCGGCATTATCACATATAATTATCATACAAAATAAGGGGGGCTGAGTAACAGCAGTGAGGAGCTCGTGGCTAACTAATAACAGCCGCACGGGTAGATCCATCAGGTTAAGCTACGATTGCCGCCGGTTGGTCAGTAGATGGGTGACCATCTTTACATACAGAGACTCCTCCGTGCCTTAGAAAGCACGTTAAGCCGTTGGTCCCGGCTGTCATTCATGGATCTTTGAGTCGTTACGGGTTGTCAGAAGCCCGAAAGTCTGACAACCAGTCTTACCAACGGGTATCGTATTACCCAGTTACTGGGTTGTGGAGGTCAGATAGGGAGTCGCTGTATGTAAAATACTGGTATTCAGGTGCATCCGGTTAGGCTGGAAGCCGACCCCAACATGGGTGGGAAAAGGTTAAGCAGATTGATTGGGCAACAGCAGTGCTTTGATTTTTCGGATTCATGTGCGTATTGTAAAATTATCACTTGCTTCAAAAACGATGAAGGAAATCGTGAGGAAACGGCATGCCTGAGAGATATTTTCTCGACGGCATGTGAAGCCAAGTCAGAGGCTCATGGGTGGCATAAAAACTCTGATACATGATGACACGAAAAAGAAAAAAGGTGTCGTGAGATAGAACTCAAACGTGAGATAATTTAAATAAAAATTCAATGAAGTTGATAATGTTAGGTAATGATCTCATAAAATTTTAACAACCTAAGTACAGTTTGTGGAATGCAGTAAATGATTGAATATTGGGTTAAAAGCTTTGTAAAATTACTTACCAACCAAGATCCCAAGCCGAATGGAAAGCAGGATGAGCAGACATAGCCCCCAGTGGCACTCCAAACCCGAACTCAAACTTGAGGTCTTCAGGTTTTCGAGACCACGAGCCTCGAGCCGTAGACTCTCGAGGTTCTGAACCAGCCTTCGTGTCGTTCGTCATAGTATTTTGGAAAAACAGCTTGAGGCCGTAGAGGTCCGATAGGACTCGAAATTCAAATGTTTTTTTTTTTGTCTTCTTGGTAAAGAAATTAGATGGTGTTTTATTTTGTAAATTACGGCTGTTGTATTTCAATGGACTTTATTTAGTATTTTTTTAAATTATAAAATGGTTATATTAACCGTGTGTAAATGTAGGAAAAATAACACTATTTTAACAACAACACAACTACAAAACCATTCAACACACCTTTTCATTCACGACAAAAACATTAACCGCGTGAAAAACGCAGCTACACGAAACCGCTACGTCAATTCGTAGACGTGCTACGCGGCTACGCGCCTACGACGGACTACGACCAGTTCGTAAGGTGACCACAGCTCGACTGCGGCCGATGACCGGCGATCGAGACCGACGCTCATTTACCATTAAGTTTTCATTAATGATCCAAATCCTTTGTTGTGAGGTAGGCTGTGATGTGGAATATTACTGTGACCTAGTCTTATTGGAACATCATTAAAGGATTTCAAGAATTTATTTATAAGTTTTGTTGTTTGGTCCTAGTTTCAATGATAGGTAACTGATATAACATTGGAAAATTTAGTAGCTGGTAGGTCAGTTCTGTAAGTACAATAGCAAAGCATAGTTCGAATTATTCAAGTTATTCAACCCCTAATTATTGTGACTGGAATCACGTTTTCGATGAAAAGTTAATTGTTCTACTGCCTCAACATCTCCATTATAACTTTTATAACGTGTATGGATATCTTTTGTACTTCAGGCAAGTCGTATTTAGTCTATCTGCCACTGTGGTGCGTGCAATAAAATAAAACGAAAACGAACACTAAATCAAAAACTTTATGAACAAGACAATCGAAACATTACATAAACATCTAAAATACACCTAAAAAATTACAAACAAAGAGTAAAAACTAACACAATAATAATAGACGGGACGGACACACGACTTGCTATACTAGAAACGTCATCAGAGTTTGTGAGTATTCCACTTTCATACTGTTTCAAATACGGCATATATTTTAGTACCATGTTATACATTGGACCTCTTTCCAGTGTTTTATTTCTCTCTACCTCCGCCTGGTGGAGTGCATCGATCAGTGGCTTGTCAAATGTGGTTGATTCCGAATCTTCGGAATCTGAATCTCTTAATTCTCTTCGGACCTATGGAAATTGATATTTCATGTAATGTTCCCACTGCTGGGGCACAAGCCTCTTCTCTGGGCGAGGGTATGAGCCGTACTTCACGCGGGCCCAGTGCGGGTTGGTGAATGCCACATTTTTCACGGCTAAATTATGGAAAAACAGTGCCAAAGGACGAAGAACACTTGTCTCATATCTACTTAAACATTCCCTTTATATGCTACTAGCTTCCGCCCGCGGCTTCGCCCGCGTGGTATGTCGATAAAAAGAAGCCTATGTCCTTTCTCTGGCTTTACTAGACTATTTGTGTACCAAATTTCACTTAATCGGTTCAGTAGTTTTGGCGTGAAAGCGCGACAGACAGACAGACCGACAGAGTTACTTCCGCATTTATAATATTACTAAGGATATTAAGGATTGATAAAACCGATTAATTTGATTGACGTAAAAGTAAACAAAATACAAAGTTATTTAGAAGGAGTGTGTTCAAAATTGTTCGAAACGTACAAAGAAATAAAACATCTACAGTCGACGATTTTAAAAATTATGTTAGTGCTATACCTTCCCCCCTTTTGTTGCCATATCATTTTCTATACGATCCAACGCCTCTTGTAGTTCACGAACTGTTTCAGCTGTGGACAATATAGTTAACCTATAAACATCAATTTCTCCACTATTTCTGGGACATCAGAAGTTATAGACAAAGCCAAAGTCATAGAAATTCTATCAGCGATAACGATGATGGAAAAGGCAAAAATGTATAGGACTGAAATAAGCTATCGAAAAGCATATGTCATCCTGATGAAAGTCGTTGTAGAAATACGAATCGCTTTCGAAGCGATTGTCACGACGACATATAAGCGTTTCTAATTCAATCCATAAAACTGATTCAACATGAATGGATAAAACGCTTTTAAGGCAAATAATCATCAAATAACATTCAACAGACTCTTTTAATGGTCCGTTAAAAATGATGAACTTCAATATTCTTTTACAAAACGTGTCATCAGAGTAGCACAAAATAATCTCCTACATCAAAACAACTTACGATCCGAAAGATATTCATCAATATTATCCTTCACCGATGCATTTCCTAATTCCATTGTACTACTAGTAACGCCAGCAGCGTCACTATCATTCACACTTAATACCCCAGATTGCGATATAGCGTTGTCAATAAAGGTATGTAATGGCCCTCCGTACAGCATACTTGAGTTTTGATATAATCTTGTCACAACGTCTCTTAAAACGTCTTGATTGATTAAAACTGCAACACGTTATATCTCAAGATCAGTTGAAATACTATTAGCTTCAAAATCCATGTTTAAACATTGTATACACACTATTGACTATCCCTGGAACTTCTGTAGTATTTGTTACATTTATAGAAAACGGTGAGGGATTATCGTCGTCTGGTTCTACGAATTCGTACTCTGCGTAGATATCCTTTTCTGTCTTTAGTATTTCCTCAATAGGTGCGTTATCTGCAAACATACGATCTCATTTAAGTATTTGTAGTAGTAGGTATGCTATCATTCTTGTAAAAGTCAACTTACTTTCTGTCTTTTCATCTAAACCTGTTAAATCTTCCATTTTATATGATCTGGGTCTTCCAATCAGACTTACTTTCTTACGTGCTTTTGTTTCTAGTTTTGTTGGTAGCGCGAGAATTGGTGGTAGTATCGCTTCAGGCGGGACTGTAATTGTACTGATTGCACTGATATTCGATTGTGGGTCTATTTCTTCGATAACTTCAACTACATCTCTTCTTTGCATAGAATTGAAATATACTTGTGTTGTTATAGTATTCGCCATCGTTGCTATAGTCAGCTTAGTTAAGTAAATCTCGTCTAAACTCCCTAAATAGTTCAGTGTCACATTGTTTTCTATTTGTAAGACCGTATCTAATAGTAGATGGTCTTCTAACGTCATCGAGGAGTCGACGGTCGTTATCTCTTTCGGGTTCCATTCTGAAATTATGACGTCTGTGTAATTTTAGACAAATTCAAATATACCGCATGTTCACTAACATTCAAAATTGTATTTTCAGACGTTCTATTTCATATTTCTTGGCAACAGAATTTTATATTCACGTGTTCATCTTTTATTCAGTAAACACAGATGATCTTCCTTGACTTCTCTTCACTGAGATCAAATCTAACCACACACAAACACAATGAGATACTAACGATAATCACAAAGCGCTTCCATCACCCTATCTTGCTGTGCGCGTGATGGACAGGACACAGCCGGGGCCGCAGGGGACCACAGTGGGCGCGACCGTGGGGGCCCCAGAGGCGCTATGTTGCAAACCAGGCGCTCCACACTTCGGAGGCGACCTTGCAATGGTATCTGACAGCGATACGAAAGTAAATTAACCTCGGTACAGCATTCAATATACAGGGTGTTAGGGTAAACACCGTTATCCTTGCAACCAGTGGTTTGGTTTCATTTATAGAACGTAAAATTAATGGAAAATTACAACTTTTTTTTTTTTATTCTACATTTTACGACAAGAGACGCAAGTTCGTTGTCCTATGCGCTAGGGCAACGAACTTGTGTCTCAACACGGGCGGGGGGTGCGGGAAGTGACCTGACCGGCCGCGAGCGCGACCCCTCCCTCAGTTAGTCAGCTGTTTCGCTAGCAAGCACGGTGTCGGATAGAAACATTTTTTTTAATTTTTAATGAAAATAACGTTATTTTTTTGTTGTTTTCGGTCATTTATTTTTATATTTAAGTCAACTACCCATGGTTTGAGTGACAACGGTGGTTACCCTTACACCCTGTAGTTATTTTGGAAGACTTAGTGAAATTGTGTGAGAGATTTCTATTAAAAAGGAAAGTATTCTTCTGCTGGGGGAAAAAGATTGGTTAGGTTAGCTTACCAATAAATTATAATAAAAATAAAAAGTGTTATAAGAACAGGAAATAAGAACCTGAAATATGAAATACCCCGAGGACAGTTTAACGAAGACCTACCTATTGGGAATGAGAAGACTATGCGAGTCATTGTATTTTTTTTTTTTTGTTTTTTTTCTCTGTTTGTTTTAATCATGGTCTGGCTGTTTGAGTAATCTAAGCGGCCTAACCAAATGGCTTTACTTTAGAACGTTCGTCGAATCGTTGAACTCGCTTAAGTTTTGAGTTGAGCTGCACGATTACTGACAAATGTGTGCACTGACTGGACAAGTCTACTCAATCTGTGTGGTTCGTTCCTCAAAAGACAATTTCAGACACCAATCATAAAGACCTGACCATGATTATGTCTGAACTTTAAAAAGAGAATGTAACCCCCGAGTTTATGTCGGCCTTTTTTCTCACAGTAGTCAGATAGGAAACGCCGACATCATCTAGTTTTTATAGGATTGACATGTAAGTGTTTGTACAAACCTACATACACAAATAAACCATTTATCATTTACCGTTACTCTTACATGAGTGCGTACAAGTATGACAGGCTTACCATGAACCGACTGCGTCCACAGCCAACCATGTAACTGTTTGCCCATATTATTTGCGCAAAGTCTCCGTAGAAACTGCTGTTACGACTTGGTCTGCAAAAAAAAGGTAGTATGGTGGTGCAGCCTTTTCAACAAAGACTGGAAAACTGTAAAAAGAATTATGTAATGAAAACTGACAAGGTTTATATCATTCGTTCAGGTTTTCATCATCACCGAAAGACGTCCACTGCTGGACATAGTCCTTCCCCAACCGTCGCCATATCCGTGATCAATCCTGGACTTCTCGTGGTCAGTGGATTCCTACAACCTTCAGGTCATCAGTCCACATTGTGGAAGTCCTAATAAACCAACACTGAGCGTTCTGGTAGGCGGTTGCTACACCAACAATTTTGCTTTCAGATTTACACTATTAAAAAAATAACGTTATGTAAGCAGATACATACGAGCGGACGAGTCCGGGAGTGGAGACCGCGTATTGGCAAGCGTAGTGTGGATCCGATGATCTTAAAAAGGTAGCTGGGCCACACTGGATGGAAGGTGGAGGACAGGGGTTGGGAGAGGCCTATGTCCAGCAGTGGGCTTCGACACACTGAGTTGAAACAGGTACGTATACTCACGGTACATAGAAGGTGATATTGCCCTTATACGACATACTCTGCATGTACCAGATGTCGACCATAGATTCGACGCGGAGACCAGGTGCCTCTCCGACCACAGAGGCGACGCACTGGCCCACAGACAGCGAATCTAGTAGAGAAGTTCCAGTAATAATAATACCAGCCTATTATTATCCAGCTGCAGGTCAAAGGCATCGTCTCATACAGAAAAAGCATGAGCATTGATCACCTCGCTTGATCAAGGTGTATTGGCGATTTCAGACTTAGGCCGTATACAGAAAGAAAGCTGGTAGCCGGCGCCGATCTACCAGCGCTTATCGGCGCTGGTCCAGTCTGGTAAAAGTTACATAAAGCAAGCGGTTAGGTTAGTTAGTTAAATGACGGGCGGCGCCAGCGCTGACCGGCGCCTGTCGAAGATTGTCGGAACTTGTCGGCGACGTTCGGCGCTTATCGGCCCTTGTTCATATAAATGCCTGTGCCGGTTACCTGCGTGGACCGGTTCCTATAAGCGCTGCAAGGCTGCCAGCTTTAGGTACATCCTTACTTATAAATACGAAAGTGAGTTTGTTTGTTTATTACGCTTTCACGCGTAACTTTCGATACTTTTTATCCCGATATTGTCACTGGATCAAGACTTACGTGGGTGAAACCGCGGGGCACAGCTAGTTTATTATAAATCCAAGTTTCCAGTGGCACATCCAGATGAATTTTGTATAGCGTCGTCTCTGACATGTTTGAAATCTTTTTTAAACTCCACGTACTAGTCTACTGAAGTGGTTATATAGTGTGTTCCGGCTAAACAATGCTTCCTACCCAACCCATTCGTTCCTCCTGCTAAAAACAATTAATGGGGCATCTATATCGTATCCACTGTCCGTGTCCTCTTACCTGCACGATGCAAGAGCAGGACGCCCCTGAAGGTGCCAACTCGTAGCCAAATTCTGGGCTGACTCTATCTTTATAAAATATCATCAACACACTAGGAAGAAGGGGTCAAAAAGGAGAAACCCCAGAGAGGGAAGAGGGGAGCGCAGGGGAAGGGGTAGAGGGGTTCTACTTATAAATCTTAATTCACTGACAGACAACGCACAGCCTAAACAACTGCGTCTAGCTAGAAGCTTGAATTTTTGCACAAGAGTTAGGTTATGGTGATTGAAAGTTTTTACGGTACAGTGGTTCGTAATTTTTGCCAATGGGAAATCACATCAAGCGCACGGTTTGTATTTCAATAAAGTTTCAGTGAAAAAAAATAATCGGCGTCTTTCATGTCGGCTAACACAATCTAAAACAACATCAATACAATAACATCATACTTACAAAATAGAACTAGTAAATGTTTAGCTAATAAAAGTAGGTACCTACATACCTATTATATTAGGTCTTTACCTATGATGCCGTTCTGCAGTACTGGCCATTTCAAATCAAAATAATTTTTGTTTGGCTAAGAATTCTAATTTCAAATTAATTTTATTTTAAAAACATGGATTTTTTTTTCCAAAAGTAGTCATTTCTTTATTGATTAGTGTTACATTTTCATCGCATTTCAATCTTTTTCGTCATCATGGATACGTTAAAAATTCGAGTAATTATGGAATATGAGTACCGTCGTGGCAGCAACGCGGCACAAGCGGCACGCAACATCAACGACGTTTACGGAGCTAACACTACAAACCAACGCACCACCTGTTATTGGTTTGCTCGCTTCCGTTCTGGAAATTTCGACCTGAAAAATGAACCTCGCGGTCGTCCGAAGACTTTGGTCGACAATGACGAATTAAAGGCGATTGTGGAAGCTGATGATACACAATCTACGGCTGAATTAGCAGTAGCTTTCGACGTTAGCGTCAAAACAATATTGGTCCATTTGCGTCAAATTGGCAAGGTAAAAAAGCTTGACAAATGGGTGCCCCACGAACTCAATGATCGCCAGCGCGAAGTACGCGTCGAGACGTGCCTTGCACTGCTCAACAGACACACAAATGAAGGAATTTTGAACCGCATTGTTACCTGCGATGAAAAATGGATTCTGTTTGATAACCGCAAGCGCTCAGCAAGTTGGTTGGATCCTGGTTCAGCACCTAAACAATGCCCTAAACGAAAACTTACCCCTAGAAAAGTGATGGTCACTGTTTGGTGGTCTAGCGCCGGTGTGATTCATCACAGCTTCTTACCAAACGGGGTGAGCATTACTGCAGATGTGTACTGTGAAGAACTGAACACAATGATGGAGAAGCTGGCGCATCTCCAACCAGCATTGGCCAATCGCTCGTCTCCGCTGCTCCTGCACGACAACGCGCGACCTCATACTGCACAGCAGACGGTCTCCAAGTTGCAAGAACTGGGGTTGGAAGCTCTCCGTCATCCGCCCTACTCACCAGACCTTGCGCCTACAGACTACTACTTTTTCCAGAATTTGGATAACTTCTTGGCGGGAAAAAAATTCAATACCCGAGAGGCAGTACAAAATGCCTTTGAAGAATTTGTTGCCTCCCGTCCAGCTGATTTCTTTAAGAAGGGCATCAATAAACTGCCACTGCGATGGCAAAGATGCATTGATTGCATGGGTGATTACTTCGATTAATACAAATAAAAAATTCATGAAAAAAATTCGTTTAAATTTTTTCATACAAAACGGCAATTTCATAGGTAAAGACCTATTAATTAATCAAATAAATAAACTTACAAAGATCGCGGCAGGCATCGTGTTCTTCAAGTGTCCGCGGTGGACGACACTGATCTGCCCAACGTTGGGCTTCACGGGCCAACTCCTCAACCCAACGCTGTCAGAAAAAAGTATCTTTAAAACATACCTACCTAATTGATGATGCAAGGGGTTGCGATGCGCTTCCCCACACAAATCCGAATACCACTACCTGCTATGTAAATAACAGTGAAGGAGTCAAACAGGATATCGTCTAGATAAACTAAGCGGGAAAAATACGTAATATTGAAGCTAACTCAAAAATTACGCAAGCAAAGTTAATAAAATTTATATGGGACCACCTCGAAAGCATGACCTACCAAACAAAAAAAGAATCATCAAAATCGTTTCATAATTTGCGCAGTAATCGCGTAATAAACATACAAAAAAAAAAAAAAAAAAAAAAAAATACAGACGAATTGAGAACCTCCTCCTTTTTGAAGAAGTCGGTAAAAAATCCTGGAACCAGGGCCTTTACATGCCAAAAAGAGGGCTACAGAGTAAGGTGTTAGTGAGTCCGACTCAGAAGGAGATCATGTATAATAAGACAAGCGAATTTATTAAAACCAACGTTCAGCTTCAAGAACGTAAGGCCCGAGTGCGCACTCAATCTTACTTCTTCAATCTGCCTAGCCTTTTCCCAACTATGTTGGGGTCGGCGTCCAGTCTAACCGGATGCAGCTGAATATCAGTATTTTACATGGAGTGACTGCCTATCTGACCTCCACAACCCAGTAACAACTCAATCTTACTTCTCAATAATAAAATTTTCAGAGGCACGCACGTAAGTAAAATTCGACGTTGAATCCGCCATCCATTGAAAACCGAATCCATTACCCACTTTCGGAATGTTGTTCAGTAGGTTTCTGTAATCTGTTGTATTGAGTGCAGCTGTATTCAGTTTCAGTACCTAACCTACCAATTTCAGCATGTCTCCAGCGCTGGGAAATCCTCTCATTTTGCCAGCAGCCGCCTCGTTCCGCCGCCTGTTGAGTCGTGCTATCAGTCGGGACTTCTCTTCCAAAGTGAGGGGTACGCTAATGTAGCCCACGCACTGGTGACTGGGACCTTCCTAGGGCGGTTTTAAAAACTATTTAAAAAAATGTATTTGAGTGCTACACGGTACAGTCAGGCGCGGTCCGAGGGGAGGTCTTGGGGTTCATGACCCCCCCCAAAATCATTCAAGCTATCGAGAGACTGAATGATTTACATGTTTTACTAACTAAAAACTGTAGGTACTTGAGCCACAGTGACCCCATTACCCTAAAAATATTCCTGGGCACCAATTGTGCCCCCCCCCCCCCCCAAATCTTGGGCTGCGACCGCGCCTGGGTACAGTTTGCAAAACATTTTTTCTATTGTCTTATTTGCCCCCTAAAAGTAACCCGCATATTCAAAATCCATTCATTTACGTTACACGTCCGTGTTGGGTCACAGAAATACATAGATGCGGAGAAAATAGGCTGTGACAGACAGACGCACGAGTGATCCTATAAGGATTCCGTTTTTTCCTTTTGGGGTACGGAACCCTAACATCGGATATAGAGGATCAGGTAGGTACTTACTGGGAACTGGCAGAAAGTATGTGCGTTAGTATTGCCACACATTCTTGAGCCGCAGTAGTTGACCGAGCTACTGGCGGCGAGCGCTATTGCACTGACTAACACCACTGGTATGCATTGCATTTTAACACAATAAACAATAAATTTTGGCCACTTTATAATGTGCATGTCGTCTGTACAATTTTGACAAGTTATTGAAGTTATGAAAGATTGGACTTTATTATTTATGGCTGAGATAGAAGAGTGAATCAAGGAGTTCGTAGGACAAAGAAGGTTGTAAAGTCGAATAGATTCTGCTTCTGATATTATAAAGTCACTTTTCGTGTTTGTCACCGTCGTCGTTTAGAGAATTTATTCCGGAAGGTTTATGTGTATAATAAGTTACTATTACATATAACTAAGAAATCTCGATGTTTGGTCAAGTCGTAAAAACCGTGCGAGACAGGAGCGGGTCGCTAGTTGGAGAATATTATGCTTCCAGTTTGCCGGTTCCTTCGAACGGGTCTATGTACGTCTGAGCATGCTCTAGTCTAACACTGAAGACTGGACATTTGTTTTAACATATTTTTAGGGGTATGAGGAACAGGGTGTAAAGTTCACTCATCCACCATAGAAAAGGGAGGATCCTCCGACCAGATACTTATTGTGTCTGGCGGGCAACTGCCCAACGATTGATGTTGGGTTCTTGTATATATGTCCACTGCACAGTAAACTTTAATTGCGCGATGCAGTTGTGTGACGTCAGGTTTTTGATGCGTAGTTTGCATGTGGCGATGTATATACCGCCACATATTCCTCCAAAAAGTACGCAAGCAATTATTTTATCGTTCCTGAAGGTGTATTGAGCATGGTATGCCTTTTGCCTGCTACGTGTGACTAAACCTATACAACGGATTTAAAAGTTTCAATAAAACAAAACTTTATAATAGGTATCCATTTAATGAAAATACATTAAAACAAAATATACAACCAACATCCAAATCCAGGTCTATGATCTGTATTATACAAAATATATAACATAACTCTACTTTTATACATGATTAAAACAGAACTAAATATACAACCAACATCCGAATACAGGATATCTGTAATAATATACATATATCCTACATTTTATCTTACATTACAAAAAAGTATTTAATTAATTGTGATTACAACAATTTTCGTTCGTTGTTTACGTACGTACTTATCGAATGTACTATGGATGATAATCTCATGAACTAAACCACTCAAGCCTCTCCCAAACCGGCGCGTTTTTATCGCGCGATAATAACGCAAGCGCTAGGACCTAGACAAGTGACAATCGCTTCGAAAACGTTTCGTATTTCTACAACGACTTTCAACAGGATTGACATAATTATGCTTTTCGATAGCTTATGTCCGTTCTCGTTTTTTTAAAACTATTTAAGCATTATCTTATCACAATTATAATGTTTACAGCATGTTCGCCAAAATTCATAATTATACATTTCTATAAATCAATTTAATACAATCATTATAAAAAAATAAATAAGAAGTCGTCGACTAAAAGGTGTGTTTTCAGTTTCATCTCAAAATGGCAACCATTTTCTTAGACTAGATGGAAATTAATGCAAAAAATACTCTCATCATAGCTGTACTATTAATAATTAATAAAGAAATACGTTATTTTTACTATCTGCCACCAGATATATGTATAATTAAATACTGAGAAAAATTGAAGACAATGGCGTGCTAAAATACGACTCTTCACGTGGGCTAGCGTACTTTTAGGCCAAATAATCCCGGGCCGGAATAATAAGGCCAGGCTTTTGGTCACTTTTTCCCACTGACAGAGATGCGGACCAATTTTTTATGCCTAAAGAACCCACTCTTGTTTTTGTTATTTTATACATAATTTATATATTTTAGTTTTACCCCGCGTCCTGTTGAAAAGCGATCGTCGCGTCGCGCGAATACACGATCGTTCGACCTCTTCGGTGACCTGACCGCGTGGTCGCGCCGACAGAGGGCGTTTTCCGAACAAAAATTTACATGAACGCGACGACCGCGTATTCGCGCGACGATCGCTTTTAAATACAATTAAAAAATTGTATTTAAAGTTTGTCAAAATATTTTTTTGTCAAAGTTATGTTTCGAAACTGATTTTAAATGCTTGTAAATACAATTTGAAAGAGAACTTTTCCTCCATCAATTTTGGTTTATTTCTAAGTGATAATCGGATAGGAATATCCAACGCCACAATACAAATCCAATATATTTACTTGTAAATGTGTGTTTAAAAAACCAAATAGTTTTCCCATCCTTTCGTTCAGCACGCCACTAAAACGTTTGTGTAGTGTAGAGAGTATTGCTACATTTAATATGGCCGTACATTACAACTATGCAACCTTTTTTTTTATTATTAACTCACAATTGCCTTACTTTTTAACTAAACTAAAATAAAAATCCATCCATCGCTTCATTATGTTTGAAAAATTCTGCAAAAATTAAACAATTCGGCCTTATTAAAAAACGACGTTTGTCTTTAGATAAGGTATAAAACTTCGAACCAGTTCTTGGATTACGAACTTTATTCACAACAGATACAGTTCTTAATACAAAAACTAACAATAAAATCGCGTCTGTGTTGTTGTTAGTTTTGTATTATAAACTTTACAATAGTCGGAATAAAGTTCAAAATATTATACAGGCTCGAACTTGGTCTCATTACAGAACACGTAAAGAGATGTCAGAGGGGCGCTGTGTAATAGTTTTGTAAAACAAGACAAAACAAGATGGCGGCGTTAGTTCCAATTTTGCCCACGCGCCAAAAGAACCTTTTAGCGCTTTAACTTTGAATTCATAAATTGTCTTGTTAGTGTGTCATGTAATTAGGCGACTGTACTTTTGTCCTGCGTCGCTTTATCTTCTTCCTTAGGTAAATAGTACATCGAGTCTATGAAGTACTTCGTAATATCCGACACTAGGCTCCTGTCCGATATTTCTTGAGCTACGCCATATATCGCCATCTGTGAAAAAAGTATTTATATATGGAGAGTAGAACAAAAAATGCTTCAGAACACTGCTCCGTATGTGCCGGTAATACGGCTGACCATTTCATTTGAAAGTCTAATAAATTCCTTTTTTCCAATTGCGACAATTTACGATGTCAGATGAGATGTCGTGCTTTTTGGCCACGCCCACCTGTGAGTTCGAGCGAGTGACTAGTTCAGTCTAAGGCCCGCACCCGCATATTTCGTGCGGTACACGCCGCGGCGTTACTGGCTGTCGCGTGTGGCCCGTGTGTGGCGAGTCCATATAAAATGTATGAAAACTACAGGAAATATGCCGGTGGCGGCGTTTTGTGGTTGTGGCTGGCGGCCCGTGTACGGAGACCCTTAACAGATTAAAATACATGGGAATCTGTTGTGCTTGTAAATCATTTTGATAATCGATATAAAAATTTTGGTATTTCTGGGTTAGATTTTCTTGGAATGCTTGCTTTTGTAACATCCTATAAACCTGTCTTATGCAAATAAATTAAGGTTGATGCGCTAGGGTGGCCCGCGAAATTCAAATTTTCTTACGTTTTTTGCAATTTGCAGGTCAGTATCAGGTTGTATGTTGATCTAAATATTATTAGCGGCCGTAACAAATATGGATTTATAGAATTATTAACATTAGAATCAGCAATACAACTCTGTAAGTTCATGTAAGTGTATTGACTGACGATTTCATGAAATTTTCATTCAATACACTTACATGAACTTACAGAGTTGTATTGCTGATTCTAATGTTTATAATTCGGGCCACCCTAGCGCATCAACCTTAATGTAAAATGTTTACCTTGCCCTCTACAGGCGCATTGCTGTCCTTAAAGCAAGCCTTGGCCGCGTCGCGCACGTCGCACAGGAAGCGCTCGGCCACGCCCGCCTGCGTGTGCGCGTGCGTCACGCAGATGTGGATACTAGACACCGACAGTACATGATCAGTTAATTCATTAATAAAGGTATTAATGAACGGACTAATACTGGGAATTCATTTAAAAATGAAAAAAAAAAATGGGTCAAAATAATTTATTGGGTTTTTCTGTTAGCTCAGCGGTCGCGAGACAACAATTTTGTTGAACACTTATTGGGAAAATACGCTCAAGATAGATAACATAGATGGTACAAGTTTAAAACAAAAAAACAATAAAATTACATAAAAAATTCTGGCGTCTCACCGCTCACATACCTCGGGAAGTGACTGGCGCGAGCCCAAGGACTAAACCAGTTGTTCTCAAATAATATTTACACAGTACAAAGCGTTTCATTATGATTCAAGTGTGCAAAAACATAAACCTTTTCGGTAGTCGGGTAAAAGTATAGGCTGTTAGTTTTCGATCCGATTAATTCAATTCCCCGATAAAACAGCTATTTTTGTTTTTCGTATAATTAAAATATCTAATTATCGCTTAGACTTACCCAGACGGGAACTGCAGAGCGTTTAGACTCCACCCCTTCTTGTGTAGTAACTCCGCCATTTTAAATATGTCAAAGTGTGTTGAACCAAACGCGACCACAGACGTCGCAGGTTTTCCGAATACGAACAGACCTGGGATCTTGCGTACCCTGAAAAAAAAAATCATTTCATCGTTAATATAATTTAAAAGAGTTTAAACTCAGGCCATCACATTGTTATTCAAGGAACTTTTTTTTTGTTAGGATGTGGTGAATTCTATACATCTGCTTAGCCTTTTCCCAACTATGTTGGGGTCGGCTTCCAGTCTAACCGGATGCAGCTGAATACCAGTATTTTACTTGGTGCGACTGCCTATCTGACCTCCATACCCCTTGGTAAGACTGGTTGTCAGACTTTCGGGCTTCTGACGACCCGTAACGACTGTCAAAGATCCACAAATGACAGCCGGGACCAACGGCTTAACGTGCTTTCCGAGGCACGGAGGAGTCTCGGTATGTAAAGATGGTCACCCATCCACAGACCAACCTCGGCAAGCGTAGCTTAACCTGATGGATCGACCCGTGCGGCTGTTTTTACTTAGCCACGAGCTCCTCCGAGGTGAATTCTATAGTGATGAAATTAAATGTTCATTCAATAATATTACACAATGAATTTAATAATGAAGTTACTACAACTAAACACGGTTTATAAACAATGACTACCATTAGGATGATTGTACAATGATGCGAGTGACGCGAGCCACGATTAGTGACCGTGTGTCGTCATCGATGACTGTTGTTGATGTTTTCGAACTACCAGACTTGTGACGTCATAGGCACTTGAGCTCACAAGTTTGTGTGCATGTGTTACATACCATTACAAAAATATAGGACAACTCGAATCTTCGCATGAGGTTGGAAAAATGTTTCAGGTGATATCCTTACCCCTAAATGTTCAAGTTTCTGTGAATCAACATTAAAGTGGAATTACATTGAATCATTACATCAGATTATTTGTCGCGAAAAATGGGAATTGAGGGAGGCGTGAAATAATGTGTTCTGAACACATTTTTTTTTTTTGTTTTTTTTTTGTGCTGGCATATGGCTAATAATTTGATTTATGTTTTGTGTTGCGTAATGTAAATGATTTTTGCACCAGGAAGTGGTGAAGGGTGGGCGTTTTGGGGGACTGTCTTATGTAATTTTGACGTTCGAAAAGTGCTGATTCTCAGCCTAGTTTGAATAAACGACTTTTGATTTTGAATATGAATTTTTTTCTATCTTCACACTAGTGTAATCCAGAGGCGTAGCGTGAGCACCGTTTTGTCGACGGAAGAGTAGACAAAAATGACGTTTCATGTAGACAGTACGACGGCAGCAAAGTAGAAAGGGTCAACTGCACTTTTTACGAAATTCACTCTTTTACGTAATTCGACTCAGAATTTTTTGTTTTGTCATAGGCTTTTTTTTCTGTTTGATTCTCAATTTTTACTGATTAAGTTACTAAAAAAAAAATCTTAAAGTGTCGAAGTACCGTATTTTGGATCAAACAATTTCACAGTAATATTGGCCTTAACCATTTTCTTGGTACTTATAACTACTTATTATTAACTAAATGATGTAAAATAGGAGAAGATAGCTTTGTACTTCTATTAATTATCACAATTTTGCGTTCAAAACGCCCCCTTGTAAAATCATGATTTTGTAGATAACCGTTTATACTTTGTGGCCGTCAAGTAGAAAGTTTTCTACTGGCGATTCCAAAATCAAATTGTCTTCATTACCATAGACAAATGTCAATTGTCAGTGTGATTTTGACAGTTTGAGTAAAAAAGTTTCTTCCGAAATAGTCTACATAGAAAAAGACCTAGACAAAGATCGTTAAAAATTAAAAACAAAATTACAGATTGTAGAAGGATTTCTACGGTGCGATGTCAAAAATGAAGAAACGAAATGTCAGTTTGTATAGAAAAAGCTATGTGTATTCTTCGTAGAAATAGAAACCGTCATGCTACGCCTGCAGGCTTTTTCCGTGTTCCGTTTTTGTGCTAAATCTTTTTTCCATTATGTCATATATGTACAATGTCTTTCATTTGAACGAAAATTCGAAAACTTGTGACATCTACCACCCTGCACTGGGCCCGCGTAGTGGATTACAGCCCACTCCCTCTCACAGAGAGGAGGCCTGTGTCCCAGCAGTGGGAACATTATAGGCTAATTATGGAACATTGTCTATCATGTCATCACTTCAAGTCCAACGCTTACGAGGACATATTATCGCAATCATCGCGAGTACTAAGTGAACGGATGTTGTTGCTTCACCCACTATATGCTTACTATTCCAAGAGTGGCCTATTCTAGCGAACAAACAAATCTAACACAAAACAAACTTTAGAGTTATGAGGAACAGGGTGTAAAGTTCACTCATCCTCTATAGAAAAGGGAGGATCCTCCGACCAGGCGTGTGTTGTGTCTGGCGGGCAACTGCCCGACGGGTGATGTCGGATTCTTGTATATTTATGTCCATCGCGCGGTAAACTCTAATTGCGCGATGCAGGATTTATGTGACGTCTGGATTTTTGTGTGACGTCAGGTCTTTGATGCGTAATTCGCATGTGGCGATGTAGATGCCGCCACATAACAAACAGAATGATATTAATATACTAACTCATTCTCAATATATCTGGCGGTCTTGATAACTTCGTCGGTCATCTGCACATATCGCTTCTTGCCGACAAACATCATGGTTGCCCAGCAAGCCGCTATTAAACCACCCGCGCGGCTGCCTGCGAATAAATACTTTATTATAAGTATATTGAAGGAATCTTGAAGAAAACAAGTCACGCCTGACTTATTTTGAGCAACGCAATTTACGCTCGAGAAAAATTTACGCTCTGAATCACTTTTATAAATACAGTTAAAATGCAACAGGGCCTGTTTTAGTGTTAGCTTTCCAAAGAAAAGTAAGCGCTTGGGGAATCATCCCCTACTTCAGAAATACGACAATGGGATGATGAGATTTAATATAGAGCTGTTACAACCATGAAAGTACTTATCTCTTTTGTATTACCGTGTTACAAAATTATAGATTAACAACTCTATGCAATTCCAAAAACTTATCAAAACTTTTAAGTGACAAATGACGATCTGAGACCGAAATTGCCCGCATACTGCCTCTGTACTGTTACGCTGTGGCGCGACGTTCGTGCTAATTCGGAAAGACGAAAATTACCGAAGCGCATATTTTTCTTTGGAAAGCTTTAAAGTTTTGGGGCCTAGTGTGCTGTGTTAAGTTCTTATTATTTCGTTGCCTGCCACTGTCAGACCCAATGTATCCTTCACTTATTTCTGAATGAAAATCAGAATCTAAGGGCCCTTTTAACCCTCATTGCTCAGCCAAAAGGCGAGCACTATTGGATATAGGTCTAACCCAAGAATCGGGAACAAGCAAGGTCCATATTATGCGACTATTAAATACATACCATTGACAGTAGGCGACCCGTACACACCGCCTGGCCACTCGGTCGTGACTGTGTACTGATGATGTCTGTACTCTTGTTTCCTGTACAGGACTACTGACGTGCCTTTAGGTGCGAAGCCGTACTGAAAGAGGAAGAAATATTGACTGAACATTGACCAAAGATCACAGAATTGGCAGACCTACAAAGTAAAGGCCATTGTTGGTAATCGAACCCAACACGACACCTTGCAGCTTGAAATCTGACGACTGACGAAACACGAAGTTTGTAGAGGGACATTAAGAAAATACGTACGTACACTCATATTATAACAAGAAAATATTTGTGTTTTTGTTTCTAATTAATAATTATCACTGAGTAACATAACATAGGTTATCTATACTAATATGATAAAGCTGAAGACTTTGTTTGTTTGTTTGTTTGAACGCGCTAATCTCAGGAACTGCTGGTTGGAATTGAAAAATTATTTTTATGTTGGATAGTCCATTTATCGAGGAAGGCTATAGGCTATATAACATCACGCTACGACTAAGAGGAGCGGAGCATAAATGAAAAATGTTGCAAAAACGGGAAAAAAAAATCCTTTTTGAGAGCTTCCGTTGCGTGCGCTGCGTAAACGGTTTAAGTTACGCAAATATCATGTATGATGGAATTGTTCCTCTTTAAAAGTTCTAAAAAAAAGTCCGTGACAGCATATGTCTATCTTTTAAGATTGACTCACTATAACCTTTTTTATGGTAATCAAATTTTTTCGAAGTTAATGCATTATTTGCGAACGAGTTTTATCGACATAATATTAATTCTTAATCATCATAAATAATTTTTAACATCAAGGGTATTTATGTAGCAGTAAAATACTTTTTAATTCATTCGAATCGGACATTTAATTTCGAAGATATCACGAGTATAAAAATGCAATACGCGAACCGTTCGACGCCGGCGCCGCGCCTCCGCGACGTTCCCTACTTTAGAGAGGAGAGGATGAGCAAACGGGTAGTCATGACTTGGAATAGGACATAGGATACGTTTTATCCCTATATTCCCACGAGATCGACATCAACGCGGGTGAAACCGCGAGGCACAGCTAGTAATTTATAAAGATATAACGCGGGTGAAGAATGAATGAATGTACGCACTTGCAATGGACACGAAATTTCAGTTTAGTGACGGTCTATTTAATGATTTGTTTATGTTTTCGAATCACTTCAATCAATGTACTGATATCCGCATACAATCTGACCAGCTGCGATAAAACAGCTATTATAATACCTAGCTTAACATATTTTTACATTGTTTCTATGCTTCTCTGATTTTTAGCCCCGTACCTATTCACAATAAAATTTCAACTCTGAATGATTCTAGCAACATGTTTCCCTCAAATATGGGGCACTATGATGACTTGTACATATATATACAACTTGCATAACCAGCCTATGATGTTCCCACTGCTGGGACACAGGCCTCCTCTCTGTGAGAGGGAGTGGGCCGTAATCCGACACGCGGGCCCAGTGCGGGTTGGTAGATGTCACATGTCCTCGAATTTATTGTTCTACGAGATGCCGGTTTCCTCACGATGTTTTCCTTCACCGTTTTGAGAGCAGTGGTAATGAAATAATTTACACAAAGTAAAGTGCCTGACTGGGTTCGAACCTCGCGGTCGCGCGGAGTCCGGCCGTTACCACTGGGCCACCACTGCTCATAAGGCTGCTTATATACAACTTACTTTATGCGTATCAGCAGACATGCTGGCCACTCCGGGCAGGCGGAAGTCAAACACGGGCACATGATGGCCGGCGTCAGTCATGAACGCGGCCACGAACCCTCCCAGACACGCGTCCACGTGCAGAGGTACGTCGTACTCTACGGCCACGTCGGAGAGTGCTATTATATCGTCCATTGTGCCGTACGGGTAGTTCGGGGCTGAGCCTACGATCTGTAAGGAAGGATAATGGGTTCAATGTAATGTATACTCCATTTGAAATAAGATTAGACATTTG
This sequence comes from Lithophane ornitopus, assembly GCA_948473465.1. Classification (NCBI taxonomy): domain Eukaryota; kingdom Metazoa; phylum Arthropoda; class Insecta; order Lepidoptera; family Noctuidae; genus Lithophane; species Lithophane ornitopus. Next base: position 15,016,461 of record OX419621.1, on the reverse strand, counting down.
AATAAACCTTTTTCACAGTCCGTTCAAACGATTTTGACTTCTATTGCGTTAGTAGCATGAAAAATGGCAGCTGCAGTAAACAGTTGGCATTTTAATCACTTTTTTGCTTTTAATGCCATCCTTATGCCTACGGTATAGAAGTCAAAAACGGTTGATCGGACTGTAAAAAAGGTTTATTTAAATGTCAGAATAGAGAGAGGGCAGGCGGAGGTGTCCCTATCCTGCCAGGGTTGCGGGAAAGTCCGAAAGGGATACCGGGACCTTGGCAACAGGCAACTGCAGGAACACGGGTGGGTTTCAGTCAGCAAAAGTCTGACACGCCCTTCCGCTCCGCCCAGAGCGAGAGAAGATATTTGATGATTTCCCACAATCAAAAGAAAAAAAAGTGGTGTCCCTATAGCACATTTCACCAGTGGGCCTAAAACGGTCACATTAGCAACTCCTCTAAAAGCATTTAAGTTCCAGGTGTCATTAGCAATTCCTCTAATTTGACACAAAAGCAATTCATATTATGTGGACCATTTTACGAATCTCCATAGAAAACTGTCAAACAGACGAATTATTTCGTAACATGAATCGCACGCAGATCATTATGAATTGTGATGATGATTCATAATATTTATCCTATTATGATTCTGCCAAAGTGACTGTTTTAAGCCCCCGTTATGTTTGTTTTTTTTGTCCAGATAGAAAAACCCAATAACACTCTGCCCCAACCGGAAATCAAACCCAGGATCTCATGCTCAGCAGAAGCGCTTGCGACCACTAGACCAACATAATTACAACAATCTACAGAAAGAGAGATAGTATTAATATGAGTAACAAACTTGAATCTTTAACGTTTCGTACGTCATCAGAGCGGTGCAAATTACGACACAATGGTTACTCGTGGAGAACCAATTTTGAATAGTTTGAATGTGACTCCGGAAATTTGAAATTTGTAATAAACGATTGGTTTTTGAGCGATGCACAACTGATATGTCTATCTTTTGCCACTGGATTGTGATTACACTAATGTTACCATGACACGGTAAGAATCCTCCCAATGACACATATTTTTATTAACCGACTTCTTCAAAAAGGTTCTCAATTCGTATGTATTTTTTTTTTGTTTATTTTACGCGATTACTCCGCCAATTATGAATCGATTTTGATGATTCTTTTTTTGTTTGGTAGGTCACTTTCTTCACTGTCTCTGTTTTGCATGTTTTTTTGAAAAACATGCTATAAAGAGACAGTGATGAAAATTATACTAAAAAACACTTACCAAACAAGTCCTCCTGCCAATCGCCTTCCGCACCTTCTCAACATCGACCGTCATCGTATCTTTATTCACAGGTATAGTCTTAACAGACAGACCTAAGTACTGAGCTGCCTTGTCAAACGCTGAGTGGACAGTCGACGGCACTATAATTTGAGGGTTTGATATGCCCTTACTGTAGGCGAGGTCTCTGAACGCTTTGCAGGCCATTATTATTGATTCTGTACCGCCTGTTGTTACCTGGAAAAGGATATTGGATTAAATACATTTGAAAGAAAATAAGAAAGAAAAAGACATAACGTACATTCAATAAATATGTACTTATGGAAGCGAAAAAATCGCTCCAAACGCACTCATAATGGCACTTTTAAGAGAAAATAGGGTCGGTCCCTTCTCCATACAAACGCTCTCGCCTATTTTCTCTGGTTTATGACCTTAGAGCAAAGATTTTTTTACAGTATAATAAATATCAACTAGTTCTGTGCCCCTATGTTTTCCGTTTTGATCATACATTATTTGTACAAACACTAGAACCCTCAGAAAATACTCAAAATTGCCTGTTTAAACCGCTGTCATCAGAGGCCTATTGTACAAATTTGACAACTATTAATGAAAAAAAAAACATAGGGGCACAGTTAATATCCCTCTTATTCAATTTATAAAATATCTTTCAAATAGGTCCAATATTGGATGAGGAAATAGACGAGAGCCGAACCTCGAATTATGACTTTTTGTATGGAGAAAAGACCGACCCTATTTCCTTTTAACGCCTACGCAGACCGGTATGGCATGGCAAGGGATTTAATTTTTTACCAATGGACATTCAAACGTATCGATATAGAAATACGACATAAATTGCTATGCTTTAAAATGATGCCGTGGCATCGAAAAGGATTTCAATGCACGGCATTGAAAGACGCGCCGCACGGGCTCTCGCGGCGCGACGTATGGCCTTAGTCATTAGTCATTTATTCACTATCAATAATTTGTAGGTTTATCGGAATTTACACAAAATAGAATGAAATGGGAACAAACACACACAGCAACAAAAGTTTTCTTTAGCATCTGCAACCTAGCGTCTTTTTTTGGAACAACTTCTATTATATTAATTCATCAAAGTCAAAGATATATTTGCAGATAAATATGGTTATAAAGTTCTTACAATGGTAGTTTATTAGTAGCTTAACATATTTATTTAAAAAAGAAGAAAGGATGACATCATCAATGATGACTTCAGTACTAACGTACAGTTACAAATTATAAATAAAGAAATTTCAATTGGTCACGCATTTGAAAAATTACGCACATTATGTGCGTAATTTTTCCAATGCGTGACCGTAGTACCTAACTAATGAATGAGTAATTAACTTAAAGCGAGATAACTGTTTATAATTTCCTAGTATCTACATCTGCCTAGTATCTACATCAGCACAGCACTAGGTATGGTCTCTTCATACAGTGGTTCGGCCGGGTCTGCAGTGAGAATTAGCTAGCCATACACGCACAGATGTGCCCGGCAGATGAGACCTGACGGGTACCTGACGGGTAAATCTGTGTCTATGGAGAAAAAAGGCACGGATGTGTCTGCCCGTACTCAAAACGAACGGATCGGGCACGTGGCGGTCAAATCCGAGCTAAAGTCGTGGTTACAACTGATGCCCGAGACTAACACGAGACCTTGTGTGGCGAAGTAACGGATCAGATCTGAGAGGCAGCCGCAAGTAACCGAAAGTAACTCTGTCTGTCTGTATGTTAACGTTTCACGGCTAAACCACTGAACGGATTTCGACAAAATTTGCCAAGGAGGTAGATGGCATACTAGGAAAGAACATTGGCTACTTTTTATCGACATACCACGCGGGCGAAACCGCGGGCGGAAGCTAGTTCTACATAATTATATTCTGAAAGTATGACATTCATAAACGAACTACGTCACAACTCATTAACATTTTTAATTCTTTGAGTCAACAAGTGTTTATAGTTGCCTTTACTGGAACAATTATCTCTGTTATCGTCTCGGATAATTATAATTTGTTTACAAGGTCATGAACGATATTTGCGTAGGTACATCGTATAGTAAAGTGCTCAGATTTGGTCACGTACCTATATTTCTTAGCGTAGCGGACAAAATGCCCAATTGTGAGTTTGTGTGATGTCGAAAGGTTTCAAAGTCAAATAAATTATTTCAAATAAGCACATAAAAGGCACTTTTGAACGTCAAAAACAAAGAAATAGAACTGATTCTAGTATGAACCGGTTAGGGTCATTTCAGAACTCGACGTGAAGCGATGCGACGCTGCGCGCACTTTTTAACAATTATCGAACTTATTTTCTTCTCGAAAAGGTATAATTGTATATATATAATATAAGTGCGAGTGCTGACACGTGTCAAAGTACGCTGAGAAGCGCGTGTACCTTATTGTGTAGTAAATAAATTCGGTCAGTTCACACCGAGACGGTCCCGTTTTGGTGTGAACTCACTTCAGGTGGTTACTCTAATCTAATCTAACTAGACTGGATTGACCCACTGCAGGACAAAGGCCTCCCTCTCCCACACACATTTTTGTTTAAAAAAACTACTGGACCGATTTTGACAATTCTTTTACCAGTAGAATGCTATATTATCACTGAGTAACGTAAGCTATAACTTTTTACCCGCGTAAGTCTCGATCCCGTGGGAATATCGGGATTAATAGTTTCCTATATCCTATTCCGTGTCATGGTCTACCCCTGTGCGAAATTTGATCCAAATGTGTTCAGCCGTTTTAGCGTGAAAGCGTAAGAAACAAACTCACTTTCGCATTTATAATATTAGCTAGGAATACGCGGGCGAAACCGCTGGTGGAAGCTAGTGTTTCATAATCATATTTACGTTTAAGTCTAACAATAAGTACTTAACTAAATTAGTACCTTGTAAGTACTTATTTATGAGTTTAAAATAATTTAACAGTCTTTTCTACATTCATTTTATTTAAGCCTTTGAAAGGTCAGTCACTTGCCCTTTATTTACATAGATTTACTGTTTTTTATTGATTAATTTTAGTACCTGTTGACTTTTTTGCTCAAGGTCGGCTTACCGTCAAACCTAATGATAAATATTACTCAATAATTAATACTTAATAATTTATATTATACATAATTTATTTGTAAGTACTGTTTTTCGCCTTTTAATAAAAAAGTCAATATTTGGATTTACATATTATACATTTATTCATGGCATTGTATTGAAAAAAACAACGACAAATCAAATTAATCAGTACAAGTTTTTGTACAAGATTAGAAAATTAAAACAAGCATTCTAACTCGCGCAATCAGCCACGTACGATACGCCAGATTTGTTAATAAACGTTACTAAGTATTACATCTTTTTCTAAAATTACCTATTACAATTAACAAAAAAAAGAGCCAAACTCACCGTCCCACAGCAATCCTCATCTCCATGGAACAGGTTGACGGCCATTCTCACAATTTCGGCCTCCATTTTATTAATACCAGGGAATACATCTGCATGCAACGGGTTGGTATAAGCGGTGAGGCTGTATGCGTCACAGGCCACCTTGGTGATCTCCTGGTTCACGTGGTATACTGCTCCTGATACTGCGCCTCCCTGCCAGTCGTAGGCACCTGGGTACAGATTAAATGTTCTGTGAGTAAATGTAAAAATATATAACAATCTCGCCGTGAAAACTTAGGTGAAGTCAGCTTGAAGTGAGCTGTCAAAGCATGAGTTGGAATGACAGCTCACTTCACCTAAGTTTTCACGGCGAGATTTTTACAAAACATTTCCGCTGGAGTGGAAACCGCATATCGGCGAGCGTAGTGTAGGACGCCCCCCCAGCCAGATGGACCCACGACCTTAACAAGTGGCTGGGACAGACTGGATGCGGAAGGCGGAGGACAGGGTGTTGTGGCGCAGCTTGTCAGAGGCCTAGGTCCAAAAGTGGACTGCGATTGGCTGAGTTGATTGATTGACTGAGCAAATATTGATTGCTCAGTCGATCTAGCAGTCTAGCTTGAGACCACTAGACGCTATAGTGGTCTACCTCGGGGGAAGATAATCTTGTTATTAAAATTGTGTTCGAAATTTCGAAACGCGCGACAGTTTGTGTTATTTAGTGATGTTTTTTCAGGAAATTCTCAATTCCAATAGAAGTCTGGATTTGTACCCGGTTAAGTTGCGATAGGTTTCACCTCTTTTACATAGGAGTCATAAAAAAACATATGGAATGTTGTTGTGTTAACTTGTGTTATGTTAATTTGTTCACTATACGTGAAGAAAACACAATGGTTAAAAGTGTGTTATTATGGTACATAGAGTTCAATTATCAAAAAATGCTGGATCATCATAATTATGTAACAAGCATATTATGCATGTCATGTAATGAATTAAATTGTAATGTTCGAGTTATTGTGTACTTAGTTATGTTCTAAGCAAGTACTTATCTTGCTTGTTTGGTTAATTCATTCAACAATGTATGTGTTAAAGACTGAAAACTGAACAAGATCCGTATTTAATAATTTTTTTACTTACCTAAAGCCACATGATCTCTGACTTCTTCAATGACTTGTTCAGGGTCGAGCCCCAACTCCGGCAGTTCCCTCCTCACAGTGACACCTGCTAATCTCTTTGTGACGTCCTTTCTGAAGTCACTGTTGATTTCTGCCATCTTCTCTGCAATCTTACGCCTCACTAAGGGCACTGAACGGAGCCATCTGTAGAATTCTTTGCGCATGCGAGTTGTTACACCTGGTGGGAAGGTAGATAAAAAAAGATCTTTATTATTCTGCAATTATTATCCTTGGACCAAAGTCAAAAATACTAATGAATTTTGATGTTAAATCACAAAGTTACTAAATAAGACCGATTTCGCCGTTTTTTAGTAATGAGTCAAGGAAGAAAAAAATACATATTTATTAAAACAATGTACTATGTAGTTACAATTTCCACACTCAGAGATGTCATCCTAAAACCAATTAAACAACAAAAAATTATTGTTTAATTTTACTTTAGTTAGGAGGTTCCTCTATGTGGAGCCTTGACCGTCGGTAGAACCCTGTTCCGTATACCGGTAGGCTACTATTTCTTATATTTTTATAACAATTATTGTACCTGCATTTATAGAAAACTACTCCATACATTTATTTCAGAATGAATATTTTTTATAACATATCTTTAATTAATCCACAGGTAATTTAAAAAAACACTTACTCTCTTGTGCATTATACAAGCTATGGGCCCACACTATAGCGAGCACGGATGATGCAGTCATGGTGACTATCTGCCATGCCTCCTTCCCCTCAAATAGCCTGTTGATGGCCTTCAGTGGCTGCGGTCGCTCACTCATGGCTAGAATATGAACAGCATTTTAGAATAAATATCCATTGTATGTATGTTGTATGTGTTGTGTGTGTATTGTGTTGTTTCTATGTGTGATATTAACCTGTTAAGTGTTGAATACAGTCCATTCACAATTATATTACCTCTGCCTGACAGCAGCAACCCAAAAGCAACCTTATAGTATCTAGTATAAAGTATAGTATCTAGTATAAAGTCCACGGTCATTTTGACACTGTTGCAAAAAAAAACAGAGGTAAAATAACTATAAAAGGGGACTGTAATGAGACTTCACAGGTTAAATAATCATTTTTTATTTTTTAGGGTTCTGTACACGAAGGGTGCCAAATGGAACTAAGCATCTGCTGTCTGTATGTCGGTCAGGGGGCTGTATCTCAAGAACCGTAATAGGTAGACGGTTGAAATTCTCACAGAACAGTTGCCCAGGACTTGGTCTACGATCCAGAATGAAAAATATCCTATGTCCATAACCAGGTCATGGTCTATCAGTGTGCCAAATTTCATCCAAATCCGTCCCGCCGTTTTACCGTGATTGAGTAACAAAAAAACAAACAAACGTAATTTCGCATTTATTATAATATTATTTAGGATTATCATACGCCTTGATAAAATTAATGATTACAATAAAATTGTCATTGACCTAGCTTAATTAGAAAGATAATAAGTAATTGGTGCAGCAAAGTGCAATCAAATTTTGGATTGCCAAAACTAACTAAGTGCACTAATAAGAAATACCTTGTCTTAATACATGGAGTCAGAATTACATATTATTTCAGCACGAACGATGAAGACACACGAAGTAGTTATAATTACAGGCTGAATTATTGCGCAAGCAAATAAAAATGCTAACAAACGCCGGTAATCACATAAATTATTTAATAGGAATAAATTGTGTTTTAAATAGCCGCGTACATTTCGTACATTATACAATAAATATTTTTATTTTGTTACTTACCGAATACAGCTGGGTTAGCTGGGTAGAAACTATCACAATAGTTTCTTACAACTTATCAAAATTACAGAGCTCAATCAATTTCGACAATTTCTAATCTTGTTAGCACACTGATAACGATTATTCAAACAGGGATTATTTCGTGAATGAGATAGCAATTATGCTTAGCAGCAGAAAAATGTAATTACAAAGACACTAATTAAAACAAAGGCCAGTGTTATCAAATAAACACTCATTTACACTCATTAATTGAACTTTGAAATCGACCATCATTCATAGAGTAAAGTAATCATAATCATAGACTAAAATACACATACAAATATACAACGAATGAATATGATTTATCGATACGATAAATATTAGTTATTGCGGTGCACCTCTCAATAGTTTTAGTGTTTTACATGCTTCTTATCGACTAACACTTTGGAAAACTATCGACAATGTGCTGATTCAAACTGTGTAATTCACCTCACTAGTACAAACAATATGTTGACATTGACAATCATCAGATGTCAAATGAGTTGTGTTCCAGGTTCCAGTTTTGTTATTTTGTTTCACTGAGTACTTTATAATAGTTACGCTATTTTTTTGTTTTTTTTTTGCCTTCTAGCGAGAATTCCGAAAATTAAAATATAAAAATAAATCATTTTAAGTAATTATTATTCTTATTTACCTATTTACTTATCCAAGTATGCTAATGAATCAACAGGAAGGCCCTGTGGACTCTAGCAAACTAGGTCCTGGATGAGGGATGAGGTCTATGATCGAGCAAGACGAGCAACGACTCAGCAAAATTTAATAAAACACTTACTCTCTTGTGCGTACAAGTTATGTGCCCACACTATAGCGAGCACTGATGATGCGGTCATTGTGGCAATCTGCCATGCCTCTTTCCCCTTAAGCAGCCTGTTGAAGGTCTTCACTTGCTGCGGTCGATTACTCATGGCTAGAATATGAACAGCGTTATAGAATAATTATGCAGTGACCACAGTTCATTTGTATTAATCCATAATATGTAAACTTGATTATAGTCCTTTGTCCTTTCACAATTAAATTACCTCTAGCAGCAGCAACTCAACAGCATTCATAAACTTAGTCACGAGAGAGAATAAAGATCCAGTTGGGATTTTGATAGTAGTGCATGAGATGAGCAATGCAATGCAATGAGACTTGATAGGGCACGAATGATGAAGATGCAGAAAATAGTTAAAATAACAGGCTGAATATTGCGCAAGCAAATAAATACATGGTACTTATTCTCTTAATTTATATTGTAATAAATTGGGTTTTATGCGCGTACATTTCATGCAATAACACTATTTTTATTTTGTTACCTCTACTTACCGAATACAGCTGGGTAGATGCTATTTATCACAGTAAGTATTTTATAACAACTTACCAAAATTAATAACAAAGCTGAGGACAATCAATTTGATAAGAAATCTTGATTACACCTAGACACTGATAAATAAATAAGTTTATGCAATAAGTGAATAAAGGACGGATTTCAAGCGAGGTCCATAGATGAATCACGAACAAGTGAAGGATTCTAACGACTGAATCACGACCGTAGGGAGTGATTCATGGTCCTTGATATAAATCCGTTTTATTCAAGAGTTGCATACTTATACCTATACCTATACTCTATACTATGACTACGAGAAAAAGAACTTGCAACTTCGAGTAGGTAGGTACTCATGTTGTTATATCAATGTTATGCCATAGGTACTCCATACTGTCGATGACTTTTTTTTCGACAACTCATTTTAATAAGTAAGGAAAACAGAGTCTGTTTTTTTTAAATGTGCCAGAAGCTTGATTTTCATTTTCCATTTGCAAGACGCATCGTAGGCTTTGATGTAAACCAGTCGTGATTTGTAGGGTAGCAAGTTTTCTACTATAACGGCCGCCGCCGCCCTCTCTTTCATAAACTCAGGTGTTAACACATCTCCTTCATCACTTGAATGCATTTTCAATCGATTTATAAATATTAACACTAAACTTTGTGTTCGTACAATTTACAGTATTTAAAATTTTAAAATAGCGCCATTTTACTAATGACAGCAAAGAACACAAAAACTGTTTTTATAACCGTGCGTTTGCACTGGCGAAACATTATAACAAAACATGTTTAAATCGATAGTTCCTGTCAAAAATTGTATGGAACATTGACAGAAAAAATAGATTTCAACATGTTTTGTCTTGAATGTTTCGCCAGTGCAAACGCACGGTTATGCTAAACTCCTTGTTGAAAATATCGACCAATCAAATCGGAGTTTGTATAGCATTGAGATGGAGTTCGAATATATTGGTGTTCTAAATTCAAACACCAAAACAGTGACTAAAAGTGCTTTTTATTCACTGTTTTCAGTGAATAAATAAAATAAGCTTTTTAGAGGGGGAATGGTATAAACTAATATTACTGCATGCTTAAAATGTAACACTGAACCGTGTCTGAACCGCGATTCGATTAGACCGAGAGAAAACAGCTGTTGATAATATGAGTCATCAACCTCCAGTTTCCTGTATTCCAAACACAGCCAAAATGTCGAAAGCTAAAAAAGTAATCGAAGAAGCGAAGGAAAATAATAATCCTGAAATAGATTTGGTGGACAAAGGACTCTCTAGCCTCGATGAAATACCTGGATTGTGTAAGTTAATTGCTTTAAACCTGTTTACCCTTTTAAGGGCGTCGTGTAACCTGTTTATAGGGAACTTGTTTTGATGTATTGAACTCGGTACTTATTATTTATGGACCGTATGTTGATATACATCTTATTTTCTCATAATGCTGTTTAAAAATCACTCTAAAAATCGATTTATTCGGTCATAAAGATTATCAAGGTTGCATGTTTATCAGAAATTGTATGTACAATTTTGTTTTTATTAATTTCAAGAACATTGCATGATAGACCGCCTACAGATTTAAAAATAGAACAATGTTTTATGAATTTTTTATCATTTGAGATTATAATTCAGTTATTCACCCATTATTTAAGATTAGTTACTGGAGTTAATTTTAACCATGACATCATTCAATAGTCATGATGTTACAATAATTTTAAAGTTTTTCCTTCCCTGTAGTCCTTCTTATACCTATACTGTTTTTTATGTGTATCAATTGATTGAATATTTCCAACAATGCTACCCCCTAGAGAAAACTGCTAATGATTTGTTTTAAATAAAGATTATCTTTAGCATTTAATCTTAGGAAAAAAAATTATGGATGGTCCATAATTAAAATTAAAAACCAGAACAACCTCATAAATCATAATTTTTTTCTCTTTCAGTCAGTCTCACCAACATAACCCGTCTCACTCTAAGCCACAACAAGATACAAGTAGTTCCCGCTGCACTCGCAAACCTTGCTAACTTGGAGATACTGAATCTTGCCAACAACCATGTGACAGAGCTTCCTGTCAGTCTATCCTCGCTGCCAAAGCTCCGTATCCTCAATGTCTCTCTTAATAGACTGTTTGGATTGCCAAGAGGTTTTGGATCTTTCCCTGTTTTGGAAATCTTGGACTTGACATATAACAATCTGAATGAGAAGAATCTTCCTGGGAATTTCTTTATCATGGGTATGTATATTTCATTATTACTTATTGGAGTTTATGTGGATAGCAAATAAACAATTAGATACGGCATTAGTGCAAACTCCATTAATCATTACATAATTAAGGTAATAGACAATGAAAAGTAATAACAGCAGCACAAGTCGATCGACCAGGTTAAGCTATGCTTGGGTGACCATCTTTATATACCGAGAGTACCCAGCCCCCTTCGTGCCTCCAACTTTGGTCCCAGCTCACAGCTGTCATTCTTGGATCTTTGACAGTTGTTACGGGCCATCAGAGGCCCGAAAACTTTACAACCAGTCTGACCAAGGGGTATTGTGTTACTCAGTAACTGGGTTGTGGAGGTCAGATAGGCAGTCGCTCCATGTAAGATACTGATATTCAGCTGCCTCCAGTTAGAATGTAAGATACTGATATTCAGCTGCCTCCAGTTAGACTGAAAGCCCACCCCAACATAGTTGAGAAAAGGCTAGGCAGATTGAGTCATCAAAGATATGAGCAATAGATACAGTGTATATTATTATGATTAGCTATACATAATAACGCCGAAATGTTATTCTTACACTATACCAATTTCAATTTCAGACAGTCTCCGTGCATTATATCTCGGTGATAATGATTTTGAATACTTGCCTGGTGAAATTGGTAACTTGAAGAACTTACAAATCGTAAGTACCTAGTGTCCTTGTGTAATTTTTTTCCTCTAATGAGTTGGAATAAGAATACAACTTTTGTTTCATTAAAAGTTATTGTCTGCAATTTGTTACGCTGTAAAATAGTTATCTAAAAAACCTACAGACAGTGATTTGTCTGTATGCAATTTCTCAATGTGTAAATAAATTGTTAATCACCAGCATTTTGACAAGGACAATACATACATTTACCTACTATTTTTACAAAGCAACGGGTACAATATGGCCTATGAATTATGGCCAGTCTTGAGTACAGGCTGACTCACACTTGTCTCATGTCATGTCACGTTTGGTTCCTAAAATGTTATTGCGCAGTCTCTTGCGCAAAGTACGAATCCGCCATGATTCATCGACCGTATTGTAAGTGGCAGATATATTAGTTTTCCATTTCAATAATGATCTTTGAAAGAGACATCATTATTTCTCTTTAAAAATAACAAAATCATCGCATTCCTGTGTTGATGCTTTGCAAAGGTGCAATAATTTACTGTTGTATGTCAAAATATCGAGATTCCTTATATTAAGTTAATACCGGCCATATTACCCGTAGAACCGATGACCGTTGGGGTAGTCTATTCTTGAGTGGAGACCGCGAATCGGCTAACGTGGGGCGACGATCAGGCTAGGTGGGGCGACGATACAAGCAAGGTGGCTGGTAGCGGCTGGATGAGAGTTGCCGAGAATCAAGCTGAATGGTGTGCAATCGGAGAGGCCTATGTGACTGTTATAGGCTGATGATGATTGATGATTTAAGTTAATAATAATGCATAACACATAAATCTACAGAAAGAAATGCTCTAAAATTCTGAATCATGGTAAAACCCGTAACAAAATCCATTGTGTAGTTTAGAATATTTGAGTGGTCATACACGAAAAGATACATTGTTTCATACTATGTTTAGATTATGGTATCATTATTTCCAGCTATCGATGCGCGAGAACGATCTGATCGAGGTGCCTCGTGAGCTGGGTCAGTTGGCTCGGCTAAGGGAACTGCACCTGCAAGGCAACAGGCTCGTCGTACTGCCGCCTGAAATCGGTAAGCGATAATACCAAGATACTCATACAGGGGCAGGGCACGTTGCTTGCAGAACAGATGGCCGATGGGGCCGAAAGGTTCTGGAGTGGCGACCGCGTACCGGAAGACGTCGCGTTAGAAGGACCCCACAAAGTGGACGCCGCGATGAACTGGTGAAGGCCGCGGGAATCCGCTGGATGCGACAAGCACCTAAGCAGCCTATGTCCAGCTTGCAGTGGACGTCTTTCGGTTGAAATTATGATAATAATGACTCATAGAAACTGCATATTACCAAATATTAGAAAATAGCTGCTGGCCACGGCTTAGCACGGACCCTAATTCTTTTCTTAAAATAAAAGTAGATAAGTTACTATATATGGTAGGTGCTATCTGGCAGTGAAAGAGACGCGTCAAAATCGGTCCAGCCGTTTCGGAGATTAGACGGAAGAAACAGGGAGACAAAATTTAAAAAAAAAAGATTTTTTCTTTAAGTTCCTTAAATGCTTTCCTATGCATCTCGTTCATTCCAATAATTCTCGTGCTGCATATCGCCGTGTCCTAATCAAAAAGGGCCGCGCGTCGAAATCAAGTCGTTTGTACTTCATAGTTCATGTAAACGATCGCGTGTTCGCGCGAATGTCGCTTTCGTTTACGACACTGGGACAGGGTAATAATTAACAAAACACTGTGATTCCCAAATCTCATACTTCATTCTCCGACATTGCAGTAAGTAGTTCACGATAAAATCTGTCTATTATTATAATACTCTATGAATTCCACAGGATCCCTGGACCTTGCGAGTAACAAGTCAGTGTTGCGACTGGAGGGTAACTTCTGGGTGCCGCCCATTGAGGACCAGCTGAAGTTGGGGCCCTCACACGTGCTCGACTATCTGCGCTCCGAGACTTATAAAGTGTAAGTTTTATTACATATTTATAGGACTTATTCGCCCTAAAAAATAGAAAAGTTATAAGTACATAAAGTATCATTTTATAATTATAGAAAAATTTGATTAGGTACCTAGGGTTTGCTAGGATTCTTACAGGCTTTCAGCGGCTTTCTAGTCCTGCAAAGGTCGCATAACATATTCTGTGCAGTCGCACGCAACTCTCGCGCAGGTACAGTCTACGGTCTAAGCATGGGTTGTGCTTGCAAAAACGAGTAGGTAAGGCTTCCAAGTACACACGGCTGCACATCAAGCTATACATATCCAGTATAAGCTGACCTCGCATTGTACGGAACTCTGTAAAATGCGAGATCAGCATAAACTGGAAATGTATAGTTTGATGTGTAGCCGTGTGTACGTCCTCCTTAAGATACCAACTCCAAAAACCAAGGTTAGAATAATACATTCCAAGTTTTTTTTTACTGCATAGAAAAATGATCTTTATCGTGATACGAATAAAGAATAAAATCACATATAAAAAAAACCTCCAAGTTGGAAGTATCTTTTATCTGACATTCCGTTCGTTAAAATGCAAACATGAACCCTTTACATTGGCAGTCTTCCAAAAATGTAAACAAATATTATTCATCTTAACTAATAAGTGGAATAATTTGTGATGTTTTATCTCATCCAGTCTCTACAGCCGCCACATGTCAGCGAAGCCGCCGCCGCCGCCACAGACGCTCGACAAAAGCAAGAAAGCCAGCAGAGCCGCCTAACTTTACACTAATTATATTAACGTGCCATTATTATTAATAATAATATTATTAATGCTTGAAAAAAAAATTGTGACGCTTTGAAAACTAGCTCGCATCGAATAGAATACAATGATTGCAGCACGACAATTTTTGTCGTGGCATCATCTCGCGCCTAAACAAGATTTATAGTGACAAGACTACGTTTAAGCAGTTTCAACGCGAGATAATGCACGGATGACAACTTTACTGATTAACGTGTTGACAATTTAATTTCAAACTATACTTTATATCTGCCACCGAATTGTATAACTCAAAATTATTTTACAACGACTCTGTTTTACACTACAGTATGTTAAATAAAACTTAATAAATAAGTGCACTTAGATACTTTAATATTTTTTTACACTAATCGTGGTGCTAATTTATTAACTTGTATGTTGTGGTTGTATTAATGTATAAGTGATGAAATACAATATTCGTATTAAATTATTTACTAACTAGACGGGTTTTTTATTTACTCGTGAATGCAAATGCAACCTATTTCTTTGGTCGAAGGACCGATGGCTGGTGGAGCGGACGAGTCCTAGAAAGCGTACCGGTAAGCGTAGCGTGGGTCGCCCCCCAGCCAGATGGACCGACGACCTTAAGAAAGTGACTGGGACAGACGAAGGACAGGGTGTTGTGGCGCAGCTTCGGAGAGGCCTATGTCCAGCAGTGGACTGCGATAGGGTGAATTGCTTGATTGATTGATATTTTCCCTATAGTACTTTCATCTTCCATGGCGTGCTCTTTCATGTTTACACTGCACCTATGACTCTTAAGCGATCGCCGCGCGAATACACGATCGTTCGAACATTTTGTTCGGTGAACCCGAACGCGTGGTCGCGTCGACAGAGGGCGCCTTCCGGTTTTCCGAACAAAAAGAACCCTATAAAAAATTAAAAACGATATACATTTCTCAAAATTTTATTATTATAAATATTTAATGTTAACAATTCAAACACAATCAATATGTTATTGGATGGAATAAGTAGACTATATTCAGATATTTGTACGATTTAGTGATGTAGAATATTGGTACATTAATTGAAAAACAAAACAATTTATCGATGTCACAAAAAATATTCAGGGGTGATACTCGCTATCGCAAAAGAAACGCTGATGTATACAAAATAGTCGTTATTATAAGTGCACTTAAAATACGCGTTTACGTTCGTTTTATTTTCTACATTAAATTATTGTATGTATCGACTAATTTATACACAAATATCTACTCGAAATGTGTAAGTAACACGCCTCCACTGCGTGTTACTTACACATTTCGAGTAGATATTTGTGTATAAAGTGGAGGGGCATACAATTTTAACGCGCAGTTTTAATTAGATTGTATTTAATTTTTACCGAAAATAATATCATTAAGTCCAATTTATTATTTTACAGAAAATAACGACTTTCTGTCAGTCGCGGATATTTATTATTTCATATTCGAATATTAATTTACAACTTTACCAAGTTTTCTGATATTTCATTTAAAGACCTTAACAATATTTTTAAAGAAATTTGATTTATCATCGCATTCAGTTGCATAAAGATTCGTTTAGTTTTTTCAGACTAGATTAAACTAGAAAAAAATGAAATCATTTTACACAATCATTATAATAATATTAGTAAGTAATGGATATTTCCTCTTACCTTTAAAAAAAAAAAGTTTCACAAAAAATATGTATGTCCAGTTTCAAGATATTGGACACAGCACTATTGAATACATAAACTCCGGCTAAAAATACCTCATAAGCTCTGAGCATAATTCATACAAACTATAGAGATCAATTCTCAAAATATAAGGAGTGGTATTTGAAAACGAATTGTACACACAAATCTATTATTAAGAAAACATTTCGATCATCGGGTGCGGACTCGTGGTCACACCAGGTTTGTAACACCAGTGTGACTAACAGCAATGATTTTCCTGGAGTCCGGACTCGTGGTCACACCGCTAATATTCTACACCATGTACCACTGAATTAATAGTGCGGTGAAAAAATATAGATATAAAAATGATGGTGATGAAGATATGATCTTGAAAAAAACTATTTTTGGTATGATCGGCAACAAAAGTCGATTAACACTAGTTTTTAAAACATCATTATTGAGCACAGTATTTTAAAAAAACTGTTGAAAATTTGAGATATTTGAAGTCGGAAAAGTAGTGTATCAAGTAATTTTGGGTATATTTAATGGAAATAAAAGTATCAGTGTTAATCTACTTTTGTTGTTAACCGTACTAATAAAATGTCAGTATGCAGGAGATTTTCCAGTAAAAAGAAAAAGTTAGCAGCTCCATTGCCATTCAGGGGTAGAATTATAAAGTATTAATTGCCATCATAATTCCACTGCGAAAACGGGATGGTGCTAACGGCCTTGTATAGCTCCGTCCCTCTCACACACTGGAAAAATGATGGCATTTTCATAATACGGTACCTGGCGTCTCAATTATAGCAGTGTTGACAACGTCAATAAAACTATTTATATTAATACAATTAAAAAAGTAAAAAAACGAAAAGAGGTTATAGAAGTATTAATTCTTTATTAAAAACACTTTATACATAGATTGAGAATGATATTAGAAAAAATTAAATTAAAAAATTATAATTAAAATGTCAAAATATGACTTCATTTAATCGAGATTATGGAGTGTCCAATGTAATATTAAGAAGAGGTATAGATAATCCACGAAGACGCGCCCCACTCCGCGATTACTGTATTGTAAGCTGTACTTTAGTACGGAGCGGAGCGGAGTGCGGCGCGTCTTCGTGGATGGCACTCTATAGATAGGATTAAACTGAGCAATAATAGAAATGTCAAAATTGAGCATAGAGTCCTAGAAATCACTGAAGTCCGGCGGAAAATTGTGGAACTACGTTTTTTTAATGCAATTTGATGCAATGGCATAGACACTAGCGCCGCGTCAATAGGACTTCAGTGGTGGCGCGACTCTAGGTCAGTATTCTATTTGATTAAATAGCAAGAAATGTCGACAACTCTGCCAGTCAAATGAGAAAAAGAAACATAGTATGAATACAAAACTATTAATTCTTTTTCGTTGAAAAAATAGTGAATTATAAATATGAAACATCCTCACCTACCTCTCCTTAGTATAACACAATTAAACATCATTAAAACTAGTATCAGTCACATATTTCGGATTCAATCATCATCATAGTCCGTGTCATCGTCATCATCGCTAGATATCTCCATGTTTCTCGTCGAGTTTATCATGTGCATCGGTTTCCGAGTCCGCTCGAGAGAGAATGCGTATGATTCGTAATCCAACACTTCGTCATCACTCAAATGTGAGTTGCCTTCGACGAAACTTGCGAATCTGAAAACATAACGCATTTCTATTATAACCCGACCGCTGTAAGCGGGACCGTTCCGCCGCAGAAGTGCCGAAGGCCGCGGTAGGTAACGGTCGAGATATACACAAGTGGCCGATATCACCCAGAATATTGCTACGCTGTAATGTAATGGGATTGGGCAGGATTGCCGCATGACAAATCAATGATTAGCTAAAACAGAGGCGCTACTTATTGTGTAGGCGATCTTCCGCCAAATATCTGCAACTACACAAGTACCAGGTGGTGCACGTTATTACCAGCGACTAATCAAGCATTTTATGGGCACTGCTGGTTTAATGGTAGTTTAAGGGGGATACGCAAAGGTAGCCCGCGAAATTAAAATTTTCTTACGTTTTTTGCAATTTGCAAGTCAAGTTGTATCTTGATTTAAATATGATTTGCGACTATATAATATGTATTTACAGAATTATACTTAGAATCATTAATACATTTGTCTAAGTTAGATTTGTTCCATACGAGATTTGTTTAAATGAAATTTAAGGCTGAGTCCTGAGTGACGGCGCACTGCGCAGGCGGATCGCGGAGCGGATTTATCAGACGGGGCGTCCTGAGTTACGGCGCACCGCCGTTGTTTGTTGCTATGGAACTACCGTTGCCATAGCAACGGACCGAAAGACATGACTCTAATAACGTCCTGTCAGAATATTAATCAACGATTAATTAGTGTTTTTGAGTGCATTTTTCCAATATAAAGTGAAACTTGGTGCTTTCGAATGATACTCATTGTTATAGTGTATGGATAACATAGTAATTAATGAGGATTATGAATCGATGTTTCCATCTCTTACGTATACGTTCATACAAAATTATCGCGGCATGTATAATGAGAACCGTCAAATGTGCCGTGAAATGCGCGCGCCCGCTCGCACTCTGGACAAGTTCGAACATCTCGAATATTGTTTTATCTGCCGTACATTCAGTCTGCGCGGTGCGCCGTCACTCAGGACTCAGCCTTTCTTAGAGAGATGTATTAATGATTTTAAAGATTATAATTCTGTAAATCTAATTGAAATCCAAGATTATAATTCTGTATATCTGCTATAGTCGGAAACATAGAAATATAAAAAATATATCTATGGTCGCGTTTCGTATTCAAATCAAGATACAACGTGACACTGACCTAGAAATAGCAAAAAAACGTAAGAAAATTTGTATTCCGCAGTTAATCCAGCACTGTCCTTTGATGGGTTTATACATTTTGGTGTCCTTTGATAGGCTCTTCCGGATAAGAACGCATTTCGGTATTTCAGTTTAAAGGAGATGACTAAAATTCTCTCAGCAAACTATGAGATAACAATAAAGGTTGCGGGAATCTACTGGATGTGTGAAGCGAACAGGTCGTTGTGGCAATGCTTGGGATGAGAGTTGTCTATGTCCGGAAGTGGACGTCTTAGGCTAAATGATGATGATGATGACACGACTATGAATGATGATAATGACATGAAGAAAATGGGCTTATCACACGACGAGACTCTCACCTCTTGGAGTCGTTCAACTTGAGCATAACCTTCCACTGCGCACAGTCAGGGCTTGAGCAGTACTTTCTGAGATTTTCCAGCGCCATCTTTGTTTCGCGAGCGCCTTCCTCGTAGTACTCTTCGCTGGTTAGTAGTCTTTGCTTTGGCGGGAACTTGCGACGCCTTTAAAATGAATAAAAAAATTATGAAGGTACAGTTGGCAAAATTGTGAAATGCTTGATAGACAGAATGGCGTTTGAAGTGTGGTACTTAGTGGAACGACCATGGATGTTTTTCCTAAATGTATAGAAGGTACAAAATAGTTAAGAAGAACGAATACGTCCACCACACTGAAACGAGTCAACTTAATTATGTATTTCTTAAATCCTGATATAAAATAGTTTATACTTAATTTATCCTATTTTGTACCACGATTTCGCAATTTCATACTCTTAGAACATATCCTCCTACGTTTTTTGATGAAGAAGTGTAGTAAAGGCAGGTCAGGCGCACTCCGCATTTTAGGTATGAAGCTACAAGTATGCGGCGGGTTCGTCTTGTCGGGCCAATTTAGTGAGCGTGACGTAGTTAGAAGATATAAGAGTTACGCGATAGAAAAAGAGGCAACTTCTAAGTGAATATAGTAGGTAATTAGTGCTGTGCGACCTGAATTGCACTTTTTTGTGTCGTAGCAAGAGTCGCTATTTATTTAAATGATTTTGGAAGTGAATCTTCTATACTTGTACTATTATGTATTCTGTGGTAAAGGAAGGACCCTTTACCACAGAATACATAATAGTACAAGTCAGTCTATACGTCTCCCCTTTGTATCACAATATCCTTTAATGGTTTCTACGTCATAATATGGTCGTGTAACTAAAAAACTTACCAGTATCCATGTATCCTGTTGATTAATGACTGTGGGAAGTACTTAGCGACCAGAGACGTCACGATGATGGCGGCAGACGCCTCTTGATACTCGCTGCTAAAGAATATCATTAGAACGCCTACTATCTGAAATAAATTATATAATCTGTTACATGACTATGAAGGCTGGTAATTAAAAAGAAATTAAATTTAAAACTTGCTTTTAGTTAAGACAATCTGTAAAGTCAGGGAAATCAATGTCCGGCCGCCGAGATAATCCAATCCGAAGAGAATAGGTTTTGAACAAAGGAGCCTTAAAAAAAAAACAGAATCATCGTCAATAATTAAATAAACTTGCAAAATGACTCTCAAGCTAGGCCAATTTGACATGTTTACAGTAATAAATTACAGAACGTTGAGTGAGTCGAGTTGGCTCCGCGAGGCCGAAATAGGCCGAAAATCAGACCTATTTCTAGATTAATTTTGATGTCCGTTGAAGGGATATCTATGGTACAGAACATAGGTTTAGTGTTGGGTAACTCAGCACGCGTGCTAGCACAGTCACTTGGATGAAAAGAGTCACTCACTCATTTTATTTAGATGTGCTAGCACACACCACAGTTACACACAAAACATTTTGTACTTGTGAGTTATGAACGAAACGATCGAGTTACTCACTCTTTTTGTGTATTTTGATCATTAATGTCTTCGTTCACTGTTGCTAGCACAAACATACACCACAGACAGAACTCACCGCGCGTCTGCCTACTCAACTGCGTATGTGTGCCGTGTCGTGTCGCGTTGTCGTCACTTCTCACTACACACCACACACGCGACTCGCGCGGTGACTCAGCGAGTCGGCGAGCACGTGACTCACTGTCACACTCACAGCACGATCGTGCTCACAAGCCACCGCAGCCTCGCCTCATTCATGGTAGCACAGTGTGCTAGCACACTTTGCAAAAAGATTGCTTTGCACGATCCTCATTTTAAACAGGTGTGTACCCATCTCTACACAGGTTACAACTCAATAGTAATTGTCCACCTGACAGGTGTCAGTAACGCATTCTCTCGACAGCCGGATTATGCAGCCGAATTGGCAATACCATGGCAAATTGACATAGGGTGACAATTTGCTTATACATTAATTTTCGTGACTGTGCAATATAATCCTCGGACATTGAAGCAAAGCCCAGTATTCGCCCGTTCGTGCAATTAAAATCAAATCAAAATATTTTATTTCACATAAGCCTACATGGGCACTTATGAAACGTCAGAAACTAGGTACACGGTTCCAATTGGTCGTTTCCTATGGAGAAGAGCCGGCAAGAAACTCCATG
This sequence comes from Lithophane ornitopus, assembly GCA_948473465.1. Lineage (NCBI taxonomy): Eukaryota > Metazoa > Arthropoda > Insecta > Lepidoptera > Noctuidae > Lithophane > Lithophane ornitopus. Next base: position 14,994,877 of record OX419621.1, on the reverse strand, counting down.
GTTATTCGTTTAAAAATAAATGGCTTTTAGAATGGTTACAAATTACAGTGTTAACAGGTATGGAAGGACAGTGTAGGCCTGTCAACAAGGACAATTTCTTTCCTACATCCTTTTACTTTATCTCGTCTCAAGAATTACTGATGTAATGTAAGAAACCGGCCAAGTGCGAGTCGGACTTGCGCACGTATGGTTCCGTACCATTATCTATAAAAACGGCAAAAAAATCACGTTTGTTGTATGGGAGCCCCCTTAAATTTTTTGTTGTTGTAGTTGTATTTTTTGTTATAGCGGCAACAGAAATACATCATCTGTGAACATTTCAACTGTCTAGCTATCACGGTTCATGAGATACAGCCTGGTGTCAGACGGACAGACAGACAGACGGACAGCGGAGTCTTAGTAATAGGGTCCCGTTTTACCCTTTGGGTACGGAACCCTAAGAAAAACGATATCGTAACTAGTAGAAAGGTTTGTCAATTGAATAAGTATAAAACTGCTGACTAGTAGAATGTAAGGATCCTAGCATGTAGCGTTCTGTAGTTTCTATCAACCCCATGGGCAGAAGGCGTGAGTTTATGTATGTTTGTATTCTTACCTGCAAAGTCCACATGACCAAATTCTTGCTTCTCTGATTCTTGGGCGGTCCTATTCTGTAGCAGATGACGAAACTGGCGAAGCTGACTATCATTGTGTACCAAAACATGTATGATTGGTAAGTCAGAACGAGAGTACGAATGTTCTCCCATATTTGTTGGAATAGGTACACTCCAACCGTCCAGCCGCCGATTAGAATGCCGTACGTGAGAGTTTTCTGAAAAAAAAAAAAAAATGGATAAACTATTATAGTATTTTTATTTCTCGAGGCGACGCGCGCTTTATTTGTGGTAACTTTAGTGTACAAACACGTAATGAATGTGCGTGTAGACGAGTAGCGTCAGCACATAACACGTGTGTCGCTTCGTGAGTTCCTAATACTTTATCCTAAGCATTGGTAATTATAAGCACTGTGGGAGATTTCAAAGCAGGTACGTCTCTACTATCTGAGGAGGTCGTGGCTAAGTAATACCAGCCGCACGGGTCAAACCATCAGGTTAAGCTACGCTTGCCGGGGTTGGTCCGTGGATGGGTGAACATCTTTAAATACTGAGACTCCTCCGTGCCTCGGAAAGCTCGTTAAGCCGTTGGTCCCGGCTGTCATTTGTGGGCAGTCGTTACGGGCCGTCAGAAGCCCGGAAGTCTGACAACCTGTCTTACCAAGGGGTATTGTATTATTCAGTTACTGAGTTGTGGAGGTCAGATAGGCAGTCGCTCCATGTAAAATACTGGTATTTAGCTGCATCCGGTTAGATTGGAAGCGACCCCAACATAGTTGGGAAAAGGCTAGGCAGATGATGATGACATCTCGACTATCTGCAGAATGTGTAAACCTTGGTTATCTGGATTGAAAATTTGTTTGTGCTGTGAGGAGGTTTAAACTGGCTGCAATTTTTTTCCCTAGTAGTATTGTCCCACTGCTGAACAAAGGCCTTCTAGGCAACAATTTTAAATAAATAAACAAGTATTTCATTTTTACTCACCCTGGGTAGTAGTTTACTGATGTAGAACACGAAAACCATAAAAGAAGCGAACACGCCGACCAATATGCCGCAAAGATAGAAAAACAACGGATTGGCGCACAGTGCGCGCGACGAGAATATCAGGAGTATGCCCGCGAACATTAACATGACGCGCCATAAGTCCACCCCTGGGGATAAAAAAAGAAAGTTTTAAGAACGTTTATTCTGAAACTGGGCAACGACGCAAATAGATGTCAAATATTTCGTTGTTTTGATTAATTTGGCAATATTACTGTGAAATAAGAAATTTCGCTAATTAACTTACTAGAATATAAATAATGAAGTGCAATAATTAATATCGTAACACCGAATATTTAGTTTTACTTGTAAAAAAACGATTCTTTCCAAATGCCTTCAAAACTTTCAGAGGGCAGACAGTTCAGTAATATGGTATATGGCCTTTTTACAGACACTCGGGTTCGCGCCCGCATGCGTGCCTCACCCGCATACGTAAGTTATGAACCCACAAACTCCCCGGGCACGATTGGCATGCATAAACGAACACAGTATTATATCTTCATAGAAAACGGCCGACACGACGCGCTTCGAAATCTCAGTGCATATCAGTATACAACAGTATCGAGTAAAGGTTTATCTACCGAGTGACCATAGGTAAGTAATTATTTCTGCCGAAATATAATACTGTTACTTTATTATACTGTGCCATTGATGACACAGAAATATAGTAATATTTTAGGTGAATGAATACTTACTCAGGACCTGCAACTCAATAATGTGTCTCTCTTTTGTACTGATGGCCATGCAGGTAGGGGTGAAGAGGCTGATGGATACAGATTTCTGTGGTTTCTTCTGGAATGGATTGACCACAGAGGACCAGCCATAGCTGTCCTCTGTGTAATCCTTGTACACCTCCACAGGACTGTCCCCAAAGTACTGACAGAACTGGTCATTCTTTATTTTTATATTAAACTGAAATATGAATGTAGTTATTAGCATCAACGAGTCTAGGGGATCTTTATTAAGTATATTATTGAAAGCAAATAAATTCAACCATCAGGATTTAAATATTTATTGATGAAAGGCTTGCAACAACTTTTCATATAAGTATTTTGGGATCCAAATAAAAATTATAAGGTTTTGTTTTTGCATCTGGCTATGAAACCCTAAAGTCTCACACTCAATACATCTAAGTACAACACCGTTCAACTTACAAGTAACTCTGTTAGCATAAGTATAAGCATAATCAGCCAATAGTGTTTCCACTGCTGGGACACAGACCACCTCTCTGTGAGAGGGAGTGGGCCGTATTTCACCACGCAAACCCAATTCCGGTTAGTAGATGTCACATGTCTTCCAAGTTTTGGTTCTCGGACATGCCGGTTTCCTCACAATGTTTTCCTTCACCCTTTAGAGAGCAGTGGTGATGAAATAATTTACACAAAGCAAGGTGTCTGTCAGGGTTCAATCCAACAACCTACAACCACCACTGCTCTAATCTAACTTTATTAAAGCATCATAAGCCCCATGTTGATTGTTGAATAATAATTCAATACTTACTTTCACTGTTTGCCATAAAGCAAACAAGTTCTTGGGTGTTCCAGTGTAGCAGTAAATATCTGTACTTTTTGTAGAGTTGGGCACATCTCTCTCTATTGTTGTGGGACCCCCTAGCCAGTGGACTGAAAAAAAAAAATGGCAGATGCATCAAGTTTCTTTTCAATTTAGATCTTTGGCTTTGAAATTGTTCTTTTAGTTTGCATTGACATTCAAATGAATGATATGAATTCTTTCTAGAATCTCGAAGGTCTATTTACAGCTCACCTTGAGGTTAGGGTTATGTAAAGTAAAATTTAATTATTGAAATTCCATAAACTCAAGCTAAGTAACTAATATTTTCCCATTTTGGGCCAAACAATTATGCAGATGGGAGTCATTCTTAAATATTTTAACAAAGACGGGATGTTTAATCGAGTAGCACTTCATGTATTCAAACTGTATAAACAGAACAAACAATCATTTCTTGATGTTACACAACGCCGCAAAGCGGGACAATGGCCGATGATGTGATGCTTAATATAATATAATTTTGAACTGAATAGTTCAGAAAATAAGTAACTTCTTACCATCATACGGTAATGCCTGTGAACGAATAATTAACACAAAAATAAACAACAATAACAACAAGTAGCGTCCGTAGTCGCCCATGTTTGTCTCGAGTTTTACATGAGAATCTCATAAAAACATCAACTCATGATTATAGCGCTTGGACTCTGGAGCAGAACTAAGCATTCTTTTATTTTTAGTTAAAAAAATTCCGCGTTTATCGACGAAAAATCGCGAGTTTGGTGAGATATTCTAATAATAGTGCACAACTTCCAACGGTTTACACTGACGTTTATTTTTTTGACAGATTACTAATATGTGTGACAATGACAGATTATTTTTGTCCTGAAGAGTGAAAAGGTGTTGACATTTTACTATAGTGAGGTGCCAGCTACTTGGGTGTATCGATAAACATAAACTAGAATCGACTAAATGATTCTACTTTATGTTGTATTTTCCGATGTTTTATGGAATAGATCGATTCGATCGATTATTTTTATTTGCATTAAAATATGGCACTTATGTACAATTATGATCTTAATAATAGGGTTATTATCTACATGTCTCGCCTTGACTGACATACAAATATTTTAAAGGAAACAAGTTAGAATAGTGAATGTACCTAACATCAATAATAAGACGAAACATTAACAACAAAACATGTTGAAATCTCTATTTTCTGTCAATTTTCGATACAATTTTTGACAGGAACCAGAGATTTCAACATGTTTTGTTATGAATGCTTCGCCAGTGCAAACGCATAGTTATAAACCAACTATTAGAGGCTGGCCAACTATAGTTGAGCTGAAAACACGCGCGTAACTTAAAAAAACAAGACTGTTTATCCCTGTACATAGTGCGATAATTCGTGTTGATAAGTACTTGCAATTTTATTTGATTTAATCTTAATAGTATAAAATGTACGAGTCTACTCTTGAGGATTGAATGAAACTTGGCACACTGGTAGACCATGTCCGGGATTAGGACATAGGATACTTTTATCTATCCCGGTAGTACGATATCGTGGGATAATTTTTCGAAATAAGGTAATTTTCCGGGCGAAGCCGCGGAAAAGCTCGTTACTAAATGAATAAATGAAATCTTTTCGGGTTGCGTGGTTTTGTGCCGTACCTTAGAACCCTTTTTATTAGAATACTGCAGAACGGAAGTGGCTCTAGAAGGCACGCCCGTTTTTCTTAGTAGTCGAGCACGTTACGACGACACACAGATTAACGAGTGGTCCATTCGATGACATCTATATACGTGCGCTCCGGGTGACCTACCCTGCTCTAATGGCCGTAATCACTTTGTACCACTTGGTTCCATATACGAGGTAAAAATAAATAAAAGATGCAATAACTCTCATCATGTTTTTATTTGGTAAAGCATATACATTAATGGAGTGGTCATGTATTATCAGAGTAACACACTAAGGCACTTGCACGATCTTAAAACCTTGTACTTAAAAAAAACTTGTACATATAAAAATAACCTGAACATTTACTGCAATCAAAATAAAAAATACAGGAATGTTTGCTTAAATACTGTTCCGAAAACACTTAATTAATAAAAATAATCATACTGCTATTCAAATAATACAAAAGCTACCATTCACCAGTCTTGGGACAGGAATGTTCAAATAAATATATTTTCTCAATTTTAAAATACTGACCTAATTTTTAATAACTGAATTACGAATCACAGTTTACTCACAAAATAAGTATAAATTAATAATTCATGTTTAAATATAATACAGATTGATTTCGATGTGGAGTCCATTACAATAGTTTTACAGTGTTATCAAATACATTTTATGCTACAGAATAATTAGAGAAATTATTTTTGTCTACTATATTAAATCAAAAATATATTACTTATGTCACTTTTTCTTATTCACTTATTTCGGTTGTATAGATCCTAGTTTTGTTTTACACTATAATATTTTATGAACAGAAATAACTGATTGGTTAAAATTAAATGTCAACTACAAAGTCGATTAAATCGACTATGGCAATAGTCGATTGAATCAACTAACTACTTACAATCGAGTATCCATGGAAGAAAAAGGACTATTTCAAGATGAATGATTACAGTGGTGTAAACCAGCGTTGCTATTGTATAGTCATTACGTCGAGGAACACTATGCAGCTTTTCTATATACGGATGCACACTGTGAACTGTTTATTTGTACAGTTTTCATACAAATCTAATTTAAAAGATGTTCATTGCTGCATAGTGACCACATTTTCTAGTTACACTTATGAATATGAAACAGCAAAGTCAGATACAATATAAAACTATTTCAAGACGTATTTTTAAGGCACAGAGTTATTTATAGGTTATCACGTTTAAGTTCATAATAATCCATTTTTATTCATTTATAAATACTGAATGTATTTCATTAATATTGTAAATAGTAAAACATGCGGTAGTAAGTCTGACTTTGCTATAAAAGTATGGTCAATTTGCCCATATAATTATAAATTATCTTAGTGACCTTCAATTATATTGCACTAATATACATCTAGGAACCTGTGAAGGCACGTTGAAAGCACTAAGTTATTCCTCTATCCAATAATCTATCTTATGTGTGTATTTTTATAATTCAAATTTCTATTTTTGTGGAATACTTTGCGATTTTACGACGACGACGTATCTAAATTTTCTATGTCCTCGTTGGAATGTGATATCTGAAAAGGAGAAAAAAAAAAACAATTACATTTGGTCGGTAAAGTACCGGTGTAGTCCGCGCGCGACTGCTAGTCACCGCGTGAGGTATGTGAGCGGTGAGACGTGTGAGGGCGCCATTGACAACATTGTCAGACTGAGTTAGCTTGGCTTGACTCGCGCAAGGACTATAGTAGAATATTGCAACACAACAGAATGTAATTTGTATTGTTGCCGTTTTGCCAATATTCTTAATATTACTTCTGTCGCAGATAGACAAGCAAACAGAAGTTGTATGACGCGTCTCACCATAATCTAGTGCGAGTTCTCAGACTTTATTCTTTCTATTATTGCAAGGATTGATAAATAGATTGCCGAAAAGTCGGTCTTATTGAATTTAAATATTTGTCGTTAACGTCAACGAAATAACGTATGGTATGTTCCAAAGTTATCTGGTGAAAGTGTAAATAAACTCAGTTTAGGTTAAATTATTACGCAATCACTCATTAAAGAAAGGTTTCAATTTTATATCTCGCCTCTTTTTTTCAACAATTTAAAAAAAAATTACATTATTAAGTTGTAATTGAAAAATCATCGATGAAAATTGAAGATATAATTATGGATCATGTGATCTGAATTAAATGAATATAATAAAAAAAATTAACCCCAATTGTCGAATGGAAAACATCTCTAAGGTGATTTAAAATAAAAATTTCAGGTTTTGTATACAAATAATCAAATGAAAGTAATCAATTTTTCGCATCCATCGTTTTCTGATTCATTTGTTTACATTTTCATACGATACGTTCGGACCAGACTATAGTGTACGTACGTGTCTAACGCTTGCGTGCGTCGTGCGCGACGTACGTGGGCCCTCCGTGTCGCGCCCACTCGCGCTCGAACTCATGCTCCAGTATCTCCGCGCCACGCTTGCGAGTGAGGCCTGTCTCTTCCAGGCTTAGCTCGCACATTTGCATGTCGTCCACTCCTGAGAAAAAATGGTAAGATGGATGTCGAATGAGTCATCTTTAGAATTAAATTAACACTCACTGGTCAGTGGGTACCTAACGGCGAGTATCTTGGAATGCAAGGAAAGGATTTGCTTTTAATTTTAGACTAAAGAAATGTAGTAATGTTTAGAGGGAGTGCAGTATCGGCCCGCCTACCCGACTGCAGCAGCACGGGCGCCTTGTCGGGGTGCAGCTCCATCTGGCGCGCCACGTACTGGCCGTCGAAGTGCGCGTACCACCAGCCGCGCCGCTCGGGCTCGGCGCGCTCGGCGGGCGGCGCGGGCGCGGGCGGCGCGGCGCGCACGAAGGGGATGCGGAAGTAGCGGTGGCGCGCGCCCAGGATGTCGCCCTTCTGCGGCAGGCGGGGCGTCTTGGCTGCGGACACAATTACAGATTTTAACGGGTGTAAAAAGACGCCTATCGAAGCCGAAAGTCTCTTTTACTACCATTAATTGTTTTTTTTTGTCCTGAACCTTACCTGGGAAACTTTTGGTTACAGACATTTTAAAAGGTCAAAATCCAACTTTTTTTTTAACTTAAATCCATTTTGATCAAACTTTCCCACACATTCATGTCAATTTGATAAAAACAGTTTGAACCAGCCTGTTTGATCAAACGTCTATGGCCCCCATTAGGTATGTGCGTGGCTCACGGGGGGAGACAATGCAGGCCGCTCATTCGTCAACGCTCACGGCGTCCCACCCCCCGCCCGCCGGTACAGCAGTGTCGGTCTATCTATACCTCCGAATTGCATAACGTTACCTCAAATTTACCAACGCTTTGACAATCTGTTAAAGACACAACCATACGCTGAAGAAAGAAAAATAATCTGTAGCTCTTCAAAAAACGGTTTACAAGAAAACATTAACGTCTTGAAAAAGATAGAAGATTTGATGTCGTGTCTCGCGTATACGAATGCATGTAAGCCGTTGTAAGCTGTTGTAAGTTAACGAAGAATAGCTTCGTCACCTTCAATTGCGACTTATTCCACGGAAAGAAAGAATTCACTTATTTTGTAAGAATATTATTATCACTGATAAAACATTGTGCAAATAAAAAGTAACATACCAGCATCCATGATGGACTGTGGCGCCCTCTCCTGGTCGGCCATGGTAGTCTTGCGCGCGTTCTTTGCCTTCCACGCGTGGTACACCTTCAGGCGGCGGTGGAACTCGTGGCGGCAAGCCTGATGAAATGAAAGATTGTTCAGTTCTATTACACTGTGGCGAACCAACTTATTATCTGTGGTTCCCACCGTAGATAACCTGACAACACTGGTTGGTCTAGGATTTAGTCTATGGTTCAATGAGTTTAGAATTTGGAATCTACAAAACCTGCTAAGTCAATATCAGTACCGAATAAACTCGGTAAACGTGTAACTAACAATAATATCCTGTGTTAGCAATTACGGTTGTTCCATGTCGCTTGGATACTGTGCTTTGTGTTATTAAATACACGTCTATTACAACTGGATCGAGTTTCATTCAACGGGCGCTATAACGCGCCTAAAACACGTTTTAGACTTAGTCAGTTTTAATAATAGACACTATGTAATTCGACTAAAAATAATAAAACCACATGTATATTTGTAAAACGAACAATATTTAAAAAAAAAGTTTAATTACTTATTACATTTAAAACCTGTATGTGTACCCGAACGTTTCATTGTTTGTTTCTTTTTTGGGCCTACTAGATATCGAAATTAAAATCGAACTTCGAATCGACTTGTTTCTATCTCTCGCTTTTTTCGTATCGAAGTAAAAGTGACAGACCAAATTGAAATTGGAATATTTCGAATTTTGTGAGTAGACCCATGACATGTTCTCGGAGTTTAGAAAAAAAAAAGTTACGTAGTCTCACGCTCGCACCAAAATTAAATTTTGCACACTGTCTGTAGACAGCAAAACCTGCTTGTTTGAGGTGCTGAGGTGAAAATATTCTTTCTATTCTGATTCTATATTTAAATTAGCAAAATCCAGAGAGCTCATACATATATGTTTACTTTACTTTAAGCATAGTGCTTGTTACTGAATATGATAAATAAGTTGTGGAATGACTATAGAATGGAACTCTATGTGAACTCTACTGCTACATTGTCGATGTAATCTGAAGCTAGTCAATCAGGTGAACAGAACTGTACAGTGTACAGTCACGAGCAAAAATATGTATCCACTCAGCAAAATTCAATACCGATTTTCTCGTCGAATAACTATTACAACTTTGAGATGAGACCTTTATCATAATAACCGTGGTTCTAAAATACTATGTTCGTTATAGCATAAAATTACAATCACTACACAGGGTGTTAGGGTAGACACCGATAACCTTGAAACTAGTTGAAACTAGTGGTTCGGTGTCATCTATGATATACTTTTTCTATGGGACCACCTTTGAAATCGCAGAAAAAAAATCAGCTGTTCCACACATTTTGTCGATTTAAGTGAACACAAATGTATGGAACAGCTGATTTTTTTTTCGCGATTTCAAGCTTGGTCTAATAGAAAAAGTATATTATAGATGATACCAAACCACTAGTTTCAAGGATAACGGTGTCTACCCTAACACCCAGTAGTAGCAGAAAATTACTTTTAAAAGTTGCTAAGTGTATAAATATTATTGCTTGTGACTGTACAACCCCTAGTATTCATAAGTAATATTACTTACCTCCAAAAGTTCAATATCACAAGAGGTATTGATAGTATCACGTAGTTCCGAGTACTTCCATTTAGACAGATCGTACTTTTGCTTGCCCTGCATAGCTTGCTGCATCCTTACCCGTTCAGACCTGTCGTTCACGTAAGAAAACGTCAATGGATATTGAAAACTTTGAAGATTTCATGTTACAATGTTAAGGTACATGCTAGTTTTGTCATGCTACGTGCGGACTGTTAATTAGTATAGTGCTACATTATATTACTGGTGTTTAAATTACAGTTTATATTTTACATGCAATGTTTTGGCTCTTTCAAAATCATGTGATTTTATGGAGACTTTTGAGACAAAGAATATATATGGGATAGAGGCTTAGCCCTAATTGCGTAACACAATATCAATCAAAATCTGAATGATTTTGAAGGATATTACTAATCCATTGCTTTTTATGGTCGAAATTTGTCTGCTCAACCAACAACGTAAATAACGCAATGAATGTTGTTGAACTGTCGAAATTAAAGCCATTGCTACTGTAAGTGTGGTACGCAATTACCCCGCTCCCTGCTAATGTAGGGTCGTCAAAAGCCACAGTTTATTGAAATAGCACAGCATCTGTGGTTTTGCTACAGCGATTTTTTTTTTCCCCACAATATCACTTTTACTTTATGATTGACATGATTGTAAAAGAATCAACACTAAATTGTTAAAAACACTATAATACTACAAATCAAGCCACATTCCATAACCGTAAAATAGTCTTTCATACTGACTCGGATAAATGTTTATCAATTCTTTTGTAAAAGTTATCCAACACGCGCGCATCGTGGTTGTCTTCAAACCGCATCTTGTTATTTTTGTTCCCCATAATTCACAGAAAAACCTTAGTTTATGAAACACAGCTCAATTATGACTATAGACTAAATAGGTAATACATTAAATAGTAGTTGAATTAATATAACAAATCACTAAGATACAGTTAACAACACTAAGACTGCGTGCAGAAAGTTCAAGGAAAGCAGATAGCCGTTGTTAGTAGTTAGTTCGTTATCAGTGGAAGTGGTCCTCTTTCAATTATCGTGTTTATGATTATGATTATATACTAGTACCTACTCTTGGGTTGTGGCCATGGCTATTATAAGTAAGTATACTTCCGACAGCATGCAGCGGCTTCAAAACAGAACTAGTGTTCGTTACATTTTTATGTTTTTCCCCTTGTAAATGACTAAACTGCCATTTTGGTTAAGTTGTTAAAAGTCTGACAGGACAGGTGCGTTTGGAGTCTTGACTTTGATACCCAAATCCCAATCCCATAAGGAATTACTCGGAAGTACCTCGGAGTCTAGATTTATGCCCGGTTGATAGCAACTCCATTTTACATGGGACTAAAAGTTTATTTGCGAAACGTGGGTACATACCTCTGCCTTTCTATTCGGGGAATACAGGCGAGATGTTATGTTATTGCTTGCTATGTGCTTAGAAAACCAGTGGCCGGGGAAATAAATATCAAAGAGACACATAGAGGTACCTAAAGATTGCTACTATTTTAGTTATATTCATAATTGAAAGAGGGCCAAATTCGGAGCGTGCGAAAGAGAAATTCGTTAGTTCTGTCTCACTCAGTACCTGTTCAATTTATTCTCTCCATTCATTGACTCCATGGTAGGGAAACTGTGCGAACATATCACAATATTACTTATACGCTAGTTGAAGTTGGACATCCGGGAATTGTAACACGTTTTAGCAATATTTCAAATTTAAGAAAAAACTTGAATATCTACTTATGACTATTGTTAGAAATGTTTCCGAATTATAACAAAATAAAACGATGTGTAACATTGTCAAATATTATGTGTAGCATTCTGTTTACAAATACAACAACAGACTGTTTATAAAATGAGTTGGTACCATTTGAGGGCAAACGCTAACACCGCGCGCGCTCATTGGTTAAATCAAATAGCGTGCGCTACCCCGGCTTCCTGTTACACACTTCCGTCCCTTTTCACGAAATCTCTCCCACAGATTGCAGGATCCCATGGATTGCAGAATCAAAAATGTTGTTGTTAAAAAAACTCAGTACAGTGGGTATGACAAAGATTAACATTGGATTTTCCAATATAACAATTTTGTATATTATAAAAAAAAAACAACATCCCAAATGTCTATGCTACCAAAGAGAATGATTGTTATATTCGGATCTAAAATAACAAAATTAAAAAGTTGCTATAAATATTACTAAAACATGTTCACCATTATAAATCGTAGTGAAAAGCTATATACAGGAAGAAACTTCGCAGACCTGTGCTCTCGATGTCATATTATACATACAGTGATAATACTGTTCATACTTCATTTATAGATCAAAAACATTTTATAAAAAAACATGTTCAAATTGCCGGAAGAAACATTTCTATTCAAAAGATGAAATGAAATAATAAAGTAAATACATAATATGTCATGTTTAATTAAGTATGACCATTTAATATCTTGACTCTCTAATACTTTATCCTTTTTTTATATTTGGTCAGCCAGCCTTAGATTCATCATAGCTCAATACAATGATAGTATATTGATCTACAAGGAGCCAACGAGAAATTAATCATACGATTTCATATTCTAAGGACCGTTTTTCAGAACGATACCCAAACTTATCATAGATCTAATCTTATGCTGGCACGTTGCTTGGAGTATTTGTCAAAAAAAAAAGTAAAGAAATTAGGAAGAATAAGTATTTTTCAAAATTGAAATTCAAGTCGCTTTTCGTGACTGTCTGTGCGAACGTGTTGTTTCTAATCTACGTAAAGGATTTTTATGCGGTTAACACCATTATTTTGAGAATTAATGTGTATAGTACATTAATAATTAAAGCTTACATTTAATTAAGAAATCTCGATGTATATAATACGCCAAGTGAAGTGCCAGCATTACTAATTGTTACGAAATCTGTCAGATTTGAGTAACGATCACTCTTCAATTATAGTAATTTTACAGTTATTGTCCTCTGACAACAGCAACCTTATTGTAACGTGAATAAAGATCATTGTAATTTTGACAGAATTTGTCAGTAACTTCAACCCAATAGCAACCTTATTGTAAAGAGAATAAAGATCACTGTGACGCAAAATCAGAGGTATAATATCTGTTAAAGTACTGTAAAAGTGCTCGCCTGTAATGTTACAGATTCGATTTTGAGTATTACGTTACAATACAGCCTCTGTGACTGACGAGCATTCGCCCGTAATGTAACGAGTGGTGCGCAATTATGTTAAAAGTTGTATCAAAATATTACAAACATTGCGCACTGTAATGCTCGGTTCTCCTTCCTCACTGATGTAATGCTCGAAATGTATTATTACAGGTTGCACACTGTAATGTTCGGTTCACTGTAACTCACTGATGAATGCTCGACTCTGTAATGTTACATTACCGACGAATGCTTCCGTTTGGGATCACCTTTATTTAATTGGTCAAAGTGATTAAACTATTCTATAATAAAATATTAGGGCATACCTGCGTAACTGAGGCGGGGAACCTTCTACATGTCCATTGGTCTCCTTAGCCAGTCGCACTGCCATCTCATGGTCACGTCGCTCTTGCTCTAACCTATTAATAGTCGGGAGAAAATACCGTTGTTGATTATTTTCTAGATATTTATCATCATGAGGAATGTTATCAATGTTAATTCATTTTATTCTTCATATTATAAATAGGTAGTGTTTGAAAGAAGAATAATCAATGCGCTAAGCAGGATTAGTTATATAAACAGGTGAACAAAGTTGGCCATTCTCTAGACATAATCTCTTACAATCAATAATTCTATGGAGATACCTACAATACGTAAAAAAAAACTAGTCCGATCCGAAAGTGGCATAAAGGTCCTGCAATGACATTACCAAAAATTAATGAAAAATCTTAATATTATTGAAAATTAAAAAGTTATTGCTATATTATAAAATTCACTTTTTTAGTACCAAAATTACCCCAAATCAACAGATTTTCAACGGGGGTCATAAGTTATGACTTGCAAGACACCCGCAAAACGACGGCCACCTGCGCCCCACGTAAAATTAAATTCCCCATAAAAAAATTGTGATTTTTGTTTCTTTTCTTCTGAATATTAGAATATTACCACATAAATAGACTCTCAGTACGATACACATACAAAACTCTCACGGAACGGACAGTTTTTTTTTACACGTTGAATAGTTGATGGGGTAACAATTGAAATACCTCTGTGTAAATCATACAAGTACTAAGGACTTGTTTCACAAGAGATGTTGCTCCGATCCCAAATAAAATGGGATAATCGCAGGAGAATGATGAATGTTGACTAAGGACTTGTTTCAAAGAAGCAAAAACAGGACAAGTGCTAGTTGGAGTCACACGTAAACTTTTATTTTAGAAAAAGATAGTTAATTGATTCAGGCATAACTGCGGAAATCCATTATAAAATACAATAGACGTAGATATATTTAGAGAGCGCTGGACGCAGAGACTCTGCGTCCTACGTTCGGTGTGGCAACACGTCGTGTTCTGGTTTGCGACTGGTCAATCGTCTTTCTGAGGATGCCTGGTTGAGAAGTGAAACACGTGTCGATTTCTTACAGGGTTTTTTAGCTATATAATAGCTAAGCGGTATAGGTTACTAAATATATCTACGTCTATTGTATTTTAGAAAAATAATTAGGGTCCACGCGGGCGAAGCCTCACCCTCAGGCTGGTGGAGCGACGACCTTCGCAGGGTAGCTAGTAGCAGCTGGATGAGAGTTGCCGAGAATCGAGCTGAATGGCGTGCAATTGGAGAAGCCTATGTCCAGCACGGGACTGCTATAGGCTGATGATGATGGGCGAAACCGCGGGCAGCAGCTAATGAAACATATATAATTAAGCGTCGTGTACCTTTCTCTATTCTCCTGGTCAGCTTTAGCGGCTTCTTCCATTTGTTTCTGCATCTGGAGGGCGGCGATACGATCCTGTTCCTCTAACCGAAGTCTTTCTAGCTCTTCGGCTTTGCGACGGGACTCCATTTCTGCTTTACTGCAAGTATTATTAAATAGAAAAACTTTATACATAGCAGGCAAATGCAATGTTTAGTTTAGATTTATTTAATTATTAAACATAGCAGTGATAGCCTAGTGGTGTGGCTGTCAGAATGTCAAGTCAAAGGTCTCGAGTTCAAACCCACAGACGCACCTCTGACTTTTAGGATTCACAAGCGTATTGTATAATTATAGTATCACTTGCTTTAAAAACTGTGAGGGAAAACATCGTGAGGAAACCGGCCAGCCAGAGAGATATTTCTCGATAGCATGTGTAGCCAAGTCAGAGGTTGCTTGTTGACTACGGAACCCTCAAAAAAAACCATCCCGAACTTTTTACAAAACTATGTTTATCAAGTTACTATAAATAGGTCAGCAACATTGAATGTTCTATTTCGACACGCTATCAACTGGCCCTGTGGCGCAATGGATAACGCGTCTGACTACGGATCAGAAGATTCCAGGTTCGAATCCTGGCAGGGTCGCAAATATCTTTTTGTTCTTTTTTTTAAATTTTATACCTTGCTATGATTTTCAAGAAGCAATTTTTTTTTTCATTTCTTAAATAATTATGGACAAAATTGTTAGAATTTTGTGTTCCTCTGTGAAGTAGGAACCCTAACCGAAAAAAATGAACTGCTAAATTGTTTGTGGCATACGAGTTTTCATGTTTTTAGCGGACTGTAAAAAGAAAAGAGATTTTTGTATTGTTGGATGCGTAAGATTTTCATTTTGTATATTGCCTTTCTACGTTTAGAAACATTCTAAACGCAGAAAGGATTTATTGGGTACCCTACGATCTAAAATACAGAAAATTAATTTTATTTTCTTTTATCAAGGTGTATTATTGAAGTGCAAACAAGCGATTTTTTATAGGGGGTAATGTTTTCGTAGTGCAGAAGAATAGAATATAGATGGCGCTAATACCAAGTTTTACGTTTTTTAATATGTTACTTTTTGTGGGGATACAGAGCAACAGGATGATGATGATACCTGCTTTTTTCATGAAGTTTTCACTCCTGTCGGCATTCCCCATGAGTGCCTATTTTTTATTTTACTTCAGCCAGTATACAGGGTGTTAGGGTAGACACCGTTATCCAGTGGTCTCATCTATAATATACTTTTTCTATGGGACCAACATTGAAATCGCAAAAAAAAATCTGCTGTTATATACATTTTGTCGATTTAAGTGAACACAAATGTATGGAACAGCTGATATTTTTTTCGCGATTTCAAGGTTGGTCCCATAGAAAAAGTATATTAGATGACACCAAACCACCAGTTTCAAGGATAACGGTGTCTACCCTATCACCCAGTATTTACGGGTCGTACTCACAGTCTACGATGTTCCTCCTCTTGCTTTATCCGGTCCTGTTCACGTTTCTTAGCCTCTTCGGCGGCGCGCATTTCAGCTTCCATCTTACGTAATCTTTCTTGTTCATCTCTGAAAGTAATTAGTATGTTTGATACGAGAAGTTCACGTTACCTTATCACTCTTAAAATGGTCACTTTGACTGAAATAGCTTTTGCCCGCGACTTCGCACTCGTGGAGGTCGAAATTATCCCACGACAACGTACTGCCGGGATAAAAAGTTTCCTATGTCCTATTGCAGGTCATGGTCTACCCATGTGCTAAATTTCATCTAAATCCGTTCAGCCTTTTTAGCGTAACAAACAAACCATCTCACTTTCGCATTTATAATATTTGTTAGGATTTATAAATATGAACTAGAATAGTACGACATTCTTCTTACTGTACATTTAATTCTATAGTTAGTTATTTAATTAAGTAACTATTGTAAAATATAGTTACTTGTATTAAAATAGTTTATCACTTTTCGTGGGTCACGACGTATTGTGCCACCTCATATGGGTTGCCACAACAGTGATCCAATACTATTTGTTTGTTTTTGTGAAGTGCAGGTTCTTACTAACATCATTGTAGGTCTTACTAAACATTTTTGAGTCATGATAATTGAATAAAGATAATTCTATTATATTATTCTATCGTTAACGAATTTTTTTCAAAATTCATACAATCATCTCTCAGAACTCCAGACATACTCATATGCAGTGGCGGATTAACACATTTTCAAGGTATAGGCTGTTGCAGAAAGTTTTTGCCGCCCTTGCCTAGAGGCAACAATTTCGTTGAAATTGCACGTAAAATAATTGTTGGGTATATTTTTGAGCTAATCAAAGCTCTGTAAAACATCAGAAAACCGTCATGCAGAAATGTTATCAATTTCTAAGAGGAAGCAAAATAAAATTTGTCCCCATATTTGCCGCCCTAGGCGCAGGCCTACTCAACGTGCTGGTAAATCCGCCACAGCTGATATGATAGTCTCCCATTCGTCCGCGAGCACATCACAGTCAGGTTGTATATATTAACTCACCTATTCTTTTGTTCAACCATTAGCTTTTGTAGTGTAGACATTTGTGTTTCGACGTCTTTGGTCAACTTTGTGTATAGCTTGTCGATTTCCGCGCGTGTGATTTTTTCATTGGACTGTAAATTAAAGTTATAAATTCAATAGAGTTTTAAATACAGAAACGTAATTAGCGGTAGAAGGGAACTATTTGAGAATGGCAAATTACTATGCGAGTTTTATTTATTTCATGCGAGTTGTAGCGCAGAAGGAGTTTATTGTTTGAATTGCTGTTGGAAGTTGCAAATGCTGATCGGGCGAATCGCGAGGGGATGCGCTAAGGTAGCCCGCGAAATTCAAATTTTCTTACGTTTTTTTGCAATTTGCAGGTCAGTGTGAGGTTGTATGTTGATTAAAATATGATTCGCGACCGTAATAAATATGTCTTTACAGTATTATAATGATTAGAATCAGCAATACAAGTCCTTCAGTTAGAAATACTGCCAAATGTCATGACTTCATGAAATAATCATTCATTAGAGTTGTAATGTTGATACTAATGTTTATAATTCTGTAAATCCATATTTTTTACGGTCGCGAATCATATTTAGATCAACAAACATCCTGCAAATTGCAAAAAACGTAAGAAAATTTGAATTTGCCCTGAAGCTTTCGCCTCTGTTTGCCAGACAGTTGTGTTTGCTCATGTTTTATTTCGAAGAATACTGCCTAGTTACCATGGCAAGGGATTTAAATAAAATACGATGCCATCTGGCTTCGTCGAGTAGCGAAACTGAAATGTCCGAAATTTGCTGTACAATATGAATCTACTCTCATTTTCGTGCCAATACAAGAGAAAAAAAATCAGTCTTACCTTTATAGCAGCACAAGCATTCCTAATAGAATTCCTCAAGTTCTCGATATTCCTCTGCGCACTATCCTTCTCTTTCTTGAGCTGTGACGTCACGGCGTCCATGTCGTCGAGGTTGTGTCGCAGCGCGTCGAGCTTGGCGACGGCCCGGTAGCGCGGCCGGTGCGCGCGACGCGCCAGGTGGCCGCGGATCGTTTTTTGTAAGAGGATTAGGCATTCTCGTCGGTATACGATCTTATTCTTTACTGTTGAGAGAAAATTTGTTTAGATTAATTTAGTAGGAAGACCAGTGCCCTGAGGCCCTAGGCAAACTGACATTCTATCAGCGATAACGATGATGGAAAAGGCAATAATGTATATGAATGACACAAGCTATCGAAAAGCTTATGTCAATCCTGTTGAAAGTCGTTGTAGAAAAACGAAACGCTTTCGAACCGATTGTCACTTGTCTAGGCCCTCTCTTTATCAAAACTTACAAGCCTTGTAGTACCAAAAGTCATTTTTTAGTTCACAAGTACTTATATTTTCAGTCTAACCAAGGGGTATCGTATTACCCAGTTACTGGGTTGTGGAGGTCAGATAGGCAGTCGCTCCATGTGAAATACTGGTATTCAGCTGCATCCGGTTAGACTGGAAGCCGACCCCAACATAGTTGGGAAAAGGCTAGGCAGATTGATTGAAGTACTTATATTTTTAAACTTTTATTCGTGATTTTGTTTATCAAAAAATTATTTGTAAGTTACAACTTGTAGAAAATCATAACAAATCCTGAGTGTGTCCGGCGACTCTCTATTCCGTCTTACAAGAGTCGTGCTTAGTACCGCAATAAATGTTTAAATTCGATATTATTTTTTAAAATGTGGTCAAAAGAGAGAGATTACCTGATGCCCGTGTCCCAACAGTGGGAACATTAAGGCTAATTATGAATATGGAGATGAGCTATGAATTTACCGAAAATTAATATTCTAGGTAACTTGTGAACGTGAAGACTTTTGATAAACAGGGCACAGCACCCTAATTACGTAATACACGATAGGGCAGAATTGGAATCGGTCGAAAGAAATGTCTAATCCATTGCTTCATATGTTCGTAAGTTATGTGAAGTTGAGGAGTAATAAAGAGAGTACATCATAGTGCTTGTCCAGATAAGATGTTTTACGTGCATAGTTCGCGTATATACTGATCGGAAGAAAGAGCCCCGAGTATCTGGACTAGTGCGTAAAACCTCGTGTTCGTAAATGGAATTTGTTTTTAGGAGTTTAGTACCCGAAGGGTGCCAAACGGAACCCGATTACTAAGCCTCCGCTGTCTGTCTGTCTGTCAGCGGCCTGTATATCATGAACCGTAATAGGTAGACACTTGAAAATTTCATAGATTGTGTATTTCTATTGCCGCTATAACAACAGATAATAAAAATAAAATAAATTTAAGAGGTTTAAAAAAAAAAAGAACCTACGACGGCTTTGAAATTTCGCCAATTAATTAAAAATGCCCTCTACTGTCGAACTCCGAATAAATTGTAAACTACTTACATTTAATAATGGAGAGGACAGCGAAGATGGACTTCCTCCAGCGGGACTTGACGAGCCACGACAGCACGGCGTCCACGACGGACTTCAAGTTGTCCGGGTCCGACTTCATCATGGTGTCGAACTCGGAGTACTTGCCCGGCCTGAAGAACACGCGCGTCACGCCGAACTTGTAGTCTTTGTCCGACAG
Organism: Lithophane ornitopus; assembly: GCA_948473465.1. Classification (NCBI taxonomy): domain Eukaryota; kingdom Metazoa; phylum Arthropoda; class Insecta; order Lepidoptera; family Noctuidae; genus Lithophane; species Lithophane ornitopus. The sequence goes on along the minus strand of OX419621.1, from coordinate 14,974,873 downwards.
GCCGAGACTGTGGACTATGGCCTGGAAACATTATAATATAAGTATTTTTGGTTCAACGTTGATTCTGGTAATTTTTGTATGGTTCAGAAACTTGAAGTTTCAAAAGATCTTTTGCCAATGAACATTTCAATTAATAATTTGAAGTGTAGTTAAATGTAGATTTAGAAGGCCAGCTAAATACAAACCCGTATGTTAATCATTTGAGATCTTTATAATTTATATTCAAGACATTATCGCTAAACGTATTGCTTTAAATTGAATTGAAAACAACAAGAGCCCTGTCTCTTAGAATATGGCGTCTTCTAACGGATTCGTCACGATCAGATTACCACATAAATTGGACCCATTTCTTCCTCTTCCAAAATCATTCTAAAATGTCCCATCCTCACCTCACAGAACAACTTCGCCGACAGTTTGTGCAGCTTCTGCGGCAGATATTTCTTGTACATCTCGTGCAGGTCATTGAAGGGCGCTCGTGAAGGGTAGCCGTGCTCCATGAGCTCTAACACGGCGATAGTTCCCGAACACTCCAGTTGAGTCAGTACGAGAGAACCTTCCACTTCGCGACCCACCATGCGGGAGTTTGGCTTTATGCAGCGGACGAAGTTTGTGCCCTAGAAAGAAAGTTATTGAAATAAAAAATTGCAGTATCCTATGTTTTATTGGAGGATTGCACTGCTTCTTTTTTTTCTTTTCGTGTGTTTTGTTACTAACCTGACCTAGACAAAGTGACATTCTATCAGCGATAACGATGATGGAAAAGGCAAAAATGTATAGGAGTGACACAAGCTATCGAAAAGCTTATGTCAATCCTGTTGAAAGTCGTTGTAGAAATACGAAACGCTTTCGAAGCGATTGGCACTTGTCTAGGCCCTCTGGTGTCAGAGTTTTAAAGCCACCCGTGGGTGACTTGGCTTCACATGCCGTCGAGTAATATCTCTCAGGCATGCCGGTTTCCTCACGACGTTTTTCGACACCGTTTTTAAAGCAAGTGATAATTATACAATACGCACATGAATCCGAAAAGTCAGAGGTGCGTGCCATGAGTTCGAAATCCAGACCTATGACTTGGCAGTCCGACGGTCACACCACTAAGCTATCACTGCTTATTATTGCTTATTGCACAGCAAAACCCTCGACTCGGCAGCTGAATACCAGTATTTTACATGGAGCGACTGCCTATCTGACTTCCACAACCTACTTAGTGGGTACTACGATACCCCTTGGTAAGACTGGTTGTCAGATTTTCGGGCTTCTGACGACCCGTAACGACTGTCAAAGATCCACAAATGACAGTCGGGACCAACGGCTTAACGTGCTTTCCGAGGCATGGAGGAGTCTCGGTATGTAAAGATGGTCACCCATCCACGGACCAACCCCGGCAAGCGTAGCTTAGGCCGCTTTCACATCAGGACGTTAGCAGCGCGACAGTAGCAAGGAATGTGCTTCTGCCGAGAAGCACATTCCTTCACATTATTCACAGAAATACATAATTATGTGTACCAAATTTGGAGCAAATTGGCTGTGACAGACGGACAGACAGACGTACTGCTCTTATAATGTGAAGGAATGTTGCTGCTAACGTACTAATGTGAAAGCGGCCTTAGCCTGATGGATCGACCCGTGTGGCTGTTATTACTTAACCACGAACTCCTAAGTAAACTTTACACATTATACGCTAATACGAGTACATAAAATAATTTTAGAACTGTATTTTTTTTTATTATAACTTACGTTCTCCTTCAGTTTGTCCATCAACTGCGACAGTTGCGCTTGGAACTTAGCGCCCACGGAGATAAAGTTGAGTTTCCCTTTAGCGTTGTTGTTGTCGGTGTTCTGGAACAGTTGCTGCACTAGCTTGCTGTTCGATTCCTGGACGAGGAATTCTAGGGACGCGTGGAGGGCGTCGTTATTTTTTTCTATGAATTGGTTCTGTGGAAGTAAAGGGTACGGTTTAGTTTTACGTTTTCAAAAGTCGGTCGTAGGAGCAATATTTAGCAGAGGATTTATTTATGAGAGACTTGTAAAGTACAGTCAAGTTGTTGCAGTAAAATGGGCGATCCCTGCACAGTGCACAATGGCCTTAAATTATGCAAATATTAATAGTATATGTAGAGAAGTTCATCTAGTCAAAAACATTAATAAATTACCGTGTTATAGCAGACGGCGCCTGCAAAGTGACGCAATAAGAATCCTTCATCATCGCGCAGCGTGCGGTGCGCCTTGAGGCGAGACGTGCGGGGCACTTGTAATCTGGAAATAGTTCATAGATTCAATTTATTTATTCACAAACAATTAATATTGTGTTTGAAATCGTACTATAAAAAAAAACATTCACAATACAAGTAACACATTTAGAAATTAAAAACATAACTCACATCATCACCAAAATTAATATAATAATTAAAAATACAAATATTACGTACAATATTTTTTTTCAATGTTAACTCATTATAGATAGATAAAAACTTTATTTGGTGCACATAAACAACATACAAAACAAAGGATAATTAATAATAACTAATTAAATTAATAAATAGCCACAAGGTGCCATTATGATTGTCGTTTGTTTTTCAATTTGGAATTTGACATTTGCACCTGTCAAATTAGTCTACGAGATTAAAAAACAGACTTTAATGTGTTAAATATAGGTCATAAGCACTCTTGTTTTACGTTACCTGTTGTTATTCACAGCCAGTTGTTTGTGTACGGAATGTGTGAAGTGGCCGAACTCAGGCTTTGGAAGCTTTGATTCTTCGTCCAACAAATGGAAGATACCGTGGTTCTTGCTCTCGATTAAATCTGCAGAAATAACATTTGTATATTCGTTAACACGAATCCATCGCTACGTTTAACCAGTCGATCATTAGATGCAAGCCCGAAAGGTAATGCGGCCGTCGTATAGAAAAAAGGACCGGCTCTAAATGTGTCGCGAAAAACCCAAAAGATCAGCGGAAAATAATGCGTAAAAGATTCTAGTTCCCTGGCCTAAAGGTAGATGGAAAAACACTATGTACACTCGCGACAATCTAAGAAGTCCGTTTTGACGTTTCGTTCTTGTACATGTAATAAAACGTTAAGTCTTGAGAATCAGTTTTTGGCAATATAGATAAGTCGTCGATTACAAACTCTCTAAGTATGTTCAATCGATATGTCTCGAGAATCAGTTTATAAGAAACCAATTTTTTTTTTTTATCGCTACACAATCTATTTTTATAGCTGTCAAAACGGACTTCTTAGATTGTCGCAAGTCTAGTTCCCTGGCTTGTTCAAAAGTAGTTTTACTGACAAAAGTCTGACATAACATTTTCCCTATCTGTGTGGAGGCACTTCGTAAAATACTTGTTCTATAAAAAATGTCTTACCAATACAATCCTGGTTGTCCACGAATCTGATCTCGGGCACGTTGAGTCCCTCTCGCTTGTACAGCTCCTGCTCGTTCTTGAGGATGCGCTCGTTGAAGAACTGCTGCAGCTTCTCGTTGCAGTAGTTGATGCAGAACTGCTCGAAGCTGTTCATTTGGAAGTATTCTGTGGGAGAGAGGCTTATATTTTAATTTTAGTAGATTGTTTTATGATAACTGCCTCGTTGGTCTGCTCCACTGCTGAACATGAAGTCCCGGGTTCGATTCACAGGTCAGGTGAAGTGTTATTGAGTTTTTCAATTGGAATTTCTCAGTAGCAGCCCGGAGTCTAGATTTGTGCCCGGTTGATGGCAATAGGCTCGCCCCCTATATGTGGGACTTAAACATAACGGGTGAAATGTGGGCGTACTATTGGTACGTACTTCCTAGTTTAAGAGTCAGGTTTTCAATTTTTGTGTGATTTTAATTATTCTGAAGTTTAGCTAGATATTAAGCATATTGTAAGGACTTGTATCAATAAAGTATACAGGGTGCAGATAAACACCGTTATCCTTGAAACGAGTGGTTTGGTTTCATTTATAGAACGTAAAATCAATGGAAAAAACCACTTTTTTTTTAAATTTAAATTTTCATTTTACCACAAGACTATTTCACCCTTTCACCCTAGGGCGCTAGGGCAATGAACTTGCGTCTCAGCACGGGTGGGTGGCGCGGGACGTAACCTGACCGGAGCGCGACCCCTCCCTCAGTCAGTTAGCTGTTTCGCTAGCGAGCACAGTGAAACTTTTTTAAATCTTTTAATGAAAATAACGTTTTTTTTTTATTATTACTCGTTCATTTATTTTTATATCTAAGTCAACTACCCATGGTTTGAGTGACAACGGTGTTTACCCTTACACCCTGAATATTATTATTGATACACTTCTGCCTAACCCTTCGGGGATTACAGACGTGATGTAATGTGTTTTATTATATAAACTTACCGAAGCCAGCGATATCGAGCACTCCGATGTAGTAAGCGGACGCTTGGAAGGGAATGCTGGTGTTGATGCGATGCACGATGTAGTCGAACAGACGACTGTACACGGCCTTGGCGAGCGCGTCGCGGGCGTTGTTCGCTTCGTACGTCTTTAGAGGTACCCTGTGAAGAAAATATAACGGTTTTTTTACCCTTACTGTAGTTAATTGATTTAGGTGTGACTTTGCGGTAATCCATTATGAAATACAATTTGATTCACTCTGCGTCCAGCGCTCGATGTGGCAACACGTCGTGTTCTTGTTTGCAATTGGTCAATCGTCATCCTGATGACTCAGGACCAAATAAAAAACTAAGACAGAGCGCTGTCAACAGTGACGTGAGGCCGGTTTCGTAAACATGGGTGGACATATTTTGGTGTAGTTTGATTGTAAATGTGTGCGTTTGAGGGTGTATGCACAGAGCGGTGGTGTAGTTTTAGCATGCTTCACTTTATTGTTCGCAGCATTCTCTCTTGGTTTTTTATTTGGTCTGAGCCTGAGGATGCCTCGTTGAGAGGTGAAACACGTGCCGATTTCTTACAGGGTTTTTTATGACTCTTGAAGAATAGCTAAGCGGAATAGGTTACTAAATATATATACGTCTATTGTACCCTTACTGTAGTTAAGAAGTTTTATTTCGTAGACGATTAATTTTTATATTTTTGGTGATTTTTGATATTTCACATTCTATTAACACTAAAGACAGATAAGGAATAATGGCGAAATAACGATAGTTCAGTGTGTTATATTGTTGAAATAACTAGTATAGTTAGTGCAATTCATAAGCGCGTATTATGTGATTTACCTCCGGGAATCATCGTTTGATTTCGGAAATATGAACGAGCGATGATGAAATCTAATATAGAGCTGTTACAACCATGGAAGTAAATGTCTTTTTGTATGACTATTATTTCAAAATCATAGATTAACAACTCTATACAATTTCAAAAACTTTTCTGAACTTTTGGGTGACAGATGAGAATCTGCAACCGGAGTCGGTAACCCGACAGAGAGAAAATTTCATCACCAATGCGCAATGATAGGTGATGCGCGGCGGTATTTTTGTCTCCATAGTACTCTGTAGCGTGACATTCGGGCTAATTCGGAATCACGAAGATTACCGAAGCACGTACCTTTTCTGGTATACCTGGGCTATAAGATGCGTCCATAAATGCAACATTATGCTGAGTCCGGAGTGACGGCGCACCGCGCAGGCGGATTGCGGAGCGGATTTATTAGACGGGGCGTCCTGAGTGACGGCGCATCGCCGTTGTTTGTCGATGAACCGAAAGGCATGACATTGGAATAACGTCCTGTCAGAATATTAATCAACGATGCATTTTTCCAATATAAAGTGAAACTTGGTGCTTTCGAATGATACTCACTGTTATAGTGTATGGATAACATAGTAATTAATGAGGATTATGAATTTGAATTTCGATCTCTCATGTATACGTTATGTGAATATGTGTGTAATAATGAGAAACGACAAATGCGCCGTGATGCGCGCGCCCGCTCGCAATCCTGACAAGTTCGAACATCTCGCACATTTGTTTTATCCGCCGTCCATTCCGCCTGCGCGGTGCGCCGTCACTCAGGACTCAGCCTTACAATTAACGCGTATAACAATAAAGCAAAGCTCACATGATAGCGGTCCCCTTGATCCCCCCCCGCGAGCTCTGCATGAGGCGCGACACCAGCGCCATGCGCAGCTCGGGCGCGTCCACGCCCAGCAGGCCGGCCGCCGCCGCCAGCGCCTGCTCCGAGTGCGGCGCCACGCGACAGCCGCCGCGCGCGCCGCTGTCTTCTTCAAACTGCACGTTCCCGAGGTGCAACACGGCTCCTACTACGGAGTACACTGCTTTTTTTTCTTCTTCTGTGAGGCCGACACGGGATAGAGCCTGGGGAAGGAATAATAGTTTTATTTCTGGCAAGATGTGTAGCTAGTAAACATAAAATACAAAAAAAAATAAGTTTAAGTTTTTTTAACCAGTTTCGCGATTTCCTGCTTACATAATTTAAGTAGCACTAAAATATGAAAGCGGTACCCTAACATAAATCTAGAAAAAAGAGGTTGTTTGCTTGGCGGTTAGAGCTGTTTATTTATCATACGATTGATGTCAGGACACGATAAACACTGCTTGCGCGATGCAGGATCTTGTGTGACGTCAGTGAGATACGTAGTTCGCATGTGGTGATGTAGATACTAAAGAAAGAGGCTAAAATTCAAAGATCTCATACCTGATTGAGTCTTCCGAAGTCCTCCACATCATCAAGTATAGGGTCTCGTAGACCGCCTTTAGCTTGCTGCTGCTTACTCTTGCAGTTGGCAGCGATTTTCTTCTCAGAGTTGGCCGTCGTGAAGTATTGGGTGCAGCCATTCTTCAGATACTGTTGACCAAGGTATTCATTATTAAGGTGATTTTGTTTGTGAATGTGTACCGTTTAGTGCTATTATTTACCATTTAAACAATAACAATATTATGTAACTGCAGGTGTCAGGCATAACGAATTCTGTCAGTCAGCAATTGCCATTTTGGAATTTGGATTTTAGGTGATACCACCGAAAGGTTTGCCGATGCATTGATGAATTTAAAGACAAGTTCAAAAGTCTCATTTATGTAACATGTTTGTCACACCGATATCTCTCTTTCAGTAATTAGTAATTTGACTTTTGAAAGAAGAAGACAAAGCGTTATGTAACTATACAGATGCTTTACAACGTGTACTAGTAAGGAGGTTACAATATTTTATTTGGTATTTTTTTGTAGATGTTTTTATTAACACATTACGTTACATACGTATAGTTCATTTTGCAAGGTGACTGCAAGATGACTTAGAAGGATTTTAATATGGTCTGTTGCACTCATATTAAAATAATTATGTTTTCAATAACCACCTTTTTCGATACAGTAAATAACCTGCACTAATTTAAATAAAAGCAATTATGTTTTGGCAATCCTTGTACATATACAGTTATTTATTAAAAAAAAAAAAACTAAACACTTCAGCAAAAACTGAAACGATCAATATATTTTTTTACTAAATGTTTTTGTTTTTTTGTTTTTCTGTTTATGTGTTTTTGATATAACCAAAGATATAGAAACCTACTTCATCGAATTATGTACAATGAAAACTCGGAATGTACCCAATACAGAACTCACCAAGTAATCATCAGGCTTGGTGATCTTCAACGCCGTCCTCAACTCCTGAGGCGCGCCAGCACACAGCAAATAGAACACATGGTAGTTCCTCTCCTCCGCACTCTGGGTGCATATCCTGGACTTCTCCAGCAGGTAGTGGGAGATATGGCCCCCCACCACCTGATACTTGCTGTTGAAGTGCACCTCCATGAACTTGCCGAATCGAGAACTGTTGTTGTTGCGAGTTGTTTTAGCGTTGCCGAATGCTTCGAGGATTGGATTGGCTATGGAAGAAGAGTTGGTTATTAATACAGGTTTTATGGTTTGAGTGTATTAATATTATGTAGGTTTTTCCGATAATCTTGGTAGGGTAGGTAAGTACTGCCAGGGTTGCGGGAAAGTCCGAAAGGGATACCGGGACCCTTGGCAACAGGCAACTGAAGGGGTGGGTTTTAGTCAATAAAAGTCAGACACGCCACTTCATGATATACCAACTGAAAAAAAAAAAGGGTAGGTAGGGTAGGTAGGTGGGGTAGCGTAGGTAGGTAAGGTCGGTAGAAAGGTAGGGTAGGTAGGTAAGGTAGTTAGGTAGGGTAGGTAGATAGGTAGGTGCGCCGTAGGGCAGCTAGACTATGATAATTTTAATCTATGTCAATTTAATATGAAAAAGGGCGTACTTAATACATTTATTTCTCAAAAAATAAATGACCACATGACACACAAATATTGGACAACATAAGGTATTAAATAGGTGTAATCCTTCACATAAAAGAGACCACAGCGTGCACAATAAAGTTTTAGTTTAAATAATTAATTGTATAAAATCTGTCTAGTAAATAACGAGTAAAGGATATTGGCAAAAGGATCGCCGCACCTTTATCTATATCAAAATGTTCCGACGACTAGAGATATTTTAAAGTCTGACATTAAAACTGACTGAAATTAAAATAGTATTGAGAAAAACGAACTGGTTACTCGTCAACTGTGTTTTAAAGCAAGTTCCATGATTCATAAACCAACTTAGCATTATTAATTGCGCACTTGTATAAAAACAGAATTAATTATCTGTCGTTGAATTAAAAAGCAACTACCCACCTATTAACAGAACTGGACCTCACCAGTCACAAACCAAAATATAATTACAGTACCATTACTGATGCATACATTAATGATTAATTAACTGTAGTTATACCATTAAGAACAATAAAAAAACAGTAATATGATATGACTGGTGCTCTATGATTAATTAAACATGATGTAAACACTGCAAGCGTTCCACAAGGCCGGTGAAGGCCGAATCTGCTTTTTTATTTACATAACTTTACTAGCGACCTTTCCGGGAATCGCTCGGATATTTATCAAAAAGAAAAGTAGATTAAACTGGTCTTTCACAAAAAATACAAAATGTTTTGTTAGTCCTGTTTTGAACACTAGGAAAATAAATCATGCTTGCTAAAATATTTTTTTCATCAAGATAGTACTAAATATTATCATGTGATCATAGCCTATATTTAACAATTAATAGCTAAGTGCTCATACACACGAGCGGTACGGCCTCTGCCGTTGACTTGTGCCCTTCGTGTATATGAGCAGTATGAGCACTTAGCAGAATAGTATCAAAAACTACACATCAGTTTCGGAGAAACCACCAAACAAAGAATTTAGAAAATATATAATAAAATTGATTATGTATTTATGTCAATGATAAAATTTTCGGTAGGTATTATAGTAAATTATTACTATTGCAGAATTGTTGCATTATATTATGTGATGTTTATTTATAAACTTTAAATGTATTAACATTAACACATCAGCTGGTTGTCGAGACGAGTTTTAGAAACAAGTATGTAATGTATTCAGAGAAGCGTAGGCGATTAGTTTGCAAGCTGCAACTATTTCTGCACGTTATTGTTTTGTTTAACAGACAATATAGCGTTTGGATGTAGGTTGTTATGACCACTATGAACGCCTCCATCGCTTTTTAGGATATTTCTAGAAAAGTGTATGATGTCGTTTGTTGTTGGGTACACATGTTTGCAAAGCAGCCGCAGCTGGCCTTTAAAAAATATTTTACTTTATTAATTAGGGACAAAACATTAATTAGAGGCTGTCATTCGTGGATCTTTGACAGTCGTTACGGGTCGTCAGAAGCCCGAAAGTCTGACAACCAGTCTTGCCAAGGGGTATCGTATTGCCCAGTTACAGCGTTGTTGAGGCCAGATAAGCAGTCGCTCCATGTAAAATACTGCTTTTCAGCTGCATCCGGTTGGACTGGAAGCCGACCCCAACATAGTTGGGAAAAGGCTAGACAGATTGATTGAATTAGGAACAAAAACGAGGAGAAGGTAGGTTCTTGCCCAATATACCACTGCCTAGACAAGAGCTTTTTTATTACTTTTTAGCTGAAGAGCTAATTACAAACTGTATTTAGTTGCAGAATCAAGCTGTTCAGCATGGGATCTTTTAGAATCGAATCAGGCGTATATAGCTACGTTATGCTGAATTACGTTTGTTTAATTACTTAAACTTACCGTCTAAAATCTTCTGTTCGACAGGTCCAGCGCCCTTCGCCCACAAGTCACACAGGTACTTCAGAATGTACTTCGTGGACTCAGTCTTGCCCGCACCTGATTCACCCGAGACTATGATGGATTGCGATTGCTTGAGGGACTTCATGTCACGGAAGGCTTTGTCGGCTGTAAAGTGATAAGAGGATAACGTTAGTTATGTAGTAAGTTATTATATTTTTTTAATAGTTATATTTTGACGTCAAAAAAAGCAAACAAAGTGAAAAATAATTCTAGCTTCGGAAGTCGGTGCCAATTTGGTAATATACAAAAAAAACTTCCCCTTACATACTTATTTCTTTTACCATTTTCGTCACTCCACACATCCATCTCAACGTTCTTTAAACCCAATACATAATTCAAGCTATATGGCCCTCGAATTAAGTACATAACGTAGGGAAATTAGACTGAATAATACATTAAGTGACTACTTTATTTAAATTAAACAGTACAATTTCTTTCGAAAGTTGTCTAATGGTAACAAAGAAGGTGATTCTCGGGACCACCCTCTATTTTTACCTCTTTTGAGTAATGCTTCTTATTAATGAAAAGCAGTGATAGCCTAGTGGTGTGACCGTCGGACTGCCAAGTCATAGGTCTCGATTTCGAACCCAAGACATGCACCTCTGACTTTTCGGATTTATTTGCGTATTGTATAATCACTTGCTTCAAAACGGTGGAGTAAAACATCGTGGAAACCAGCCTGACTGAGAGGTATATCTCGACGGCAAATGATGTGAAGCCAAGTCAGAGACACCAATAGACGGCATAAATAAAAACTCTCAGTAACCACACGAAAAAGAAGATGGGTGAAAAGGCATAAATAGATGTAGAATGTAGACTCGCTTTTAAGTTCGGTCTGCAAGCTGGGCAAAAAACTAATGCGCACAAAAAAGTTTAAAGAGCCAGGGATCGAACGGTATTTCCTATATATGGCAATCCAATGGGGTACCGTTTTAATGGAATTACATTGGAACTGGTCACTTGAGTTTGCAATAAATTACGATGTTGTTTAACATTTCTGTGAGCCAGACCAGGCTTGATGTTTTAGAGATTAGCAGGGTAATTGCGTAACACACAGTAGCAATCGCTTTCATTTTGACAGTTCAACAAAATTCGCTTTTGACTATTGCGTTATTAACGTTGCAGACCAAATAAAATAGACATAGATATATTTAGTAACCTATTCCGCTTCACTAGTTTTCAAGAGTCCTAAAAAACCCTGTAAGAAATCGACACGTGTTTCACCTCTCAACGAGGCATCCTCAAGATGACGATTGACCAATTGCAAACCAGAACGAGACGTGTTACCACACCGAGCGCTGGTTCTTTGCGTCCAGCGCTCGGTGTGGTAACACGTCGGTCGGTCGCACGGTCTATTGTATTTTATAATGGATTTCCGTAAAGTCACGCCTGAATCAATTAACTATGTTGCAGACCACTTTTTCGAACATATGAAGCAATGTATTACCAATATCCTTCAAAATCATTCAGAATGTGATTGATAGTGTGTTACGCAATTTAGGTGTAGCTCCCAATGGGACTTTTTACAAATTTAGAAAAGGTTTCCTTAGTCCTGCATAACATAACATCGTGCCTGTATTCCCCGAAGAGTTAGGCAGAGGTGTACCTATAGCACAACCACATTTCGCCAGTTACTACAGCATATTGCTGACTAAAGCAGGCAGGGGTGTACCTATAGTACACCCACATTTCACCAGTTATTATAGCAAATTTCTGACTAACGCAAGCAGAGGTGTACCTATAGTACACCCACATTTCGTCAGTTACTACAGCTACAGCATATTGCTGACTAAAGCAGACACAGGTGTGCCTATAGTACACCCACATTTCGCCAGTTACTACAGCATATTGCTGACTAAAGCTACATTCACATTACTGTGTTTAGATGGGTGTTGTCACTGTGGCGTACCACTACGACTCACCAATATTATACAACTATGTATTCTTGGATTAACACCATGGGGAAACCGACATTCGTTGTAAGTATATTTGACTAGCTTCCGCCCGCGGCTTTGCCCGTGTGGTATGTCGATAAAAAGTATGTCCTTCCCCGGGATGCCATCTATCTATTCAAATTCTATTCAAATCTGCTTGTCAAATTTTATCGAAATCCGTTCAGTGGTTTAGTCGTGAAAAGTTAACATACAGACAGACAGACAGAGAGACAGACAGAGTTACTTTCGAATTTATAATGTTGGAATTTATGATATGTAATTTGTGTTGTTTTTTTTGTGAGGAGCTCGTGGCTAAGTAATAACAGCCGAATGGGTAGATCAGGTTAAGCTACGCTTGCCGGGGTTGGTCCGTGGATGGGTGACCATCCTTACATATCGATACTCCTCCGTGCCTCGGAAAGCACGTTAAGCCATTGGTCCCAGCTGTCATTCGTGGATCTTTGACAGTCGTTACGGGTCGTCAGAAGCCCGAAAGTCTGACAACCAGTCTTACCAAAGGGTATCGTATTACCCAGTTAGTGGGTTGTGGAGGCCAGACAGGCAGTCGCTCCATGTAAAATACTGGTATTCAGCTGCATCCGGTTAGACTGGAAGCCGACCCCAATATAGTTGGGAAAAGGCTAGGCAGATTGAATATGGATTTGTAACTTTCTTACCAATAGCAAAAACATGAGGTGGCAGCTCTCCCAAAGACTTGCCCTGGTACTTCTTGATGGTGCTAGAAGAATACATGTCCTTGATGTCTTCATAGGGATTGACAGCTAACAGGATATTTGCTACGTAAGTCTGCAAAAATATAAGTTTACGTTATCATTTGTTTAGAATGTTTAGTCATTTTTATGATGTCACTGGTTTTGATGTCTGTGGTTATTATGTGTATATCGTTTGTTTACAATGGGTTTTATTTGTCAGACGGTGTTTACTAAAAGAAAATAGAAACAATAATAACCAATACTACTGTCGTCGTTTCTCGTACGTACTCGTTCTTCGTTTTTTGAAATCTTTCTACGATAGAATCTATCTCATCTCAATAAGTATCAAAGACAGAGACGTTTCAATTTATTGTTCCTTCGGTACATTGGTTACTGGTTTACTGTCAGCCTGTATCATCCCACTGCTGGGAAAAGGCTTCCCCAATGTCTTCCAGCTCTGTACTTATACCATGCATTTAACGAATCAAAACTACATCCGACGTCGTTTGTTTTTTTTGTAAAAAGTTTTTATTTTCCACTTTCTCGTTGTGCTAACCTTCCCGAAACAAATTCGAATACCACTACCTGCTATGTATCTAAATAACAGTGACGGAGTAACTTAAAACATCGTCAACATATACGAAGTGGGAAAAATACGTAATATTGAAGCTAACTCAAAAACTACGCAAGCAATGTTAATAAAAATATGGGACCACCTCTGACGCATGACCTACCAAAAAAAGAATCATCAAAATCAATTCATAATTGGCGGAGTAATAGCGTAAAAAACACACAAAAAAACATACTGTCGAATTGAGAACCTCCTCCTTTTTTAAGTCGGTTAATAAAAATAAATATCAGTAAGCTGAATATCCTGAATATCCGAATAGCGTCGTATTAAATACGGCCAGTAAAAGTCATTGGACAAGGAAAAACAACGGAATCAATACTCGTACATAATTTTCTACGGTAAGCATAAGCACCTACGTATAAAATATTTTCAAGGTGAAAACTTCAGGCATTTGATGTGAGTCATAGTAGGTAAATCAGTTATTACTTACATAAATCTTATTCTTCTTGTATCGTGTGAGGATGTTGTTTAGTAGCGTTGATTCGTTGAGGAACATCAGCTCGCCTGGAAGTAATAGATTTAGTTAGTAATAGACTTATTTGAAAAACGGAAGGGTAGGTAGTAAAAGCGTACAGGTTACCGAGCCTAATTTTAAAGGATGCAAAGACTCCTGCACCCTAATTACGTAATGCACGATCAACGAAAATCTGAATCGGTTTGAAACATATGGGTAATCCATTGCTTCATAAGTTCAAAAAAAAACTGCTCATCCACGTAAATAACGCAATGAATGTTGTTGAACTATCAAAATTAAACAGATTAATCTTAATAGGTTATGCAATTAGATAGCTGATCCAATAATCTGAGGGGTTTGTTACGGTACTTCTTCCCAGCTGGGAAGTGGTGAAGTGCGGGCGTTTTGGGGGACAGTCTTATGTAATTTGAAGTTTAAAAGTGCTGATTCTCAGCCTAATTTGAATAAATACATTTAGAATTTGAAAAAGAAAAGAGTATCATTGGTAGGGCTAAAAAAGAACTACAAGTATTCAAGGACCATAGATAATTTGGTTCGGCTTCACCTCGCTAAGGTTTGTTTGCTTAATCTACTTAAAAATAGACCACGACCTCGTGACCCGAACGGTCAATGGCTGGATATCGTGACAGATGATATAAGAGCCGATGATTTATCCATTGATGATGTAAAAGACCCAACAAATGAAGACAGCATTGCAGTAAGAGGCACCCGGGCAAAAGCCTGTATTAAAGCCATGCAGTAAATTCGGAAATAAGGACAAAATATTTACACATTCGTTCTGGCTCTTCGAAAAGCCAATCTATTCAAAACTTCTCGATTTAATCTCGTAAAAGTAATCAGATACCTGGCATCAGTAAGCAAGGAACAAGATTATTATAAGACCATGAGAAAAATAAATTCTAAACTAGTTTAAAACAGGTTGGATTCTATTCCAGGAGCGCTGTTACAGGGATCGATTTCTATGCCACATCGAAGTTAATCGCTTTAACTCGTAAGATGATTACGTCAATTAATTATTGTCAGTAAAAAAAGTAAGATGCGACTGTGGATGACGGATGTTGCATTCATTTAGATATATCGATCATGCTTTGTATGATATGGGTAAGAAACGTGGGAACGACAAATCAATATATTACAAGAGGTTATATTTAATTTTGCTCAGTTCTTGCAATGAGAGGTATCGTCGAGTCTCTCTCCAAAATGGCTTACAATGAGCTATTTTAAGCACCTTGTGCATACTCAGATCTTACCATGATCAATAAGAACAGTATGGCTTAGGTATTGTTTTGTTTATTGTAATAAAATGTTCTCTTGCAGTTTTCTTTCTCCTACGTTTTATTTATATTTAGCGTATATATTTAAAGCATTCCATGAAAGAAACTTGCGTATTGTTTCAGTTTCACAACCATCTTTATTTATCCGTCAGTGCAGAGTCATATAATAGTAATTTACTTGTGCCGCTTAAGTGAATAAACAGCTTCAATGCATGTTTGTATTAATTTAATGGCTAAGAAACGGTCATTGAAGTGATCATCATTATCCTCACTTGATACCAGTTCAATGTTGTCATTTTGTTCTTCATATGCAAGTGCATATATGTATATTGTTTTTTTTTTATACATATTTTTATATATTGCTCTTTGTGCTTTAATTTTGTGTAATCGGACAAAAAATTAAAAGGATTAAAAGTACAATAACACATAGAACATCCAACTCGTTATCGCGTTTTAGTTTCAGCTATCTTTCGCGATGATGAGTCATCTAATTTGTGTCACTGTACAGCGATTTTACTACGTCATTCAGTTATTAACTCATTATCATCGTAGCCTTTGTTACGGGT
This sequence comes from Lithophane ornitopus, assembly GCA_948473465.1. Taxonomy (NCBI): domain Eukaryota; kingdom Metazoa; phylum Arthropoda; class Insecta; order Lepidoptera; family Noctuidae; genus Lithophane; species Lithophane ornitopus. The sequence continues at coordinate 14,959,165 of OX419621.1, read as the reverse complement.
TTTAGTCCGTCTATACCTACATAATTTAGGTGCTGTGCACTGGTGCGAGTAGCAATCACCATCTATTTGTAGTATTAAATACTCCTTATCTTTATTACTCTGTAAATCTCAACCTTTGTCGTCTCCTTCAGCTAGTCTATCTACCTCTTCTTGGTCCTACTTGACTCTATGATTTTCTTAAGATGTGTAGAATCAAGTGACCAGACTATCTTTCACATCATTGTCCATTTTGATAAATACAATATCAGTCGTCTTGTACATCTTTCAGAATCTTTTGCTTTGCAAAGAACGCGTGGTCAGAAGGACCAAAAATTACTAAGCGGTACTCACAGTTATCATCAACATCCTTCCCAGGATCTCCAGCGGGGAATATGTCTTCGAAGTTGCAGACTCTCTTGGGGTACTTGTTGTCCACAGGGAAGACGTCTGCTTCCTCCCCCATGAGGTCGTGTAGTCGGGCCAGAATGAACCCCTCATTGGGGTCCCGCACCCAGACCAGTTGCTTATCCATCGTCATTGTTTACTGGAAAGGAGAAAGGAAGATGTTAAGGTTGTGATTTTTAATATTGGAGCCTCATAAATTGGACTTTTATGGACGTTGCAGAGTTGCAAACACTTTTCACGGAATGAGCAATATGCACCAATTTTACGATATATAAATAGTAATATTATCTACTCATTGTTAGTAGTATTGGTCTAACTCAGGTTAGAAAGACAAACGATTATAATTAATATTTTTTGTCTTATAATCACTGGCTATATAACGAGCATTAATATGCCTCAGTAAAAAGAAATACAGGTAATGATAATTGAGACACTATGGGATAATATTGTTTTTGTGCTTTTTTCCACATACAAGGCAAAAATTGACGTTTATATTTTTACTATTTTCCTCCTACCTATAGCTTTTATTTATAATTTTCTATCAGTAGTGAGTGGCACGTGATATTCCAGTGATGATACTGTCACTATTTTCCCATTAGGCACTAGGAGGATACAACGGATTAAATATTTATTAGCTAAGCTTACGCTTCTACTTATTATAACAATATTTTAAGAAAAAAAATTTGTATTGAATCAAGTAATCGAGGAATCTTAAGGAAAAATAAACATTTTTCCCGGAACGTACCAAAATCATAACGTGCTACCGTTAAAGAGGAACATAACAATCTAATCGTCTGACTCATTCTGAAATCACAAGACAGTATATTTTATCTCATTCTTTTAGTTCATGAGGAATACACGTCTATCAAGTATTCTTATTCCGCAGATCATACAAAGAAACCTTCATAAATTATTAATTAACCAGACATAAAGATTGAAAGAGCATCTGCAACTTGTGCATTCATAACACGAGCACACTCCCATAACGCGCTAATTATAACTGGCAGTAGGAAGCATTTAGACAGACATGATAAAATCAATTAGGTACATAACTAAACATAATGCTGTACCACAGAGTAAAGAACATGTGGCTGTACATCATAATTGCTTTAATTCCTTGAACATAAACCATAACGTAAACTAAGAATATCATTAACTCACTTTCGGACCAGCAACGCGTATATACTGTAACACTTTCATATATACAGTATTACGTAATTGGGTTTATAGTTTAAAAAAATATAACAATGGTTGCGCGGCTGTTCCGGTGGATGACGCCCGGAAACAAAAAAATGTTCCATCTACCAGAATATTTAAATAGAGTAGTGAAACGACCGAGAATGACCTAACACGTTCGGGTGGTACGTGTTTAAATACGAGAGGTTTTACGAATACTGTGACAGTGAAGAAGCACATGGAATCAGGAAAACCAAATCAAAGAACGCCAGAAATATCCAGCAAAGGAAGGCCTAAAAGATACACGATATGTGGCGATACGCTGTAGGTAATTATTGCAGCAAAGGATGAAGTTATGACTGATTACAGAATTCGCAATGATACCAAGACTAAAATACATAATAAGGACGTAAGTAAAGTAGATGATGTGCAAGGTATTAAAGAGACATAGAACCTAAGTGAAACATGGGTCATGGGGGATTTAAAATTCGATATGTTTGACCGTTATAAGATAAGAAAAAAGCCCAGAAGTTATGATGACACTTATCTGGCATGAAATAGGCTTTACAACGGTGAAAGGATTATACGATTCGGTCGAGTAACTTTTGAGATTAGTTCAACGGAACCCAATTACACAAGACTTTTATTATTTTGTTTACTTTAAAATGTTCAATTACGTCTGGGGAAATGTAAACATTCACTTTCACGTTAAAGCTATTCTTATGATAATTGAGGGAATCGCTAAGAAAATGTATTCTGATCTTATGAATTGATAAATTTTGCAATAACATACCATGACTTCATTCAACTCCACAAAGTTGGAATGAAATTAATACTTGTGGAACATTAAGGCACTGATAGCAAATCCAGACCAAAAGTGATCGCTTTTTGACGGTCAGAGATACCAGAAGTAGAGCAACGAACTGTGAAATGATATTCTTGAAATTTCATGCTTTTATTCATCACAATCTATCGGAACAAACAGATTTAAAACGAAATTGTATTACTGTGACGAGTACTATAGTAAGTAATGGATTAAGTTTCGGAAGAGTTACAAATTTTCAACCTTATGTGGTTCACATAGAGAGGAATTTAATAGGTCAGTAACAGTTAAATTGATACATGGTGAAAGTCAGATAAAATTAATCCAACTTATCGGAAACGATGAAATAGATAAACGTTTGGTGGTAGCGTCGCTTACCGTGACGTTGTGTCAAAACTGAAGGGGAATAACCAAAGAGTTTGTGTTGCAAGAGTATAAGAACTCTTTTTAGTTGCAATGCGGTCATTTAGCCACTCGTTTAACGGAAGATTGCACTTAAAAAATTGCATGTTGCGTTAAATGACGAAGGTGACTTGGTGAGCTAATAGCTGTAAGAGATTTAAATAAGATACTTGGACCAAATTAAAGGTTTTTATAGCCGATAGTTATTAGTATATAGTAGTAATTGCGTAATGCACGATCGGTAGAATTGGAATCGGGTTGAAACAAAATATGTTTAATCCATTGCTTCATAAGTTCGATAAAAAAACATCTGCTCAACAACGTAACTTACGAACTTATGAAGCAATGGATTAGACATTTGTTTCGAACCGATTCTAATTTTGATTGATCGTGTTCGTGTATTACGCAATAAGGATGCTGTTGTGTGTGGTCATGACCATTGGTAGTGAGGGAACAATAAAGACGAAGTAGCCTAGTTAACCTCACGCCAGATAGACACTAAAATATTGCTAAAAATGAATCCTCATTGCAAATAGTCAATCTAACACTCTTGAAGCGAACAGTTTTACGCAATTCGTATAGTTAAGAGAGAAATGAGGAACTTAACTGGTAAACAATGGGCTCTGATGATGAATGATACTATATATTTTTTCATAGAACTTGTACACGACTGCACGATCATAGATGCCACTGAGAGTAATCGATACACGCAATTTATGACAATCAGCCCACATACATAAGATCTATTTTCGAAAGAATAAGAGACAAAGGTAACAAGCTGAATTAGAGCAGCCGAGGATCGAGTTAAATGCGATTTGAGATCATATGCATAGCAGTGGAAAGGTATAGGCTGATGATGACGAAGAGACAAAAAAAGCGGAGATCCATTAAGAAATATTCCTCTTTTCCATGTATTTAGGTGAATATAAAAAAACAAAGGTGCTTAGTGAATGAGTGTTTCTTAGTAACAGGAAAATGAAAACAGAATGATATTAACAGCCCGTGTAAAAACAATAGGTAGGGACTGATAGCAGTATCTAATTTTGATTGTATACTTATTTTGTCTTTTTTATTATTGTAATGTGCGTTCTGTTTGTGCAGAATAAACAATTTTTCTTTCTTTTCTTTCTAATCTCCTTTGTGGGAGATATGTATTATGGAACAGCCGATACAACCAAAAGAAAACCAGTTTTGACTGGATATAACAAGTAAATACAAGATATGAGAAAACTAAATTCAACAACATTGGTGTTATGAGAACTCAAGTAAGGAAACTGGAGTCTGAAATTCAGCGACACATTTAAAATCAACAGGAATATTTTGTAACTTAAACCGTCGGGAAGTCTGTGAAGTGTTGACTTGAAGGGTTTTAACGTCAACAAAATACAAGCTGAAGAGGAAAATTATGCTAACAATATTTCCTATACATAGTACCACATAGTACGTAGGTAAATCAGAAAATTTAAATTAAAAAAAAAATATCTCACAGAAAAGTGAAACTGAATCTTTATCTTTTGGTCATTGAATTTCCCTAAGTAAAATCGCGGTCGTTCTAACTGATGCAAACTATTCTAAACCATTAGAAGAAAAGAGCAAAACGTATGAATAAGCACAATGCGATAGCGTAAATAAACGGATGCAAATTATGCAGTCCAACGAGATAAAACGAACAAGAAAAGCGTACGAAAGCGTGATTTTGACTGTCACGGGAAAGAATCGAGGTCAAACCACGACCACGGACTGGTATCTGGTACGAGGGATATGCACGACGGCCCCATAGAACTTTTGGAACCTCTAACGATTTAACTACCTACACAAGTACACAATGATCAATTCTAATGAATCTTTGACGCACATTGCGGATAAAATTAACGTTTTAGCATTAAACCTTTGAGACGTATTGATTATAGAGAGAAAGAATCGTGATATAGCCACAAGATTGGGCTAAACAATGATAACATAAAGGCTGTTAAGGATAAAGTTTATCAACCTACTAACCTCAGTTTACATGAATGAAGAATTCTGTAGCGAGGAAAAACACGAACAAAAAATAGTAAATGATGCGGGCACTGAAAACAGCGGCTTCGTACACTTTAAAACCAAAACTACCACCCAATCAAAATCTTCTTCGACTTTGCAAAAGGTTTCGTTAATCTTATCGATTCGATATCGAAAAATATCTGTTGGTGCGATACGTTATAACTTGTAAGCGACTGCAATCAATTCAATGATCATTGTATTATAATATTTATAATCGCCGGTAAGATGTTATAACTGTAGAATTGTATCGTTCACGTCATGACCTTTATAGAAAGTTGAAAGATTTTAATTTTTGTTTGTGCTTCTTTCGTTCTTGAAAGGTGCTTGCATGTTTTCAAGGTCTCCGTTATTAATATATTGTCTGTACTGGCTAGTGAGTCATAGATAGACACACACATCTGTTTTAACACTTGTAATCAATAGATAGGTCGACCATGTTCAATAAGTTTGATTTCTTCACCGATGTCTGTTTATTTTCGACGTCACAAGTCAATTAATAATTTTTCATGGTTGTTATTTAGTAACATCTTCGTTAGTTCATTACTCATTTGTCACACATTAAAGCTTTTCAAGCTTGTCCAGAAATTCTCATCTATACAGAATTCATTTAAGGTTTTCAGTTCGGTGACACGTATGGTTTTTCCATTTAATTTTTGCCTGAATTCAGTTCACACATTGTAACGCGACAATACAGTTACACATTGTGTACCCCATTGTCAATTGGTTATTGTACAAACAATAATGTCCGAAATCTCCCGTCGTTCTGTAGTACAAGACGTAAAATGATGTGAATCGTACATTGTTCTCCCAACAATGACCCGAATGCATTCTTTAGCGCAACTGCGTTGCATGTTCACATGAACTGATAATTATCTCGCTTTAGCCTTGATACTTTAAACCTATAAGAATTCAAGCTAAGTGAACTCGTAATAAGTCTTAATTGTTATCTCACCGTTATTCTGCGGTGGAAATCTTAGAATATTTAGATTGAATCAGATCAGAAGGTCGTGAATCTAAATTATAACGCCCTGGGTAACAACAGCAGAACTAACCTTCAGGTTTCACCCATTAACCTATTGTTTGGCATTATAACTCTCCACAGGGTACTTTCCTCGCTCCAAAGTACTCGAAATTGGCCGCTACTAATAACTATTCTAATTCAAATAATTTCATTGGAGTTTATGCGATTGATGATTGTCCTTTCACTAAAATTCTTCATACTCATCATAAAAACAGACACAGAAACGAGTTCACCCAAACCTTGTACAAAGAAACAAAGCATATCTAAGCGACAAGATTTGCTTAAACGCTTATCATCACCATATCTGCTGCGTCGGCGTCGGGTCGAACACCTAATTAAGCTGTGTTGTCGATAATTATAGTAAAACCAACAGTACCATCAATCATGCCAATGACCTTTCGCATTTTTGGACCATTTGCACTACAATAGTTCTCCAAGCCAACCTTCGAAGATCTTCAAGTAACCCTTGCCGTTATAATCGCTACCTTATGGTGTACTGTTACAGCTCAAAACGCCATGAACTTTCAAGTTCATGGGTGTGATATTCTGGTCGTTCTGACCTCGCAAAGTCGCAACCTCAGGCTGTGCCATTTTCAGAAAATTGATCCGGTAGACCGCACCTTCCTACTTTCCTATGTCAATTGCTATTAATGATATCCAACAGACAGCTATACTGGGATATAACTAGGACAAAGTATTAAATGTTAAGGGTGGGGTGGGCTTAATGTCTTTCTTTGTAAAGCTATAAATATACATCTGCAGAAAACAGCTAAGCACGTGCAGTTTGAGAAAGTTTGAATCATTTTGTCGCATCACATGTTTAAAATAATACTTAATGTCATCAGTCGTATGTTTATTTTCACTTTGCAATCCCGAGAATACTTTTCTTACACACAGTTCAAATTCAAGTTACCGTACAAACCTGACTTGAGAACAGACTGACAATGGCCAAAACATGATGGAATGAAGAAGACTGTTTTGAGAACGCTCATGTGATATGAAGTTCCCGAAGCAAGTGCAATATCTACTGAGTGTGTTCAAAGCAGTTGAATGTTTCGCACGCCAGGTTTCGTAATTACAATCTTGGTCGAAACAAAGCACGTTGATAATGCGGTGTGCAAACAAAAATAAGCAAACAGACGTATTGTACGTAGCAGCGGAATTTTGTAATCAATTCGGACTGTTTACTAGCATTTTAGAGAACAGTTTATACTTCTATCATTTCTCAGGAAACGTTAAACACAATCGTTTATGGTAATACAGTGTAAAGTGAAAGATGTCGTGATTTGGACATAATTTAGATTTGAGATAAAGATAATGTTCGTTAAAAAGGCATATAGAATCCATTTTCCTTTATAGCCTTTGCAAATAAATTGTCTGTTTAATAAATTATTGCATCCTGATAGCAAACATATCACAGCCTTTATACAAATAAATGACTATAGTAATCATTTTCAAAACAACTGTAACAACAGTTTGTTTTTAGTTGTTTTCAAATACAGTCAATACTAAGACAGATGTTTCTACAGCAAACAAAAAACTATCATTTATATTAGCAAATATAAAGGAGAAAAGGCTTACAATTCTAAAAACTCGAATAATTTGACTGATTCTGCTGCTAACTCTAGAGATAATAGTAATGTCAGGCTGAACATAGAGAAGCCAATGAAGGGAAAGTGAGCTAAAAAAAAGGAACACATGGATTAAATGATACTATCAAAGCTTTTCATAGTGTTAGTACTGAAACGCACTCAAAAGATACGAAACTTGTGTTACATACACTGCTTCGGATGACAAGTCTAGACTGGAATGGCTTAGAGACTGTGAGGAGCATCGATTTTTTTCTTAATGTTTTAATAGCAATCATCAATCCAAGTCATGGGGGCCGGTTGACCGAGATTAGATTCACTGATTTATATTTAGTATTGACTATACATGTCATATGTATATAGCAGTGTATATTTAGTGAAGAGCAACATTAATAAGTTTATGACAGTGTATTTCTTTATCGTGCTGGAGCCTTCTGCTTCGTCATAATTCATACTATTTATGTGGAAATTGTCACGACTGGCTGTTACCGTGACTCATAGCGGTGCAGAGCTAAATTGCTATTAGCCGACCTCCGGGGTCGGGTTGCGATTTGCCCGCTACTTATCTCGTGACGAAAATTGATCTGAATTACTTCTGACAAATTGATGCCATCAATGATTTGTTTTGCTTTTACCTATATTATTTAGAACTACAGGAAATTGTCTGATCTTGATCATGCATGATAATATATCAGCGTATAAATTGATTTATTTAATGAAAAATGAGCCTTTTAATCTTTTCTACTTTCGTTTTGTAATTCCATAATTTTACCATATACAATCGTTTATGGTAATACAGTGTAAAGTGAAAGATGTCGTGATTTGGACATAATTTAGATTTGAGATAAAGATAATGTTCGTTAAAAAGGCATATAGAATCCATTTTCCTTTATAGCCTTTGCAAATAAATTTAATAAAATTAAGCATGTAGAGAATTATAAATAAAAGAGATTAGACCTCTAGTGTCGAATGCATCGCAGCATGTAGTCAAGTCGTTCAGAGTTATGAACGACTCATTGGCGACTTAACTGCATGCTCAATAAAGACCTAAAAGTGTGTCTTATTAAAATTAAGACAGAACATTCAATACAAATGAAAAATTTACAGACCAGACTACAATTAGTTACTCTTTTATCTTATCGCTGTCAAGGATAAGAAACGATGAGATATGAGACGAGTTTCCATAAATCAGTTAAGACCAACATATTTCAAATTATATAGACAAGCGGAACAGTATCCTATATATTAACAAGATGATATACAATAACACAACGTACAAGGAGATATACAGAAAACTTTCGACATTTTAAGAGAATGCGGTGGAACAGTGAAAATCATGTTCGCTAAGATACAATCGGGCACGCGTGGTTGGAACTTGGAACGATGTGCGCGCCGATAGAGAATAATAGTTCATAAGTTGTCTTGTGTAGGTGTCAGTACATTATTGAACACTTGACTTAAAATGTGCCAAGCAAACCGGACTATGATGAACTTAGTGCAGATATAGTAATCACGATATAATATGTGGAAGCAGAAATAATGCACTCCGCAATTAATTTTGCATTGAATATAAAAGACAGGAAAACTTGATAACTATTAGAAATCATGATGTTATAAAATACTAGCTTCCGCCCGCGGCTTCGCCCGCGTGGTGTGTCGATAAAAAGTTGCCTATGTCCTTTCTCAGGGTCTAGATTATCTGTGTACCAAATTTCATTTGAATCGGTTCAGTAGTTTTGGCGTGAAAGCGCGACAGACAGACTGACAGAGTTACTTTCGCATTTATAATATTAGTAAGGATGACGTAATTACACGTCACTAAACAAAGTTTCGTCTGCAAAGACATACAGGTTAAAACTGTTGACGATTAACAACATGCGTTATGCAAAACAATTAACACCCAGTCAACAGTGATTTATGGAACTAGTTTCAAACAGGCAACTTTGAAAACGCAATTTACACGCAAACTATCGCTAATGCTATAACTACTATTACGAAATAAAATTTTATTTCCATCACGCAAGTCTTGAGCCTCGAACATCACTTGACGTAACGTGTAGGTAAAAAAGCAACGTGCTAACATTAGTCATAGAGTTCCCTCAATGCCAAGGTTGGACCAACGACGCCGGTTTTGGTAACGTCTAAAGAAACTGGTTCCAAACAAAGTCGGTCAGAGTTGGACCTAGTGTACCGACAGCAAGCGGTAAATGTAACGTTCGGAGAATCTTACATTTATTGCAATCGCTGCTGAGCGGTCACTTAAAACGGTTAAGCATAATATCTGAGATTGAAAATGCAGTTTGAACGGTGCCTCCGATGGCAGATCCAAAGCCTACACAAATGGTAATCGAAACACTGATGTCAATTGAAATGCAAATTGCTGGGACCCTCTGGAGAATACTAACAAATAATATTCTGAATATCAGTACCGGACTATCGGCGAAAGTCAAACTACACGAGCAAAATGTAATTTGCCTAGATGAATAAAGGAAAGTAGGTTCTATAAATCACATTATGCTGCGTAAAAGCTGATCGATCTTATTCATACATGCTACAATTTTCCCCTCATTATGTAGAAATTCCTAAAGTTTCAACGTCATCCTATTATGAGGAGAATTTAAATATGAATGAATGACTTGGTCAATCAAAGCTAGTTGGTAAGGGAGTTTTAAACGACATAACAAATGGGCTTGTAGCGTGCATAATAGTGGAACAGGTTGCGAATAAAAATGAAATGCATAATTACGACAGTGCGGACGTATTCGAGATACGTGGACTGATACATAAACAAACCAGTCCACCGGCGGCACGGAACGGATTTAGTATTTCCGCTTGCAATTTTTAATGCGAGATCATTCCTGTTGCGAAGTAGTAATTTATCTAATGGTCCTGAAGCTTGAGGTGCGATTTGAAACAGGATTGAGGATCTTGAAGATATTCATAAAACGTTAGTAGGAGCGAGATGGGTGCACTTGAAAGATGAAGATAATATAGGGGCATCGCTAATAACTATTACTCTGTGACTCCGTGGTTCCCGAGCCTGCCTAAGCCATATCATCGGCTCTTCATCTTCCTCTTTACATTTCAATAATGCCCTCGGGCCTGCAATATCTACCGCAAAAGTCATCTTACTCAGATCAACAAGCATTACAATTTAAGCAATAACCTGTCGTCGCCTTCCTATAATTACTGAAACCGTTACGGTTAATCAACATTGATGATTAATTCTATATGAACAATATGGTAGAAAAACATCCGTGTAATGACAAAATCTTTGGGCAAGGTTTTTAGTTATTTTTTCTAAAGCTAATTCAATTTAAGCAAATTCTTATTTGTCAATGCTTCATGCTTAGTTCCAGTCGGTTGCCATGCACGTATTCATGATGCGGGCAGTATTTATACCGAGTGTTAGTTTAAGCACTTGCAAAGTTGCAATCTCTAGACTAGAAGAAAGAAATCCCGTTACGAAATAAAATTATATTATTGTAATGACACAGATTGTTCCAATTAAAATAATATCAGCGGTAACGGTAAGTACTCTACGCGGTTTCGAAGTGATGACTGATGAAGAAATAAATGTTGATGTTATTTGCTACAGTCATATGCTGTTATAATGTGAAGGTTCTTTGGTCTAACATGATTCATAATCGAGAAAAATATGTTTATGCTCTTAGACTTGAAGGTTAATTAATGACATTTATCAATTTTAATTAATTTACAGACGCTTTTAAATTTCCGCAGTGGCTGTGACAAATAGCAATACTCGGTTCCTAAAAGTGTGACTAAATATGAATTTTCATCGAATTGTCAAGACGTAATTGATTCCCAAGAGGAATAACAGTTACAGACAACCACAGTTTAGTATTAAATTGCAATATGAAAATAATGACTTTAACGATCATCTTGGAGTAAAAGAAAAACTTGGAATGTCTCAAGCCTGGATTGCTCGTCATTACACGTTCTACTGCAAAAACTATGATCTGAGGAAGATGGATTGCACTGTTACAAAGCAAAAGGTTCAGAACACAAATACAAGAAAATACTTAAAAGACAAGATCAATCATGATCATCAGATACAGATCAACATTGTCATTAGCACATACTATTTAAACTAACAACCAACGTATCAAAGGCAATTGACAATTACGAATGTCACCACCAATGAGGTCAAGCTGTATCAATACAGTGCAGGTTAACGAATAAATCAGCTTGGGGCGAGCACAGGGCCATATCAATTGATACCCGACTCCCCTAGCTAAAATGACGTAGTCTAATGACGGAAAACTGAATGGCGCAGTTGAATATAAATAAACTGGGGGGAAGTTTCTGGATAATACATGTGATACTGAAATGGGAAACCCGTTTGACCTGGTTTTTAATGACTAGCTGAAGTAGGATAAAGATTTAATGTTATTGGGTTTGCTAAAGAAACCATTCAAATGAAATGCTTTTAAAATCCGTTAAAGAAAGAAATGTAAATCCATAATTAATGTTCATTGCAGTGTTAACCTTGTTAGCTTTTTAAAATTGCGGTAAAGAAGCGAAAAAGTTAACAAAGAACAGTTACTAGTAATCATGGATATCTACTAAAAATAGGAAGTAGCGGTATAGAAACGGAACAACAGACATAAAAACCAGAAGACCTTATATAACGGAAACATGATACAACAACATTACATTCAAAACATGATATAATATAATAAATAACCAAAACAAAGGAAACTAGGTGAGTGGAGTGACTCGTACATAAAGTCGTATTATCCGCTTTACATTAACTGTATGTACGTGTGTAATGGAAGTAGTACAACACTGCAATTCTTAGTGACGTAACGCAAATTAATTATTCGAATCACGCCAAATCTCAGCTGCTCTGCACGCTACGGTGATTTTAAAAATAGGAAACTGTATAATAACGTTGCTCTACAAGAAATTCTTTGCCGCTAAGATTTATGAAATACCATTTAACAAAAACAAAACACAATCGAGATAAATTGGATGATTTTGCACGCTAAACATGGACCATTTCCTATAGAGATGGAAACTACTAAACTGTTGATGGAACCACGATTTGTGCAATCGCACGCAAATGCAGTATTCTAAGTAAGAGCTTCCTCGACATAAAAGTAATGTTGGGTGTAATTAGTTGCATTGCAACTCTGCTACAGAGTTGCCATTGCGATCGTAAAACGGATATCATCCCGTTAGTGCCAGATAATCTGGTCGACCGGCCGGGCCCGATACGGTAACGGTAAAAGAGCCTTCGGACAAGAAGGCAAGCTGAATCGCTGTAGCGTAACGTACAGAAGCCTTGCAAGAACGATCGATATCGTATAACGTGGGAATGCTGAATCGGTTGGAGATGTTGCAATAACCAGGCAAAATACAAAAACTGATCATTCCACAGCTATTTTGCTTAAAAATTAACACTTTCTAAATAGTAAGGTCGTTACTATCGAAGATTTGTACGCTGATATTGCTAAATCATCGTTCTGAAGTGGCGATAGCCTCGACTGAGAACTTTACGAGGTGTTTCCAGAGGCTTTCGCTAAGTATCATAAAATTATATTCATACAGACTGTATGAAATGGAAAGCAATGAGTGAACGGTTTTTTAATAGACGCCTTATTAACTTAACTTTCGAACTATTGTACAACTTTGCATCCGAATTATTAACGACGCATATTGTGATGGTGACGTGAATATGAATTTCTGTACATATTTCTACAATGAGCTGGAAAATACAATTTATTTATCTAGCCATAGAAGCTCTTTGTTTCAATTTATCATTTCGGACATGTATAGAGCGCTTTATAAATGTTTGTAGCCTCATTTAAGGCCATTGACGACGGCTAAGCCAAACCCACACGACATTGAGTTTTGGGATGCAAGTGAGCTTTTAGACTAACAATACTTTCTCCTGTTTTAATATTATGCTTATTATCTATTGTTGGAACAAAACAATGCCCACGTGCGTGATTATCTCTCTCTGTTACTCTTGGGGACAAGTTAGCGTTGTCCTATTCGGATATCCGTATTTCCGCTACCATCGGCGCGTGACCAGGCCTTCCGTTGTGGGGTGCTGACACGACCGTGACGGGCAGTCGCAGCCGTGCTAATGACTGTGACGTCAACACTCATAGAATTAACGATGTTATACTGTTGTAAACATGCAAAAATTGCAACAATTCCGTCATTTCTTTAATGATGATGCATTAGGAATCAGGTTTTAAAGTCCCAAGTATTCATTCACTCATTGCTACATTTGGCAGTACTTTTTCTAATGTTCAGCTACTAAGGTATTTCAATATAAGACTGACATCATTGTTAATCATAATTACACATTTGGTTAAAAACAACTTCATTCTATTTTTCAACATCATCTGAGAATCCGCAGATGAATTTAAACGCAAATTAAATATCGGATGTACCGGAGATTGTAGGAGCTATTTGAAGACTATCTACAGCAAGTATAATTGTGGTCCAGACATCTCGTTACAATTGTGATGAATCACACTCGCGATAGGATTGTCAATTTAGAAACTAGCTAAACTAAAACATGACTGATTATTTTAGCTTTCTCCTCTATTGTATGACAACTATTACTTAGCTGGTTCGAACAAACATTATATTGCAATGGACTAATCGAGCGACTTGGAAACAAATGCAGTATTGCAAAGCGTAGCAAAAACCCCTCCGTATTAACACTCGTTCAAAGATAGATTATCTTCAAAGATATTGCTATTATTGTACCCCACTCGCTTTACATTACGCCGCATCAAAGGATCCGACGTTTCCATTTCCAATGAATAACAGTAATAACCATCTAGTTATTAGAAATCATCGATTACTGCCACATTTAGGTAAACTGGCTTGATTGTCCTTGATGGCGGTTGCACGAGTCTAGAATTCATTTGCTTCACTAATCTAGGAGCTGTTACTGTAGTCATAAGAATTATTACTGCCTGTTTTTGGTTCTTATAATTGCAGTGTTTCCTTGAGACTTGCAATATTAGTATTGTTCTATGCAGTCGGCGGATATAACGACACGATTACGTAAAACGTTCTCAATTCTCAATAGTTGCTCCAAAACATAGTTATCATTTTGTAGGGCGATGTTGGGAGTTCGTGCTAATCCTTAGCAACGGCTGTGGTTGCAAAAGTTAGATCAATATTAGATGACGTCATCAAATAACAAGGTTCGACACGGGAGCGATTTCCCCTCGACATTTTGCTAAAAGGTGAAACGGGAACTTTGATAATATAAATACTAAAAATATGATATTCCGTTATGTTTGTTAGTTTATATTTATCGTACCTTGCGGAATCAGCCGGAACTCAGATTAGATTTCTAATTTAGATAATGAATTGTAAAAGAAATGGGACTTTTTGCTATACTTAATCAAAGATATTTTTTTTTTATTGATGACTACATTTTGCAAGAATCACAAGCGATAGTAGATATTAGCGTTTCCAATTAATTTAGATAATCATGTTTAATCAATATCGTCTGATTCATCATGTCGTTGAACTAAAGCTAAATATTCGAGCTATACAGTTTTTTATTGCTTTTTCTTTATCATTATCCTGCACTTTCCCACTTTATAATAAGCCCCAGCATGTCAACTGCCAACATCAGCCGTCATCTTAGTAATATATGACCTGGAGAAATCTTCCTTTTCTAGTCATATGATCATATGCTCTATCACACAGTCCAGCCATCGTTTGTTTATTGCTTCTGCTTCTCTTTTCGAATTTTAGGGCCTCAGTACCTGTCTACTTCTCATCAAGCTTCATCTGTTTCACTGTCTGGTGCTGGATAAGTGCTGAATGGCTTTGAAGAAACCTATTATATCAAGAGATAGCAGCTATTTACATCTTTGTAAATATTATGTCGGTGTGCAGTTTCATCAATGTCTTTCATGTTAGAGGTCGAGGTAATATTAGCACGTTTTAACAGAGTGATTAAAATAATCTTAAGTGAGTAAAATTTGCCTTTGTGTCTCAGTTCTCTATTATATTTTCAAGGATTATCACCAGCATTGACTGCATTGTCTAATTGCCTTGGGAATATGAACAATTATGTCACTTTAGTTACTCGTGTGAATCATGAAGATTAAATTAATTCTTTTATCTTTATCATCATGTCCAGTTCCTTGTGTCGTGTTAAATACCTGCAAAATTCATACTAAATGAAACTGATAAACTGCTTCATTCAATTATGGTTAATCAGGTGTAATTACTGGACTTAACTGAAGCTAAAAATAGAATTACTAACTTATTTTTTTAATATTGTGTGTAACGGTGGCTTCCGCTCATTCGGAATAATTTATGATGGTCACAGTACTCATAGTTCATTCGCTCCATTTTTAAAGTTTGTCTTATTTCATGTATATTTCTTATATCCATTGATATGTTGGTACTTACCTATACAACCTACTACAAAATCTTGTAGGGAAAAGTAATTACTTTGTCGTAATTAGCCTTTGATTTTTTCTTACGATTTTCTTATCTCCATTCAGACTAGACATTACTGTGTTATCAATATCATCAGCAACACTTTCAAGTTATTTAATAAGTATGTGATTCTACAAGTTCTGATATAAAACAACTGATAAATAATGTAGGTTTCAAAGGATATTAAACCTTATTGCTATAATGAATTAATACAGTCGCCAAGTTAGATAATAAAAATGGTATTTCAAGGTTTCGGAAGTCGTACCTGATATTAACTACTCGTAAAATAGAATACTTACCATACTCCAAACATAAAAAAGTATGGTCGTTCAACTGTGATATGGACAGCCATTATCTGAATAAAGTCTGAAGGTATTTCTGAAGGAGAAGAAAGATTTAAGATGAAAGAAACAATTAGGAATGAACCTCTTAGTAACAAACCAAACTAGCACTTCAGTCCACTGCAGTAGTGCAAAATATTTGTGTTATCTAATCTGAGATTACGTTAGCTGAGGACGAACAACCACACCTTGTTTTAACAAATGAAAGGCGAACATTAACAAAATACAAAATATTTATTACATTTTAATCATTATAAATTAATTACATTAAACATATTACATTTGGCGTCTACCGCCGAATGAGATGCCGGATTGCTGGCCCTTGTTGGTGCCATATTGAAGAGAGATGACGTTCTGTCCAGCCTTCAACTGCTCGTCACTGAACTCACGGACATTCTTGTCGGCCTCCTTAGGCCCAATGGAAGGTTTACCGAAGTTTCCGGCTTTGCGTCCCAAAGACTGCAGGCACACGACGACGGAGTACAGGTTCTGCTTCTCCCACAAATCAATGGTCTGGAAAGTCTCCTGCGGTGGCACTCCCAGCTTCTTCACGGCATCCAAGAACGCGTTGATGTTCTCCATGCACTTAAACGCCATAGACGACTGGTTGATCTTCTTCACTGAGCCCTCTTGCAGAGAGTTGACGAGTTTGCATAGCAGAGTACCGTCTTTTAGAACTTCGTACAAATTTGCGGCTGTTCCATCGGTGTTAGCTGGTTCACCGGTCAGGAGCTTGATCCATTCGAGGGTCTCATGAGCGATGTCATCGTTGTATTTGCTGTGGATCCTGGCCTGAGCCTCAGCGTTGATGCCAGCTTTACCCGCACGATATTCGCCCATGTTGGATGTTCACTTGTGTACTGACACGTAGTCACTAAACTCCTTATGATAAGCGTCCTTACAATATCAGGTTGACGGTTTGATAGCGATTATCGCTGTTCTACGAATGTGTATTGGAGTTTATCACTCACCGGAGCTATTATCTTGCGACATAAATGATTTATAATTATGATGGCATTTTATACCTGCAGGTATTACACGTATGTTTTGGAATGTCAGTGCAATGATAAGGACTTGCCTTCCTGAAAGGGACTGGGAAATAAATCCAACCATATCGAAGTTCGACGTTTAAGTTATTGGCTTGTTTTGTTTGCTATTGTGTAGACTCGGGCACACGCCTAAATAGTTTTAGTAGCCCGAAAAGAAGAAAAGAATGGAAAAAATCATCTACTTACGTTCTTACACATCAAAGCGTCTGCAATGGCTCCTTGTAGCACTTAGGTATCGATTAGGTGACTTTTACTTTCGAAGAAGACTATGTTAATCAACGATATTGGTTGGAAGCCTCTGGAATATTACTCATTGGTCATACTTATCTTGTTGATAAGTCGTACATTGGTGTTTGTGGTTACATATCGGAAGATATTTTTGTGATAGAGACATGATATTTACAATACTAGTCAGAAAAAACGGATTATGGTCCTATCATTAATATATTTTTATAACAGGTACGTCTATCAGCTAACGTTTACTGCTGAAATTGGCCTCAAGCGTAGATCGTCATAATGAATGAGGTCCAATTCTGATCAGGGTCACTCTAGGTGGCGATTCAGTCACCTAGATTCACCGAGACCTATGTTTCTTTCTTTCTTTAGATGATGACGTGCCTACGTTTGGAGAAGTCCATGTCAAGCAGGGAGCTGCTGTAGGCTGATGATTATTAGCCATAGGTGCAGGTCCACCAGCAATAAGCGACGCCGATGCAGATATTCACGGAGAAGGACGATAAGCTTGTCAAGTGCTATTATCAGGGCCGGCTTTAAGGCGGGGCAACAGGGGCCACGGCCCCGGCCCTCCATAATATGATTTTTTTTAGGTAAGAAAAATTCACAAGGAACCTTTTTTAATTTTCGTTTCGTGTCCTAGGTTAATTGGCCTTAAAAATGACACGTTGAATTACTTTGATATCGAAAACCGAATTAAATCGATTTTTCATTTGTTCCATAAAATTTTCGGGTCCTCCACTTCTTGGTTGCCCCAGGGCCACCACACCTTTAAATCCTGCTTATAGACAGCCACAGATTGTACAGACAGCAGTAGCTGTACTAACCGCAAGAAAAGAAAAGTTTGTGTAGTAACACAGATGGTAATAATTAAAACTTTCGTTCGTGACTTCGTTTTCAGTCAGGAACTTGCTTTTTGTTAGGGCATTAGACAGCGTTTTGTATTTTTTAACCGACTTATAAAAAGAAGGAGGATATTAATTTGGAGGTTTAATTTGTTTTTTTTTTGTGGATTTGTGGATTTGGACAAAAACTTTCCTTCCATCTAGGTACCTATTATAAGATATTTCCTTTCATGACTTAACTTGGAAATAAACCTGCATTTTTTTTCAATAGAGGCAGATTTCTGCTCTCATAATAAATTCTACCGAGTAGAAAACCTAATTTAAGGACCCTCTTCTACAACTGTATATAGTACCTATATATAGTATCAAAAAAATTAAGCCAGTTAAAAATACACAAGCAGAGCTCTCAAATCCTCCAACAGTTTCCCCAATTTTGGTACATACATACATAATCAGCCTATAATGTTCCCACTGCTGGGACACAGGCCTCCTCTCTGTGAGAGGGAGCGGGCCGTAATCCACCATGCGGGCCCAGTGCGGGTTGGTAGATGTCACATGTCTTCGAATTTTTGGTTCTAGGACATGCCGGTTTCCTCACGATGTTTTCCTTCACCGTTTTGAGAGCAGTGGCGATGAAATAATTTACACAAAGTATAGCGCCTGTCAGGGTTCGAACCTACAACCTACAACTCGTAAGTCGTGGCCGTTACCACTGGACCACCACTGCCCTTAATTTAAATTTTGCAATTTTGGTACAAAATTGCAAAACTAGCCGTGTTTGAGGCTCAGATGTGCAATTTTTTATTGTTTTAGTGTCGGCCACAAAACAATGGCCGCGCGGTTGATTGTTCCGAACAAAGGCTTGCTATCAGCTCTAAAATGATAAAATCATTGATATAATCTTACAAACATAATACTGATAAAGATGTGGCTTGCTTCCTTTTGCTATCAAATTAATGAAGCTAATTTTGAATAACTGTAACTTGCCCCTAAGACGACCCACTGACCATACTCTCAGTATAATGTATAATGATTATTTTTGATGTTCAAAATTGTCTTTTACGTAGCTATTTTAAATAAATGATTTGACTTTGACATGATAGGTATTGTCTTTGAAAATATTACTTTAATATTTATAATTGAGTTTTACTGTTTTTCAAGTATGTTAAAGTAGCAGCTGTACTAATGACTTATAATTTATTATGGGTATTAAGTACTTGCAACCAGCTAAGTAATGTATATCTCTCTCTATACAAATAAATAAAAATTTAAGTGTTTTCTTTTACTTAATGCATATAAAAAAAATTTTTTTTTTGTCTTTCTGTCTGTCTGTTTGTTCTGGCTAATCTCCAAAACGGCTGGACCGATTATGATGGGACTTTCACTGACAGATAGCTGATAATATTAATAGATGTCATTTTAAAATGAGCTTAGTTAGTTGATCTATTATGAGTTACAGATTCCGTAACTATGAGCTTTAAGATTTTACCAAATACCTAAATCAAACTAGACTTGATAATACACCGTTAAAATAATAATAATAATCTGGATAATAACAGACAGTTAATTTCTTTTGTGTTTCAGTAAAGCACAATTAACTCTCAAGCTACATATTTTTACAAGCTTTATATTGATCAAGAATTGAAAGTAGTTTGAGGTATGAGATATTCCTGATTACTTGTGCTAAATCCAGGATAATACTTTTTCATACCGGGTATAGTGCAAGCCATCACATGTTAGTTTTATTGTTAAAATGTACCCACAAGTTTTTGTCAATAACACGAAAGTTAGCACTTAAGCCGATCTGTGCTCTTTCATAAAACTTCAGCTTTAATGAGACTGTTCCTGAGGTAGCTGTGCAGTGTGGTGTGTGGGTGTGGTGTTTGGGTGTGGTGTTTGGGTGTGGTGTCGTGTCGTGATGCGAGAGCTCAGTGATTCGTCAACTTGTGACAACTGTCACCCCTCCTGCACCGCACAGCTACCTCAGTAACGGTCTCAGTTAAGCTGTCGGCCTATAACCCTGCAAAGGGCCCACAAAGGAGGAACAAACAAGGATGACTATGCTTGCTCAGTGCATAAATAATAATAATAAAAAAAACCAAACAAACTTAGAGGTAAAGTACATTCTCTTAGCAACCTCAGCATGACTAACCTGCATAATGCTTATTTCCATGGTGACAATATTTACATGATTATTATTTGTAATAAAATCTGGCACTTAATTTAAACTTTGTTATCATTTTAATGACATTCAGAAGTAAATATAGCAATGTTTTTTTTTTTTATTATTTTATTTTAGTTATCTGGATGTTAGAGTAATCTGTGACCAAAATATAGACTTTCTGATATCAAGGACCACTACTCACAAATAAAACTTCATGGCAAATAATTTCACCATTATCTGTAATTTTTTTATCTATTGTAAATATTCTATGCGTAGGTGAACGATCAATGAGCTGGCCAAAGTCAGCCGTAAGCAAAATTAAATACAAAAAAACTATCACTAGGTAACACTTTTTTATTATTCCACCCACCTGCTTTCTAACTAGATTCTCTCAAGATTCCTGACTAAACAGCACAAAAATTACTATCGAGCTATAAATTCGTGATAAGATTGTGACGGAATCAAACAATACATCGGCCAGGTAAAACATACAGTATGAAAAACTGAAACTTTGAAGTAAAGTAAACTTACCGAAACTTTGCGAAGAAATAAATACAACACTTTGCACAGTACTGTGACAATTAATAAATAATATCCATTGTATATTCCACAAGGCACTTCACATTCACAATTCGAACTTATTTTATTAGAACCGCGTCACGAGAATTTGTTAGCAGCGCGAGACTGCGAAACAAAAAGTTAACTATGCTGCCTTTTCCGTTCGGAAACCGCTCTCCGGTGTTCCCCTCCACGTGACAAATGACGTTTACGGTACACGCTGATTGGTTGACTTATCTTTGGTAGTGATGGACGATGGAGTTATGAGTCAGTGCTGAAGAATATCGATTAGTTAATATAAAAAAAACAAAATATCGAAGTTTCGTTTCTAGTAGCTTCCAAAATAATTAATATCACACACGATGCGAATTTCCACCTAAGATCAAGAGGCTCTATTTTTATTGAAGTATGAAAATCATGCGAATAAAAATCGATTACCTATTAAGTATAATAAAAATAACAAGTTTTTTTTTTAAAATCTTTATAAAATCATCACCATCATCATCTTCCTGCCTTTGCTTCAAGATAATTGAGGTCGATGCAACACGTTTTCTTCTAAAAAATCATCACCAATTCACCATGCTGCCATATTATTATTTAAAAACTCCTACAGTATTGGGAACGTTTCGCATAATTTTAACCTATAACGTTCCCACGGCTGGGACATAGGCCCTCTCTTTGTGAGATTGAGCGGGCCATAATCCACGACGCGGGCCCAGGGAACGATTAACTCAAGATATATATAATATTTTTTTCTTAATTATAGATCCTAAAATAAAATTACGCTAATTAGTAGAGAAAAATACTTTACTACTATCGATATCGGTGATGGCACCTAACATCACTATTGGTTGACATTTTCGATTTTCAAAATCCTGGTTCATTGATTCGTTCAAAAACGACACACAGACAATAAATAACTTTTTTTTAGTTCAGTGTCCTTCCACTAGAGGGAGTTATTAAAGAGTTTAATTTGGTTGTCTTCTGCTCGCATTTATTTTGGCGGGAAGGGAAAAAGATAGGTATGTAGGTAGCGATTAATTTGGATGGTGATTTTGATAAATATCTACAATTTCGATTTGTAAAGGTTACTTCGTGACTATTTTACAATTTCTAATGATTATTGTGACTTTGTAATAGCATGAATCAAGCAAATTCTGTTCTGGCAATTATTAGCCAAACCAAACAAGGAGCTTGCGGACAGGCTTTGTTTATTTATGTTTGTTTACATTTTGTTTTAATATTTATATAGTAGGCTGCTTGTTTATACTTATTTATACCTACCGTCACTGATCTCTATATTTACCTAATCCTTACCTACCGTTATATCATCTCAGTCTGCGTTATCAGCTCATCAAAACATTCAAAACGACAACGTCGACGACGTGTTCGTAGTTTTCTTCCACCTGTATTATACCTAGTAAATAACAAATACTTAGTACTTATTGGAGAGGATAAAAGTTATGGGTAGTCACTACTCTCACCTCAAAGTCAAAGTGAAAGTCAAATCATTTATTTCAAATAGGCACATAAAAGGCACTTTTGAACGTCATAAACAGAGAAATAGAACTGATTCTAATTGCCCCTTCCAAAAGGTAGTTTTCGTATGGAGAAGAATGGGCAAGAAACTCCACCGTTACTCTTTTACAATATTATTTTGTATACATGAATTATATAATTATATGTGAAGACGATGCACCTACTACTGGATTACTGTACCACAAAAGGTAAAAAGAATTATAAATGGAGCAATGACAAGTAAATTAATTAGGTATGTGATAGATACATGGTGCTCACATATTTACAAACATTGGAAAAGTAAACGATATTACAATATTCCTAACATTGATTAACAAGTAATACTAATAGATCAGTGCAAGAGTCTAAGTAATCACAGAGTGTAAACATCTATGACATACAAATATTACAAAATATACCACTAAGTTAGCAAACAGTTTGATTTTGTCAGACTCTAATTTGTCCTATGGAGCAAGACCAGCATGTTTCCAAGCATTCTTATCTTGGATATAATCCTCTAGTTTGTAATATACTTGTTTACAAAGTGTACTTTTTATATGAGTTTTAAATTTTCTTTCATGGTAATTGCAATTATACTAAGTACACTCACCACTGTTCACCTTTGGGGTTATTGGACTTTATGACCACTGTGGGATTTAGATGAGTTTTAGATGAGGTAGGCGTAGGTGCTGGTGCCGCTAGTTAATCTAGGTATTGTACTCAAAGATTAGGTTTACCGATCTGCCATTGTTCCTTAGGCGTAGGCCGAGCAAAAACAACTGAATAAAATCGCAAAGTTGGATTTTCAACCCGAGTTATAAATCAGTTCCTTCACAGCATAAATTTACACATACGTTGCGTGCGCAAACCAAACAATAATTTATAAGGCGCACTGCATTCCCTCTTCCACCAACCAATAGGTGGCACAATCTGCGGTAATGTATTTGGCGCTTTCAATAATGGCCACTCCGGTTCACGTCCGAGTCATGCTTTTTCAGTCTTTTTTGACCACATTGGTACCTACCTACCTACTAGACAATTTTTGTTTGGAAGAACCAACATCTATAGTTTTGTTTAGTACGTTTCTGATTACGAACAACATTCAGAAGGTCCATTTATAAAAACCAAGCAGAAAACAAAATATTAGGTTCACAGTCAAAATCCCTTCCAGGTTTCCTGAAAAAAAAGGATGATTAAACAAAATAATACGCTCCCCTCACACTAACAAGAAAACAAAGGATTTTTAATTGGTCTGAGGCTCCCCTATAAAATTTACAAAACTTTTTACAAAAAAAAAAACAACCGTCTTTGCTTTTCAATTTTCGTTTTTCGCCACCGACTTCCAAAATTAAAGTTATTTTTCACGTTTTTAGTGTTTTTTTGGAAGTCGGTTGTTTTTTTTTTTATAAAAAGTTTTTATTTTTCACTTTTTAGTTGTGGTACCTACCCCACCACACAAATTCGAATACCACTACCTGGTATGTAAATAACAGTGACGGATTCAAACAATATATCGTCTACATACACTAAGTGGGAAAAATATATAATTATTTAAGCTAACTCAAAAACTACGCAAGCAAAGTTAATAAAATTTATATGGGACCACCTCTGAAGCATGACCTACTAAACAAAAAAAAATCATCAAAATCGATTCATAATTGGCGGAGTAATCGCGTAACATACACAAAAAAAAAAAAAAAACATACGGACGAATTGAGAACCTCCTCCTTTTTGAAGAAGTCGGTTAAAAAATCGAGTCAAGCCGAGCGAAGCAGCCGACATGTTCCTGCAGTTCACGAAGTCGGGGGGGAAAAGATAGTTTTTTATTTTATTATTGCCAAATGGGTCTGCTCTTGATGATAGCCACCATAGTGGTAGGCCTACCGTTTCTAAAGCCGGTTAATTTTAGTTTCTTGATTTGACGGTAGTTTGAGGACCTCATTGCTAACTAATAACAGCGCCGCGGGTTGACCTATAAGGTAAGCTATACAGGGTGTTAGGTAGACGCCGTTATCCTTGAAACTAGTGGTTTGGTGTCATCTATAATATACTTTTTCTATGGGACCAAATTAGAAAACGCGAAAAAAAAATCAGCTTTTCCATACATTTGTGTTTACTTAAAGCGACAAAATGTATGGAACAGCAATTTTTTTTTTTGCTATTTCGAAGTTGGTCCCATAGAAAAAGTATATTATAGATGACACCCAACCACTAGTTTCAGGGATAACGGTGTAACACCCTGTATACGCTTGCCGCGGTTGGTGCGTGGATGGGGTCACCCATCCACGCACCAACCGCGTACCAATCTTTGCGTACTCCTCCGTGCCTCGGAAAGCACGTTAAGCCGTTAGTCCCGGCTGTCATTCGTGGATCTTTGACAGTCGTTACGGGTCGTCAGAACTTCAGAAGCCCGAAAGTCTGACAACCCGTCTTACCAAGTCGTATTACCCAATTACTGGGTTGTGGAGGTCAAATAGGCAGTCGCTCCATAAAATACTGATATTCAGCTGCATCCGGTTAGACTGGAAGCCGACCCTAACATAGTTGGGAAAGGCTAGGCAGATTGATTGATTTGACGGTAGATTTTCTAATCAGCGAAATCATCAGTCTTCCACCAACCAAGCAAACTCATGCATTTTTCGTTTGATCTTGCCGTATTTACTGTAAACGCTGTTTGGTTCGTCAGTGTAAAACTTGAACATTGCTATCGCAGGTGCTAACTGAAAGATGAGTTTCGTAAGAACCTACCTAAACTTAGAGGAGGTAGGGACTAGGACGGGAGCGTGACAATAATTTGTAGATATGTAAGTATTTATGTGTTGTACACGCACTGCACGTCGAAGCGCATTTGGAGGTTAGGTATTCGCAACACCGGAGGCATTGCGTCGCGATGTAAACAAAGCCAAAGCAGCGCGGGCGCCGGGGTCGTGCGGGCGCGCGCATGCGCGGGCGGGAGCGCGCGGGCGGCGCTTGCGCAGGGCGGGCGGCGGCCGGGCGTCAGTCCGCGCGCGTCCTCGCCATGGCTCGGTGGCTGAAGGCTCTGGCGGCCGTGCTACTGCTCGCCGCCGCCGCGACCGCGCGTAAATCCCCCGCCCCGAGCAAACATGTCGAGCCCCAGATCGAAGAGGTCACCGCTAAACAGTTGGAGAGAGTGCTGGAAGACAAGGATTTCGTCGCGGTGTACTGGTGTAAGTGGCACTCGCCCGCCGCCTGCCGACCGGCGCGCGTCTCCATTTAATTTTGCGAGCTTTCGAAAGCTGGCGGCCGGCCAGGGCGGGGGCGGCCCTCGCCGTGTCGAAACGTCTACGACGGCGCCCGTCCAATTGGGTTATCGTCGAGTTAATGATCTTCGGACGGGCCGAGGGGAAGACCGCTTCGGCGGACCTGAGCTTTCGGCTGTGCGCATGATATTTTCGAAGCGAGCGGATCGGTTTGCGATTCGCGAGTTATGCAACCGAGTCGCGTAGACAATAAAACTTGACCCGGCCGCCGACCGCTGCGGCCGTCGGCGCGGCCTAAAATGGTACCGAGTCTCGTTTTCCACCGTTCCACCGATGCTGGCTCCGCCAAGGTCGCAAGGCGCCTACGCTCTTAGCTCGGCTAAAACTGTGTGCCGCCACATTTGCCGCTGAAATAGACTACCATTACGTGGTATCGGCATTCCGACTATTTTCTTTTGTCGCCAACTGTCGATGTGATCTGTTTGTTGCTACGTCACATTCCTCTCAATGATCATTTCGTAAAAGTGCAAGCTGTGCGTGTGTGCGTATGAGTGTGTGAGTTGGAAGTAAATGTAGCAATAAGCTAATTCGTCAGATATTCATTAATTATCTTGACATATCTGTGGTCGTTGCCATGCCTACAATGCATCTCTCACTCATCCGAAGGATACAGTGGCTGGTCTAGACACAAAAAGTGTCATAAATCACTGTCGAAGCCGTCACCGATGCAAGATTGTCTCTTGGCTGAGAGACTAAATTGTTCCGATCTAACTGTAGGTGTACTTAGAAAGTCGTTTTCTTGGTTTTATTAGGATCTTGTTTAGGACGATCTCCTGTTAGTCAGAAGTTTAAATTAGATTAACCACGTTGGGAAAGATGCTGCAGATATTGATAAGTACAAACAAAAACATAAACAAAATATAGGTACCTCGTCCAAAAAGTAGAAACTTAATTAATAAGCTTCGGAATTATATCAATTTAAGTAGGTACCTATCTAAGTAAAATAATTATGATTCATGATAGACCGATGTGTTAGTAAATGACGATAATGATGAAGATACTGACAAATGAAGTACCTAACTAAAATATTGATTACAAGACAATCATTTCAAACAATTTACAAATATTGATCACGGCAGGACAGCTAAACACTCTGGCTCTAGAACGCTTTACGTTCTAAACAACAATTACCAGAATAATTTGAACATCAGATAAAATCAAATAGATGCGGCCCCTTGATAGTGTGAAGCCGTCATGAAAAGTTTTTGTGTTACAAAAATAGGCCCTGGTTGGCTAGTAAGTGTTACAGAAAAGACATAATTACGAAAATGTGCCGGTACAACTGTTTTAATTGGAATACTTCCAAAATCAAGAATGCTAGCATTAATTCCTGGATTAATGAAAACTGCTTCAATTCGTGTATAGA
This sequence comes from Lithophane ornitopus, assembly GCA_948473465.1. NCBI lineage: Eukaryota > Metazoa > Arthropoda > Insecta > Lepidoptera > Noctuidae > Lithophane > Lithophane ornitopus. Next base: position 14,931,920 of record OX419621.1, on the reverse strand, counting down.
ATACATTAATTTTAACAAATTAACGAGAGCTGATGTATTGGTGGCCATCTAGTATAAAAGCTACTGCACTGTTTTGATTTACTGAATGAAAATGCAACGTTGTTAGCTTGGTTTAAGTGGGTTTAAAAATGTGGGTAGTTTTTTTTTCATATTAAGTACCTATGATTATTCATAGAGTGACTGAACGCTGTTGTTATGCTACAAACCCTATTTCCATAAAAATCTCTACCAATATGTTGATTCTTAAAATCTCGTGTTCGAAGCTCAACACGTGGCGATCGTTGTTTCGGTCTTTTCCCGAACATGCTAGATGATTTTAAAAAAGTAATTGAAATGCCTGTGAATTGTAAAAACATATAAACAGTGTTATTTTAATGGCAGCAACCGAAATGTCATTGCCTTGTGGCACTCCACGAGTATTGTTTAGATTTCTCAAAGGCTTTTTATAAACTAAATCACATATTATATTTTATCTTTACAGGCTATTTATACATTATGAGCGTTTAACAATTATCTAGAACGTTCGGTCGGGGAGTTATTTAAAATAATATATGTCACCTAATTCATGGGATTCCATCCGAATAAACATGGTCGCCGCCGTATTATGTTGTTAAAATTAATATTACTCATCACCCTCAGTCTAAACCACTAAAGAGAGTAATGTTGATCGTTCTGGTTCATTAACGTACTTCCTCATTCCACATTCCGAACCTATCAAATATTGTCTTGTTACTGCCAAATGTCAAATGTTAACGTCATTCTGGCATTGGAGGGTTGCCCTTGCCGTCATTGTTTTTAGAATGTATAGTTTCCTTGACGACTTGACCACTTATTACCACTTATACTATCTATCCCTTCGTTGTGTTAAGCATTCTGTAACTGTAGAAAGATTTCATCTTTTTTTTTGTGTCCCATTGCTCAGCCCTTTCGCCGTTCAAAGATTCTTTATTTTATACGATGTATGGCCTTTATACACCTTATTAATCATATATACACATTAAATTAAATCCTTCTCCTTCATAAATCTTTCCTCTTCAGTTTGGAATCGGTTACATGTGATGCGGAGGAATGAGGAAAATGTCGTACCGATAGTTATGAGTATAAAAGTGGATGGCTATAAGAGAAGGGGAAGACCTGAGAAACGATGGATAGACTATGGGAAAGATGATATGGCTAAAAAGGGCTAGCGGTATGACGACTAATAGAGAAGTACGGAAGGTGTTGCCGAACCTTAATACATTGAGATAAGGGCAAGAGACTTTATCGCTCATTACTTTTGGGCCTAACTGATTTAGGTAAGGTAGGGCTTTCGCCCTGTGATGGAGATGATAGATAGATTGCAACCATTTTTTATGAAATCGGAAATATTCTTGAAATCTAACATTCAATGTAACCACCCTCTTTATTACAGTATCTGCAAACACTCAAATATTTCTTCGAGCAATACTGTATGTCTATAGAAAGGTGAAAAAATATATTTTAGGAATCAAATTTTTTACTTCAGTTGAGATGAAATTGCCAGCCGACAGGTGAAATAATAGCGAAAATCATAAAGAAGTTAATTGGCAACGAAATAGAATTTTGCATTAGGAACATTTAGGTGTCAATCCAATAGTTCAATCAAAACACTCATTGAAGCAAAATGTATGAGAAAAATTAAAAGCATGTCAGAAAAGTACACCATGTCCTTATCGAACTATTGATAAAAATAAATAATTTCTAAAAAGCTTGTCGTCAATTACCTACTTACAATAAAAACAATTGTCTGGTTCACAAAAACTCTGATAAGTACCTCGTCTTGTTTTCTTTGCATATTACTGATTCTGATAAATATTTCGCAGATTTTTTTTTTCATGTTTACTAGACACACGACATTATTGTCATTACGTACACGATCTGTACAGAACATCATCTTACCCTGAACGAAACAGACATACTGCCAATTAGCGTTGTCACGTCATTGAGAATTTCTTACGCATTTGTTTCTCCTCACCATATGAATCAGAAGACACCGAAATAACCGAAGATATACGAACGGGGTCGGTGTTCGCGTCACTCTGATATGCTCACAAATAAAAACTTATAAAAAGCTATATTTAAGTTAGATTCGTTTTGCAACACGCAGGAATGAAACTGGAAAACGTAAACGTTGGTGTTGCCAGGCCACGTGGTTATGATAAATACAGCAAAAACTAAGTAAGATACCATATTTACTACATAACAATAGTTACTGTTTCCAATAATATTAGTCTAAAATACGTAAATATTCTTGTTTAAAACATTTGGCAATTTATGAAATATGTTTATTTATAATAGAAATTAACTTCATAGAACTCAAATTTATTGAGGAAATTGAAAATTTTGATAAAATAAACTGAATGAATTGCACATTGTAATAAATTATTAATGTAAACATCTGGTAATGCATACAAAAATATTTAAGTATTAGATTCTTCAGAAGGTTTATTTGAGTGATCACCTGTTTAGGACGATGTAAAGATACATAAAGAGATTGGACATAAATAAGAAATCTATCACCTATGAAGCTGTTTAATTTAATCCATACACAAGGCTTCAGTAGAATCCAGGGAAAGGGTCTAAGTAACATTTTGTGTTAGTTTCACTATTGTTTTTGAAAACTGCGTGGTATTTGCGTCTTTATCTTACTAACAATTGCAATGCCTTTCATTTGCGTGCATTGCGTTATACCTTTGTCGAGCAGGAGAATTTCAAAGATGAAGCAATGAATTAAGAATTTCTTTCCAAATCCTTCGGATTGTGAAAGAAAATGTGTTACGCAATTGGGGTGCTGTTTTCAGTTGGGAAATGCTTTCATTTGAATTGGCTGCTCGTAACGAAAGTCGATTATTTTCAACAAATGTTGTTTTTATTAATTTTCAAGAATAGGCAGCGCTCTCTTTTCGTACCAAGTGTAAATGTAAAACTCAAATGATTGGCGTACCTATGCAAGTATCATTAACTGATTGTTGAAATGTGACGAATTTTAAGAGGACGAACTTAAATTGTGTGGTGATGATAGTAAAACTTATGCAACATAGGTAATACTATACCCGTTTGATTTTTTATGTGAAGCAAGTTACCTTTACGACCATACAAATATTAACCTACATAACATAGGTACTTATGGTCTTTCTTCTTTTAAATAAACAATTAAATTACGCAAAAAAAAAAACCGAGCGAGCTTTACGGTACAGTCGCATATGATGTGTAACATCTGATATCTTGGCTGACAGTATCAACCTCTCAGAAAATGGGTTGGTATCATCTGAGGGCGATATCTAGAAATGCGCGCGCTCAAATCAAATATACACTTCCTGTTACACACTTCAGTCCCTTTTCACGAAATCACTCCCGCAGATTGCAGTGCATCAGTAGCTGTGCGAACACTTAATGGAACTTACAAAAGCGTTTCAGATCTAGCATATCCAACAACACAATATTTTATAAAAATGACTGAAGCTAGCACAATATGCGCATATTACTATAAGTTTAGAATAAGTATATCTACTCAATAGAGAAGACCTAAAATGTTACAATAAATAGCAGCAACAAGTATTGTTACCAAAATTATCTGAATCTGTGGTTCCCTGGGGGACCCCACTTATTGTATGAGTAAATGTATTATGGCATCCAAACCTTAAGACGACCTACAACTCGTAACAACATACAATAACATTAAAAAGAAATATTTACGTAGGCACGTACAAAGTAAAATAAAAATGCAACTGGATACATTTAAAGAAAATAAATTTTTCATACAATGACGAACGAGACTAATAACAGTAGAAGACGTTCGGGGAAATAAACAAAAAGCTGGAGATTGAACTAAATAGACCAGAAACTAAAATAGACGATGTGTTACGTATACATGTTGCAATGGAATGGAATCTTGATAATTTAACGTTTAATATTGAGAATTAAGGAAGATATATTATAAGATTGTCGACTGCCTCGTTGGTCTAGTAGTCGCAAGCGCTACTGCTGAGCAGGAGGTCCTGGGTTCGATTCCCAGGTTCCAGGATTTCCTTTTATATGGAACTTAAATATAACTGGCGAAATGAGGGAGTTTGGTGAAATGAGGGGTCAACTTAACTAAACTAACCCTTCGGGGAAAACAGGTGTGAATAAAAAAATATAGATAATATGTTGCTTTAAAATTCGCTGTGGGCACCAAAAATGGAAAAAAAAAGAAAATTGGGAAATTGGGGGAAAACGATAGATATTATGAAAACTAAAGTAGGACCTATAGAAAACACTGTATGTACTGTATTAATCGACAAAGCTTACCACGGTTGAAAAATATATGTAGATGGAAGAAAAAGATGCAGGTATTTCTAATACCCAATCCAGAACAAGTTAGGGTACGACAGGATGATGATGACTCTGGAAACATTAAGGAGTAAAATATAATTACATAAAAGTATGTACTCATATCTGAAAATCGTTCACATGACCCAGTTGCGCTGGTCCGGATGTTTGGTTTTTTTACCAGAGCATGAAGTTAATTTCGAACTGATGAATGTAATCCATACGGTAACTACAATCAAAATAAATTCACCCAAGTCAAAGCTCCTCCTTCCTAGACCGTATCTGACTACATTTCTGTACTTTTGGGCTAATTCTAAAACATTTGTCAGGCGTGGACTTCGGTAAGGCTTTTGATACGCTAGAACATTTTCCCAGTGCATTGTTCGAAACTTCTAGAAAATGATCGCGAGTAATTCTCAGTTTCTATGCTTTTAGTCTGTACTTTATTACCAACTAAATATACTCCGTGTTCTTCATCACGTATGAAGGCGTTGTAATTGTTTTGCATGTCCTGCATACTCATACGGCGGCGTTGCAACAGAGCTTCGGCCGCGGTATTATTAGGTACACTAGTGTTAATGTGCATACACTTATAATGACTCAATATTTTATTATTTATAATGTTGGGTTAGGTCACGGATGAACAGCTGTGTTTATTACAAATTGGAGCTTTAAATTTTCATAGTAACAGTATATCATTCACATTGTGATAACTACTTCTCCTATGCACTAAAGTTTACTGGATCTCATTTGATTCCTCTGTCGTCCATTCACCGGTTGTATCCATGTTAACACATTAGATAATTACGTTACGAACCACTAGCCACTAGAACAGCATGGCGTTGTTCCACCAACTAGTAATTTTCCGTTCCCATATTTTGTTGTTTTTAGTGCACTTGCTGTAGGCAGACAGTTATAAGTCGTTATCTCGTCGATGTTTTTGTCAAGAGGTGACTTTCTGGTAATCACCTGTAGGTCACCTGTTGACAAAAACATCAACAACAACATCATCAACATCAACATCTTACATTAAAATACTGAAAAATTATATATTTCTATAGAATTACCATATAACAGATCGACACGACTTTAAATAGAGAAAGTTAACACGTAGGGAATTTCAATGTTTCTCATGCTTACTTTACAATTTTTAGTTCCTTTTTTGTTGAGCTTCTTTTGAGTTAGCTTTGCGAAGGTGTTGTGAGCTATTAGTCGTTGTTTTTTATTCTGCATAAAAATACTTCTCATTACTGTCCGTGGTTGGAACAGTGCCTAATACATGGCAATGACCTCACCCCTTAAAATTACAAGACCTAACGCAAATTAAAGCAACACGTCATTTGAAAGCTGATGGATGTATGGTGATTTTTATAGAATGTGCTAAAAGTACCCTTGTGGAAGCTGAAAGTTAAAATTGTGGATGTGTGAAATTCATAATTTTGATTATTGCAAAATACTTATGTGAAACTTTACTATACGAGCTGTAAGTCAGATAGAGAGTTCCCAACAGTTTTTGATAAAGACGGACCATTCATGAATAATGAGGCAACTGTTAGGTTTAGTCATTGTAATGGATACCTTTACAATGTTTGAATGCTTCCACAACAGACGGAAGAGCCAAAGCACAGAGCTTAGAACATTAACTTTTGACAAACAAATCGTGGCACTTTGGCAGTTTACTATTATACAAGCCAGATGCTCAGTTACACCTATTAAGACACAAATAAACCACGTATTAAAAACACATACGCCTTTATGTGGTTCCAAACTTCTACGGACTATCATTACGTTTGGTTAAATATTTATGAATCAATAGTCTATGAATAATTTGCTCATATGGACGATGTTGTAGTTAAACGTGTTCATGCTCTTGAGGTAACATAAAACTGGCAAAAAGCTATTAAATTAAAAGCAACATCGGCCACGAATTGAACATTATGTGGGCACGAGCGTACACTAGTACATCGTAAATATAAACTAGGAGCTGTCGCGACTTCTTCATTCGCCATATTTATGAGTTTATTTTCTTGTACTAAGGTTAATGATGTTTATTGCGTCACACTTGTAAAAATCAACAACAGACACAAACGGCTGTAAAGTAAAGAAACAATAGATACCTGTCGAACATATAAGAACTTGAATGTAGTCCAAATGGGTTTCAATAACATTGGGGAATAATCATGACGTGAATACTGAATTCATTTCTGGATTCTGAATTGTTATTGACATTATAGCAGAGGAAGGGGAATTTTTTGATACATAGTTTTGTATTTTTCTCGTATACATATAAACGATTCCATTTCAACACTTCGTAGTATTGTAAACAATCGAACATAACATAACTTATACACTTCAGATATTTTTGGAACAATCGTTTAAGTACGAAACAGCTGTTTCTCATCCTTTCACCTAGTTGGGGCATGTCAGTCATCTATCGGCCACACAAACTAAATCACCAAGCTCGGCATAACTGATTTCGGGAGCCAAATTCAAGACGCGATTAGTAACATCAGTCATCACTTTATTATTCTCCGTCTAAGAATAAGACACGTTATTTTTGTAAAGTATTTTGCTTATGCAATAAATTTTATCTTCCACGTGGTATTTGAGATATTCTGATTCCTCGATTGAGACATGAAACTGTATGGTAACTGGAATGATATTAAAAATAATATAGTTATTATAACGTTTTATAGCAATAACTAATTTTTATATCAAATCTTTGTGATGGCAGATATACGAGATTTTGTATTTTTGCTCCAAAGATATGCCAATGATGCCGTCTGTGTGCTGTGTTAAGCTCACTAATTTAAAAACAACAGGATTTGTTATATATTGTGCTACAAGTTGTATGTATCTAGTGTCAATTCTATATGTTCTTGAGAACTGTTTAATGTCGTATATCCATTGCACGGAAACCTTGGCATCGGTGGAACGTGTTGGATATATCTGTCTGTATACATTATAGATAACTAAATATTTCGTGCTTTCCACTAATTAATTTAGACAAATCATTGGCGGCAAAAAACAGAAACGACTCCTCATCCGATTAAACGAAGAAAAATTTATATTATGATTAAACTCCAACCAGAGAGAATATTTCGGTACCCTACATAAATCATTTTCTTAAACAGATGCAAGAAGCTGTGTAACGTGTGACAAGGTACTAGAAGAACTGGAAAAGATAGATGACGACACAGACACATTCGGAGTGGACTTCGTCAAGATCAACGACAAGCGGCTGGCCAAGCAGCATGGCATCACGAAATTTCCCGCCCTCACGTACTTCCGTGAGAAGGAACCGATCATTTACGAAGGTCAGACTGTCACTAAAATACTAATCTTTTTAATTATGATCTATCTTAAGCTTTCGACCTCTAATGCTTTGGAAACTTTTTTGGAGAATACCACAGGAAGAAGAGGTTTTTTATTTTTTTGGGGTTTTCATAGATAATTGAAGGATTGCATAAGATTAATAAGAAGCAGCATACAACTGGATGATTGTACTATCTACTTGAAAATTATACAGATAAATCTACCTTAGTAATTAAGGCTGATCCTTGGAATATTCTGATTAGATCATTGATGAAAATTAGGTCTATAATAAACTTCTATAGAATCGTAATCATACTAAGCAGACAAATACCTAGAGCTTTTTAAATAATAGGTACTGTTAGCTAATCTGAAAACTTGTTTACGTTTCCATGATCGAAGATTATGAAACTAACTGGGTGGACTCCAAATGAATGACGAGACCAAGAGCCTAAAATAAAAACTGAATCCGGAGAATTAACCCATTCATTTTCATACTAAATTCCGTTCAGCTGTATATATTTTACAGCAGTAACTGCTCTAAGTGCTTGACCCAAACCAGATTTTATTCAAAATAACTTATGCTTCTAAAATTAATTGTGAATCAGGTCCTGGGAGCACATCAGCACCTCATAATTATTTGTTATTCAAGAGCCAGGACATGATCGTATAAATGTCTGAGCAAAATTATCTACATACTTGTCTTCCAAAAAAATACGTAGCATATTATTTAGAGATAAATTAAAAGAGCGCTTAAAGCTCTCTGCGAACATTAGCTGAAGTTTTATTGTGCAACTAATTATAAACGGTGATTCAAGACAACTTCCCTTGATTGTTAAATTTATAACTGGGCTCTTATACCGGATTTCGGCTATTTATAAAAGGCGTGATTTAATCTCTCTGAATTCTTTAATTTGTTTTGCAACGTCCCCACTTTTATCTGCCCATCTTTTCTGAATGATCTTCATGGCGATTTGTCAAATGTTTCTATGCTCATTTATTTTTACAACAGCTAATTGGAGTAGATAAATAGAAAGGGAGGCCTTTGTCCTGGGACACCACGGGCAAATAATTGAAATAGGCACATGGTTCCATACAATTTTTTTTAACTTTTGTACATATAAGACAATATATTCCATTTTACTAATTTATACCGTCAAACCTTGACAATTATAGGAGATCTCATGGACGAAGAGAGCGTCCTGGATTTCTTGACGAGTTTAGAAGCAATGGACCTTCCTGACCGGATAGAAGAAGTCAACCAAAAGATCCTAGCCAAGATCATCGAGGACACAGACTATGTAGCCGTTCTCTTCTGTAAGTATTGGAGTGTTACTTTCTGTGTTCTTGTATCGTATCTTAGCAATTGTGGTAAATTCGAGCCATTTTTCAACTAACCATCGTAATCAAAATTGTACTGTAAATTCTTTCGACGTAGTCCTGTCGAGTAGTTAATCTTCCTCTCAGTCGTGTACATCATAATTGTTAGTGGAGGTTAGAACATGCGTCTGTATATTGTGCAGTGTGTTTTGATTGTGTTTTTGACGTAGGTCCTGATCACAAAAGTTGCGGCCCGTCAAACAGTAAGTAAGATTCACAGCTGGCGGCATGCCTTCTTCTAATGTCAGCTTGGCTGTAATTCTTCTCGCTTAGTAGACTAGTATTTGTGTAATTTAAGTCATATACGTGCTTCTTGCTTTTATTGGAACCGGCAACGATATTGATATAATATTTATTAATTGGTGTAGTTCATAAAGGCCCCGTAGTGTAAATCAACAATCGATGATGAATACGGTTAATTAAAATTTTGGCTCAGATACAACATATTGAGACGAAGTGACTCACATAGCAAATTATATTCAACCGTCATAATCTAACGAATAATCTTTCATTATTATAACAGTTACAGATACACTTACATACAAAAAAACGCTTACTTTACACTCTTTAATTATTGAATTCTGCGCAATAACTTACCGCCTATCTGGAATCTTACTGTTTCTATATTGACGTTGTTCGTATATCTGGTCTAAGGGAAAGCTAGAATCAAAAACGCGTTTGCATTATCGGGCCGTGAGGCGAGCTATTTCGGTTGAGCTATTTGCGTCTCGCCAGCAAGCTCGGATTGACGGTCCGACATGTCACGACTACAGCGTCAGACGAACATTCTCCCCACCTTAACGACAGTAAAAAATATTACAAATCTATGTACATTATAAAACAATACTTCTAAGTAATATTGCAGTAAGTTGGAAATACTGTACAAAAACAAGATGATAAGATGACCTTGACCTAAATATGTGATGAAGAGTGTCGTATCCACGGCAGACGGTCCAATAACGTTGTTTACAATTCCTTCCTATTTATAAACGTTTGAAATGAAGCAAAGGTTCACATCACAATTTGTTTAACAAATAAGATTATTAACACTGCAATGGCAAGATTTTGTATAGACCCTGAAGATACATAGTTTTAATTGAAATGTGATTGTACACGGTGATTTCTGCGAATCCCCTTAGACGTGCACATTCGAGATAGTTCCGCTTACAATAATAGTAATAGAGATATAAGATTTTTTGGCAAAGCGGCACCACCACCACACATAAACCTTATAGGTTTTTGCACGACACAAGCTTTAATTGCACACTAAATTTTAACACACAGCCAAACTCATAGGCAATTAGGCACTTAACTGCACCGCTTCACCTCTGAGGCATGAACTAGGCACAGAGAGATTTGGGCGAATCATAAAATGAAATAGAGTGTAACGTGTTGCAGACAAGCCGGAATGTAAGAAATGTGCGAAGGCTCTGCAAGAGCTGGAGAACATTGACGACGAGGCTGACCAACTCGGGATCGGTTTCGTGAAGATCCACGACGAGGAACTAGCCGAGGAGTACAATCTTGGAGACTTGCCAAGATTGGTGTACTACAGGCATCAGATACCTATTATCTATGAAGGTTTGTGACTCATATTTTACGTTTGCTGACGTTCGCATCAAGGAAACGGATGGTGCTAATGACGATGGTTACTGGTTTACATCACGTCTCAGCACTTTCTTTTGTATATACTTGGAATTGTAATGGAGATTTAGGCTAATGTTAGATAGTAAACTGTAAGAAGCACTAGTAAATAACACGTAATAGCCCAGACTTTGATATTAGTTAGCCTGTTGCTTGTATTTTGAGATACATTTGAATTCAGAAATACTTTTTGCTTAGGATTTATCAGTTTTATTTATTTTTAAATCTGAATTTAGTTAAGATATCTTGGGAGATAATTCCAGCCATCTTTCAATGTGTATTTCAGGTGAGCTGAGCAGAGAAGAGGATGTACTGGAGTGGTTGATTGCTAATAAGTCTACCGGTGATGAAGAGGATATCATTGAAGATGTTACAGCAAAGACTTTGAACACCTTAATCGGAAATGTTGATAACCTTGTCGTACTGTTCTGTGAGTATATGAAGTTCAGTAATAAGATCATCCAATTACTTTTTGCTGATATTTTTATTTCTTTTATCACTTGGATCCAAATATTCGATATACAACAAATAGCATCGGGTTGCAGTAGAGTTACTCTAAGAAACTTTACAAAAGGAGTGCCGCTCTTGAATTAAGAAAAAAACTACAATATCTATAACACACAATTTCCAGACGACCACGGCGACGATGAATCAATGACGGTCCTAGCAGAACTCGAGAAGATAGACGATGACTGCGACCGCCACGGCATTCAGTTCGTTAAGATCGATGACGTTAAGGCGGCGAAGGACTTTGGTATCGATGATCTACCATCCATCGTCTATTTCGAGAAACAGATCCCTAACGTTTATGACGGTGAGAATGTTTGAAAATTAGTATTACATTTCGCAAGGTTTTAATTCTTAAGAACAAAAATGACGTTTGATCTCTTTTGACAGGTGACCTTGAGAATGAAGAAGAAATCCTAGAGTGGCTTGTCGACCAACTAGAGAAGGATGAAATCGAAGATGTCACCGATGAAATGTTAGACCGTCTCATCAAAGACGGCAAAACTGTCGCCGTGTTGTTTTGTATGTACCTACATTTCTTGGCAAAAATCCGACCATTAACTTCCCTTGAGATGTGTTACTGAAGGCCATGTTTTAATGTTCTCTTACAGATGATAATAACGACCGTAAATCACAGAAGGTACTTAACGAACTGGAGAATATTGATGATGAGTGTGACACACTTGGTATTGCGTTTGTGAAGATTGATAATGATGACGAGGCTTTAGAATACGGTATTGAAAAAGTCCCCACGCTACTTTACTTTGAGAAGGGTATACCTACCTACTATGAAGGTAATTTAGAAGAAGAGGAGAAAGTTCTAGACTGGCTCAAACATCAGGCTGAGAACGACGAGATCGAGGACATCACCGACGAAATGCTCGACCTGATCATCGACAAAATGCAGTACGTCGCCGTCCTGTTCTGTAAGTACTTTTTTAACTTTTATACGCACGGCCTTAACATTGGCTGTGTCGCTTGAAACAATGCCAGCTTTTTAAATTGCCACACGTCTAAAAATAGGAAATTTCATAATTCAGTACAGAACACTATCAAGAACTGACATATAAATGAAATACAGTTCTTCGAATTTATTACAGACGACAAGGACCAAAAGAAGAGTCAGAAGATTTTGGCTGAGCTGGAGAACATTGATGATGAATGTGACCAGAACGACATTGCTTTCGTCAAGATTGATGATGATAAGGAGGCGAAAGAGTACGGTATTGAGAGTATTCCTACAATGGTATTCTTCGAGAGGGGAATTCCTCACGTATACGAAGGTGACTTGATGAAGGAAGAAGAACTCTTGGGCTGGTTACTCCACCAGAAGCGTCACAGTGAGATCCCTGAAGTCACCGACGAAATGATGGACAAACTTATTATTAGCACCCCTTACTTGGCCGTAATCTTCTGTAAGTATAATGTTGAATTGAATTTTAGTTTAACACCGAAATAATCATTATTTAGGATGCTGCACACGTAAGTTCTGACGCAAAGCTATAAAGCAATTGAGGAGTGGGTGCATTAACGATAATTTAAACAAGCTTTGGAAAACAAAATAACTATTTCATGACTTTATGTTGATGTTTTGTACGCCTAAAATCTGAAAGTCAAATGTACAATCGATACAAAAATACACCGAATGAAAACCATCAACCATTAATTGATTGCTATAATTATCAAAAGTAAAAAAAAAACAAATTACAATGACTCCTAATTTAAGCATTAGATTTTATTAGGAATGAGGAATGACGTCAAAAATCAGAAATAAAAACAAGGTATCTAACAAACTAAAACAATAATTTCAGATGACAAAGAAGACAAACAAGACATCAGAATCTTAAACGAACTAGAAAACATTGATGACGAACTAGAAAAGGAAGGCATAGTCATCGTACGAATGGACAATGAGAACGAAGCCAAGGAGTATGGTATTGACCATCTACCAACACTCGTGTACTTTGAAGAGAACATACCGGCGATATACGAAGGAGATCTGATGAATGAGGACGAAGTACTGGAGTGGCTGATTGAGCAGAAGAACAGTGCGACCATTGAAGAGGTCACGGATGAGATCTTGATTGAACTCATTGAGGAGCATGAATACGTGGTGGTGTATTTCAGTAAGTATTATTAATACTGCCCTTATTAGTTTTAAATATTAGCTGGGTTCTTGTGTATCTTGTTACGAATTTTGATAGCAACATTTAAATGGATCACTTTTTTATGATTTTTCTAAATTTCGTTGAATTATCTCGTAGCAGGCTTCTCGAATTCTAATAGAAAATCCAGACGAAACAAAAACCGGTTATAAATATTATTCTGTAAAAATATTTACAAAATTGTTTGTTAGGTACAAATTATTCTCAGAATAGGCGCTATCAAAGACAGACCCGACACGCCCACTCTACATCAATACCTTTATGCTGTAAAAGTGGCAAAATAAACTAAACATCAATACCAATCTAAACATACAATTAACAAAGTAACATTAACTCCTTGCAGGCGGCAACTGCGAAGAAGGTGACGAGTGCGATAACATCCTGGATGAACTCGAGAACATTGACGACGAGCTCGACGAGACCGGCATCATCTTCGTGACTACCGAAGATATATCGCTTGCCAAGAAATACGGTATCAAGACCTTCCCTACACTGGTGTTCTTTAGGAACAGGGACCCGCTTATTTATAAGGGTGAGTTGTCATGATGTCAAAGTTGAGTAATTAATTTCAATTATACTTTTACATAAATACTAAAATTCACGCCTTTTTCCATGGGGGTAGGCAGAAACTAAAGAATTATACTTTTGTAATAAAATAAAAAAATAAGAGAATTCAATAGAAACGTTGAACCTACATAAGAATGAGTAGACAAACACTCCTCTTTTTAGAAAATCAATTGAGAAACAAATAGGTAGTTGAAGGTGAGGTAAGAAATAACAAAAATATTTCTATAATCGTCAATATTTATCGTATATTGTGTTTCACTGCTGGGTAAAGGCCTCAGCTTTTCTTTCCAAATTTTTGTTTTGTGCGATTTCTGGCCATGTTGGCTGGCAAACAATATTATTTTTAACATACCTTGTTTTCAATTATAGGAGACATTGAGGATGAAGACGAAGTTCTCGCCTGGCTGACTGACGAGGACACCCTGGAGATCCCCGGCAAGATCGAGGAGGTCAACTCTAGGATGCTCGAGAAGATCTTGGAAGAAAACGACCATGTTGTCGTGTTCTTCTGTAAGTATATATTCGATGATTTCTGGATGATAGATACTGAAAATGAATTGATTCTATTTTCGATTGATTTTAACAACGCAAACCAGTATGGAATCAAACCTACAGTGTCTTTCGACACTGCAGGTTTGTTTTTGTTTGTGCTTGTTTGTTTTGTTACTCGTAATTTGTTGGTACTTCTCAGAGGGGAATGTATTGTCCTTTTACGAATTCTGTATATAAAAGCTAAAGACTTCATATTACTACATACTAAAAACTAATACTACTTAGTAATACTAGTAATAAAGTAATAGTAGTAGTAGTATACTAAAAAGTATGACGCGTATAACCGTATGACTTAATGTGGTCAACCGTGCATGACTTTTACTAAAAGAAACAATCAATTTATGAAATCTTGCAATCTTATTTTACAGACAAGGAAGGTGACAAGAAATCCCAGAAAATCTTAAACGAGCTTGAAAACATTGACGACGAATGTGAAGAAAAAGACATTGATTTCGTCAAGACATCCGACGATGGCGTTGACAAGGAGTATGACCTGTCAGAGTTACCAGCACTGGCCTTCTACAGACATAAGTTCAGGACTATTTACGAAGGTGATCTGACGCACGAAGAAGCTATCCTCAAATGGGTACTGGAACTCCACGACTCTCAGCCTGATGTCATTGAAAATGTAGACAGGAAGACCTTGAAAGACCTCATCAATGACGTAGAGCATCTAGCCGTGTTTTTCTGTAAGTGTGAATTTTAATTTATATTAAAATATTAGATATAATAAATCATTTTAAAATATTATGTGGTCTGGCAGTTGCCCAAGTAAATGTTAAAGTCTTCTATTCGTGTAATGGCTAACAAAATCGTCTACAAGCCACATTGTTGTGTCCATTTCTCCAGAATTACTGGTTAACTATTGATCTTAGGATGTGACCAATGTAGACGACCATGAAGATGACAAAACTTTATCGCAAATGTTATTAATTTAAAAGTGAAAATAGAATAGATAAATACTAATCTTACCAATTTTCATCTTCTTCTCACAGATAGCGAAGACTGCGACACATGTGACGATATCCTTGAAGAACTAGAGACGATTGATGACGACACAGACAAGCACGGCATTCAGTTCGTTAAGTCCAAGGATTCGAAACTCGCCTCAGATATTGGTATATTCAGCTTCCCAGCTCTGGTTTACTACGAAACAGGTGTTCCAATCATGTATGACGGTAAGTGATACGACCTTTGTTTGTAAATGTTCCTTAATTATCTGTGTACATTATCCTTTATATGACTTTATATCGGCGTTGGCGACTATATGTTGGTGGTGATGATGACGATGTGTATAAAGTATGAAATCTAACATCTTTTATCCTGTTTATAGGTGATTTAAAGAACGAAAATAAGGTTCTGCAGTGGCTTGTAGATCAAAAAAGTAAGAATCCACATCCATAATAATAAACGTTTCTAATGTTAAATCTGTTTAAGGTCGAGGGATTTTATTTAATGTTAAAATATTTATCTAAAATATTATGAATTCAAAAATATTACATGCATGACATCATTCTTGATATATCTCTATGAAACAAGTGTTATTATTTTACGCCTAAAATGCTGGATGTTTGAGCTATGTCATTTTGCATGACAGTTACTAATGCCTGCAGGTGAAGATAGCCACCGACATAAAAAAGCTAATATTAAATCGAAGGCCAATGCAGATGGTGATAAAAAATTATCGGGGTTCACGAAAGGTGATAATGTTGATGCATTAAAGAGAAATGCCCCGAAAAATGTGAAATCTGCGCAATGGAAAACTACGGGATCGCTGAAAGCAGAAACTGTTGATAAGAAAAGTTTTCGACGAGCCAAAGTGAGTTCCGAGGAGGAGGATGATGATGATGACGGTGTCGTTGACGATGATGATGACGACGATGACGACGACGACGACGATGACGATGACGATAATGATGATGATGACGACGACGACGATGACGACGACGACGATGATGACGACGACGATGATGATGATGACGACGATAATGAAGACAATGTAAAATTAGCGGCCATCCAAAGAATCTTAAAATCTAAAAGCCCATGTGGCGGCGCCACTTGGACAAAAGTCGGTAAACCCAAAATTCGTATTCCTGGCAAGCTTTCGGCTGACGTTGATGACGATGATGACAATGACGATGATGACAATGACGATGATGACAATGACGATGATGACGATGACGATGATGACGATGACGACGACGATGATGATGACGACGACGATGATGATGATGATGACGATGACGACGAAGATGACAATGATGATGACGACGATGATGATGATGAAGAAGAAAAATCCGGGGCTCGTGCAAAAATAGGTAAAGTCAGCCGTCGCAAGCAAGTTGATGACGACGATGATGACGACGACGATGATGATGATGATGATGAGGATGATGATAGCGATGAAGATAGTATATTCAGTAGAATAAGACGAATGTTCTCAGGTAATTGAGTAGCGTAGGCCCCGCGACCCCTCGCATCACATCTGCATGGTCGCGTGTCGACTGGCCCGCATGGGAACCACTCTCTAGCTATCGCCTGCAGTCATTCGCGACCGCTTGTTGACCAATAAATGTTTTCAACTCTTATACTTACTAACATTATCATTAGAAATAGCGCTTAACTGTTGGCGCAACGATTACAAACATGCACAGTATTAACGCAGTTAACTGTTACTTGTTATTACCGTATATACGGGTTGTAAACGAGATTTTTACTGACTGCAGGCGATCGCTGTTTCTACATTGGATTGGGGGCGAAACCGGCCGTCCCAAAACTGACTTACGAACCCTACCAGTGCTGTCCCACTAAAGTTCAGAGTCCGACAAAAGTAGCGAAGGCCACGCCGACCAAGGTGCCGAAGAAACTTGACAAGCAGCCGCAGGCGCCGCAGAAACCTGAGAAGCCGGTCAAGGGAAAAAACAAGGCCCTCGCTAAACCAGACAAACCGTCCAAAGGGAAAAAAGGTTTAATCGAGTCTGACAATAATATTTGGTGGTGGTAAACTTTAATTAATGTTAGAAGTATCTTGCTCTGATATCCTCGGATATGAGTGCAAGTAGCGGCGTGCACGCTAGGCATCAAGTGGACACGAACGTTATCGTTACTGGCCCTCAGATTCTGACTCCACTCAGCTCTAATAGATCACTATGTCTAACTTTGCATCTATTTGTCATGGCTATTAACATTGCTAGCTTTTCAATAACCTCGTGTCCCTTGATTCCTGCAAGCACTTAACAGGGTTGAATGTTGTAACACGTTGCACATTGGACTGTACTCGCACGTCGTGTCGTACTGCACCCTGCCAACTGCCGACCGGTGCGAATACAGCCCACACTGATACATCCACAAATGTGCTTTACTGTAAATTCAAGATCATGAGCGACTAAATATTGGGATGTCTAGAGACATTGTCAACAGGTGTACAAATCGTTATTTTCATTGTAAATTGATTCCAATATTTAGAAATTTAATGTAAATCGAGACGTAACAATAACAACGCAAGGCATTTCACATTGTATTTTGCCGTGACATCTTGAAAGACTTATCATTGTTGTAAGGATTTCATGTTCATATAGTATTCTAGTCTTCATGGAATCTCATTATTTTGTAATGCTACATTTGATAAAATATTACTTTTTACTACTTATAGGCATAAAAACTATAGTTCTTAATATTTTGTATCAACATTAAACTAATGAATTACTTGATTATTAATTTTCATAAGCGCAGTGCCGGATATCAGTGCAATAAATCTACTCATTTATCATTTGTTCAGTAACCGATAGGTGTCGGGCCGCATTGGACGACGTCTGTCACTATATAGTCGATCACTGCATTGTATAGGTAGTTAGGTGACTGTTTGTTAACTATTGTTTCCAATGAAGACTAATGTTGTGTTAGAGTCGTCTAAAGCTTTCCGGTCGAACAGTGCTGGCGTTGTGTGACAAATATGTCGATATGTAAGTTGTATTGTTTGGCCGAAAATTCGCATGAATGTTTAATTTATTTATTTGTTACGTTGAATTGTTGAGTCGGCGCTGAAACAACTTTTTTGTTAAATAAATACATTTTTCTATTAAACCAAAAACTGTCATTACTCATTTCACACACGAATGATGTCAGCATGGTATTGCCGTAGTTGTATCCGCGCATGCCAATTATTGGAATTTACTGGTGAGTTTCCCAAATTATGAAATGGATGTGGTTTCTTTAAATAATTTGATTAGTTCATAGGGTTTTCAGCGTGAAGTATAATGTGAAACTATTTTAGGGGATCTATTGGACGAATCTGAGGTGTTGGACTGGATGGTCAAGCAGAAGGAAGATGAGAGTATAGAGGAAATTGATAGGGAGCAACTATTCAAATATATCGAAAGTAAAGAATTTCTCGCTGTTGTTTTCTGTAAGTATCTTGCCTATAAATCTAACTTTCACAACTTTTTACCAAGTTCTGGACAGACTTTAACCAAATTGTACATTTTAGATAAAGAAGAAGATCCAGATAGTCCAAAAATACTTCGACATGTGGAATTAATCGATGATGAAGCCGCTGAATACGGAATCAAAATAGTCAAATGTTACGATCGGTTAATGGCGAAGAAATATGGGTTCCGAAACCCACCAGGCATCACATACTTTAGGAAAACGAAAGCTATCAACTATGATGGAGACATTGATGATGAAGAGGAAATATTAGATTGGTTGACAAATCCTGAGAATATGGAATTGACCGATCATATAGAGAAAGTCAATAAGAAAATGTTCCAGAAGATAAGACAGACTTCAGATTACGTAGCGGTATTCTTTTGTGAGTTTTCTTTTAAATTACATTTCCTCTTAGAGAAAGTTTTATAGATGATGATGAATATTAGTCTAGAATGTTCTTGTATAAAAGCTGATACTCACAAATCCAATTGTATTGCACATAACACATGTTTTAGACAGTAATGACTGCAAACAGTGTCCTAAAGTGCTAGCGGAGATTGAGCACATTGATGACGACGCTGATGACTCCGGTATCAACTTCGTGAAGATTGATGATAGGCAAATGGCTAAGGATTTCGGAGTGTTCGCTCTGCCTGCCGTGTTGTTCTTCAAGATGGGTTCCAAGGATCCTGTTATTTATGCTGGTAAAGTTGATTTTGTGGCTTCTTTCAAGGGCAATGTCAGTCTTTAATAAAAGTTCTTATACAGTGTTCATATGATATGCCGTGGTCCTCTTGCTGAGATAGAGCCGTTGTCAACTGTGATACAAGACGGTGACTATAGCCATATTTATCTTGTAGGAGATCTATATGACGAACAACAACTCCTAAGTTGGTTGCTAACTCAGAAAAATCCAGCTGGTGACGTCATAGAGGCCCTAGAAGGTCAAGATCTGCTGGACCTGATAGAAACGTCTGGATCACTTGCTGTTTACTTCTGTAAGTTGCCTGCTAGTGTGCGAATACACACTTTTTTACTGCACATACATGACACAACTAATTTTAATCGCTGCTAAGTGTTCACACTCTAATCAATTGTTTAATATTTAAGAAGAAATAATGGAACATGAAGAAACATAAGATGTTGAAGATTGTACATAGAATTAACATAAATATTCGTGTATCTTTTAAGGTTCATGCATGCACGTCAGTCACGTCAACGTCAAGTCGCCAATCAGTCACGTCAATTTCAGGGACGTGTGTGAATAGATAGTCAGTCATACATATTGTCTGTCACAATGCCACGTTTCCATGTTTTGTTCGTAGCAATACAAGTTTTGCCTTGCCAGTGATGCGACGTCGACTGAGATGTGCCGGTAGTGACGTGACTGATGTGTGTAGTCAACATCCTACAACTTCTATGTAACTATATTTTTAACGTGACTGATTAGCCACTTGACGGTGACGTGCTGACGTGTGTGCATGAACCTATATTAATGTCTCTTGCTTTTTATTAGGGAACAAAACGTTATGTGAAATGTGCACTTCAAAATTGCTGAAAAGATCAAACAAAAAGAAAGGTGTAGTAGACCACGAGGAGGATGAGGGACTGGACCCAGATGGTACTTCTATCCCCTTTAAGCCGCGTTGGAAATATGTTCCCTTGCAATGGCAAACTTTTCTAATGACCCTATATCTGTGTCATAGATAGATTTTCGAATTCGCTGTTTTACAAAACCGCTAGTTGTTTTACAAACCTGCTCCGTTATGTATTTCATTGCACAACGTTAAACAAAACCACTACCCCTGTTTAGACGTAATGCAGAATGACTTATCTGCAGTCACAATAAGCGTTTGGTGTGTTTTCTAAAGCCGAATTGGTAACTAAGCTAGGGCCCACCCTGTCCAATTAGTTTAGGTTAGGTTAGAACTGTGACCAACCGCTCGCGAGCCGAGCGAGCGGCTTCTGAATGAAAAACAGCAAAACTTCGTCCAGCTATTTTACATAACGGAGCTGTTTTGTAAAATAGCGGATTCGACAATCCATCTCCGACATCTGTGTAGCCATGACTTTTGTTGCATGTAGCATGACCGCACTAAGAGTAGGTACTTTAAGGTCTGGTTATGAATAGTTAGTATATTCCCTGTCCACACCCACTTGTGTTGAGTCTGTGAAGTGTTCAGCCCACGTTCGCATCTGAATTGTGATTTACCAAACTCATAAAGAATGATATTTTGGTTTTGATTTTCGTAGCAGCCAGCACAATTTAAATTATCCATAGTGCACACAATGGTACTGAAACAGTTTGTCCATCAAATGAGGTTTGCTCACAAAATGTTATTACACTTTAATTGGCATTAGATCGGGATGTTACAGATAGTCTGGATTGCGAGCAGTGCGCCGGGATATTGGAAGAACTGGAGAATATCGACGATGACTGCGATAGACACGAAATCAAGTTTGTTAAGACTCAAGACTTTTCAATCGCTGAATCTTACGGGGTGACAGATTTCCCGGTAATGGTGTACTTTGAAAATAATGTACCGAATGTGTATGAGGGTTCTCTGGTTGAAGAAGAGGAAGTATTGCAGTGGTTGATTACTCAAAAAACTGAAGATCGAATTGAACTTATTACTAGAGTGATGTTGGAAAAGATGGTAGAAGAAACGCAGTATTTGGCTGTATACTTCTGTAAGTATGAAAATCTCTGCAATCTCGTAATGAGGTATCATATTTGTCATCACTAGGCACTAATAATATTAACCTTTTCTGTTTCATTAGACAAGCTAAACTGCCATATCTGCGACCATATTCTTGACGGGCTCGAGAGCATTGATGACGAATGCGATGTTTACGGTATTCACATGGTCAAGATTCAAGACCCACAACTTGCCAAGAGATATTCAATCAAAACTTTCCCGGCTATGGTATATTTCAGGTAAGAAATATTTTACCTTACGACTTGATTATCAAAATATATTTTTTTAGCAAAAAACCTTTGACTTTGAAAAAGTGAAATTTATGTATAAAATATTGTTTTTAGGAATGGCAACCCTCTTCTATTCGAAGGTGATTTACAAAACGAAGAATCTATACTAGAGTGGCTCATAGATGATGAAAACAGAGAACTGGCCGATGAAATTGAGTCTGTCAACGACAGAATGTTGGAGAGATTGCTGTACGAATCACATCTGTTGGTTGTCTTTTTCTGTAAGTGTATTTGTTTTTAAAGGAGCCCCGTTATTTATTATAATGGAGATAAAACAGGTATTTAAATACTCATTTTCGTTTTAGATGACGATGATGACTGTGCAGAATGTGAAGAAATCCTTGAATCTCTAGAACAAATCGACGGAGAAGTCGACCAATTTGGTATTGATTTCGTCAAGATTGCTAGCCACGAAGCAGCTGCTACTTACAACATTGTGAATATACCTTCACTGGTATACTTCCGTAAGCAAATACCGATGTTGTATGATGGAGATCTCCATCAAGTGGACAGGGTCTTGCAATGGTTGACATCTCAGGACGTCTTTGAAATCAAAAACGAAATTGAGGAGGTGAACCGTAAGATGTTGGACAAATTGTTGGAGGAAAATGAATTCTTGGCTGTTTACTTTTGTAAGTAGGATAAAAGTTGTAGAAGCTGAATAATTCATTTAATTTGTAAGAGTTATTAACATTATGTCGGTGTTTTTAGACGAAAAATCTACAGAAAGTCGCGCAGTCCTAGACAAATTGGAGAACATTGACAGCGAAACTGATAACTTGGACATAACGTTCGTAAAAATGGAAGACCCGCGGTACGCTCGCAAGTGGGGTGTTACCAAGCTACCGGCTATTGTGTACTTCAGGAAGAGATTCCCAAGTATATACAGAGGTAAGACCACGAAACGAGACAGTTTTCCAAAGAATCTCTCATATTTATGTGGGTATATAGATTTTATAAAATAAATACTGGGTTTAATTATGAACTTGGAAACCTCCAATTGATTTCAGGTAGTTTTTTAAATAGACTTCAATCCAAAATTTAGAAATCCTAAAGCTAACTGTTTTTTCACCTTTAATATGTACAGGAGACCTCATGTCCGAAGACGAAGTACTGGAGTGGCTCCGAAAGAACAGATTCCGACAACCAGAGCTGAACATCTTCATGTACGCGCTGATAGCGCTGTCGATAGCGTTCGTGATGTACACGGCCTTCCTCATGCAGTGCTTCAAGCCGGCCCCGCCTGCGCCCGCGCCGCACCCCAAGCAAGCGTGAGCCGAGCGAGATTCTAGTCTTCTTTATATAGATTGTGACTTATCGGCCTTACGGCTCGGATTACACCCGACTTTGACAATGATCAGTTAGTCCTTGACGATCCACCGATGCAAACTTTCTTCAAACATGGACTAAGGATTAACTTTACGTTTACGTTCTTGGGATCAAACTTTTATAGAGATTTTTAGTGAACGACGAAAACACTGGATTGAAACAGACGAGTTTTTATAACTGATCGGTTTGATGATCACCTTCATTTCTTGTTCAATGGCATTTTGAAGTACTATCGTTTCGTTAAGACTGTATTCTCGGTAGAAATCTGTATGGAAATATATTGTGAGATGTATCGTTTTCCAGTATCCAATCCGTGTTCAATACAATGATTTTTCACCGATAATGTCTTCTTGTTACTTAATGTCTATAGCCTTTTAGGTTTCGTTGAGCCTTTGTTAAGTTTGTGTTTGAGTTTTCTGAGCTCTCGAACAATGTTACTTATCAATAGAGATCATTTTTACTTTAATTAAAATTGGGACATGTGTCTTTAAATATCGTTGTTAAAAATATTCCGGTAGTAAAATCTTGCCGCGTGTTTGTAATAGCTGTCTCGTAAATTGTATGTTACAATGAGTTTTATAGTTGTTTTGTCGGTGATTTTGTTTTAGAGCTCACTTTTTTCGAGTGACTGTCCAATGGGCGGGAGCTGGACTGACGCCCGCATGGTACTACGATACTTCATTATGTTTATTTCTTTCATAATTTAATTTTATTGTTGTGCGAAAATAGTTTGATCGACGTTAGATACTTGTATTATTATTATAAAAACGTTGATGATTGTGTGGTTAACGTCTACATTGATATTTTCTATCAGTTCATGCTTTATCTTGTCCCTTTCTTCTCCCACATTGCTCATAATCAAAGACACTATGGCTTGTCATATTCTATGCTATGTATCATCTCCCAAATCCATTGCGTTACCATCAAAATATTTAATTTCAAGTACTGCATCATCATCAATGTGTTATTTCTAAGTAACGTAGTAACATGCCCGATATACTCTGTATCATTCCCGCTCGTATTGTATATTATTGTGTATAATTATAATGATACCTTCATCATGAAACGTAAGGGAGGCATGTTGGCTATGAACGCACAGATGTGGCGACAAACAGACATACAGATGGACGTTGATAAGGAAGATCAATAGAGGAAAGCAATAGGTGTAATGAAGTAGTAAGTATGTCTATGAAGTATAAGCTGAGAAGGTCAGTTACTAATGCTTAAAGATTGGTAAATACCTACTGGTCCAATTTGGGGCAATAACAATATCAACCTACTGGGGGATAACTGTTGAAAGATCTGTAGGAAGCGTTTATCTTTGCTTCATTTAAGCTACACGTCGTGTCATTTTTGTGCGTTTATAGCCGAATAATAAAAATATGCTCAAAAGAGTCATGCGCTAAGATATGCGCATTCGTTAATGTTAACGTTGTATATAAAATGTAAATATATAAAATAAATAAAAATAGTAAAATTATATTGTTTTTATTCATACATTTGTGAAACCTTTGAGTAGTCCTAGTGAATGAATGCAGTGTGTGTGTAAGCCTGGATCTGCCATAGCCAGTTCTTATATCGAAAAAATCGTATTTGGACAGATACGATAAACTACCGCCATCAGTTCGTCAAACTACATATATGGCAGCACAAGGAAAACGCCTTTTTTACAAAGTATAAAAAACTTTTATTCAACTACCCACTTATTTACAACAAACTTATAACTAATTAATGTAATAATATCAATAAGTCTACTATAAAAGTATTAGTATTTCTACTAAATTAACTGATGTGTACATGGTAAGTATATTGGAAATATTTGAAATTAAAATTAACACAAAAAATTCAACAAAAACCTCCATTATTGTAATGGGCAAGATATATTTTCATGTAAGCAGTTGGGTTTAGTTCTTTGAAAGGAGAAAGATCATTGATACATATCTTCGAAGATTTTTCTCACATTGATGACATACCAAGACTAAATTTTTTTAAATCAAAATATCTAGTAAGGTAAGGCACGATGTATTGGAATGCCTATGTGCATTCTACGACTTTTATTACGGCAGAAATTAAGAACTATCAAAGTAAAACAAGAAACAAAAAGAAATTAAGGAGACCAGAAAAAAAGGTAAACTTATTTTAAAGTAGGTAATTTACAAAACCGAAAACCCTAAAACGAAATGTTCGCAGAACCAGAAGGATAAAAATCCTTCTGGTTCTGCGTGGTATCATCCGAGAAATTCATTGGATAGCCTGCATCTATTCCAGAAGACTATCAACGACTGATTTAATGAATCTGTTGATATATCTAGTTAAAAGGCTGGTCTGGCCCAAAATGCATTTGAATCACGTATTTAGGGCATGGTCAAATTCGAGTAAATCGTAATTACCTATTTAGCATCACCGAAGTGAGAGCATAGCAACATACGTGTACCTATAGCTATTCTGTAAACACCTCATCGTGAAAACTTAGGTGTAGTAGGTAAGTTTGAAGTGAACTGTCATCCCACCTGACGCAACACTTCACGTTCTTACGTGAAGTGTGAAGTGAGCTGTCAATCCCTAGTTGTGCTTATCAGTAAAAATCTCATCATGAATAAGATTTCACGGTGAGAATTTTACAGATTAGCACAACTACTGTGCTGGGCAAATGCTGCATTCAGCATGATTAAGCTTAAAAGGTATCTCATCCGTGTTGTGTTAGGACATGACCGGGCCGTTTACTTTAGTTCACATTTCCGAACGACTTCATAAAAAATGTAAGTATAATATCTTATATTTTTGGGCCTAGTTTCGGGCTACATTTTGACACGGCACGGGCGTATGAAGTGGGCCGAGTACGAACGCACGGAGTAAACGTAACGAAAATTAGAACAATTTAAAATACTCGCTTCGCGCATAATATTAACTTAGTTTTATGACTTTATTCATGTCTAAGGCTGCGTTTCCACCAGAGATGAGCGAGGATGCGTAGCGAGGGATGTGTGTGAAACTAACCAATAACATCGCTTCACTGTCATAGCTTGAGCTCAGTTAGCGTTGTTATTGGTTAGTTTTACGGACATTCCTCGCTACGCATCCTCGCTCATCTCTGGTGGAAACGCAGCCTAAGGGTGATACTAATTGTGTCACAAAAGTTTTAACGAAAATGCAACCGGATACTTGGTTACAATTTCGATAAAAATCCGTTTGAATTTACGTTACGTTTACGCCACACGTTCGTGATATTCGTTCTATGTTAGACTAATCGGAACCGTAAAATAAAAGAATAGGTATGCCTACGTGATGACTAGCCGGGCTTCCTCGTGGTACTTCAAGTACTTGACCTTCTCAGTTTCAAAAAGAGTCTTCAGTCGCTGCGTGAACTCTGCGTGTACGGCGTCTATTTCTTCATTCGTCGGCTCCAAGTTTCTTTTTACTTCCATTGGGGCACCAACTGGAAATAAATAATAACAAGAATTAATTGAGGTTATTAATGATATTCTTCTTTTCTGATTTACAATAAATCAAATGTCTCAATAGTTGATATCGTTCGTTGGTAAATTATAGTCTCTATCGTATTATTTATGTCTTGGAACAAATACGTTTGATTAAAAGTTTTTAACTAGGTACCTACCCGACTTTTTGCAAGGTTAAAAAACTTCGGCGACCTACATACACACAAAGGATACAGATAAAATCGAAGAAAGGATTTTTCATAACTGCACTCCAATGCAGTTAACTACCGACGTACTTAATTAAAAAATATATAAGGTTCGAATAGCTGGTTATTAAAAAAAAAAATCAGCAGAAGACCCGTAACTAAAAAACGTTCAAAATGTAAGTAGTCGCAATCTCATTTCAGCGACAATCGATGTTAAAAATCTGTCAAGAATGTCGGTAAATCAGAAGTATTTTTTACAGATTGAGTGAGACAAGAAATCATCATGAGGGTCATCACTCAGCATAATGCTGCGGCCCTACGCGCTCCAGCGCTGGTTCTTACAAATACGGGTATCGCCCCGCCCCCTCAGGCATCTATCACCATAATTGAAGGGTAGTTGGGCACATAATAAAATATCATCTTCGTAATGATTGAACTCACCAACAGCAGTCACAGGCGCTCTCATAGGCAGAACCCCATAAGAGTACTGGAACATCCCCCTTCCCATGGGAAACATGGGGGAGATCCCGGTGTACTTGCGCACCTGCTCCTGAAACCGGCGCAGTAAGCTGTTCTCAGGGTTGTTCGGGGGACGGAACAGGTCCGTCTCGCCGAAGGAGAATACTGGCACTAAGGATGCCCTAGAAACAAACGAATTACGAAATGTAGAATTCCAGTAGTTTGATAAACACTCCTTTCACAGTTATTTAACCTCTGACAGCAGCACCCCAATAGCAAACTTATTGTAACGGGAATAAAGATAACTCACTAACGGCCAGTCTCTTCATCAAAAGTAACAGTCAACTGTTCTTCCGCGCTGTTGGATTTACAACCCTCGCCTCAGCACCGAGGATTGAAAATAGAACAGTGCAAAAGAACAGTTGACTGTTACTTTTAATGAAGAAACTGGCCGTAAGTATGATGTTGACAGTGATGCAAAATCAGAAGTAGATGAAGTCTGGTTTTGCTGACAAGCGCGCTGCGCGATTGCTGACCTAAGTTCGATTCTCAGAATCTGATAATCGAACTTTAACTGAGACTCACATCGGTTAAAGTTAGGTACATTCGCAGTGGTAATATTGCTGAGACGTCACTGCGCTCCGGATTATGTTATCTCACACGGGCAGTTGCGAAATAAGTGTATACTATAGTGCCTTGCCTATTCCCTACGATCACAAAGATCACAAAAGTGCTGGGATAAAAAAGGAAGCTACTAGACAAAGAGAAAGAAACTTACCCAGACTTCATAGCAACGCGAATAAATCCCTTCCTCCGACTCAGAATCACTTTATATTCCTTCGGATGAGCATCCAACGCTTCAGCGGCACCTCCAATGATCATACACGCACAGTTACCCTCATATTTCTTGTTGTCCAACAAATGTAGAAGACTTTGTTCTGAAGAGGCACAGATTCCGAGAGATAGAGCTAATTCTCTGAAGAATGGGATCAAGAAATGTCCTCCTAGAGTTATTAGGTGACAGGTCATTCCAGGAAACAGTTTGTGGAAGTCTGTAGCGTTGGTACAAAAACTTCCGAAGGCTCCTAGGGATATGACACCGTGTGGGAAGCACGCGAACATGTAGTTTTTCGAAGGGTCCAAGTCCACAGTCTTCACTAGTTTGATCGGGAAGTAGTCGCAGAGGTAACGCCACCATGTCCAGTTGCGCACCCATTCTGACCTGGAATTAGATGAGCTAGTGTAAGAAACTGATTGTTTTCTTCTGTTTGTTTTTTTGGTGCCCCTCCCATTACAGAAAGTAAGCCATAAACTTCATCACTTCCATGTTTAGAGAGATGATGGAAATATGTAGTGAAAAAAAACATGTCGGGTTTAAAATACTCATTTGTCTGTCGGCTAAACAATCGATTCGACTAAAATGTTAATGGATTGCATACGCTGAAATCTTTATCTATTAGAAACATAGGAATTATGATACTGTTTGATGTTCTGAAACGCTAATGGCACAAATGCCGAAGTCATAATTTTAACCGACTTCTTCAAAAAGGAGGAGGTTCTCAATTCGTTTGTATGTTTTTTTTAATTTTTTTTGTGTGTATGTTACGCGATTACTCCGCCAATTATGAATCGATTTTGATGATTCTTTTTTTGTTTGGTAGTGACCTACCAAACAAAAAAAGAGGTGCTTCAGAGGTGGTTCCTTATAAATTTTATTAACTTTGCTTGCGTAGTTTTTGAGTTAGCTTCAATAATTATGTATTTTTCCCACTTAGTGTATGTAGACGATATAATGTTTGACTCCTTCACTGTTATTTACATACCAGGTAGTGGTATTCGAATTTGTGTGGAGTAGGTACCACAACTAAAAAGTGAAAAATAAAAACTTTTTCCAAAAAAAAAACAACCGACTTCCAAAAAAACACTAAAAACATGAAAAATAACTTTAATTTCGGAAGTCGGTGTCTTTGCTTTTCAATTTTCGTGTTTCGCCACCGACTTCCGAAATTAAAGTTATTTTTAAAATAATCATTTTGTCACAAGTCTGCTACTGCAGGTACATTAACAGAGAACGAGGAAAAATGTTCCCCCTTAATACAGTGTAAACTAGTAGGGGGAACAGAGTGAATCAGTTCTGTGATAACAACCAAAATAAGCACCGATACATATACCTACCAAACAAAAATGTCTCTACTGCTTATTTGTAACTTAATTGAATTGTGCAAGGTTGATGTTGGTTTGGGTAAATGTGTTGTGTTGTGTTGTTTTTAGGGTTCCGTAGTCAACAACCTTATAGTTTCGCCATGTCCGTCTGTCTGTCTGTCCGCGGCTTAGCTCAGAGACTCTTAGTGCTAGAGAGCTGTAATTGGGTATGGGTATACAATATACATATAAATTACGCCGACAGTGGTAAATAAAAAAGAAAAAAAAAAATGTTTTTAGGGTAAGTACCTCCCCTACACGTAAAGTGGGGATGGTTTTTTTTCCCGTCATTCCCATGTTGTGGGATATTGTTGGAAAGGTCGTTTAAAAAAATGTGAGTTTGTCAGAATCATTTTCGGATTCAGGGATACGTTTGCGAAATAGTAAGCTTTAAAGTGCTAATTTTTGTTAGAGTCGTGTCCGCTGCCAGCTAAATGGTTGGATTTGGATATGTGAAAAAATTCACAGCAGTGTATAACGAAATTAAAAGGAAAACTATCACAGCTTAGTAGGCTCTACAAGTTACCGAGTAAAAATCGGCCAACTTAAATTTGCAGTTGCAAAAACATGTTCTCCCATATATTCTGTATGGGAAGCACATATTTTTCAACTACAATGTTAAGTTTGTTAGATAAATTCATCCCAACTACGGAACCCTTCATTGTGCGTGGTTCGACATGCACTCGGCCGGTTATTTATTTATTTATAATTTTGAATTGTTGATAGTCTAGGTCCCTACATCACCAGCCTCTTTGGAGATACCTACCGAGGGTAATTCCAAAAGATTGTTACAATCGCTAAAAATTGAATTATGATAATAATTTGTAAGAATTATAATACGTGAGATCGTAAGTACTTACGTTCGTCCACCACGGCTGCAAATCTCAATATCATTTATGAACCAGATTCCATAGAGTATTCCCATCCACCAAAACCTCGAGTAGACCAGCTGTATGAACAGGTATATTGAGACAGCTTCTCCGAAAAGTATGAGGTAGATCCATACGAAGGCGGCCAGGGTCTGCAGCCGACGAGACATAGGAATGTCCACGGGAGCCCATTGTATACCCAGCAAGGCTGATATTTGGCTGTAACAGACAATTTTTTTTTTAATAAAAGGTCTTTATTTTTTAAAGATTAAATAAAATATCTACCTACTTATGCAAGTGTTTTGTTGTAATTTTAGAACACTTTTTTATTTATGTAAGTACTTATTTTTTATTTATTTATATCAATGAACAAATAAATCTATTCTGAATTCTTAAAGCGGCACCGGTATTTGAGCGTTATGTGAAAGATGATATAGCTAGAAAGGGGGTGACTACTGAGATTACGACTATTAGAGCATTCCTTCTGCACATGTGGCCTCCCTGGTACCCCATTAACGGCATAATTATGTAAGAGTCTATTAACTGCTCCCAAGTCACCATGTTTATTATTTACATTCATCCCTGACAGACATAATCATAATATTATTTGACATTATATACCTACCTACAATTTAATTTCACCTCTTTATTAGTTGCTTTTGTGGACATGATAATTAATCAGATTTGTTACAGTTGCAATGGCAATCATGTCATTTGGTTTAAATAGGTTTTTATTTTATTTTTAGTATCTTATTTATCTTTTATTATATAGATTATTTTCTACCTTGTGAATGTGAGAACATTGTAGGCTTAGCCTAACCTACCTGAAACTTTTGAAAGGCGTACACTGTCCTCCCATACTATTAACACTGTAAATCGAAAATATTGTAAAAGCCAATTATTATTTTCTTTTAAAAGAGTAACCCTGAGGTTACGCTAGTCACCTAGCTTCTGACGTTTCATAAGTGCCCATGTAGGCTTATGTGAAATAAAATATTTTGATTTTGATTTTTGATTTTGAGAGAAGTATGGAAGAACGGGACATTGGAATAAGGGCAGGAGAATAATGAACAAATAAATATATTTTGTATTGCATTAGTTTGGGTAAGTTTAAATTTTATGAGCTTTTTTTGTACGCTCACAGATCCCGTTGAGAAATTATGCAGACTGTATTATTGCATTTATTTTAAACTCTGCCATGCAATTATTACCGTAGCAGCACTACGACTCTATTCGACACTATCGACACTGTTCGACTAGTGAAACATGACTGGTTTCCCTGCTATGATTTCGCGGCGGAGGTGTACTACCGGGGTTATTATCGTAGCGGAATCTTCTATAACTTCATGGGAAAGGCTTCCACTATCTACGAATCATTTGAATGTCTGATTACCTCACTTCAGGTGAAATTCGATTTTTTTTGCGCAATCTGGAATAATCAGATATCGGTTTCAACGTCACAGTAGACATAGTGTCTCCGTTACAATATTATTGTGCCTCCGTGGTGGTGGGAAGTACTGCTCTGGTTTTCTCATGAAAAATAACAGTACCTAGTGTTCCATGTTTTACTGAAAATTTTATGATTTTACATCGTTGCTAACGAAATAATGTATAATCTACATAATCAAGATGGTTTATATTCCATTCCTAGTGCATAATATTTTAAGTAAAGTCAGTGATAAAGGTTTTTACTATGGATATTAAATATAATGATATGAATAATCTATTGAATAGATTATTTTCTTATTGCTATGCAAGCCGAGGCAAGGCGATTGCTTTCTACAAGATAAGGTCCACGCATTTGCGCAAGTGACGATATTCATAAATAGCTATAGGTACTTAGCTTGGGTAAGTAGGTACGTACCTACCTACAGGTTTTATCAGTAGGATAGGAAACTGCTACAATATTTGAAGATAAATACCAACTTCATTGAATAAGTTATAATAACTGCGATTTAGGGATCATTTAAATTGCAATTAAAAGTGCTCCCGCTCCGCTTGTGGTTTGACCCTCACTGTACACATAGTAAGGTACAAGTACAATACAGGGTGTTAGGTTAGACAGTTACACACCGTTATCCTTGAAACTAGTAGTTTGGTGTCATCTATAATATACTTTTTCTATGGAACGAAACTTGAAATCGCGAAAAAAAAAACAGCTGTTCCTTATATTTTGTTGATTTAAATGAACACAAATGTATGGAATGAGAGCTGATTTTTTATTGCGATTTCAAAGTTGGTCCCATAGAAAAAGTATATTATAGATGACAACAAACCACTAGTTTCAAGGATAACAGTGTCTACCCTAACACCCTGTATATATTGGTTATCACGAAATTAGGAATGTTTCTACTAGAATGATGACTCAGAACTTTTAGGTAAGTACACGAAGATTATGAGATTTTAATTCCTTATGTATTTTAATATTGACCGACAAAGTCCAAATCAAACGGAAAGTGCAAAGGTGAATCTAATAAGAAAACAGAACGAATGACCTTTACTTTTAAGCCAGGCGCGGTCGCAGCCCAAGATTTGGGGGGGGGGGGGGGGGGGGGTCACCATTGGTGCCGCGGAATATTTTTAGAGAATTGATTATATATGCCCCGGGGTCACTGTGGCTCAAGTACCTACAGTTTTTAATTAGTAAAGCACGTAAATCATTCAGTCTCTCGACAACTTGAATGATTTTGGGGGGGTCATGACCCCCAGGACGCCCCCCTCGGACCGCGCCTGCTTTAAGCCTCGTGTATGACGCGACGAGACACCGGTAATTGGTGTAATACCGTTGAAGTTTTCTTTTGTTTTGTTAAAGTTGCGACACGCTGTCGCGTCGCGCCAGTCTGCACGAGGCTTTATCATTCAGATTTCTGACTAACTTACAAAGAAGCTCTGAAGTCTGTCCAAACATCCATTTTTATTACTCTTTACTTTGTTAGTCAATGAAATGCAATAACAATGATAGATAACACACAATAATTGACCTACGGAATCACACACACTGTATGACGAATGGCAAACAATCACGCTATTTAGAAATATTTGTGTCAGATGCGTCAGGATGAGGAAGCACAAAACTGGGGTGATACAAACCACTGTACTAAAGTACAACCCGTGCGCATTTAACATGTCACCTGGCTCGGAACTCAATACGCGCCCCGCCATCGCCGTGCGGGGAAGCGGGGTGAGTTACATGCGCGGGTTGTACCTATCACTGCAGCTTGGCCGTCGAGATGATGCGTTCCGACATCATTCTGTCAGTTGGACAATTTTTAGTAGTAGGTAAATCAATCTGCCTAGCCTTTTCCCAACTATGTTAGGGCCGAGTACCGGAATGGTAGCGGCCGGCAGCGAAGCGGCGAGCACTTTCAGTGTGAAATAATTTTAAACTTTATCTACATACTTAAAAGACCAGTATTGCGTGAAAAGGTCGCGAGACTGTGGTTCTGCCCATGGCTGCCAGCGGCGACGCGAGGCCGCTCGCGGCGCATTTCATTCCACCGCATTTCATAAGCCAAATTATGTTCATTTGTTTCTTCTAAACAGTTCTATTTGTAAGCGGCGACGCCGGGGCGCCGGGGGCCGCTGCCAGCCGCTTCCGGCTGCTTCCGGCCGCTGCCATTCCGGTGTGACTCGGCCCTAAGGGCAGGATTCCTGAAGCGTAGTTCGTAGGTACCAAATAATTTTTAAACAAAGAATTTACATTGTAGCATGGACGATTTTTTTTTCCCCTTTCAAGAAATTTGCTCAACTTTTAAGGGAAGAGGGCCCCAGGCTTAAAAGGAGGTACCTACCTGTGTTTCCAGAGAAACGGAACCTTGTAGTTTTTGCCGGTGAAAGTATTCTTACCCCGGAGGAAGAGAATCCAAGACGGAATTTCCTTTTAAAGATAAACGCGATTAGATACCCGATAGTCGAACCAATAAAACTACTTATCAGTCATGAACCTTGCACTATATTTATCCACGTGTAAGAAAGTACTAAGTAAAGGTATATAATGTAGGTAAGTACATACGGTCCCGATATGTTATCAGGTGTGATATCGCGGGCAAGTTACGAAATGTAGATAAACGGACGCTTATAATCTATGAAGAATGTTTCTAAATCTATGCAGGTTGATTGAATCGCATGTTGACTAACGGCCAGTTTCTTCATCAAAAGTAAACAAATTCAACCGTTTTTATGACTTTTTGACGTTACTTTGGCTGTTACTTTTGATGAAGAAACTGGCCATTACTCGCTTTGTCTAACGGTTATGAATGGGCCATAACTTCTGAATAAAAATAAAAATCTGTCGTGCTGTCGACAAGAAGAAGAATGTTCTAAATCAACAATCATCGAATCTATCCATCTTATTGAACTCCCCAATTTTGAAATAAACTGTGGGAATTAAAAGAGACTTATTTGATTTTTTTATTCTTACACACGAATGCGATTGTGCGATTAGTACTGGACAGTACTAATATACTATACAGATAAATCAGTTGTTATGGCAATCATGCCATATTTTTAGTATCTTAATTATCTTTTATATAATTAGATATTTTTCCATTTTATGAATGTGAGAACGATGCGATGTAGATAAAATTATAAAATGTAAAATTTCCTCATTTAAATTTTAAAATTATTTTTTTTCATTTCCTGTCACTATTTAAAAACTTGCCTACTAAAATTACGTCAATTTACGTCAGGCGCTGATTAATTTGACAGGACTAAACTAAAATTTATCTTCTGTCCTTTTCTTAATGAAATAGAAAGAAAAAGATGCACTGAACTAACTTTAGTTTATTTTGTGAAGAACAGAATCGGCTCCAATGACCATCCATTTCTAAACTTCTTCAGTAAAGCCTCCGTCGACTAATTGCATACAAACAAGATTACCTAGCACCTCACAAATATCCTAGATAGACTTTTCTATATCTGTTAATCTACAGGGTGTTAGGGTAGACACCGTTATCCTTGAAACTAGTGGTTTGGTGTCATCTATAATATACGTTTTCTATGGGACCAACTTTGAAATCGCAAAAAAATCAGCTGTTCCATACATTTTGTCGATTTAAGTGAACACAAATGTATGGAACAGCTGATTATTTTTTCGCGATTTCAAGTTTGGTCCCATAGAAAAAGTAAATTGTAGATGACACCAAACCACTAGTTTCAAGGATAACGGTGTCTACCCTAACACCTAGTATATCTGTGTAGCACCTAGACTGTCCCGCCAGTGTCGTTCAAATTAGACAAGATCAAATTGAGCATGATTAAAACTAATAGGAATAACGATCTGTCCGGCAAGTTTCTTCACACAATGTGCTATGTACCTATAATAATTATTTGTTACTTAGTAGAAGGCTTTACAGTATCTATTTAATTCAGTTCCTTCAGTCATGCTTGCCTAACTGTAAAACATATATGATTTACGATTCCAGTTACATAATTGATGCCTATCTACCTGTTTAAGGCATTAAGGCTCAATTGCTGCGGAACGGAATGGAAGCGAATTTTTTTGAACAAAGCATAATGAACTTTAAGCCAATGGTGTAACGTACAAACTAGGGGCCAAATAACAGCTCGCGCGGTTTCTTGAGAATTCTCACGCATTCTCGGTAATTCCCGCAGTTACAAGCTCATATCTTATTTGTACGTTACACGAGTGACATAAAGTTTATTTTGCTATGTACAATGTAACCTAGCAACGTAAACTCGCTTCCATTCCGTTCCTTGGCAATGTAAATCGAGCCCAATAAGTTATAATCTAATTTAGTGCAAAACACTCTTAATTTTCTAATAGTAGGTAAGGTACCTACTTAGCACAGTAAGCAGTTCAAGCTGAACTTTTATCAAGTAGTAAATAATTGGGCGGCAGAAAACGAATAGTTTTACAACTACCCTACCCAGATACAATTTTCTATTGTAGTGAATTGTCAAAAATACACTATAGAATTATTGAGAGAAACTATCAAAAGAGAGTAATTCTTACTTCCTTGACATGCTTTTATATTGTATGGTGTATGGGGGCCCTATACAGCTACCCATTCGATCGTTACAGTAAAATATACACACGTGTCTCAAGTTGTATGTTTTTAAACGACAGTGGGTTATTTCTAGGATTGAACTGGGAGAAAATCTTTACCCTGGTTTGAGATTATATGATACTTACACGTCCTAAATTAAATTAGTTTGTTGGACTTTTTACCCGACTGCCAAGGAAGGGTTTGTTTTTATGTTAATTTTTTTATTATAATAACAAAGATCAATTGAATAACTTAAAAGTTAAGTTTACAATGTTGTTATAAGCAATTTTGCAATCTCATGTATAATGAATTGATGATAGTTAATGATCTAAGTAGGTATCTATATACCTACATACAATCATGTTTATCTAACTGCTATAACTGGAGGAAAACCAATTTCCGCTGTTTACATACTTATCAATGACCATAAAGATTTAACCTTCACCGTTAGAATAATAAAAAAATATGTATATCTCTATGTACTTACAGAATAGTCAATATAGGAAAAATTTATAAATGTACGAGCTTACCTGAAGACTTTAGTCACTATATCCATGACATAAGCAATATGTTCCAGCATTTTTATTTACGTTCGTGTTATCACTGATACACTCATCGGCACGGGTGTTCGCCACTACATCTAATTTATGACTGAATTATAAGACGAGTAGAATCGAATTCTCAATGTCAACTTTGTTTTTGATCCGGCGTCGTTGAGTCGAGTTTCTTAGTTAATATCCCTCAAACTCTTATAAGTGTTTATATTTTTATTAAATAAGTAGGTAGGTATTTTGCGTATAACTGCAATGTGTGCGATACAGAGATAATATGCCAATGACCACATAATGTATTTTTATGAATCATACGTGTTTGGTTCAAAACAAATATTTATTTGCGAAACTTGTTTGTTTTGTGGGTAGGTTGGTAGATAAACATGTTTTTATACGACCGGGACAAACTGGATGCAGAAAGTGGACAAATGTAATTGGTGTGTGGAAAAACATTTAAAAGGCCAGTTGGACCACTTGGACACATCACAGGCTTTTCCAAAGTCTTTTCAGAAGCCACTTGCTGTGGACTGTGATCGACTGTGTCTATCTGGCTAGGAGTTGATTGCAAATATAAGAGCCGTTCAGGAGCGAAAGCCACTGGTTTTAACGAGCCAACAAATAAGTAGGTACCTACCTACTAAGAGTGCACAACGCTACAAGGATCTTTTGGCGCCTGAATGACATTGACAGAGGGGCGTTGTTGGTGAACATTTGTGAAATTGACACAGAAATTATATTGAGAAAACAAGATGGCGGTATTAGTTCCGATTTTGGCCACGCGCCAAAAGAACCTTTTAGCCTTGTTCCTATTACAACGTAAAGGGCGGATCTTGACTAATAAAAAACAAGTTAGCATAGATCTCCACTAAGACCCTTTAGCCTATCTACAGGGTGACTAGATCTGACCCGCCAGTTTTTTTTTAAGTATTTTTTTGAGCCTAGTATCTTATTTTCTAACCCTATTTTGAGGGAAGTATTTACTCACAAATGTATGACTACCAACAAATAATAAAAATTGTTATGAATGCTTGAATGTAAAATTATGGAAAAATCTCAATAAATAAAAATGGACATATCTCCGAAACTATAAAACTTTAGCTAGGGAAAGTAAGGTCTAATAATTAGCAAATGACTTGCTCTACATACGAATTTGCTATGGCGGGTCCAGATGACCCTGTCTCCCCACCACCCAGTATAGTGAAAAAGTGCACTGCGCTGCACCTGAATGAATTTCAAAGTGAGTGGTTACAGATGACGGGCTCAAAAAAGAAAGCCAAAAGGGAAGACGAGAAAATAGAAAATTCATTAGATAAAAAAATTATAAAGAACGTTTATTACGAATAATAATAGCAAGAATAGTTAACAAAAACAAAATAATTCTACCTGTCTATCTTTACAGGTAAATAATAGTATGTCCACAATTCAATCAGTTCTTTCTTATGAACATAATGTGCTAAAACCCAAATGCAACCAAGGTTACTGGGAAAATAATATAATAAGAAATCCCAGTACTGGAAACTATGGATACAAGAATCTCCTACTAACTTACGAAGTAAACGAATATTTTTCGAAAAAGAAAAACTCTGCAATGTCTTTGCTGTAAAAAAATATGAAATGCTTCTTACAAATCTTACATTAGGCTCTTTACCTTATAACACCGAACTTAACCATTTCTCGAACTGTAGGTGTAATTTTGATCGAAACCTCACGAAACTTAATTCACTGGCACCTTCCGCAAATAAATTCGGATGAGGGCAGGAGGATGATGACTTCGCAATAGTTTGATCGAGACCGCTGTACCGCGCCATCTGGCGACGTGCAGCGCAGCGTCACTGCCAAACAAATACCGACCCTGCAACACTTGAAATAAAGGTGAAAATTAATAAACTTCCATTATCTCGAGAGCGCGTCTAAGGGGAAAGAGGCACGCGTCTCAGGTTATTTATTCTCAACTTTATTTTTAGACACGCAACGTTGATATTTGTTTGGCAGTGACAATCGTGCCACCCTGCGCCTCGTTGTGTGCCCTGCGGAAAGCGCGGCGAGGCCGCGGGCAGTGTTGCCGAATGAGCTGCCTGCACTGCCCCCCGTCTCGCCGCGGTCATACTTATAATGCGGTACAGCGGTGTCGTTCAAACTATAGTACATAAGTAACTATATGTTATGGATAAATGTGTTAAATTATGCATCACTATCAATAATACTCTTAAAGTTTTTGATCCTCTGCTCCGTTTCTTTGATGGAGTCTTTCATGTCCTTGTGTATCTCACTGTATGCCTTTATAGACTGGTTCGTTTCAGTAAAGATGTTCTGCAGGATTTGTAAGTGAAGAATTCTGAAAAGAAAATATTTGGTTTAATAATAAAATTGCAGTCCGTTTTTGATTACTATACCCCACTTCCCTACTTCCATTCCATACAAATATTATTAATTCGAAAGTAACTCTATCTGTCTGTTTGTTACGTTTTCACGCCTAAACCACTGAACGGATTTCGACAAAATTTGGCCAGGAGATAGATGGCACTCTGAGGAAGGACATAGGCTACTTTTTCTCGACATACCACGCGGGTGAAGCCGCGGGCGGCAGCTAGTCCCACTATATTTTTACTAAAGTAGTTCTTTCGGTGGGCAATTATCGTGTGTGGTGGAGTTACCTATTGATTTCCCAAAAGTAAGATAATTTAGATTATAAAGCTATTTTGAGAACTAAAATTCTATAGCAAATATATGAGACTTTTTTCGAAGTAATAACTATGAATGGCGCCTTATAAAATGGATTGAGCAACAACTCACTCTAAAAAAACTAGTCAAGCAAATCAAACAAAAGATTGAGAGAAAATATAGCTCATTAAAACTCATTTGGAAACTTTTTTTATGGAAACAATTCCATTTAACCCTATTTAGAGAGCATAGGTCATGGTCCAACATAAACAAAATATTCATTTTGCCATGATCTTTTAATGAGTTGCAATTAAGAAGACAACAGACATTATCTGTTGTCTTAATGATCTTTAGGAAGCTTTATAGTTTTCATACAGTACATTTTTCGTAATTAATAGCTTGATGACCATTGATTCAATGACTTGCATAACTAGCAAGAAAACAGGTTAACAGGTTCAGGTTTGTTTTCCCAAATAAATAAATAAACTCATACAATACTTTTAATATTTTTCGAGGTCTTTAGACAGAGATCTGCAGATTAACATGGGGATTAAAATGGAGTTTTGGTGATGGATCAGGGCACAAGGCAAATATACAACGTGTAACATTAAATGCGCAAAACCTGAAAATAGTTTGATCAGAATCAATTGACCCACTTTTTAATATAGGTTGCATTTAAAAAATATCCTCATTATAAACGTTGCCATGTCTATTTATTAATAGGTCAAGTCAGCGCGGCGCAGCGGCCCGGTGACGACCCCTCCCTCGATAGAGCGTCGTCGCAGACGCAAGAAACGATCCAAATTGCCAGTAAAACTAAAACAGCATATAAAACCTTTACAACTTATTTTAAGATAGTTAATTGATTCAGGCGTGACTTTGCGGAAATCCATTATAAAATACAATAGACGTAGATATATTTAGTAACCAATTCGGCTTGACTATTCTTCAAGAGTCCTAAAAAACCCTGTAAGAAACTTACTTGTACTTTGTGTCCAGCGCTCGGTGTGGTAACACGTCGCGTTCTGGTTTGCAATTGGTCAATCGTTATCCTGAGGATGCCTCGTTGAGAGGTGAAACACGTGTCGATTTCTTACAGGGTTTTTTAGGACTCTTGAAGAATAGTCAAGCGGAATTGGTTACTAAATATATCTACGTCTATTGTATTTTTTTAACTTATTTTAATGATTTTTTTTCTCTCTGAAATAAGTCAATTGAATTTAAAATCAGTTGGGGTGTCTGAGGATTTGCGCATTTAACGTTACACATTGTATTCAAATATATAATGGTGATTGCAGTTTGTTGTTATGCCCGAACCAATGAGGCGATCCATAGTCACCTTTAATACCCATGGGAACATAGGTGGTCAATGAGCCAGAACCTATTTTTAAAATATGTGACTTATGTACTTACTTAGATTTAAAATCTAGGATCTTAGTTTTCAAAGTCAACAGTTCGCTAGAATCATGGCTGAACTTTGTCACATCCCGAAGCCTGTGGTTGAGCCACTCCATCATAAGCTCCACTTTCACACTCTCTTGTTCTTCAAGAGTGGTAAGTTTGTTATCAATACTGGTCTGAAATAAAGAAAAAAAAAATTGAAAAAGTATTTAGTTGACACTCGCCAGGTATAAAAAACAAAAAAAAAGAATAATTTGAAACCTGGAGTTCCTTCTTCTCATCATTTTGGGGTTTCTTACTGCTGGTTGACTGTTTTAGGTGCTCTAGCTCTGAAATGAATGCTGGCAACTTGGTTTGTATTTTATGAAGTACTGCCTGGTTAAATTCTGTTTGCTCATCAAATGTTAGCTCAGCTGCAGATTGGTGCATGAAACCTGACATAAAGTAAAGTGTTTTGAATACAAATAATCAATGTAGGTATTATGATTTTTGCTATTGCTGACTCACTAAAATTTTCATTACAGTATGAGCTATTGTTCACCGATTGTTTTGTAATAATACAGGTATAAATAAAACAGTGTAATCAATCTTTGTTATGCAAATATTTTAGCTTGCCATCATGTTATGTTCATGATCATCTGCTAAGGCAAAACTGTCCACCATCTCTTTCATACAATCAGGGTTTTGGATAGCTCATAGCATCCTAGTATCATAGGTTTTATTACTAGTGTGGTGCAAACTAGACAAATAAAAAATCGTTTTGTGGCACTTACAGTACATGAGTTGGTTCAAAGATTGTAAATTCTTACCTAGGACCGTAGCAGTGCTCTCATCCCCTGTACTCAGCCTGTGCAGGCTCGAATAATACGAGAGGTCGCAGTCAGCGATAATCCTGTTCACTTTGCCCTTCAGTTTATCAGACAATTTATTGTTGTCACCACAAACTTCCCTGATAATCTGAAGTAACATGTTCTCTTGAGTCATCTTTATGTCCATGCATACGTTGTCCGTGCTCGTAACTGAATCCATTGTAGATATTTTTAATATTACAATAACTTAAATTCAGCTGTTTGTTTTGTCTGAAGTGACAAACAAATAATATTGATTCTTTCTGATTCTGTTAAAAACAAATCTGTAACCACGACAACCGTTGTTGATTTGATTTGAAATTTATTTGAAAGATGACAGACGTCAGACAAAGCGAGGCCAAACAAAGTTGTTTTTACTGAAAATAATAATTATTTTCCCAAAAAACAAGAATATATCCATGGTAAAGTATCAAAAAATAAAATTACATTCTTTTTAAAACATTTTTTGCAAAAGTCTACAACAGCTCAATAATTTCTGAACGGATTTTATTCTTCTAAATAAAATAGCCCTGACTTCATGTCAAATGACATGTTTGTCTCTTTCTATCACGAGTATTTGCGCGCAACACTAGCGCCTAGATATAGTGTTGTTTGAGTTACCATTTTTATTAGTGTTATGTATTACGAGAAAACATAGAAACACTTCTCTTGTTCACTGTTGTTGAGTGTTGTTTCTGTTCTTAAAAATTCGTATTGTATTTATCTTGGAAACTTTACTAATGACTAAATTCATAAAATGTGAGTGAGTTTATCCATTTAGGCCGATAAAGTCACAAATTATTGAAAATGTCGTCAGCTACGGCGGAATCGTACAAGAAATCCTCCGAGTCAGATACTGGTTCCAACAATGCTCACAACAATCAATCAGAATCTCAAAAGCCGGGGGACAATGCAGAACGAAATAAATCGAATAAAACCTCTAACGAATCTCAAGGAAATTGCTACTGGTCAGTAAACCTTCCTTGTTTTAGTTTTTTTTTTCAAATTCCGAAAGAATTCCATCAATAACCTTTCTTTCATTTTTAGCGGGAAAGATCGAAATCTGAACATAGCGGAGTTGCTGTGTGCTTCTTGCAATCGATGGTTTCACGAATCATGCATTGGTTACCAACTAGGGAAGTTGGTACCATTCATGACAAACTATTTGTTTATATGCAAGAATTGCTCTCCAACTGGACTTGAAACATTCAAAAAGAACCAGGCTCGTGAGTATCTGGCTGATATGACGTATTTATCGTTTAATTTATGTAAAAATAATCCGTTTTTCTAAGTCTAATTGACTTTAGTCACTAACGCAAGGGTCATTTAATGAAACTGTGATTTGACCTACACTATGAACTGCATATGATAGTGAAGTACAGTATTAATACCTCTCTCTATAGGTAATTATTAGTTATTTAAGTAGGTACTTAATTAATGTAAGTTCTAATAATAATTCATACAGTTAAGTAGCAATATCCTGATTTTTAATGCTTGTCTATAACTGCAACTTAAAATAAAAAAAAATCCATAATCACCAGCAAACAGATTGGTCGATGTTTACGATTTCCATTTCACCAGGTATAAAATATCTTCTCCACAGCATTCCCTCAGATGTGTCTCACGGCTATAGCGAACTTGAAGCAGGAGACTGTAAAAGAAGGCAGCAACAGACTTCTATTCAGCAAGGATCGGGAGATCATACCGTACATAGACCAGTACTGGGAAGCCATGACTACTATGCCAAGAAGGTAAGATATTATCCAAACAGTTTTCTGGGTTATCCCAGTTGGTCAAAATTGCCCCCTAAAGCTTTATGCACTTATTTCTGGGTATCTGGGATGGGACTGAGAGGTCAGATACAGATACGGGATCTGGGAAGGGGCTGCCCTTCCAGGACTCCAGGGTGAGAATATATTTGGAACAAAGTACTTTATTGCACATAATCTACTCTGCAAACTTGGCTAATGAGAGCTAGACCGATAAAAGTGATAATATTTTGACCACCATGCCGCTATAGTATCTGTGGTTGTGTTACTGTTACTAAAATTGAATGCACTGAATAAATAATATTTTTTATTTATTAATAATAAAATGTTTATTTTTATTTGACTATTTATATTAAAAAAAAAACAATTTCCAAAAAAACACTACAAAGTGAGTAAGTCAGTGGCAAAAACCCAAAATACAAAGGCAAGGAAAAAAAAAATTATTGACTTATAAGTTAATTATTAATACTTACTACTTTTTTTTTTTTCATATAGTTACTCTCAAACTTTGTTAATTTATTTAATTGTACCTGTTATTTACAACTAAAGGAACTTCGTACCAAGCGGGTGTCCCACGACGTCTTCTTCGTAAAAAACTTGTCCTGATAAATTTTGTACCAGTTGCCAGCATTACTCTAAGAGTCTAAGCTATAAACGCTTTTTATAAAAATGTATACAAAGAAAAGTTC
Source organism: Lithophane ornitopus (assembly GCA_948473465.1). NCBI lineage: Eukaryota > Metazoa > Arthropoda > Insecta > Lepidoptera > Noctuidae > Lithophane > Lithophane ornitopus. Next base: position 14,887,618 of record OX419621.1, on the reverse strand, counting down.
TGTTACTCTATATTATGTTAGAATAGATATTAGTTACACACTTGTCTCATAAAATGTGTGATATTCTGTGATATTCCAATCTGTAGAAGTAGTCTTGTAACACAAACAAAGCCACTCTGCAGTGGTTCAAGTTGGACTATACAATGAAAAAAGTGAAAAAAGTTTGAACTAATTCGATATAATGATGCTGGCTGCTCCCAATTTCAGACGAAAAATAAAAAGGAAACAAATAAAGTTGTCAATTTTAGCAAATTTGCAAAAAGGATTACTGGTATAAAATATAATAAAATTATGCTGTGCTAATTTATTTTGCTTTCAAATACCCCCTGGTCTTCCCATATTTATGTTCTAGACTCCAAAGATTTAAATCTTTGCTAGACTAATTGAAACCGAAAATAAATCTTTTCAGTTGGAACCCTCAAGCAGAAAGTCTAAAACTAAATAACCCAATCAGTATTTTCTAAAACAACATATATTTTTCAGAGTAACCCAATCCTGGTACGCGACAGTACAGAGGGCCCTCATAAAGGACATCCAAGTACTATTTACCTACGAAGAAGACGCTAACCAAGGACCAATGTTTGGGCTGTACAACATGGAGTTGACGGCTATCAAGCCCAACTATGAAGCTATGATCAAGCAGGGGCAGCTCAAGGTTACTGATATGGGCATAGCTACAAGTAAGTTTTATCAATGCTAATATTTTAACCAAAATATGCGCTATGCTCATGGAGCCAATATGACATAATAGTACCTATGCAGAAATAAGTATTAGGTCACACTAATTTACAAAATAATATTTTTTACAAATTCGTGCTGGTATAATATATATTCACGAATTTTTGTTTAATTTTTTTCGTTGACGTGGTTAATCATTTATCCATAAAATAAAATCAAAGTACCTTTGCAGTTTAACTAGAGAAAGCATTATAAGGTAAACAAAGAGCCTTTTTTATGCCAAAGAAAAGAATAAAAGGTGAACATTTTAGCATTAATCTGAATGGTAGAAGAATCAAGAATACGTATCAAGGCTATTGTTTATTAAATAAAAATGTTATTAATCCTATTTCCGATATTATTCCCAGACAGCAATAACAATACCAGCAGCACAATAATCATTATGCAGAGCGGTTGTCAGGGCCGATTATTTTAATAAAATAAGTTCAAAGAGGAAGCACGCTCATATAAAGTGGATATAATGAAGATTCAACTGTACAATCACAGCCCAATGACAATTCTGTTAAGACGACACACGACCCCCTTAGAAAAGAATATATTTATTTGCTTTAAAACATGGTACATTGAGGTCTTATTAATAGAATTATGATCTTGCATGTTTCGCCATGTACTGGCATACAAATATTTAAACAGATTAAATGTAAAAATTTAGCCAATCAAGTATTCAAGACATAAGTAATAAATTAATGGTTGTTATTGTAATAAATCACCAATAAGGAAAGGAATTAATCTATTGTAACATATGCAGTCGCAGGAAAGAATATTATGACAAGCGCGACCTACTAATCTGACCTCAATAAAATAACGTCAAGTTGGAAATTGTTGAGTGGCATAAACACCATAATTGACCGACTGACATGTCGCTTTGGAAACGATCCAAAACACTGAAAAACGTACACACGTAACGCGCGGTGCATACATAGAATTGTTAGTAGAGTCAACCACAAAGACATGTTATTGAATAATGACATTGTTCTTTATGCATCGGTGTATGTAAACAGAACTTCGCGACGCACACAGCGGCCGCATTAAAACACTATATTCTACGTTAGTGTGGCCGTATATTCGCCGATAAGTACACATAAGACCGTCGCGTTAGCCGCGCGATTTCTCCTCTATTGATTTTAGATTTAAATAGTTCACTTCATAATCACCTTGAACTTTATGGCTGGTGAGTTACGTCCGATTAATTTTTTTCTTCCTTCTCAAATTCACTGTTACACCGTACAATGTTATGTGCATACATAATTAGTTTACACGGCTATCTGTTATCAGAATCGTAATTTACCTTGAACAAATGTTTACTTATATGTAGGTATGTATTGGCGTCGCGTTTTTATCTCGTTAAAGTAACGTATGTATAAGGCTAAAACTATTTTTATTCCCTATATGATGTTGGTGGGTTGTTTATGTTCGGCGTTCCACATTGTTGTGTTGTTTGTCACGTAAGACCCCGATGTAATCGTGCGTAGGTCCGTCTCGATACGTGTTATTTATCTTATCAAGACTTGCACTAAATATATTTGTCAGTTTGTCCAGTTATCGGCGCTGACGACATGGATAGTAAGTTAAGATTTCAATTGATTTTAGTTATGTATTTTAATGGCTCTTTGGTATGGTGTTAACATCCTCTTGCATAAATAATTGTTTCCTGCAGTTATACGATTTGTACCTATGTCTGGCGTATAATAGGTGCCTCTTTATAGGTACGTTTATTCAATTACGTTTGTTCGTCTTCTGCAATAAAACTGCAGTCGTTTTAGCTGTTGTATCCTAATTCTACCTAAGTGAGTTTGTTTGTTACGCTTTCACGCTAAAACGGCTGAACGGATTTGGATGAAATTTGGCACAGGGGTAGACCATGACCTGGATTAGGACATAGGATACTTTTTATCCCGATATTCCCACGGGATCGAGACTTATGCGAGTGAAACCGCGAGGCGTAGCTAGTAGAATAGCTTGTTGTAAAAGAGTTTATGAACACCATAAAGATTTTTTTCTGTTATCAAACCCAGTTTAATAAGGAAATTAAAGTAGTGGCCAACCCACACAACCTTTATCTTTAGTGTTTCTCTCGAAATATTTGGTGTCCATTGTGGAAAATGTATGTCGAAATATCGCTGTTTTAACGAGCAATGTGTCGTATGTGTGTCAATTCTGATAACCGTGTTGCTAGAATTCAATGACATCGTAAGTTTTTAACGACTGCAATGAAATTACAGTACTTATTCTTCGAAAAAGACATATCTGAAAAAGCTCATCAGCTCATTAGTGACAAAAATGGTCAACTGTCAAAATTATCGAAAAACATCCACAAAATAATATATCTGAAACAACATTTCAGATATATTATTTTGTGGATGTTTTTTAAAATATAAATAATATCAAAAACACAAAACTTCGAACATTCCATCCTTCCGCTATTTCTATTGTCCCTTAATTCGAAAAAGGTCGTAAGCAGCCCTATTTACACTTGACAGAGCACACTTCCTTTACGCGATACCATAACATTAACCTGCCATGTTTCTCGTAATTTAGCAGTTTCCCATAGTTTTGTTGGCCTGGCTCATAAAGGGCTCATAAATAGGCCTGCTTGTGTAGGCACTGCCAAGAAATTAAAAACTCTTTCTTCATAAGCTCTTTAATATGACGCCATCTTGTTGGGTTGCTACCAGCACCTTAATTGCGTAACACACTGTTTCATTTTGACAGTTCAACAAAATTCATTGCTTTGTTTACGATTTTGAGCAGACACATTTTTCGAACATAAGAAACAATGGGTTAGCGGTATCCTTTAAAATGATTCAGATTATGATTAATCGTGTGTTATGCAATTAGGGTGCCGTTTAACCAGAAATGACATGGGGATTGCATAGCAGACAGCAGGCTGTGAAAATAAATGTCGATTCGAACTGAACAAATATTCTTATAGCCTATAGATAGTTGTACCTACCTAGTCTCGGGTGTTAGTGCATGTGAGTCTGTCTGTAACCAAACAAACGGTACCTACAGGAGAAATTCCTAAAAAAGTTATAAAGTAAAATGGCCGTAAGTGGTACATCGAGTTCAAAATAAGTTCTACTTTTGTGTCTCCTCATCACCAGTAACAGAGACAACACTTAACAGTGGTAAATGTTAATAAGTAATCAATAATTTTCCGGATCAAGTTGCGTCATTATAATGGTACAGTCGAACAAGCTATTTGGTATAAGTACAGGCAAAATACTTATATTTATTTTCCGCTACACTGACAAAAATCGTTTTGTATGGTTAGCCATACAAAACGAATTTTGTCACGAGAGAGATTCACGAAAAATTCTACATTTAAAAAAAAACCCGACACTAAAAAGTAAAAAAAAATATGTAGGTATTGGCCCTTTAACCTTTGGTATGCGGCGAACTTAGACACAATGGATTTTTAATTGTGTGTGTAATTACGGCATACTTAAGTTTAATATAAAAGTTGTAGGTAATATTTTGACTCAAGGGTCGTCGCGTCGGGGGACGGCTTATGAAAATGCTCACATCCATTCATCAACTTGAAAAGAGATGATAATCTTCAAACGGTTGAACCGATTTGCTTGAATCATTATGCTAAGAACACTCTGGATCAAGTCACCTTTCAAACAAAACAAAAAAAAAACAAAATCAGTTCAGCCGTTTGGCAGCTACGATGGAACAGACAGACACACAGATACACACGTTAAACTTAAAACACCCCTCTTTTTCCGTCAGGGGTTAAAAAGGATTATTGACTACTGAAAACACTCACAAAATTGTTTAAAGTAGTTATCAGCAAGTTATCTGCCTGTATACCAAATAGCTTGTTCGACTGTACTACATAATGTTTTTTGTCCTGACAGTCCCAGAACGAGGGTAATTTTAACTATAAGTTATCTATCACGATTACAAGAATAGGAATTGTATCACCTTAATACACAAGCCATTTAATCTGGTTAGGTACGCGGGCTGTATCTAATTGCAACGGTATTCATTATGTGCGGTGCTAATTTTCCTCCAACGCCCACGTAATTTGCGCTGATGAAAATTTATTTGTTTATTTATGGTCCCACGTGGTCGTTTGTGTATCAGACTGCGTATTTGATTAGCACCATTCTAAAAATATAACAAATTAACATGTCGTTGGGGAATTAAGAAGTGTCTGCTTTGTTTTAGTATGTTTGCGATATCCACTTTTGGTCATCATTTTCAGGTTGAGTCCTATTTAGCTGTGAGTCGTATTTAAAACAGCGATAGTAAAATTCAAAAGTATTTTATCACGAAGTTAAAAGCAATGAAAGGCATTTCTTCTAAAAGGGAAACAACTTCCACTTACAAAAAACTAGAACCTTGCGAGCAATTTTATTCTAAACTGCGTTCGCGATTTAGTTTCCAAACATGTAAACAAATATGTTTTTGGAAAAAAACTTTAATACCCACATATAAAGTTCAAGTTTCTGCTAAAATTTGTAACAGTTTTATGACTTTTCAAAGTCCTTCTGAAATCAAATTAATGTAGAGTAGCATATAGTTGATATTCGTTTAAGTGGAAAGAACATCAACAAAAATTGATGATCAAAGTAAAATCTATATTTTACTTTGATCTATTCAATGAAAACCAACTCATTTCACTTTCAGTACCTTTAGCGGGCAACGTAAAGGGCAGACAGGGGAAGCGGCGGCCGGCAGTCGGTGGGGCCGCGGACACTGGGGCCCCTGTCGGCAAGAAGGGCCGCACTGCCGACCTCGGCGCCTTGAAACTACCCTCACATGGGTACCCCACGGAACATCCCTTCAATAAGGACGGGTACCGGTACATACTGGCCGAGCCCGACCCGCATGCGCCTTTCCGACAGGTGAGGACAAAAAACGGAAAATAGACATAGTAAAGCCACTTACCTTTTAAGTTGTTCATGCACTAAAGGACATCTTTCAGTTTCGTTCACCGTGAACATAATTTCTACGAAATTTTCTTAAAAACAGGACTCACGACAGATTGGACATAACGAGAATTTACAAAAACCTTAAGCGCGCAGCCAGTATTTTTTTAATTTTCAGGTCACTTTAAACTCATTTCTCTTCCTTCCTTTATATTCCAACTCCGCGAAGTTGACTGCGGAACATATTCCTTGTACCACTGCTATAAAATCTTACATTTCATCTAGGAGTTCGATGAAAGCAACGAATGGAGTGGGAAGCCGATTCCCGGCTGGTTATATCGGTCCTTGTGTCCCGGCATAGTGTTACTGGCACTGCACGACAGAGCGCCGCAACTCAAGATATCTGAAGATAGGCTGGCGGTCACCGGGGATAAGGGATACTGCATGGTGCGGGCGACGCATGGTAAGAATAATATTAGTCCTTCCTTTAATAAAACGGGTCCTTTAATAAAATAAGACACTTAAAGAAGCCGAAAGTCACTTGTTAGTCCCGTCATTGTGATCATTGTTTTGTACTGGACCATACCTTCTGGTTACGGAGATATTGAAGGTCAAAGTTCCAACTTTTTCAGAAGTTTTTTAAAGATAGTAAGTTTTAAATGTTATAACTTAATTTTAAATACCCTCACGAACCCTGAAACGTTGTATGTACCCATAAATACGATGTTACGTTACGCACTATCGTAAACAGCGATTTTTCACACCAAAAATAAGTCGTTTCTCAGCAATTATTATTTTTGCGCAATGTTACGTAGGATGTACAGAATGAGTAGTTGACTATGTGATGGGTCTTTTAACACCCTGTATTAAATAAGGTACCAGAATATAGGCGTTATAGTTTGTATCACATACGAACGAAGCAACTTAATATAAAGCTTGTAAAAAACGACGTGACTTTAGTGATTTCCGATTATTCTGCTAAAGTATTCCTGTTAACAACATACTCGCTTGTGTTAGCTTTAGTCAGTAATTATGACAAATTCAATATTATAGTATGTTATAATTAGCATGTCTATGAATGAGCTAGTTGTCTTGTGTGTCCTAGTAATATGTAGGTATAGATACTATTATTTTATTCAAACAATGAGCTGTCCATGTGACTTGTCATGAATATAAAATTGTTTTAGTAAGAGAATAACATGTTCTAACGGAATATATCATATTTTTTGTTTGGCCGGCTACTTCATTAATTAGCCCAAAATGAATGATCTCCTTTTATTTGACAATAACATTGGCTTTATGAGCATTATACCTAAAGAGGAAAATAACCTAAAAACATGATGTAATTTTCCTTGATTTAACATAATGCAGACGAATTTCATCTCATTTATTGAACAGGAAATTATTTGGTTTAGTTCTCGTAATAGTAACAGGATATAATTTAGACCCATACTTCTAGATTGAGACGACCTTGGCCGTTCAATTTGAATAGGATTCAGGCGCCCGTTGTCCGAATGTGAAGGCTACCTAACATGGTCAGTTTTACCATCAGTTCCGTCTGGCAAAAATCTGTATGGTCTGTTTTAAAAGTATCGGTTGAAAATGTAAACAAATGGATTAAAAAACGTACACGAGAATGTCAATTTGTAATGCTACTTAACTTACAAATTGAATGCTGTGATTTGATTATTTTTAAATCACTTTTTAAGATGTTGTTAATTTGACAATTGAGGTTAATTTTGTAACCTCAATTTTCGTTGGATTTTTTTCAATTACAATTTTATACATAACTAGCAGATGCCCGCGGTTTTGCGCGCGTGGATGTCGGTTATTATCAGTGTCGGAATAGGTAGAGCTAATCTACCTAAATTTGAAAAAGAACAGAGACTAAGTGGAGACGCCTTACAACAAAATATTTTTTCGGGACTAATGTCCCGGGTTTCGGAACATTACTTAAGTAAAACCAAAATTAATAAACTGAAATAACTATCGAATTCATTTCCCGTTTCTGTTTAAAAAAAAAGAGTAAGCACGATTTTTATTGTTTAAAAAAAATTAAGGTAACCTCCTAATCTTCGTTTGAACGATGTAAGTAAGCGCGGAAGCTAATGTTATTTACAGTTTTAATAATTAATTAAAATTCAGAAATTTACCAAGCAGTTTGATTACCAGAGCGAATGCCACTGGTGCCGATTCTCTTGTACTTGTAACACCGAACTAAACTAACTAAACTATTAAACTATTTTGACACAACTAAAATTGAATTTGACAATCGCGACTCCACTCGGTACCGCGTCGACGTGTTTTATAGGGAATTTTTTAATTTTTGTATGAAAAAATAAATAGAAAATTACCTACATGTTAAGTATGAGGGGTTTATGGGTTTCATAAAGGGGGTCCAAATTTTCATTATTTTTGCGATAGGACATACTATTTTCGAGATATAAGCAAAAGAAAATATAAAAAGATACAGTAGGTACTATTATACCCCAGGACCGCGCCTGCTAAAACCTTCCTCGAGAACCACTCCATCCATTGGTGAAAATTGCGTGAAAATCGGTGCAGTAGTTTCTGAGTTTATCGCGAACAGACAGGCACGGCGAAGGACTTTGTTTTATAATATATAAGGATGTTATTTAAACAATAATTGTTGGAAAAATAGTGAGATATAAAGTTGAAACCTTCTAAATACAAATGAATTTGTTACTTATTCCCTTTAGTAAGTGATTGGATAACCTGAACAGGGTTGGTTTACACTTTCTTCAGATACTTTTGGAACAGACATTTGATACCGTTTTGAGGCGTCTATACTCAACTATTTGGTAGAATCTGATTGTTTCTTGTCTGTACTCGCATCTAGTTAGACCGATTCGGCGAAGATTCATCTGTTCCAAAAGTGGGGCTGAAGAATAGAATAAAAAGCATGTCTTGTTTAGGCGTGTCCCGCGGCAGCTGGTACTGGGAGGTGTGCGTGGAGGAGCTGCCCGAGGGCGCGGCGGCGCGCCTGGGCTGGGGCCGGCGCTACGCCAACCTGCAGGCGCCGCTCGGGTACGACAAGTTCGGCTACTGCTGGAGGAGCCGCAAGGGCACCAGGTAAATACACGTTATAGTATATCTTCACGAAAAACCTCACTAAACCAAAGGTCGCCGCCATTCCGAGACTTCCCTCATCCGCATGCGCGTGGTTCGCGTATGGCAGGTAAGCCACGAAGTATGGAGCACCGGGCTAGCGCGTTACAAGTGGATATCATTAAATCATCGAACAAGAACAGTAACATCCCTGCAACTTGATAAATACAACAGCCAGTATACAGGGTGTAAGGGACAGCCCTCCTTAAATTAACAGGGGGCATTCAGTTCCTTATTTTGAATCCTATTCCACCGAATTTTTTCTCCGGAAAATGTCTTTTTTTCTGTATTTTTTTTAAATTTCTATTTTAAATTATATTCTCTGTAGGCAGCAGTCCATTTATGTAAATAGAAAGCTAAAATAAAAAAAACCAGCAATGGATGTTGAAATACTATAGCGAACGTCGCGTGAAATTCAAAATTTACATTGATACATAACGCGGCGCGAGCGCACCCCACGGGGAGTGCGGCTATGTGGGTTGTGCCACGGTAACGATACATTGCGTGTGAGCTAATAAACCAAATCAGGTTTATTGGATTCCTATAACGTTCCTGAAATAATTTCATGTACCGGCCGTCTTAGTATGATATACTGAATTCATACCATCAGTTTGAGGAGGGCTGTCCCTTACACACGATAGATACGAGCCGAACGTCGTAACACCTGAACGACGAAAACCGATTACTACGACGAAATAAATAGGCTTTTATAAGCCAAATTGTAAACATGCCTGGCATTTGCCATGGCAGCAAAATTAGATGAATTGCTTACCATCACTTCAAGATTTTGGAGTATTTCAACTGTTGCATTCCCACTATGAAAAAACATAGTATCCCTGTTTTTTTATTACTTGAGTACATTGGATCCTGCAACAGTCAGTTCAGTTTTAACAATTGCAAGAGTCGGAGAATTCCATGATAATATAATATATGAAAATATATTTATTTACATAAAACAACATGTACAACAAACATGTTGTTTTATGTCAATAAATATATTTTATCACTCCAATTCCATCTCTCTCTAAAATCTACATACAAAATGTTCCAGATTCCACGAATCAAAAGGCAAGCACTACAGTACGGGTTACGGAGAGGGCGACACGCTAGGATTCCTGGTCGTATTGCCAGAGAGTGTCACCACCAAGTATACTCCTAATACTTACAAAGACAGGGTAAGTGTAGCCAGGTTTTTAAAGACCAGTCGAGAAGAAGATGAAAATCAAAAATCGGATTTGCCAATATTGCTTGTGCACTGCATGTTTTAGTTCAGCATGTCATTGTGCAAGGCAAATATTTGGAAAGGCAGCCTAGCTGGTGGGAGCACGGACTGCGAAGAAATAAGTTGATTGATACATTTTGGAAAAACAATAAATAAAAATTCATTTAATATTTCTCATACAGACAGAAAAATTAAAAATCTGTAGTCACACGTAATCTGTTCAATTTATGCCACACGTGTGACTCCGGATTTTTAATTTGTCTGTCTGTGATGTCTTGTTTATATCTTTTTAGTTGAATTTTTGTTGTAGGTAGCTGAGTTTTAGTTTTATAACTTATATTTTTATGGGTGACATTTGAAAGTAATATCAATTTTGCGTGTATAGATGATAATTTCACCAGACGTTACTACATAATATCAATGATATCTTTCTCTACATACAGCCGCTAGTAAAATTCAAGAGTCACCTCTACTATGAAGACAAGGACAACATACAAGAATCTCTAAACAATCTCAAGCCGTTACCGGGCAGTAAGATATACTACTTCAAGAACGGCGAGTGTCAGGGCGAGGCCTTCGTCGACATTTACGAAGGGTGCTATTACCCTACCGTGTCACTGCATAAGAATGTCACTGTCAGTGTGAACTTTGGACCTAACTTCAAGTATGCGCCGTCAATGAACGAGTACAAGTATAGGCCGGTGAGTGTACTTTAAATATCTAGGTATTTCTGCCTTTGCTTGTCTTCTAGAGAAGACAGCATATCAACTTTCGTATTCTAGCAAAATGGCCTAGAAAACAGAACCACACGCACTGCAGGCGAGATTGGGAACACTGTTAAAACCCTGCGTCGGGCACTGTTGTTTGATCTGTATAAGGCTAAGAACTCACGGAGCGGTTTTAACAAAACTGGCGAATAGTGGGTGAACTTTACAACTCCGCTTCTGGGAGGAGGAGTGAAGGCGTGGGTGTTAGGGATTGTAATGTTGTTTGATAAGCACCTTATACTTCTCCAGATGTCCGAGAAAGCAGAAGAAGCCATTTGTGAGCAGACCATGGCAGATCTACTCTACTTGACTGAAAATGAGGGCAAGCTACGATTGGACAACTTTAACCTCTGATACAACTAACACCGTTACGCGGTGTGAAACGAGTGAATGGATCGAGTGCAGTGATCAAAGTGAACTATTTGAAACACACTGTACAACAGTGCAAGATACTATAGAAAGGACAAAAAAAACAATTAGAAAAATAACAGAGTATTTTATGGGTGTCTTCGCATTTGGAGTTAATTGATGTCATGTAGATGCTGCGCAAACATAATATTGTAAAGAAACTAAGAATGCGTTAGCGCACCGTAATATTATACAATCGATTAACGCCTAAACTAGATGCGACGGGCCCTAGATCAAAACCTTGTCAGCTTTTTGACAATAATATTAAATTAAGCCTACAGTGTAATTGTATATTCCTTCGAAGATAAAATATCGAATCTAGGTACGAAATTATTGAACAAAAATGATGATCAATCAAAACTTCTATGAATCAATTCATAAATATGATATTTAATCTGATTATATTTGTAAAATAGTAAACTATGGAGATCCACACACTAAGCGCGATCTGTGTAGTTTGATTTCCTGAATATGTACTGTATAAATGTATTTCATATTGTGTGGTAAAGAACATAATTAAAACGACACTCACTCTTCGACGCCGCATCGCTCTTTGCGTGTAGGACTCCTAAATCGTGTAAAAAGTCATTCTAATAATCTATGAAAGTGCATGCTGTACAGTTTCAAATATCCTTATTGTTGATTGAAATTGTGTGTAGTATTGAAATAAATATTGAATGTTTATCTATTTGTATTGTATTGAATACATTAATTTGTATTATAGAGTATTCCAAGCATAATCTTGTTTGACACATTGATCTGCTGAAAATGAAAGTCCAACTAGAATGTAAGAGATGGTGTAAGAATAAAGCTTTTATTATCATCAAAAATGTATTTTTATTATGAATCTCAATACTCGATACATTACACTAACCTAACCTGGTGCCAGAGTTGGTCGCCGCCGCCCATGGGCCTCGTGAGTTGGCTTCACATGCCGCTGAGAAATATAATATTCTCTCAGGCATGCCGGTTTCCTGACAATGTTTTCCTTCTTTTCAAGCAAGACATATTTATACAATACGCACATGAATCCGAAAAGTCGTTTTAAATGGACTCGCCGCACACGGGCTACGCGCGACAGCCACAAACGCCGAATGAAAACTACAGGAAATAGGCTAGTGGCAGCGTTTTGTGGTTGTGGCCCGTGTGTGGAGACCCTTAGGCTGCCATCAGACGGACTGCATTTCAACTGCAAATTTGCAGTTTGAAACAAATTAACATATTGGCGCATGAAACGGCGCGGCGGGGGGGTGCGCAAGGCCGCGCCCGCGGTGCCGCGAGCGACCTCGCGTCGCCGCTGGCAGAACCACCGCCTTGCAACCTTTTCAAGTTATACTGGTCTGTTAAGTATGTACATAAAGTTTAAAATTATTTTACACTGAAAGTGCTCGCCGCGTCGCTGCCGGCCGCTGCCATTCCCGTGTGACTCGGCCCTTAACGCATTCAAACAGCAAGATTGCAGTCCGTCTGATGGCAGCCTTATTCTTTTGTGAGAGCCAAATTCACATGATGCATGCATGGGTTAGTCTGTTTATCCACCCCAACAAATGGACCTTAAGGTGGATGCGCTAGGGTAGCCCGCACAATTCAAATTTTCTTAAGTTTTTTGCAATTTGCAGGTCATTGGTGCCGATTCTCTTGTCACAAAATTCTGTAAACTAAACTAAAAATCACTAAAATTTAGTTTAGTCCTGTCAAACGATCAAACTCATTCTGAAATTTAAATGACACAACTTAACTATAATTTAGTTTGACAGCACTAAGATGGCACTGAGATTAGTTTAGTGAAAATGCTATTCTGAATTTGACGATTTAACCTAAAATTTTGTTCTATATCTAAAATCCTCTAACTAAGTCTGACTATATTTAATCGCGATTAAAAATGTGTGGAATAAAATTAGATGTCATGAACTAAAATTCAAACCAACACCTCGACTTCAGTTACAAAAAACAGTACCGTATTTTTTTATTTTCTTTTGCTTATATCTCGAAAACGGTGTGTCCTATCGCAAAAATAATGAAAATTTCGACACCCTTTAGGAAACCCTTAAACCCCTAATTCTCAACATGTTGGTAATTTTTTTTTTTTTTTTTTCGTTATTTTCCATACAAAAACTGAAAAAATCCATTAAAAACACGTCGAGGCTGCCGTGCATGCGCGCCTCTGGCTCTAAAAAAAAACACGGTGTAGGGAAAACAAGTACCAAGTGGAGGCGCGCGGTTGTCAAATTCGATTTTAGTTGTGTCAAAATAAGTTTTCAATTTAGAGAATTTATTTGGCAGAATAGCTCCAAGATTCCCATAGTCAAAAGTAAGGAATTTTAGAGATAGTTAAGTTAGTTTAGTTCGGTGTACAAGAGAATCGGCACCAGTATCAGGTTGTATGTTGAACTAAATATTATTGGCGGCCGTAACAAATATGGATTTACAGAATTATAAACATTAGAATCAGCAATACAACTCTCTAAGTTCATGTAAGTGCATTGACTGACGATTTCATGAAATTTTCGATTTTTCGATTTCGCGGGCCACCCTAGCGCATCAACCTTAAGGTGGATAATCAGAAATGTATGTCCAAGAATCCACCCTAAGCCTGTATAAATTCCATTTTGGGGTGGATGAATGGAATAAAGAAAGAAAGAAAGAATAACATTTATTTGGACACAGTTCGTGAAACACAATATACAAAAAATTAAAAGAGAAAATAATGTTTAAACAATAATGTGTGCCTCACGGCTGCGCCAAAAAGGTTCATTTCAGCATTAATGCCAGACAAATGCTGTCTGTACCTACGCACAGTTTCAACATACTTAATACTTATATAAAGACTTTTAAATAAATAAATAGATAAGTAAAAAACAAACACAATTACAGAACCAAAAAACAACTAATAAATTAAAAATAAATTGGCACAATGTTAAATAAAATATGAAGGTAAGCGTCATTTATTACGATGATTTTCGTTTGCTGATCAGTATTGTCAGTTGATAAATCGATAAAACTACTCCTTTCTGTTTCAGTTGTGCTATTTCGGAATATGACCTTGTGTAGTGTGTACACTTAAACAACAGAAGTATCATATTTGGCCAAGAGGTTTTGAAAAAATAAAAAAGAGCAACTAAAAAGTGAACATTGAAAAAGGAGGGGTGTATGACGCGATTTCAATGCCGGCTGTGCGTCACAGTCACAAGTAGGCCAGGCACAATGGGTAAGTGCAAAAACAACGCGTTAAGATTTGGTGGTGAAAGAAAAATAAATAAAGTTATGTATCTTTTTCTACAGGTCTCGCGACTGCGACGCGACAGCACGTAGGCGCCGCAGATGGCACAGCAGCGCCAACGAGTCGTGGACATTTGCGGCAGGAAAGGCATATTGCGACACACAGGAATTATTATGTTTTAAGCTAAGTATAACCTGCATGCACAGTGCATGGATTGAGTCTCTGCCTAGAACTAGTTTCTTTGTATGAAAGTCAGAATTCAAATTAAAATAAGAACATATTTTATTGATAAATAAATATATTTAACTAATAATTAAACGCTAACATTCAAGGCTACTTTCCAAATCCACCTTTACAGGAAGGGCTGCTTTCTATAATTTTATCACTGGTTTTCCACTGTTGGGGAGATTTAGCTACAATGGACAATGCATGGACACCATTTTGAAGTTCATCCTTTAGAATGTCATTTATTAAACGATGCCTCTGAAAATAAAATCACAAACTAGAGTTTATTATTTGTAGCAGGTTGGCTCAAATATAACTGGGTATACAATTTCTTATTTCATGACAGCCTTTAGACTTACAGTTGAATATCACAATCATTGACATAATAACATTTGTGTTGGGTCTTGGGTAGATACTCAAACTCAAACTCAAAGCATTTATTTCAAATAAACCAATTACAGGTACTTTTGAATTGTCAAGGGGTCGGTCAGTCAGAAAGATGAAGCTAGTTGCCCATTCCAAAGTGTAGTAGGTTCCTATGGAGAAGAACAGGCAAGAAACTCCACGGACACTCTTTTAAATCAGAATATTGTTACAATATATTGGTTACATCATTTATGTTCAAATTATACATGTGAGTAGGTACAATGTAGAGAAACGTGCACGTTAAAAGAGTCCGTAATTAAACAATAAAAATGAAACAAAACAATACAAAAATTAAAATTAATTAAAAAAAGCCGTGGCAGCTAAGAGATGACCAGTCCCTACTGACGGCGCCCGTTCACTAACATGACGCATGGATCAGCACCATTCAGCTCAACCATTTTGAAGGGAACTTAATGATCCAACACACACACCACCATCAGCGAGACATTAAAGTGAGCATGACATACTCTCAGCCGCCAGGGTACATTCAAGTCAATGAAAGAGGTACCTAGTAAATGGTAGCTTTAAAGTACTTAGGTAATATAAGCTATGCTCTACAGTTGAAATAAAAAAAAGGTTTAAAAAATTCAGTGTTTCCAAGTCACTGAGTAGTTCTCAGGTTTTCAAGGTTTTGGTTTACATTTCAAATTATTTTATTTAAAATATCCTTTAGCTTACAGATAGACCACTTACCTTGATTAATGGCAATCCATGAAATTTATCAGATACAACCACTACTTTGAAGTGCGTCTCAGCTCCTTTCGGCACATTATGCATGTAGGATTCATTGATGACTTCTAAATGTTTAGCACCTAAAGATGATAGCAATTTGCTTCTTATTGTACTCTCTACCACACCTGCTATTGAAGTCATACTTCTGTGGATGCTAAAGACACCTAAAAACAATTTCTATCATAAAAAATTTATTTGCCAACAAAACTAGAACTTTCTTTATTTTCATATTTTGTATTAAATCTTCCTACTTACCCGGCCTCAAAATGACACTCATAGATTTAATTATGTTTCTACGTGCACGTAATTTTATCACGTTGAATTTTATTATCGTATTTTTTTTATGAAAACTTCTATAAGCGTCGATTTGACATTGACGTTGACATTACAAATTGACAGTGTCGGCAGTTTTGACAGTCTCGTGAACGTTCCAAAACTGTAAACTTTTTTTTGTGTTGAAATGCTATTGGATGGGGTCCTAGGGTCCTATGAGAATATGGTAAGTATTAGGTTTTTAAATTCCCCATACAAAACATCAATTTCATAGGTATGGCCTATGAAATTGGTGTTTTGTATGGGGAATTTTAAAGAAGTTGCATTTTTCATACTAACATTTTCTTAATTTATATAACAACCTTAAACACTAATGTTTTAAAACTTTTATGGACTAATGGTTAAAAGCTAAGATTAGCGACAAAAATAAGTTTTGACTAAGTTAAAAAAAAATAGTGGTCATTTCTGCTAACAAAATTTTTTGTTTAGAAAACTACACACACCGGCAAAATTAGAGGAACGCAAAAAATGGCGCCTTTTTTAAAAAGTTGTGGGTATTTCGACAAGTTGTTCTGTTATTTGAATGATTACCCATTTTTCATATACATTATGGGTTTTTTTTTACATTTTTCAACCTTCTAACAGAAATTTTACGCTCTTAAGTGTTTGTTTACACTATAACCCTTTTATTCATAAACGTTTCTTAAAGTTATAGAGACGTATAAATATCGAAAATGTATGGTTAAACAGTTGCTAATTCATAACTTAACTTTAAGCAGCGTTTATGAATAAGGCCGTAAGTTTCTAAGTGTTATGGTAAGAAAGTTGGTTTATGCAGCCAATGGTGGCCCTAGCTCATTACGTTTGTTTTGTTTGGAGAGTTAACATTATGTTGCATACAGAATGAGTGATTTGCCTGCAACTGAAGTCGCCAGGGCTGTAACAATGATTGAGGAAGGTCACACCTACCGTTCAGTCAGTCGAACGTCGGGTATATCAGTATACGTGATACACCGTAATGTGCAACGGTACAGATAGACAGGATCTTACGTGCGCAGGCGAGGGCAGGGCAGAAATCGTGCAACCAGTGCCGTAGACGACAAAGGGTGCAAAATTTAAGAAATCGTCGTCAAACGGCTATTCAGACCCGAAATATCTTATAAGAAGTGCGTAACGTACAAGTTCGTGAACAAACAGTGAGGAGAAGGTTAAATGAAGTTGGTTTAAAGTAATACGTGTCTGCAAAAGCTCCAAAACTTGAGGTGAGTCATCGAGTATCGAGATTAGAGTTCGCTCAAATTGGTCCGATGAGTGAAGTCGAGTTTTGTTCTCCGACGAAAGCCGTTTTTGTGTAAATTTCATCGGCGGAAGGGAGAGGAGAGAAATTTACACAAAAACGGCTCCACTCTAGTGACTGTACCGTTGCACATTACGGTGTATCAAGTATCATTGCGTTTGTTGCTCATTACTTTTGTTTTGTTTGGAGAGTTAACATTTTAACTCTCCAAACAAAATAAACATAATGAGCTAGGGCCACCATTGACTGCATAAACCAACTTTCTTATCAAAAACACTTAGAAAATTATAGTGTAAACAAACACATAAGAGGGTACAATTTCTGTTAGAAGGTAGAAAAATGTAAAAAAAGCCCATAATGTATATGAAAAATGGGTAATCATTCAAATAACGGAACAACGTGTCGAAATACCCACAAGTTTTAAAAAAAAGGCACCTTTTATTGCGTTCCTCTAATTTTGCCGGTGTGTGTATAAGTAATAAGGTTTTTTTACTATTGGTAGTTGTCTATGATGGTCATTATTCGATATGTTATGGACCAAGTGATTATTAGGACATTATGAAAAATGCCCAATATGAGAGGGCAATGTGATAACAACTATTGAAATAATCAAATTGACCGGGCATTTTTTATAATGCTAGTCATCTATGGGGCAGTATAATTAAAACCAGATTTTAATATTATTTTAATTTCAAACGTAGAATCAATCATCATTTCAGCCGAAAGACGTCCACTGCTGGACATAGGCCTGGTATACTACCTTTTTGCCAAAAATTGTTTGGCAGATTATCACTTGCCAACCAACGTTTCGCGATGTTTCACTTTGACAACTAACGATTAGCAAATTTTTGTATGACAACGTTTCATTTGGTAGAATTATTGTAATGCTGATTATTATAATAACACAAAACGTTTGGGATATTTATCATTTGTCAAACATTTCAATCTTAGGTTACGATATGTTAGGTTAGGTTAGAGTATGACTAACAACGCACGAGCCGAGTGAGCGAAGCGAGCTTGCCGCGGCAGCGAACGGCGATGTGCCAGAAGCGAATCGCTTTTGTAAAAGGAAACAGTTAAGTTAGGTTACATCACATTAACATTACATTACATTACATAAAGTAAAAAAACACTCACTCACTGAGCACTCTTCAATACACTCACTCATTTTAATTGAACTCTACTTGAAAGTTGGCATTCTGCCACTTAAGTTTGGCAATACTTGGGGCTATGTCGGACATGTCGGTTACCTTGCTTCTACTACGGATCTCTTCATTTCAGAATCAATATTTAAAATCAAATAAAATATTTCCATTCATAGACACTCTGCTGACCTATGATGACTTTACCATAATTAAATGTTCAACTGTTGTTAAAACTGACTAGACGGACTGGAGCGGGCGCGGCTCCGAAATGCGAGCCCCCACCCCGCGCGATACCCGCACCCCGTGCAAAATACCTGTGTATTATCAGATTGCCCAAAGACCACAGGGCAATATTTATAATGACGAGGCAATGTGATAAATAAGGAAGTTCAAATTATAATTTATTATTTTGCCCTAAGTAGCTTGTCATTATTCATAATGCGCGGGCATTATGAAAAATGCCCGTATTTATCACTTGGTCCATAACAGATATACTATCAAGCAATTGATGAATATTTTAAATCATAGAAGTGACGAGATTTTCTAGGTATGTGTGAGAAAAAAACGCCAATTTCATAGGTGGATATCCAAGACCCAATAATATAAATCTGTTGTCAGTTCAAGGAAATGAATTCTTGGTGTCCACAATTTCGGCCCGGCAGAATCTTTGAAGGCCACCGATACTTCAGAGAATCTACCTCAACTAATTTGACCTATAATAGAAACTTTAGAATGCATGGAGTATGTACAGTATTGTACAGTTAATGAATAATTTTATGATAATATTAAAATTTGTTTATGCATACTAGTGAGGTAGGTAAGTCTCGAGGATGCCGCGAGTAAGTGTAAAAGTTAAAGAACTTACCTAAGTGAAGTCGTTACATCCAGATTTACAAAACCGCTCAACTCTGGCCCTGCTCTTGCAAGCAATCCTGTTATTAGAATTACTTATTTTAGTTAAATAGCTCTCTAAAATGAATGACAAGTAAGTGGGGTGACGGGCCGGGCGCGGCCGTCGCTCTATCCCCGATCTATGGAACTTCTTATAATTTAAAGTACCTACTTATCTCTTACAATTGTGTCGATACCTAATTTAGGAGTGTACCTACTATATAACTTGATGCATTATGTAAATCTCTTCGGATGCGAAGCGCATCATGAAATTACCATTCAAATTCCAATCAAGTAATTTTGTTAAACCTTATTAGGTATCCGCGGGGCGGATATTGTGTGTGCTTGATGATAATGCAAGCAAACATTATTAGTTGCTAAGCCATGCGAGACAAAAGTAGGTAGGCCGAGGTACTTAATAATACTTAAGCAAAATCAACAAAAGCCTTGAACTATCGAAAATGTAAACACGGAAGCAATTTCCACAGTCGTAAAACTTGAATGTTATTTGTTTATCAACATAATAATGGCGTCCGAATTCAAACAAAACTAAACAAGTAAACAGATAAAGCGGTGAAAGGACAATATCATATAAAAGTTTATGTGTATTTGGAACAAAACTACAGGCAGCTACAGATCATCCCACACCATCGAAATAATAACTTGCTCTAGATATTTTATTTGATTTGATGGATTGATTTTTCATTGGGTATTGGAAGTGAGTTTGTTTTCGCACTCCCCATTCCTATTCGTGTGATACATCGTACGATCAAATAATATCCGATTTTCTTTTTCACTTTACACCCCATTTTTGTTGGGTCACAGATTTTGTTATGAATGTTAAGCTTTTGTTTGAAATATTGATTATTGATTTCCAATTGTTATGTATTACTGTTCTGGCAGACAATGGCGTGATTTCTTTGTTTGATTCACTGGACCGAGAGATTTGTGGTAGGTACTTTTTGTTTAGTTTTGCTGCTTGGTATTCAAAATAATGTTTAATCTGTCTCTAGTTATAGGAGTCATAATACGATATATCGGAA
This sequence comes from Lithophane ornitopus, assembly GCA_948473465.1. Classification (NCBI taxonomy): domain Eukaryota; kingdom Metazoa; phylum Arthropoda; class Insecta; order Lepidoptera; family Noctuidae; genus Lithophane; species Lithophane ornitopus. Next base: position 14,867,222 of record OX419621.1, on the reverse strand, counting down.
TACATAATAATAGCCAGGAGGACTGGGCAGTAACCTTTTGCGCACTATTAAGCATTCAGAAGAAAGCATCGTAGCGGAACGGCGCGGTGTAGCCTAGCGGTGCGGTGTAGCGTAGGTGCGTTCTCGTAGCATAGGATAGTGGCGTAGTAATGCTCTACGTAACATAGTGGCGTAGCGGTGTTACGCGCAGCGATGTTCCGCGTAGCGGTGTTCCACATAGCGTTGTTCCGCGTAGCGACGTAGCATCAGATTGGCGGCGTAATCCGGAATGTAAAATCGAGTTATCGATTGAAACAGATTAATTACAGACTATTTACTGAACTTTTTTTTAGCTCACTTTGTTTTCTTCGACTTTTTTGGTGGTTTTGTACTTATAAGAAACTGCATTTTGCTTTATTTTAGGAGATGAACCCGAACTAGTGCGAATATAAGTAAAAAAAAAGTTTATTTTCCCCTTCAAGTAAAAAATATAGTTTACAATAGAATAGGCCTTAAAGTAAGTAAAGTTGCATGTTAGAGATGCAGCCAATACCTAAGCTACGTATGATAACTTAATATCTTGTGTTTAAGTTAAAGTAGTACATTAGTGTAAAGTAGATCCGGAAACCTCACCTCCTCTAAAACGAACACTGCAGTTGCATAAAGATCAACACATCAAACAAAGAACCTCCTTTTCGATGTCGATTAAAACCAGCACCTAGATAAGCAGCGAGCGGTGAAATGAAAATTCACCGAAATAAAAATCTTTAAAACGCAATTCGTTTCTTACTACAATTATAACACTGGTTAATATTGCTCACGAAGGCCATAGTTCGTGCTATTGCGCTTTTAACGCTAAAGCTTATCGACTTGAGATCTCAACGGTACTGCAGCAAAAGTAATGTTTATAGGTTGGCAACACTGGCTCGAAATGTTACAATATCAAACTATTATTACGAAGCTGTTGTTTTAGACCCGAATTGTTTGTGCGATTACGTGAAACGTAATGTTAGTTACTTTCCCTAATTTTTAGCTCTTATTTGTATTTCTGTTAGTCGAATTTTTGTTTTTCGCTGTTATGCCTAATTTTTTGGGTTCTGGACCCAAAGGGTAAAACGGGACCCTATTACTAAAGACTCCGCTGTCCGGTCGTCTGTCTGTCTATCCGTCTGTCACTAGGCTCAATCACATGAACCGTGATAGTTAGATGTATTTCTATTGCCGCTATAACAGCAAATACTAAAAAACAGAATGAAATAAATATTTAAGGGGGGCTCCCATACAACAAACGCGTTTTTTTGCCGTTTTTATAGATAATGGTACGGAACCCTTCGTGCGCGAGTCCGACCCACACTTGGCTGGTTTTTTTTAATGTGGAGTTACTAACTCTTCTACCGAACCCTTCTAAATAAAACAGACGTGTTGTTGTTTTAAGCCTCGCTGATATTTATTCAGTTTTAACTGAGACTAGTAACAGAATATTGGTCGGTTTTCATAGCTCCACGTAAAGTTTTCTTTTATTTTTAAAAGGACAAATTATTGATTCTAGCAGTGAACTGTATCTACCAACAATTTCCAACTATGTTTAGTTCAACGTTCGACGCTTCCCGTATAACAAACTACGAATAAATCTCTCATCCCTAAAGTGAGTTACTAAGTGCGTCTGTTCACACACCACACCATGTAGGTAAGTTCCACATTCGCAGATTAGCAGAACGAACCCCTTTATCCCTCACAATAACTCCCCTTCCACATCGGAATCCCTCAACTTTTTGCTTCCCGTTTTTCTTGAGGTTCCCCTTTCCGGCACTTACTCTCCGAATACCATTGACGCTATTAGCACTTCCCCTTTAATAAAAAACGCTAATGATGGGAAAATGCCTGCAGCTGAATAGAATGGTCTTAAGCAAAGCGTTTAGTTAACTTAAGTGTTGAGAGGTCGTGGTTAGCATCTTTAGTTTATGCACCTTGGGAGTTTGGTTTGATAAAATGTTTTTTTTTACGCTTAGACTTATTTAAATCGAGATTCTTTAGTATTTGAAAGTAGGTACAGAAAGCGTTGATCTGAAGGAAAGAGTTCTTTCCTAAAACTTACCAATAAGTTACCTAATTATATGTTATGAACTACCTATGTATTCTAAAATTTCCAGTTTCTTCCACTTGTAAGAATGAAATTTATTTGCCATTTCTCACATTTCCTTTTATTCTCGTTTTCTTTTTTTTTTTTCTATTCTTTGCAAACAATAATAATAATTAACTTTTTTTTATGATTTAAAAAAAGATATAATATTTAAATATATAAGAAACGAAATAAATAAACGAATTGAACCTTACTTCTATTTTGCAACATCCAAATACCAAAAATACATGTCATAAAGTTTATTTTAAACTGTGGGTAATATAATCTATAATCCAATCAGAATTTTATATCGCCCACTGACGTACCGCGGGCAATGTATGGGCATCGAATATGTATGTATTCTAGCACCATGGCATGTCAGGTAACTGGCTATTAATATTAACTGTATTGTGCCGTAGATACAATGTTTATGTCGGAGTTACATTTGCGCATTGTTCGTATTGGGACGTTTCTGAGTTTATTTTAAAAAGTACCTCATGCTTGTTTATATCCCATCAATGCACATTATGTCAATCTCACTCAATTAAAAAAACGTATTTGTGGGTACCTACATACTAATAATTATATACTTATTACATTTGTAAAGTTTTTACAATCTACGTTCCTATTGCATGTGAATGTATTATTTTATTTTTGCGCACCTAAACTGAATTCCTTATTAAATTAATATATTAAATCAATGCAGTCTAGCACGCCCCTGCAAACAGATTGCAATTCTTACGAAACGAATGCTCTGACGAGTAGAGATAAACATTATTTTTTCAAATTCACTTTATGTATACCTGCCTAGGTACAAGTTGTGGTCCATGGTGTTAAATTTTTTTTTTTTGTTTTAGGGTTCTACATGAATTCTTTGATTTACATTTCCACAAAAAACACTATCAACTTCCTCTCACAAACAAGCTAACTAGCACTTTCGACGTCATTTCACGCTGAGCTGCAGGTTACAAAGTACAGAAACTACTATCAAACAAACTCGGGTAACAGAGTCATGTTGAACGTCGAACGGTCGCGACGTTTGACGCCGATCTACTCTTCCGCACCCGCCCGTCTTACAGGGTTGCCAAGCAGAATAATAATATTAATGAGTTCGAATTAACTTCACTGAGTTCCGGAAGTTTATTCGAATGTTCTTGTTCCAGATCACGTATGGTAATCAGGTTTTAAATAGCTCTATTACAGGAAGTTTTGTTGAATACGTTCTGTTTGTTTCCTTCGTTGTTATTCCGGGTTTGAGAAATAAAGAAACTTTAGTAAAACATTTCACTCATTGAAACTGATGCATAACGTTCAGTAGGTATCTTATTTCCTGCCTACTCCATTTATGACTTACATTTGTTCGGATCTACGACATTATTAAGTTACTTAATTATATTGAAATCTTTAAATCCAATGCAAACAGGTAAACTGAAAACCATATTCTACTTTTATCTAAGAATAATAGGGGTTTATTTATAAACGGTGCTTAAAGATGATGATTGAAAAACGTTAATAAAGATAATGATTAGCGACTGTTTAACCATAATTTTTGACGTTTAAATGTCTCATAACTTTACAAATAACTAGCTTCCTCACGGCTTCGCCCGCATGGTATGTCGATAAAAGCTCAGGCTCTAAACTATCTGTGTACCAAATTTCATTTAAATCGGTTCAGTAGTTTTGGCGTGAAAGCGTGACAGACAGACAGACAGAGTTTCTTTCGCATTTATAATATTAGTAACGATTAAGTTTATAAATAAGTTATTAATATTGCATTCTTAAGCGCTGCAACACCAACCACTATTCCATATTCCTAGTGTAGCGACGTCGCAGCCTAGAATGACACCCGGATATTGGAAGCACAACACACACTCTTTGCTCGCCAGTCGGTTGACACGCTTTCACAGTGACGGGTGATACCATCTTCTTGTCTTAGGCGAGGAGTGGACTTGTTTTTATGCAATACGCTGTATTTAATGACGTTCTGGATATCTTTATACGCCACTTCATTCATAACTGACTTCAACATTTTTTACTTACCACGTAACCTCCTACTCCTCAGCAGGTTACGTGGTAAGTAAAAAAAAATGTTTTTCTTTGTCTTTTACCACTGTGTAAGTATGCTTTCTTTTGCTATGAATCTTGATGACTGACTGAATCTTTTCCCTAATGAGCCATACTCGTGTTTAAACGAGAGAAAACTAAGGTTCCTGTGGAGTGAGTTTTTTCGGGACCGTATGATTTCGTTTCTCGATAATTTTGCAGTTATGTTTACTTATACCCATTTGAAATAAGATTAGACATTAAAACAAACCCTTTTACAGTCCGTTCAACCGATTTTGACTTCTATACCGTAGGCATAAGGATAGCATTAAAAGCAAAAAAAGTTACACAATACCAACTATCTACTGCGGCTGCCATTTGTCATGCCACCAACGCAATAGAATTCAAAATCGGTTGAACGGAATGTAAAAAAGGCTTATCTATACGTCTAATCTTATTTCAAATGGAGTATAGTTAAGACAGTTTCTAATAAGGCGGTTTATTTCTGTGTTGGTAGTTACATACCTGCTGAATTTTACACGCACTATAGTTTGGGATTTTTAGGGCTGGAAGTGCATTGAAGGCTTAAGCAGGTCCTCAAGAAAAACAAGAGTAAATACCTAAAAAATAAAACTTTCCAGCCAATTCCTTGCTTATTCGAAATTGCAAATTTTGAAATTGGAACAAACACTGTTCATTTGTGTTCAAATAACGAGCAACATCTCTAACAATTAAAGTTTAGTATCTGCTTTCGTAGCTTCGAAGTTGAACGAGCGTTGCATGCTCTTTGCTCATTAGGAGCAGACGAATATTATCTTTATTACTGACTTTATAATACGGTTGTATTTAGTGTGGTTCAGATTTGGGTTATCGTGCGGGACTTTAAAGCATGAATATGGATGCAATGTCTGGTTACGATTGACGTAAGTCGGCGTCGATTCAAATAAGAAAATGGGTATTTGAATTACATTATTTACCTTATTATTATGTGCACTACAAGGTTATTAAGGCACGTGGCCAAAATCGGAACTAAATGCCATCAATTTGTATACATTTCAAGAGACAATTCTCAGAACAATTACAAAAAATGGTACCAACAGGGCGGGGCCCCTATCAACATCATTCGAGCGTAAAAAGATTATTTTAACACTGAATGAGATAGGTTCAGTCACGAGCAAAAATATGTATACACTTAGCAAATTTCAATAAGCAATATTTTTTCGTGGAATAACGATTGTAACTTTGAGATGATACCTATTTCATAATAATATGGGTTCCAAAATACTATGTTCGTTATAACATAAAATTACATTGAATACAGTAGGAGAAAATCACTTTTAAAAGTTGCTAAGTGTATACATATTGGGGCTCGTGACTGTACAACTTTTTTTTTTTTACTAGCCTGTGCTGTCCTTCTCCTGGGCAAAGGCCTCCCTCCACTCCTTCCGACTTTCGCGATCCCGCGCGTACTCCTTAAAATTTTGACGGAACCTATCCAGTTTGTCCCGCCATCTCCTACGTGGTCTGTCATTGTATTGATAATAAAGATATGGTATGCAGCTGAGGAAAACAAACACGTAGGTAGGGTAAATCAATTGTTTTTTCCAGCAGAATTTTTGGGCACAATTGGTTGTGGCCCGCCCAAGCTCTCTTCAGTTTAGCAGACTTATTGCCACCACCGGCCACATTCCTGCCATAAGTGCAGGATTCATCGAGGCAGATTGAGTCGTCACGCAGTGGGTGACCGAAGACCCGTCTTCGCCGAAGAAAGGAAACATTGGCGTGATGACTAAGGCGGTTATCACACTGAACCGCGCACCGTCGCGTAGCGCGGGGCCGCCATAGCAAAGAATCTGATTGTGTTTTCAAACTAATACAATGTTAGGCTTGAATTCCTCTTACGCTGATGTCGGTCGCGTGCGCGTAGTAACGTAGTACGCGCCGCAGAAGTCAGCCCTCAGTATGGTGCTATGAAATGAAATGAAATGAAATTGTTTATTCTGTAAATAGGATATTGGAATCGCTTTTACACGTCATATTAAAAAATATTAAAAATCTAGATGAGGTCGGCGTTTCCTATCTGACTACTCTGAGAAGAAAGGCCGAAACAAACTCAGAGGTCACAGTCTCTTTTAAACTCCAGACATAATCTTGGTCAAGCCATATGAGGACCATGTAAATTCGAGTCTGAAATGGTCTTTTGAGGAAAGAACCACACAGATTTGAGTGGACCTGTCCAGTCAGTGCAAGCATTTGTCAGTAATGGTGGAGCTCAACTCAGAACTTAAGGAGCTCAACGACTCGGCGAACAATATCAAAGATAGGACATTTGGGTAGGCCGCATAAAATTCTCAAATTGCCAGACCATTGATAAAATTAAGTAAAAAAGAAAAAAAAAAAAAACACATAGTCCTCACATTCACAATAATAAAATACTTTACAAAGTAATCATGTCATTTTGTATAGAATATTCAATAATGTCAATTTGTAAATAAAACTGGTAGATATACTTTGATGATTTTCCATATTATTCAAAATGTTACAATGCTTAGCAGAGCGAGCAGCTCAATCCCATGCTATTTTGTCTTCTGAATAATCTGTACTATATAGAACACCGACGTGCGCGACCGACATTAGCGTATAAGAGGAATTCAGACGCCCTAGACAAAGTGAAATTCTATCAGCGATAACGATGATGGCAAAGGCAAAAATGTATGGAACTGACATAAGCTATCGAAAAGCTTATGTCAATCCTGTTGAAAGTCGTTGTAAAAGAAGCGATTGTCTAGGCCTTCAGGCTTCCAACCCACGCTACGCGAAGGAGTGCGGTGCAGTGTGATAATTGCCTTAGAAGCGTTTACGGGAGATTGGCTGGAGAAGGCAACTCACAAGGAACAGTGGAAAGCTTTGGGAGACCTTTGGCCAGCCCCACTGACCAAAAAGGTTGATAAAAAAAAATAGGCTGATGAGGCCATCTTTTAAAAATCTTTTTTCTATTACACGAGACGAGGCCACATTAAACCCGACTCATGACCCTCGAACGTGACTAAAAGGCAGCAAAATAATATTATTTTAATTAGCATTTAAATCTCGTTAACAAACAGGTACAAAGGACGAACAGAATTCAGGATTTGTCAAACCTCCGCCACTCTTGGGTATTATGGCACCTACGTCATAATCCTTGCTTAAACGGGACCCCGGCGCACAAAAGGTACACCGTACGCGTATTTAGATAAGTCTGTTATTACTGCACGCTAGACATGTGAAGCTGAAATGAGTTATGGTTACTGGCGATGAAAAATGTGCTGAAAAAGCTCACGTTTTCTGTATTGTTGAGAGGATTTCGTGGACGTCATTTGTGTTATATCTTAAATGGTTACAGCTAAATAGTCTCCATGATTGATTTACATTTTACTGTATAAGAAGCTGACGTTCACCTATTTAAACATCATCATCGTCATCATTGGAATGGTAGCAGCATTTATTTCATTTGGTGCTTTGGTGCACACAAAGTGTATAAATATTTAATTCGCACTTTTTGTGACGTGTTTGGAGTAATATTTGAAACTACGCGTCCCGTACAAAACTCCACTTTTGAAAAGATTACAGTAATTACATTTCGTTGTAAATTTTCCGCTTGGTATAACGTAAACACAGCATTGTAGCTTTCATTGAAGATTTATATCGCTAAGCCTTTTCGGTTCAACTGTGAGGTCTCGTGTTTATTCGCGAAATGGATTTAGAGGCGTAAAGTTTTGAGTTCATTGTGACAGACCGATAAACAATTATCGGTGTTATATTTTAGTGATCCAGATCGATTACGTATTTTTTGTTGACTCGTTATAAATGGGTTTATAAGGTTGCGAAAGTGAGTTTTTTTTGTTTGTTATGCTTTCACGCTAAAACGGCTGAATGGATTTGGATGAAATCTGGCACAGGGGGACTATGACATGACCTAGAATAGGACATAGGATACTTTGTATCCCGATATTCCCACGGGATCGAGACTTACGCGGGTGAACCCACAGGGCGCAGCTAGTAATTCTAAAAATAAATATTTTATATGGCAGCGAATCATATTTAGATCAAAAAACAACTTGACAGACCTGTAAATTGCAAAAAATTTAAGAAAATTTGAATTTCGCACGCTACCCTGACGCTTTCACCTTACCGATAAAGCATGTTCATAAACAAAAGACAAAGTTAAAAAAAAACGAATAAAACCGTGGCCAACAGCTCCTATTCATGAATGATCTGACTTGTTAGCTGTGACCGCAGCCGTTCGTTAGTGCACCTCCCGTAATGCATTAATTGGCTTAACAGACTATCGATCCGGATACAAGACAGTTTTGTACCGCTTTTCTAACTGTTCGTAATGCGCTTTGTGGCTCGGGCAGAAAAATGAACTGACTTCTAGACGTGAATGACTGTAGTTTAGATAAACATTTATTAGTTCATTATCCTTTTACAACGGATTACCTATTTGAGTGCGAAAGCCGTATCATCGAATTTTGTTTTGTTCGAAAACCTTTAATCGATATATCTATACTGCGACGCTTTGTTAAATCGACGTCTTGTTAATACTGCGATATTTCGTTACATCGAAACATCTTAGAACTAATTCACTATTGTGGCTATCAACTATTATTAATAGGCTAACTTAATTAATATTACAAATGTGAAAGTGAGTTTGTTTCTAACGCTTTCACGCTAAAACGGCGGAACCCATTTAGATGAAATTTGGTACATGTGTAGACCATGACCTGGAATAGGACTAGGATACTTTTTATCCCTATATTCCAACGGGATCGAGACTTACGCAGGTGAAACCGTGGGGCGCTGCTAGTTATGTTTAAAACGAAAAATCTAACTCAAAATCAATCTGCTTACTCTTCCCCAACTATATTTGGGTCGGCTTCCAGTCTAACCGGATGCAGCTGAATACCAGTATTTTACATGGAGCGACTGCCTATCTGACCTCCACAACCCAGTAACTGGTAAAACGAAAATTGTAACTACTTTATGAATTTATCTTATTATCTAATACAATAACAACACTCAACTAAAACTTGTTTATACTAACTTGTTCTCACATACTATTGTCTACATTTCTTTCTCATTTCTCCTTTCGCAGGTCTGCTGGAAGAAATTTCTTAAGAAATAAGCAGTACCTTTGTACTCATATCATCATTATGTCATATCTCTTTGTATTTTACTGTGTGTACATAAATAATAAATAAATAAATAAAATTCATAGCAGCAGTTTTCAGCATCCGGAAGTTTTTAAACTGACTTCCAAAAAGGAGGAAGTTCTATGTTCACACTTCCGTCCCTTTTCACGAAATCACTCCCACAGATTGCAGGAAAGCGAGAGATAGATAGATGTTACACATAAAAAAAACAACCGAATTCCAAAAAAAACACTACATACTTAGTGAAAAAATATTTTAATTTCGGAAGTATTTGGTTTAGAATTTTCGTTTTTTGCCATCGACTTCCGGTATTAATTTTTTTTCACTTGTAGTGTTTTTTTTCGAAGTCAGTTGTTTTTTTGATTATGTAGTTTTGTAGGTATGTATTTTTAGAAATTATGACGTCAAAGGACCACTATTTTTGGTGTACAAGTTTAAATTAAGGTGTGCTGCATAACATTAAGAAGCACTCTTAAAGTACGTGAAACAAAAACACATCACAAATTCCTCCTCAAAGAGAGTGAGCCTCCATTACAGATTCGTGTCCGAGCTGCTAATTTAAAACAAGGAAGCGCCATTTAAAAGCATACCTTTCCATATCGTGTAAACCACTTGCAAATTTATTCAGGACACTCATTCCCCACTCATCAAATAATATGACGGTAACATTTTCATTTGTACACTCATATTTCATTACAATCCTTACCTCATTGTGTTAAAGTTGAAAATTATTTGTGTGTGTACAAGAAATATTTCAATTTAAGTATTACTCTGGCAATTTGCATTGCAGTGGCCATTATTGTGAAGCTGTTATACTGAGTAGGTGCCCTGTGGATTTAGAATAATCAAGTATTTTGCATTACCCCACGCAGATGCATTTACGAAGCTAAATAAATATTTCTGTTGGGCTTAGCAGGGTTATTTATAAAGGCGGGACTCACGTTACATTATTACTTAGCTCGGAGCTAAATAATTTATTGCGGACACTTAAATTGTTTTTGTGAAATTAATTTCGCTGATGGAGCGGCTCGTTGGAATTTAGGTGGCGTCGGTGATTCTTGATAAAGGTGTTTCGGAGTTACGCTTTCAGATAAGAATAATGTTGCTTGGTTTTAAATTAGGATCTTCAGAATTCTTGAGTTTGAAAGTTCTCGTGAGATTTTCCACATCGGAAGGGTAAAACCACGTGGTGTTGGAATTTTGTGTTGGTTTTTCCGTGCAGATGCGGGTAGGATTGCAGGAAATCTTCCGTATCTTGCTTGTAACTTGTATTTGTTTGTAGTGAAAAGTAGAAAGTAAATGCAATATACTTATTCATCACGTAATCCTTACTATCCTTACTAATATTATAAATCCGAAAGTCTGTCTGTCTGTCAGTCTGTCGCGCTTTCACGCCAAAACTCCTGAACCGATTTAATTGAAATTTGGTACACAGATAGTGTAGAGCTTGTGAAAGACCTTATGCTACTTTTTATCGACATACCACGCGGGCGAAGTCGCGGGCGAAAGCTAGTTCAATATAATGAGGTAGAAACCTAACCGTTTTTTTGCATTATGAATTAGGTATATTATTACTGACAAAAATAAAAAAAACATGTTCATGCATTGTTGTAATCAGCATTCTTAGGCCGCATTCATGTAGAACGCTGTTAACCGAAGCCGCTATGCCAGCGCTTGTCGGCGGCGGCGGCGCCAAGCACTCGTTGTCAACGCTATGGTTCGCGTTGTTTTGGCAAAAAGTATGAAAACTGCTTGCAACGACCACCTTGGTTGATAACCAGCGCTTGTCGGCGCCGATTACAGGGGCCCTTGTTTGGCGAAATTATTCGACCGTTATCCAAAAATATCAGGTGTGACGAATATGTACCGTTTGAGTTTCTGAAAACTCTAGAAAGTGGCACTTCTGAGTGATAAAAATACCGAAACAACGATAAAATTGTAAAACTCCCACAACTTTTCCAACAGAACATAAGTTAGGCGCCGACGAGGGCGAAAACTCTCATCCGCTGAACTATGTATAATAATTACAACTGCCTTTTAATATCTCGTTTATTTATTTTCATACTTAATTATACATTTTTAAGTATTTTGTAAAAGTCATTTAAAAAATCGTTTGAAAATAGAAAAATTGGTCCGCCGGTGTCGGGAGCAGGGTCCAAGGTACCAGTGGTTAGGAGGGCTGCAGAGACAGGAAGCTCCTCACAATGCGAACAATACATCCGCCTTCTGAATCAGGCCCTTGATCCAACTGGCTCGAGAGCTGTTGGTCGAGGCTTTCGGCCATCAGCCAGGCCATTGGCCGTTCCGACAATCGACACAATGCAATGATAGCCGAGCTCACATTTCACATGTCAACAACTGCCTCTAATAATAATAGGTATTATCATGATGAAAACTGATTATTAAAAACACTTGAAAACACCACACGGTGGTGTGGTGTGTATATTCATCCACCACCATATCCATCCTAACCTAACCATATTTTCGTTTATACTTCGATAAAGTAGGTTTGGTAAACATAATTTCTTCATTTGTGCAACAATGACAACAATACGTCCATGAAGTTGTCAAATTCCCCGCTGAACTTCAAGTGGAGTACGTTCGGAAACTTAATTTCGCGTTACAATTTGCAACCACACAAAATTATTTAATTAATTCATTATATAGCACAATATACATTGCGTTCATATTTTCACCTACTTTTAGTAACTAGAATTATAATATTTTCTTATTTTTTCATAAAATACATGATTTAAATGAAATCGTAACTTACCGATAAATATTTAATTGTGTTTCTGAATGTTACAGCAGAGAATTACAAGCCAGCTATAGACAAACTACCCAGCGTGAAGTCTGTCTGAATTACGAATGTCGTAATACGAAATTTAACCATGCAGGTAAATGAATTGCCTGGAACTTGCCAGGTTTTTTCAAAGTTCGTAATAGGCCCCCTGTACCTAGTATGCTGTTATTAGCAATTTATCGAGGATGCTGTTGTCAATCATCTTGATATAATCGACTTATCACCTGTCACGATAACAACTAAAATGCAACAATCGAATTAAGATAAAAATGTTTATAACACTAGCCATATTTTGTATAGAAGTGTCACCGACTCACCTTTGCAAAGTAAAGCGAACTATATTGCTATCTATTGTGCGCTCACGTTCACAGTTTAAAGTATCAAATAAAGCACACAGCTAACTCCAGTTAGTTTCTAATTCAAAGAAGCACTCGTGTTAGTGCAAATATTTAGCAAATTCCGAAGTAGGTACTTTAGTTTTGTGGTCATACACGAGCGACTATTGTGGCCAAATGATCCACCAATTGTTGGACACCGCTTTCTTTCACCTTTCTCTATTAGAAAGCAATTTCTATAAAATACATTAGACGTAGATATATTTAGTAACCTATTCCGCTTAGCTATTTCTTCAAGAGTCGTAAAAATCCCTGTAAGAAATCGACGCGTGTTTTCACAGCAGCAATTTCAATATAATACAAGTACCAACCCATCCCTCCTTTGCACGGGTGCAATAATTATACAGTTACTGATGTGGCGACATAACAAAACATAGAGATTTCTGTGCTGTATCTAAATTAAATGTCCGGATTACATTTTCTGTGGAAACCGCATCAAAATCAATTGTGTAGTTTAGAAGAATTACTAAGCGGTCACACTCACACAGATGGACTCGGTCAATGAAAGCTACATTATTTTATACTATGTGTACAATATAGATCAGTAGTATTTGATTTGCTATGTATAATTGTATTGACGAAACACTCAGTCGATGAATTGACGTGAGAAGATGCTGGGAGAAAAAGGGTTAGTTATAACAATATAATATGGCTAAGGTACCTCTAATTGGTAATAATGACAGAGCAAAATTCAATCAATCAATCAATCTGCCTCGCCTTTTCCCAACTAAGTTGGGCTTCCAGTCTAACCGGATGCAGCTGAATACCTGTATTTCACATGCAGCGGCTGGCTATCTGACCTCCACAACCCAGTAACTGGGCAATACGATAACCCTTGGGAAAACTGGTTGTCAGACTTTCGGGCTTCTGACGACCCGTAACGACTGTCAAAGATCCACGTATGACAGCCGGGACCCGTTGGTCCCGGCTTAACGTGCTCTCCGAGGCACGGAGGAGTCTCGGTATGTAAAAATCGTCACCCATCCACAGACCAACCCCGGCAAGCGTAGCTTAACCTTATATATTATATATTTTTTTTATATTTATATAGATAAGATAATGCTTTACGTGTGTATGTATTTATTGTATATGTAAACGGTACACCACTGACTACCTGCAGTATTGTCTCTCCTTCTTACTTTAATCCATCCAAAGGTTGTCTGTAAAAGATCGCTTTTAGCGATAAGACCGCCCATTGTGTCACCCTATGTAAAATTTTCAAATTTATGTCTGTAATTTTTATGGTGTACATAATAAAGAGTATTCTATCTATCTATCTTAACCTGATGGTTCGACCCGTGCGGCTGTTATTACTTAGCCACGAGTTCCTCTAATGACAGAGCATCTTTGACATTTATACAAAGCGAATTAATAAAGAGCTACTGTCACTAGAGCCAAGCGAACAGGGGGCCTGTCGCCACATCATCTCAAAACAGATTTATATCTTACTTCAGTGTTGGACAGAGATGGAACTATACGGGACGTATAGCTCCATATCTTTCCCACATCGAAGTCTGCTCCTTTGTTTCTCTTCTCAGTTGGCCGATTGTTGCCGAAGAGTTGCCCGTATAAGATCTTACCTGGACTGCCTTCAAATTTCAGTGCTATCGCGAACTAACGTAAAAAGTGTCATTGTAGTTCGGCGCATGTTGTATGGTATGTTTGAGGAACTGTTATGTATTTATCTTGTAAATAAGGTACAAAACTATTCTGTGGTTCCATAATGTGGGTCAGGGTTCAATTTATAGTGGGTATTTATGTAAACTATTGACATAACTTACGGATCGGACGATCTAAGATATTGTTTCTGTATAGATCAATACCCTCACACTGGAATAACCATAATACTGTTAATCGCACTCCCGAGCCAAAAGATACAAGCGACGCTTAGTTTGTGGCTCACCGAATTTGGGTAAATTGTATTGTTACTTTTTAACCAACTTCTTCAAAAAGGAGGAGGTTCTCAATTCGTCTGTATGTTTTTTTTTTTTTTTTGTATGTTTGTTACGGGATTACTCCGCCAATTATGAATCGATTTTGATGATTCTTTTTTTTGTTTGGTATGTCATGCTTCCGAGGTGGTCCCATATAAATTTTATTAACTTTGCTTGCGTAATTTTTGAGTTAGCTTCAATATTACGTATTTTTCCCACTTAGTTTATCTAGACGATATTCTGTTTGACTCCTTCACTGTTATTTACGTAGCAGGTAGTGGTATTCGGATTTGTGTAGAGTAGGTACCACAACTAAAAAGTGAAAAATAAAAACTTTTTACAAAAAAAAAAATACCAGACTTCCAAAAAAACGGTGTCTTTGCTTTTCAATTTCCGTTTATTGCCACCGACTTCCGAAATTACAGTTATTTTGCACTTTTTTTGTGTTTTTTTTGGAAGTCGGTTGTTTTTTTTTTTGTTGATTAATAAACTTTATTTGATTTGTTTGATAGATTGCAGCTCTTGCCCAGCTTAGATTACTGGTATTATGTAGATGCGTTTATAGTCATTTAAAATTATTATCTCTGTGGCCAAAGAAACACTTTCTACAAGCAGAAATCGAACCCGCGTTCCTAATGCAAAAGCCTCTTGCGCATATCCTATCCTAATTCACCTACTTTTGTTATTGTGTTAGAGAAGTAGTAAGTGACACCGAGTCCCCCTAAATGAATTCATTTCATAGTATTTTTTCCACATTTCCATCCCCACCTGTCTAGTTGCAAATTGAGCACCCTTATCCAATTTGTAACTAGAAACCTTACCTTCCTACCTGACAGAAACGATTATTTTGCAACGTTCTCGTCTTACCATTTCTAAGATAATTTTATGACAATTTTCAAACACAAAGCGGGCGATTTGTAGAGGAAAATTAATGGAACAAAGGAAACTAATGATCCTAACTATTCCTAATCCTAACTAATATTATAAATGCGAAACTACGTTCGTTTGTTTATTTGTAACAAACAAAATCACGCTTTCACGCTAAAATGGCTGGCATGGGTAGACCATGACCTGGAATAGGAAAAAGGATACTTTTTATCTCGATATTTCCACGGGATCGAGCCTTACGCGCGTGAAACCCCGGGGCGCAGCTAGTAGTAAATAATTTGCAACTACTTTCAGGACAGGCGATGCTTTTAATTTATGCGAGTCCAATCAAATCCAATCTACCTAGCCTTTTCCCAACTACGTTCGGGTCGGCTTCCAGTCTAACCGGATGCAGCTGAATACCAGTATTTTACATGAAGCGACTGCCTATCTGACCTCCACAACCCAGTAACTGAGTAATACGATACCCCTTGGTAAGACTGGTTGTCAGACTTTCGGGCTTCTGACGACTCGTAACGACTGTCAAAGATCCACAAATGACAGCCGGGACCAACGGCTTAACGTGCTTTCCGAGGCACGGAGGAGTCTCGATATGTGAAAATGGTCACCCATCCACGGACCAACCCCGGCAAGCGTAGCTTAACCTGATGGATCGACCCGAGCGGCTGTTATTACTTAGCCATGAGCTCCTCCTCCTCCTTTTAATTTATGCGAGTAATCCTAACTAACTTGTTTGTTTGTTAAGCTTCCACGCGAAAAAGGCTGAACGGATATGGATGAAATTTGGCACATGGATAGACCATGACCTGGACAAGGATATAGGCTACTTTTTATCAACATACCACGCGGGCGAAGCCGCGGGCGTAAGCTAGTAAATAATATGTTGAATATTCTTTTTGTTCTAAAGAATTGTATTTTCATAATGAGTTCCTATTGTTAACAAAGTTAATATACCTGTGTTTTTATTTGTTTCTTCTTCTTTGTGACGCGAGCTTTGTGACGTGTTAATGTAGATTTCATTATAAAATTCATGCTAGTGTTATTAATGAGAAGCATTTGTTTCTGTCTTTGCTATGCTTTCACAGCAAAATTACGCAATTATAGCAGTTTGAAGGTACCTTATCTTTTATTTATTTATTTTATTGTCTTTGGGTCGCTTACAGCATTGCTATTCTTAAACCATCTCACCGTGAAAACTTAGGTGAAGTGAGCTGTCATTGTCATCGATACCTACTGATGCTAAGGCAGTGACAGTTCACTTCAAGCTCACTTCACCTAAGTTTTCACGGTGAGATGGTTACAGCATAGCAATGCAGAGCTAAAAGTGAGGTAATTGATGATAACCCATTTACAAGCCTCCACAGTTAGCAATAGATTATTGTTGTACTTTTCAAATTGATTAACAATTCATAAAGTATAACATTAAATTAACTGTAGGTACCTGCATAGGTACAGATGTATGCACAACCGCTAAAACTACTACTAATTATTTCTTACTAGCTGACGCCAGCGGCTACACCCGCGTGATATCTTTATAGAGATATGTTACTCAGTAATAATATAGCATTCTACAGGTGTAAGAATTTTTTAAATTAGTCCAGTAGTTTTTGAGTTGTTTAATTACAAACAAAAATAGGTAGGTACAAATCTTTTCTCATAATAATATTAGTGTGGATAAACTACTCACACTTGTCTTTCAGAATGGTCCAGTTACCATTCTGAAAGACAATTGTGAACTTCATGTGATATACATTGAAACCAGCGCTATCAAAAGACCTGTAGCGAAAATATTTATGAATAATGTTATTTCCAGTTGCCAACTATATCCTCCGCCAAAATCCATTACCACAATCCTTGGCACAGCACAAAAACTGACACAACGCGCCGTACAAACTTTCTTTTCTTTTATACTTCAGACATGTATCGGACTTATGCACATGCAGAGTCTGACACGCCCTCCTGCTCCGCCCAGAGCGGGAGAAGTTATTTGATAATATCCGACCCAAAAAAATACATGCATCCAGCCAACCAACCATCTTGAAAAACAAAACATAAGGCTCACGTACACAAAACGAATCACATCTACAAACTCCAAATTCTCAGGAGGGCAAGTGAAATGAATAAAGGCTAGTCGGACACCTCTTGGCGTCGAAAAAGACGTGGCGCGGGTGGCTCCCTCTCGCGGGAACGCCGGCAATTTCACGGTGTTCTGCCGCCGCGTTTTATAACGTGAGACGTGTATTTTTTACTGGATGCCTTTAGTTTAATAGGCAGGTCTTGGGGGGAAGTTCTATAACCGTCCTGTTGTGAGGTGATTTATTTTTGATCTAAAAGGCTGGGTAAATGTTTGTTGTGGTTCTGGTGAATGTTTCCATTGTGAATATTGTGCGTTAAAAAGGAACGGTTCGTTGATTTAGTTGACTCGTTAAACTCATGAGTTGGATTTTAAAGATGTTTTCTACGCTAGAGACATAAAAAACACGTCGCGAAGACAAAATCTAGAGTCAACACTAACCAATTTAAAGGACCAACCCAAAAAACCGCACTTACCTACAACAAAAACAAATTCTAATGCATTTCCTATTTCCTTTCCAAATACTTCCAAGCTCTCCAAACACCGCCACCATTTTTATTTGTATTCGTTCCCCTTCACTTGTTTTTGTAGAGTTATCCGTCTTCATTACCCGTTCTATTCCGTCAGCTCGAGAGTTGAGCGTCGTTCAAGACTTGGTAAGCCCTTCAGCACTCAATTGCCGACTAATTGAATCGTTGTCCAAAGGACTGATTCGTATTGTATTGTGGTTCTTGATATTTGACAAAAAAATAATTGTTGAGTGTGTCGTGGTTTGGTCGAGAGGATGTCGTGTTATAAAGGAATTATGAGTCAATGAATGTCTTCAATATTGTTCCTGAAATAAATAATAATGATGGCTTTGAACTTGAACTTGAGGCTTGTATATCCATTAAAAGAAAACATACCCTCAGAGGGGGCACAAATGATAGCAACACTTAAGTTTCAACAAACTGAATTTCAGTTCCTAACTGCCTCGTTAAATAAACCACTTTGCTTCTTTTAAGGCCACGGAAAAACAAACCAAGAAGTACCCCAACAGAAATGCAATTAGAACTGCCGCACAAAATCAGGATAAAAACTTTTTGAAATTGATTCCAATTTTCCGATATTCCTTTGTGACTCGTCCATTCATCGTAGAGGCTCAATGTCGATCATCGGCAGGCTTTTTATCGCCCTTATCTGTTTCAAACTGCCAATACGGGCTGTTTGTGAAGTTAGATAATGCCTCGGTGCCTCCACCATATGATCTTTTGAATTTTTGATTTGTGCGGTAAATTCTCCCTGTTTTTGTTCAGTAGGTAAGCGCGTGTTCGTAATGATTCTGTTATTTCGGTTCATTACGGATGTTTCAAAAGAGATTGTTGCCTTTGTAAGGCTTTTATTTGTTTTTAATTTTTTTCTGTAATCGTTATCAACATTATCTTTTTCAGGTAAATAAATGGTTCCGGCTGAAAATACGTTTTGTGTTGTTTTTTCAATAAATTCTTCTTCTACTAAAACTTTTTTCTTGAAGAAGGTCACTCGTAACTTAAGTTAACGATAATTATGTATTTGTTGATTTTTTCTCTATCCATTTTCCACTTTTATAATTTTTAACGTGACGTTATAATCGTGCACGTCTCCGTTCACGTCACGGCATCTCGATAGCACAGGGAAGTACAATGTCCCTATAAAAATATATGAAGATGATTTTAAGTTTCTGTCCACTATCCTAATCCTAACTTAATATTATAAATGCGAAAGTGAGTTTGTTTATTTGTTTGTTACGCTTTCACGGTAAAATGGCTCAACGGATTTGGATGAAATTTGGCACAGGGGTAGACCATGACCTGGAATAGGACATACGATACTTTTTATTCCGATATTCCCACGGGATCAAGACTTACGTGGGTGAAACCGCGGGGCGCAGCTAGTAGCGTTATAACGTGTACGTATTTCCATTCATTTTATGAACGTTGGAAATTATAAAAACGCGCATTCATTCACCTTTTACGACAGCTTCAAAAAGTCATACTTCCATTTTATGAAAACCTTGTCACTATTATTTTCATCACAATGGCTATCCTCCAATACAGCGCATGTTTATTCACACACTGAATATTTTATAACTGTCATTTACGCAAATGAAAGAACGTAACGCGAGTGTTGCACTGGTGATTTAAAAATGGCAGCCCTATCAATATGTATGATACTTTCGTTAAGTACAGATACATTGCGTGGTAAGTATTGAGTTCACGATTAATAAAAATTGCATTTTGAATGTTTCAGGATTTCGGAAAGGCTTTCCGTTAAATATTGTTTCTTTTGAGTTTTATTACTAAGCAAAATAAATAGCCAGCGTGACTAAAAAGCCAGAAAATTAGTGAAGAAGAACAAAGACTTTGACCTGCAGTGAAATACATACAGTCAACCACACATCAATGGTAACACTTGCACAACAAAAATCATCCTTACTGCCAAGTCCTTACCGTCAAAGCCAAATGTTACTACCGAAGTGCGGTTCACTGAACAAGTTAATAATATTATGTAGGTACTTTACGTTAAAAGTTGTTTAGTTATAAGTAAAAGATTTAATGTTTTCCCCTATGGAATAAAAAAAACAAAACAACCGTTTGCAGCCAGAAGCTATGCTTAGGTACAACTATAAAAAAAAAAGTCATATTATAAAAAAAGGTTTTAGCTAATTCGATAGCCGATCGCATGTGTGTGTTCCATTGATTTAGAAACAAAATGGCGATGTTTGAAGTACAAACGATTCTTGTTCCAAATTTTTCCGTGCATTAATGAATCCTCACATATGTCGTTTGGAAATCGGTTCGTTAGTATGTATGGTTGGGAAAAAAGAAAATTATAAACTCTGGAATATTTTTAATTTTAATTGTTGCTGGTTAATCGGCGTACTGGTAGCAAGTTTGATGATATTTGAGATGTTTCCCAAATTTTTAACTTGTGTTGTTACTTTTGTTAATATTCCACTGTCAGGTAGGCCTTATGTTTTGAAGACCCTTCACGCCATTCTAGGTAAATGATTTTCTTTTATAAGAGTCTGTAATACCTCTTTAAGGGTATAAGGAACAGGGTGTAAAGTTCACTCATACTCCATAGAAAAGGGAGGTTCCTCCGACCAGACGGGTGTTGTGTCTGGCGAGCAACTGCCCAACGATTGATGTTGGGTTCTTGTATATATATCCATATATATATTTTTTGTCGACGGAAAAAATTACAAACCAAACAATAAACCGCTAGAATTAAAAAAATACTTCGAATTACATCATGAAACTTTGCATAATAACTGAACTAAATATAAAGCACCTCCGGCACTGCTGTAGCAGGCATGTTGCTGTTCCAATGCCGGTTAGAAAATTATAATTAATGTGTTTATTTTTATTTTTATAACCAATAATTTAATTGAATGTTTTTGTATGTTTGTATTGTTATTGAATTGTGTGCCTAATAATTTGTATGAGTCTATTGTTACTTGACTATGAATAAATAATAATAATAAAAGCAGATACCATGTTTATTTTTACACAACTGCCCAAGAAGGAGTGTAATGTTTTCAGAGTTCTTGTATGTACGTTCGTATGTATGTATGTTTGTATGTGAGTTTCTTTATTCCACCATAACTTTAAAATGCCTGTATGGGGTATCGTTAGAATCCTTACATTATCCCGAGTTACATAGGCAGTTTAAAAAAAAAAAAAAAACAATATGGCGGCTGTATGGCTCCATTATCAAATATGAAAAATAAAAAAATCTTCAAATATTTACAATATGGGTATCCAATTAAAGGCCTTGATGAGCACATTCCAAAACTATATAATTTATTGGCATACATTTTACATAGGTAGGGTGCAATGCAAAAAAAAAACATTTCATCGTTGGCTGCAAACGATTTAATATGAGTGAATAGTTTGGTAGATGATTGAGTTATTATTAGAATTCTTTCATCATAACACAGTATACTTAGGCAAAAATAAAAAAAATGTTAACATTAACACAATGCCAACTATTGCATAGCGGTAAACAAAAAAGTACCTAAACTTCCAAAAGAATAAAACTTGTCACCAAAATGTATAAAATAAAAATAAATAATTAAAAAAATTAAAAAACACGACTGCCTCTGGACCTCTGAGATTAAAAAGTGTTCTAGAGAACGGTCCTCCGACTGCAATGACAATTTTATCAACTTGTTTTTTACTTTTTAGTTCGTTTTTTAGCAAGGCAGTCGTGTTTTTTAATTATTTATTTTTAATAATTTTCGCCTCATAAAGAATTTACCTACACTATCGGCGTCCTCGCTCTCTCTCAGTAGAGTAAGTTTACCTACTTTGTAGTATACCATAACACCAACTTCTGTGTCACTTGGCGATAACTATGTTTATTCACAACGTAGGTATTTTGAAAAATATTATTACCTTTAAGAAAAATAATATTTCATATTGAGACAAACTGCGAAAATGTGTTTTTAAATAATTATAAATTAATTAAAATCATAGGCAAAAACTAAAACCCAACTACGACTAAAAAGGTATAAACAAGACACCACAGACAGACAAATAAAAAATCCGGAGTCACACGTGTTAGGGCATAAATCGAACGGATTACGTGTGACTCCGGATTTTTAATTTGTCTGTCTGTGGTGTCTTGTTTAGACCTTTTTAGTCGTAGTCGTAAAAAAAAAAAGTAATGAAACTAAAACCCAAGTTTTAGGTTCATAACTTTTTTTTGTTTTTTAGTTCTTTTGGGGTTATAATATATATATTTTTGAAATGTGCTTATTAAGCTCTTTCATTTGATATCCAACATGCTACGATTAAACAATTTCTTTTTTTTAGTTCCTGACTTTATGGCCCCTAGAAGGCGCCATTTTTAATGTGACGTAACATAGCCTATAACCAGCGGACGATCAAGACGCTTCCAACGATACCTCATTTGTCAAATTGTGATGAGTGGTTTAGATGATAGGAGGGAACAGATGAACATACATACATACATACCGGTCAAAATCATAACCCTCCTTTTTTCTTCGCCGTAGTCGGGTAAAAAGAGAGAATTTTATTTTTTCTTGTAACACACCTTCATCATGACCTGTCGTGCTATCCCTACCAACCGGTGGTCAAACATTCGCAATCAGTGAAAACTGGTGTGTTTGCCGTGTGCGCGAATAAATTGGGAGGCATGGTTCAAGCCGACTCACGGATACGATCGCGAGGAGAACGGGGTTAATTGTGAACCGTTCATGTTGAACCGAAATGAGTTCATTTATTTTATTGACCTTATTAATATGTACAGCAATGTTAATAAGGATTCTGTGAACAAAAACTTTATAAGCATTGTTATGAGACGTGTAATTTTTATTTCAATTTCTAAACGCATTAATGTCAAGTTGACGAACAACTGTAGGTATTTTGAAATAAGTATTGTAAGAGTCATAAAATCGATATTCGATTTAAAACAAAAGCGGCAGTGGTTGGAGCCTCAAATCATAAAACAATTAACGAAATACAAATATTCCCAACATTTTCTTTACCAAATCGATACAAGAAATAAACAAACGTCAAAACGTACGAAATCGAATGACAGAAGCAGTTTTGCAAGTTAGCTTTAAAAAAGAGAAAATTAGAGTTCAGAAACGATTTTATGTGAAAAGAGGATTAAGTCAGTTGGGAGGCTGCAATCGGCTGCATTTCGACACTCCGAGATCGACGATACACTGTGAAACGTAAACAGAGAATCAGTTTGATATATTTTTGTGTTCGGATAAAAATAAGAAGCGACATTTTTATGGAAAACGAACTGGTTATTCCGATATTTTAAGGATGTTCAAGGATGATTTTTTCTGTAGTTTTCTAGTTTTTGGGACCTACACTAACGCGGGCACTTGCGGGAAAGTCCGAAAGGGATACTGGGACCCTTGGCAACAGGCAACTGAAGGAACACGGGTGGATTTTAGTCAGTAAAAGTCTGACACGCCCTTCCGCTCCACCCAGAGCGGGAGAAGTCATTTGATGACATCACACCCTCAAAAAAAAAAACACATGATTGATTGCACTTCAGCGACTCACGAAAACACAGTCTAGGTGTCTTGAAATCATGCTTAGGATGCTGTTGGACCGCGGCTCGTTCGTGCAGTCATAGTCAACAGCTTGAGAATGCAATTGATAACTGCTGCAGCAGTCACAATTTAATTAGTAGCAATAATCGACGCGGAGATGAGATGAAGAGCGCGGGCGGAGGAGATAACTGCGCGAGAGTAGTCAACAGCAGAAAAGTCAGTGTATGCCTGGCAACTGCTTGACCGCTCGACAAATTTCACCGCGCTGCCGACCGCCCGGTGCAGTCGCAGCTGCTCGAGTGGTTCGTATGTAAATAGAAGACTGTAGTTCACGATACAGTCGCAGCTTCGCAGTCGATCCTGACTGCTTCAAGCTCCCCATGTATGCTTGCGTAGTTTTCGAGTTAGCTTCAATATTACGTATTTTTCCCACTTGGTATATATGGACGATGTTTTAAGTTACCCCGTCACTGTTATTTACATAGCAGGTAGTGGTATTCGAATTTGTGCGGGGTAGGTACCGCAACTGAAAAGTGAAATAAAAACTTTTTACAAAAAAATAAACCGACTTCCAAAAAAACACTAAAGTTTTTATTATCGTAAGTGCACTTACGTACAGGCAGGCAGGGCTAATAGGAAGCTACCTTGATAGAATACGACATATCAATCTCACAATATCAGAATGCTATTACGATACAGCATCTCTCTCCCCAGTCCCCATACGTTACAGATGTAATATGTTAGCTCGCAGGTTTGCACGGTGTAAAGTTAAAGTAACGTTGTTTAAAGCATACTCTCAGTCCTTTTACACGTGCAGCCTGTGGGTTGACTATTTGCAGACGGCGTACAGTGACCTTAGAGTGCAGTACAACAATGCATTCAGGATGCTGATGGGACTGCCGCGATATTACAGTGCCTCTGGTATGTTTGCCGAGGCCCACGTATACAGCTTCGCTGCAGTCATGCGCAAGCGTTGCACTTCCGTGCTAACGCGCATGCGAGATAGTACCAACAGCATCCTGAGTGTCTTGTCGGACCGGTGGGATTCTCCGATGCTTGCTAGCGTTGGATACGACTGCATGCAGTCAAGTGATCACGCGTACGGGTTATCGGAGTTTCCGATAGTGTTGTTTTATATGTATGTATATATTTTGTAAAGTGTCTTGTCATTACTAACATTAGTTTCATAAGCATTTCCGTGTTACTAACAACTTTATGGATGTACTTGAGAATCCGAAATAAATGATTAATTTAAAAAAAAAAAAACCTCACACCAGGTTATCAAAACAAACAAATTCCACGAACCACCTAATTTAACACGCTTCCCTTCAACCCGAACCTACTCAATAATTTCGAGGACACAGCGAAACACGCTCGCTTTCCACCTAGCACCGTGTCCTAACACCCTCGATACGAAACCGATGGCGAACTAAAACCCCAGAGAGTTAAGTTATGGAGGGAGGCAGGATTCAATAAAGAATTGAAATGTATTTTCTGTTAGAATTGTTTCTTGCGTGCTGGGAATACAACCCTAGCGTGATTACTGCGTGGAATGAGCGATTGTTTTTCTTAATATCGTACCGATATTGTACGATATTGGTTCGATATTGGATATGGAATGGAATAAATAATGTAATGCGGTGTGTCGTATTAATTTGAGTTGGGGTTCCACGGCGTCAAGTGTACGGTTGTCGGGTTGATTGATTGATTGCGAATATTATAGGAGGTGGTTTTGAATGTTAATCATGTATTCAAAAGCAACTCTTGGAGTTTCAGATTGGGCAATAGATACATAGATAGAATCAACCATCAAAATTAAATCATCTAAATCATCATCTGCCTAGCCTTTTCCCAACTATGTTGGGGTCGGCTTCCAGTCTAACCGGATGCAGCTGAATACCCGTATTTTACATGACTGCCTATCTGACCTCCACAACCCAGTAACTGGGTAATACGATACCCCTTGGTTAGACTGGTTGTCAGACTTTCGGGCTTCTGACGACTCGTAACGACTGTCAAAGATCCAAAAATGACAGCCGGGACCAACAGCTTAACGTGCTTTCCGAGGCACGGAGGAGTCTCGATATGTGAAACTGGTCACCCATCCACGGACCAACCCGGGCAAGCGTAGCTTAACCTGATGGATCGACCCGTGCGGCTGTTTACTTAGCCACGAGCTCCTCAAAAAAATTAAAATTAAATCATCTAAATATTTAACCAATTTAAATGTGAATTGTTCGTGTGAAAAATGAAACCACTAGGAAGGAAATTAACACGGATATCATGGTACGGAACCCTTCGTGCGAAAGTCCGACTGGCACTTGGCCGGTTTTTTTTATTGCAGAATGTGCCTGCTCTTGACCTCGATTCGTCTGATCAGATCTGAATGAGCGTGCCCAGAAGATGCCTGTTCACTCTTGCTTTGAAGGCAGACTGGTTATATATGAAAGGCAACAAAGAGTACCACACTTTGGCTGTGCGCATAATAAATGTGGAGGAGAAGCGCTGAGTACGACTGGACGGATATCAACCAAGTGCGGATGGTACCCTGCAGTACGTCTGGTAGTCCGTTAATAAAAGGGCGATTGTAGAATCAGGTCGTGGAGCTCCTTGCGGGAATGTCCGAAAGGGATACCGGACCTTTGGCAACAGGCAACTGAAGGAACACGGGTGGGTTTTAGTCAGTAAAAGTCTGACACGCCCTTCCGCTCCGCCCAGAGCGGGAGAAGTAATTTGATGATTTCCCAACCTCAAAAAAAAAAGGGTCGTGGAGCTTCTGCGCACACTCTCCGAACTACAGTCTGTAGAAGACCAACAGACAAGCAACATTACACCGATGAGGCTGTGAAGCCTAGCCACCAACATTTCGTCGCCTATGAGCATTTTTGCTCCGCGTTCCACCGAGTCAAGTGATTTCGGCATAAATATTATTTCGTCCAAAGTTGTAAGGTTGTGTTTCCATTGAAACGGAGACGATTTGAGCTGAACGGAGACCTGCAAAAATCAACCAATGACAATGGTTGAAATCCTCATCACGTCTCTCATCTCGTCTGTAGTTGGACGATTCCTGCACGTCTCCGCTCGTCTCCACTTCAGTGGAAACACACCCTTAGCGTAGAAAACAATTGGTAGCTACAAGTATATTGTCTATTGTTTTTGAAACTCATCGAAAATGAATAAAACACATTCATTTATTCGATTCAAAACGGGCTCTGCTTAGATAACTCGATCCATTGTGTTTGCAAAAATAAACTCCATTTCAAAAACAAAATATACAATCATTTAGATAAACCAGCACCGTATAATGGTGTGGTCACATTGTTTCAAAAGCCGCATGATTATGTTAGACAGAAATGCCTTAATCTGCCCCGAGACCCTGTGGTTTGCCCAAGACGTGCAGATTGATGTATTCTTGGCCCAAAGCTGGTTTCGCTACAAGGGCTCACAAAGTAATGTATGAAAATTAATCATTAGGGATTAAGTTGAATATCTTAAATCTATTCTCAAGAGGCTTTTAGATATAATTGAGTGTCAATCATAATGGTAGAGGGATTTCACTTTTGATACATTTTTAATTAAAAATGCACCCTCATTTTGGTTTTCGAAATTAAAATAATTAGATAACTTTTTGTATTTTGTTTTTTACGTCCAAAGTTTGTTAAACTCCCGCATCGGGAAAAGAAACATTTAGTTAAAATATTCAGCGAGCAACAAGCAAACCTTTTATGTTTTTGTCTCGCATCAATATAGACTCATCGTGAACTGCATAATCACTGCTTTAGCGTCTGTTTTAGTGATGAGCCTCTATTTGGCATGAAAAAATCTACAACCCAGATTTTTTAAATACTAGCGACCGGCCCCCTTCTTCGCACGGTTGATACTACTTTACAAAACATCGAGATTTCTCTATTTTGTAAGTAATACACAAAACTTCCGAAATAAATTCTCTAAGCAATGGTGAAAACCGCATCAAAAACATCACGCGCACAACAACGCCATCACACAGACATAAATACGAAAATGAACTTTAATTTATATCATGTAAATACATATATATACAAGACTGACAGTCTGGCTCCAAGTATCTCTAGATAGGACTTTAATTTATATCATGTAAATACATATATATACAAGACTGACAGTCTGGCTCCAAGTATCTCTAGATAGGACTTTAATTTATATCATGTAAATACATATATATACAAGACTGACAGTCTGGCT
Organism: Lithophane ornitopus; assembly: GCA_948473465.1. NCBI lineage: Eukaryota > Metazoa > Arthropoda > Insecta > Lepidoptera > Noctuidae > Lithophane > Lithophane ornitopus. Next base: position 14,839,516 of record OX419621.1, on the reverse strand, counting down.
CCAAGTATCTCTAGATAGGACTTTAATTTATATCATGTAAATACATATATATACATATATATACAAGACTGACAGTCTGGCTCCAAGTATCTCTAGATAGGACTATAATTTATATCATGTAAATACATATATATACAAGACTGACAGTCTGGCTCCAAGTATCTCTAGATAGGACTTTAATTTATATCATGTAAATACATATATATACAAGACTGACAGTCTGGCTCCAAGTATCTCTAGATATATCATACAACACCTGCACCGTAGCATAACCACCGTAGAAACGGGTTTTGTCGACGGAAGAATAGACAAAATGACAGATTGTGATTGTTTATCTGTCATTTTGTCTATTCTTCGGTGATCATACTACGCGTGCTGAAATCACCTTTCTAGTCTCCACTCTGGAATTTGTTTCCGGAGCCCCAAGATACAGACTAACTGTCTAGTTTGGGGCTCACTGGTAAATAATTTTGTGACCTAGCTATAGGTAATATTTTAAGCTACTCGTGTCGTTTCAACTTTGTGGTCCTTTAAACCTGCTTACTGTATTACCTGGACAATAAATTATATTCTATTTCCATCTTGTATGTTTTTACTTAGTTCAGGAGCCAGCTGCTCTAACTGATTTTGACCACCGCTTGCACAATCATATTTAGAGCATGACTATCTCTATGGGCCTTACCACAAAAACTACTTGTTCAACGCGTGTCTAATGTCAGTTTTATGTCAAACTACATACAGAAATGTCATGTTTAAAAGGTGGCTAGGGCTAAACAACTGATAAAAACGGTTTTGTGGTAATAAGGTAGGAGTTTCTCTTTATAAAATAAACTTATTATTTATTTTAATTTAAGTAGATGTGTAATCAACTGTGAGGGTTTGGAAAAGTCATTTTAATAGTTGCTATTAAAACCACATACAAGCCAGAAGAATTATTTATCCAACTATAGAGCAGAAAAGCTAATCAGCAATACATTCCTTATTCACACTTCAAACAATGCACTGTAATACGTGGAAGCTTCATTAGGCTGAATACACAACATGCTAATGCCTATACACAGTTTATGACTAGCGTACTATGAATCCTTAATGCAATCCAATTCTTAACGGTTGCACGGTTTGCCCAGTTACCCACTCCACCCCACCACTTTAATTAGTTTGTACTTTAATTCTACATGTAATATTCGTTCTGGCAACATTTTTATTGGTTTCCCTCATTTTTCTTTACGTTTCCGAGTTTATAATTTAGAAGTAGGAAGTCGGAAACGAAGTTTTTAAATTCTTTATTTACTTTTCTTTTGGATAAAAAAGTAAAGTAATTCTGACCGAAATTTTTGGCCTCTGTGTTTTGAAGGTAAATAGCGGGTTTTTTATGATGCTAAAAATGAGAGAAATACATAATTATATGAAATATCTGCATGAAGTGAGTGGGCTAATAATATCATTGTTTTTTTTTAATTACAATAATTCACAACTAGTGGTCCACATAAGGCCCAGGCCATGATATCCAGCTGGATATCATGGCCTCTGCCCAGCAGTGGGCTGATGCGGGCAGATAGTAAGTAGGTAACGTAGGTACTTTGTTCGAAAACATGATTTTGTCTCTAACTTTCATTATATGTAAGCAAATCAAATAGTATTAAAAAAACACAATTTAATCTACTGGCTTCTGCTAGTACTACTACTACTGATGGAAAAGGCTAGGATGACATAAGCTATCTAAAAGCATAATATGTCAATTCTGTTGAAAGTCGTTGTAGAAATACGAAACGCTTTCGAAGCGATTGTCACTTGTCTAGTCCCTCGGTCGCGCGGGCGGGCGATGCGTCGAAATTATATAGGTACATAAAATAATTAAGATTGTGATCATAAATTCTAATTTTATGGGGGTGGAAAGGGTTCTGGAGTTTGTAGCAAAAAGTACGAAATTCAGGTGAACGAAGTCGCGGGAGAAGTGGTATAGTTTTCAATTTAAGAACTAATTTTCACTTCAATGATCTCGAAAACATTACTTATAACAGAATATCTTCTTTATTTCAATTCTCATTTGAAATTCTCACAGGTGACTCCGAAGGTTATATGAATGCAGGTCATTGGCTACCCGTCAGGTCGTCTGTACATTCAGTGAATTGGTGTGATATTTTTATTGATGTTTTTCTTATAGCTTCGAGTGTTATTTTTTATTTTATTCTGCATGAAGTCGGCTCTATTTCAGCTTTAAGACTAACTTTGTTATGTCTGCCTCAACTTTTTTAGTAAAGGACTGAAAAAAATATGTTTTTCTATCCTCTGCGTCCGAAACTATTTGGCAAGCCTGAATATGAATTCTCTGCCAATTTTTCAGTGACTATATTTCGTGGCATATTATCTACAGTAAGTATTAGTTCTATCTACGGATAAGTCAACAAAATAATAGATTAAACAGAAAGCTAATCTTTTGATGTATTTCGGACTTTCGGTTTGCACACACATGTATAAACACCCGCCTTTTTTCCACGGGGTAAGGCAGAAATTATAGAACGCCATCGGCTACGATCTTTGCATACTCTTTTTGCTTCGTTCATACATCTGGTATTCTACTCATACACGCACGCCGGTTGCGAGTACTACGCACCTGACCTTTCTGAAGAACATCACCAATGAGGTCACTATATGTCCTTCTAGGGTGACATTTCTCGGCGTTTCCACTCACATCTGCCTTGTCGCCTTTTATTATCTTCTCAACATGACCAAACCTCCTTACAATACTTACTCTTTAAATTTTTTGTCACTACATCTCATCAAATTCGGTTTGCATTTTGAAAAAATTGAAAACTCTTCAAAAATACTACTCAACATTTATTTAGAACAAACATTCCATCAAAATATGTGCAACTGCACCGCTCAATTCAAACGTGTTCCCGCATAATGTGTGCACATCCTTACGAACACGGGAAACTAACCCTAAAGACATACATAGTTCATGCAGCGCGGGGGACAAAATGGACCAATTGTTTTACCTCAACGGCTCTTTTGTGGCACAAACATAGTGTGGGCAGTTGCGTGGCCTAATTAATTTATAAAGGCCATTCTTTGAAGCCGGCTGTGTACACGGGCGCGAATTTGGTACAAATGTTAGTGGAAATGCTTTAGGAGAATTTTGGAGGAAGAATAGAGATAAAAATTAGGTTTTGGCAGGCTCTGATGGGAGAACAGTTTTTTTAAGTTTTTGATGAAGTTTCAGTGAATACCTATGTGTGGCAGGCGTATAAAAGTTCCATCTGTTTGTAACCTATATTTTTTACCTATTTTGGTATAACAAATTGAACTTCAAGGTATGAGTTTCGGAATCAAGTTTAGATGTGCAGTATAATATCTTCACTGTATTTTTTTTTGGCAAAAGGAATACACAAAACCGGCGAAATGTCGATCTAAACCACGATGATATTTACATGTTTGGTTTATGGCGGATTTTTCAATCCTCAGATTTTCTTTTTGTTAGACAGTTTGACAGCTTTTGTATATAAAATAAATACGCCATTTTTATTCTTCAGATAAAAGTTAAAGTTATACCTAGATCGTTACCAATACTTTCATCTTTCAAAGTTTTTCTTCGCAATAATCCTAAGTACCTACTTATAACGCCATTGCAATCCACTTTCTCAATGCAGTCTCAATCCCCTGTCTAATAAACATCAAAACACATTGTGTGCCTGTCTAGTCTTTAACATTTCCACTATGGATTCCTCTCTTCCTGTCGTAAACCCTCGGTCGCCAGTGCCCGGACACTTGTAACTTCTGCCGGACACTTTAAGGAGGATATTTACGTCTTGTTGGCACGCAATCTGTTCGGCGACATTCCATACTTTGTTGGTATTCGGGTTTTCTTTCTTTGTTGATGGTTTTGTGGAAAATATTGCTATTAGCTTGGTTTTTTTTCTTGAAGATCTCTCAGACAGATATTCGATGACGTGAGCGCCGGGATTTCCCAAGGTTTTCCTGATTAAAACTATGTAAAAATCTCGCAACTATGAGAGCTGTCTGTATCAGATATCAAACTCATCACAACAAGGCTTTTTTTTTGTGGTGGGAAATCATCAAATGAATTCTCCCGCTCTGGATGGAGCGGGAGGACATGTCAGACTTTTACTGACTAAAACCCACCCGTCTTCCCTCAGTTGCCTGTTACCAAGGGTCCCAGTATCCCTTTTGGACTTTCCCGCAACCCTGGCAGGCATCTGTCCTGGTGGACCTCGCCAATTGTGCTGACATCTCTTTGAGGCTCGCGTGGAACTAAACGCGCCGTCGACCCGGGCTTGGTCCTTATCGGACGGCGAGCTACTCATGCTCGCCGTCCGCAAGCCCGCGCCTACGGTGGCCGGGAATCCGCTTGGGATCACAACAACGCTAAGGGCGAATTTCGTGAATAAAACTCGTACAGCACGTCTAAACAGCGTTCAAGAGCTTTAGATTGTGTCAATATTCAACAATAATGATGTCACTGACGGTTCTTGAACGTGGTTTTTATGTGCTGATTGCGTTCAGCGTCATAGGTGAAATTCACCTAAGTCGGCTGTGCTGCTGGGAAATAACAGATTATACAGATCAGTGAGTTTTAGTATGCTTAAATATGTACAGAGGTCCCCATATTTTACAGCTATTGGTTTACTCTGTCGCCTCATCACCCTATTAGCATCTTAAACCAACTCCAATAAATATTGTATTGTTGAACGAAATTCACTTATGTCATAAAACATGTTTTATTACCCTTAGATCATTTATAACGAGTGTTACAGAAGATTTAACACACGAATGGTACGCCATGTTGCCACAATTCTGACTTAATTTACCCTAAAATGGAGGGTAATTTTGGACGGAATCTGTGACAAATATGTCACACATACTGTTATCACTGACATGCAAGGTTAAGGATTTTGTTGCTTGCAGAGTTGAATATTTAACGGGGATTTCATATCAAGTGATCTATGTTGAAGGAAAAACGGTTCGTCGGTTCTGTTTTCCTCACGATGTTTTCCTTCCTGGTACAAAGCTTGACTAGCAGAGTTAATGGTCTGTAATCAAGAGTGACGGTGCTTAGGTATAGTCGACCTCGTAATGGCTTTACCACTCTTGAAAACATTTCCCAGTAAATTGAAACTCCACCAAGGTTGAAAATATGTAACTGTCACATAGTCAAATAGGCTTTGTCGTTTTATGTTGTACTAGCTGTGCCCAGCAGTTTCACCCGCGTAGGTCTCGATCCCGTGGGAATATAGGGATAAAACGTATCCTATGTCCTATTCCAGGTCATGGTCTACCCGTGTCCCATCCTCTCCTCTCTAGAGTAAGGAAACGCGGCGGCGCAGCGTCGGCGTCGAACGGTTCGCGTATTGCATTTTTATACTCGTGATAACTTCGAAATTAAATATCCGATTCGAATGAATTAAAAAGCATTTTAATGCTACATAAATATCCTTGATGTTAAAACTATTTATTTGAATAATAATTAAAATTATGTTGATAAACCTCCTTCGCAAATAATGCATCAATTTCGAACAAATTTAAATACCATAAAAAAAGGTTATAGTGAGTCAATCTTAAAAGATATAGACATATGCTGTTGCGGACTTTTTTTAGAACTTTTAAAGAGGAAGAATTCCATCATATATGATATTTGCGTAACTTAAACCGTTTACGCAGCGCACGCAACGGAAGCTCTCAAAAAGGAATATTTTTTCCCGTTTTTGCAACATTTTTCATCTATACTCCGCTTCTATTGGGTGTAGCGTGATGTTATATAGCCTAAGCCTTCCTCAATAAATGGACTATCCAAAACAAAAAGAATTTTTCAATTCCAACCAGTAGTTCCTGAGATTAGCGCGTTCAAACAAACATACAAACAAACTCTTCGGCTTTATAATATTAGTATAAGTATATAGATATACAAGCTGGGACACAGGCCTCCTCTCTATTAGCGGGAGTGGACCGAAGTCCACCACGCGGGCCCAGTGCGGGTTAGTGAATGTCACATGTCTTCGAATTTTTGCTTCTAGGACAATATAGGTTCGAACCCAGACAGGCGCTTTACTTTGTGTAAATATTTCATCACCACTGCTTTCATAACGGTGAAGGAAAACATCGTGAGGAAACAGGCATTGTTTCCTCACTATGTTTTCCTTCACCGTTAAATAGTAAAGCGCCTGTCTGGGTTCGAACCTACAGTCTGCAACTCGTAAGTTACTACCAGTGCACCTTTAATCTTAGAATGATATAGCATTAAAAAAAGCAAAACTCATTTATTCAAATTAGACCCCCAAAACACCCGCTCTTCACCACTTCCTAGTCCATTAGCTGGGAACAAAAAGTGTCGCAACAAACTCCCTGGCAGCACAGCTTAAGTTAAAAATAATAATTATGTTATTAAATTAATGATTATTATATTATTAAATTAATAATTATTATATTATTAAAACGAGGTCGACTATACCTACGGCAGTTGCAAGTCTGCAGACAGTAATTACTTTTCATTGAATTGGTCTATTTGCCAACTTATAACATTATAAAAACTCATATCTATGTAAAACCCGTCTCACAATTCCAATAAAAAAATCCAGTACAATCATAGAAACGTTGCATTACAGATACACTGTATACGGAGTCTATTTTCATGTAGTTGCTCGCATGCTAATGTATATTCAATTTATGGGTCCTATTAAAGACATTGCATTGGCAAGTGGAATGGTTCCCAGTCTAAGCACGTTGCTAGCTCGTGTAAGTCCGACTACGGAATATTAACAATCCCGTGGCATGTAGGGGGTTGAGAAAACTGCCTTTTAGCAGACACTGAAATATAAAATCTTGCTGCTACGCTTCGTGCGAATGAAATAAAGTTTTTGGAGGTAGTTTTGCATGGTAACTTGGAGGATAGAGGATTTTACGGAAGGAAAATTCAGTGAGAGGCGGAGTTTGTTATGCTTACATAATGTAAAACAAAACACAACGTCTTTTGTTTGCATGTTCGTAAGTGTGCTTATTCGACCACCAATCCTTTTTGAGATTTTGGTTTTTATAGAAATTATTAGCTACACCCCGCGGTATCACCGCGTAAGTCTCGATCCCGTCCGTAGGAATATCGGGATAAAAAGTATCCTATGTTCCATTCCCGATCATGGTTTACCCCTGTGCCAAATTTCATCCAAATCCGTTAAGCCGTTTTAGCGTGAAAGCGTATCAAATAAACAAACAAACAAACTCACTTTCGTATTTATAATATTATATAGTTAGGATGTTTTAATTAACTAGCTAAGTTTTGAACATAATTTATTGTAACATTTGGTTACATACGGCTAGCTAGCTTTGTTTCAGACAATGGGCCAATAAACAATAAGAAATGAGGATATTGGAGGAAGTCTGAAAGTGGCACCGGTGACTGAAAAGTTTGGTGGAAATCGGTTGTGATTCGGAGGAATGCGGAAATAGTTGTGAGGAAAGTTTTGCATATGAATGTGGATAGCATAAGATTAGAAAGGGCCAAAGAAAATATGAATGGAATATGTGCACGTCTTTCTACATTGTTCTCATATGGATAATTTCAACATGAATGATGTAACCAATATATTGTAACAATGTTCTGATTTAAAAGAGTGTTCGTGGAGTTTCTTGCCCGTTCTACTCCATAGGAACCTACTACGCTTTAGAATGGGCAACTAGCTTCATATTTCTGACTGACAGACCCCTTGACAATTCAAAAGTGCCTATAATTGGTTTATTTGAAATAAATGCCTTGAGTTTGAGTTTGTCAATGATGATAGGAGGATGATAGATATTTGCACCTACGACAGCCCCATTTTATGTCCAGGCAAATCACTGTCCATTCCAAGGTTGCCTGGAAGAGATCGCGGATAGCGATAAGGCCGCCCATTGTATATTTTGTAGTGTTTGTTATTGTTTTTTGTTATATATTTTTGTGGTGTACAATAAAGAATATATAAATAAATAGGGCTAGACAGGGGGTGACTACCAAGATGACGACTAATAGGGAAGTATGGAAGATGAAGACATGTTGCAACAACACCAAATAAATTGTCGTAAGGGCAAGATAATGAATGATGATTGCAGCCCTGGGGGCTTAAAACGGCACTGTAGCAGAATCATAATAGGAAAATATTATGAATCATAGTAAAATTACACAAACTGACAATTCATAATATAATCTGCGTGCGATTCATATTACGAAATAATTCATCTGTTTGACAGTTTTCTATGGAGATTCATAAAATGGTCCACACATTATGAATTGCTTTTGTGTCAAATTAGAGGAATTTCTAATGACAGCTGGAAATTCAGGATATGAATCGCTGTTAGAGGAATTGCTACTGTGGCCGTTATAGGCCCCCTGGTTATTAATAAAATGATTTGGTCTTGTAAACACACTCACATAAACTTTATTTAAAGTTAACAAAAAACGCATTGCCGTAATATTGTAGTTACTAAGTAAAGTGCTAGTGTAAGATATTTAGCAAGTGCCAAGTCTCGTCCGGCGTGCGAAGAGGTAATTACTCTTGGAGCTTTAACTTCGTTTAAATACTTCGGAAAGAAAGGATTGCGAGAGGTTAATAGACCTTATGTATCTTGCCAGAAAAGGCAATGTTCAGTAAAAGTGCATTGGGTTTTCTTTTCTTGAATGGACATTGCTTTAAATCTTTCTTTACGGAATTTTGTTCATATCAATTAATTTATACACTTAAATAATTATGTATTTTTGGGACACAAACACGGACGTGTAAAGTAAATACAACTAGCTTCAACTCTCTGACTAGCTGACCGACTCTTTGACAATTCAAAAGTGCCTGTAAATGGTTTAATTGAAATAAATGCTTTGAGTTTGAGTTTGAATAAATGAATTTTGAATATGGGGGTCAGTTTCGGGGAGCATTGATTGAGACAGAAATTGATTAACTTAATCGGTTCATTCGATTCGGAGTAAATTGGCTGTGACAGACAGACACACGAGTGATCCTATAAAGGTTCCCTTTTTTTACTTTTGAGGTACGGAACTCTAAAAACAAGGCTGTTTGGGTCATCTATATTGGTCAAGGATTTTCGGAATCTACACGGAAACATCCACTCAATATACTCGATCTTACCTTACAAGGAAGTATAGTATCAAATGAGGCGAATCAGTCTAATGAGCCGCAGTCCTTAGTGGATAGCAAGTCGATGTACCTACTTGAGGTTTGTTGGTCAAAGTTGGGATGGTTGATTAAGGATTCTCGTGGGTTTGTCTTTGCTTGCTTCGACCATTAGTTACACCATGTATCAGCCGGCCACTTTGGCAGAATCATAAAAGGAAAATACTAAGAATCATTATAAAATGTCACAAACTGACAATTCATATTATTATGATCAGCGTGAAATTCATATTACGCAATAATTCATCTGTTTGACAGTTTTCTATGTGGATCCGTAAAATGCTCCACAAATTATGAATTGATTTTGTGTCAAATTAGAGGAATTGATAATGACAGCTGGGAATTCAGAATTTAGAGGAATTGCTAATGTGGCCGTTTTAGGCCCCCAGTTATAATGTCCAAACTGAAAAAACTTCTACTAACCACACAAAATGTTTAATACGTGATGCTCATTTTTTTTTGTTCAGGCGGCTCCCACAGATAAGCGCGATGCGACGGCGCGACGCGACAGCGCGATGAGATGATGATGAGAATCAATCAACTCAGCCTATCGCAGTCCACTGCTGGACATAGGCCTCATATCCGATGAGACACCGGTAAAACAATTTCCGAGAACTTTTCATAGAAATTGTTCCACCAGTGTAGCGTCGCGTTCGTCTGCCTTTATTTTTTATTTATTTATATGTCGCCGCAAGAGCGTTTGTAAAGTTCATAACATAATCTTATGCGTAACTATTTGGGTAACTGGTGTACTGTTACACCCATTTGCATGCATCTGTGAACGATATTGAATCCTATGATATCAAACGCCATCTATTGCCCAAATTGTGAAATCGAACTCGCGAAGCTAGAGTTAATTGATTAAAGTAATTTTGATGTTTTAGTTAAAGCTATAGTTAAAATTAAAAGGGAATATTTATTTTAGTCTTTAGGTTTATAATCATATTAACAATTGGTCATTTGACAGAATAAACTTGTTTATGTTAAAGCGCTACCTAATGTTACTAAGATGGCGCGGATTGTGAATAATAAGATCAATAACTGAATGTTATAATTTAATACAAGAACTAAATTGACCTGTGTCGACACTCTTGCGCCATCCCATGTTCCTAGCACGGCGGGCTGTGCTGGCGCCGCTGCTGCGGCTGCTGAGACCCTCAAGCGGCGCAAATACTGTAACCTTATAAGCAACTACAGTTTTGAGCCGTTTGGGGTCGAAACGCTCGGGTCATGGGGCCCGAGTGCGCGTCTCCTTTTTAAGGAAATCTCCCACCGACTGGTCGACACTTCACGTGACCAGAGGGCTGGCTTGTTCTTTGGTCAAAGAATTAGCATTGCCATTCAACGTGGCAATGCTGCCAGTCTTCTGGGCACGTTTCCGGATGACAGCGATGCGGACGAATACTTCGACGCCTAAAGGTCCCTTTGTTTTTATATTTATTTAGTTAGTCCCTTTAGTTTTAGTTTTATATGTAAATAGTTAGTAGTGTTCTGTAAATATTGTGTATAAAAAAAAAACTTTAATTTATTAAAGAAACGAATTTCTTGATTTATATGAGAATTTTAATGTTATAATCTAATTTATTCGTCTTTAGAACTAAATAAGTTTAAATAATAGGAAACAGACTATAAAGTAATACGGCTATTTTACACAGCAATTCACTAATGAATACCTGTTGTTTCATTAAAATTCCTTGAACTATTTGATAACACTTCCGGGTTATCAAATAGTAATAATGATGTCTTAGAAAGTAATGAAGCTTCTGACTTAAGTTTAATTTTGAATAACCTTTGTATTTCCTGAATATTAGCATTGTTTAATTATAAAAGAATTAACTGATAATTTTAGCATTATTTGTAAGTTTCATTGAAATAACTAAGTAATAAGATTTTGTATTGATACACGCGGTATGTCCGCCGACGCGGGGAGAAGGGTCGCACACACAATGGCGGTATAGCGTGTGTGGGTACTTGATCTACGCGTGGGTAGTCGAAATGAAATTGTAAATTGTCGAACAAGTGAACAAGTAAACTCTGTAACAGAATGTATTGATTTAAAAGAGTGTCCACGGAGTTTCTTGCCCGTTCTTCTCCGTAAGGAACCTACATCGTTTTGGAATGGGCGACTAGCGTCACCAACTAACTCAAACTAAAGGACTCCTTGATAAGTGATAATTCAAAAGTGCCTGTAAATGTTCCAATTGAAATAAACGCTTTGAGTTTGAGTTAAGTGTTGTGTGTCATTGAAAACCAACTACCTCTAACTACCATCAACGAAGAATTACACCGGAGACTGATCACACACGAGAGAGGATGGATTCCCCTCCGTGTTATATATATATCTGTCAATGCACCTTCCAAACATTACAGTTTTTTTCTTACTTAATGGCAACATTAAGACCAAAAAGTGACATTAACATAAAAGTAAGCAATAAGTCCTTCTATCCATAAATATTTAACAAGCGTAAACATCTACATCGGATAAACGAAATGAGAGGGAAATGAGCGAAAAATAAACAAAATATCGCTATTACTTCCAACTGAATTGCTTATTTAATTTTCTCCGTCTATATCTTCGATGTTGCCATCTCCCTCCAACATTTTAGTAAAGAAAGAGACAGAATACTGTAACTCTACCCTTATGTCGAGCCCCTTAGCCTAAGTCGACGTAACAAAGATATTATAAGTATGTCCGTGGGGCTCAGTAATTAAAGTTAACGAACTAAGTATGCAAATGAGTCCTCTTTATCGTTTTTGGGTTAAAACATCTATTATACGACTTTCTAAGGAGTCCCCGTGGTGTAGGGTGGGTGTGCAGGAAACAAAGCAACTTCATTTTGTTGGAGTAACCCTAAGATGTAATGATGCTTTTATTAATAAGGGGTAGGTTTGAATATGAACGAGGTGCATGTAATGTAGTCGTTGATGGGTACGTAATGCGATGCGGAAGAGTAGTAGGTACCTACTAACAGGAGTTTTCGACAAATGTTTTCCAGTAATGTGGCGTAGTAGCAACGTGTATGTTAAATGCCCTTGTATCATCGTGCATGTGAGCATAGATCAGGCCACATGCAATTAGATGTTTGATAATTAGTTATATAATTTTATCAGTGGAAACTTGTAAATGGCCTTCGCTGTAAGTTTCCCGAAGAGAATAAAATAAAATAGACTAAAATAGAATAGAATAGAATAAAACAGAATAGAATAGAATAAAATAATAAAATAAAGTAAAAATAATATCATTGTTACAATACATTAGACTACATACAGACTGAAAAATTAATAACATAAACCCCCACATACACGCACACACTCACTCACATACGCTCACACATACACACACATGTATACACACCCACCTCACACACACGCCTCAAGCAGGTATTGTATAATTTAAAATTGTTTAAATTTTATTGCATATTATCTATGTAAAACTACTGGGAGAAGACACTTATTCCTGTAACACAGGTCACAACCTAGCGCAGGAGTCAGGGTTTCCATATATAAATGTAACATACTTTTATGTCAATAAATATTATTATTATATGTTTAAACATCTCGGGACCCTGGGATCCCGGACCTTTGGAAGGCGTGCGAGGGGCCGAAGCCAACTCGCAGAGGCCCCTTAGACAATTTTAAATGGAATTAGGCACCAACCGACGATTATCCCTGTTCGCACAATGCATGTGCAGCCAAGGACAACCCCCGGTTGGTGTAGGATTATTATTATTATTATTATAATACATCTAGATTTTAATCACAGATTTTCAATATAAAGCTCATATACTATAAGCGAAATGTAAATATTCGTATGCCGCTTGTAACGGCTGATGTGTAATAAACATACTTTTACCTAACAATCTTGTCTTTTTCATCACTGATTGAAAATCAGAGGGTCTTGCTTTTCCTTATCATCACAATGGATAACAGGCTAAGTATGTTTCCATCATTCATTCATTCATGAAGTACTTTTGCCTCCAGCTTCGTCCACGAGGACATTGGAAATTATCTTACGGGAACGTACTTCCGTGATAAAAAGTATCCTTTGTCTTAACCCAGGCCATAGTTTATCCGTGAGTCGAACATCCAAAGCCATTCAGACCATCAGAAAAGGTAAAAGAAAGCCGGACAAACAGATCGACACACAGACAGACAGAGTTACTTTCGCATTTATAATATTAGTATCTATCTATGGAGTATGGATTAGTATCGATTTTAAAGACTGTCTAAAAAAATTTTTTTGAATCTGTGCCAACATTAAAACTTTTTCCACATATTCACATTTATGTATACGCATTCTAAAGCTTGTCTATTTCATACTCTCAACTATTAAACAGTATTTTCGTCTAAAACGTTTGAGTAAACATCTACGAACGTTAGAAAAACAAAGTAAAAAGGTTTCTCCAGGCTTCCAAGTTGAGAGCAACCTGTTTATGTACTATTGCATATTCTGAAAGGGGTAACGCTCAAACTGCTTCAAGTAAAATGGCGCTTGTTTTTGTTACGGCACGAATATAATCGGAATGATGATAGTGGTTTGTTGAGTATTTGCTGGGTAGAATAGGTGGAATAATAATATATTATAAATCTGCCTAGCCTTTTCCCAACTATATTGGGGTTGGCTTCAAGTCTAACCGGATTCAGCTGACTACCAGTATTTTACACGGAGCGACTGCTTATCTGAACTCCACAACCCAGTAACTGGTTAATACGATAACCCTTGGTAAGACTGGTTGTCAGACTTTCGGGCTTCTGACGACTCGTAACGACTGTCAAAGATCCAAGAATGACAGCCGGGACCACCGGCTTAACGTACTTTCCGAGGCACGGTGGAGTCTCGGTATGTAAAGATGGTCACCCATCCACGGACCAACCCCGGCAAGCGTAGCTTAACTTGATGGATCGACCTGTGCGGCTGTTATTACATTGCCACGTATGATGTGTAGGTATAATATTTCTATCGCCAAGCATTTCATCATCATTTCAGCCTAAAGACGTCCACTGCTGGACATAGGCCTACCCCAAACACCGCCACTTCGACTGGTTCTGTGCTTCTCGCATCCAGCGGATTCCTGCAGTCTTCACCAGTTCATCGGTCCACCTTGTCGGGGGCCTTGCAACGCTACGTCTTCCGGTACGCGGTCGCCACTCCAGAACCTTTCGACCATCGGCCATCTGTTCTGCGAGCAATGTACCCCCACCCACTGCCACTTAAGTTTGGCAATACTTCGGGCTATGTCGGTTACCTTACGAATCTATTCATTTCAGATTCGATCACGTAGGGAAACTCCGAGCATAGCCCTCTCCATTGCCCTTTGGGTGAGTTTCAGCCTTTTAATGAGGTACATTGTCAGCGACCACGTTTCAGTGCCATTGTTTGGCAACACACACAGGTCAAAACGGACTTACCAATTATTCTGGTTGAAAGGTGATGAAATTAGACCGAGACCTTTTTACCCGACTACGGCGAAAAAAAAAGGAGGGTTATGATTTTGACCGGTATTTATGTATGTGTGTATGTTCATCTGTTCCTTCATATCTTCTAACTCATCACAATTTGACAAGTGAGGTATCGTTGGGCTATGTGGCGTCACATCAAATATTGCGCCCTCTAGAGGACATAAAGTAAGGAACTAAAAAAAAAAAATGTTTAATCGTACCATGTTGGGTATCAAATGAATTTGATGAAAATTGGCTTAATGAGCACATTTCAAATATATATATATTATAACCCTAAAAGAATTTAATATAAAAATCCGGAGTCACACGTAATCTGTTCGATTTATCACGTGTGACTCCGGATTTTTAATTTGTCTGTCTGTGGTGTCTTGTTTATACCTTTTTAGTCGTAGTTGAGTTTTAGTTTTTGTTACTTTATTTATAGATACGTTTGGCAATGGCAATGCACCGACAAATACTTTGTTGTTGCAGTTGTGTTTAGTCGTCTGGGGGCCTAAACCGGCCACATTAGCAATTCCTCTAAAAGCAGTTCATTTCTTGAATCCCAGCTGTCATTAGTAATTCCTTTAATTTGACCTAAAATCAATTCATAATTTGTGGACCTTTTTACGAATCTCCATAGAAAACTGTCAAACAGATGAATTATTTCGTAATATGAATTACACGCAGATCATATTATGAATTGTCAGTTTGTGACATTTAACGATGATTCATAATATGGATTCTGCTAAAGTGACCGTTTTAAGCCCACTGAAGTCATGTCTATTCTTTTCATTTCGTCTGCCGACGCGTCGGCGTGTAATAATGAATCATTTACATAAAAAAAACAAAAGTAGCATTTCATAAATGTTAAATTCTTTTTTCGTTTGAAATATTTACTTAATTGAGCTATTGCTAGTCAATATTTTCCTTTGAAAACATTTTGAGTATCCATCAGACATTCATTAGTATGATGAACTCATCGGTAATTAACGATTCCGAAGAATAACTGAAGGCTTTTGTAATTATATACTCGATACTCGTAATATGATAAGTAGGTAATAAGTCCTTACCTGTAGTTAATGATTTTGATGTCTTTTATAATTAGAATTGTTGTCTGTTTTGTATTTTGTAAAGGTCACATTATTCAACTCAATGCAACTATGACATCCGCGATGCGAAGATAAAAACCGGCCAAGTGCGAGTCGGACTCGCGCACGAAGGGTTCCGTACTATTATCTATAAAAACGGCAAAAAATCACGTTTGTTGTATGGGGGGGTTCCCATACAACATGATTTTTTTAAATAAATAAACTTAAATATTTATTTTATTCTGTTTTTTTGTATTTGTTGTTATAGCGGCAACATCATCTGTGAAAATTTCAGCTGTCTAACTATCACGGTTCATGAGATACAGCCTGGTGACAGACGGACAGATAGACAGGCAGACAGCGGAGTCTTAGTATTAGGGTCCCGTTTTACCTTTTGGGTACGGAACCCTCAAAACTATGCTTTGAAAAGAGGTAGGACTGCACATTCTTCCTTTTTTTTCGCCGTTGTAAATGGTTAGGTATAATTAATATAATTAATATTAAATTGTATTATTATTACGCTCTTGTGATGTTAAAAATTTGGTATAACAGAATCTATACAAATCCAAACTAAACGTCCAACTTAACCTCTTAAGTAAAAAAAGAAAACTTGAGTGTTTTCAAGACTTCGAAAGTCTTTAAAACACTATTTCCAAGATTATTGTAACTATTTGACACTACGAAGTCAACAAGAAACAACTTTCTACTAAAATAGACGCCTCAGAATGGGCCTGCCATCGCCTCACAGTCATGTCCGAGGTTCAAATTAATGGCAACCATTTGGGGACGCCCCCATATCACTTTTTCGACTCCCAGGGACTGTCCTTTGAGATTTCTTATGAAAAAAATGCGCGATATTCCTTATATTAGTAGTGGCTGACGGTAAAAGGTTTTTGTTTGTCTGTCACTCGTTTTTTGATGGCGGGAATGTATGGTTGAGTTTTTCCTGCAAGCTACGTCCCGCTGGGAGCTGGGACTACGTAGAGATATAGGATGTGGGTGTTGTATGTATGTAATAGTTTCGTCATTTTTTTTTTGTTATTGAATATGTGATGGTATTTTTAACCGACTTCTTCAAAAAGGAGGAGGTTCTCAATTCGTCTGTATGTTTTTTTTTTTTTTTTTTTTGTATGTTTGTTACGCGATTACTCCGCCAATTATTAATCGATTTTGATGATTCTTTTTTTGTTTGGTAGGTCATGCTTCTCAGGTGGTCCCATATAAATTTTATTAACTTTGCTTGCGTCATTTTTGAGTTAGCTTCAATATTACGTATTTTTCCCACTTAGTGATATCCTGTTTGACTCCTTCACTGTTATTTACATAGCAGGTAGCGGTATTCGGATTAGTGTGAGGTAGGTACCACAACTAAAAAGTGAAAAATAAAAACATTTTACACAAGAAAAAAATTGACTTCCAAAAAAAACACTAAAATGGTGAAAAATAACTTTAATTTCGGAAGTCGGTGGCAAAAAACGGAAATTGAAAAGCAAAAGACACCGACTTCCGAAATTAAAGTTATTTTTCACTTTTTTAGTGTTTTTTTTGGAAGTTGTTCTTTTTTTTTTTAAGTTTTTATTGTTCTGTAAATTGTTTTGTGACTTTGTGTGGTTTGTTGTTGTAGTTTCAGAAAAGGAATTACGGTACACGTGATACTGAGTAAGATATAGGTGTTGGCATAAATATCCGACAGGACAGGGGCCTAAACCGGCCACATTAGCAATTCCTCTAAAAGCAATTCATTTCCTGAATTCTCAGCTGTCATTAGCAATTCCTTTAATTTGACACAAAAGCAATTCATTATTTGTGGACCACTTTACGAATCTCCATAGAAAACTGTCAAACAGATATCATAATATGAATTGTCAGTTTGTGACATTTTACGATGATTCATAATATTTTCCTATTATGACGCAAGCAAAGTGACTGTTTTAAGACTCTCATGTGATAAAAATAAGTCCACGCTGTTTTTAAGACAATGTCTGATTTTTTAATTTAGTTTCTTTGTAATATTTCAATTGCAAAAATATCAATCAATCAAAATATTTTATTTCAAATAAACCTACATGGGCACTTATGAAACGTCAGAAGCACGGTTCCCATTGGTTGTTTCCTGTGGAGAAGAGCCGGCAAGAAACTCCACTGTTACTCTTTTAAAAATAATAGGCTGTTACAATATTTACAAATAACAGTGTTAATAGGTATGAGAGGACAGTGCAGGCCTGTCAATAAGTACCGAATAACTTGAAAGCCAAAGATCTTAAGGTTATTTTGTGAGAAGAATTTAATTTTTATTTCTTTTATAACATGAGTAATATTTATTTTAGCGAAAAAGAGTTTTACTTCAAAACAGCGCAATATTGGAGTCGCGCCTGGGCGTCAAGCGACTTGTAATATCCGGTCCAAACCAGATCGTTGGCTAAACAAAACGCCCGGAGCCATGTTGGAAACATAATACACTTGCAAATTCACTCTTGTTCTAAGTTAACGTCATCTCTCTCTCTCTCCCTAACATAAAAGAAGAGACAGAGATGGAGTGTTACTACGCGAATGATGTTATAAAATTAAAAAAGAAATTTTAGAAGTACATGTGAAATTGTGTTTTTTGTTGTTTAAAATGAATGTAGCTACGTTTTTATATAAGGAACATAAAATAATCTTTAATATATCTTTCTTGGTCATATTAGCCGTAGAACCGATGTCCGTTGGGGTAGTCGTGATCTTGAGTGGAGACCGCGAATCGGCAAACGTAGGTAGGATGCCCTCAGGCTAGCGCCAATCTTCGCAGGGTGGCTGGTAGGAGCTAGATGAGAGTTGCCGAGAATCGTGCTGAATGGCGTGCAATTGGAGAGGCCTCTTTTACGCTAAAACGGCTGAACAGATTTCCATGTAATTTGGCACATGGATTAGGACAAAGGATACTTTTATCCCAAAATTCCCAAGGGATCGAGGATTATGCGGGTGAAACCGCGGGGCGCAGCTAGTTGAATATATTTTACACAGAGTAACGATAACTTAGACACTATTCTATAGGAAAATTCTATCAATTCCTCTGTAAAATAAAATTTTATTTCAGCACATTTAATCTGAAATACTATTTCACGGTTTCACCTGAATTGAATAGAGCGCGATACAAAAAACCTAGACTACCTAACACTTTATTTTAGCGACTAGGTTTTAAATTCTCATATCTGAAGAAAAATGTGAAAGATAAGTTTGTTGTAATTTATGTGAACTACGCCCGCTTTGTTCTTGCACTTTATGTGTTGAAATAGAATTGAGTTCACTATTTTAGTATAGAAATACCAGTACAGTATAGTGTACAATTTTTATTTTATAAAAACGTGTTTTTTAAATTTATTTTATGATTGCTCAGTTGCTACGGCGTAGCGCGGCTATGCGAGCAACACTTTCGTAGCAAAGGCCAAACCATGAAACATGGGTTCAACCGTTACTCAATAGTGTAAATCAAACTGTGTATAATTTTCCCCTCTTCCAGTTTTTAAAGTATGCTACGACGTAGTCATCATGGCTACGTCAGCTACGGCGTAGCAAGTGACTAGCTCTACAAGGTTTACATTCAATAACACAACGAATGGTGTTCGAACTCACGGCCCTCTCTCACTCACTAGTCCTTTATCATACCCAATGTGGGAATATCTGTACATATATTATCAAAATTGAAGTGTGTTGTTATTCTAAACTATACAACGTACTTTGATTGCGGATTGCACCATCATCAGAGAATTTATTCTGGAAGGTTTGCCGAAATCAACCTTTTTAGCGCAGCCGTGAGGCACACACTATTGTTGTTAAAACATTATTTTTCATTTTTTATTTTTGTTGTTTGTTTACCAACTATGTTCAAATAAACGTTATTCTTTCTTTGTAGAATACATTAATATTAAACTTAAATAATAAAGAAATCCTGATGTTTGTCAAATAATAATACATAGAGAATAGGTTCTATAAATAAAACAGAATAAAACACAATAACCAATTGCCCTTTTAATTTAAGTGCCAGTTCAGAAAATGAGATCACAAAATTCGTGTCCCTTAATTATGTGAAGTATATTAGCGGCCCCCTTCGACCTTGGGGCCCGGAATGTCGAAGGATTAATGGGGCCCCGGGCGATATGACCGTTCTCATTTTTAGCTTAACCTTCCAATGGTTCAGTTTTGAGTGTTCATAGGTAATGTTATCTGTTACACTCTGAGGTATTTGTCGGGATGTTTTGAATGAAGTATTTGGGTTGGAAAGGGTGGAAAGGAAGCCTTCGGTGGATTGGGTCATTTTATTCACGTATGATATGTACTGTATGGAATGAGGTATTGAGGAAATAATAATATATTTATTATCACGGTACAGATGCTAGTTATCAACACCTTTTGTCTTGATAACTAGCAAGCCCCATTGTATATATTTAAATAGCTTCTGCCCACGGCTTCGTCCGCGTGGATGTCAAATATCGGCCCACGGAAACTTACCACCGGGATACTTAAGAAATGCTGAGTTTCCTATACAAAATTTCATCCCCTATATCCCACATATTGGATTATTTTTGAACAAAAGTAGCCTATTTCCTTTCCTAGGACGCCATCCATCTCCATGCCAAATTTTGTTGAAATCCGTTTAGTGGTTTAGGCATGAAAAGGTAACATACAGACAGACAGACAGAGTTACTTTCGAATTTATAATATTAGTATAGTATGGACTACAATTCCCGTATCTTTTTTCTGAAGGTAAAATGGTTTGGTACATCTTCATGATATCTGAAACTGCCCTTCGCATATCTATGACAAATTTTCACAGCACACAACTATTAGTGGCTAAGTAATAACAGCCGCACGGGTCGATCCATCAGGTTAAGCTACGCTTGCCGGAGTTACTCCGTGGATGGGTGACCATCTTTAGATACCGAGAGTCCTCCGTGCCTCAGAAAGAACATTAATCTGTTGGTCCCGGCTGTCATTTGTGAACTTTTGACAGTCGTTACGGGTCGTTAGGAGCCCGAAAGTCTGACAACCAGTCTAGCCAAGGGGTATCGTATTACCCAGTTACTGGGTTGTGGAGGTCGGATAGGCAGTCGCTCCGTGTAAAATACTGGTATTCAGCTGCATGCAGACTGGGAGCCGACCCCAACATAGTTGGGAAAAAGCTGGGCAGATGATGACAATTATTAGTTCATTTATTTTATATGCCATATCTCTTACCACAAGCGCGGTTGAAGATAGGTTCGTCCGAAATCACAGCATTTTGCTGAGCAATGACCTTTTCTGGCACAGATGAGACGCACAGCTTAATTTAATTTTTAACCGACTTCTTCAAAAAGGTCTTCAAAACCGACTTCTTCTTTTTTTTTTATGTTTTTTACTCGATTACTCCGCCAATTATGAATCGATTTGGACGATTCTTTTTTGTTTGGTAGGTCATGCTTCCGAGATGGTCCCATATAAATTTTATTAACTATGCTTGCGTAATTTTTGAGTTAGCTTCAATATTACGTATTTTTTCCACTTAGTTTATCTAGACGATATCCTGTTTGACTCCTTCACTGTTATTTATATAGCAGGTAGTGGTATTCGGATTTATGTAGGGTAGGTACCACAACTAAAAAGTGAAAAATTAAAACTTTTTACAAAAAAAAAAAAACAACCGACTTCCAAAAAAAACACTAAAAAAGTGTAAAATAACTTTAATTTCGGAAGTCGGTGTCTTTGCTTTTCAATTTCCGTTTTTAGCCACCAACTTTTTTTGTTTTTTTTTGTTACAAAAAGAGTAACTCTGCAATCGGCATCATGTTTGTTTGTTGTCGTTTGCCAATGTCGATGTCACAACAATAATTACGCAATATAGTCTTTGGTCCCTGGCCTTGACATCAACTAATGAACGAATGGCAGGGAACAATGATGTCAAACTTTTATTTATTTTTATTGGTTGAATACGAGGCTTTTAGCTACTTTTGTATCATTTCTTAGACTATCTTTCTCTATTGTGTGTGCGTTTTGTTTGTGCAGAATAAACAATTTTTCTTTCTTTTCTTAGCTTCTCCAGCTCAATTCAAATTCTTCCCACTTCAAATTTCATAACCCAAATATTTCACCTAATTGACTTTCATACATGTATTTCTTTCCCTATACCCTAATATTAACCATTCTATTTCCTTATTTAATATTCAACGAACGTGCGGACCGGCAACCTTACGGTCTAACTTCTTAGCCTCCACATTCTATGAACGCAGAATTATCATATTTTAGATATTTGAACACAGCCAATTTTGTGGTTTAAAGAGAATCGCGTTCCTCACGAAACTTGCGATATTGATTCTACTTAATTTTATGTAGATTTTGGGTTATTTTTAGTTGGTCTTTAGTTCCAGGTGGAAGGTTTTGGTTTATATAATAGTTATGCAATTATGTTAATATGTATTTAAATGTTGTTTTACTCTTCCTGTGTTTAGCAAGTTTGCCGGTGGGACAGATATCCAGGAGGTATTGGTCGAGCCTTATTTAAGTGATTGTTGTCAAAATAGGTTATTCTGTCATTTGTCTTAGTTGTCTCATTTGGCGGTAAAATAAATTATAATTACATAATTCACTTTCGATTAAAAACTACAAAATTTAAATTGAGAACCATCTGGGTAATATTGTCAATTCCTATGGACCTTTAGATCCCATTATAATTTGGTCCTTCCAGCCGGATGTTCAAACATTTGAATGTTAAGGAAACCGGTGTTCCGTGTACTACTGTTTCCAAATACAATTTAAATTTCATAAAACAAACAATGTCTTAGTAAAAGAACAAAGAAAAAGAAAAGATTATTTTTCTTAGGAAAGTGAATACGTCACTCAACAAAATGCTATTTATGATAAACATAATTTGTCAGAACCTTTTTCACACATTTGTATACAAGTCATATCTTATAAATGTCCAACGCTACCCTATCCCGACTATGCGAGAGGGTTATTTTTCTACCCTCGAGCTAAGGGTGTGAAGTGGAGAAGGGAAAAATGGACACTCACCGGTTTTTTGGGACGCGTATATTTGAATTACGTTCGAATGTAACTTATTTATCAAGTCCAAGACTAGAAGTATTTTTTCTCTAATAAAAGGGGTAGGAATTTTTCATCGTGGATAGAAAAAAAACTTGTTTCTTTGAATTTAAGGATATTTTGACTTATTACGTCATTCATTTGATGAAATGATGTTTATTTCTGTAAGTAGATCTTTTAAGACATAGACATGTGAATCCTTTAAGATATTATGTGAGTCTAACAATGTGCAAGGGCAGACTGAATCATATAATATACGATAAATAAGCTCAGTCGTTTTCGAAATTATTGATGGACTTTTACCGGAAATGTTGTCAATTTTTTTTTTTTTTTTTTCCTAGCCTACTCTGTCCCACAGCTGGGCAAAGGCTTCCCTCCACTCCTTCCATCTTTCGCGAGCCCGCGCGTCCTCTTTCCAGTTTTGATGGAACCTATCCAACTCGTCCCGCCATCTCCTACGTGGTTCAATTAATAAATAATAATCATACCCTTAAAGTCCCATAATTTATTCACAAATTATTGACGATGTCGTTAAAAAGTCCTTATTGCTTTGCTTTATTCTAATTTCAAGGTCAAGTTTGCGATTAGGAAATGATGACAAATATTTTGTAGAGAAGTGTACCTATTTTATTTTGCTGAGATAAAGTTATTCAGTTTTTTTCTTTTCTGCTTTAGACAGCACGTAATTGTAATATTGTAACACTGCAAAAAAACTAGAATACTATTTTAAGGCCACGTTTATAATTTTCGACCTATTTTGACTAGACGTTGCACATACGCGTCCGAATCCATTAATCAGGTCACCAGAGGACCTTAATGCAAACGATGGGCAACGTGGCACCATGCTAATTCACTACCTTTTCGATATATATTACCTTATATGGTACGTAATGTGTAGCGCCAACGGTACGGCTTGGGTAGGGAAATGTTCTTTTTGGTGAAAAATTCTTCATGTATACTTTCAAATTTATCAGCGTAGCCATTAGGCCATTACCCGTCAATTGCAGAATTTAATGCTCGCAATTGCCTACCGCTGAAATGAACGGTAAAATATAAAGAGGCATAATTATCAGGGTTGACAGACGGATGGGTGAGTTTTTTATAGCGGGGTTTACATGATGTGATAGTGAAGTGAAAAAACTTTTTACAAAAAAAAATAGCCGACTTCCAAAAAAAACACTACAAAGTACTTCCAAAATTAAAGTTATTTTTTACTTTGTAGTGTTTTGTTTTGAAGTCATCTGTTTTTTTTGGTAAAAATATGAAATAATACAAATAACAACATACAGTTGACTTGAGAACCTCCTCCCTTTTGAAGTCGGTTAAAAAAGGAGCTTGACGTTTATTTTGGACTTTTTTACTTACTAACACCTGGTTTATGTCAAGCTACACAACACTAGTTTCATAATGTAAACCCCGCTTATTTATGTAAACAGAAGAATGCCGCTGCTCATTCATTTACAGATAGCCAATTTTCATTCTTCAGTCCCACATTTGAATCCTAATCTGCACCATAATGCCACATAACATTACACCGAGAATCCAACTCGCTTCATTCTTAAGCCATAGTCTGACGTCACAGTGCTCAACTCCGCGTTAAGTTTGAGAGCGTAGCACTGCAATATCCGGACGGAACATATGTAGTGACGTCATACGAGGAACGAACGCCTTCTAGCAGAGCAGCCATATTGATTCAGATCCGGTTATTGCAATGCTTGTATGAAACAGGAGCTTTGGTGAGATGGGAGTCGGATTTGAGAAATATGATTATTTTTATCAAAGGCGGAATATTACACGTGGAAGGCGACTAACAAAAGGTATTTACAAGGCCGATGAGAGCAGATACGCAGGGAGGGGACTATGACCAAAGGGCCTAGACAAGTGACAATCGCTTCGAAAGCGTTTCGTATTTCTACAACGACTTTCAACAGGATTGACATAAGCTTTTCGATAGCTTATGTCAGTTCTGTACATTTTTTTGTAAACTAGTTGTGGGTAAAATAAAATTCTACAAAGATATATATATACCATATATATTTTTGGCAATAAGTTCAGACCATCACACTAGCGTGTCTATTCGGGAAAATCTCACCGTGAAATCTTGGCTGGAGTGGCCTTGAAGTGAGCTGTCAATACTGTTATTCCACCTGATGCTAGAGATTAACACCAAAATCAAAATC
This sequence comes from Lithophane ornitopus, assembly GCA_948473465.1. Taxonomy (NCBI): domain Eukaryota; kingdom Metazoa; phylum Arthropoda; class Insecta; order Lepidoptera; family Noctuidae; genus Lithophane; species Lithophane ornitopus. Next base: position 14,814,583 of record OX419621.1, on the reverse strand, counting down.
AATCAATCATTCAAACTAGGCTGAGAATCAGCACTTTTTGAACGTCAAAATTACATAAGACAGTCCTCCAAAACGCCCACCCTTCACCACTTCCTAGTGGTTTAGCTGGGAAGAAGAATTGGCGCAACAAACTCCCCAGCAGCACAGCTGTCTGTTCAGTTAGAAAAAATGGATTCTATACAATAGTATGCAAAATCATTCACATTACGCAATACAAATCATAAATTATTATTAGCCATATGTCAGCTAGCACACGCCAGCATACCCACCTATACTGACAGCTTATTTCACCTAAGCTTTCACGGTGAGGTTTTTACAGAATAGATCGCCAGTATGTCACTTCTGTTGCATACGTCAATGATTTAAAGCAAGCTTTGCTTCTCTCCCTCTTGTGTGAGAATACATTGATCGGTAGCCTTGAGTAGGGACTTTGGACGTGAAGCTACAGTTCCAGGAATAATTTCTAGCTATGAATAAACTAAATAGTAACTCTAGCTTACGTCACGGTGTTTTCTGTGAAGTAACATTCATGTAACTGTAGCCAGTGAAAATATATACAGTGTGTTGGGGTAGACACATTTATTCTTGAAACTAGTGGTAAAAAAAATCAGCTGTTCCATACATTTTGTCGATTTAAGTGAACACAAATGTATGGAAAAGCTGTTTTTTTTTTGCGATTTCAAAGTTAGATGACCATAGAAAAAGTATATTATAGATGACACCAAACCACTACTTTCAAGGATAACGGTGTCTACCCTAACACCCAGTATAAGTTAAGCGTAACGCGAATTTATGTATGTAGGTGTTAACAGAACAAACATAGGTGCAGAGTGACTTGAAAACTCATTGTTAACCGAGAAACCTTTTTTTTTTTGAGGTTGTGAAATCATCAATTGACTTCTCCCGCTCTGGGCGGAGCGGGAGGGCGAGTCAGCAGACTTTTACTGACTCCCGTGTTCCTTCAGTTGCCTGTTGCCAAGGGTCCCGGTATCCCTTTCGGACTTTCCCGCAACCCTGGCAGGCATCGGTTCTAGCGGACCCCGCCAATTGTTAACCGAGGGACCTAAGGTTGTATGTTAGTTTTTGTCTAAAAGCCTATTTAGCCTACACAAAAATAAACCGATAAACTATTAAAAGTAGTCTGTCTTTCGTAGTAAGACACGTGTCGGATATTACAGTCTTCCATCGTCCACGCAAACTGGGCACGTGCCGCGCAGTGTGAATACTCTGCTGTGACGGAAAATGTCTTTAGAATATGGCAGCAACATGTTTAGCTAGTGTCACGCCTCGCTGCAGTTGGAAATTGTTTTGCGAAAGTTTTCTTACATGCTTCCTGAAGATATGGTTTTGTTTTTTCCCCAATTTATTTTCTTTCTGTAATATTGACGTCTTATTTCATCCGATTTTTTTTGGCTATGGGGAATAAATTAATAAAGCTAATTAATCTTTATTAATTTATTCCCGGACTGCGTATAGGAAGACGTAGCACTGGAAGGTGGACAAGGTGGTCTGTTCACCTGGAAGGCCGCGGTAATCCAATGGATGTGACAAGCACCGAACCGAGGCCCTAGTGCGAGTTTCTTTTAACCATCTCGATTTTACGCATCGAACGCGTTCGGCGCTCCGATTGGCCCTTCACCAGTAAAGACCAGTGAAGGGCCAAATAGAACGCCGAACGCGTTCGATGCGTTAAGTCGAGATGGTTAAAAGAAACTCGCACTAGGGCCTCCGGTCGAAGTGCCGATGCTTGGGGGAGGCCTATGTCCAGCAGTGGACGTCTTTCGGCTGAAATTATGAACTTATTTCCCAGTTTCATTTTTAGCCTATCTAATTAGGATGGAGAGCAACCTTGCCGCGTTGAGAGCAGGCTGTATGTATCGATGTTGTGGTGAATGTCTTTTGTAACCATTATATTTTTATTATTTATTTATTTTATTATTTATGTACCCACAGTAAAATACATGGAGATACGACATAATTATAACATGAGTACAAAGGTACTGCTTATTTCTTAAGAAATTTCTTCCAGCAGACCTGCGAAAGGAGAAATGAGAAAGAAATGTAGACAGTGTGTGAGAACAAGAAGAGAAAAACATGATTATGCGAAGTCTTAACTAAAATATTAAATATACATACACGTATACGCAAGAAAATTAACATATACTTAAATAAATACATAAAGCTTTATTTTGCAGAATCACAAGCTTTAGTCCATTTTTATTGTGATACCAAACTCCCGCGACCTGTGACGTAAGCTAAAGCTGTTCTACATAAATGTAGCGCATACGCAATGAGCCGGAGTATGGGCGCGCGCTAAATTGTCTGTCAGTCTGGCGCGACAAATGGAATTTGTGGGAAATTTGCTGCTACATAACTTGATAGTGACTTCGAAGGGCGGTGCTGTCTTTTAAGAGTAGTCGTTAGTTTGAGTAGCTTTTCTTGGGTAGTCTAGAATTTCAAAAAGATTCATATCCACCAGGGATGGATAGGCTGAACACCAAGTAAACTATCTGTTAAACCATATCTGACTTGATTTTGAACAGCACAGCGCTTAATTGGGTTGTCAATCTGCGCTGTGCTGTGGGCCCCCCATAGCTCAGCATCATGCTGAGTGGAAGCTTTCTTAGAAAGAAAGAAAGAAAGAAAAATAAATTTATTTGACCCAGGTAAGGCACACAATTAAATACAAAAGACAAAGAACATCAAAATAGTATTGTGCTTGTCACAGTCATAATGTGCAGTTGCCGACTTCTTTTAATTCCGTGTTTGTAATTAAATATATCTACTTGTATTGTTTTTCAAGTAGGTATTCGTGCTAAGTTATCTTTTTTTCCTATGCACGTATTTCTGTGACAATAAAACACTTTTCCTTTCTTTCTATAAATATTTATATTAAAAGCAAGCTTGGTGAATGACAGGCAAGAAAACACGTCTCCGCGCAATTCTTTGAATCTTTGCGGCGCTGATTTGCTGGGCTTGTTTTCTCCTCCACCTATCGTTATTTTTCCTGACAAAGTTTATATTATGTATTACTATTTATCCATTTTCGAGTTATCTATCCCGTATGTTGCACCTGCCATGTTTGTCTCCGCATCACCCTAAGGTTGACTGGTAGAAAATGCCTCAGGCATTAAGTCCGCCTTTGCACAGTATTTTTTTTTTTACTTGTGCATAAAGTGTTAATAAATAATAAATAAATAAATTATTATTTTCACACATTCATTCAGACACGATGAGAGACCTATTCTTTCCCAACATCCGTGGGTATACCGTTTATGTGCGGTGGTGTAATTCACTAGATTAATTTGTAAAGGAATGAATCTAGTGAATTATACCACACACCACGATTAAGAGCTTTGGATGAGTTCAGCGCTAGTTAAGTTACCTTAATTTTATTTATGAATAATAATTAAACTTTTTTTTTTTTACCGTAACAAATTACAAACATAAACTTTTGAGAGTTACATATTTATGGTGTCACAATGGGCGGTCATATAAAATAAAGAAAAATGGAAAATAAAGAAAGGAAAACAAAGAAAATAAATAAAAGAAAGAAAGGAAAGGAAAGAAATGAAAAGGAAGAAAGCAAAATAGGTTTATTTTTTCACAGAAACATGCATTCAAAAAAAGATACTTAACTGGAGCAATATAGAAAAAAAAATGATCCATTACTAAATGCGATATTTTACAGACAGCTTTAGCTTACACTCGTTTCATAGTTTGAAGATTAGATTAACTTGAGAAATATTCTCAATTGAATCTAATCTCACACGTACTCTTCATAGTTTTGAAGTATGAACAGTACGTGTGTTGAACATAATATAATAGACATGCTAAACATTGTAGAGGATATCCGTAGAGATATCTAGAGAGATTTAGTCATCATAAGACAATGGTCTTAAACTGTCTTGCAATAAAGCCTACAATAAAGCTATATCTGCACTACAGAATCCATTCTCCACAGGTAAATAAACCGATTAATGGTCATTTGTAGCACAGGCTACTGTGCCCCGGCGGGCGCATATAAATCATTGTTTGCGCCTATTATAACAACATTATTTCGTATTAGTGCACAATCTACGTGTTTATTGTACATCCAGTGTGGCGGGAGTTTTATTTTTCTATTTGCACAAGTAATTTATTAGGTGGTGAAACCCCGGGGTGTTTGTTTTTATTTATATTCTGTTACGAAGATTTGCTGGTTAAAATATTCTGTTTTTTATTTTTTGTTGTAATTTGAAAGGATTACGAGTGTGATATTTTAATACGAATGTAACACGTTTTAAATGCTCGTGTTCCATCATATTATACTTAAGAACGACAGAGGTAGTACTCTTTTTTCTATTTTTTTTTTTACGGTGTGTTTCGAAAGCCGAGAAAAACACATACCATTTATGTTAGAGTTAAGTAGAATGCTTTGATGACCGTCGTCGTTAAATAATTGTTTTGTAATGACAATGGCTAATCTTTGTATTTGTACTATTTATCGATACAGTACCCTACCTGATCTATCTTCTATGCTTACCTTTACCATATCCCAGGGGAAAAAATCTATTCCCCAATACCCTTGAACCATCATACAGTAGCCTAGTGGTGTGACCGTCGGACTGCCAAGTCATAGGTCTCGAGTTCGAACCCAAGCCTACCTCTGACTTTTCGGATTCATATGTTTATTGTATAATTATCACTTGCTTCAAAAACGGTGAAGGAAAACAACGTGAGGAAACCGTCTGAGAGATATTTCTAGACGGCATGTGAAGCCAAGTCAGAGGTTAGGTTAGGTTAGGTTAGGTTAGGGTTTCTTGAAAAATTAAGTAAATAGGTACACATCACACCCAGAACTAATTAAACCTTTAGACAAAAGCTTAAAACAGTTTCATTAAGTCGTTCAAAAGACAAATTCAAAGGGCGAAAACGCAGTATAATTAATTAGAAATTATATAAAACGTCTTATTGTTCGTTAAGTAAATTTTAAAGAGGAGAATCCCCGTGAGAATTGGCCAGGCCTGATTTAACTGGGTTCGATTTATGTTTCGAGGGCACGCTAGAGGCGCCTACGGGGGTATGGTACAGGGGACAAGCGGGTAGAGATTAACCGTTCTTATTTGTTTTTCGGTCTTGGTTTGTTGTATTTTGTAGCGGTGCATTTTTATTTATCAAAATTGGTGTCGGTTTCGTGTGCCTATGTGATCGCGTTGTTCTTTTAAAATACGTAACGAATTTTGATGCGGTTTTCACCATCATTTAGAAAATTTATTCCGGAAGGTTAATGTGTATAATACATTAATATATACCTTATAGATATAGCACAGAAATCTCGATGTGTGGACATGTCACCATGCACAAGTAGATTGCACCCCTGCAAAGCAAGGACAGTTTATCACTTTTATTATACTTACATATCTGTTAAACTGTCTCGCAGGTGTATAATGCAAATTCGGGAAGTCACCTTAATAAAAATTTGATGTCCCTTAATATTGTAACCGCCTTATTGACAATTTCGTAATAAATAAAGAATCAAACTGATAATATTAAAACCATAGCGGAGAATGAATGATCTTTCGTTATTCACCTCCTTTCGCTTATATCTTGCGCCGGAGTGAGCGACTTAATTGAATTTAGCGATATACGCCCCGTTTCGGATTTGGAAAACGCTTGAAAACAACAGGACGTGTATTTAATATTTTATATACACACGCAGATGAAATCAACAACCCCCATTGTAACAAACAGGTGAATTGGAAGACATAAGTTACTGTTATTCGGAAAACCATTGTTAAAATTCTAACTAATATTTTAAATGCGAAAGTGAGTTTGTTTCTTTGTGTTTGTTTGTAAAACGGTTGAACGGATTGGGATGAAATTTGACACATTGGTAGACGACCTTTATTAGGACATAGGATACTTTTTATCCTGTTCTCGTTGGATAATTTCCAGCATCCACGCAGGCGAAGCCGCAAACAAAAGCTAGTATATTATTATTCCTTCGAAAATTCGTATTTCTGAGAGTTTCTTTGAAAATAATTTATACTAATTAATACCTTAATTTGTTTGACTTATAAGTTTTAATGTTGATTCGAGTCTTTTCGAAAGTTCTACCTATATTTTTTTTAGTTTTTCTTTAATAAATTAAGTTATTATTAGTGTTAAGATCGGCTTCCCCTTAGAATATCGATCTTATGGAGGAAGCCTTAACACTAATATTAACTTAATTTATTTAGGAAAAACTGAAAAAAAGGGATAGTATTTTTATATGTCAAACAAATCCATTTTATACGAACAGAGTAACTCATAGAAGTAGTAAATATTGACAAAGGAGGAAACCATTGTTTTGTGGTACTTTGTAGATGAATAACCGACTAGCAGTATTATGCTCCTCCAAAGTCAAAGGGAACTGAGCGGTGGCACTTCCTACAGTTTCCGAGGTCTGCTGTAGTTGGAATTGTATGACATAGTTCACAACAATAGCTTTAGATACTCATTTAAATATAATGCTGAAAGGTATATCATCATCTGCCTAGCCTTTTCCCAAATATGTTGAGGTCTTCTTCCCAGAGGTATTATCTTACCTTTAAAATCACCTTATATTAAATTCGAAATCCAATTTCCAGTTATATTTTAGTACTATTAAGGGACGAGCCCATTGCCATTAACTGGGGTCTAATCCAGATTCTATGCTGCTATTAAGAAATTCCTAATATAGAAAAAACCAATAAAACTTTCACTCACCTGGGGATTGAACCCAGGACCCCACGCGATCACAAGAGCCACAAGCCAGTTCAGCAATGTGCCAGCAAATTAATTCCCGTTCAATATTATTTTCTCGTAACCTACAAATAGGCCAACAGGCAAAGTTTCAGTGTGTAAGTCGTGCCAGACTAAGATGGCTTCCATGTCTTAGACTTTGTTCAACATATTATACACCACAAAGTTTGAAGCGGAGTTTGATTATGGCATAAGTACGCCATACGTTTTAGCTTCGGCGTTCTGTTACGGGCGGAAGGTACGAGAATGTAAGTACATACATAGGTTTCCACAATAATTTATGTATGTTATAAGTAGCTAAAGGAGACCTCCAGCGTTCAAAGTCAGTCTCACTAACATCTCTTGCTATCTGGCATATCTTTCCGCCACGGAATGAGCTCCTATGGGAAAGCGTGCCGACCATGAAGTTATCAACTTTATTAATTATAAACCTTCAACTAACCTACATAAACCAACTATATTTGTAAACTTAACCCCATAAAACCCATCATATAGTAACTTGTATCAATAGAGATCACCATCTAATCCTATAGCGATAACATTGTATCAAGCCACTGTAAGGGTTAACTGTGCGGCAGTTAAACTACAGTTAAGCCCTGTTAACTGTTCAACCGATAGTTATAGCGGGTCAACGTCGTTAAGTATTTACGAGACTTGTCCAATCACAGGGTGACATTTTACTCGTATTGTGGACATTGTATTGTTTTCGGCTTTATGAGGGTAAAGTAATTGTTTACTGTGGTAGTTGAGGGTAGTTATATTATATTTGATGACCGGCTTTATAGGGGTTATTGACATTTGGTGTCTGCTTAGTGCTACGTACCCTTTAAAATGTTTAAAGTTTTTTTTATGTGTAACATTTTTTTTTTCGCTTCCTGCAATCTGTGGGAGCGATTTCGTGAAAAGCGACGGAAATATCTTTTCTCTCGCTTTCCTACAATCTGTGGGAGCGATTTTGTGAAAAGCGACGGAAATGTGTAACAGGAATTCGGGCAAGCACGCGCTATTTGATTTGACCAATACGCGCGCGATGTGCTAGAGTTGGCTGTCAGGTGGTACCAACCCATTTTCCGCGAGGTTGGTACTGTCAGCCAAGATGTCAGATCTATGTTAAACATCATGTGCGACTACTGTAAGCTTCGTTCGTTTTTTACTAGGCGAGTTAGAGAGGACGTAAGTAACTGGAAGGAGGACGCTCGAGTCCGCGTGGTGTAAGGAGTGGATGGAGGCCTTTGCCCAAGAGTGGGACAGAGCAGGCAAGTAAAAAGAAATATTGTGACGAGTTTGTGGGTACTTACTAATATTATAAATGCGAAAGTAACTGTCTATCTGTCTGTCTGTCGCACTTTCATGCCAAAACGACTCAACCGATTTAAATGAAATTGTCACACAGATAGTCTAGAGCCTGAGAAAGGACATAGGCTAATTTTTATCGACATACCACGCGGTCGACAGCCGCGGGTGGAACCTAGTAACGTTATGAATGATTTTATTATATTATTTATTAAACTCCGTCACCTTGGTGCTTCCAAGGTGACTTTTTCAATTCATAAATACTTTCTAAGTTTCTCTTGAACATCACTGACTTCGGTGAAAGAAAACATCGTGAGGAAACTTGGACTTATAGGTATAGCTTGTTAGTTTGTTGATCGTTAATGTGACAGCTTTTTTTTGAACGTGGGATACCATTAATTGACTTCTCCCGTTCTGGGCGGAGCGGGAGGGCGTGTCAGACTTTTACTGATTAAAACCCACCCGTGTTCCTTCCGTTGCCTGTAGCCAAGGGTTCAGGTAACACTTTCTGACTTTTCCGCAACCCTGGCAGGTAAATGTGACTGCTAAGCGTAAGTTTCTGGATTCGAGCTTGCCCCCTACAGCATGACACTTCGATGAATGGCCAATACATGATGTAGTATGCACACTTTTTAGGAATACAAGCGTAATTTAATGTTATGATAAGTTACACAACTGAAACTTCGTCCACTAGCTAGTCTATTATCTCATTTATCACTAAGATAGCTCGAAAATCACCTAGTCATAATATAGTCCTTTGTGTCATTGCGCTGCTTCGTCAAAGCTGACTGGACTTTGATATTAGATTTATTATTAAATCATCGGCTTCTGAATCTTATTTGAAACAAAGTGGTTTTACTTAGAATTTATCACTGGATAGGTATCTATTTAACCAGCAAAATAGTTTAACCGAAACATTGAACGCAACTGAACGGACGACCCGTAAACCTATAGTTGACGTTCAGTTATTAGAATATTTATTAGCATCATCTTGATAATTATTTTATAAATTAAGTTGAATGTCACAACGATCAGTACACATATACAATGTGGAGACGACAATACAACAATAAATGAAAACACTGGCAATACTAATGCATAAGAGTATTTTGGAACTATTAAATAAATCCTAACATCGAAATTAAAAGAGTAATTTTTTCAAATAAACTAAATAGTAGTTCTGGGCCGAGTATGGGGTTTGCCGATCTTTGAATAGCTATCGTAACTAAACTATTGGATATATATTATGATTATTTTTTTGTATGTAGACCGAGAACGTCATTAGATATACGGAGTTTGATTTTTTGTCGTATTGTCGTCTCCACTTTATATAAACTCAGGCTTTCTTCTTACGGGGGTAGGCAGAAACTACAGAACGTCACCTGCTACGATCCTTACATACTTCTTTTGCTTCGTTTACGTTCATACATCTGCTATCTAATTACGTAACACATTTTCGTAAACGATTAAGACTAATCTGTTTCATTTTGACAGTTCAACAACATTCATTGCGTTATTTACGTTGTCGAGCAGATTTTTTTTTAAACTGATGTAGCATTGGATTAGCAATCTGTTTCATAACGATTAAGATTGTGATTCATCGTGTATTTCGCAATTAGGGTACCAGTTATACATGCACCCCGGTTGCGAGTGCTACGCACCAAACATCAGAGATCAGTCTGTTATATACAGACAGTAATAACATAATTAAGTATTTCTTCATAGCAGTCTTAAAACAGTCATTCAACTATCAGTGATTTGATTAGACAATAAATAATAATTAAATAAATTATGAGTGTTGTTTAGATTATGTATTTATTGTATATGTAAACGGTACACCACTGACTACCTGCAGTATTGTCTCTCCTTCTCCCTTACATCCATCCAATGGTTGTCTGTAAAAGATCGCTTTTGGCGATAAGACCGCCCATTGTGTCACCCCATGTAACATTTTTCAATTTATGTCTGTAATTTTTATTGTGTACATAATAAAGAGTATTCTATCTATCCATCTAAGCGTTAAGAGATGTCAAAATATTCATCAATAAGGCGGGTTTCGAGTGTATCGATATCGCCCCAAAATAACCATTTTATGGAAACAGATATTGACCATAAGATAACTAATCTTGGAATAGCTATAACAGTATCGTTATTTTAAAGGGATCTTAATAAACCTTAAACTACAGTTAACGAGATTTTAGCGGTACTTACTTATGTGAGGGTTTCCATATCGTAAGTTTATAAAATATTTTAGTTGTTAAACACCGTGTTTAAATCAAAAGGGATTACCCTAATATCAATATAAATAAGGGGGTTATGTAAGAATCAGTTGAAGGGTATTTTAGACAAGTTATTAATCTTCGCCCTTTGTGGAATACAGACATTTACACATTGCAATTTAGTTGTTTGTGGTATACCATAACTTAAAACAGCAATAAAAGTAGGATCGTCTCAACAGTCATTTGTTGCTTGAATTTTATTGTATGCCACAGGCAGGAAACTTGCATCGTGTAAATGGGGCTTTATTCTTCATCTGATTCTTCTCTAGTCAGACAGTTGGTAGTAAGATCACAGCCTTAGGTGCAAGAGGATGCCCAGTACGTTGTTCTCTCTATTACCTATCCGTTTGCCAAGTATACTGAATACCGCAATGCCGTTGAGTGACCATAGCGAAGGTCATTTGGGTCCATTATTGGCAGTGAACGCCTTGCTTGCCGGTGTATCTATTGTTATTAGTAAGTATAAGGCCTTTGCTCACATTGATAAGACTCAGGGCAAAATTAATAGACCACAATTTGAATTTGCGAAGCAACCGTCACATACGAATATGAACATTATTTGCATTCAATGAAATTATATAATCTAATGAAACGCCTCCGCATATTTGTTTATACGAATATAAGCATTAATCACATGAGAATAAAGTAGTTGGATATTCGTACGAATCACCACAAACACAAACGAAAGATTTCACTTCCCCACCATCTCATTTGATACCAATTTCGTCCATCATCAACTAAGCGTCTTTGAAAAGCCTACAATAAAATAATTACAGCGTCAATCGCTGCAAATCATCCGACTTGTAGCAATCCTACTACTTATACGAATTCCTAGTCATAATGACATAGGCATCATATACCTACAGGGTAATATACCCATCATAGACTACCCACATTGCACGCAGAGTGATTTCTGCGGCGACACGCCACCGCACGCGACTGCATATTGCAGAACATGGCACGTAAACCCGCAATAGGTGGCCGCGGTTTGATCGCTTGCCAAATTGAATTATCAATATTAAGTTAGGTAGGTACTTTTTCACAAAAGCTTGCCGATTTTGCTCAATCAAAATCAAAATCAAAATATTTTATTTCACATAAGCCTACATGGGCACTTATGAAACATCAGAAGCTAGGTGCACGGTTCCAATTGGTCAAAATCTTTTAAAAATAATTGGCTTTACAATATTTTCGATTAACAGTGTTAATAGCTATGGGAGGACAGTGTAGGCCTTTCAAAAAGTTTCAGGTAGGTTAGGCTAAGCCTACAATGTTCTCACATTCACAAGGTAGAAAAGAATCTATATAAAAGATAAATAAGATACTAAAGATAAAAAAAAACCTATTTAAACCAAATGACATATTGCCATTACAACTGTAACAAATCTGATTAATTATTATTTCCACAAAAGCCTGTAAAGTATGGTGGATGGGTAACCATCTTTACGTATCGAGACTCCTCCGTGCCTCGGAAAGCACGTTAAGCCGTCGGCCCCGGCTGTCATTCGTGGCTATTTGACAGTCGTTACGGGTCGACAGAACCCCGAAAGTCTGACAACCGGTCTTACCAAGGGGTATCGTATTTCCCAGTTACTGGGTTGTGAAGGTCAGCCAGGTAGTCGCTCCATGTAAAATACTGGTATTCAGCTGCATCCGGTTAGACTGGAAGCCGACCCCAACATAGTTGGGAGAAGGCTAGACAAATTGACTTTTTCGGAAAATAAGAGCAACTTCTAATGTACTGTACTATGTTATATATACAATTACGCATAGGTACGCATGTGACGCAGAATAAGAGAGTGATAAAATCTCAAGACCAATTACATAATCTATCTTGAAGTTTGGTCGCACAGAATAATCGTTTAGGAAATTTAATTTTCTAAAAGTTAATTCAAGTTTTTGACAAGGCCTACCTGGAGCTCAGGTGTGGCTCAACAAAAGTAAAAGAAATGCAAACTCTGTAAATCATAAATCATACTGGAAACTTCTACTGATGAATGACTCCCTCATAATGAAAAAATCCCTGCTAAAGACAAATTACATAAAAAAAAACCGGCCAAGTGCGAGTCGGACTCGCGCAAAAAGGATTCCGTACCCTTATGTATAGAAACGGCAAAAAAAACCATGTCGTTAAATATTTTTGTTTTATTTTAATTTAATTATTTATTTTTAAAGTGAATATATTACTAAATATTCCGTGAATATTTCAACCGTCTACCTGTTGCCGTTCTCAATATCGAGCAAAAAAATCACGTTTGTTTCATGGGAGCCCCCGTAAATATGTATTTTATTCTGTTTTTAGTATTTGTTGTTATAGCGGCATCAGAAATACATCATCTGTGAAAATTTCAACTGTATTACTATCACAGTTCATGAGATACAGCCTGGTGTCAGACGGACAGACAGACAGCGGAGCCTTAGTAATAGGTTTTACCCTTTGGGTACGGAACCCTAAAAGATACCTTTTGTTGCTTCGCCACAGTCTGATAAAACTACGGTTAGTTAATGTATTGGTGATTGCAGTTTGTTGTCATTGGCGGACAGCAGGCGTAGCATGAGCACCGTTTTGTCGACGGAAGAGTAGACAAAAATGACGTTTCGTGTAGACAGTACGACGGCAGCAAAGTAGAAAGGGTCAACTGCACTTTTTACGAAATTCACTGTTTTATATAATTCGACTCAGAATTCTTTGTTTTGTCATAGGATTTTTTTTCTGTTTGTTTCTCAATTTTTACTAATTAAGTCAACTACAAAAAAAAATCTCAAAGTGTCGAAGTACCGTATTTTGGATCAAACAATTTCACAGTAATATTGGCCTTAACTATTTTCTTCGTACTACGTTACTACGGATTATTATTAACTAAATGATGTAAAATAGGAGAAGATAGCTTTATCCTTCTATTAATTATCACAATTTTGCGTTCAAAACGCTCCCTTGTAAAATCATAATTTTGTAGATAACCGTTTATACTTTGTGGCCGTCGAGTAGAAAGTTTTCTACTGGCGATTCCAAAATCAAATTGTCTTCACTACCATAGACAAATGTCAGTTGTAAGTGTGATTATGACAGTTTGAGTAGAAAACTTTCTTCCGAAATAGTCTACTTATAAAAAGACCTAGACCAAGATCGTTAGAAATGAAAGACAAAATGACAGATTGTAGAAAGATTTCTACGGTGCGATGTCAAAAATGAAGAAACAAAATGTCAGTTTGTATAGAAAAAGGTATATCTATTCTTCGTAGAGATAGAAACCGTCATGCTTCGCCTGCAGGAAGACCCGTCTGCCTTGTCCGTTACTAAGCATTGGGTAATCAATGGTTTTCCTCAACCGATTCTCCTAGGAGGATAATCTTTCCCTACAGAACGTCTAGCAGTCAAAAGAAGTTACCAAAAGTACTTACCAAGCAGTTGCTAAACCGACATAACGTTCATTTATCTATATAGATCCACTCCCATAAAAGCTCCACATCGAAGCAAAACTCCTATAATTCCTTTGGTAATGTAATAAAAAGGTAATCACAATCGTTTATGGAGTGTAGAGGTAGCTGAGTCGATGATCAGACATCGGCTCGTAAACGGGACATAAAAACTGTTCGGATTGTGAGACCAAACAACGGGGTGTGCAGATATAGGAAGAGTGGTAATTTGGATGCGGTAATATAGTTTATATGGAGTGAAAAATCTTACATCAGCTATGGCTGTGCATTCGCGATAGAATAGGTAATTTCTTTCTTCCTCTGGGCGACAAAATGTACGGTTAAATAGCCGCTTTCCGCGTGGTAGATATGCTGACTATGAATAATCAAAATCAAGTTGGAGTCAGCTTCCAGTCTAACCGGATGCAGCTGAATACTGTATTTTACATGGAGCGACTGCCTATCTGACCTCCACAACCTAGTAACTGGGTAATAAGATACCCCTTGGTAAGACTGGTTGTCAGACTTTCGGGCTTCTGAAGACCCGTAACGACTGTCAAAGATCCACAAATAACAGTCGGGACCAACGGTTTAACGTGCTTTCCGAGGCACGGAGGAGTCTCGATATGTAAAGATGGTCAACCATCCACGGACCAAAACCGGCACGCCGCTTTTCTTAAAAAGTTCCGTGGATGGGTGACCATCTTTACAGGTCACCCATCCATGGACCAACCCCGGCAAGCGTAGCTTAACCTGATGGATCAACCCGTGTGGCTGTTATTACTTAGCCTCGAGTTTTATAAATAAATATTTTATTTCACATAAACATACATGGGCACTTATAAAACGTCACGGTTCCAATTGGGCCTTATTATGTTAGGTACGTCACGATACGATTAACTATGAATGATGCTATCACAGAAGCAAGGGACCGTCGCTGTGGCAATATTCGGGGTGGCTTTATAATCCAGTAATGGACTTTTGGCTGAAATGAGGATGATATCTCAAATATGAACTTTTTATTTAGGCAGCTATGTAAATAGTTCTCACGAAAGGCAAGAAAGTAAAGAAAGATTACTTCAGTTTCTTAGACCTGCGCCAAGATGCAGTACCTATAAAAATACTCGTAAAAGAAGCATTAAATGCCAGTACGCTCAGCATTGTCTTTGGGTGCTTTAATGCTTTAATTTAGATAGCAAAACCTATAAACACTGTAACTAATTAAGTTCTTAATAGAGATAAGCTTTACTTTTACAATCACCCCACTAATTAAAGTGTCTCTACATAAGTTTGTAATTTAAGTATACTATTTTTATCTCACGAAACGACGCGCGCTTTAATTGTGGTTACCAAGTGTACAAACACGCTGTGAATGTGTGTGTAAGCACAGGAGCTCTCTGTACCATCCGAGACAATGGCGAAGTCGGAAGTGTGTGTGTGCGTGTGCATTTATGTGTTATATTCTGAAGCTAATCGTCTTGACGCATACATTCACAGCGTGTTTGTACACTTGGTTATCACAAGTAAAGTGCGCGTCGCTTCATTACACAAAAATACTGTATTATGAACAGGGGGCCTAAACCGGCCACATTAGCTATTCCTTTAAAAGCAGTTCATTTCCTGAATCCCAGCTGTCATCAGCAATTCCTCTAATTTGACATAAAAGTAATTCATAATTTGTGGGTTTATTCTTTATTCTATTCCATATAAAACTGTCAAACAGATGAATTACTTCGTAATATGAATTACACGCAGATCATACTATGAATTGTCAGTTGGTGACATTACACGATGATTCATAATATTTTCATATTATGATTCTGCTAAAGTGACCGTTTTAAGCCCCCTGTTCATAAGTAAAATTCACAAGCGTCTGGTGAACGATTGGTCCTGGTTGTTATTCGATTTGAGCAACGTGACATAGAAATTTCCGATTACAACATTTTCTGTAGCAACCCGTACTCTATATCTCTGGCTGAATTTGTCAGACCTTTGTATTTTTTTTATAAATCGACATAGCTCCATCTACTCTTTCGGGCAACACAAGGCTGACAATAATATTATGATAGTTTAATGTTGTTTGGTAATTTGTGATCGAAAAAAAAAAAGTTGTTTGGTGGAAATGAACTTCACCAAATCATTTCGTACTTCCCCAACCCAACGCTATCTACATAGGTACATTTTACGATTGCCAGCACGACACGTGTTCTTTAAGAGTACGTTACGGGGACGTAAACAGATCGTTCCATGGTCGTTACGTCGCGTCGACGTCTCACGTACGTCCTTGCGACTGTAAAACTTAATAGTCGCGGTATTTACTGTGTTATTGTTGAACGATAAAAGTTTTCGTGGCTTTTGGTTGCACGTATTGGTGATGGGGTATATTGACATGTTAGGTTAATGAGGTGTTTCAACTCGACTTTTACTATATTACATGCTCTATTGAGATCAGCCGGTCTATTCTGTGAACATTTCACCGTGAAAACTTAGGTGAAGTGAGCTCTCAATCCCTAGCGTGAGGTGGAGTTACAGCTCACTTTAAACTCACTTCACCTAAGTTTTCATGGTGAGATTTTTACAGCATACCACTACTGTTAGTAGTCTTTTTGAATATGAAAAAATGAGAGGTAATTCCCTATTAATTTGATGAAATGCAAATGCAAACATGAAAGTACTAGCTTCTACAAAAAACAATATACTCAAAAGTACCTACGTAAAATGTAAAAAAATTCTAACTCTTCAAACAATCTGTTTCTTCTCTCAAGCCTCTTCTAATCCTCCTAGTCATACAATTACAACACAATTAAAGCCCAAGTCTTCATAATGAACTGCAGAACACAGCGTGACGTCACTGACGTCAGGCAGGTGTGAAGTGTCGACTTGTTCGTTTGTAGTGTTGAGAGAAAAGTCGCGCTTGAGTCGAGGACCCTTACATACGCGGCGTTTATAACCGACTGTACGCCTGCGTGTTTAAAATGCAGTTTTGGAGTTGTGTTTTTTTTTGTAAAGGATATAAGGATGCTTGCCGTAGACCGCATAGCTTGGAGATGCTTCGTATGTGGTCGCGATCCTCAGCATTGAGGGACCGACCAAGAAAAGAGAAAGGTTGACGTAACAACCAATCTGATGATTTGAGAGATGATAAAACTGCGTAAATGTCCTGGGTGAATCCAGATCACGCAAAGTAAGCAACAATGACCACATTGTTGCTTACTTTGCCCTACCTCTTTGGCAAAAGACTCCGTGACCTCTCCTACTCTTTCTCTCTACTAAAAGATCATCATCATCATCAGCCTATAGCAGTCCACTGCTGGACATAGGCCTCTCGAATTGCACACCATTCAGCTCGACTCTCGACAACTCTCATCCAGCTGCTACCAGCCACCCTGCCAAGATCGTCGCTCCACCCAGCCAACCAAAAGATCAACCAAAAGATAAGATTAGGTAATAATGTCAGGTAGGAATCTAAAATATTTGACTTGAACTGCTTAAAAATGTTTACAATTATGGAACTTGAGCCAATAATTGCTAGTATTTTACGTCCTTAGTAGTGTAACAAAGCAGTGAGCAATTATTGGCAGTGATAATTATTTGTCAATTGACTTTCATACATACATTGTGCATAATATGATCTGACAAAAGGAAAAATTTATCGATACTTAGTACAAAATTAAGTTAAGTACTTAGTATAAAAACTTAAACCCAACTACGACAAGAAAGTGGTTAAAATGGTTTATACAAGACAACACAGACAGACAAATTAAAAATCCGGAGTCACACGTGTTAGGTATAAATCGAACTGATTACGTGTGACTCCGGATTTTTAATTTGTCTTTTTGTGTTGTTTTGTTTATTTATATAGGTACTTCATTTTTTTTTTTGGGTTCTAATATATATATTTTTGAAATGTGCTAATTAAGCCCTTTCATTTGATATCTAACATGGTATGATTAAAAAATATTTGTTTTTTAGTTCACGATTTTATGTCCTCTAGAGAGCGCCATATTTAATGTGACGTCACATAGCCTATAACCAGCGGACGATCAAGACGCTTCCAACGATACCTCATTTGTCTAATTGTGATGAGTCGTTTAAAAGATATGAGGGAACAGATGAACATACATACATACATACCGGTCAAAATCATAACCCTCCTTTTTTCTTCGCCGTAGTCGGGTAAAAAATACTGCATTACACATAACAAGATCTTCCTTTCGTGTTGTAATAGGAACAAACAGATTACTATTCCACCAGCTAAGTTCTTTAACACTCTTTTCATACTGTTCACAGATAGCAACTAGATTCCATTGCAAGTTTCTTTGCATTATCTCTTCTAGATAAAGAGTTCTCATTCCGATGGCACGCCGTGAGAATAGCTAGTGTAACTATGTTTACAGAAGGTAGCACTGGTGGTATTTGATGAAGCAATGACTATTACAAATATTAGTAGGTACTACTTTATAATAGTTAATTGATTCAGGCGTGATTTTGCGGACTCTGCGTCCAGCGTTCGGTGTGGCAACACGTCGTGTTCTGGTTTGCGACTGGTCAATCGTCATCCTCGTTGAGAGGTGAAATACGTGTCGATTTTTTACAGGGTTTTTTATGACTCTTGAAGAATAGTTAAGCGGAATAGGTTCTAACTATATTTATGTCTATAGTATTATTTTATCATTACACTATCTTCTGCCCGTGACTTTTGCCCGCGTGACACCGCGTCGCATACTATCGCCCGCCCGAGCTATTGCTTCGTTTTCACTTAGCGTTCTTTTTAACTTTTTTTTTGCTCGGCTCTTAAGGGTCGTAGCGTGATGTTAAATAGCCTTTAACCTTCCTCAAGAATTGAGGTATTAAATGTAAAAGTTTTTTTTAAATGCGACTGGTAGTCCAGAGATTAGCGCGTTCAAACGGATTACCTACTTGAGTGCGAAAGCCGTATCATCGAATTTTGTTTCTTCGAAAACCTTTCATCGACATCTCTATACTGCGACGCCTTGTTAATCGACGTCAAATCGACGTGTTACTGGGATATTTCTTACATCGAAAAACTTAAAAAATAAACTCTTCAGCATTATTATTTGTATATAGAAACCCTATGTCCTATTACATGGAACTTATTTATTTATTTAAAACAGGTACGCCAACAACATAATATACTCGTACATTGTGCATTCAATAATAACAGTTTACGGGTTCTTATCTATACCAATTACTCGTGTACACGACATTGACATAAAATTGGCAAAGGAAACATGTTTAAATAACATTAAATAAAAATAAACAACTAAATAAAATAAAGCAATCTAACTGACTAAATGTGGGTGCAGTATAGGGTACGCCTCTGCCTTACACTTCGGGGTATAGAGACGTGGTATTTTAATAACTTTATTATTATATATTCCTTATCACTTGCCATGTTTCTTCTCTACATCAACATAAAAAGTAAATCGCCTCAGACACTAAGTTCGCCATTGCACAGTACTTTTTACTTGTGCATAAAGTTGTAGTAAATAAATTAAATTAAATTATTCGATCAACTCAATAATATACTTTTAATTTTCATCTTTCAAACATTGGTCTACAGGCGATGTTAATACGATAGTAAATTAAACTCCGTATATCTATATCCCTAGTTTCTGCCTACCCCTATGAGAGAAGGCGTGAGTTATGTATGTATATCTAACTAATGACGTTCCCAGTCTACAAACAAAAATTCAATCAAATATATAATAGCCAATTTTATAGTCGGCTGATTGGCAAAATAGATTGCTTGAAAAAAACAGTTTTTTAATTTTCAATGTTTGTATTTAGTTTTGTGGTTTCAAAATACTCCCATGCACTAATATTGACTGTATTTTCATTTACTGTCATATTGTTGTCCCCAGATTGTAAAAAGATGCATTGTAGGAACAATTGATGATTTTGTCTACTTTTCACTCCCAAAATATGACTTTGATAATTATTGTATAAAAAATTATTTTATTTTATCAAAAAAAGGCAAATATCATCATGCCCGTGCCCGTATGTAATCAACTCAACTGCAGTATTTTCGCCACCTTAAATAGGAGAGTTAAAAAAGTTGTTGACACCGTATGTTTTATCCGTTCACATCAAGTATATTATCTCTTCACCACACGACTAACGACTTTCAAACTACCATACTTTATGCGCTCCACTTGTCCAAACTTTTTTCTATTATAACAAGTTTGAACTGGCCAGGTATTGTACAAGTTAAATTCGCCTCTCACCACTATCCGCCTCGAGGGAAATACGCGAAGTTAATGCAATTTAAACATTTATTTATATTCATAGGTGGATAGTGAGAATTATTTTTGGAAATTTATTTGACGTACGGAACTGTTGTTTGCTGTATTATAATTGATTGGCTGTCGGTATCATAAGGATTTATTATAGTGAAATTCTTCGTGTGATTTTTGATTTATTGGATGTTTATTATATTTTTATTTTCATTACGTATTTTTCTATGTTATTCGAGTTAGAATGCAGGCTGTATTTGAGACTGAGATTGGGCTTCATTAGATTGGACTTCATTAGACATGGAAATTCGGTTCATAGGACAAGATAAAATCCCATAAAACATATAACAAAAGTCAGACGTTATCAATATTTATGTGAAATGACACTTTGATACACACCAATTACATTCAAAAGAGCCATACATATTCACGTCAAAGCAGAATTTTTTCCTTCATTCATAAAATCAAATATTAAAGAGGGCAAACAAAGAAGTATGGCGGCTGAATCTCATGTCCTTACATTTTGAGAGGTAAGTAGTCATGACAAGGGTAAAATGCGAATGTCATAAACTTATGGAAGGTACAGGTATTGAATAATATATTATTTTACATGAGTCTTGCGTTTGTGCGTTGATTTTTCTTGATCAACAGCTTGTCTCCGCTTTGTATTTATGTTGGGAGTTGACAAAGAAGGAACGTTGACATTTTATTGCATAAAGTATAAATCATATTTTTTGTCAAGCTCATTCCTAATAAAGTCTGCCTCTATAGTAACAGCAATTAGATTGATGAGCGCAAAATGGCAGTATTTTAAATGTTATCAATGAATGACTACAAAATACAGGTAACCATGTGCTCCCCCCTCTGTTATACAAGAAACTAGCTTTAGTTGTGCCTTTCATCGCATCACTGCGACCTTCAAACAGTTTAATACACCCCATCTCTTTCCCCATAAAATAAAATAACCAACAAAATGCCTCAAACATAACATATGCTTGTCAAGGGACTACTCATACCTGATGAATCTCTGCATAATGCAAATACCACCTGGGTTTCCTCAAGGTTCTATCATCGGACCACTTTTATGGTGAAACTTGGTATGCAGGGTGGTGTCATAAAACTATTCATTCTAATGGATACGCTTGTATGGGGTCGGACATAAAACTGGTGTGACGCGGATGTATATCAAAGAGTTGTGGCCTTTGTTTTGTTACGGAGTGCATTTTATAAATATTTGGTGTTACTAGTAGATTGGCCCACCTGAGGTTAGGCAATAACCTCTGTATATAATATTGCAACTGTTATTATTCTGTACCAAATCAATACGTAACGTGCTGCCTTTTTCAAACTCATATTTTTCAAGTGAATATTATATACCTGCACATTAAAAGTTGATGAAGTAGTAGTACGTATTTTCAACCAACTTGTTCTCGAAAATAAAAGTATTTTCTTTCTTTTCCTTCTTTCTTAATTTAAGTGCGGTAACGTGGAGATGTAAAAATCGGAGCCTATGAGTAAAACATGACGTTCTAAAGAAACATACCTACATACTATGTCATTACCACACAAAGCAATCCACTTTACAAAGAATTCAACTATTCCTTCGAAGAACACCAATACTAAAAATCACTATTGGAATCGTATCTCCCACCAATACATCGGTGGCGACAGCTAGACTTTCAGTTAGCACTAGATGGAATTCTAAAACAGCTTTCAGGAAGCCTTAAAGAAAGCAAGGACATGAATACTGAAGCCGGGCTTACGATCGGCTTCCATTCGGACACGTATTGTTCGAATGTCATTATTAGTTTGTAGGAATTGAATTGTTTGGTTCGTGTTTCAATGGTTAGTTGTTTTTGGAGATAGTTATGTTTGGGCTTATTGAAAGAGCTGTTTCTTGGTTTTATTCAGAATAAATCAAATAGTAAAAATATAATACTTTAGTGTTTCTAAAAGAAAAACATCAATTCGACGATGAACGTTTCATAAACGATGCTGAATTCATTTTTCTGAGATCGTAACCATTGTTTACGTCATCATTATCATCATCAGTCTACTGCTGGTCATAGGCCTCTCCAATTGCAGCCATTCAGCTCTATTCTCGGCAACTCTCATCCAGCTGCTACCAGCCACGCTGCGAAGATCGTCGCTCCAACTATAGCCTTAGGGCGTCCTACCGTTTGCCAATTCGCGGTCTCCACTCAAGAACACGTCTACCCCAACCGTTCTGTGACTAATTGTGAAATTACTAACAAAGTAAAATTGAGAACACCTAAAAGCGTCAGACTTATTCAAAGTTACATAGACAGTAACCTGGTGGGTAGGTAGTACTTACCAAATACAATTACGCAAATCAGTAACAAAACCTAACAACACCACTTGATATAAATTCAAAAACTCAAAGCAAAAGAAAATAAATTCAAAATCTAATGAGTTCCCATTAGTCGTGTTTGATCCCCGAATATCAAGTAAAAACGAATTAAATACTTTCAGAATAAACCTTTTAATAATTTCGTCTATTATAGGAACACTCAAAATTGTTTTATGTTCACTTAAAGAGCAATTTGTTCAAAGCCAAGGGTTTTATCGAAACGATCAATCCTACTAATATTATAAATGTGAAAGTTTGTGTGTTTGTGAGTTTGTGTGTTTGTGTGTTTGTGTATTTGTGTGTTTGGATGTTTGTTACTCAATCACGCAAAAACGACTGAATGGATTTGGATGAAATTTGGCAAACAGATAGTTTATAACCTGGATTAACACAGGATACTTTTTATCCCGATATTCCCACGGGATCGAGATTTACGCGGGTGAAACCGCGGGGCGCACCTAGTATAAAATAACCATCACGCCTGTAATCCCCATAGGGTTATACAGAGGTGTACCTAGGTATAGTGTACCCACATTACGACAGTTATGTTTAAATTCCATGTAATAGAGGGCGAGTCTATTGCCATCGGGCAGACTCCGGGGCTGCTACTGAGAAATTCCAAATAGAAAAACCCAATAACACATTGCCCGACCTGGAGGAGCTCGTGGCTAAGTAATAACAGCCGCATGGTCCAGAAGGTTAAGCTACGCTTGCCGGGGTTGGTCCGTGGATGGGTGACCATCTAATACATACCGAGACTCCTCCGTGCCTCGGAAAGCACGTTAAGCCGTTGGTCCCGGCTGCCATTTGTAGATCTTTGACAGTCGTTACAGGTCGTCAGAAGCTCGACAGTCTGACAACCAGTCATATGTATAATTTCAACATGAATGATGTAACCATTATATTGTAACAATATTTTGATTTAAAAGTGTGTCCGTGGAGTTTCTTGCCCGTTCTTCTCCATAGGTACCTACTACGCTTTGGAATGGGCAACTAGCTTCATATTTCTGACTGACCGACTCCTTGACAATTCAAAAGTGCCTGTAAATGGTTTAATTGAAATAAATGCTATGAGTTTGAGTTTGAGTCTTACCAAGGGGTATCGTATTACCCAGTTACTGGGTTGTGGAGGTAAGCTAGGCAGTCGCTCCATGTAAAATACTGGTATTCAGCTGGAAGCTGACCCCAACATACTTGGGAAAAGGCTAGGCAGATGATGATGACTTTGCCCGACCTTGGAATCGAACCCAAGATCTCATGCTCGGCAGTAGCTTGCGACCACTGGAACAATGAGGCATTCTGAACGATCAATATGTTATGCACAATACAGGAAAACTTGCTGAAATGCTCGACTTGTTTTAATATAAAGGGAGCTCTGTTTACAAGGGGAAATTGAAAAAAAAACCCTTCATGAATCATGATACATCGATGGTTTTATGTACGATGGTATGATAGCATCGATTGGAAGGGTTAGAATCGTTTTAAAAATAGAATAAGTAACTTCCATTATGTTGATGTCATTGTTTATCTGCCTCTGCGGTTCTGTTGTTTCAGTGAATGCTGAAATCGAGCACAAAAATGAAAATAAAGGTAATTTTGAAAAAAAGAACTGTGTTTGACGGTTTGATCCATTGTTCTATCGAATGTAATTGTTGATCATAAGTAGATCGTAACTTATATTAAGGGGCTGTTTCAAGATGTCCAAATGACCATAAACTAATCGCAAAAAAAAAAGAATTATTTGTCAAGTAAGTTATTGGTGGTTCTTAGGTGGTGAAATTAATTGTAGGCCCTGCCCTAAGCCTCTACATCATCTGGAAAATTACAAGAGGACCGAATTGTTGTTAAATTACAAAACAAAAAAAAAACACACCGAATAAATAGCTAGAATCTAAACATATATATTATTCCTAAACACAAAATAAATGCACGCTTGCACGAAAGTGGAGAGCACACAAGCGTACTCACTTACGCAACTAGTTTCTTAAAGGGCTCAGTTGCCCTCAACGCTAGTCGCTCGAGCAACAGAATTAGAAGCAACTCGACCAGTCTCCACGTCCGCATCGCTCAAGTGGCGGACGTGTGCACCAGCATTTACGTTATTAAAATATGTATGTTGTTGTAGTTGGTACTCTGTACTGCTCTCGAGTTTACTGCATGGAGTAGAAAGTTCCATTTATTAAAAATCATATTATATAAGGTTTAGGTCTTTTCAAACAAGCAATCTTTTAAGGGGTCATTGTACTCTTCATTATAAACAAGTTTTACTACGAGACCTACCCTGAAATCGCGAAAAAATATCTGCTGTTCCCTACATTTTGACGAGCTATGCGAACGTAGATGTAGGGAACAGTTGATTTTTTAATGGAAAGATACTCCTTATATTTGCAGTTTTAAGAAAATAGTGTTTTGAGTAGGAAGAAAAAATGCAATTTCGTATTATATAGGACCACGGGCCACAAACCGCGGGGCGAGCTACCCCGCGGTTTCACCCACATAAGTCTCGATCCCGTGGGAATATCGGGATAATAAGTATCCTATGTCCTAACCCAGGTCATGGTTTACCCATGTGCCAATTTTTATCCAAATCCGTTCAGCCGTTTTGTTGTGAAAGCGTAACAAACTCACTTATTATATTAGTTAGGATTTAAGAATGTAAAAAAAGTAGGTACTGTCTTTTTTTTTGTGGGGTACTATCTTATTTTGATCTTGATTTGACCGATTTTTTTATGTGTAGACTTACCTTGACAGTGACGCAAAAATAATTCATATTAAATTATAGAAAACAGGGTATTAGACATTGATTACTATTGATACTTTGCCGCAGGGATGTAAAATTACCGCTATGTATAGTTCCACTAACGATTATTTCTACCGTTCGGATTGTAACTAAATTGATAGTTGAAGATTTCGTTCCGATAGATTTTCGTTTTATTGCCAGGAAAAAAATCAATCAATCAATCTGCCTAGCCTTTTGCCCAACTATGTTGGGTTCGGCTTCCAGTCTAACCGGATGCATCTGAATACCAGTATTTTACATGGAGCGACTGCCTATCTGACCTCCACAACCCAGTAACTGGGAAATTGTGTCAGACTTTCGGGCTTCTGACGACTCGTAACGACTAACAAAGATCTAAAAATGACAGCCGGGACCAACGGCTTAACGTGCTTTCCGAGGCACGGAGGAATCTCGATATGTGAAAATGGTCACCCATCCACGGACCAACCCCGGCAAGCGTAGCTTAACCTGATGGATCGACCCTTGCGGCTGTTATTACTTAGCCACGAGCTCCTATATTGCCAGGAAATTACTTCATAAATAGTTACTGGAACTATACATACCGCTATTAAGTAATGTTATCGTACCTCTCTTCTTTTTTTTTTTTTCATCTAAATTGTCAATGTGCAGGCCAGTCTCAAAAACAATCTGCCTTTTTTTCCCCCATAATAAATTCATCTACCGCAACATAAACGGCAGTAGCTTACGATATCACAGTACGAAATACCTTTTCTTTAAGGGAGAACAATAAATATTAAAGCTTACCTCGGACGGTTTATCGCACATAAGGCGGGAACCGTGAAAAACGGATAAATGTGGAATCCTCGCAAATCCCGTTGCCTGGAAAGTTTTGGAACGATACTTGTGTGTACCGGGCTTATGTCGTGTGGTTGAAGTCTTGATCTGCGCTCAGGGCTGGCGGAATTCATATTTCTTAATTATTATTTTAAATTAAATTAATCAAAGGTTAAAGAATGCTTGTGGTTTTGGATACCATTTAGTAACGTGTGTAGGTACCTATACGCGTTTCATTCGATTCCCCCTGCAATCTATGCAATTACTCTTGCATGGAGTGAAAATCAATGATTAAATCTATCAATGTGACTCGAAGGTGTAGTCTAATCCAGTTATTTATCGTTTTGAATTTGATACGATAACGTTTTTAGCAGCAATTCAAAAATGTTTAAGCATAACGTATACAAACAATTTATAAATAAAGCATAAAGCATAAAAAATAATAAAAAATAATAAAAGTTTATTGAGGTAAAAAGGTAAAACACTAAATACAAAGCTTAAATCTACGAAATATTCAATTATTTTATGTGCCTGAACTAGGTCATCCTGTGTTTCAGGTGAGGCAAGGCATAGTATTTCTAAATAATCACATACTTAATTATAAAAATCTAGTCATCTAATAGGTATGTAAAAAGGTGTAAATACACAATAAAATAAATATACAATAAATCCTACTTGCTAAAGTCTTAGTACTTACATAAACTAACTTAGCTAAACTTAATTAGTACAAATACAATTTTTATTTGAGTACAACTAATAATTCCTCTGTATCTTCATAGGACATACTTTGAAGAGCTTCTTTGAGAGTTCGTTTACAATTATTATAATTAAGTGAATAAATTTTGGCTCTCGCATTTAGTCTGTTATAAAGTAATGGTCCTAGGAAGACAAAAAATTTGGCTGCGAAGGCATGTTTTGTACTTTTTGTAGGGCAAACTATGTCTTTCCGTCTCTTTTTAGTTAATTCAGTGCTGTAGGGGAGGGGTGCGTGTTGTTTTAATACAATGCTCATTATGAATAACTGTCGAGCTGTTAGTACTTCACAGGATTCATAGAGCAGGTTAGTGGGAAAAAGGAAAGGGCGGCAAGTAGACACCTTGAGAATCGCTCTTTGAGCTCTCTCGATAGGTAGTAGCAAACTTTTGCCTGCTCCACCCCAAGAGGTAATGCAGTAAGTCAAAATTGACTGACAGAGAGCAAAGTAAACTTGCCTAATTAATTTTGGGTCTGCAATATAGCGTAGTTTTTTGAAAACGAATATTAGCTTACGCATTCTATTATTTAAAGCTTCTATATGCTGTTTAAAAGATAGGGTTTCATCTATTATAATTCCCAGATATTTTATTTTATTAGTTATATTAATATTAGGGCACGTGAGCAAGCAATCTGCAGGGAACATACAACAGTGAGCATACAGCGTTGAGGGCAAAACAGATGTTGGTTTACGCATGGAAAACTTAATATAATTTGTCTTAGCCGCATTTAGTGTTAGTGAATTATGTTGAAGCCACTTATTTACAATATTAAAACCATGTTGCGCAAACTTGTAGACTTCATGTTCCGATTCAGCAGAAAAAAGGAGGGCAGTGTCGTCAGCGTAAGATACTATAGTGCCGTGCTCTAGGTTTAGATTACAAAGGTCATTTATGTATATCAAGAATAGAGTAGGCCCTAAAATACTTCCTTGGGGAACACCAAAAGACGTGTTTTTTTCGTCTGCACTGAGAACATTGCCAATCTTCACGCACTGGGTTCGGTCTTCTAAGTAACTTTTAAAAAGTTTCAGTTGAATACCTCTTATGCCCACTGTCTCAAGCTTGCGCAACAGAATAGGAATGGAGACTGTGTCAAAAGCCTTGGCGAGGTCCAGGAAAACCCCTACTGTGTGGTTACCCTTGTCAAGTTCCTGGGCTAGATAGTCAGTAAGATGATGTACGGCATCGGCAGTTGAAACTTTAGGTCTAAATCCATATTGATGCTCCGACAAAATTGATTTGTCCTCCAGATATTTAAACAATCTTTTATTTATGATTTTTTCCAGAATTTTTGACATAGAAGGCAGTAAAGAAATTGGTCTATAATTTTTTACTTGCTGTTTACTGCCTGTTTTGTATAAAGGGACAATAACTGCTTTTTTGAGGCACTCGGGAAAAAGACCCAAAGACAGGCACATTCGGAAAATATAAGTCAGTGGTGGTACTAAAATATTCTTGAATTGTTTGATGATTTTATTCGATATATTATCCCAACCAACTGCACAGTCGTCTTTCAAAGTCATGATTATTCTTTCTACCTCAGTTTCGTCAGTGTCTAGCAGGGCGAAGGATGTTTAAGTGTGGTTACATGCAAAAAGCGTGCTTGTTAGATTGTGTGATTGAACCCGATTTCTTTCGGCCAGATTCTTTCCGACGTTAACTAAGAAATTATTTGCAAAGTTAGCAGATGTCAGCGGTGTCGAATGCACTTTTAATAAACCTGAAGACGACTCATTTTCTTTCGAGGTATATGTTATGTTTTTAATATGTTTCCAGATCTGTTTACTATTTGTTCCAGCCTTTTCCAGTGCAGTTTTATCGTAATTGCTTTTAACCTTTTTGAGGAGATCATAAAGGATAAAGCATACAGCATAAAGCATAAAGCATAAAGCATAAAGCATAAAGCATAAAGCATAAAGCATAAAGCATAAAGCATAAAGCATAAAGCATAAAGCATAAAGCATAAAGCATAAAGCATAAAGCATAAAGCATAAAGCATAAAGCATAAAGCATAAAGCATAAAGCATAAAGCATAAAGCATAAAGCATAAAGCATAAAGCATAAAGCATAAAGCATAAAGCATAAAGCATAAAGCATAAATCATTAAGCATTAAGCATTAAGCATTAAGCATTAAGCATTAAGCATTAAGCATTAAGCATTAAGCATTAAGCATTAAGCATTAAGCATTAAGCATAGCATATAGCAAGAATATTAGAAAAACATTGTTGTAATAAACTTACACTGCCAACCCTACCAATAGAGTCGTATTCTCACTAGCGAATGGCGCGTTTATGTGCGTTGATAACGCGCAGTAACGCAAATGATGCCGCGATATGTACTCCAGTTAGTAATGACACAGATACTGATCAATATATCTGTACTCTGAAACTAAGTTTACAAAGCAGTAGAGGCAGAACTAAGTATGGTACTTATGTAGTAAAAGAATAAGCAAGCAGGCTCCATTTTCGATTGTATGTTCACTTACTATATCTTGAGTTAATAGTCAGACGCGAGAAAAATATAAATACTAATTTGAAATATCTGAACCATGAGAATATCCTTTAATAAAAATAAAATTGCAGGGTAACATTAATGTATTAGGCGCAAAACTATCAGAATAGAACATAGTAAATTTGCTTAAACATATTTTTAGTTTTATTATTTCGTCAAATAAATGTTAGTTATTCATTATCTTATCTTTTTTTTAAATAATGTTCTAAGATAAAGTTTTTCCTCGTCAGAAATTCTACAGTTAATTCAAAAACTTAACTAAACTGTTAAAATGACAATGTCTCTCCATGATAAAACCAGAAACACGAAATTCTAGAAATGGAACAAAAATATAGCGGTCTTGCTACGGCGTAGCTGAAAGGACGGTGTCACTGCTACTCGGTTACGCTTGCTACGGCGTAGCAAAAGCTCTTTGTTGTGTAGTGTACGTGTCTGTCTGTTCTTAAATAATTTGAATAATAACGGTCATTTTCAGTTGTATTTTAATTAGAAAAGGATGTTTTATAAGTAGTATCTGGTTTTATCTACTAATGAGCAAGCACGTCCCCACTTTGTTCTGGAAGACTAATATGAAAATTCTGTTTCACTAAGAGGATTTGTAATACTTAGTCAAAAGGGTTTTCGTTAATGAGTACTGAAGCTATGAAGCTGTTAATAAAAATTAAATGTCTCATGTAATTATAAAGCTCAAATTGAGTTGTAAAAATATGTTACTTTTAGGGTATGAGGAACAGGGTGTAAAGTTCACTCATACTCCATAGAAAAGGGAGGAACCTCCGACCAGACGGGTGTTGTGTCTGGCGGGCAACTGCCCAACGATTGATGTTGGGTTCTCGTATATATGTCCACTGCACGGTAAACTTTAATTGCGCGATGCAGGATTTATGTGACGTCTGTCTGACGTCAGTTCTTTGATGCGTAGTTCGCATATATACTAATACCGCCACATACTAATTGTTTTTTTATAGTGGATGTCTTTTGTTACGCAATCGGGTGACGCGATGTTCTCCCATAGACAAAGCAGAAATGTCTTATGAGCCTCAAAAGATCTTCTCACAGTAATAAAGTATGGAATTAAAAAAATAATTAAACTAATAAAATCTAAAACCCAACTAACACAAGAAAGTCAATCAACTAAAATGGTATAAACAAGACCCCACAGACACACAAATTAAAAATCCGGAGTCACAAGTGTTAGGGCATAAATCGAACAGATTACCAACGTTTGACTCCGGATTTTTTATTTTTTGGGGTTATTTTATAATATTTTTGAAATGTGCTAATTAAGCCCTTTCATTTGATACCTAACATGGTATGATTAAAAAATATTTGTTTTTTAGTTCATGACTTTATGTCCTCTAGAGGGCGCCATTTTTAATTTAATGTGACGTCACATAGCCTATAACCAGTAGACGATTAAGACGCTTACAATGATATCTCATTTGTCAAATTGTAATAAGTCGTTTAGAAGATAGGAGCGAACAGATGAACATACATACATACCGGTCAAAATCATAACCCTCCTTTTTTCTTCGCCGTAGTCGGGTAAAAAGACTGTGGCCTCTGAGTTTGTTTGGGTAGGTATATCTTCTTTTAAAATATTGTCATTTCTTTTCGACGTCTACAAATATATTTTTTTTAACCTAATTTACAGATATAAAAATATAAATGCGTTTTTTTCTTTGTTTTTTTTTAGGGTCGTAGCAGTTGGCGTTCTGTAGTTTCTACTTTATGTAAAATATAAACTTGTAATATTATAAACACATGATAAACTTATAATTATACCAGCAACCCGCAAACTGAAACGAAGTATATATCTGCCTATTACGTCTTGACAGACAGCGTTTGCCGGGCATTAATGCTGAAATTTATTGCACACATTATTGTTAAAACATTATTTTCACTTTTTTATATTTTTTTGTATATTGTGTTTCACGAACTGTGTCCAAATAAATGTTATTCTTTCTTTCTTACATAAAGGCTAAAGGCTGTTCTTTAAAGTAGTACAAAATTCAATCGAAACGTATCAACTTATCTCTAAAATCTAATGATCTTTACTGTCTTGATTTTATTGCCGTTTTTTTCAAAGGCTATCTTTCTAAAGTTCGACACAGCCAGGCCGTTATTAGGATTAATGGTACTGACTGTGCTATCTTCGGCACATTCATTGTGCGCTAACAAATCGCTGTTAGCACCTCTTGCGCTATTGTCGGCCTTAAGCGATCAATGACGGAGAGACGGAGTTCTTTTTATGTATGTGAGTGGTTGATGATGCTGCGAATTATGTGAGAAAGTACCTTTAATAATCGTAGGTACCTACTAGAATTTCTTTTGTAATGTGGACGTATGCGTAGACACAGATCTCAGACATCCAGATTTGAAACAAGTGTGACAATTTTTTTTTTTTTGCGCATTGGCTCAAACTATATCGTCACTCCACCGCAGCCCATGTCTAAGCTAGGCAAGTGCTTCCATTTGTACTAACATGTAAGCAGAATCATCTCCTGCGTCCCACGGTCACGCTAACAAACGTACGTCACGGCAAACCTCTCCGTGCGCATCCTATCTAGTAGAGGACGGTCGATTGAACGATGAGATATGGGGTCAAAAGAGATTTCAAGGACTAAGTTTCCAGGGGAGTGGTTCTCCTGTCAGGGTTGCGGAATAGTCCGAAAGGGATACCGGGCCCCTGGCAACAGGCAACTGAAGGAACACGGGTGGGTTTTAGTCGGTAAGAGTCTGACACGCCCTTCCGCTCCGCCCAGAGCGGGAGAAGTCATATGATGATTTCCTACCCAAAAAAAAAAAAAAAAAGCGGTGTGGTTCTATAAGACCTCATTTTAAACTTCGAATCTGAATCCGCTATGGTTTCTTGATTTGCATTCTAAAAACTCTGTTGATACACTAACGCTACCCTTGCGAGCGTGTCAGCGAGTTGAACTAAATTGACCGTGACATTTTGACAGATAAATATGAGATGACGTAAGAAGTGGCATTCAATAAGGTAATTCCCCCGTCACTTCGACGCTCACTTCGCACTCGAGTCCGATTCGAAATTCGAAGTGAGAGTGAATAGCGATGTGAGATGCGAGTTGTTGTTTGAATTTTACAGAATCGACGTACAGTATATCAGTTAAAATATTCATAATTTTAGGGGCATGAATGATAGTTGTAGAAGTGAAACGTTACTTAATTTATCATTGAGACGGAAATAAATTGTTTCTGCCGATTATGAGCTTAAATAATATAACTGTTAACCGCCTCTGTAGTCTGGTGGTAAGTTCAGCTGTCTCAAAACGAGCAGAAAATTTTGCTTCCGCTGGGAATCGCTACCCGCCGGGGGAAGGGGTGGGCGATGGGGGGGTTTGGTTGGTGGTAGGGCTTCTAGGTCCGCCTGGCTAGCTACCACCATCTTATCTAAGTCTGTCGCCATAACAACAATGTTAACAGCATTGCTGGGTTTCGACAGTTAGAGGTAAGATAGTCAGTTCCTCTGGGGTTGAGGATTCCGGCTAAAGCGCGCTTCCACCTTCGGCCTGATCATCACTTACCAGCAGGTGAGATGAAGGCCAAGAGCTTACCCGATGTGGTTTTAGGAGTATGAGGAACAGGGTGTAAAGTTCTCTCATCCTCTATAGAAAAGGGAGGATGCTCCAACCAGACGGGTGTTGTGTCTGGCGGGCAACTGCCCAACGATTGATATTGGGTTCCTGTATATATGTCCGTTGCACGGTAAACTTTAATTGCGCGATGCAGGCTTTATGTGACGTCAGGTCTTAATAAAAACAGAACTGGTACTGAATTCACCCCATATCAATTTTGCAATTCATGGAAATTTTGCTTAGTATATTTGTATATTTTAGAGCATTTGGAAAACCAGACAGAACAAATTTCAGGTCGGTAATGGTACCTTTAGAACAAACTAGAACAGAACACTAAGCAGTTCTAGCAACTCTCCTAATTAACCTTAATGAAGCTAAATATTGTGGTGTTGGTAGTGGATTCGTAAAACTAGTTCAAACCAATAAATAGGAATCTCTACACTCTGCAACTTTTGATCAGTAGCGAATCCTGGCTGTAGCTATGTCTGAATTTATGCTGTTTGTTGTTCGTGGCTCAGTGGTAATGGCCGCAACTTACGATTTGTAGGTCGTGGGTTCAAAACTAAGCAAGCACTTTACTTTGTGTAAATTAATTAATTATTTCATCACCACTGCTCTCAAAACGGTGAAGGAAAACATCGTGAGTAGGTTCTAGGACATGCAGGTTTATGTCCTAGAACCTAAAATTTGAAGACATGTGACATCCACCAACCCGCACTGGGCCGGTATGGTGGATTATGGCCGAGTCCCTCTAACAGAGAGGAGGCCTTTATCCCAGCAGTGGGAACATTATAGGCGGATTATGCTGTTGATCTCCAGCTCTAGGTGTCCGATGATACTAGTGTTAAATAAATGTATTTTATTTTTCTTTCTTTGTTGCTCGGTGGAAGATTTTCTTTCAAGAATTAATAAATGAAATAATTGGAACGTTACGATACGAGAGTCCTAACTTTAGCAAAGTTGTTTTAGTCTGTATTGTTGATTTTTAGCCTTAAATTGATAAGACCAGCTCTGGTTAGGGAGTTTGATGAAGCTTACATGCTTATTGGGGGAGATATTTGTTTATTTGACATAAATAACATGGTTTTCAAAAAAAAAAAAAAAATATTATCAGGCATCAAGGCCTATAGGGTATTAGTATTACATCTTACTTAAATCCTATATTCGTAACATCCAGGAACACTTAACTATATAACTTAACTATATGTATATAATATAACTATTTAAAATATATAATATAATATAATTATAAATCACAATTACAGGAAGGTTTATCAAGCTTTGTTGCCAACATGTAGATGGCCTAATGGCTGTCTTTTACAAAGGAACAACATGGATAAATCGATCAGTGTAATAATAAAAAAAAAAAACAATTTAGTAGTATTCTTCTATTTTACTTTATGGTTATTTGACTTATGTCAAATTATTACATCAGAAAATATATTCCTAGAATATTATTATTCTAGGAATATATTATTATTATTGGAATATTATTATTCTAGGAATATATTTTCTCTTTTTTTGTGACTAATTGGAAAACATTTATGATTGTTTATTTTGGTGACTGATCCAAATTCAAGAACTATGTATCTGAGACATAACTAGTACCTATTTTTAAGAATGATTTCTTTGAAAAACTGCCAATTAGCAATACCTAGAAAAAAAAGACTATTAAAAGATTTTATGACAATAGTTACAGTTAATAGGTACAACTCCCACGGTACATACTGTTTTTGCCACGGATAGAAAATATAATAAATAAAGTTATTATTTGACACCCACATTATAACACGAGTTAGTCTAAACGTACACGAATAGATTGAATGGATTCTCCGTTTTGTTTTTATAGATCAAGAAAATATGATGTTTTTAGGGTTCCGTTCCCAAAGGGTAAAACGGGACCTTATTACTAAGGCTCCGCTGTCTGTCTGTCTGTCCATCTGTCTCATGAACCGTGATAGTTAGCCAGTTGAAATTTTCATAGATGATGTATTTCTGTTGCCGGTATAACAACAAATACTAAAAAACAGAATAAAAAAATATTTAAGGTGGCTCCCATACAACAAACGTGATTTTTTCGCTCGTTTTTGCTCGATATTGATAACGGCAACGCGACGCTTGAAATATTCACAGAATATTTAGTTATATATTCACAATTAAATTAAAAATTAAACAAATATTTAAGGGGCTCCCATACAACAGACATGATTTTTTTGCCGTTTTATAGATAATGGTACGGAACCCTTCGTGCGCGAGTCCGACTTGCACTTGGCCGATTTTTTGTTTTTGGTATAATAATAGAATCTTATTATTGTTCCACTGCTGGGCAAAGGTATCTTCTCAAACACAGAAGGCATGGGCAGTGATCACTACGCTTGCTCAAGACGCAGACGGGTTAGGGATTTCAGACTTATATTAACTATACAAGTACAAGCCTAGGTTTCCTCACGAAAATTTTTCCTTCACTTCCTTGAAGTCAGTCAATCTGCCTAGCCTTCCCCAACTATGTTATGGTCCGCTTCCAGTCTAACTAGATGCAGCTGAATACCAGTATTTTACATGAAGCGGCTGGCTATCTGACCTCCACAACCCAGTAACTGGGAAATACGATACCCCTTGGTTAGACTTGTTGTCAGACTTTCAGGCTTCTGACGACTCGTAACGACTGTCAAAGATCTAAAAATGACAGCCGGGACCAACGGCTTAACGTGCTTTCCGAGGCACGGAGGAATCTCGATATGTGAAAATGGTCACCCATCCACGGACCAACCCCGGCAAGCGTAGCTTAACCTGATGGATCGACCCTTGCGGCTGTTATTACTTAGCCACAATCCAGTAAGTGGGTAATACGTACGACTGCTTTTCAGACTTCCGGGCTTCTTACGACCCGTAACGACTGTCAAAGATCCACGAATGACAGCCGGGAGCAACGGCCTATCGTGCTTTCCGAGGCACGGAAGAGTCTCGATATGTAAAGATGGTCCCCATCTACGGACCAACCCCGGCAAGCCTAGCTTAACCTGATGGATCGACCCGTGCAGCTGTTATTACTTAACCACGAGCTCCTCCCTTCACTGCTGTCAGTCATTTCCAAGATAAACTTAAAAAGTACTTGTGTACATGATCAGCTTATAATGTTCCCACTACTGGGACACAGGCCTCCTCTCATCGAGAGAGATTGAGCAACAATCTACCACGCGGGCCCAGTGCGTGTTGGTAGATGTCACATGTCTTAGAATTTTCGGTTATAGGACATGCCAGTTTCCTCACGTTTTTAACCGACTTCTAAAAGGCGGAGGATCAATAAGGATGTTTATACTTAGCATCAATTCTCAACTTTTTAACATCTAATTATTTCAAAATTAATGCTGCTGTATTTTCGACATAACGGAGGATCATGCTAAGCAATTTGAGGTTGTATAGGCCCAATACTGAAGTAGAAGCAAATATAGGCGGCACATTAAATTCTTAAAAGTGTACATCTATTGATGAACATGTATTTATTTAGTATGTGTTCATGTACCAAAATGATATCGCAATTATTTTCCACAATAAAGCGCTACACCGCTGTATCGTACAATGTACTTGTCTGCTAATATCAAGCGGTTCTACAGGGTGACTTCGAAGCAAAGCCGGGATTAGCCAAGTTTAGAATGGCATTGCCATGTCCGGATCCAGTCGGATCCCGGGCTCGTGGCTCGGGGCTAAGTAAGTTATTTAACACGATTCTGTTGAACTGATTGGACGGATTAGCGAGGTCGATTGTTTCGACCGTTCGCTTGCTAATTTCGGTCAGTGGAGTTCGTTGAATCATTTATTAATGCTCCTTAATGGATTGGGACAGGTGTGTAGTGGAGTCAGACTCACATGGCTGTGATAAATTTGTGTTATTTTATTGTAGCCAAAAATCTATACTAAAATTAACGAATTTTTCATTAAGACAGATAGATAGAATACTCGTAACACTCTCCGCCCAACTGTTGATTGGCCTTTTAAAGGCCGATAACAATTAAAATTCTATTGTGTCTCGTTAGTAACAGTTGGAGGTTTATTATCAAACTCAATAAAAAACTCAAACTCAAAGTATTTATTTCAAATAAACCAATTACAGGTACTTTTGAATTGTCAAGGGGTCGGTCAGTCAGAAAGATGAAGCTAGTTGCCCATTCCAAAGCGTAGTAGGTTCCTATGGAGAAAGAACGGGCAAGCAACTCCACGGACACTCTTTTAAATGAAAATATTGTTACAATATATTGGTTACATCATTCATTTTTAAATTAAAGATGTGAGAACAATGTAATATAAATAAATAATATAAAATAGAATACATTTATTTGTCAGAATATTGTACAAAGTTGTTATGTGCATTATGTATTATGATCATAATATTCTGCCGTTTCCGGCGTACAAATATAGTTTGTAAAATTATGGGTCATCATTACATTAAAAATAAATTATTAATCATTAAAATTAGAATATTACAAATAATTTAAATAAATTGAACAATAGTAGTAAACATAATTATTAATTATATAAGTCAAATTTCAATAAGTTCAAGGGGATAAAATATGATTTATAGTAGGTAATAATGTCAAATATCAGGTAAATTTTTCATTCATAAAATCTTCAGTCGAGAAATAACATTTGCTTAAAAGAAAGTTAAATAATTTACATTTAAATGTTCTAAGGCTGAGAGTTTTGAAGCCATCAGGTAATTTGTTATAAACAGTAATGGACATGCAGTATACATTATTAGAAAACAATTTGATTCTAGGCCTAGGAACATTAAGCATATGTATTTTGCGGCTGGGTCTGGATACAACATCATTAAATAAATCAAATTAATGTCTATTTTAGTGTACAAAGATACAAATTTCAAAAATGTATAGTGCTGGATGTGGCAGTATTTTCAGATTTTTAAATAGTGGAACACAACTGTCCAGTGGGTGTGCTCCACAAATTGAGCGTACGCATTTTTTTTGAGCTCGAAACACTCTTTTAATTTCAACGGAATTACCCCATATTATAATTGCATAGCGCAAAATTGATGAGACATATCCATGGTATGCACTTAGTGCCGCATTTACACTAGCCACACGTATAAGACGAATACAAATCTATCTATCTTCTTACATAAATCATCAATATGAGATTTCCAGTTACAGTTTTTGTCAATTATTATCCCCAAGAATTTTGCGTAATCGACCTCATCTACCGTCTCATTTCCGTATTGTATTTTAAGCCGTGGACGCGTACTTTTATATGTCTGGAATTGTATCATTTTGGTTTTGTTAATATTGATATGAAGATTATTATGTTCAAGCCATGTGATAATTTTATTTAATGTCAAATTTATTTAATTTTGGTACTCAATAATGTCGTCATTTCCACTATTTAGTCACTTGCGTTTCCTCCCTCCTCATCAGATCCCCATACCACGCCAAACTATTTCTTTTCAACTTTTCTGTCACTGGCGCAAGAACCCTTGATCAATTATTAATAAATTAAGAAGCAATTCTGTGCTGGCTCCATGAATTAATCATAATGAACTTGGCTGAATTTCCTTTAAAAAAATTAATTAGTCCTCCCCAAGTTATAATGAGAATACATTCCCTTTATACCGTTGCCTGTTTATTTAATAAATAAGGCTTTGTTAGTATGCAAGGGTGAGAGAGACAGAAGTCCAATTCGGAAAACTAAAGTTATCTCCGACAAGGAATAACCATCGCTTAAAACAGCAATGGCGTGGATCTGAATAAGTAAAAGAAGCTATCTCCTCAAGCTAATTTTAGCAGGTGTTGAAGGCAACTTCGGAACGGAGTCGATGGCGGCAGATTGTCCGTTGAAAGGGGGTCCAGTGACCACGATCCTTAGTAATGAGGGACAGATTGAAGGAGAGGAAACAGCAATGGGGATCATCTATGTATTGCTGGTAATGAAATAAAATTAAAATTCTTGCGAAGTTTACCAACTGCACTATGTACTTGAAAACAGAGATAATAGTAAATCTGTTTCCTTTTTCGTGTGAAATTCTAAACAAATACAGTTTCGATGAGTTCACAAATACATTTGCTCCTCGTAGTACTCAGTACTGTGTCAATAGCTGCGAGTTATTAAACCGCAAAACGACGCAATCAGAGCAATCATCAAATTGCCCAACGTTTGGCAATCCATAGTTTAGCAATTGATATAAAACTTATCGCATTCCTTCATAATATCGTAATAATTTCATTGTATTCTATTTGGAATGTTTACAGCTAACACAATACTACAACGTTTACGTTTTACTTACAATGTTTGTAAACAATATAAAATGAAGGCTATTTACAAGTTTCAGCTGATAAAAACTAAAATAAAACCAAAAAACATGACATAAATTAAATTAATCCTAATCAATAATAAATAATCGACCAAAAGCAGTTAGTTTTCGGTAAAGAAGCTTTTCACCAACAAATGCTCAAGCCGAGAATCAATGGTATTGAACATTATCAGAATCAGATTTTTTGATTATTTATTTGTAAAACATAGGTTAAAGGTCAAGGTCTTAATAACTATATGATATTATTATTATATGTTGCGCTATGTTTTGTCATTGATGATTATTTTAAAATAAAGACAAAACAAACAAAAGAAAAATCCAATGCATGCAATACACTAGATTATTCATAGGTACAGTAGTTACAGTGTATTATCATTTATGTAATCATCTAGGGCATAGTAACATTTCTCAACTAATAATTTATGAAAAGACTTTTTGATTTTTTTTTTATGGCATACTTCTTGTGGCATCCAAATCTTTTTCCGCATAAATATGTAATATTTATTCGTATTCATGTTCCTTCTCAACTTACCTTTATCGTGGTCCGCGTATGTTAACAAAAGAGTTAATTTAGTTCCTTATTCCTTCGCGCAGTTAATAATTTAGTCGCAGGGACACCATAATTTTGTGGAAGTGATTACGACGTCACATCCTGGCGCACCATGAGCGTCATACATTTATTATAACATATCTTTGCCTTTCGCTCCGGGTTAAATTAGTTTTTTAAGTGGAATTAGTCGTTGGGGAATTTATGGAGACAAATTGGTTTTGATTGACTGAGTAACTTAGTAGAAGCTTTTCGTAATCTTCTTGAGTTTCGGGAATAAGTGTTTTTATTGATATTCGATTCATCATCATTATCATTTCAGTCGAAAGACGTCCACTGTTCTGGCTTCCCCCAAGCACCGCCACTTCGACCGGTTCTGTCCTTCTCGCATCCAGCGGATTCCTGCGGCCATCACGCGCTTTTTTTAGAAGGCTGAAAGTCACATTTCGTTTATGCTTGGCGTTCCCTACGTGATCGAATCAGAAATGAAGAGATCCGTAGGATATTCGATTGCAGACCAAAAAGTATAATTATATACCATAAAACGGTATACGAACACTTCCGTCCTTACAGGGCTCCGAGGCGGGCTGTCACTGTCACAGTGACAGCTTGTCAAGAAGTCTGACAGTTTGTCACGTATGACAGGCGCCAAGTTGCGTTGTGTTGAGCCGAAAATATCAAAGTGTTTCAATAACTCGACACTCTCCGACCATAAACTTAAAAAAAAAAGCTCGTCAGCCAG
Organism: Lithophane ornitopus; assembly: GCA_948473465.1. NCBI lineage: Eukaryota > Metazoa > Arthropoda > Insecta > Lepidoptera > Noctuidae > Lithophane > Lithophane ornitopus. Next base: position 14,774,150 of record OX419621.1, on the reverse strand, counting down.
TCAACTTTAAAAAACCTACGAAATTTGACTGCGAGAAAAAGAAGGAACACACCACAAGTTAAAATAAAGTGAAACAAAAAACCATCGAACATCGAAACTGCATCACAAATCACACACTACCCGTTCCTGAGTAACGGCTGTAGCCGAGCAGTGCGCTTATTGGCCGGCCGGAATTACAGCCGTATCACACATTAGTCAGGGCCGGACAAAGGACGGATTGGCCGACGCTTGTAATTTGTCTGCGACGGCGGGCAGCCTGGTAAATAACTATATGCGGCGGTCACGTTGCCGTTTACCTAGGGTGTTTGAGTAATAAGTAGGTTCAGGTGTCATTCAAGATATATCTAAATATGCGGAGTATATCAATTATGCCGTAAATACCAGATAAAAACACACGAAACTAATATTTTTACTATAAATTACCTGATTTTTTTCCATGAGCATGAAAAGTAATTTAGCAAAAAAAAATTTAATTGGTAAATCAATTTTTTTGCAAAATTCCTTTTGTCATCACAGTCACAGTCACGATAATGGTGATAAGATGCAGGAAGTCACTACACAAAAAAGCTTATTTTTCTTATTATAATTAAACTAGTCGATAAAAAGTAGCCTATGTCCTTCCTCAGGGTGCCATCTATCTCCTTGCAAATTTTGTCAAAATCCATTAAATGGTTTAGGCGTGAAAAGGTAACATACAGACAGACAGACAGAGTTACTTTCGAATTTATAATATTAGTATGGATTAATTTGAATGAACTAAAGCCACTCTAGTTAATAAAGGCAATCAAGTCTCAATAAACCAATCACATTTCACATCTGATAAACCCCTGAACGCCGAACTCTCAATTTATTTCACCACCAAAGACCACGCTTGAGTATCAAGCTGTCAATTTGCTTCATATGATTAATGTTGCACACACATAAAGCGAGTTCTCCGTGGGGCTTTCAATTGTCACAGAACTTGTCCCATTGTTTTCCATAGCTTCATCATGAATTTTGAGTTAATTACATACATCATAACACACCTTGTTTCCCTGAATGGTTGTGCAGAGGTGTACATACCTAACGTAGGTACGTCTTTGAAAATATTGTAAAAGGCAATTATTTTTAAAAGAGTAACCGTGCAGCTTGCCGGCTCTTCTCCATAGGAAACGACCAATTGGAACCGTGCACCTAGCTTCTGACGTTTCATAAGTGCCCATTTGATTTGATTTTGATAGTACAACCACATTTTGCCAGTTATGTTTAAGTCTCATATATCAGGGGGCGAGCCCATTGCGATCAACTGGGCACAAATCCAGACTCCGAGCTACTAGGTACTGATATTCCAGATAGAAAACCGAATATCACTTTGCCCGACCAGGAATCGAACTCGGGACCTCATGCTCAGCACTAGCGCTTGCGACCACTTAGGCTGCCATCAGATGGACTGCATTTCAACTGCACTGCAACTGCAATTTTGCAGTTTGAATGCAGTTACAGTACATTACGAGTATTGCAGTCGTAGTAAACTGCATTCAAACAGCAATAATGTGAATGATTTTGCATACTATTGTATAGAATCATTTTTTTTCTAACTAAATAGACAGCTGTGCTGCTGGGGAGCTGGTTCGCCTCTTCTTCTTCCCAGCTAAAGCACTAGGAAGTGGTGAAGGGTGGGCGTTTTGGGGGACTGTCTTATGTAATTTTGACGTTCGAAAAGTGCTGATTCTCAGCCTAGTTTGAATAAATGACTTTTGATTTTGATTTCGATAAAATGGTCTGTCTGATGGCAGCCATAGGCAGTTTTAGGCAATTAATTGTATCCATCAAAAACCAGCAAAACGTATTACATTATCACCCGTTCCTTAAAACATTGCCAACACAATCTGCAAAGTCGCTTGTATATCAAGCTGTCAATTTGCTTCATATCATTAATGTTTCATATGCACATAAAGCGGGTTTCCCAAGGGGGACAAACTTGCCTCGTTTCGTGCCGTGTGACGTTGTGTCTTATCTAAATAAGCCATTATGTGTGAGTATGATAATTATTATGGAAGTCTTTGTTGATACTTTGTGGGTAAAATAAAGGTATTTCCATTATTCTTTTAAATAGTGAATTTTTACAGCAGCGACAATCAATATAACTGGCCGGTGTGAGTGATTATCACTCTAAAATCAAAATATAAAATTGTTTGGTACAACATAAGGTAGGAAATACAATAGACGTAGATATATTTAGTAAAGATATCTTTGCGTCCAGCGGTGTGGTAACACGTCGCGTTCTGGTTTGCAATTGACCAATCGTCATCCTGAGGATGCCTCGTTGAGAGGTGAAACACGTGTCGATTCTTACAGGGTTTTTTAGGACTCTGAATAATAGTCTAGCGGAATAGATTACTAAATATATCTACGTCTATTGTATTTTATAATGGATTGCCGCAAAGTCTCGCCTGAATCAATTAACTATAAGGTAGGAAGGTTTCAGGCTAGGTTAGGAGCGACAAACTTCGCAGGGTTACGTTGCAGCTGGATGAGAGTTGCCGAGATTCGAGCTGAATGGCGTGCACTTTGAGAGGCCTTGTCCAGCAATGGCCTTGGCAGCATATGCTGATGATGATGATGCTGATGACAATTATGTGGTAGGCGCCATATAAATATTTTTCCGCGCCCTAAAAAATATTTGTTTTTTTTTCTACTTGCTATGGGTTTTTTCTAAACAAAAAGTATCGTAGAAGTCTATTGCTCAACTATTGAAACAATCTTTTTTTTCCATGAAATCTTCAACTGTCATTAACAAGACACAATAGAATTTTAATTGTTATCGGTATTTAAAAGCCCGATTGACACATGATGGGTTAACTCATATTAACGGACGGACACGGAATTATATACTAACGTTATAAAGCTATTTATTGTTATTGTTTTTACTGGCTTTTGTTGTTGTTTGTTTGTTGTTATTGTTGTGTTTTGTTGTTGTTGTTGGTCCTGGGTTCGATTTCCAGGTCGGGCAAAGTGTTATTGGGTTTTTTTAAACCCACTTGGTGTTTTGGAAAATTCTCAGTAGCAGTCTGGATTTGTACCCGGTTAATTGCAATAGGTTCGCCCCCTATTACATGGGAATTGAAACATAACTAGCGAAATGTGAGTGTACTATAGGTACACCTCTGCCTAACCCGTCAGGGATTACAGGCGTGATGATATGTTATGTAATTGTTAGAATATAACACAGAACTCAAGGCTTACACATATTATCCCTAAATCCAATACGGAGTTTTGAGCATTAATTCCCAGTTTAATTGATATTGTGTTACAACGCTTATGAACAAAATCTCATTATAATTAGTAGCTTTGGTGCTTCGTTCTATTGAACGCATTCAGTCGGTAATGTAAATGGCTTGTAAGTAATTTTTTGATTATTCGTTGATTGATTTGTTACAAAAGTGGTTTTACATTAAAGATAAGCAAGAAATTGAACTTTAACCTTTTTTTACATACATCATAAACTCACGCCTTCTTCCGATGGGGGTAGGCAGAAACTGTTGTTTTTTTAGTCTATAATTAATCAGAAAATCATCATAGTGAGTCATTGGAAGCCTCCTTGTTACACTCACGATGTGTTTTACTAAGTATTCGAGCTAACTTGTCTTCTATGTATATCAGCACGTGAATTTGCCTGTGGCGCGTGAGTTGCTGACGGAACAGAATGTCGCCACCTTACCTAAATAGTAAAAATTTAGGTTTATTGTATTTTTTTTTTGTTATTTTGACGTCATCACGTCAACTCCGGCTGTCACTGAAAATTAGCGCTGGGGTTCTGTCTTGCATGGGGCCTTTTCCCAACTATGTTGGGGTCGGCTTCCAGTCTAACCGGATGCAGCTGAATACCAGTATTTTACATGGAGCGACTGCCTATCTGACCTCCACAACCCAGTAACTGGGTAATACGGTTGCCCTTTACCCTTACCCTTGGTTAGACTGGTTGTCAGACTTTCGTGCGTCTGACGACTCGTAACGACTGTCAAAGATCCACAAATGACAGCCGGGACGTTGGTCCCGGCTGTCACTCTCCGTGCCTCGGAAAGCACGTTAAGCTGTTGAGCTTAACGTGCTTTCCGAGGCACGGAGGAGTCTCGATATGTGAAAATGGTCACCCATCCACGGACCAACCCGTGCGGCTGTTTTGTTTGAGTTTCAGTTTGAGAATAACTTAGCCACGAGCTCCTCTGGACTCTATTTATTTATTTTTCATATTGCCAATTAGAGCTCATAATTAAATACATACTCGGTCTTGTGAAGTTAGTCAAAGAGACTGATAAAAAATATTACATTAACGAAAAAGAGGACGTTATTTAAAAAAAAAAAAAAACTGAACCTTTCGTAAGCCTCGATCGATGTAATGGTAAATCTAGGTGACTGCATTTTTTGCTGATTACATTTTAGTGGTATTAGGAACAGGGTGAAAAGTTCACTCCTCCTCTATAGTCTATAGAAAAGTGGGAATCCTCCGACCAGACGGGTGTTGTGTCTGGCGGGCAACTGCCCAACAATTGATGTTGGAATCTTGTATATATGTTCATCGCGCGGTAAACTCTAATGGCGCGATGCAGGATTTATGTGACGTCAGTATTTTTGTGTGACGTTAGGTATCTGATGCGTAGTTCGCATGTGGCGATGTAGATGCCGCTACAAAATCACCAAGTCGCCGACACAACTCTGTTGTTGTTAAAAAGGAAAGGGCAATTATTATTAAATAATATAAAAACGTTAAGCTTTTAAAAAAGATGTGTTCTCAATCGCTACTCGTGCCACACTCGATGTGCTATATTTACTACCGGAAATTGTAACTCTCAACATTCACAGGCGATGACACTAACTTGATTATCTAACTAGATACAATCATTATTAATTAGGCATCGTCTTATCAAGGCAATACACAGATTCCTGTCGCTGATAGGTAGTATTGTATGAATCAATCAGATTGACACGTGCATTTACAGGTTAACTGTATCAGTGCTTTATGTCACGTCACTACACGTCAAACTGAACATTTCACGAGTGTCATTGTTGTACTGATTACTAAACTTTAATATGTGAGACAGTGCAAACCATAGGCAAAGTAATATTGTCTGTTGTTTTGATCTGTTCAAAAATCTTACAGAATCGGATACGAAATTCTAGGCTTAGTGGGTCTAGCATGAAATAAGTAAGTATTCTTTCCTCAATTCTTATATAAAACTTATTACCTATATAATATTAAATATATTAAATATTAACGATTAAATTCTATTTTCTCTTTGTTGTATAATGATGAAATTGTTATTAAACAGATTAAATAAAATCATTTTCTCTTTTAATAAAACTTTAATGAAATTCATTTAAGTTTTATTAAAAGAGAAAATGATTTTAATTAATTTCTGGTTAAGACTGGTCGGGCTTCTGACGACCCGTAACGATTTTTTTACCAGACATATTTTGTATCATTATCATAATCCTATAGCAATAAATTATGTCACGTTTTAGCTTGTTTATGTATAGATGTAGGAGGGGGGCGCCGGTGTGCGTCACACAGTTAATACTACCTCAGTCATCGTTGTTTACTCTGTCTTTAAAATACTCAAAACTCTGTACATTGTGTTTTTGTTTAGGATAGATGAGATGTACCTACATTTGTTAATAAAAACTATATTATCTCTTTATTTCATTTTAATACATACAAATTATATTTTTAAATGTTAGAATAAATAATTTATAATAACATTTAAAAATATAAAAATAGTAGCCCACTGGTATCGGGAACAAGGTCCAAGCTACCGGTCAGGGCTCCAAATATTATTATTATTAACTTCCCGAAAAATATGATTTAGATTTTTAAAATGGTGCTGCGACTGTTTGATACTATTGGGGCTTTATTTATCTTTAAACAAGTTAACACAATAAATTATTAGACGTTGTTTTATCAAGAAGGTGCAGTGCTATCTTGAAACAGTAGCTATTGTGTGAATCAATCAGATTGACACTATGTAGTTACGGGTTAACAATATCCACTCTTCGTGTGACGTCACTACATGTCGCTCGTTTCCATTCTCTGTCAACTGAATGTGGCACTAGTATTGTGTGTGTGGCGGAACAAGGGTTAAAGTTACATACAATACTCTTTATTATGTAGGTATACCATATAAATCTATACGTGTTTATAAATACATACAAATAAATAAAATTTAAGTGTTTGTTTGTAATGTCAAAATAACAGGTTTTTATTAAATGCATAAGAAAGTATAAACGACCGTTAAAAAAAAAGTCTTTCTGTTTGTTCCTAACTTTAAAGCGAGGGCAATAGATGAATCACGAGCAAGTGAAGGACTGTGTTAAGGCTCGTGCAAACAGACGCGATATCGCGGGCGCGACAGGCAGCGGTACCTTTGTCGACAAAGGTACCGCTGCCTGTCGCTCCCGCGATATCGCGTCTGTTTGTACTAGCCTTTAGAATCCTTCACTTTTTTTAAAAGTTTGTTATATGTTCCTAATACATAGTCAAACATTTCACATGCAAAACATTACAATGTAAATAATATTTCTAGAGTTTAATATATTATTTATGACGAGCTTTAATTGTTTCAATATTTTTTTTCTTCAATACTTATTAATTATCGTTACATCCATCCATACTTAATATTATAAATTCGAAAGTAACTCTGTCTGTTTGTCTGTATGTTAGCTTTACACGCCTAAATTTTTGAACTGATTTCGATAAAATTTGGCAAGGAGATAGATGGCATCCCGGGAAAGGGCTTCTTTTTATCGTTACACAACGCGGCCGAACCGTGAGCGGAATCTAGTTAATTTATAACAGATTATTTATAAATTCATTTATAGAATAAAATCGTTATTTATTAGCCACCTTCATATTCAATTTAAAGTAATCACCAACACAAAATATAATGGATAATAACAGGTTCTAACGTTCTCTAAACAGGACATTCTATTAAACCAAATCGGTTTATTATAAAAAGCTCATTTATGTACTCGCTTTCTCTTTGATTAATTTATTTGTAACATGTTGCATTATTCATTTAGACATGTTCATCAGAATATAAATTGTTTTGTCCAAACAGTGTTGGGAGGGGAGGGTGGCCGTCCATTGATTGCTCAGACGAGGATATAATATAAATAGGTGATTTCATTTTTCTTAGTCAATTGGTTGTTGCTTCTAATATTAATAAGACATTTTTTATCATCTTCATAAATGATTTCCATAAGGTTACCCTTATTACCAAAAAACCGTGTTTATCAGTTGTTTAGCCTAAACACCTAACCTTTTAAACATGATATTTCTGTATGGAGTTTGACATAAAACTGACATGAAACACGCGTTGAATAAGTGTCTAAGTTTTTGTGGTAAGGCCATTAATTATATTTAGGAATGATCCCCAAACTAGGCTAAGATACGGGTTGAAGACAATGCGAAAGAATTTTAGTATTTTTATTTACTGTAAGAACCTTTGCGGAAATCCATTATAAAATACAATAGACGTAGATATATTTAGTAATCTATTCCGCTTAACTATTCCTAAAAAGTCATAAGAAGCCCTGTAAGAAATCGACCTCTCATCGAGGCATCCTCAGGATGACGATTGACCTGTCGCGAACCCGAACACGACGTTTTGCCACGCCGATGCCGGACGCAGAGACTCACTCTGCGTCCTGCGGGAATAGTTACTAAATATAATACGTCTACCTATTGTATTTTACGAAACCTGTTTACAGTCTTATAACACTAACATGTCGTCAACAATTTTCTGTCTTTCCTATAGAATTATGAGAACATGGTTATCATTTCTCCCTTCACCCTGACACTCTTGCCGTAGGTTTTAAAATTACAGACTAACGTTAAGATAAAGTGATAGTCACACATTTTGTATACATGAGCAACGAAAGCATATCGTGGCTTGCAATAGCTAAGCATGCAATGGATAGTCAAACTTTAATCTGAAAAGGTATTGAAATTTTGTCCACGTTCTGAATTAGTTATTGTACATAAATGTGCTAATCATGAGTTTGTAAAACAAAGGTAAATAAATACTTTATCATATTTGTACTAACTGGCTTTTGGAAATTAGTCACGCTTTTCAATATTCTGCTTATTCATTTAAAATGGACATTTTTATTTAAAATGTTAACATTATTATACATTGCTGTTTTACAGATTGTTAGAGCATTAAGTGAAGTAGTTATTTTTTCCAAATCTTTTTAAAATAAAGGTCTGGGTTGTGGTCTCCATTTGAAATAAGATTAGACGTATAGATAAGCCTTTTTTACATTTCTTTCAACCAATTTTGAATTCTATTGCGTTGGTGGCATGACAAATGGCAGCCGCAGTAGATAGTTGGTATTGTGTAACTTTTTTTGCTTTTAATGCTATCCTTATGCCTACGTTATAGAAGTCAAAATCGGTTGAACGGACTGTAAAAGGGTTTGTTTTAATGTCCAATCTTATTTCAAATGGGGTATAGGTGCTACATCAAAAAGAAAAACACTATTATAAGATAAATAGAACTTGAAAAGAATGTGAATTCGTCTTTTGTCTTTTCACGAAAGTTACATGAAAAACAAATGAGTTTAAGCCCTTTTCATAACTTAGTTTCAACAATCCCTTTACGCTATGTCGGTTTCAAGATTATGTTATAATAACAAACATCCGCTTCCGTGTTTCTTATGCTTATCCTTTTTATGAGTTAATTGTTCAAACTTCATGACGACCCTTCTAAGCGTAAAGTTTAAAAGAAGAATGTAAAATACTCGAGCAATATTTTAAACATGTTATAATGGATTGTTAGCCATCCCACACTTGTTTTGTGGGTGAACAAAACACAGATGAGTGCAGAAGATTCAGTCTGTACCATTTTAATTGGACGGACTAATTAACTAACGAGATGTGTCGTAGTTTTTAACGTCACGGTTCAGTCGGTACGGGTCGTCAGAAACCCGAAAGTCTGACAACCAGTCTTACCAAGGGGTATCGTATTACCCAGTTACTGGGTTGCGGAGGTCGGATAGGCATCGCTCCATGTTGATTTTATAGATAGACTAGTTTATTTCCGTGACTTCGTCCGCGTGAAATTTCTTGTTCTCAGAACCACCCCGTCATATCGCATTGCGTGCCCGCGCTGTTACTTTGTTTTCGCTTAGCGTTATTTCTGAGTTTTTCTTTTTGTTGATGTTAAGTAGCCTCTATACCCTTTCGCAAGAATTGGGCTATCTAATGCAAAAATATTTTTTTTAATCCGACTGGTAGTTCCAGAGACATGTGCGTTCAAACAAACAAAAAAAAATCCTCACCATTATTATTTGTATATAGATAGATAGGATACTTTATTTTACACCATTTAAATTATAAGCTGAATTTTTAAATATACGAATTCAAAGTCATTTATTTGCTTTAAATGTGCTAATACAAAAGGTGGTAAACAAATATCTTGTACGATGACACATTTTGCCACATTTTGGGATGCAAATATTAATATCAAAGTAAGGTGTTAATTTTGTGGCGGCATCTACATCGCCACCTGGGAACTACGCATGAAAAGACTTGACGTCACACAAAATCCTTACGTCACACAAAATCATGACGTCACACAAAATCCTGATGTCACACAAAATCCTGACGTCACACAAAATCCTGACGTCACACAAAATCCTTATGTGTAACAGAGAATGTGAATTTGAGGCTTCTGTATTTGTATTATTTGGTGGGCTACACCAGCATCGTCATTATTTCTGAAAACATAATTACTTCCACAATTTGCGTAAGAAAAACATGAAATGTATCACTCTCCCCGCTCTAGTAACAGTGAATGTAATTAATTTAATCTTCTCACAGGATGTTACGAAAAATACTTGTGTTATTTTATTTCTAAAACGTGGAATGTATTATGAAGTAATTTATGAATTGTGTTAATTACTATTTTAGGTAACGAACCATCATCTGTGTAGGTTTTTTTTTAAATTAGTTATTCACCAGGTTACAGGTTACACGGCGGACTTTATATTTTTTGTTATTACGCCATTTTTAAGCTGAAAACATCATGATTAAAAACAAGTTTGTTTTATAACTTTCACAAGCGACCAACTGTTCCACACGGTTTTTACCACTTGACAAAACATCGAGATTTCATAGTTACTGTATGTAACTTTAATAATAACGTATTATACATATTAAACTTCCGGAATAATTTCTCGAAACGATGGTGAAAACCTTTTCAAAATCTGCGTGGTTTAAAAGAACAACGCGGCCAGACAAACATGAAAAGCGATTTCCATTTATAAGATTTATAGATGTTAATTATAAAGGAGCTCGTGGCTAAGTAATAACAGCCGAGCAGGTCGATCCATCAGGTTAAGCTACGCTTGCCGGGATTGGTCCGCGGATGGGTGACCATCTTTACATACCGAGATTCCTCCGTGCCTCGGAAAGCACGTGAAGCCGTTGGTTCAGGCTGTCATTTGTGGATCTTTGACAGTCGTTACGTCGTCAGAAGCCCGAAAGTCTGACAACCAGTCTTACCAAGGGGTATCGTATTACTCAGCTGCATCCTAGCCGACCCCAATATAGTTGGGAAGGCTAAGCAGATTGATTGACAAAGACAGGGAAATTTTTAATTTTTAAAGAAATTGAATACCAACTTAAATCCTACTAATATTATAAATGTGAAAGTTTGTGTGTTTGTGTGTTTGGATGCTTGTTACTCAATCACGCAAAAACGGCTGAATGGATTTGGATGAAATTTGGCAAACAGATAGTTTATAACCTGGATTAACACATAGTATACTTTTTATCCCGATATTCCCACGGGATCGAGACTTACGCGGGTGAAACCGCGGGGCGCAGCTAGTTGTTTATATATTATGGTCAAATTACTCACTGACTGCCTCGTTGTTCTTGTGATCGCATGCGCTTCTGCTGAACATGCAAAGCGTGACAGATTTTCCATTACGAATTTCCCAGTAGCAGCCCGATTCCGCAGTCCCGATTTATGCCCGGCAATTGGCTCGCTTTACTTGCGACTTAAACATAACTGACGAAATGTGGGTGTTTTATAGGCACACCTCTACCTAACCCTTTGGGGATTACAGGCGTGATGTTATGTTACAACTGTCATTCTTTCAAAATTGTATGAAATAGATAGCAAGGCCAATTGACGAAGGGTGTCAAATTACTTAACAATTAATTTATCTGACTGCACATTTTTGGCAAAAGTTGATTTCTTATGTGTTGTACACATTTTCTAAAATGGCGCTTAATATTCTATGTTAGCGAATTAAAACGCGTAAAGGCAATGCTTGTACAGTCCCTAATCTTTCCCATAATAGACTATGGTGATGTGTGTTACTACGACCTGAATGCAGATCAACTCAATAAACTTGACCGCCTTCTAAATAACTGCATTCGATTCGTTTTCAATCTTCGTAAGTACGATCATGTGTCTGCGCACCGTTTGCTTTTAAAATGGTTACCCATACGTCAGCGCAAAGAGTTGAGGGCGCTGTCTATGTTGTATTCTATACTCGACAAACCCACTTCTCCTTCTTATCTGACTTGCCATGTTCAATACCTATGCTCTGCCCATAGTAAAAATCTTCGCTCCACCAACAATCTTCTTCTACGATGTCCTTCTCATCGCTCCGGTTTTATTCACTCTTCTTTATTTGTCCACGCGGTATTTCTTTGGAATGCGCTCCCTCTGAATATCAGGATGGCAGCGAGTCGGTTATCTTTTCACGAGCCGCTGTGAACATATTCGTGAGAAGTTGGCAGAATCAATGCGGCGCTGATTTGCTGGGCTTGTTTTCTCCTTCACCTATCGTTATTTCTCCTGACAAAGTTTATTCTGTTTATATGTATGTATTTAAGTATATATGTATTACCATTTATCCTTTTTCGAATTATCTATCCCGTATGTTGCACCTGCCATGTTTGTCTCTGCATCACCCTAAGGTTGACTGGTAGAAAATGCCTCAGGCATTAAGTCCGCCTTTGTACAGTATTTTTTTTTTTACTTGTGCATAAAGTTTTAATAAATAAATAAATAAAACTCCCTAGCAACACCTTTTCTAAACCCATATACTTAGAGTAGTAATTCTACACACCCCTTCGCATATCCCTATGTTATTCCAACGCCCTATCCTCCATACATATTCTTATTTACATTTCTGCTTTAGTCCGGTCTTACTGTGGAATAAGACCCATTTATAAAGGGCCCTAAAATAAAATATCTGTTCGGACTTGCTTGCTTTTCTGCTAAGCCTCACACTGGTCGAACGGGACATGAGTAGTAATGGTTTAAAGAGCGCTGTTGAAGAAAGAAAGAAAGAAAAATATTTTATTTGGGATACGCACAATTAATAAAACAATAAAAACCAACTTTAAAACTCAAAATCATGAAAACAAAAAAGTAACATTGTTTTATGAAAAGGACTTTAGTTCACTCCACTTTTTCTTCTTAGCTAAAGCACTAAGAAATGGTGAAAGGTGGGCGTTTTGGGGAACTGTCTTATATCATTTTAGCGTTCGAAAAGTGCTGATTCGTAGCCTAGTTTGAATAAATAACTATTGAATTGGATTTTTTTTATTTGTGTTTAAAATATTGTCAGACTTGCAACGATAGAAGAATGCATAACATGCAGGCGTGGATTCAGTATGCCATATTTTATTTTTTTCCGTAAAATCTAATGTGTCGACAACTCGATAAAGCTTTATTAACTTTTTTTGGTAGACTGTTGGTGATTAGATACCTAATCACCTATAATCTATATAATTATCTATATTATATCTGATAATCATTGTATGATAATCAATCATTAGATATATCTAATCTCCAGCAGTCTACCAGTATCCTTACCACCATACCATACGTACACATTCATTTTTTCACGGTGAGGGTCACCGTACTAAGTAGTGAAAAAGTATCCATAAAGTGACAAAAAGAGGAGAGAGAGTGAGTTCACAGAATAGGTATGTGTTGTTTTTTTTTAAATCATAAATAAAATCGAACATAGCCGTTTTATAGGTCGGTTACAAGAAATAGTGTTGTGGTTTTTGGATAAGTTTGTATAGAAAATTAAAAGTAGTAACCACGAAAAAAATAAAAATATGTCGATATGGTGACTTCTTATTTACGCCAAAGTTATCAAAAAATGGCAGTGTTCACGTTTTAGTGATATATATTCAATTTTTGTTTACAATCATCTACAATGCTTATCCTCAATCCAATTTTTTCACTGACTGGTGAAACCCTTAAGCTAGACGACGTTTTAAGTTTTCGATATAAACCATAACACCCATAACACGATTTCCAGTAACCGACCCGTAAAGCTTGTCTTATTAATACTCCAAGTGGCGAATTGAAATGGATCTGTGAAGTTATTGCGTTCATATTTTCTTAGGATATGGTAATGTGTATGGATAAATGAAAATTTCATTTTGAATAACATATCGGAGTCCTTTCAGTATTATAGCAGGTTTTAAGCACTATTTAGTTCATTGCTAATGATATTTTAGTGTCTAAGTAATAGGCTCCCGCAAGCAGGCACGACCCGACAGCGCGACGCGACTGTAGTAGGTACTTAACTATTTCTATGATAACTTCATGGAAATGGTTCTGCCAGAATTGCGTCGCACCGTCGCGTCGCGTCGTTTCTCTCTGCGGGAACCTTAAAGTTATATTATAATAATGTTCGTACCTAATAGGGTCGGTATTTTTGTTAGACTGCCTCGGTGTTTCATATTCATGATCACGAACGCGTTTAGGTACTAAGCGTAGTTGTCCTGGATTTGATTCTCAGGACGGGCTCATGGGGAGTTTTTAGGAATTTCAGGGTGTTCAATCTGCCTAGCCTTTTCCCAACTATGTTGGGGTCGGCTTCCAGTCTACCCTGATGCAGCCAGCACCAGTATTTTACATGGAGCGACTGCCTATCTGACCTCCACAACCCAGTAACTGGGCAATACGATACCCCTTGGTAAGACTGGTTGTCAGACTTTCGGGCTTCTGACGACCTGCAACGACTGTCAAAGATCTGCTAATGAGAGTCGAGACCAATGGCTTAACGCGCTTTCTGTGGCACGGAGGAGTCTCGATATGTAAAGATGGTAGGAATTTCAGGGTGTATACGATAAAAGTGAACAAGATGAACCTTTTGAAGCAAAACAAAAATAGAACAGTCTTGTAAAAGAGATTGCTAAAACATCTTAAAGATTATTGGCAGCCCATCATCGAGGGGAAAATGGGGTAAACTTAACCCCAATATTTATGTATTATTACCCCATCCCATAAGGGGCAATAATACGTAAACCTTGGCGTTCCCTAATGCAATCAGATGGGTTGAAACGATGGGGAGTTTTAACAGAAGAATCAGTGAATCTAAGTGAATCTAGTAAAATGGCGTATTTTCGTAATATCAGGGACAAAGGCCATCAAAAAAAAATTGCACTACGAAATAAACATGTTTATATCACTAGTAGGTATATAAACAGCTTAGTTACGTTACAGGGCTATTATAATATTCTCAGCCTGTACCAATTTTCCTCCACTGCAAGGCACACAAGATTGAACGAGTATTGATCAGATGCCGTACTGCGTGATGCTAATCCCACGTTACCAATCCCGGTTGCTTCAAAACAATTTCCTTTACCTACCTATATACAGGGTGTTAGGGTAAACACCTTTATCCTTGAAACCATTGGTTTGGTTTCATTTATAGAACGTAAAATCAATGGCAAATGACAACTTTTTTTAAAAAGAATATCAAAATTTTACTTCAAAAATATTTCACCCTTTCACCAAACGCACAGAACTTGCGTCTCTTGCGGGACGTGACTTGACCGGCCGCGAGCGCGACCTCTCCACCACTCAATCAGCTGTTTCGCTAGCGAGCAAGGTGTCAGATAGAAACTTTTTAAAATCGTTTTTTTTATTGTTACTCGGTCATTTATTTTTATATTTTAGTGACAACGGTGTTTACCCTTACACCCTGTATGTACGTTATGACGCGCAAGTTTGAGCTTTAAAAGTCAGATATATAAAGCTGGATTTTTGTTTTTAATTTGCTTACACACTTACACTGTCCCATTGCTGAGCAAAGGCCTCCTCTAAATTCTTCCAGGTATTCTTTTTCTGAGTAACCACCACCTCGAACCAGCCTTTGCGGTACCTACGTACGTCTAACTTAAAAGGTACCACGAGTCAAAAAACATACTAAAATACCTAATAATTTCCACAGAATTACAAATTCAGCAAACAGATCGCGATTCCTAATTCGAAAAACAGAGGAATTTTAATACACTTCAAGTACGACAATCGTCACTCCACCGTCGTCAGTGTGACAGTGAATGGCGAGTTTGAATTCATTCGGCGAAAAACGTGCGTACTACAAATGTATAAATTAAGTAACACATTTAGGGCTCATGCAAAATAGTACATTTGGCGGGAGTTCTGGGGTAATGTAAACGAAGTCCGGGGACTTACTTCGCTCTTGCCTTTTTTTTGCTTTTAAGGATACGTACTTTTTGGTGAGAACTGTGCCAGGTAGACATTTTTTGAATGAAAACGAGTCAATGTTTTAAAAAGTTTTGGAAGGCATGTTGGTTCCTGGTTTTTAAAATGAACTATATATTCCAATCTGAAAGTACACCTCGCAGTAGAATCTCGTTAAGACCTGCAATTTATTTATTTTATCGTACCTACTCTAATCATGACGTCATAGATCATCATAATCAGCCTATAATGTTCCCACTGCTGGGACACAGGCCTCCCTCTGTGGGAGTGGGCTGTAATCTCCCACGCGGGTCCAGTGCGGGTTGGTAGATCACATGTCATGTTTACGAATTTTTGGTTTTAGCACATTATTCTCACGATGTTTTCCTTCACCGTTTTTAGAGCAGGGATGATTAAAATATTTACACAAAGCAAAGCACCTGTCTGGGTTCGAACTCAAGACCTACAACTGCTCATAACAATGTCATCAGTGGGTAGGTATTTGAGAACATGATTAACACAAGACACATAATTGTCTGTTTTAATGTTCTTTTTTGTTTTCAGGATTTTGCTAGTTGTAATGTAGTTTTTAGAGTTCCGTACCCAAAGGGTAAAATGGGACCCTAATTCTAAGACTCCGCTGTCCGTCCGTCCGTGATAGTTAGACAGTTGAAATTTTCACAGATGATGTATTTGTGTTGCCGCTATAACAAAAAATACTAAAAAGCAGAATAAAATAAATATTTAAGGGCTCCCATACAAAACACGTGATTTTTTTGTCGTTTTTATAGATAATGGTACGGTACCCTTCGTGCGCGAGTCCAACTCGCACTTGGCCGATTTTTATTGTTGTATTTCTTGTGCGTGTCCAAAATAAAGTAGTTTTCTTTCTTTCCTTCCTTCTAAGACCTGAAAACTCAAATTACCTACATTAGGTATTAATTGTGAAAATAAACGAATAGAAACAATAACAACATATCCCCGGGTCAACCTAAACAAACGCAACAGAATTTCAATCAAAACATTAACCATTTTCGACATAAAAGCAATAATTTTAGAACAACCGTGTTATTTGTGGAATACCAAACGGGTGTATTTGTACTGATTGATACATTAATTAAAATTCATTACACGAACGGGATCGTTTACGTTAGTACATACTGACCCACCACGTAGTGTGGTAATCCTTCCAATTTCACATTAGTCCCCTATTATGTGGTGAACCGACGATATCCTATACGGAGAAATGTTTATTTTGGTGTATTATTATTGATGTTATTTAATAATAATATCTGACTCTGTTTTTGCTCCAGAATGCACGAGCTATGATCACCACGCTTGCTCGTCGTGTGTTAGCAATTTCAGACTATTGTAAAAGTTTTATTGGTACTCTCTTTGCATTTTGAGACACTTACAAAACTACAGAGAACAAAAAATCAAGTGGGCGGTTGGTGGTGTTTGGTTGGTTGGTATGTTAGGATTGAATACTTTGTTAAGTAGGCACTAATTCTGGGCAATATAATTATATTATAGGTACACTAAAATGAATTTCACAAAAAAAAAAACATTTTTTAATGACTTCTTTCAAAAACATTCCCATTCATTCTTTCAAATGAAATCAAAGCAATTGACCATCAGAACCAAACAATATGGCTCCATAGTATTCCCGTGTTGCCGGTAAGAAAAAATTAAATGATTCTTTAAACAAAAGCCGGGCTGAACGTCGGGGAACGTAATTAAATGGCAGTCCTATGGGAAATCGACGGCGGCTGGCGGTCACCCGCCGACGTTACCAAAGCCTGCATCTCCGCCTTATTCGTAGAATTGCCATGAGATTGTATGATTGCTCGCCTTTTTGTGTGTGGTGGAATACCTACTTGCGTAAGTATTGTTTTTAGAACCACTGTAGTTTTTTTTTAGGGTTCCGTACCCAAAGGGTAAAACGGGACCCTATTACTAAGGCACCGCTGTCTGTCTGTCCGTCTGTCACCAGGCTGTATCTCACGAACCGTGATAGCTAGACAGTTAAAATTTTCACAGATGATGTATTTCTGTTGCCGCTGTAACAACAAATACAAAAAACAGAATAAAATAAATATTTAAGGGGGCTCCCATAAAACAAACGTGATTTTTTTGCCGTTTTTATAGATAATGGTACGGAACCCATCGTGCGCAAGTCCTACTCGCACTTGGCCAGTTTTTATTTGTTTTCTACTATTTCTGAGAATCCTATCCGAGGCTACCTATTGTTAACTATTCTTTCAGATAGTTAATTGATTCAGGCGTGACTTTACGGAAATCCATTATAAAATACAATACACGTAGATATATTTAGTAACCTATTCCACTTGACTATTCTTCAAGAGTCATAAAAAGCCCTGTAAGAAATCGACACGTGTTTCACCTCAACGAGGCATTCTCAGGATGACGATTGACCAATTGCAAACCAGAACGCGACGTGTTACCACACCGAGCGCTGGACGCAAAGCAAGAGGAATAGATTACTAAATATATCTACGTCTATTGTATTGTTAACTATTCTTTCGATAAATTGTATACAGAAGCTGTTGGGAAACCTTTATAAATACCTAGCTGCGCCCCGCGGTTTCACCCGCGTAAGTCTCGATCCCGTGGGAATATCGGGATAAAAAGTATCCTATGTGTTAATCCAGGTTATAAACTATCTGTTTGCCGAGTTTCATCCAAATCCATCCAGCCGTTTTTGCGTGATTGAGTAACAAACATCCAAACACACAAACTTTCACATTTATAATATTAGTAGAAAGTAGGATAGGATTTAAATATTAGAAAAGTACATGAGTTGTTAATTACATACCGAGATTCGTCCGTACCTCGGAAAGCACGTTAAACCGTTGATCCCGGCTGTCATTTGAGGATCTTTGACAGTCGTTGCGGGTCGTCAGAAGCCCGAAAGTCTGACAACTAGTCTTACCAAGAGGTATCGTATTACCAAGTTACTGGGTTATTGAGGTCAGATAGGCAGTCGCTCTATTTAAAATACTGTTAAGGCTCTTACATACTGCCGCGACTTGTCGCGCGACGCGACTTTTAACAAAACAATTTCTGAAAAAACTTCACGGCGAAAACTTCAAAAATGCGGCGACGCGTCGCGCGACTAGTCGCACCAGTATGTAAGAGCCTTTATTCAGCTGCATCCGGTTAGACTGGAAGCCGACCACAACATAGTTGGAAAAAGACTAGGCAGATGATGACATGACTTGTTAATTAGGCTTATAACTCACTTGCATCGAATAGGTATAGGGTGAGTTTACTAATAAAACATAAAAAATCTCGATTGAATTTCAAGGATTTGGGATAGTGGTTATAGCAGTAATAGATGCTGTATAAATTTGCCATCTATAACGATGAAAAATGTGGCTAGGTTAAGTTAGTTTCATATGTCATAAACACCTGGTTATAATATAACTGACTTTAGACCCGATTCTAATTTGTCATTTTTTTTTATTAAGAACTTCTTTTAGTTGGAATAAGGTTCAGAATAAAATAAAAGACTTGAAGGTTAAAGTTAAGAACTCGTCAGAAAAAGAAGTCCGACATAACCTTGGATATCTTTACAGATGTTCACTGTCCAAGGTCACTTGTTATACGGAACTATATTACAAGGTAAAAGTTCGTTACATCTTATATTGTCCAATTTTCCGCTCATTTATGAGGAAAATTGATTTCGACAAGGAAAACGAAGTGGACGATATGATATTTGTGTTATACATGTTGACTTAATTATTGTAATTATTTCCTTTCTTGTTCTTCGTATTACACGAAGAGGATATTTCTCGTATTTCGTCAAGGTCATGTCTCTCCATTTATGAGTTTTTCTCATTAGGGGTACTTTTTCATTGAAATTAGTAGAAAGTAAATAATATGTCTATTGGATTGTAAAAATCTTTAATGACTATATTTTTACCAGATTGCGGCGAAGCCCAAAAGGATGTTAATGTTTTTGAATTAAAAGCTATTCATCATCTGCCTAACTTTTTACCAACTGTTGTGGTCGGTTTCCAGTCGAATCGGATGCAGCTGAATAACAGTATTTTACATGGAGCGACTTGACCTCCACAACCCACTTACTGGGTAATACGATATCTCTTGGTAGACTGGCTGTCAGAATTTTTGGGCTTCTGACTACCCGTAAACTGTCAAAGATTGACAAATGGTGAATGACAGGGGGCAACGGCATAATAAAACTGTTTTTTGTAGGTGACTATGACTCATTATTACCTAGTAGGTAAACTTGTTATAAAACTGACTTTCCATAAATAACACGCGTTACCTGAAAAATACGAAAGCCTTATTACTGTAAGAGGTCACAGTCTCTTTTAAAGTCCAGACATAATCTTGGTCAAGCCATCTGAGGACCATGTAAATTCGAGTCTGAAATGGTCTTTTGAGGAAAGAACCACACAGATTTGAGTGGACCTGTCCAGTCAGTGCAAGCATTTGTCAGTAATGGCGGAGCTCAACTCAGAACTTAAGGAGTTCAACGACTCGACGAACAATACCAAAGAAAGGACATTTGGGTAGGCCGCATACAATTCTCAAATTGCCAGACCATCGATAAAATTAACTGAGAACGAAAAAAAATAAAAATTCACATAGTCCTCACATTCACAATAATAAAATACTTTACAAAGTAATCGTCATTTTGTATAGAATATTCAATAATGTCAATTTGTAAATAAAACTGGTAGATATACTTTGATGATTTTCCATATTATTCAAAATGTTACAATGCTTAGCAGAGCGAGCAGCTCAATCCCATGCTTTTTTGTCTTCTAAATAATCTGCAAAGTTTGGTTTTAATGCAGCTTTTAAATCGTTTAATGGGTAAGTTTCGAATGTCAATGGGAAGTTTGTTATAAAAGCGTATATATTGACCCATGAACGAGATGCCTACTCTGTGGAGACGAGTGCGATGTACAGCAAGATTGTGTTTATTCCTGGTACTTAAACTATGAATATCGGACATTTTCTTAAAATTTGATATATTTTTGTGTACATGCAATAGCATGCATACATACATTTTCAAATATATATTGTGAGGCTACAGTCAGAATATCTATTTCTTTGAATTTTTCTCGAAGGGAATCTCTCGGACCTAGGTTGTAAATGGCTCGAATAGCCCTTTTCTGTAAAACAAAGATAGCATTAATGTCCGCACAGGCTCCCCAGAGAAGAATCCCATAAGACAGAAGACTATGAAAATAACTAAAATAAACAATTCTGGCTGTATCTACGTCAGTTATCTGTCTAATTTTTTTAACGGCGTTTTTAATGTGATTAAAACGTTTATTGCATTTAAACGTTTTTCCTCAAGAAGTTACGCAACAATATCAATTGTAAGTCAACGCACCCTCATTCTGAAATCCAAACAGCTACATTTTATCACACTCTATAACGTACCTACTCCATATACTCCGAAGATTTCTGATGTGATCAAACTATAAATCTATGTCAGACTGTCTCCCCAAAGAATGTCACTGAACCCTTTCAAGGTTATCACATTTTACAACAGCATTGCGCAATAGACTAAAATGGTACCATGTGTGTTAAGAAAACCAACTTTAATTATAATTATTTGAATTCGTACTCTTAATAAGGAATTACAAAAAAAATATACAAATTCTATCCATCTCAGTTTACTTTTTGCATTACCCAAAAATTGCTTTAAAACTATCATATACACACCCCAAAACTGGAAAATGCTTATCAAAGAACTATTTTTTTTTGTCTCAATGAGGACCATTTTCATAATGTGATCTTAAACTTACGTATAAATACATATCCAAAAGCCGTGAGCTCTAATAACTCCTCATGACACATCAAAATAGGGGTCAGCTCCAACCCCTCCACTGCCCAGAAGCTACATTTTACCACACTCCATAACCTACTCTATATACCGCGAAGATTTGTGATGTGATCAAGCTATAAATCAGTGTCGGCCACTGTCCCCAAGGAATGCTCATAAAGGCGTCATCTGTCACCTCCACTGAGATATTAACGTTGACGATGTAGTGCGGGGGACACTTGTTTATTGTCTTGCCTGGATACGTTTTTGGGGTAAGTTGGATTTGAAGTCATTTATAAGTTAGTATACTAATTATATTTTTGATTATAAGTGCAGTAGGTAATCTTTCCACCTCCAATCTACAAAAGTATCTTAAAATGACGATCGTGCTAAGCATTTTTTTTTTTTGTCAATTATGATGGATCACTGTATGTACAAAGAGAAAAACGATTTACAAGACACTTTAGAAACCATAAATCAATCTACCTAGCCTTTTCCCAACTATGTTGAGGTCGGCTTCCAGTCTAACCGGATGCAGCTGAATACCAGTATTTTACATGGAGCGATTGCCTATCTGACCTCCACAACCCAGTAACTGAGTAATACGATACCCCTTCGTTAGACTGGTTGTCAAACTTTCGGGCTTCTGACGACTCTTTACGACTGTCAAAGATCCACAAATGACAGCCGGGACCAACGGCTTAAAGTGCTTTCCGAGGCACGGAGGAGTCTCGATATGTGAAAATGGTCACCCATCCACGGACCAACCTCGGCAAGCGTAGCTTAACCTGATGGATCGACCCGAGCGGCTGTTATTACTTAGCCACGAGCTCCTCCTTTAGACACCATAACGAGCCAATAAACCCATTTATTTCTATCATTGAAAAAATTGATGGCTCTTTTATTATTTCACATTACAGTGCAAAATGATGTAGACAAAAATACATAGACTAAAGTAAACTCACCAGTAACTGGCCACTTAAGCTCATCGGCTAGTTTATGTCAAAGATAAGCCAAAATGTGTAAAGAAATTAATATTCTTATATTACCTTTGGTTAAAGCGTCTATTCGTTTATCGATATTGATGGGTAAATTATTAAATAAAACAGGATTACATAGAAATATTTTAATTAGTTGAAAAAGTAGTTATTTCAAGTAGTAATTAGCCATAAAATTTAGAAAATAGCCATCATAAAACTAATTACTGGCCATGTAGAACTAATCACCAAAAAAAACAAAATAAAGAAAAAAGCATATTGGTAAATACACTGTACCAATCCCGTAACATCTTTTTCCATCCAGCTTTTATTGGACGAAAAGCTGCAACATCTGCTGGTTATGCAATCGTTCCGAAATGGATTAGGCCTTGAATTTTTTTCAAAAAGTCTTGAACACAAACCTGTATATCCTCTTTTTTCTGGGAAATCCTTATTTACCTTGTTGTATAGGTAATGAAGTCACCCTACTCATTTTCTTCAGCTTCAGTAAGCACTGGATCAGGTCCAGACTTAAACGTTGTGTTAGGATTTCGTATTTTAAATTGGATACTAATTCTGGGCACTCCAAATTTTTTAGCGGCTTGACGTATCGAACCTTCATCGTTTTCAATAAATTTGATAGCCTCTTCTATTGCCTCTTTGCAGTATTAGCGTTTTTTTAATACAATATAAAGGGGTGGCCAGTAAGTGATAATCCATAGTATCACTTACTGGCCACCCCTGGCCAGTTACTAGTAAATGTGTGTATTTTTTTTTGTTTTTTTTGTATGGTATAGAACACCTTAAGCGCCTTCTTAATACGTTTCATTTTTAATAAAATTCGAATATTAGGATATAACCCAGTAACTGGCATGGGTGGCCAATAATTGAAAATATGCAAAAATGTCGATCAAATACTAGCCACCCTCCCAATCTCGGTTTACAAATGACGCCAATACAATAAAACGTTTAAAAAGGATCACTTACCATCTATACAACACACCAAATACAATCGACTCACGTTTACTACACAAATTATCACAAAATTTAATAAAGACCTAGAGCGTTACGTTAAGATTTTTTTAAGAATTAACCATTCATCTCAGAACATGAACACCGACTGTCACAAAATGGTCGTTATTTTTGGCGCTACTATCTTAATTGAAAAAAATGTTACTAGAATGAAATCTATTTGAGTAAGTAATATCAAAGACAAATCATAGATGGCGTACTGTAAGGATAACTCTTAATTTATGCAGTTAAAGTGGGTAGTGGCCAATTAATGAAAGCGGCCAGTTATACCTCTGTTTACCCTACGTGCTACAATACAGAAGTAGATTCGAAAACAAACTTAAATCAAGTCAATTGCTATTACATCACAAGCACAATACACAGCAGGCCGAGCGTAATCGTAGCCCATACAGTGCAGGCCAAATTAATAGCCCGTTTGAATTATATGACCCGCGATAATCAACACAGTGAGACGCGTAATAGCTTATTATTACCTTTCTGTTGAGCAAAGGGCTGTTGGTAATAATGAAGGCGTATAAATTACAAGTTGGGTAGTCAGTTACAAGCACTTCGATGCTTTTGTGGATGGTTTCACACAAAGCTTTAGTGTTAATTTCTCATCTGTACATTTAAAAGGCGTTTGAAAGGCGGACGAAGAAAATAGGAATTTGAGAATGATGTGCATGCAGTATACTGACCATTATTAGATTGCTGCTAAACTTAGTAATTTTGTAAGTTTGAAGTTGTCCTTTTAATGTATTCACGCTACCGTCAAACGTTGTTACAGTTTTGACACCCAACATGGGCCAAATGTTTCTGGCGCCCAATATGGGCCAATTTTTTTTGGCGCCCAACTTGTTCCAAAAGTTTTTGGCGCCCAACGTGGGCCACGATCTTAATATTTATTCCGTTAGCTAATATGGCAATAATAAATGATCGTAAGAATCTTATGATCTGCATTATGAAAAATGTTACTGAAACAACTTATCTACCTAATGGTTTTAACGTTAGCGCAACTTCAACTTTCAGGACTGTAAAACAAACATCACGAGTAACAAAGAAAAGTGAAAAATATTTGTAAAATATTAGTGTCTGTTTTTCATAATGCAGATCATAAGATTCTTACTATTCTTATGAATGTGAATGTGAAAACCAACTGGTACATAGTACTTGAAGGAACTCGACATCTTGTTCAACATTCTGACCCTGTTGAAACGTTTAGACCGCTGCAATCATTCAAGCGTCCTTCCTCCTCAATTTGTGCGAGAACTAAGACGTTAGAATTGTTCAAGTCAGTAGGACCTTTAGGTTTGAACCTATTACGGCGTATCTAAATGGTTTTGGTTCTGATTCTGGACTGGAAATATTGAAGTTAATGTTTATTTGGCAACATTAGTTACCCTTAATGGTTTTTGGAGATTGATTAGGCAGTGTTCGTAAAATATTATGAGTGGTTTAAAAACTTTACGTCTGGCTTTAAAATATTGTATGTATTTTCATACAAACTATTATGGATATATAATTCCGTAGAAGTAAGGAGGCTATGTCAGATTCCTACCATGCGTCTTCAACACAAGGGGATATCAAGATTCGTATTGTATTCAGTACTTCTAAACAGCAATCATAACTTTGCAGTGCAACCTTTTGAATAAAACACTCGCTTATCACATAATAAATAACTACAAAGTAAACAACAAAGAGATCGGCTTGCAGACAAGAATCCAGGGCAGTTTATTAGCAGCCTTCTATTAGCACAACTAAGAGTACTCGATGCCACTCCAGTCGGCGATAAAGCCTTTATTTATTCTCCAGAAACATTAAGCGAGTTAAAATATTCCCCTTTAAATCTTTAGTTAGTGAGTTTAAGAGATTAAATTTATGCGAAAGTGTGTCATATATTTTGTTTCGAGTACTGGGAGTAGAGTTTATAGTTGTTAGGTGTTAGGTGTTAATGAGATGGGCACGCCACAATTGCGGCGATAAGTCCCCTCTTTGAGGAGTGGCTGGAGAGGCGCCACGGCGTCCTCACCTTCCGCCTGACGCAGGTTCTCACCGGACATGGCAGCTTCGGGAGGTACCTGTGCAGGATTAGGCGGGAGGAAACGCCCGGGTGTCACCACTGTGCGGATCGTCCGGAGGACACGGTGGAGCATACGGTGGAGGTGTGCCCTGCTTGGGCGGAGCACCGCCGTGTCCTCGTGGAGGCGATTGACGGCACTGACCTCTCGCGTCCGGCCCTGGTCCAGGCCATGGTACGGAGCGAGAGGGCATGGGCGGCGGTCACCTCCTTCTGCGAAGCAGTGATGCTCGCGAAGGAGGAGGCGGAACGCGTGAGGGAGAGGCAAAGCCTGCGCCCTCACGCCCCTAACCGCCGCCGCTGGAGACACCCTGGGCGTCGGGAATCCCAGGCGGATTCCCGGCCACCATAGGCGCGGGCTTGCGGACGGCGAGCAATGGGTAGCTCGCCGTCCGATAAGTACCAGGCCCGGGTCGATGCCGCGTCGTGTTCCACGCGCGCCTCAAAGAGATGTCAGCACACCTGACGGGGTCCGTTAGGACCGATGCCTGCCAGGGTTGCGGAATAGTCCGAAAGGGATACCGGGACCCTGGCAACAGGCAACCGAAGGAAAAGGGTGGGTTTTAGTCAGTAAGAGTCTGACACGCCCTTCCGCTCCGCCCAGAGCGGGAGAAGTCATATGATGATTTCCCACCCAAAAAAAAAAAAAAAAAAAAGTTGTTAATGAGAGCCTTTGAGATTTAATTTGTGCTCTTTATAAAATAGGTTTTTGATTTATCTAATAATTTATTCTTGACTAGCCTGTTTCGCACGGTTTTTACGACTTGATATTGATTTCTTGAAAAAGTTGTATAATACATAAATATTAAACGATCATAATCAGCCTATAATGTGCCCACTGCTGGGACACAGGCCTCCTCTCTGTGAGAGGGAGTGGGCCGTAATCCACCACGCGGGCCCAGTGCGGGTTGGTAGATGTCACATGACTTCGAATTTTTGGTTCTAGAACATGCCGGTTTCCTCTCAATGTTTTCCTTCACCGTTTTGAGAGCGGTGGTGGAAGAAATTATTGACACAAAGTAAATTGCTTGGCAGGGTTCGAACATACGACTTACAACTCGTAAGTCGCGACCGCTACCACTGGGCCACCACTGCTCGTTCGTTTAATATTAGTGTATTATACCTACACATAAACCTTCGAGAATAAATGTTCTAAATGATGGTGAAAAATCTATCGTGTAAGTACCTACTTTCAGAAGATATAAGCGGTCACACAGACAAACACGAAAAGTGACTTTGTTTTATATTATTTATAGATATAGATACTGCAAGTTTTGTGACTCCGTTGGTTGCATTGTGTTGAACATCTAAATCATCACATAAGCTTAAGCTTAAAATGAATCCTAAAACGAATTAAGAAAATTATTTATTTTCCGATTTAAGTGTATGTGAACCTCCTTTTAGAAACACTATATTTGCCAAAGAATCATTTGGCCAAAAGTAATTATAAAAGTAAAAGTAAAATACATATTTTTTGTACTAATCATTATTAATCATTATTAATACAAAAAATATGTATTTTCATATCAGGCAACTTACAAAAACGTGCTGCAATCAAAATTCAATCTTCTATCAGCGTAACTAAGAGAAATTTTCAAAATCGCCACTAATTTGTTAACTTTATAATCGGGTATATCTTTCATTGAGCAGTCATCTTGACCGCATTTAATCTACTGTGAAAAGGTCCAGCTGGCACAAAAGTGGCAAGATCGACCGTTTCTGAAGGTTGATGGACCTGACTAAAGTTATTAGACGCTGAGCCGATTAACGAGTCGTAAATGATAGGTCAAAGGTCCCTTTGGAGATCGATGCTTGATGACGATGTACTAAGTGTACCTACCTACAAGATGTAATGTAGTAATCGTATACGTGAACAATCGTCAGACATAATTGCTCACATCAATAAAACGAATTGTAATTACAATGGAGGAGTGCTTTTACTTTTTTAATTACTTTTGGCCAAATGATTCTTTGGCAAATATAGTGTTTCTAAAAGGAGGTTCACATACACTTAAATCGGAAAATGAATAATTTTCTTAATTAGAGCTGTCTATTTTATGAGATTAGAGAAAGCAATTATCACAATAATACATTCATAATCCTTGTCTGGGATCATTATTATAAAGACACGCGTTTTTTTGCGGAGGCGTGTGCTATAACATTATCAGTGGCTTATCGGTCAGCGAGATAACAACAGTAATTGCAAATACGACACGTTTTAACCCCGTGGGAAGCTACTGAGCCAACAGAATTTTACTGAAACAGTACCTAATTAAGGCCATTTATACACATTAGAAATACAAACAAAACTAAAGTAAATAAAACATGAGTAAGAAACTAAAGCAATAACAGAAAATAGTTTATGAAAACATTCGCGAAACACGAAAACGTAATTAAGAACTTGTTTTAAACTTAACGTCTCATGTTTTAAACGTGTTCTAATTGTTGGCGGCCATATTGTCTTCCTTAAAACGGAACGTTTATTTGTGCTAGTTAATATGATCGCAGTAAAAGGAAAATGAGAAAGCGTTCATGAGCTTGAGTGCGTCGGGCATTTCTTGGGTCATCGAACTCGCTGACTTGCTTTTCTGATGCCAAATACAATTTGAAAAAAATATTTTATCTCTCCTAAACTTACATGGGCACTTATGAAACGTCAGAAACTAGGTGCACGGTTCCAATTGGTCGTTTCCTATGAAGAAGAGCCAACAAAAAACACACGGTTACTCTTTTAAAAATAATTGGATTTTATAATGTTTTCAAATTGATATTAGGTATTGATATTAGGAGGACAGTAAAGGTCTGTCAACAAGTACTAGATAGTACAAAATAGAAAAAAATATGACAGTTAAAAATAAAAGACTATGACAGTTAAAAAAATTAAAAGAATATCACAGTTAAAAATGCTGGTTGTAACATTGTATGCTCTTAATACTTCTGTTCATTCATGTCACATGGAAAGTGGGCTTATGCATACAACAGTTCCAGACACACAGGTTTCTCACTGGAAAAGTCATAAATAATAATAAGTGTGCTGAATGGAAGACCCAACCATTATGTTGTCGTCATTTTCTCTTATTAAAGAGAAATTGGCTAGGCAAATGATGAATTATACAGGAAAGCATAACAAAACAATGACATCGAAACACATTAACAAGGCGAACCAAATGAATGAGTGAATGAATGAGGCCGCATGTCGTCGTTTGTGTACACAGTCGACGCCAATCATAGCCACTATGACGGACATTCGATTAGCTTTGAACCGAGCATAATGATGTTTTAGTTCTGTTAAAAAAGTTTTGTTTGAATTGGATTTGGTAGAAAGGGACAGAAGATAATTAGGACGATAATCGGTAGGTGATAAGTAATACGGGTTGGCAGGCGTAACTCCACGTCAAAGCGCATATTTTGTGTACGGAATACGACGGTAATTTGAGAAGCTCATATTATTTTCCTGCTACTTCATACGCATCAATAACAGCATGTCTTCCACTGAACAAGACGAATTTAAACACACCCTTTAGGGTGTGTTTTATGAGAAGTTTTTCTCGAAAATTCCAGAACAATTATTATACATAGTTATGTTAAATCCCGAGTCCAAAGCCCGCAAAGTCCGCGGGTTACAACAGACGGTACGCTCTACGTTGTTTATCGCATAGGCTACTACACCAGCCTTCGTCTGCCTCTGGTTCCAGTCTTTTGAATTGGCTACCAGTGGTGGTCAACATTCAAACAATCCTAATGTCAAATTCCTTTGATGCCTGCAATGACGAGAAGTCACGTGATCGTAAACGTTGTCAGCGGCCACAATATACATTTATTGGCTCCATAATATTAACAACAAAAAAAAAACTAAAACACCAACAATAAAAACGACTGCATTTTCTTAAAACCGCTCCTGAAATGTGAAATGTGAAGGTAATTCAGTTTATAAAAATTAAAACATTAAAGAGTATAATTTATTTTATTTTATACAAAGGCTTAACTCGCGCGAGAGCTTGTTAAATTTAATTAAAAATAAATAATTCACAAGTGTGTTGTAATTATAATTGTATTGCACATGTGCTGTTTACTACAAAGTTTTACAACACTTTCTGAAATATGTAAAATAATCAACAACAATAAATAAAGTTTTATTTAGGTATTAGTTAATTATTTAAGTAAGTATTCAAATATTATTTAACTAACTATTTACACTAGGTAATAAATTAAATAATAATAACAATCAATGTAGGTACTCATAACACAGGTTTAAATTTTATTTGTTTTTAATAAAAATGTATTGATTTTTTTTAGTATTGTTCTGCCGAGAGTTTTGATCTTTCAAGATACTTTTTCAACAATTATTTTATACAGACAACGTATCTGTTTTCTATATATAATAGGTATTTTTTAAATTAAAATAATAATGTATCTTGCACCCCACCTTACCCTGTTGTAGAGTCAATAGACATGATTAATTTTATGTGGTAATATAGAATCACCAGAATTTTAATGAGCAGGCCTTTGTCACCGTAAAATACAACTTAATCCATCACCAAATTGTTTTCATGTTAAAATTCAACGCAACCGAGGTATAAGCTTTGCTCATTATGAACAACAAGTACCTACGTAATCCATGGTAGAGTAATTGGAAAAAAATCCTTACAAAATTTCAGTTCTCTTTACAAAATAGACAAGCGGGGTAATTGTGTAACACACTAACAGTAGTAATGGACACAAATGAACGACTTTTCGAACATAAGGAGCAATGAATTACGAGTAGCAATATCCTTCAAAATCATTCAGATTGTGATTCAAAAGTGTATTAAGCAATTAGGGCGAAGCTTATAGAATGCAATTGTTTCCTGCCAACGCAGTGTAAACATTATTTCATTATTTAAATCATCGATGTTGGTATTACGAACTTTATTACGTCCACGCACCAAGACGCCAAGAAATAGTGTCGAAACAGTTGTAGGCTTAAAAACCTTCAAATAGTGTATTACCAATAACGGTAACAAAGAGTGCACCGTGAGGGTTTCGTAAGCCACGACTGGCAACGCAAAGGAATGTAAACTTCCTAGGTAGGTAAACGAAATGCAAACCAGAAAAGACTTTTAATAATAAAACTGTTCTAAACAAATCTCACAATTCCATTCAACATAACGTTACATGCCTCACGTATTTATTCGACCGACTATCTCGCCGTCCGAGCGTCAAGACGCTGTGTGCGTCGAACCGAAATAGCGTCTGCCGCGTCGGCGCTATTTCGCCCGACTCGCGCACAAGGCGTAAAAACAACAATATGAATTATTTTCATCTCTAGTTGTGTCCATGAGAATAAATTCTGGGGACAATCGTAGCAGATAAAGGAAAGTGCGTCCTCGCCGCTCTGTTTCAACACAGTCGAGCAGAAAAATCCCGAGTTCCGTTCGAATAGGGTGGCTACAATTTTAAAATCCGAGATTTTTTTTGTAGCAAAGTCTTTTGGACTTGAAAAGTGGGTTACAAAGTGGACACATAAATTGATTTTGACAGTACTGACTGGCGATATCTATAAAACGTAAAAAGTGCGTAAAAGACTCGTATTAAAAACTCATAAAATTCCAAACGACTATTTTTGAAATATGTAGATTTAATCACAGATGAATACAAATGGCTCCGCATTTTAGGTATGAAGTCACAAGTAGGTACGCGAGAATCATTGAAATAAAAGCGACTCTTGCTACGACACAATAAAGTGCAATTCAGGTCGCACAGCGCTAATTACCTACATTTAAATTCACCTAGAAGTTGCCTCTCTTGCTGGTTGCTGCCGCATAACTCATAGATCTTCTAAATACGTTACACTCACTGAATTGGCCCGGCAAGACGGTCCGCCACGTAAGTACTTGTATTCATCATATTCTGTGATTTAAACATTTGTAGCTTATTATTTCCTTGAAAAAACGGTCGGTCTTTTAATCTTATACAGCATATGAAAAAGGTGTGGTACAAACCACCAAACTGAACAAGTGTCTCCATGGGACCAAGATCGTTATCATGAAAAAATAATCAGCCGTCCCATACATTTAGGTCGAGTAGATATTAAAGTTTTGTATGAAATAGTTGATAATTTTCGCCGCCCATTTTATATTTTGTAATGTTTGTTTTTTTTTGGTGTACAATAAAATATATAATATAAATAAATAAATTACTGATACATGGTGACATCCTGAAATCGCGGAAAAAAAATCAGCTGTTCCATACATTTGGCCGACACGGTTGGCGCAGTGGCTGAGCGATGGACGGCTGCGCAACGTGTCGCGGGTTCGATCCCCGCACGGAACAAATATTTGTATGATCTGCAAGTAGTTGTTCCGGGTCTGGGTGTTAGTGTATGTGAGTTTCTATGTTTGTAAACGCACCCACGATACAGGAAGAAATTCCTAGAGTGGGGCAAGGTTTTTCTTAAATTTAAAAAAAAAAAAAAATTATGTTCGCGTATCTCGTCAAAATGTAGGGAACAGCTGATTTTTTTTCGCTTTTCAGGTTTGGTCCCATAGTGAAAGTTATTCGTGATGAGGAGTACAGTGACCCCTTAAGAGATTTCGTGTGATACACCTTATATGTCAGTGCATAATCCTAAAAACTTCAACAGCCTGGCGACTCCCGTCAGCAGATTTATTGCAGACCAACTGAATTTGTAGGCCCCATCGAAATGATAAAGCGTTTCCCTACCGTTTGGGACTAAACAAAAGTTAATAGTTTAGCAACTTTAGACCCTTCCAATACCGAATAGTTTTTGTGAGAGCTCCAAATATAAGGGCGGAATTTAAATTACTGGTTTGAAATCGCGGTTCTTTTGATGTGTGCAACTTTATATTTACTACTGTTCAAGCAGATTAAAAGTGTGGGTTTTGGTAACGGTTCTATTTCTGTAATAATAGCATATAATGATACAATGCGTTTTGAGTGAGTTTATACGATAGCATACCCTATACTTAAAAAAGAGAAATTTTGTATATAATCCTAACTTTATTATTAATATTATAAATCCAAAAGTGAGTTTGTTTGTTTGTTACACTTTCACGCTAAAACGGCTGAACGGATTTGGATGAAATTTGGCACATGGGTAGACCATGACCTGTGTTAGGACATAGAATACTTTTTATCTCAATATTCCCACGGGATCGATACTTAGGCGGGTAAAACCGCATGGCGGAGCTTGTAATATTAATAATCCAAAAGTGAGTTTGTTACGCTTTCACCCTAAAACGGCTGAACGGATTTGGATGGAATTTGACATATGGGTAGACCATGATCTGAGACTTACGCGGGCAAAACCGCGGGGCGCAGCTAGTATAATAATAATCATTTCAAATGCTCAAACCATATCGATTTACTGTTGCAGATAAATCAACATATTCATACAATAGACATACGTAAAACAAAAAACTATGCTACGTACATACGGATCAAGTTATTGCCAAAACTTTTGCTTACTTTCCCAAAAAGTAGTGGTTTTCACACAAATGCTCTAGTATTCACGTGATAAAGCGGGTCTTACTGTAATAGAAAGTGCCTCCCTAACATTATGTATTTCAGACGTACTGTAACTACGTGAGCGCTTTAGGTAAACGATCTGAAGTCTTAAAAAAATATGCTTTGAGCTTCCAGTAGATGTATTAACGGGAATTTTCTATTGAGGAACTCAAGGTCTGTTTTAATACAACATGAACAAAGATTAATAACCATAATAATAATCAATACTGGTAAACAAATCAAGTATCTTGACTTGGTTCACGAGGTTGTCGACATGTGGGATGTGGACTCTGCGATCATTGTGTCGATAGTCGTATCAGCCAATGGCTTAATTGCCAAGAGCCTCGACCAACATCTATGGAGGCTCTCGGTGGGCAGCTGGATTAAGGGCCTGATTCAGAAAGTGGTACTCCTGGACACGGCCCGTATTGTTAGAAGGTTCTTTTCCTCGGGAACCCTGACCGCCGGTAGCTTGGACCCTGTTCCCGTTCCAAATAAATAAACGATATCAATACTAGATTTACAACAGTAATTCTCTGCTGCGGAACTTTTATTCGTAATAATTAATTTCTGAACTGTTACAAATGTGTGTGTTTTATTTTTAACCGACTTCTTCAAAAAGGAGGAGGTTCTCAATTCGTCTGTATGTTTTTTTTTGTGTTTGTTACACGATTACTCCGCCAATTACATATGAATCGATTTTGATTATTCTTTTTTTGCAGTAGTTCATGCTTCAGAGGTGGTCCCATATAAATTTTATTAAGTTTGCTTTCGTAGTTTTTGAGTTAGCTTCAATATTATGTATTTTTCGCACTTAGTATGTCTGGACGATCTTTTAAGTTACTCCGTCACTGTTATTTGCATAGCAGGTAGTGGTATTCGAATTTGTGTGGGGTAGGTAGGTACCACAACTAAAAAGTGATAAATAAAACTTAAAAAAATAACAACCGACTTTAATTTTTTTTTACAAAAAAGTGGAAATTATAGTTTATCATCAAAATCAATTTTTAATTGGCGTAGTAATCACGTAACAAACACACAAAACAAAAAACATGGTGTTCCCTTGTTTCGCAGACAAAAATTTCATAGAATTTCGTTTCGCAGAAAATGTTTCATATAATATTTGGTCCTTGTATTTTTATTTCGAATATTATTGTTTTAACGACTATTAACTTGAATGAAACATATTTCACAGAAGCACAATTCAATTAATTTTATAATGTCATTTTTTTATTTAACAAATTTTTCAAACAGTAGAATTATTTTTTAACGAATATTGTTTGTCCGAAAATCATTATCCATAACACGTTTGGTATAAACCTAAGTAACCATAATGTTCAAAAATCTTTACTTCTAAAACTATTCTGTCAAAAAATCTTTACTTCTAAAACTATTCTGTCATAATATTGAGTAGGTATTATAATAATTCAATCTCCTAATTTTGCATGAACTAAAGTAATATGTCCTAAGTATTGTTGTTTCATAATGTGTATTATTCCGAATGTTCATTTATAATAAAATTGTTAGTCCTAAAACATTTGCTAAAAATTAGGTTTTAGTGCAACAAACGAACAGCAGTAAATCCGACTCCACGTAGTCTAGTACGCGTCACGCCGGAGCCGTGACAGAAACCATGCCTGCTGCATGTTGCATGCTCGCTTGAATGCTGCATGCTTGCTTGCATGCTGCATTCTTGCTACATGCTTGCTACATGCATGGCTTGTTTGCATACTTCTTACAGTGGACGCGGTGTTGTTATTTTATAAGAGGGTACATGAGCATTTTGTCAAAGGTATAAATTGGAACGTTTTGAATGTGACACTCGATGAAATGTTTTTCTTGGTAATATGTTTTATATAAACTAAACAATATGAGGATAAAGAATATTTGATTTGTCATTCTATGATATGAATAAATAAACATTAAATTTTCTTTGTAACTAAAATCAATGTATTAAACTTCAAAGTAAATATTCTGCGTATTGATTATTCTATGAAATGATAATATGAGAAAAAAATTATGTGAAACGAAATTCTATGAAAATGTAGTCTATAAAACAACGCACAACCAAAAAACATACTTACAAACGAATTGAGAACCTCCTCCTTTTTGAAGTCGGTTAATAAATAATATCTAGTTACTAGTTATTCTTTCGTCTTTCTTTCGATATTTTAAGTCGGAGATCACACAGCAAACAGCATAACCTTCTTCCCCAGTTCTTCCCAATAACTACTCACACTAATTACACTTCCCGACTAACCCATTTCCCCTACAGAAGATTTTAAACTAGTTCTTCAACATTTTCAATTTAGTAAGAAAATAAGCTGTAAGTTTTTAAATGAAGACTGTTCGCTGACTCGGCTAATTCCGTTAATGGGAGCCGCGCGTTACTTTCGGGAGTTATCGGGTTTTCGTTCGTGTAGCGAGGATGCCTATTTAGGGCCCGGCCTCGGTTTCTGTGCATGGCTCGTTTTTGATTATCTTTAGAGATATTATTCCGTGCTGGTCTAGTCCTGTCGGTGTCCTGTACCTCGTATTCTAGGTGCATAGGGTTCACATCTACACTAATATTATAAAGAGGAATGATTTGTATTTTTGTGTGTATGTTTGTAATGAATAAACTCAAAAACTACTGCGCCGATTTCAAAAATTCTTTCACAACTAGAAAGCTACATTCACCCTGAGTAACATAGGCAATAATATATTTATTGTTAGAAAATATTAGGG
Organism: Lithophane ornitopus; assembly: GCA_948473465.1. Lineage (NCBI taxonomy): Eukaryota > Metazoa > Arthropoda > Insecta > Lepidoptera > Noctuidae > Lithophane > Lithophane ornitopus. The sequence continues at coordinate 14,738,513 of OX419621.1, read as the reverse complement.
ATCCTTACTAAAACTATATATAGGGTTTCAAAAACGTTGTTTAGAAATGAAATAAGGGTAGCTTTTAAAACAGATAATTCTTTAAGGCGGATCTGTAACGGAAAAGATCGTTTAGAAAACCATAAAAAATCAGGTGTTTACAAATTAAATTGCGATGATTGTAATGGTATTTACATAGGTCAGACTGGTCGTAATTTCCAAACAAGATATAAGGAACATATTGCAGCTTATAGGAATAGTTGTCCAGAAAAATCTCATTTTGCTCAACACTTAATACTTACAGGTCATTCATTAAATAATAATAACACTTTCAAAATTTTACATACTTCTGATAAAGGATTTAAAATGTCAGTATTAGAGAGTTTAGAAATTATTAAAAATAATACAGCGAACGTTACACTGTTGAACGAATTAAATACCAGTATGCCAAGGTCGCCTTTGTTGCTATTGTTCGCCCCTTATCGCGCTTATCGCACTGATAACGATTCTAGCCAATCAGCGCCGAGCAGCAATCCTATATAAGTGGGGGTGACGGGCGATTTGATTCACTTTGCGTCCAGCGCTCGGTGTGGCAACACGTCGCGTTCTGGTTTGCAATTGGTCAATCATCATCCTGAGGATGCCTCGTTGAGAGGTGAAACACGTGTCGATTTCTTACAGGGTTTTTTAGGACTCTTGAAGAATAGTCAAGCAGAATAGGTTACTAAATATATCTACGTCTATTGTATTTTAATATGCTTGGCGGCATAGTGTGCGTTTTATACAAGATTTAATTTTTTTTCCATTCATTTGGAGTATGTGGAGAGGTATTTTATTGTAGCATTTTAAACAGGACCCCATGAAGGATGAGTCTACTTTAGCCAGTCTGAAGCCTGGTTGAACTAATTGGTCCCTATTTCTAGTCCTATAATTGTGTCTTTCAAATTCAAATAAGGCAACGGACACATGAAGCCAGTACAGACATTGTACAAAACAAAGAAACTAATCATGACACGTCCACTTTGAACTAAACCTCGTATTTATGTAAGTCGGTAGAGCATAAAGTGTGGCTAGCACAGAGTATGAATATATATGTGTATATATATATGAATATATATAACAAGCTATAAAAAAAGAGGATAATGAAAAGGTCAGTATTTTTAAGGATCGGATCATAATTGAAACTAGGAAATGAAAAACGTTCGTCATGTCTGTCTGTTCGTCTGTACCACACTTGAAAAGTCTAAAAATAATACTTTTCCTACTTCGCTGGTATGTTTCTGTGGTGTTCTGTTCTGTGAATTGCCGTATATGTAGGGTTGTAGGGTAGTAAAGAATAACCGCCATAGCCAGCTAGGAAGAATGTGAGTTTGCTTCCCTTCATCGTGTTAACGTAAACGTAGTAGGATTACGTTTAAATTCGTACGTGAAAATTCTGTTATTTGATTACGCAAATAACAGAATTTTCACCACGATTTTTATGAACAGTAATACCTTAATATTTAATGACCCCTATAAAATTAATTTTCAAAAATATTTTTTCTAACTAAAAAGTAGACTTTTATCGTCATATTAGTTGAAACACTGGAACAAAGTCAAAATAATTGTTCAGAGCTGAGATTTATTTTATTTTATTGTCACAGATACACGAGCGTATAAAAAACACCTGATAAAAGTAGGTACCTTATATAATTTCTACTTCAACATAGATCTTGCTCAAGTTAAGCCCGTTTGCAACAGTCTCGCTGGAAAGTTCTGGTATATTGGTGCAGCTAACTTCTTGGAATCGGAGACAAACAAACAAATTAGTAGATTTTTACTCTACTGCATTTCTTCGAATGTTAAAATTAATATTTTTTAAAGTGTTTTCCCAATTGTAGATGTAGTTATGTAAGACATTCTAAAACAAGACAAGTTATTTTTACTTAATGAAGAACTATTATAAGATTTTTGACATGGGGCACGAAGATTTTTATGATCCATAAAAAAAACAGGATCGATTGGCATCAATAAAAGATTTTGTCAAAATTGCCCATTTTCTTGCTGACTGTACATTCTTTTTAAAATCAGTAAATGTAGTTAGATCAAAATGTCTCAATAAGTTAAGGACACTCTGTTAACCTGTAGCTACAACAGTTAAGGTAAATTCCCTTACTGCCTAATCTAAAAAAACACCCTGTATTGTAGTTTTTCACTCAGTCTTTGCAAACCATAATTGTATTTTGCACAAAGTTCGTGATATTCTGGTTAAATAAAAGCATGATAAAAAAATACAGCAACAAACAGAATACAGAGAAATAATAAATCCAATACCGATAAACCGCTATCAAAGCTCAAGTGTTATTGACCCCACAACAAAACAAGCGAATAACGAAACACCATCCAATCCACAAATCGCTTCGAAATAAAAATGGACCATGATACGAGGTAATTAAATAAAGTATTCCCTGCGGCGTTTTGGTCGGTGGCTCACATTCAAGCAATTTCTTTCCAATCGCCAGAACGCTGGGTCGTCAGCCACATAGATTAAAGTTAAAACTACCCTTGGGGGATTGGAGGTTAGTTTCATGCTTTTATTGTTCAGGTTTCGTTGGCAGAAATTCCTGTTGTTAAGGTTGGTGAACTTTTATATTTTTTTTAGTTCCTGGCTCCAGTGTTAAGATGAAAATACATTTTGACAAGTAGCTTATTTTTATGATTTATTGAAAGTTGAGAAAATATCATGAAGACGCTAAATATCATTACTATGTGAAACGTTTCACCTTCTTTCCAAGAGACACACCGTTTGCTTACACGTTTCTGAAGAACTGACAAGGAAAAAAAAACCTCTCACAACTTAGATAGAAAATAAATAAAGTTTCATGCAATACTAGGAAATATCGCTGGATGTATATGTACGTAAAACATGGTCGTAAATAAAGGTAAAAAAATGATACATTATTACGAAAAAATCTTCCATACGAAGGCGGCGCAGTGTCTAGGTTTTTTGCCCAAGAAACGAAGGCCTGATCCTCAGGGATTTTCCTTATAAAAACCGAAGAAAGATAGCACGACAAAACTGATCGCAGAAGGAATTACAATGATAAATAATTCAGGGGCGGAAATATGGATGCTTACCCCTTAACTCTGTTCTATTTTATTTTTATTATATTACTCGTATTTGTTAAGAAAGGGTTAAAGGGCGGTTTTGTACTCAAAGAACGATAGGATGATGGCACGTCACGACATTTGTAAACAATAAGTGTCTCAGGTTTGTTTCACTTTTGACTCGCGTCATGTTCCACTACTAGAATCCGATTCGAGTAGCGGAACATGACGCGAGTCAGTACAAATGAACTCCTGCGGTTTCGCTGCTGCGGTTTCGCGGCGGAGGTGTGCTACCGGCGACAGGAACGCATTCTTTTGGCGGCCGGATTTTAGGTACCTTTTTACCTGCCTGCCAGGGTTGCGGAATAGTCCGAAAGGGATACCGGGACCCTGGCAACAGGCAACTGAATGAACACGGGTGGGTTTTAGTCAGTAAGAGTCTGACACGCCCTTCCGCTCCGCCCAGGGCGGGAGAAGTCATTTGATGATGTCCCACCCAAAAAAAAAAAAAAAGGTACATTTTTACCTACCGTCGAATAAGCATCAGATACGAAAAATAGCAGGTGTAATTAGATACCAAGCACATAATTCACATTCTACATAATTTTGTACCAAACGTGTCGTAACATGTCGTGTCGCCCACGTGTCGTGCCATACAAAATTACAAATACGCCTAAAGACTTATGATATCCGCATCATATTTTTGTTAGACTACTGTGAGGAGAATACATTATGGTCGGGGTAAGCCGTAACTCATAACGATGGTCCATTCATTCGTGTAAATTGTTTTGATAGGCTCGAACATTATATCTACTTTGTTTTTCCACACTTTATTATAGTTGGGGTATTGTTACGCTGATTTAAGTGTGGTTTTATTTAGTTAGCGAGAGAAAGGGGTTTTTATGATAGCTTTTGATTTATATTCGTGTTAATTTTATATTTACGTGATGAATATTTTTAATGTTTCCTAGAATTTTGTGATAGGCGTTGGTGGACTACACAGTATCTATATTATGAAATTATGTCGTTCCTATTATAAATCTGGAAAAGGATTTACAATTTACCATTTGCTTTAAGGCTCGTACAGACTAGCGCAACACTGTTAATTGTTCAATCGTGAAGTTTTCCCAAAAATAGTTTTGTTATAGTCGCGCTGTTGAGTCGCGCCTGTTTGGCTCCCCCTTTAAAAATCCTGAGGTAGGTAATTATAAGTTTGAAAACTTACACACACACACACAAAAGATTTCTTGCAATTCCTGTCTCCCAATAACGACGTACCTACCTTTATCCACAAGCAATGTCAATTTTCTCTTTCATAATTTTCAAGGATTTGAAGGCTTCACGTACATAGGTGAAGGTATAAAAACGAGATTACCAGCATTACAGGCAACAAAGTGTAAAAAAAACATTGTATAAAATTAACACCACCATAAAATTCATATAGGCACCAAATTATTCAGTTTTTGATGGACTTATTTCCCGTTTACATGTGCCTATAATAGTAAATCTCGGGAGCACTCCCGGGAGCCTGTAGGCTACATAATACATATATTTTTTTAAAGCCCGTATGATGCTGATGCGAGAATTTAACGCTTATTGCCGCTTTAAAGCGCTTGAGTTAATCACGGCTGCTTTTGTAATTTCCTCATACTGTTACCTTTTTTATTTCGACTGTTAACGCGTTACGGGTTAATTTTTTGGGGTAATGTGTTGTTTTGTTGAGAAACTCAACTGCAATGTTATAACATTTTTTTTATAAATGTGTATTTTTGGACAATAAAACACACTAACAATCTTTAAAAATCACCCTGTATTGAAAAGTCTTCTTCTTATGAGAAGGAATGCCTATTGTGAATCTACGCTTGCTCACTGTGGATTTTAGGTTTGGGTTTCTAAAAGATATTTTCGTTTGAACCATCAATCAGAAGCATCTAAGATAAACAAGAGAAATGGCAGTGAAAAAGTAACTACATTACTGCATCAGCCTTTAATATACCCTCAAATTGACGACTACTCCAACGCATGTTTGCACGAAAATGTAAAAATAAAAACTTTTTTCAGCACTCAAGTCCGTCAGTCGAATGTAAAAACTTGTACAGTCGTGTACATTTAATTCTTGATACTCGCAAACCATATTTAACTTAATTTGGCGTTCGTTTAAACTCATTTCTGTTTCGCTTAATTATGTGTAGTTTAACATTCGTGTACAAACATGTCAATTAAATGTTAAAACTTCATAGCCTGGAATTACGTTTAATGAGTTTGAGTATTTCCTGTTTTAGTTATGAATGACTTTAGGTAATAAATAAGTTTAGTATTTAAAATACTTCCTTTGTACGTACTTACAAACGACAATAGTTTAAAACATTTGCCATCTGTTTTTACGGTGGAGAGTGTAGAGAGAGTATCGAGCAGAGAACAGTAAGAATAGAACTAAAATATAATTTCATTCTTTAATATAATTTCGTTATTTTTTTATGGTTATATTATTTTATATATTTTCATAATTTCATATTATGAAATCAGACTGGAAAAAACCGCAAAAAAGTATATAATATATATAAAGTAAGTATATACAATGTGGAGACGACAATACAACAATAAATGAAAACACTGGCAATACTGCAATGCATAAGAGTATTTTGGAACTTTCAAATAAATCCTAATATCGGAATTAAAAAAGTAATTTAGGAACAAACAAACTAAATTGGGGTTTGCCGATCTTTGACTAGCTATGGTAACTAAACTATTGGATATATTTGATTAATTTTTTTGTATGTTAATCGAGAACGTCATTAGATATTATTTTTTGTCGTATTGTCGTCTTCACCTTGTATATATAAAGGTATAAAAAAATCTGTAAGGTAGCAACGAAACACACAATTACTCTCAAAATTCACAAAAAGGCCTATTTCAGCCGGCTACTCGAACAACGCGCAAAGTCTTAGCCGAGTATTAAAGAGCTTAAACAAAATATTTCGTTTCAAAATTAGAATTCAGAAACAGACCGTTATTCTATTATTAGGCGCGAAAATTACATCTACAAGAATGCTACAATGCCTCGTACTAAGAGAGAATTCCGTGAAATATTAAAACCTAATTTGTGTTTGCACACACGGAAAATTTTGACGTAGATTATACAGGCTGTTGTTTTACGTGAGTGTGGGTGTATTTGTATTGTTGTGTCTACACAAACAATATGCTTAGCTACATCTCAGCATATTTGTGTGAGATGTTAAAAATACCTGTCATTATAAATAGGCGCCAGTGATAAAAAATCAAGCCTCACCTTTATGATATCCCTCCCATCCACATTGAACATCCGGACTTCTTCTACACAGTCCTGCAGAAAAGCCCAAGCTTTGTGCTGAAAAAAAAAACAATTATGTGTTTTTGTTGGGATTTTTTGGAAGCCATGAGCCACATCAGTTTCAAATGGAGATAGATTGTATCTAATTATCATCGTCATCAAATCAAAAAGTCTTCTAGCTGATACGACTAAAACACAATTGCATAATATAATGACAACACACACGCCCCCACGGTTACACTCCAACTTCAGCAAATATGTTTGTGCCTACTTAGTGTGTGTATGTCTGTGAACAAAGTAACACACCCTATGCTTATGGGTGTGTGAGGGTGTGTTTGTGTGCAACTTTAATTTAGACTCGGTGCTAAGTCAGCAGTGCTACAGCATATTGCTGGCAACTTTTGGCAGTTTCAAAGTCAGCTCATTTCACTTATGTAAAAAGTTAGTTAATACCTTGACCTTTACTGTGATACTTTGAGTTATGAAGGCTAAATGTTTGTTTAAAAGTCATTTGTGATTAAGAGAGTTGTGTCTGTTCTATTTTTATTGTAATAACTAGCTACGCCCCGCGGTTTCACCCGCATAAGTCAGTCAGGATAAAAAGTGTCCTATGTCCTTTTCCAGGTCATAATCTACCCATGTGCCAAATTTCACCCAAATTCGTTCAGCCATTTTAGCGTGAAAGTGTAACTAACTCACTTTCGCATTTAAAATATTAGTTAGGAAGTTACGATTAGGATTAGGATTTACACAGTTGTTGTAAACAAACTTTTCAGTGTAGTAAACTTAAATGCTGTCATTTGGAGACCTGCTGATCTATTCGAAGTTAGCTGTCATACCACCTCATGCTAGGGATTGACACAATTGAGATCACTTCAAACTCATTTCACCAAAATTTTCACGGTGACATTTTTCAGAATTGACCGGCTGTTGGTATGTAAAATAATGGTGATCACCTAACTTTACACGGTGTCATTTAGTGGTATGTACAGTCACAGACTTTAATTGATGAACTTTAATACATGGCACTGTTCGTATTTTAGCCGTGTAATGCAAATCGGGTTTATTCGGTTCCCGACACGGAAAGTCATAATGTCTTCGTATTAGTAGAAGAAAATTATATTTAATAACGTTACCGGTTGGCTAACCTGAGAGCCAGAACTACAAACTTGACAGCAGAGTGACTACCTAAAGTCAACCAATTGCAGGTCTAGCAACAGTAACCTAGCAACGATTGTTTAAGCGTAGCCATAGTAACGTTAGCGAACGGAGAAATATTAACAGTCATTTCGGCATCTTCGAAATTTACGTCTCTGACATCGACATTTCAACTGTCACCGTCTTCAGTTATGTTTTCAGAATAACCGAGTTAATGAGCTCTGATTCAAAGGAGGTTAGGATCAAATAGATTGGATAACCTTAATGCAACATTTTATTTATTTTTATCATTGAGAACTTATTAGTCAACCTCTATGGATAAGACTATTTCCGATTATAAGTATTTTATTTGTCATCTTGTTTACGAGCGTGTGGTTTGAGTTCGTGTTTAATCGTGTAATCTCGTGAATGTATGAAACTGTACAATTGAAAAGTTTGAAGGTGGCTCATCAATTAAAGTCCGTGACTGTACAATAATGGTGATTAGACAGTTATTTGAATAGTAAATCAGGCTTAAACGAGTCTTTTTCTAAGGATTGAAATCTATGTCAAATATTTACAAAGGTACGTTAGCAAATATGGGCCGGGGCCAATACATGAAAAAGATTTTTATACGAGATTTTAGCCCGAATGACACAGGTGTCGTAGAAATTTCAAGTTTTACTCCAAGTAGGTATAGACGCTCTAATAACAACATGACTTAACATCACGCCTGTAATCCCCGAAGGGTTAGGCAGAGGTGTACCTATAGTACACACACATTTCGCCAGTTATGTTTAAGTTCCATGTAACAGGGGGCGAGCCTATTGCCATCAATCGGGCAAAAATCCAGAATGCAGGTCCCCGGGACTCCTCTAACATTTTTATATAATTAGATTGGCTGCAACAGCCAGATGGTGTGATCGCCGTATCTGTCACGCAAAATCAAAACAACAAAATCCAAAAATAAATCATATCGCTACAAATATTTTACGACAATTCCATCCGAAATTGAAATTCAAACAAATAAAGACAGCTTCTAAAATTACTGATACTGGACAGCTGGAAAACGAGTCAGATTTTATCGATACGCTCGTAAACAACGCAATGTCATTCCATGTTGACGTTTATCGATACTAATATCGACATACCGATAACTGCCAAATGTACCCCGCACTGGTTGAGATGCGAAACTGAAAAAAATAATTGAATTGTTGAGTGCTTGCATGGCAACACGCCGTGTTCGGGGTCGCGACAGGACTATCGTCATCCTGAGGATGCCTCGTTGAGAGGTGAAACACGTGTCGATTTCTGGGTTTTTATGACACTTGAGGAATAGTTAAGCGGAATAGTTAACTAAATAAGTACTACGTCTATTGTGTTTTAAAATATTGAATGAAGTTTTCAATATGTTTAGTGTTCGATGATCAGGATAGTGCTGGAATGTAGCAGTTCGTCGTGCACGTGGTACTACAGCGGCTCACACCAGAAGACAGCCGCCACGCTATCAGCGATGCGACGCTCTGCTAGAGTGACAGAAATCAGCCAGTGTCACTCTTATCCGACCTCATCGTTGATTCCAGTAACTTTGTAGTAAAACTAGATGGCGCCACTTGCTGCGCTGTCATTTAAGTAGAGCTGAATAAGCTACGTAAGTGTTATTAGCTGAAAAGTTTGGTTGCACACGTAAGCATCAATTCCTGAATTGAAGACGTAAGTACTAATTAAGAGCTTGATGGGAAGAACTTTTATAATGTTTAGTAATACAATATATTTCAGCGAATGATATTACCGACTACACTAATTTTATTTTTGACTATTCAGCACTTCTCTGTGAGATATTTTCTTATTCACGACGTTCCAAGATAAGTTTATTGATCTCACGTATTCCAGACAGTTTCAAAACACATTATATGGCAGCAATAAAATAAAATGACAGACTCCATAAATACATCTCGACGAACCTTATTATGCTTGAAAAACTGCACGAAAAAGTGTTAAACATTTTAAAATTCGCGTCGAACTACTCGATTGTGAACGTGAATATTCAAAGGGGAAATGACAAAATAGAGAAAAAATGAAAACATTTTCTAGAGCGCGTTGCCAGTGAAAGATGTTTCGATAAATAACCATGTTTCTCTCGAAATATGGGGACTTCTTATGAATTTCAAATTCCATATTTGAATACATAATTCCGTTGAGTTCGAAAAGTTATTTTTCTTTAAATCTGTGTTGCCATTCTGAGGAACATTTAAGATAATGTGTAATTTGCTATTCAAAAAGAACTTAGGTGGCACTCGAGTCGGTAGGTACTTTAAAATTTTGTTATTTACAAGCAAATGTATGGATTTGTCCACAAGTACATGGTATAATACATTAGCTTGTATGTATTAAGGTGAACAAGTCTGGAAGTGTATGTAACTTTGGTGCATTTTGTTCAAAATAACATTGAAGTACGACTAGCCTTTTCTCAAATATGTTGGGGTATTATTTCTTACTCACAAGCCCCTCAACTGCAGCAACTAAAGTATAGTTACCTTAGTAGGGTATGTTTACACACATTGAATGTGTGTAAACATACCCATACCATGTAAGAAACAATGTTGTATACTAACGACTAGCTCGGCCCGCAGCTTCACTCACGTCACTGTGTAGCTATTGTTTTAGCATAACACTATCATAAAAAAACGTTATGACAAAGACTATAATATTAATCCTTCGTTTCCTCTATACCCACAGGCGCTCGCGACCTACATAAACAGCTTTAACCCAGCTCTTCACATAATTCGTATAATTGTATTTAATTTCAACAGCAGCTGCACTTGATGATAAATTACAGTTCATATTATACAAATGTTGGTACAAGTGCTAATAATAATGAATACGTTATTAGGTATTCAATTTTGCGATGAGTGTATGAATTATGATACTTATCTGGCAATGATTTTTTAGTCATATTTGGGCTCGTTTGCATTACTAATTACTAAATAAGTTTAGCGCTCGAATGTAAAACATCGTTTTGTTATGTCTATCGTTTGAACATGACAGATACAGAATGATGTTTTTATTATGTGTCGCACTAAACGCATTTACAGTCTGACCGTCGATGACTGACTACTCTGAGAAGAAAGGCCGAAACAAACTCAGAGGTCACAGTCTCTTTTAAAGTCCAGACATAATCTTGGTCAGATCATGTGAAGACCATGTAGATTGGTGTCTGAAATGGTCTTTTGAGGAAAGAACCACACAGATTGAGTGGACCTGTCCAGTCAGTGCACGCATTTGTTAGTGATCGTGCAGCTCAACTCAGAATTTAAGGAGCTCAACGATTTGACGAACAATACCAAAAACAGGACATTTGGGTAGACCGCCTGTAGTACTCAAACTGCCAAATAAATAAAATATATAATCCACATAGTCCTCAAATTCAGAATAATAATAATATTATACTTCACAAAGTAAATATTCATGTCACTATGTATGTGTATAATAAAATACAAAGTTATCAAAAATAACAAAATTCAATAAGTAAAGTAAAAAAAAATAAAAAAATTGGAGCTGCTCAATCCCAAGCCTTTTCGTCCTCAATGTAATAACGATCTTGTAATAATAACGACCAATTTTTCAAAACACAAAGTTGGTATGAAACTGACAGGTGTCAAAAACGCATTCTCTTGACGCGCGACGGCCGGACTGTAATGATTTGTGGTGGAATTGTTACTTTTTTCTATTTTACAAATATCACTGACCCGTTTTTTATATCATAGACTGTTTTTTAATTAATATTTCTTGTGTATTATATCTAAGTTCAGCAGTCCTGCAAGAATTGTGGGTTGATAATAATTTCATTATGATAGTTATCAAGAAATACAGAGAAATTCTCAAGAAAAATGTTGTTTCCTATGGAGCAATTTTTTGTTACGTGCATTCACTAAAAGTAAAAAAAAACTCAAAACTCAAAACTCAAAGCATTTATTTCAATTAAACCATTTACAGGCATTTTTGAATTGTCAAGGAGTCAGTCAGTCAGAAATATGAAGCTAGTTGCCCATTCCAAAGCGTAGTAGGTACCTATGGAGAAGAACGGGGAAGAAACTACATGGATACTCTTTTAAATCAAAATATTTTTACAATATAATGGTTACATCATTCATGTTGAAATTATACATGTGAGAACAATGTAGAAAGCACGTTAAAAGCGTCCGCAATTATAAAATAAGCACAATTCAAAAATTAAAATAAGCCATGGCAGCTAAGAAATGACCAGTCACAACTGACGGCGCCCGTTCACGAACATGACGCATGGATGAACCACACAGATTGAGTGGACCTGTCCAGTCAGTGCACGCATGGTAATAATTGTATTCTTCTGTTCGTTATCAAGGACAATAAAATAAAACCACCATGACACTCTTTTTTCCCATTATCTGTTGTTTGTCTGTCAACATTTATATGGACTAGTTATAGTATCGCTAAATCTAGGTAAACCTGTAGCGGACACGACCAGGTTATCGGTGTAACCTTCCACGTGCAGCGTTGATTGGTCGTTAGAGGCGCGGGAGCCATTTGGCTGTATTCGCGTTACTGTCAGGATTGTATGAAGGTGTGTCGATATCTTCGGGGGCATAGATATGACGAGGTATAGATTATAGAAGTACTAATTATGCGAATGTGATTATGATAGTCAGCTATCTTAATCCTAACTATACAGGGTGTTAGGGTAGACACCGTTATCCTTGCAACTAGTGGTTTGGTGTCATCTATAATATACTTTTTATATGGGACCAAATTAGAAATCGCGAAAAAAAAAACAGCTGTTCCATACATTTATCGATTTAAGTGCACACAAATGTATGGAACAGCTGTTTTTTTTTTGCGATTTCAAAGTTGGTCCCATAGAAAAAGTATGTTATAGATGACACTAAACCACTAGTTTCAAGGATAACGGTGTCTACCCTAACACCCTGTATATACCTATATCATATATAATTATATAGTTTACTTCGCTTTACTTTGTTTGTTTGTTACGCTTTCACGCTAAAACGGCTGAACGGATTTGGATGAAATTTGGCACATGAGTATCTGTTATCCCGATATTCCCACGGGATCGAGATTTACGCGGGTGACACCGCGGGGCGCAGCTAGTCAAGAATACAGAGAGATTTTAATTCCTATGGAACAATTTTTTTTGGTTTTCCGTAGGGGTCTACTCTCTAAGTCCGTCAAGTCCGTCCGTTCTGTCATATAGTTGCAAAGTCAAAGTCAAATAATTTATTTCAAATAGGCACATTAAAGGCACTTTTGAACGTCAAAAACATAGAAATAGAACTGATTCTAGTTACCCCCTTCCAAAAGGTAGTTTTCGTATAGAGAAGAATGGGCAAGAAAATCCAAAGTTAGGTACTATTAAAAAAAAAAAAAGTTTTTTTATTTGCGCTCCAAACTAAGCATGTGTTCGTTAGTGATACGGATTAGGAGACGCCCGCAACTTCGGCCGATACTACGAATTTAGCCATTAGGGAATAGATCCCAGCTGGAGGGAGGAGCTCGTGGCTAAGTAATAACAGCCGCTCGGGTCGATCCATCAGGTTAAGCTACGCTTGCCGGGGTTGGTCCGTGGATGGGTGACCATTTTCACATATTGAGACTCGTCCATGTCTCCGAAAGCACGTTAAGCCGGTGGTCCCGGCTGTCATTTGTGGATCATTGACAGTCGTTACGAGTCGTCAGAAGCACGAAAGTCTGACAACCAGTCTAACCAAGGGGTATCGTGTTACCCGGTTGCTGGGTTGTGGAGGTCAGATAGGCAGTCGCTCCATGTAAAATACTGATATTCAGCTGCATCCGGTTAGACTGGAAGCCGACCCCAACATAGTTAGGAAAAGGCTAGGCAGATTGATTGAGGGAATAGACCCCAGTCTGTAGGGTATCCAACTCACTGACATCAACACAAACCCGTTCTACCGGGACAGTTCAATTTAGCGTATGTGATAGACAATAGTCGCTAACTGTTCCATCATAGTGTTGGTCAGTGTTGTTATGGAGCAATTTACCTGTGTCTATTTGTGTACAACTGTCCTGAATGCGATAACATTGTTGGAATACACTAGATATAACCTATTAGAATGTGTATTGTGGGTTACTAGGTACTATCGCGGTCTAAAAATGTTTATCAGTTTTCAAATTAGATTCTTTACCACACTGTGTGCAGTAAAGTCTCAAATGCTATATCTCCTTCTAATTACTTTTATTTCTTTACTAGCTTTCTGGATGTCGGCTATTATATACTCTAAAACCTTCCTCAAGAACCACTCTATCATTGGTGAAAACAGCATAAAAATCGGTGCAGTAGTTTTTGAGTTCATCGCAAACAGACAGACAGACGCGGCTGAGGCCTTGTTTTATATTATGTAGTGATTTCGTAATTTTAAGTTAAAATACTGTTGACATCACAACACAGCAAAAGTTGACACATTACCATAATGAAATTTAAAAAAGAAAAATAGGTTTGAATTTTGAATAATCGAGCTTGTGACATAGATGTGTGCATGCAATTATAAGTCTTAATCTGGTAAACATTCTCAGACCGCGACCGTACCAATTTACCCAACCTAGATACTAGATTGGAAGTACTTTTTGACTATAATTCTTATATGACGTTTTGTTGTTAATGGTAGGCAGAATTTATAATTACCTACATACTTACATTGCCTTTTTGCTTTACCCACGATCAAACATCGGGCATTATTTATCATACTTCATGTCATGCTCTCTGTGCAATAACACTTACCCTTTTCTGTGACTGTTTAAAACATTTTTTTTGTTGTAGTGATTCTACTCCTATCTAAGGCTTTCCTCAACCAATTTTTAATAGAAAAAAAGCGTTATATCATAATTAAAAGTTTTCTAACTAAACAGACAGCTGTGCTGCCGGGGAGTTTGTTGCGCCACTTCTTCTTCCCAGCTAATGCACCAGGAAGTGGTGAAGGGTGGGCGTTTTGGGGGACTGTCTTATGTAATTTTGACGTACGAAAAGTGCTGATTCTCCGCATAGTTTGATTAAATAACTTTTGATTTAACTGTAACATAATACATACATAGAGCGAAATTCGAAAGTTTCATTTCAGAATGCATTCTCCATTTATGAATAAACTTTGGTATGTATGTAGATTGTTGATGTTCCATAAAAATGACAGGTTTTGCTTTTCACAGACCATGTAAGTTGTCTATTCGTGTGCATATGCTTGAAAATGTTATAAACGTGAGGAAAATAAACCGAAAATGTTTGAAAAGTTTTATTTTCTAGGTGATGGAGCAGACGGAGGTAACATTGTAACTATTTCGATATTGTCGAGTTCTGTTATCTTTATGATTTTTCATGAAGTCAACCTTTGTACACTGAAAGCAGTACAGGGCAGTGGTGGCCCAGTAATAACGGCCACAACTTACGTGTCGTAGGTTCGAACTCTGCGAGGCGCTTTACTTTGTGTAAATTATTTAATCACCACTGCTCTCAAAACGGTGAAGGAAAACATCGCGAGGGCACCGGCATGTCTTAAAACCAAAAACTCGAAGACAATTGTAAAATCTACCAGCCCGCACTGGGCCCGCGTGGTGGATTACGACCCACTCTCTCTCACAGAGAGAAGGCCTGTGTCCCAGCAGTGGGAACATTATAGTCTGATTATACACCACGTAACACTTTACCAAACAATTTGACATGCGATAAACAACATTTTACCAACAAATTTAACACGATTTTAAATATCGATAAGCTTATACAAATACCGATTAAGTTGGATGTGAAATTAATATATTGTTCAGAGGCCAATTATTGTTCGGACAGATATTTCCGAAATAATTGCATGGTTAGTAAGTTAATATAAGCCGATAAAAGAATTTATAATAATTGTGACAAAACCAGCTACATTTTCTTGCAACTGTGTATAGCAAAATCAGATCATAAAACCGGCCAAGTGCAAGTCGGACTCGCGCACGAAGGGTTCCGTACCATTATCTATAAAACGCCAAAAAATCATATGGGACACCTTAATTTTTTTTTATTTTAATTTAATTATTTATTTTTAAAGTGAATATATAACTAAATGTTCTGTGAATACTTCAAGCGTCTACCTGTTGCCGTTATCAATATCGAGCATCACGTTTGTTATATGGGAGCCCCTTAAATATTTATTTTATTCTTTTTTTTTGTGTTTGTCGTTATAGAGGCAACAGAAATACATCATCTGTGAAAATTTCAACTGTCTAACTATCACGGTTCATGAGATACAGCCTGGTGACAGACAGACAGACAGCGGAGCCTTAGTAATAGGGTCCCGTTTTACCCTTTGGGTACGGAACCCTAAAAATATTAAACTTTAACGTTAGTACGATCAAGGAGCGAAAATGTTTAGTATTTCTTAATCAAATTCCTTTTCCACATAGTGGGCGTCAGTCAACTTTTCGAATAGTCATTTTCATTCAAAATATTGACAATGGCGTCAGTTGTCGGAAAAAGTTGGTGGCGTAATAAAGCGCAAGTAAAAATCCTAATCCCAATTTATTTGGAGTCTGCACAGCATGTCTTTATTAGTCGTCATCTCGGTAGTCACCCCCTTTCTTGCCATATCAACTTTCACACAGTCGCTCCATCGTTTCTTTGGTCTTTCCATACTTTTATAGCCATCCACACCTTTGTGCTCTTTATGTATTTTTCTTTATTAAGTATTTCGTGTGGACCTACATGAAAACATAAATAAATAGATTTATTCCTTGTATTTACCTACACTACTGTTTAATCGCTATAATTAACAGAATATTAATACCCAAAACGCCTAATACACGAACGCCTGAAGCAGTTCAGTTGCTGCAAAAGTTTTAAGTTCACAATCTGCTCAGACTTACGTTCAGAAGTTCTAAGACACAATACGGCTCCAATACGGCACATGCATAATTAGAACTGCTTAACGCAACCTCATGCAGTTCGCAAATAGCGAGACTCTCTTCAAGTAAACTTGTTTATCGTTTGTATTTTGGGTCCTTGTTGAGTGAGAGTTCGCTTACTTCTTCCGATTGGTCACGTCAAAGACTTTACAATAATGTTTTCAAAGTGTAAAGTTATTATTTCTTAAAAAAAATAAAGTAATAAAAACTAAAACCCAACTACGACTAAAAAGGTATTAAACAAGACACCACAGACGGACATTAAAAATCCGGAGTCACACGTAATCTGTTCGATTTATGCCCTAACGTGTGACTCCGGATTTTTATTTATTTTAAATTCTTTTGGGGTTATAATATATGTCGCCGCAAGAGCGTTTGTAAAGTTCATAACATAATCTTATGCGAACTATTTGGGTAACTGGTGTACTGTTACACCCATTTGCATGCATCTGTGAACGATATTGAATCCTATGATATCAAACGCCATCTATTGCCCAAATTGTGAAATCGAACTCGCGAAGCTAGAGTTAATTGATTAAAGTAATTTTGATGTTTTAGTTAAAGCTATAGTTAAAATTAAAATGGAATATTTATTTTAGTCTTTAGGTTTATAATCATATTAACAATTGGTCATTTGACAGAAAAAACTTGTTTATGTTAAAGCGCTACCTAATGTTACTAAGATGGCGCGGATTGTGAATAATAAGATCAATAACTGAATGTTATAATTTAATACAAGAACTAAATAAGTTTAAATAATAGGAAACAAACTATAAAGTAATAAGACTATTTTACACAGCAATTTACTAATGAATACCTGTTGTTTCATTAAAATTCCTTGAACTATTTGATAACACTTCCGGGTTATCAAATAGTAATAATGATGTCTTAGAAAGTAATGAAGCTTCTGACTTAAGTTTAATTTTGAATAACCTTTGTATTTCCTGAATATTAGCATTGTTTAATTATAAAAGAATTAACTGATAAGCATTTTAGCATTATTTGTAAGTTTCATTGAAATAACTAAGTAATAAGATTTTGTATTGATACACGCGGTATGTCCGCCGACGCGGGGAGAAGGGTCGCACACACAATGGCGGTATAGCGTGTGTGGGTACTTGATCTACGCGTGGGTAGTCGAAATGAAATTGTAATTGTCGAACAAGTGAACAAGTAAACTCTGTAATGAATGTATTGATTTAAAAGAGTGTCCACGGAGTTTCTTGCCCGTTCTTCTCCGTAAGGAACCTACATCGTTTTGGAATGGGCGACTAGCGTCACCAACTAACTCAAACTAAAGGACTCCTTGATAAGTGATAATTCAAAAGTGCCTGTAAATGTTCCAATTGAAATAAACGCTTTGAGTTAAGTGTTGTGTGTCATTGAAAACCAACTACCTCTAACTACCTTCAACGAAGAATTACACCGGAGACTGATCACACACGAGAGAGGATGGATTCCCCTCCGTGTTATATATATATTTTTGAAATGTTTTGAAATGTGTTTGAAATTAAGCCCTTTCATTTGATACCCAACATGGTAGGTACTATTAAACATTTTTTTTTTTAGTTCCTGACTTTATGTCCTCTAGAGGGCGCCATTTTTAATTTAATGTGACGTCACATAACCTATAACCAGCGGACATTCAAGACGCTTCCAACGATACCTCATTTGTCAAATTGTGATGAGTCGTTTAGAAGATATGAGGGAACAGATGAACATACATACATAGATACATGCATACATACATACATACCGGTCAAAATCATAACCCTCCTTTTTTCTTCGCCATAGTCGGGTAAAAATAACATCAAAGCAGCCTCATTCCAGAGTTAGAAAGGTGTGAACTTTTAAAATGCAAAGGCATTTCCATGATTTACCTCTTCGCATCAAAATGCATCGGTAAATCCTACATTTCCGATTTAAAAAAGTTAAATTAAAAATAAAAAAAACCCCCGACAAAAACAAAGCATTTAAAAAGTAAAAAAATAATATGTATTGGCCCTTTAACAGCAGCTATCCTTTCTACAATAGCATATATTCATTATTCCTAGTGTATGTTGGCGTTTTCATTAGCCGTCCCCCGACGCGTCCGACGCTTGGATCAAAATATTACCTACAACTTTTATATTAAACTTAAAGGGCCAATACATATAATTTTTTTACTTTTTAAATGCTTTGTTTGTGTCGGGGGTTTTTTAAATTTTAAATTTAACTTTTATTTCTAGCTTTTTAAATTTCATATTATATTACTAGTAGAAACGCTATGATCAACCCGCGGCTCGCCGAAATCTGCGTAGCTGTACGTACTTTTGCCACATTGAAGCTAGTTTCTAATTTAGTCTCATTTCTCTTTCCTACTCCATCATCAGACCCTGATCACGATCCATCTGTAACCTATTTTTTGAGACCTTTCTAATGAGCCCAAACACGATACCTCTGCTGTAAGTTGGTGAGGGCGTTGGGTATCCTGCATCCAGGTGATGCTGCAGCATCAGTTCAAGGTTACTATATTCTTCTAATATCATTGAAGTAACAGAATTCTAAATTTCCAATCGACTAGACCTTTGAAAGATGCTCACATCCATTCATCAACTAGTAAAGAGCTGATAATTTTCAAACGGCTGAACCGATTTTCTTGAATAATAGCTAAGAACACTCTCGATCAAGTCACCTTTCAAACAAAACAAAAAAAAACAAAATCGGTTCAGCGGTTTGGCAGCTACGATGGAACAGACAGACACACAGATACACAGATACACAGATACATAGATACACAGATACACACGTTAAACTTATAACACCCCTCTTTTTCAGTCGGGGGTTAAAAATGAACATAGTAAAAACAAGAGACTGTAAATCTCTAATAGAGACAGCACAGTTCAATCAGGATTCGGAACGTTTTGTATCTCGACACTGTAAAGCACTAAAATCTTTCATCGGTCTCTCTTTAGCGTCGTTTTGTGCCGAGACAGGGGCGACTGTTTATTTGGGCCGAATTTACAGGAGAAATTTTGAATTGACCCAGAAAAGTTATAACAAAATAATGAATTCTTAGTATATTGTATCACCGCACCACCATTCATTACCACTGCTCTCAAAACGGTGAAGGAAAACATCGGGAGAAAACCGGCATGGGCCGTGTGGTGGATTACGGCCCCCCCTCTCACAGAGAGGAAACCGTCCCAGCAGTGGGAAATATATAGACTGAATATGTTATGCTTTTACTTTACCCTTGGACCATAGCAGAAAGCTGAGAGTTCCCAAATTCCAATGAATCGGATTGCTAAACAATCGCAAGATAGGGTTCTAGAATAAATTGTCCGCCATTTAGATTATTAAAACATATTGGACACGATTTTTTTCTTTTTTTACGTAATGAAAAGATTATGGCGATACATTAAGTTAAAATGTTGCATGACGTCACGTCTTGGTAGATTTTATACTTAGTTGTGACATAGCAAGCTCCTACTTTCATGCGTTTTTATCTAAGTAATTTTTTATTAACATGCTAAAGCAAAAAATACGCACTGATATTTTTTTTATTAACTGACTGACGGACTAAATAGTATTTTTTTTTACGCAGGCATCATCCCTATTTTCATAGCTTATCAGAGTCATCCACCACACCTTTTTAATTCCGTTAATTAAACAATAATACTTCTGTCCTCCCATATTAACATTCATAAAGCCTTTATAGTACAGGAGCTTATTCAACGCGGTACAAACTAAACCCACCAAATATGTTTGACAACATTACAAAGGTATACAAAACTTTAAACACAGAAGTCCCAGTTACAGCCGTACCTTTTGTTAGTACTTTTACAACTGTAAACTCAGAATGTTCAGGACTGTAGGTACTATTATAATCAGCCATAACTCTCCTGCAGTTTATCACAGTACTAGGTTTTCAGCACTTTTTTACACCGGTACTTTTGTTCAGGCAGTCGGAGTTGAAAAGTTTACAATGTCAGGAGTTTTGCAGGATTTTGTGCCAAATGTGGGGTAAGTTTTTCTTTAGTACTGATTTGGGTTTAGGAAATAAAGATTTGAGGGCTAGAATAATTGAAAATAAAGTAAATGAAAACACGAAACAAGAAAAGTAAACAACATCACGCCTGATGCAATGATAAATAGTACTTAAATAATCGTCACACGTCGTAAATAAGTTTTTACCCCCAAAAGCGTGTCCGGTCAGTTGAAAACACGTTCAACTTATTATTATTATCTATGAAATCAACAATGAGAAAATAAAAATCTTCCTATCAGGGGGCTTAAAACAGCCACTTTGGCAGAATCATAATAGGAAAATATTATGAATCATCGTAAAATGTCACAAACTGACAATTCATAATATGATCTGTGTGCTATTCATATTACAAAATAATTCATCTGTTTGACAGTTTTCTATGGAGATTCGTAAAATGGTCCACACATTAAGAATTGATTTTGTGTCAAATGATAGGAATTGCTAATTACAGCTGGAAATTCAGGAAATTAATCGCTTTTAGAGGAATTGCTAATGTGACCGTTTTAGGCCCACTGAACATAATGAATCACGCACATAACTCGTCGAAATGCTGAAAATCTGGTTAAATGTTGAAAAAATTCCAGCTGCCAACTCAGTAGCTAATCCACCATTTATAAGCACGATGACATCAACATAAGTTCACACTACGAATGTCTTACAAACAATTCTTGGAACATCTCCAATACACTAACAGTTAAAAAAATGTCCAAAAATCACCGACACGTAATCCAGCATATGATGGGAATAAGAAATGAGCCAAGATCTAGAATAAAACCACTTGCCGGAGAAGAGAATCTTAAAGCTGTAACGTCATATTTGGAACACTGCCGGAACAATTATTAATGTTAAATCGTCGCATGCAGTCGGGTGCTATATTGGCGATATCGCGTTCACAATTGGATAAATTCCAACTGTGGTGTTTAATGCGATAAACAGAAATAAAGAACGGTTTCATACTTAATGAGCACTTGGCTGATATTGTTCGTTGGATTAGATTTTGCTGCCAAGTCTTAAATGTTAGGAGACTTAGGTACATGTGGGCCCCCACTTGGATTTGAACAAACAAACGCCCAGATAGTCTGAAGAAGTACGTACCACCAATGTCGTGAAAAATAACACAATGTAGAAAAACTTCAGAAAAAAATAAATTATAGGTTTATAGACGATGTTAACCTGTACAAGATACAAGTGCTCAGAGATCACGCCTTGGCAAATACTTTATCGTAAAACAACTCCATCAGACTGCTGTAACATCAGTAGCGAAAAACTGTATAAAAACAGAGGTAGGTACCTAATAAATGTAAAAAAGAACAGAATTATTCCAAATACTTATTAAAAGTTTGGAAATATGCTTTTCAACCCTAGCATATGCGTGATTTTTACATTTACCTCAAATATTATATTATTGGTCTCGAAGGGGCCGTCCCTCGGGATCCATAATATTCCGGATTCGGGACTCACAACGTCAGGAAAATGCAAAAAGTTATAAACTACCAAATAATGTGTTCAACTTTGAGTTTTCGAGTTTTCATCTGTAGTGTTAGTTATTTTGTGTTTATTCTTTTTATGTGTATTTTTCTACGTGTAGTGAGACAGTATTCTGTAGGTCCTTCCATAAATTCAGTTATCCAGAGATGTTAAAGGTTCTTTTTGAATACTTTATGAGTACAGACTGGATTAGTATTATAAATACCACTACTACTATTTTAATACTATTATTTATATTTTATATTATTTTTAATACTATTATTTATATTTCATAGTATTTTTAATACAATTTTAAATTAAATTAATAGCTTTATAGGGAGCAGTGGTGGCCAACTGGTAACGGCCGCGATTTACGAATTGAAGGTCGTAGGTTCGAACCCAGACAGGCGTTTTACTTTGTGTAAATTAATGTTAAAATTTCAATTCACCACTGCCCTCAAAACGATGAAGCAAAACATCGTGAGGAAACCGGCATGTCCTAGAACCAAAAAATCGAAGACATGTAACATCTACCAACCCGCACTGGGCCCGCGTGGTGCATTACGGCCCACACCCTCTCACAGAGAGGAGGCCTGTGTCCCAGCAGTGGGAGCATTATAGACTGATTATGTATATACTAGCTGTGCCCCACAGTTTCACCCCGTTTAGGGTCGTAGCGTGATGTCAAATAGCCCGTCTGCCTCATCATCTATATATATAAGTATGGCTAAATATCAAGAATTGTAAATACACGGTGATTTTCAATTCACTGTTAACCTTTCAGGAGGTGAAAGTACTCATGATTATAAACAACTTTCACTATGGAACCAACTACGAAATAGCAAAATAAAAAGCATCTGTTCCATACATTATCATCGGTTAAATATTGCATTTTTGTATGAAACAGCAGATATTTTTTTTAATATTTCAGAGATGGTTTCATAGTGAAAGTTGCTCAAATCATGAGTACTTTCACGATCTGAAAGGTTGACAGTGAATTAAAAAATCATCGTGTATAGACAACATAAAACATTGCCATACAACGTGGCCGCCAGTCTCTTGGGTACATTACCAGCCTATAGCGATGCGGAGGAGTTTTTCGACGCCATATTTGAGTTATTAATTGTTTATTTGTATATTTAGTTTTAATTACTATTAGTTAGGATTTCATTAGTTAAGTAATAGTTTTATAATATATTGTTTATAGTTCCTTCAATAAAATAGTACCTAATAATTAGAAAAAAAAATACAATAATAATTATGCATGTAAAGAATAAGTTTGATAATGAATTCAAAATTCAGACATTTTGTTTTGGTACTAGAACATGTCCCAGACATTGGAGAAAGGGCACAATAAAAAGACATTCACGTAGTGTGTCACTGGTCTAACTCCTTAATAACATTAGCTTTTGTTCCAACTAGACACTATCTTTAAGAAATTGCCTTTGTTCGTAACAACAACAAAAGCATCGTAAATGTTTAATTATAATTTCAGTCCATTTTCACTTATAAATTGACTAAAAGTTCTTTGACTCGGCTAGGTCATAGACGTCAGGTTGATTCAAGGTCAACAGTAACCTTTACTCCATTTGAAACAAGATTAGATATTTAAACAAACCTTTATACAGTCCGTTCAACCGATTTTGACTTCTATACCGTAGGCATAGGCCGTGCATCCTTACCGTGTAAGGATGGCATTAAAAGCAAAAAACGTTACACAATACTAACTGTCTACTGCAGCTGCCATTTGTCATGCCACCAACGCAATAGAAGTCAAAATCGGTTGAACGGACTGGAAAAAAGAGTTATTTAAAAGTCTAATCTTATTTCCAATGGAGTCTATGTGTACAGAAATTGAAGTAGAAGATCATTTATTTCTTTACAAGGCAGATGTAAGTGGAAACGCATAGGTAGGGGACGCCATACCCTTTGGTCACGACATCGCGCGACCAGGGCGAGAACAAATTTTAGAAGTTATTTAAGGGTGTACCCTACTTCAAATTGCTTAGCATGATCCTCCGTTATTCCGAAAAAACTGAAGCATTAATTTTGAAATAAATATATGTTAAAGTTGAGGATTGATGCTAGGTCCTATGTTTGGCGAAAACACGATTACATATAATTTTCTCTATAGATATAGAAAAAATCCAAAGATATCTGTAAAACGAACTATAAACCGCTGGTATTCAAAAAATACTTCAAATTAGATCATGAAACTTTGCATAATAAATGAAATAACTATAAAGCAGGTCTCATGTTTTTTTTTTTTTAATTACCATTATTCTCACCGTAAAAAGCAATTACCTAAACTATTCGAGACTTGAGAGCACCCCACTCCGTCTCACTCTCACTCAGGCCGCGAGTAGTATTGTGCGAGCGAGATAAAATTTGAGGTAAGATACTGCCTTAAAGCATGGGTCGCCGCGGTGCGACTTGACGGCGTGGGAACATTCGAGTGCCGCCCCGCGCCGTAAGACGCACCGCCCAACGTCGTGGCCCTGGCCTTAGAAGGACATATAGTGACCTTATAGGTGATGTTCTTTAGAAAGGTCAGGTGCGTAGTACTCGTTACGTATTGCAGTATTTCCCTGCATAAAATCTTCGAGCTTGGATCTTTTTATTAAAAATCTTCCGATAATTTCAAATTTTTGAATTTGAATCTGACATTGAAAAAAAGATGAGCAATTTTTTTAGGCGGACGTCAGTCGCGGTTCCATTTCTTGGTGATGAAAATCTCTGTATTTTTAAATAATTTCTTGGTGAACTATGTGGTGGAAATAATAGTAAATTATCAGCAGTGCAGTTTCGTGAATATTTTCTGAGTTTTATGGTACGTATCGAATTCTATCTGTGCTACCTTACTCGCTCTTTCCCCAAGGTATGTCTTTAGTCTTTTCGCTGGTCTAAAACCATCTTATTTTTCATAGGTTTGTTAAGAACTAGAGAAAAGGCATATTTTGGCTTTTACCGGCAGGGCATTGGGAACCTGCCTGATCCAGTGTTTCGTCAGCGGTCGTGGACCAGGCACTCCAGCAGTTCAGTTCGCAGAACGTCGTGCCAGGTACCGTCCCCGCCTGCCCACGTACCTGGCGGCCCAGCGTTTGACCAACTTACCCTCAATTTATAACTTAACTTTAATTTCTTCATTGCGAAGCGACGTGCCTCCGGAATTTTCCCTATTGAATATCATAAGAATTCGGCTAATCGATTTAGGTTTTTTTACACGCAAATGATCTTGTAAATAAAAATAAATTACGTCGGTGTCAGGCTAACATTCGGTTGCGGTCCTTATTCGGCGCGTTGCGTTCACGCGAATAGGGTACGGATTATAAGCGTTTGCAATTGCTAATACACACCGAACTCCGACGCGTTACTAAATTCACCTGAGATTACTCCGAAAGTTTTCCTATACTAATCCGGCCGTAAATTTGACCTAAATATAAATAATAGTAATAAAATAAAAGTTTCTTTCGCCGCGACTTGATTTGTAATATTTTGTATTTTTAACGTCCCGTTTTTGTATTTTCGGCAGTGTTTTTGTATTCTTTTGTATAAGCGAAATTATACGTATATAACGAAGCAACATGTTTTATTTCGTTACAGTATGTATGAACGTAAATAAAGCAAAAGGATAGATAGGATAAAGTAGGTATGTAAGGATCGTAGCAGGTGCCGTTCTGTAGTTTCTCCCTACCCCCATGGGAAGAAGGCGTGAGTTTCTGTATGTATGTATTTATTGTCGTTTCTCTGTGACCTCTCAAATATTACACCAGCAATTCAACTGATGAAAAAACATACCTAAATATACCATTACGTTTGTACATAGTATTAGTGCCTCAAACCTAACTCCCTCGCTTGGCCATAATCAGTGAGTTTGCCAAATAAATTGGTAATCTTGGACATACATTTTACAAATGTGTGAGACCTTATCGGATACTCGTTTTTATTCTCTCGTAAAAAAATATAAAACAGAAAAAAAAATTCAAAAAAAGAAAACAACTGACTTTAAAAAAAAAACACAAAAAAAGTGAAAAATAACTTTAATTTCGGAAGTCGGTGTCTTTGCTTTTTAATTTTCGTTTTATGCCACCGACTTCCGAAATTAAAGTTATTTTTCACTTTTTTAGTGTTTTTTTTGGAAGTCTTTTTTTGTAAAACGTTTTTATTTTTCACTTTTTAGTTGTGGTAGGTACCTACCCTACACAAATTCGAATACCACTATGTAAATAACAGTGACGGAGTCAAATAATACATCGTCTGCATAGACAAAGTGTGAAAAATACGTAATTATTGAAGCTATCTCAAAAACTACGCAAGCAAAGTTAATAAAATTTAAATGGGACCACCTCTGAAGCATGAACTACCAATCAAAAAAAGAATCATCAAAATCGATTCACCATTGGCGGAGTAATCGAGTAACACAAACACAAAAAAAAAAAAAACACAGGCGAATTGAGAACCTCCTCCTTTTTGAAGAAGTCGGTTAAAAAACAACTTTCTTTTCTCAACTAGAGCTTGTTCTCACTTGTCGGGTGTCGGGCGCGGTATTTTAATTGGGTGTCGGCGTCTCTGTTCACACTAGTCGCTTGTCGGACCCTATCGAAACAGTCACTTTTTGGCAGTCTAAGCATTGTGTGCGATCTGATGCAGAGAGCAGCTAGCGACGGGCGGAAGAAGGGGGAGCGGGGAGATTTATTATGTCGGATGTCCCGACATCCGACATAATATGAACAGCGCCATACTTACTCATAGGCGACCGAGATTCGACGTGATTTTTTACGAATGTAGAGGGCTGGCGATACATCCTACATTTATTGTTGACATTGCTTGTAAAAAACGGTGTCAGTTAAGTGTGAACAGCTTCATTTATAAAAATGTTCTGCTACCGCAGCCGATTTTCTGTCGGGCCCGATACCCGACAATTGGGAACTGGCTGTAAGTTGGAGATAACTGTTTGTCAAACAAGACACAATATTGATAACATCAATCCATTTTATAGAGCAAATATCATCTGAGCTACCCAATTACTTAGCAAAACCGGTATCATGAAGATATACAAAATGGAAAATGAAGACATGAATCAAACTGTTCATACAAGAACAGAATATTCTCGGAACTTCAACAATTACAGTTGCTTCTGTTCTTTTTAGTTGTACTGCAAATACTGGGTGTAGCCGTGTAGCGTTTCGTAGAAAATCAACAATAAATAGAACAGAAACTCGCGGAACTATGTATCTAAGTAATTATGTAATTGTTCTGCTGGCGTTGTTTATTTGTTTCTGACCACCTTTCAGATATTCTGGTTTTATGGAACTTAATGCATGGTCTGATAAAAGATTTTTAGCAAGCACATTTTTCTAGCATTGTACTTTGTACAAAGAGCGGCTCGTGGCTATGTTATAACAGGCGTACGGGTCGATCAGTCAGGTTAAACTATGCTTGCCGCGGTCAGTCCGTGGATGGGTGACCATCTAAACATACTGATGATGGGGAATACCGCATCTAAATCCATTGTGTAGTTTAGAAGACCTAAGTCTGAGCCTGGAGTGACGGCGCACCGCGCATGGCGGATTGCGGAGTGGATTTACACGTCGGATACCTGTCCTTAGTGCACGCGGGCAGTTGAAATAATACGTGTATTGATGAGCGAATCCGCCAGTAGAATGCGCCGTGAAGTGTGCGCGCACGCTCGTACAGCTCCAGACAAGTTCAAACGTGTCGAACATTTGTTTAATCCGCCTGCGCGGTGCGCCGTCACTCAGGACTCAGACTAATAATATTGTCTTGCAAGTTTGTAGAAAAAAAAACAACTATTTTCTGAAAGGCAAAACAATAAAGGCATTCTTCGAGTTGATACCCTATTGTTTGTGACGTGCGATATATACTTGTGACTCACTGCTCCAGTATCGTCCTCTTCAATACACCAAATTGATTGATATGCTTCTAAAACATTCCAATCAACTTAGCTGTATTTCACTTTGATGGCATGTCACTGAATATTGTACTACTCGTCGCGTTTCAAAGCTTTTAAAGGCAGTGTTGCCAGATGAAGTTTAAAATACTGCTGCATATTAAAACTATTTTTTGAAATTGATAAAAATGATAGGTATTTTAAGTGAAGTTTATCACAGCCTTTTGCAGGTCGTAGGTACTTAAATATAGAAAAGTCCTACTGTTATTGGTTGATTTATATTGGTTATAGCCACTAAAAAAATATCCAGAATTTTTTAATTAAGAAGACGAAGTTGTGGCACACAGGTTTGTGGACAGTTTGTATCAATTCCAAAATACTCTTGGAATAGAAAACGTTGTACTCCGTTAGTCCATTTCCAAAAATATCCTTACTAGTATTTTTTATTTTATTTAATTTATAATATTATAAATGCGAAAGTGAGTTTGTTTGTTTGTTACGCTTTCACGGTAAAACAGCTGAACGGATTTGGATGAATTGTGGTACATGGGTAGACCATGACCTGGAATAGGACATGAGATACTTTTTATCCCTATATTCCAAAGGGATCGAGACGTACGCGAGTGAAACCGTGGGGTGCAGCTAGTTTAATAGACTCCAAAGAAAAAAAAAACCATGAAGTTATAAAGTTGTAAACGCCAACCACTTGCCTCGAAACTAAGTTACATTAAACTTTATTTATTTATTTATTTAAACTTTTCGCACACAAAAAAAGGTACAAAGGCGGACTTAATGCCTTAGGCATTCTCTACCAGTCAACCAAGGGTGGTGAAGAGATTAGATGGCGGGTGCTCTGATTGAGAGGAACAAAGAGAAAAAAATAAAAAAAAATAAGGAAAAATATATATATCATAATGCATTATAAATAAAACAGTTTTTACAGCACATAAATACGCGATCAACTTGTGATACATAAATACTTACATACATATTTACTATAATATATACCTATAATATATATATATATATATATATGTATACATAATATACAAATTCAAGGCAGAGAGGTGTATATGACTCTACTCTATTTATTTAACTTTCCGGAACAAAAATAAAACCTCTGATTTTAAAGCAAAATAGCAACCTGGCAACACAATCCAAACGTGCAATAATGCATCGGAATCACTATAGCGTAAACGCGCTGTCAAAGGGAGTAGGTACCTATGTCTAAATGAGATTGCTCTTAGTGCTCTGTAGAATCTCATAACATCAGGTGTAAATCCGTACTTTGATAATAAGATTAATCGTCATCTTCTATCTCTCGAAACACAGTTGAATTATTAAAAACTTTTTACAAAAAAAAAAAAACAACCGACTTCCAAAAATGGGAGGAAGGTAAGGAAGTGCGTGTCTTTTGCCACCGACTTCCGAAATTAAACTTATTATTCACTTTTTAGTGTTTTTTTGTGGAAGATGGTTGTTTTTTTTTTCTTTTTAATTGCGGTACCTACCCCACACAAATTCGAATACTACCACCTGCTATGTAAATAGCAGTGATAGAGTAACTTAAAACATCGTCTATACCACTATATAGACGATGTTTTCGACACAATGTACAGTCATATTGAGAACCTCCTCCTTTTAGAAGTCGGTTAAAAAGAGAAGATTGTCACAATTGTCTACATTTCTCTCTCATTTCTCCTTTCGCAGGTCTGCTGGAAGAAATTTCTTAAGAAATAAGCAGTACCTTTGTACTCATATCATAATTATGTCATATCTCTTTGTATTTTACTGTGTAATAATAAATAAATAAAATAAATAAATAAATAAGATTTTCTTTAAAGCGTATCAAAATCAGCTGTGCTAGACAAAACTTCAATACACTGACCACTACTTGACCCAAGTCCGCTTTTAGTATGGGACGCAACATGCGTCGATATTCTTGCTATATTTTAGTTAATTGTTTATTTGTTAGTTAGTTTTAATCAGTTATTTAATTTAATATACATATAATGTAAATAGTTAGTATAGTTTGTTAGTTTATGTTACATATTTTTAGTTATTAATTAAAACACGTTATAATCTACTCAACAAAATTAAAGTTCATAAGTTATCTTATACACGCTATCGTATCTTCGCACAGCACAGTTCGCGCCCAACCACCCCGCTCTCTTTAGTAGCCATAGATTCGAAATTCGATCGCCATGGACATTTTTGACGAACACAGTGTTTGATGTTCGTTAGTATTAGGTAGGTACGCACATGCGAACAAAGTGTTTGATGTTCGTGTTCACCATGTTCTTGTTCGTTCGTGCGAACGCGCCTTTAGAACTCTCCTTCACATGGTACAGTCAGGGAAATTAACAGTGAGCTTCGTCAATTTGCCGTGTCATAGCCATTTCATAAAACTGTAAAAAAATGACAGTTGTGACTTGAATATACGGTAGATTTAAGTTAGTAGTCACAACATACGTTGGTAGTACATAACATTTAATTTCCTTGACTTTGCTTGGTACTAGCTCCCTCTCGCGGTTTTTCCCGCGCGGTAAGTCAATAAAAAGTAGCCTATGTGCTTTCACAGGATGCCATCTATCTCCTTGCCAAATTTTATCGAAATCCGTTCAGTGGTTTAGGCGTGAAAAGGTAACATAAAGACAGACAGAGTTAGGTACTTTCGAATTTATAATATTAGTATGGATGAACAAGCTTACACTATACCGTACTACACGTATTTACGTACATCACGTTACAAAAACCCATAAAAACCGCTAATAACAATGAGAAACAGTGAAAATAAGCCCACTTTTGGACAAGTTCCAATCGACAGTGTTCGTGTATGTAAAGTTAGTGTTGTGTTTGCTCCGCGCTTTTGAGGCGTGATTGCTGTATCGCATTCATACGGGCAGCGTGATACGTATGTTTCGTTCTGTTAGTTTTCTACTTTCAAATAAATATTGTTGTTGAAACTTGAATACTGGATGTTTGTATTGAAATGTTACAGTCTTGGATTGTTTTAAGTAAAAATTCAAGACTGTAAGTCAGGGTGAAATTGATTTCATGGGCATCCTCTTCAGGGGTCATTGTAGGTTTTCGTCATATTGAACAACTTTTACTATGGGACCAAACTAGAAACCGTGAGAAAAAAAAATAAGCTGTTCCCTACATTTTATGTTCCCATACCTCAAAATCCCCCTGTCAAAATGTACTCGAGGAGCTCATGGCTAAGTAATAACAGCCGCACGGGTCGATCGATCAGGTTAAGCTACTTGCTAGCTACTGCTTGCCGGGGTCGGTCCGTGGATGGGCGATCTTTACATATGATAGATAGATAGATAAAAAGTTTATTAGACTCCTCATATCGAGACTCCTCCGTGCCTCGGAAAGCACGTTAAGCCGTTGGTCCCGGCTGTCATTCGTGGATCTTTGACAGTCGTTACGGGTCGTCAGAAGTCCGAAAGTCTGACAACCAGTCTTACCAAGGGGTATCGTATATTGCCTAGTTACTGGGTTGTGGACGTCAGATAGGCAGTCGCTCCATGTAAAATACTGGTATTCAGCTGCATCCGGTTAGACTGGAAGCCGACCCGAATATAGTTGGGAAAAGGCTAGGCAGATTGATTTCGACCTTCTCAAAATGTAGGAAACAGCAGATTTTTTTTGTTCGCGATTTCATTTTTGGTCCCTTAGTGGAAGTTGTTCATAATGATGAGTACTGCAATGACCTTTATCACCAATACAATATTGTAGATGTTCTAAGAATCATTATTTAATTAATCTTTTCCTTTAGGGATGTAAAGAGAAAGTAACTACACTACTATTACTGGTTATCCTTACACAGTAGGTAGTTATGCAGTGAACAAATAACGTGGATTTGCGAACAAACGCTCAGCTACCAGATCTACTAAACTGAACAACTACACAGTACTATACATTGTACAATGGTTCACAAAACTGTTGTTCACAGAAATAAATGTTTTAAGGTAGATTTTTCAATAGTCTTATAACTTTTTTTTAATAAGTATTTTTAAATAGATTAAGTTTTTTTATAAATTAAACTGTCAAACGTCAATTTTATTCCTCTGATAAAAGATATCTGTCGAGGGAAAAATGTGTGTATGCTAGTTCGAAGTCGTTGATCGTCGAACTTCTAATAATGAATAGATCAGGTTTAGCAACAGTAGAGCTTCTTGTGCAAGAGATAATCCAACTACGTTACTTTCTTCCATGGTTGGATCTTAGCGATTAGGGTCAGGGGACGGTCTAGTATTTTCAATAATCTACCAAACCAGTTAATTACGTTCGAGCGAACCAGTTCAGGAGGGCGGGTTGGTCTTTAAAGACAACAATCTGGTTTCTCCTTGGACAGCGAAAGTTGCAATGCATTTGTCCTGTAGAATAGGATAGAAGAAAATACAAAAATGGAGTAAAATATTTAACTAATGCACTGCTGTTGTACATTAGTTACAACACAATAACATACAAAATATCCTATTTGCTACTTAAGAGTCTAAACCACGATCTGCGCCACTAATTTCTTCCACAAATTGTAATCACTTCTCACTTCACTAGTACTCAGCTCAATTTGTGTTCAACTAATGCAATAGATATACACGGCGGCGAACTGCATAAACATTGCTAAACCAGATACGAGCTCGCGTTTAACGTTCACCGCTATACGATGTGATTTTTTATTTTAGAAGGCTAAGGACTGATTTTGTCAAAGTCGGATATCTTTTACCCGTGAAATAAAGTTGTCGTCTCACAGTTTTTGTATGGAAATGTCAAAAATTGAAAATTTATTCGCAGGATAAGACTTGTATTGGTATATAAATGTTTAGTAAAATTCGCCCTTATTGGTAGCTTGTATGTAACATAATTATCTTACTATGTGCAAGGTGTATCTACCACCATCCCATACATTTGGGTCGAGTAGGTATTGAAGTTTTGTATGAGACAGTTGATATTTTTTTCGCGATTACGATGTTGCTCCTTTGGAGAAAATTGTTGGGTTTGATGGTCTGTACCACACTCTTAAATAGACCACACCTTTCTGATATATGCTTTTTACAGGGTGTTAGAGTAAACACCATTATCCTTGAAACCAGTGTTTTGGTTTCAATTTTAGAACGTAAAATCAATGGAAAATGACAACTTTTTTTTTTAAAAGAAAATCTACATTTTACCACAAGAGTATTTCACCCTTTCACCCTAGGGCGCTAGCGCAACGAACTTGCGTCTCAAAACGGGTGCGTGGCGCGGAACTTGACCTGACCGGCCGCGAGCGCGACCCTCCTTCAGTCAGTTAGCTGTCTCGCTAGCGAGCACGGTGACGGATATAAACTTTTTTAAATCTTTTATTTTCAAGTATTTAACATTTACAATAGTTTATTCTAGCCATAAATCTTTTATAAAACCATAGCCAGTAGCAGACCATTAGTTTATAACAATAAAGGTCGATCATTGAACGTACGAAAAATTTTTATAATTAGAGAATTAACTATTTATACCAGGTACCTACTAAATTAAATAACTGACAAATAGGTATATAGGTACAACATGTTCCAGAATTACCGCACAGCACCAAACACCGGAATTAGAATATATTATTATGATAAAATCATAATACATACACTGGATTTTTACTATTATGTATAAAACATGTGTTTATTTATTAAATTACACTGATTGTGGGAGAAAATTGTGGCTAGATTACAAATCTACGCACGCACACAGTCGCACATGGTACTTCGTCAATTTTGTTTTGTTTTGACTGTACAGTGGAAGTGTGACTGTAATTTATGTAGTTTTAATTCTTTTTAGGATAAAAAAATATATATTTAAAAAACTTTTTACAAAAATAAAACAACCGACTTAAACATAACTTTAATTTCGGAAGTCGGTGTCTTTGCTTTTCAATTTTCGTTTTTTGCCACCGACTTCCGAATTTTATTTTTCACTTTTTAGTTGTGGTACCTACCCCACACAAATCCGAATACCACTACCTGCTATCTAAATAACAGTGAAGGAGTCAAACAGGATATCGTCTAGATAAACTAAGTGGGAAAAATACGTAATTTTGAAGCTAACTCAAAAATTACGCAAGCAAAGTTAATAAAATTTATATGGGACCACCTCGGAAGCATGAACTACCAAACAAAAAAAGAATCATCAAAATCGATTCATAATTGGCGGAGTAATCGCGTAACATACACACAAAAAAAAAAAAAAAAACATTCAAACGAATTGAGAACCTCCTCCTTTTTAAAGAAGTCGGTTAAAAATGACAGAAATCGATTCAGTAAACGGTTCTGAACAAATGATACTTTTATAATGTGCATTGATTCAGTTACACTTTATTTAAGTGCATAAGAAACTACAGCTACGTTGTATTAAACCGTCATCATCTAACAATAATATTGAGCTCTAAACAATCCCAAACAATAGACAGCAAGTGAAGTGAACAATCTATTTTGTATCGGCCGTAAGTCCGTCTGTAAGTCTGAACTGAACGTACTGTGTACAGCCAAGGAATGGACCCGATGCGACGTCAAGTCTCGAATTTGCATTCCAAATTCACCAATTGACTGAGTACGGTACCACGACCGCCGAGTCACACCGTACTGTAATCGAATTAACGTTCGCAGTTGTTTGATCTGGACCTGATGTTATGAGGAATCGTAAAGGAAAGGTAAGGAGCTTACCTACATAAATTGTTCTTGGAAGCGTAGAAGAAAGTGTCGATAAGGTAATTTTTAAATTTCACCTTATTGCTTGATGCTTTCCTAAGTAAATTGTGATAAAAAAATATTGTTGACCTGAATAAGGTCTAGACGAGCAAAAAAACAAAATCACTAGTAAATATCAGGTAGAAAATAGAAACAGGTCATGCTCGTCCCGAAGAGAAGTTTACGATTACTTATCGACATGGAGAAGAAGAAGTAGATTTACGTACTTATGTTAGTACGTAAGTCTACTTCTTCCTCGTCACTACCGGTCCACCATAGCACGTAGGTAGATTTACGTGCTAATATTAGTACGTAAGTCTACTTCTTCCACGTCACTACGGGTCCATCATAGCACGTAGGTAGATTTACTTGCTAATATTAGTAGGTAAGTTTACTTCTTCCTCGTCACTACGGGTCCACCATAGCACGTAGGTAGATTTACGTGCTAATATTAGTATGTAAGTCTACTTCTTCCACGTCACTACTGGTCCACGATAGCAAGTAGGTAGATTTACGTGCTAATATTAGCACGTAAGTCTACTTCTTCCTCGTCACTACGGGTCCACCACATAGCACGGAGGTGGTATGGTAGGCTTAGAGAAAAAAAATCAAGCTAAAAGCAATATTTCATTCAAAATATTCATATTCAATACTCTCCAACGGCATCACGGTGTAAGCGCCACCCGTAGTAACAAGACTGACTATAAATTTCTATTCCTTACAATAGTTACAGAGATTGCACCTGGGATCTGTCTTAGTGGTCTTAGTCTAAACTTGGACCAAAGATAAATCCCTCCGAAGTTTACCGCCGCGAGCAAGAAACGACAAATTGAGTTATCAACTTGAGGGAATACCTTCAGATCATTTCTCTGCTGCCCGCGAAATAAAAAAGGTATGTGAGCTTGTCAAGATTTTTGTGAGACCAAAGATGGGTGGCTTTTTGAGGTACAAAGTTTGTATGAGTTTTTTTTGTTTGGAAGGTTTTTTGAACTTGATTTTAGAATATAGGTAGAGTACCCAAACGTAGCGTTGAAAGGTCCCCCACAAGGTGGAACGATGACTTCATGAAAGCCGCAGGAATCCGCTGGATGCGAGAAGCACAGAACTGGTTAAAGTGGGGGTCCTTGGGGGAGCCCTATGTCCAGCAGTGGACTACGACGTCTATTGAGGAAATTGGTAAAACGAAATAATTTCAACGATAATGATGCTAAGAAGAGATCGATAATCATAATTGATTAATTATTTAGTTATTTACTCATCATCACTATAATTACAGGAATTTCCTAATTCAATAGTGTGGCCATAATTACAGTTTTATTATTTACCATAACATATCATGTACATCGTAGTTTTTGTGAAATTAATGATATCGTACTTATGCAATTTAGTCATCACTAAATTTCAATAAGTACGGTGTTATGTTCGTGGATAAGGCACACCTAATCCGCAGACATGTGTCGTAAGTAAGGACATTCTAACTTTAATATAAATGCGAAAGTGATTTTTGGTTTGTTACGCTGACACGCTAAAACGGCTGAACGAATTTGTATGAGGCACATGGGTAGACCATGACCTGGAATAGGACATAGAATACTTTCTATCCCGATATTCCCAAGGGATCGAGACTAACGCGGCTGAAACCGCGGGGCGCAGCTAGTCATAGACAATAGCAATAAAATGTGCCTTTACACCTAACAATATTTACTTAATATCAATAATGTTGGTTGTCTCGTCCGTTTCCTTCACAGTACATTGGTATCTTAAACTTAGAAAGTATTTTTTATGAATTGATATGGTACTTAAAGAATAGGTACAATTTTTAAACCTAAACAAGTTACCACAACTATTTAATTCCAGTACCTACCTAAGTAATATGCAAATAAGACTCTTGGATTCGACACACATTCCAGAAAACCACATAAGGTAAAACGAATTCATAAGTTTAAAACAAAACATATCCACGTATTTACAATACAAAAATACATTAAATTAAACACGTTTTAAACCACTCGGTTTCTCGACGCGAACGTATATGGCAGTTAATTAATCAAAAACAACGTGAACAAACGTCGTTAGATGTGGCGTCTCGACGTTTCTTATTACACTCGCGTACCAAAGTCAAAAGTTACCCTTTCATCGTTATTTAAATACCCTAAAGTTGAGTCCACAATGCAAAGTTGATACAAACGCTTTACGACAGACCTCTTCGAATATTAGAAGGAATTTCGTAAATCTATTTCAATTTTCGCTTTTCATGTCGTATTATCATTGCCAATTATCTGTACAAACAAAGGGCATTTTCATGAGCGATATTTACTTAGATAATTTGTTGCAATATTTCAGAGTTCAAAGTGAAATTTCAGATGAACCAATGGAATTAGGAATATTTCTTGGGATTCGTTAAATTGGTTAGGAACGGACGGTCTTGGGGGACAGACGCTTGTCTGTCTATAACAGTGAGGTAGATCGTTCTGTTCAGAGAGATTATTGTTTTAGAGGCCTTCTCTGTTACATTCTTTAGGGATGTTAAAATTATCGACATTTCGACAATGTTGTTGGAGTTGTTACGCTGGTTGGCGTTTTAATTATAGGTAATCGTTAGACATTACATTTAAAATTGACGCTCCATCTATATAGGCGTAAACTGTATTAAAAATTAAAAGTTGTTTATACTCCTGGTATCAGATCTTCACTCTTTCAGGAACCCTAATGATGTTAACCTTAAGCATCTTCATGAAATCTAGGCTTGATTTGGCATTCTTCTTCTCCATAAAATGTAAGGTAATTCTAAGCGGTTCATTTTCCAAAATAAACAGGCAATCTTACCAAAAAAACTAGGGTTCCAGGCTACGTAAATAAAGGGCCATAAATACTTTACCTCCATCGGGGAGGGGTCACGTACAAGCAAAAAAATCTCCCGCCAACCGAAGGGTTCCAAATTCGAACGTAATTCAATAAAGGAAGCCTGGCCACACTCCCTTCGGGCCCGATCGACCGACAGCCATACCCAACAAATTGATGAGATTTACAGTCGAGATTCTCCGAACTTAGCCGAAGGGAAATTAAGTTCGGGAAACTTTTCAAGTTGTTCAGCAAACGTACTGACCTTATCGCTTGAGTTTAAGCCTGGTACCTTTTTTGTGATGGTTCTAGACAGGAATAGTTTCGAACTTTGATAAGAGGTTAGGCCGAGTTTTTAGATAAGGTGGTTTAAGGAGAAATAGATGTGGCGTTGGATATTTTACACAAATGGAACTGATTTTTAGGAGTAAAGTTCCTTAACGCGGCTGTTGGAGTTGACTGGTAGAAATCGCCACGTAAGAAAAAACCGCTATGCAACTGCTCCATGCAACGTTCTCTCTCTCTCTCTTTCTAATATATAAAAGTGAGTGTGTGCGTGTGGAACTTTGTTCCTGACGGGGGTAAAATGAGATTGACTGGAAAATAAGTTTGTCTCGAATAAGCATGGATTCAACTTATTTGTCTTTATCTAATAGTGTCAAAAAATTATCTACTAGATATAGTTACTATTACACTCGTAATTAAACTAAAACTCAAAGCATTTATTAAAATTAAACCAATTACGTAGTAGATACCTATGGAGAAGAATGGACAAGTAACTTCACGGACACAATTTTAAGTCAAAGTATTATGAAGAGAATAAGTAAGTAGAGTCCTGAAAGCCTGACAACCAGCCTTACTAAGGGACCTTCACAACCCAGTTACTGGGTAATGCGATACCGTATTACCCTGTAACTGGATTGTGAATGTCAGATAGGCAGTCGCTCCATGTCATATACTGGTACTAAGCTACATCCGGTTAGACTAGAAAACGACCCCAACATAGTTGGGAAAAGGCTAGGCAGATGCCGATGCAGATGCGTACTACTAGGTAGTCATATTTATCATATTATTATGTAAATATATATCATATGTATAATATCATAAAAGTATCATAGGTCCTAACCCAGGTCATAATATACACATGTGCTTAATCTAAATTCGTTTAGCCGTTTTAGCGTGAACCTGTAACAAACAAACAAAGTTAGGATAACATAATTCACATACTTACCTACACCTACCGAAGAACGCGAAGGTTGAAAATTGGAATTTATTTTTTCTTGCACGCACCGGAAATTCCTTAGCGCCGATAAATAAGTATAAGTTTAAATTGTTTCAATTTAATCAGCATAATTGTTTATCAACTACTGATAAGAAGTATCAAGGCTACGTGCGAGTGTCTATTAGACCCTAAATCAAATCAATCACTCATATACTATTTAACATCGTTTAGGTAGGTAATAATTTGCTTTATCACGACTATGTTTGTAGAATAATGCTTGAAATTCTTTAAATCACCATCCATATTCTATTCACGATGTAGACCGTTCGGCACGACACATTGCACGAAGTGTGCAGAAATATATCATACTTCGTGCAATGTGTCGTGCAAACTGTCCGATCAGGGATAGTGAGTAATCATGTTTAGTAGACTTCACCCAGGGAAAGACTAGTAAATTATTGATTATGATAGACTAGCGTTTGGCCCACGGCATTGCCTGCGTGTAAAGCAGTTTCTCAAAGATCCACGAATGACAGCCGGGACCAACGGACCAACGGCTTAGCGTGCTTTCCGAAGCACAGAGGAGTCTCGATATGTAAAGAAGGTCACCCATCGACGGACCAACCCCGGCAAGCATAGCTTAACTTAGATGGTTCGACCCGTGCAGCTGTTATTACCACGAGTCCCTCCTCCTTCAACCGACTATTATAGAGTTCTTTATATCATATTTTAATAGTAGGCATGTTATTGTATTATTTTAACCTGACCTGCGGTATAGTGGGCCGGACATTGGACAGCTACAAAACATTAACCGCCTTATTCAGCGCTGCTTAAAGTTAAATTATGAATTAGCAACTGTTTAACCATACATTTTCGACGTTTATACGTCTCTTTAACTTTAACAAACGTTTATGAATAAGAGGGTAAGGGTCTTACCACAAAACCTTAGACACTTGTTAACGCGTTTTATGTCAAACTCCATACAGAAATGTCGTGTGAAAGGTGTTTAGGCTAAACAACTGTTAAACAAGGTTTTGAGGTAATATGGTAAGTACCTACCTAATTATTTTCGTATCGTAATCAACAAATCACTGTAGATAAGTATTATCTACATAATTATATATCTTGTGGCAGACAGACAACTACCACACAATCAATTAATCAAGGAACTGTTTTAATAATTCAGGCATCAGACTAAGGATCTTTGAGTTAAAAGAGTGTCCATCGAGTTTCTTGCGCGATATTCTCCATAGGTACCTACTACACTTTGGAATGGGCAACTAGCCTCATATTTCTGCCTAACCGACTCCTTGACAGTTCAAAAGTGCCTATAAATGGTTTAATTAAAATAAAATCAAATGATGGCTTTAACCACGATGACCTTGTGAAGGCCACAGGAATCCGCTGCGGGAAGCACAGAACCGGTCGAAGTGGCAGCTACTGGTAGCAATGGCTTTCATTTTGACAGTTCAACTAAATTAATTGCGCTATTTACTATATATTGACCCTCAAAATTATTCAGATTGTGATTGAAAGCGCGCCCTTTGTCTTGCTTGACAGGTAAACAACACCAGCGACGAAGTGAAACCTAGCGGGATAAACTGGCAGTGTCTTTCCCCATTAGGTACCACTTCATGTGACTGCTCAACGAATAAAAGATACTGTTCCATGAGTTTTCTATGTATTCCCAGCTTGACACGGTCATCGGTTACGTATGAATGCTCATGTTTGGCCGGATTTGCACTAACATGGCTAATAAATAATTGGTGAGTACACTATTAATCTCTCTGCGTAATTGTATTACTTACGTCTTCGAATTAATCATGATACTCATCAGTGTTTTAGTTGTCAACTGTGATTATCACAAAATCTTTTATAATTTTATTATTATCTTTTTATCCATACGATAAGACAAAGACCATTTGTCTTGGATTATTCAAATTCTATAATAGTTATTTAAATAGTATTAATTTTAAATTTTGAATTCATATTAATTATTTTTAACTGAAAGTCTTTTTAACTGAATCGAAAGCTAAAATTATAATGCCTGGTTTATACGATGGCAGTGACTGGACCTAATGACTCTGAATTTTGGTCCCAGTCAATGGGTTCATGTTAGGCGAGATCGGCAGTAAGTCAGGTCAGCTACTGGGCCCGAAAATAGACGGGTAGGTTAAAATAACGTAGAATACATGGTACAAATTTCAAAATATTCGGTCTATTAGATTCGAAGCAAATTGGCTGTGACAGACGGACATATAGACAGACACACAAGTGAGGGGATACACATAATGGTATTTTCCTTTTGAGGTACGGAACCCTAAAAAATAATTTTTGACATAAAATTATCTCTTTGTCTGATATATATTTTGGATTCCCTTCCACATGTTCTCTCTGCTCAGCTCTTGCTGATAGGTCTGGCACCCAAGGTCATTCCGGCTGGAAAGTAGCCTTGAGCTTTGATTTTAGATAAATTATTATGATTATTTCTTACATACAGACTAATTAATATACTCAGAACACTACTTATTC
The DNA here is from genome assembly GCA_948473465.1 of Lithophane ornitopus. Taxonomy (NCBI): domain Eukaryota; kingdom Metazoa; phylum Arthropoda; class Insecta; order Lepidoptera; family Noctuidae; genus Lithophane; species Lithophane ornitopus. The sequence goes on along the minus strand of OX419621.1, from coordinate 14,697,329 downwards.
CTTTCGAACAAAAGTTTTTAGCGAAAACGGCATGTCCGAGAACCAAAAACTTCGGAGACATGACATCTACCACCCCGCTCTGCGAACGCGTGGTGGATTACGGCTCACTCCCTCTCATTGAGAGAAGACCTGAGTCCCAGCAGTGGGAAAAGTATAGGCTGATTGTGTTATGTTATGTTACTCCGGAAAGTTGGTAATTTAGGTTGAGGTGTATAATTATGTTATGTTACTCCGGAAAGTTGGTAATTTAGGTTGAGGTGTATAATTTAGGTTGAGGTGTATAATCCTACTAATATTATAAATGTGAAAGTTTGTGTGTTTGGATGTTTGTTACTCAATCACGCAAAAACGGCTGAATGGATTTGGATGAAATTTGCCAAACAGATAGTTTATAACCTGGATTAACACATAGGATACTTTTTATCCCGATATTCCCACGGGATCGAGACTTACGCGGGTGAAACCGCGGGGCGCAGCTAGTAAATTAATATTTAACTTAGATAAAGCACAAAAATCTGGATTTAGTAGTAGTAGTAGGTTGACCCGCGCAAATCAGAGGCGGGTCGCTAGACAAATAAAACATAATTACGTAGACATACCTACCTACAGTCCTACACACTTGAAGCCCTGAGGATGCATAGGATCGTCATCATCATGAATAGCAGTACATAGCTGGACGTAGCATCAGCATAGCATACTCAATGTATATTACTTTCCTACTGCTGGGACACAGGCCTCCTCTCTGTGAGAGTGAGTGGGTCATTGTCCACCACAGTGGCTCAGTGCGGGTTGGTGGTCGTCGCTCTCTTCATTTGCACACCACTGAGTCCGATCCTCGACTTCCTCATCCATCTATGACCAGCCACCCTGCGTTTGCCGATTGAACGTGCAAATCATTGACGATATAAAACCTGCATTGTTCTACATACAATAATAATAAAAACAGCTATCTGTTTGTCTCATCATTTCATGAATAAAGTAATGCAGACGGTCTTCAAAACAATGTAGTCGTAAATCTGTGTTTTAAACAAAACTCGGCACAACGACAGACAATGTTCAGAAAGCTAAAAGTAGCTTCATAATTTAGAGTACTCTGTTTTATAATATTATAATTTCCCCCATTTAAAGTTTCTGGTATTCCAGAATGAATCATTCTATGTAAATAATTATTACCGAAATGCCACGCTATACCAAAATCGAGTGAGCTAGCGACTTGATTTTGATGAAAACCAGCAGGTTTATTCTGTAAAAATTGCACCGTGAAAACTTAGGTGAAGTGCGCTTGAAGTGAGCTGTCACTCCATCATGCTAGCATCAACTTACTAATACTCGACTTAGTAGTGTAGTAGTAGGTGAAAGTACTTTTGATTATAAACAACTTTCACTATGGGACCAAATCGAAATAGCGAAACAAAATCCATCTGTTTCAGACATTTTCAACAGTTAAATAATGCATTTTTGTATGAAAAAGCTGACATTTTTTTTCGATATTTCATAGTTGGTCTCATACTGAAATTTGCACATAATCATGAGTACATCAAGCCCCGAAAGGTTAAAAGTGAATTAAAAATCACTGTGTATAGCAGACCGAGCTCGCTCTCACAGAGAGGAGGCCTGTGTCCCAGCAGTGGAGGCCTGTGTCCCAGCAGTGGGAACATTATAGGCTGATTGTGATGATATGATAGCAGACCGAGAGACTCGTTTTCCCCCATATAAATATTACCTACAATAACCCGCTCGTGGTTTTAAAGCTAATCTGTAGGTTCTTTTTGGTTAACCCGGAGTGAGGTCAAACAGTTACACTTCAAGAGCAAACCATGCTTCAAAACAGTCGGTCCAACTTGTTCTATGAATATTATTACAGATAGTCGTTAGAGGCAGTTGAAGCCTGAAACTTTGACAAACTGTACAATCTGTACCTAGCTTTAGTAATTCATAGTACCTACAATAGTATTTTGCCTGCTGATTGTCCTTAAAAATCCTTTTGGATTGAGGCCAAAGTGTGGTCTAAATATCGTGAAAGTGTCGCTACATGACGAAAAAGCTATCCATTTATTGTAATAATGAAACCCATCTTAGGCACCTGCATAAAAGCACCTTAATATCAGCTAAGTATTATCTGGACTCGTCAATAAATCCGGCAAAGTAATCAAAATGGCAAAGCACAATCTAGCAAAATGGGCTAATAGATCCCACAAATACCCAGTGCGAATGCGGTGCAACTGACCATACCTTGTACCATATGCTGGAGTGTCCGAAGTGTCCACGCACCTGCACTTCTGAGGACCTAGAAAATGCTAGTGATGCCGCGATTAGCCGCCTTTACACGAGACGCGCTTTCACTCGCGATCGGAGTGTGCACGATTGAACGCGGGAAAGCTTGCACGCGCAATCGTGTGTGATTGTTTTTATCCATTTTTATGTGCCTTGAATTATGTTCGAGGCGCACAGACTTGAACGCATGAAAGCGCGAGCGGGCGGCGCGCGCGAGCTTTATCGTTCTCGTTTTCTATCGTTACACGTGTATTCTTTCCTGCGTAAAAGGCCTTTCCTGCGTGAAAGCGCGTGTCGTGTAAAGGCGGCTATTAGCTAATATAATGCATGCTTTACCATCGACTCGAACAAGAAAAAATATAAGACGAATAAATCCGTACGTATCACGTGTTTATAGAGACGCACGTGGCACAAGCGATCCTGTCTTGACATTGCGTATTTGTATCCAATTATTCTTTTTGTATAAGTAAATTAAGGAAAAAAGGAACGCAAACACGTGGTCCGTAGCTGTGTACGTGAAACACGTGGATAAAAAAGAACTTCCGGCAAAATAAATGTATTTTCTTCCTTTCTTTCAAACTGGCACCTCCATCTTGCAAAAGAAATATTGGATTACAAAGACGTTTCTTGGAAATGACGGGAAAGGTTGAAACGAATTAGTCCTATGATGATTATGAGATTATGTTTTTTTTAACCGACTTCTTCAAAAATGAGGAGGTTCTCAATTCGTCTGTATGTTTTTTCTATAATTGTTACGCAATTACGTCGCCAATTATGCATTGTTTTTGATGATTATTTTTTGGATGATAGGTCATGATTTTTCCTACTTAGTATTATATAGACGATGTTTTAAGTGACTACGTCACTGTTTTGTACATAGCCCACAAAAATTCAAATACTTACCACTAGGTATTCGAATTTGTGTGGGGTAGGTACCGCAACTGAAAAGCGAAACATAAAAACTTTATACAAAAAAAAAAAAACAACCGAGTACCAAAAAAAAAAAAAACTAATAAAAAGTGAAAAATAACTTTAATCTCGGAAGTCGGTGGCAAAAAACGGTGGTGAAACTGTTTTAGTGTTTTTTTGGAAGTCGGTTGTTTTTTTTTCGTAATTAATCTGAGAGACTTGCGGTTTAACAAAAGCCTGGGTGGTTTGATCTTTAAGGTTAATGTAGCGCTTGCGATTTTCATGGCGAAAATTTCACTTTCCCTCCATACCTCCGTTTAGATATTGTCTATTAATTAGATTGGTAGATATACAATAGCTTACAAGTGGCATGGCCAACGCCACATGTACAAAAAGATAATTAACTCAAGTAATATAATAACAGAAAAATTAAATACAGCAGATCTTATAATCACGAGCACATAACAGAAATAGTCGGCAGCTGCACGTCATGACTGTGACAAGAAGCACTCGCACTGTGGGTCCCCAGCATAGCACACAATGATGTTGTGCTATGGGGACCCACAGCACAGCGCTGATTTTCAGAGGTGACCCGAAAAAGACGTACGGAAACCAAGTCAGGTTTAATGAATTATACATAAATAGGTAACAAAATAAAATAATAAACAGTACTTATAATATAATGCAAATATACAACTAATAAGACTAAATTACTCTAATAACACTTAATAATAGCTGATAGCGTTTATGTATGTATTATGTACGTACACAGTACCCGCGGATTGTACGTAAAATGCGGTAGTGGGCGCATCATTTCATTTCAGAGTGGATATGCTATAATAGTAAAATTCAGTAGCATGACATTAGGTAGCTTTTAGTAACCATTTCGTAAATATTTGTGCTAGGAGCTATGACGCAGTTTCAGGCCAAACACGTGTGTGATAAAAAGATAATATTAGGTATAGCAGCAGTAATTTGGAATTTCAGTCTGGTCAGATTGTAATAAAGACTGACGACAAAATCGAATGCCAGACAGAAAAGTGTTGCTGTGAGTTTGATGCGCCGATTCTTTGCCTGGAAAGGGTACAGAATAGACAATTTTATGGACTATCTTTACAACCATAATCATTTCATTCCTCCGATTCGCTAAACTTCTGAATTACATGAGTTTTAGGGTCGAGGAATCATCATGTCAGTCGAAAGACATCCACTGCTGAAGAAAAGCCTCTACCAAGTATTCCCATAGCGCCTGATCTGCAATGCCTGCATCAAGCGACCCTGATTTCCGGCCATTTTGAATTTTGATTTAGAGTTTAAACCCGAGTGAAATTACTGTAGTACTGTTACAACGTCAGCATACAATTACTCGCGAGAAGGAATTCATTTTGGCCGGTATCGACGTTGTCCCGGCACGGAGATATCTCATTTATTTCGCTTATCATTGCCCCGGGAACGAGTATCGTCAACGCGACGGCCATTTCTTTGGATGGGGCTACGAGAGAGACGAAATTTATGCTTTTGTTATTGTTCGAATTATTGGCCTCTCTGATTTGGTTCTGAAGTAGAGAAGTTCAAGGGTACCTTTGAGTGTGTGCCGCTGATGAAATAAATGTTTCGACTTTGACTGAGATCGAGTGAGAATTCATTGCGTTTTCGTATATTTTTTTAGTAAAAAATCCAGACTATGGAGATGCGGTTTTTAAATAACAATTAGTTCACCTCCTCCATGATATTTTGTATATTCTATTTGCTTGATTTGGGGCTGCAAAAGTACCCTATCAGGCAGTATAAAACATATTTATTGGACAAGATCCAAATTCTTTTTCGTTATATTTCGCATAGACCAAGGAGTACCTAGTCTAAATTATTTAGTAGATCACTTCCCATTATATATTCGTGAGATATGGAAATAGTTGTCATATATTTGGATAAATAATGGTCCTTACAGTCCCAAACAAGAACATAAATAAAATGAAATAGGGACCTATACAGTAGTTGTGCGTTACCTACGCTTAGACATTATTTCGATTTTCTATTTTGGGTTTTTTAGAGAAAAAGGTCACATTCATAACCTTGATAGCATGATGACTTAACAGTTGGCGTAATATAAGCTGCTTATTTGCGTTCCTTGGTAATTTACTCTTATTTGGCAGACGTAAGTGCTTTTTGTTTGAATTATACCTTCATTTTTTTTTTATTTCATTCTTGAAAACTGATAGCGGTCTATGCAACTGAAAACCCCAGTTGCACCTTCCATAAGCTTCATAGCTTCTTTACAGCGCAACGATATTTGACATCCAAGAATAATTTATGGCGCTAGGAGTTTCGAAATTGGAACTAACGCCGCGCGTCATTTGTTTTTTCAACACGTATCACAAAACTACCAACAACGCCTTCTGTCAGCGTCATTTGAGCGCCAAAAGAGACTGGTGGCAACTCAACAAGTTGATTTTTGACATGTCATTAATGTTTAGTGTCAATTTCAAATCCTCTATTTTCGTAGCCCCAGCCTCCCGCTACCCTCCGCGGTGTTGGCGGGCTGCAATGAAAAATAAAAGGTGCACAACACAAAATGAACAGGAGTCGCCATGTTGACACTGTCATTTGTTTCGCTGAGATTGAACTCCCTAGATAACTAGGAATATTTATTTTATGCCAACGTCATAAATGAGCTACTGGGGTTTATATCATTGGATCTAATGGTATGTACCTAGTTAGATAAAATCAGTAGATTTACATTGATTGCAGAAATATTCATAGTATGGATTGATTACCAACTTCAATTGTCCGTATAATCAAATCACAACTGCCATTATTGAAGTCATATGAAATTGCTATAACACGGCAAGTTGACGTAGGTAGTTAATTGGCTTAAAAATAATTTGTTTACATAAATGTACCTACTAAACATTAATTAAAAATAATAATAGTGATCTTGCAATAGTATGTCGGATAGCATGATGGGCTGCAAATGCACTGCACTTTTAACTTTGAGGAAAATTCTCATATTATAATTGGTTAGCCAGACATTTCCACTGAATAAAACCATTCGGTGGCCGTCCTAACAACAAGATATATTTATTTCGTTATCTTTCCAAGGGGAATCTTGTTACCCAGTAACAGGGGTGTGGTGGTCAGATTGGCAGTCGCTCCATGTAAAATACTGGTTTTATTTTTTATTCAGCTGCATCCGGTTAGACTGGAAGGCTACCCCAACATAGTTGGGAAAAGGCTAGGCAGATGATGATGAATTAAGTATGTTTTAAGTAATGATTAGTAATTTATTCTGTTTTAAGTTTTCCTGTACTGTCTTTTGACACACTGTGTCTACGTTTCTCATCCAACTCTCCAGTCTAATGAAATAAGCAGTTCCTTTATGCTCTTCTATCTTTATGTATTTTACTCTGTTATCTGTGTACATAAATAAATAAATGATGACGGATCTAAAACGGAATGCGGTGGTTATCCTGTGCTTCGCCGATGTCTGTCTTTGAAGAAACTTGATTTGTCCCACGGCAGTAAGTGACCACTACATGTAGTATAGTTGACGTCACGTAAAATCGCGTCCTAAAGTACTAGGGAAGTGTAATTGTTTTACTGTATAATCATAATAGGTATTTTACTAGCTACTTAGGACTTTGGAATAGACTGGAATCGATAAATCGGTCAGTGCGCAATTAAACGGCAGCGTTCTTTTTACGTGGCGGGGACTCTACGCGTCAAACTTTATGGCAACTCTGAAGTGCGTTACTCGATGCACGGTATCGCATCCCTCACCCCCGTTGACATATGAATTTGTTACTGCGCAGCGATTCGCCTCGTGTTCCAAGCCGCCATAAAGTTAGAATCTATAATACGAATATGAAGAGCCGACGTACCTATTTCTGTAAAGATATATTTATAAACACTGTTACAAGCACATTTAAACTAGATGGCGTTGTCGTCGCCTGGCCCTTAACATTTTAAGAGGAAACGCCAAAACAAATGCAGAAACATGGAATTGTATATCGTATTTTATGACATCAACATCAAAGCGCAGGGCGCCCTATTCCGTATTAAAACGCCTGTTACCATGTAGACAGGAAAAAACCGTGAGAAATTCTCACACATGGGACTCCTAACAAGCGACAGAAATAAACATTTTACGATTGGTTTAGTACCTACGTAAGAGTACGTTGTGTGAATTGTATGCAACGTTTGATTTGCACCCGAAATTGGTCTGTATTTATGTAATACTTTTTTGTTTTGAAGGGAATATAGTGAATAAAAGTTGTTTTTATGAACGTTTTATTTATTTTATTTTTTTCTTCGGTTATGCGTTTTATTACTGGGTTCTACTTTCTGTAGTAATATATTTGATGTAATTTAGTTTCAGTGAAAAACATAAAGCTTATACAACGTTATTTTTTCTTTATGCTAAACCCGAAAAGGGGTCATTGTACTCATCATTTTGAACAACTTTTACTATGGAACCAACATTGAAATCGCGAAAAAAAAAATCAGCTGTTCCATACATTTTGTCGATTTAAGTAAACACAAATATAGGGAACAGCTGATTTTTTTTTCGCGATTTCAATGTTGGTTCCATAGTAAAAGTTGTTCAAAATGATGAGTACGCATGTCCGTTTAGTAAATTATGATTATGAATTAAAAGGTTTATCCTTGTGCTTTTGTCTTTTTTTTTTAAATTAATTGTTTTTAAATTATCAAACTTCTGCGTGTTTATAAAATAATGTTAGGAACATTCTGAAAGTTGGCAACAATAAATTCATAGGCAATATTTTAGTACACTACAGAGCGATATTTTATAATAATTTAAATAATATTGACAAATTAACAAAAAAGGCCAAATATTTGAAAGCTATTTGCAACGTTGCCAACTTTAACAAAGTACCCTCTTAGGCTAATAAAAAAGGATTTTTACTAGAATAATGTTATTTAATTAACTAAATTATGTATAAAGGTAACCCAGGTGCAAAAGCTCCTATAATTTGCACAAAATAGTTTTACACCTTAATTTTGCCTAGACGCAATAAGTCTTCACTAACAAAAATATTACACCTTTGACTTTGAAACTGTAATAACTCATGTTGCGAAATTGGTTATACAGCATGATTTATTTATGGTAATAAATTAAAATTATGTTTTACGTCATATGAAGTAGGTATGCCTATGCAGTATAGTCAAATGACACTATACTATGTCAAATGATACTATAGGTATATACTGCCATGGCTTATTTAAATTTTTGAATTGTTTTTATGTTATAATTGCGGACGCTTTTAACGTGCTTTCTACATTGTTCTCACATGTATAATTTCTACATGAATAATGTAACAAATATATTGTAACAATATTTTGATTTAAAAGAGTGTCCATGGAGTTTCTTGCCCGTTCTTCTCCATAGGTACCTACTACGCTTTGGAATGGGCAACTAGCTTCATATTTCTGACTGACTGACTCCTTGACAATTCAAAAGTGCCTGTAAATGGTTTAATTGATATAAATGCTTTGAGTTTGAGTATACTGAGGTGATTTTGTTTTTAAAAAGATTTTTTTTTTTACTTTTGTCACGTTACGGAGTGTGCCGCGTATACAATCGTGACTTTTTCGAATTATTTTTATATGAAAAATTAAAAAAAGAACAAAAAAAATACATATGCCAGTTGATTGTTGGATATGGTCTCATTAATATCCTAGAGTTATGGGATTAAAAAAAAACACGTTGTTCCTATATGTAATTAGGATACATTTTTTTTCATAAATAATATATATACAAACAAAACAGAAGTACACTTAAAGCTAAGTATAAAGACAGCTATACAAATACCATTTTGAATTTAATTAAAGGTAAGAAACCCGCTTCTTCTTATTTGTTTCTCTGTCTAGGTATATGAGTTGTAGAAACAGTTCTACTTAATTAAGACTTTCATTAAAGGTGCTATGCAGAATATGCATCACTACTTGGCTTAATCTTTTGTCGTCAGCAAATGCTGAATACCTACTATGCAATCATAAGAAGCATTTTATGTTTATTTATTTAAAAAACAAATGGGAAACATGCGAATTAATAATAATCATAACTTGCAGTGATAGCCCAGTGGTGTGACCGTCAGACTGCCTATATACTCATAGGTCTCAAGTTCGAACCCAAGCCTTTTTTTAGCATATTTTCCATACAAAATATGAAAAAATCCATAAAAAAAACACGTCGAAGGTGCTGTGAATGCGCGCCTCCGGCTCTAAAAAAAAATCACGGGGTAGGGCCGCCGGGCTCCGAGAGGCGAGTAAACAAATACCAAGTGGAGGCGCGATTGTCAAATTCAATTTTAGTTGTGTCAAAATAATTTTTAAATTTAGAGATTTTTTTTGTCAGAGTAGCGTTAAGATTCTCATAGCCAAAAGTAAGGAATTTTAGTGATCGTTTTTTCGGTATACAACAGAATCGGCACCACTATGGGCGGTCTTATCACTAAAAGCTAGCTTAAACATTATTAGTAAGTCGTTTTCAAATTAAATATTATTATTCTGTGTATTTTCCAAGAATTATACGTTTAAATATTCCATTTTATACCACAAAAATATAACCCACTTTGCAACGCAACCCTCCATATTACTTCTAAATAATATCTCCATCCCTCCGAATAGAATCAGTTGTAAAAGCATTCGAAGTATTTCGAAGCATTGCGTACGCCTATTTTACATGTTAGTACAATAAAATTCGCTCAGTATGTTATAGGTCTAATAAAGTGTGCACGTGATAGTGATCTCTAATATTTTATATACATTACGCGGATTGTTTCATAAATTCGCATGGTTAAGCAATAGAGACGTGCAATGTATGCTGAACGAGGAGGTTTCTGTCGTTTTTAACGAAGACAGCGGTTTTCAAAACAGTTTGGGAGTTTTTAAAGATGTTTTAGAACGGGGTAAGCTTATTTGTACTTTTTTATGTTATGATATAGGATGATAAACAAGCCGTGTGACATCTGGAGAAAGATGATTATTTTATGTCTGAAAGAATATTTCAACCAATGGAATTTGCAATAAAAAAATGATGTAAAAAAAAGTTTATAAAAATAAAAAAAAAATAAAGAAGTTTTTTTTTTTTTGACTAAACGTAAACTATAAAGAATCGCGGAGCATACATGGGGTATTTTCGGATACTCCTGGGCATAAGCAATCATTGTTTTTTTAAACTTCACCATTTGTACCGCCCTGTATCGCCCCCAGCCAGAAAACATAATACACGCCACACATGGATAAAAAACATGTGTCTCTTCAGATCAGTGGTTCTCGAGTTATTTTTATGGACAGACAGTCAGATAATAGTCGTATAGAAAATAATTATAGTGATATTCGCACTCAAAGATCTTACTATGATAAGATAGGTATTCGCATGTGCAGTGTTTTTTGCTGCACTTTGAGAATGAGATTAAATAAGAAAATGAAAACCGCAAAATAATGCGCAAAGGGTAAGGCAGAGGTGTAGTTGTAGTGTGGGCTTATTGGTGATTCGCCCGAATTCACTCGCCCGAAACGGGCGAATCGACATTAATTTTTAATAATATTTGTTTTTCTGAGGCAATTTGCACGATAACATAATTACATACAGGTGCATCGACAACTACATAAATCGATTTGCTTGCAAATAAATTAACTTCGTGAAAGATAAAACTTATTAGGGGGACATGTTTGTCGATCTTCTTTCGTAAATCCGTCCTCTAAATCCTAACTTATAATTATCCCTGTTATGCAAGTGCAGCCAAGGACAACCCACTGTTGGTGTAGGACTATTGCAGAACATTATTATTATAAGATTTTTATACATTACATTCTGAAATAGATAAAAAAAACTGAACCTAATTATATCAAGATCAGCAGTAAAACAAAAAGAAATGTAATCTAATCGGTATCTTATAATCATTATTTCAAGTAGGTGCGACACGAATTATAAAAAAATAAATAGGTAATGAGCAATCGTTACGATCAAGCCCATAAATGGGGTAATCCCGCAACATGCACTTTAGTAAGAACAATGCTTTAAATAATAAATTATATTGACATTAGTGCGCAGAAAACTGATGCATTCGCTGAAGGATTTCATTATCTTTGTTTGCGATGATACCAATAAGTAGATTATTTTCGAAAAGATTTATCACTTCCCCAAATTCGAGCGGTCTACCAGGGATGACTAACATAAGACAATAAGCGGATATGATAAAGCTCAAAACACACACAAGATGGGTGCGCGTCGGGAGCGGGTCGGGCGCGGGAGTACGGCGGGCATAATAAATTGTAATTCAAGGAATTATTATTAAATTATCATACAATTTGAATTATATTATATAGTATTTGTTTTGTGAATAATTACAAAAAAAAAATTTGTTTGGCGATGAATCTCTGGATTATGAAGATTTTAAATATATCCGCTGCCGTCCCGCTCCCGACCCGCTGCAGCCCCGCGCCCTCACTCTGTGTGAACACAATGCGCAGCTCACGCGATGAAGACGACCCGACCCGCTCCCGCCCCGCACCCGCTTTGTGTGTGTTTTGAGCTTTACCGTTATATGTATACTCGACCTCGTTATTGCTTGACCACTAAAGCGCCATATCCACGAACAAGAAAACCGCGATCCGCTTTGAGGAATATTATATCACGCCTACAAGGATGTGTTATCTTATGTATAATAGGATTTTTAGAGAATCAGATTGTTAAACTACGACATTGGAAGATAATCAATGTCGTCGTGTAACAATCTGATTCTCAATAAAATCCTATTAAATCACATGACGTGGTAGTTTATTGTCTACCGGTAACGACATGGCATAATCTTCGAAGATATAATAATACTGTTTTATAATGCTATTAAGAACAGGTGTTGCCAAGACAGGGGCTAATTTATTAAAGAAATTAATTCGTTGTTTTACGATTTATGGTATTATTAATCGTCATCTTCTTTCGTCTTCCTTGATTTTCCTGAGCTTGACTGTTGAATTTTAATCAAATGATTTTTAGTACATGAGTTTTGATGAAATGAAATGAAATTGTTTATTCTGTAAATAGGATATCAGATTCAGTTTTACACGTCATATTTAAAAAAAAAAAATAATCTAGATGAGGTCGGCGTTTCCTATCTGACTATTCTGAGAAGAAAGGCCGAAACAAACTCAGAGGTCGCAGTCTCTTTTAAGGTCCAGACATAATCTTGGTCAGGCCATATGAGGACCATGTAGATTAGAGTCTGAAATGGTCTTTTGAGGAAAGATATAGGTACCACTAGCTGCTGCCCGCGATTTCGTCTGCGATCCAGGATGAAAAGTAGCCATGTCCTTCTCCAGTTCATGAATTCATGATCTATACATGTGCCAGATTTCATCCGTACAGGTGATTTAGTGTGAAAGCGTAACAAACAAACTAACTTTCGCTTTTATAATCGTCGGTTGGTGCCTCATTCGATTTAAAATTGTCTAAGGGGCCTCTGCGAGTTGGTTTCGGCCCCTCCCACGCCTTTCAAAGGTCCGGGACCCCATGGTCCCGAGATTTGTAAACACAATAAAAAATAAAATAATACTTACTAAAAAAAGAAATTTAATAAAAATATTAATATTAAAAAAGCGAGAAGTAAAATTTCTCCGAGTAATTTAAAAGGTGCGGTATATTTTTCGTTTTGCTACAGCAATTTCATCTCTATCTCTTAGTTACCACGAATTAGCTATATCACCAAACATACATCTACAGTCTACATAGAATTAATATTAGAAGGTACATTCCAACCAAAGGATATTTCAGTTTCATTTTAGCTACCAGACACATTCACAAGTCACCCAAACACTACAGAAACTAACAGAACCACAAAGGTTTTAATAAAATATCGTATTTCAAGGTAAACAAGAAAAAATCACCGCGCGTCGCGTAGTCGTCTCGATTTGTAGCCGCCACGGTAACAAATGTACTGAAATTGGCTCAATAAACTAAGTCCTTGGTCTCTGAATGGCTATTAGCCGTTGACCGCGGCTACAGACCCGAGCTATTTGCCACATTAATTATTTAAATGTACACCCGTGCCAATCCCGAGGGCTTATTGTTGTTAATAATTTTGCTCTGTTGATACTTTTCTTGAGGGACATGGAACGTTGGTTGCTTATCACATGAAACTGTGGTCAGGATTTTCTTTAATTTTTTTTTATAACATTTATTGACATAAAAGTATGTTACATTTATATTATATGGAAACCCTGACTCCTGCGCTAGGTTGTGACCTGTGTTACAGGAATCAGTGTCTTCTCCCAGTAGTTTTACATAGATAATATGCATTAAAATTTAAACAATTTTAAATTATACAATACCTGCTTGAGGCGTGTGTGTGAGGGTGGGTGTGTATACATGTGTGTGTATGTGTGAGCGTATGTGAGTGAGTGTGTGTGTATGTGGGGGTTTATGTTATTAATTTTTCAGTCTGTATGTAGTCTAATTATCAAGTGTTAATGCTTTTTTTTTTTGAGTTGTTTGTGACTAACCTGGTGTCAGAGTTTTAAAGCCGCCCAAGGACCTCTGACTTGGCTTTACATGCCGTCGAGAAATATCTCTCTGGCATGCCGGTTTCCTCACGATGTTTTCCTTCATCGTACAACAAGTGATATTATACAATACGCTCATGAATCCGAAAAGTCAGAGGTGCGTGACTTGGATTCGATCTCGAGACCTATGACTTGGCAGTCCGACGGTCACACCATAAGGCTATCAATGCTTGAAAAAAGTAAAATAAATAATAAATGAAGAAAGTGTTTGTGGAAAACTGTTAGTAAGACAGATGATAAATAAATATAATGAACAGCCACGCAGTTCTCAAGACGGATCTGTAGATGATTTGAAGACCGTGATCTTCTAGTAGGTATTTTTCTCAAATAGCTTTCCAGTTACAGAATCGGTTGCGGGAAAGTCCGAAAGGGATACCGGGACCTTGGCAACAGGCAACTGAAGGAACACGGGTGGGTTTTAGTCAGTAAAAGTCTGACACGCCCTTCCGCTCCGTCCAGAGCGGGAGAAGTCATTTGAAGATATCCCACGCTCAAAAACAAAAAAAAAGTTGCAGAATCGATTTTGCGTGGTGTCTGGCTATTTATAATCAAGAGTTTATAGAGAACGAAAAAACAAACTTTAAATTAAATACATTCAGCGTTCTCTAAGAAGTCAGCCCCGCATCTAGCCTTGCTAATGGGCTATTATTTTCACCACGACAAGGTTTTTAATCTTACTTATCTTTCTAGCATCTTACGAGTTTAAGGTTGTAGGTTCGAACCTCGCCAGGCGCTTTACTTTGTGTAAATATTTGCATAACCATTGCTATCAAAACGGTGAAGGAACTTATCGTGAGGAAACCTGCATGTTCTAGAACCAAAAAACCGAAAATATGACACATCTACCAACCCGCACTGGACCCGCGTGTTTGATTACAGCCCATTCTCCCTTGGAGCTTCCGCTTGAGGCTTCGCCTGCATGGTACGTCGATAATAAGTATGTCCATCCCTGGGATGCCATCTATCTCCTTGTAAAATTTTACCGAATTCAGTTATTGAACTGATTTCGATAAAATTACCTTTTCACGCCTAAACCACTGGGTTTAGGCGTGAAAAGGTAACATACAGACAGACAGAGTTACTTTCAAATTTATAATATTAGTGAATGTATGGATTATGCTAAGGTTTTTAATCTTACTCTTCATGCGAGTGAACGAATATTCTACCATTTTCTCCAAAAATTGTCTCCAATAACCTGACCAATCAATCTGCCTAGCCTTTTCTTAACTATCTTGGGGTTGGCTTCCAGTCTAACCTGATGCAGCTGAATACTAGTATTTTACAAGGAGCGACTGCCTATCAAACCTCCACAATACATTTACTGGGTAATACGATACCCCTTAGTAAGACTGGTTGTCAGACTTTCGGGCTTCTGACGACCCGTAACGAAAGAAAGAAAGAAAAGAAAGAAAATACATTTATTCAGCACAGACTAAAAGGCACACAATATACATAATATACAGCAGATAACAAAATAAAAATAAAGAACCAAATTGAGGAGGTAAAGAAGGACATTATTAGGGGAGTGTGCCTCACGGCTGCGCCAAAAAGGCCCAGTTCAGCAAAAATGCCAGACAACTAGTGCCTGACGCTGGTTTTCAACCGGACCCGAAAGTGTGAAGTTACGGATGCAAATCAGTTTTATATTGTGATGTGTGTATGCATACCTACTTAAATAAAATAAAACAAAATAAGTGTCACATAATAATAATAACGAAGTACACATTAATATTTATATATATATATACCTACATAATTAGTGTGATTGTGTATAAATTGTATTGCAGACCAAATAAAAATGAAATAAATTAGAAGGCTGATAAATAAATAAATGAGACGGACGCATGCTAGACCATTGTTGTTGTTTATTGATTGTTTATAGGAGGTATGTAAATAAAATAAATAAATCCTTCGCAACGAGTCAGAACCAAAAAAACAAAAAAACCTGTTTTAGCCGATGCCAGACTTCCACGTTCCAAACACATAGTCATAATAATTAATTTGTGTTTCCGTGCACTTGCTACCCACTTCATCACACAATACGCTGCAAGCAGCCGAGCGTGGCGGACTAGTCACGGACAGCCAGCAGACCTTTTGCTTTTTAAACTTGTCTTAGTTATGGTTTAAGTTTGCATTTAGATTGATTCAATACGATGGTCATAAAGTAACACTTAAATATCATTCAAATATAGGTATGTAAGTCAGCCAAAAATTGATGTCGAAAGTGGAATGTAGTCAAAAACATGTTTAGTTATACTAAGGAGATACGGACGAAAGGTAAGCCGCTAGTCAATATTATTAATGTTTGTGGGAGATTTTTTTATAATGTGAAGTTGGTAGGTAAGTACCCACCCACCCGTTTTAAATTTTGTTTCCTTTCAACAGTCATATTCTTGTCTACGGGGAAGACAGATCACAGACTGGACAGTAGTGGTTCGCCCACCGCCAGGTCCCGGTCTTGCATGGGTGAAACGGCGCCTTCCCGACATCGTACGTCTCAGTCGCGTGCAAGCAGGCCAGACACATTAGGTAATGTTGAAAAGCAACGCGGTTTGGCAATGTATAAGTTGGTGATAAACGCTTTTTTCAACCGTTGTCTTTATTTTATAGGTCTCACATCTGTGAATGGAACGCGACGATGTCGCGGACAACGCAACAACACCCTACGGAACGAAACCACAGGGGGAACAAAATCTAGTGAGGCGAGCCGAGTGCAGGCATGAATGAACGAGAGCCATTCCCAGCAATGAGACTGCGTAACCGACAGAAACACTAACACATACTCAAGTGAGTAGGTACAATGCACATCATATAATTGAGACATTAAGTGTGACCATATCCAGCTTCCGTTGCGTATCTATGAGGTACTGCCGTAAGCGTCTTCTAAAAGTGTCTATCGCGTTAATTACCCTAATCGGTGGTGGCAGGTTATTCCATATTTTGGAAGCCGCATACCGGAAGCTGCCTCTAAAAGCGGCTGTACCCTGTGACCGAATCGAGAGTTGTTGTGAGCATTGCCTTCTCCCGCATTCCCGCCTACTCGTAACCCAACTAAGCTTGTTGAATAGGTAGTCCGGTTTCTGATATTTAACTACACCGAACAGAAGGCAAGCCAAGTGCAGTTTGCGTCTGGACTTCATTTTCAGCGTAAAGTGCTTGTTCAGGAACGGTGTTACATGGCTTCTGCGAGGGATATTGTAACAGAACCGAGCGCAAGCGTTTTGTACCCTTTGGATGAGGCGGTCTGTTCGAGCAACGACTGTCAGAGATCCACGAATGACAGCCGAGACCAACGGCCTAACATGATTTCCGAGACACGGCGTAGTCTCAATTAGAAATATGGTCATCCATCCACGGACCAACCCCGGCAAGGCTGATATTACTTAGCTACGAGCTCCTTGCCAGCAGTGGAAAAATTAAAGGGTGAAAATACGCTAAAGTTTTTACGTAATCTTATTCTTCATGTGAGTGAACGAATATTCTACCATTTTCTCCAGCTATTGTCTCCAATAATCTGACCATATTACAAAAATACCTACACAGCAAAATACTTCAAGAATACTCACTTAAGGAAAATCGAAAGGGAAAAAATGCTTTGTCTATACGTATAATATACAGGACTCAATTACCGGAGAACACTCACAAGGCCTGGTACAGGATTGCGGTTGGACAAAGCTAGTAATTAGAGGAAATCAAATGACGACCCCGGCTATGTATTCTGGGCCTAAAATAACATTAGAAGGAAAATATTGGGTTTGTGTCCTTCTGTTAAGGGCCTACCCTACCTCAAATTGCTTAGCATGGTCCTCCGTTACGCCGAAAATACAACTGCATTAATTTTGAAACAAGATATGTTAAAGTTGAGGATTGATGCTAGGTCCTATGTTTGGCGAAAACACGTATTCTCGATACAAAAAGTTACAAGGTTACCTGTAAACCGAAATATAAACCGCTGGTATTCATTCTGCCTAAAAAGCAATTACCTAAACTATTCGAAGCTTGAGAGCTGCCAGCACCCCACTCCGTCTCGCTCTCTCTCAGACCGCGCTGGTATGGTGCGAGCGAGATAAAATCTGAGGTAGGGTACAACCTTAAAGCTGTGTATACTTACAAGTACCTAGATACTGTGTGGTGGTTGTTCCTGGCAAAATTTAGTCAATTTTTAACCGACTTCTTCAAAAAGGAGGAGGTTCTCAATTCGTCTGTTTATTTTTTTTTTTTTTTTTTGTGTGTATTTGTCTGTTTGCTTGTAACAATCTGTAAAAAAAAAACATAGCTTTAGTTAGTGAAATTCATAATTATCTTGAATTCAGTACTCTACATCGCCACATGCGAACTACGCATCACTCTGACGTCACACAAAATTCTGCATCACGCAAGCAGAGTTTTTCGAGACTAGCATATATACAACGTCCTGACATAAATCGTTGGGTAGTTGCCCACCAGACACAGCACCCGTCTGGGCGGAGGATCTTCCCTTTTCTATGGAGGATGAGTGAACTACATTACACCCTGTTCCTCAGACTACTATTAATGTTGATAATGATTGACAACTCGCGATTCATAACAATGATCTCAAATAGGGCTTGAAATTAGTATAACAATGCTAATAAAATCCACGTGAACAAAGACAAAAATACAGGATTATTGTTCTTTTATCACATTAAGTGTTTTTTTATAGGAAAATATATTAAAAACCAGGTTTCAGGCTTCTGCCAACCCCCTATATGTTTCTGCTTACCCCTTAAAGGATCACGGGAGTAACAGTAATTTAGCCCCGCTATCATCCGGGATCATAGTCGGCATCGAACAATACAGTGACAGGGGAAATAACAAGCCTGATTCCAGTACTTATCTTCGAATGCGACATAGTTCCGATCCCTATTGTTGTGCACTTGAATTATTTCAGCTGTACCAATCTATAGTGTAGGGCCCCAATGCTATCGATAAAAAAAACCTTACAGAAAAACAACCGACTTAAAAAAAAACACTACAAAGTGAATTATTTTGTTTAGGAGGATTTTTCTTTTTCTTTTAGTTGTGGTAGGTACTGCACGTGACACATAAAATTTACATGAGCTTAACGCGTGGTCTTCTTCTGCCGAATGAAGAAAATAATCATATCGGCACAGATATCACGGAATAATCAGTGTAGGTAGCTACATAAATGAAAAACGAAAAAAAAATGGATTTCTAGTTGGTTTGTTATAAGAAACTGGTGTGAAGGTATCCCAGGGTTTTAATTATAATGCACATTGATTTATGTTACAGTACATCTTGATCAAATTGAAACAATTATTTTTACAGGAACAAGCAGATACCTATACTGCATTTTAAATATCTAAGAAAGTAAGTATTCAGTAAACAGCTACATTGTCATCCATTACAAATTTAATCATGTGTAAAAACAACAAAAATATGTATCATCTACAAAAACCAATAAGGTATTTTTATTAATATAAAAATTACAAAAATAAGTACGTACCTATCATCGACGAAACAAGATTAATTATCGACAGCGTAACATCACTAACAATGGAACGGACCATCGAAGTTCGCCAGTCGATACTCGCAGACAATGATAAGAGGAAATAATGGCGATGGCAATGATTGTTGTATTGCGTTAGAACGAGACAAATGTTTTAAAGACTTTGAAATACGTACATTGCTAGACAATTGATTCACTGCACCAGCCAGACCACGAGATCCTTGGTTTGATTCTCAATTTAAAAGAAGTCCTTGCGAAAGAGGTTTTAGAGCTCGTGCCCTTACGAGCTCTAAGACCTCTTTCCCAATGAAATAACAGTGCGATGAGAAGAGGCGTTGAAGTTTTATCTAGGATCAAAATACCATCGTCAACCGTAGCCTAGAAACTAATTTATCTTTCGATCGGGTTTCGCTTGCATAGTAATAAATTAAAAAACGAATAAATTAAAACCTCACTAAGGTTGAAATTATCTCACTGTCTTGGTCTTAAAGCTAAAATGAACCTTGACTTTTAACACATGTGTGAGTACTATGTACCTACTATAAAGCTACCATTTACTGGAACGTCTTTCATTGATTTGAATGTGCCCTGGCGGCAGAGAGTATAGTATATCATGCTCACTGTAATGGCTCGCTGATGATGGCGCCTGTGTTGAATCATTTAGCTCCCTTCAAAATGTTTAAGAAGAATTTTGCTAATCTATGCATCAGGTTCGTGAACGCGCCTTCAGTAGGGACTGGTTATCTTTTAGCTGCTACGGCTATCACAAGCTGAAAAAAATGTTTTTTTTCGTTGTTTTTTTTATATTACGAACGCTTTTAACGTTCTGAATCGTACACACATTTGTATAATTTCAACATTCATGATGTACTTATCCAATATTTTGTAACAATTTATATTGTCTGCCGTATTGTTTTCTGATTTCGTTTTACAATGTACTATATGAAATTATGCTAAAACGGATTCCCTTTTGTTGAACTATGCAAAAGCACGCTAAAGTGTTGGGGAGTTGTCCAGTCTAATCGGATGCAGTTTTTCTGTATAAATTTTTAACCGTGACCGAATTTTTTCACAGTTTTCTTCTATCAAAATCTCTTTGTTTCCTGTCGAAACTTTTACGGCACAAACTTTGCGAAAACATTATGAAAATTTTAATCCTCCCTTAGTTTAATCTAACCGAGACTAAGTTAGTTACGTAACTAGCTAATCAATATAATACATTCGCGTTGCTGATAAACTTAGTTTAAAACCTCTTCTGGTGGGTTTAAACTACAAAATTCCCCGCGAGCGAGTTTCTCCCGCGTTAGGAATTATCGTTATTTTGAGAGCTATGTTTAGTATGAAAATACTCAGAAATAAATAAATATAGATTACTTTGATCATAATTTGATGATCGTTTATTTATCATACATAACTATGCAAATTATTGGTCATCTTTTTTCTTCACTTTGGTGTAGTACGTAAAAGTATTTATGTGAGAGTAAATACATAGGTTTATGAGAGTTGCAGATTCAACCTGCCTAGCTTTTTCCAACTTTGTTGGGGTCGGCTTTCAGTCTAACCGGATGCAGCTAAATACCAGTATTTTACATGGAGCGACTACCTGTCTGACCTCCACAACGCAGTAATTGGGTAATACGATACCCCTTGGTAAGACTGGTTGTCAGATTTTCGGACTTCTGACGACCCCTAATGTCTGTCAAAGATCCACGAATGACAGCCGGGACCAACGGCTTAATGTGCTTTCGGAGGCACGGAGGAGTCTCGGTATGTAAAGATGGTCACCCATCTACGGTCCAACCGCGGCAAGCGTAGCTTAACCTGATTGATCGATCCTTGCGGCTGTTATTTCTTAGCCACAAGAACTATTTTGTCGTTTCTTGTCGAATCTTGCTTGTCGTAAAACAATTGTGGTCTAACAAGTTGTAAAACAATATCAGTAAGTAGGATCTTACCCACCTACAGTAATGTACAGTGTTGTGACTTAGTGCGGACACGGGTGCGGCGCATCTGCTAGCTGTCGCCGCCGTGTTGTCTGTGCGCGTCTCTGTCTGCGATGATTCAGTTTCGGGCACTCGCTGGACCCGTCTTGAAACACGGACCAAGGAGTCTGGCATCTACGGGAGTTATTGATATAATAAAACTGAAAGGCGTAACGAAAGTGAAGGCGCGCCCTGGCCGCATGCTCGGGGAAGATGCAGTGTCGATCTACGTCGATCTCTCTCTCTCTCTCTAGTATGTAGTTTATTTTCTCCCATCATCATAATCAGCCTATAATGTTCTCACTGTTGGGACAGAGGCCTCTTTTCTTCGAGAAGGAGTGGGCTATAATCTACCACGCGGGATTGTCTAGAATAGAGTTGATAGGACATGCCGGTTTCCTCACGATGTTTTCCTTCACCGTTTTGAGATCAGTGGGCCTAAAACGGTCACATTAGCAATTCTTCTAAAAGCATTTCATTTCCTGAATTTCCAGCTGTCATTAGCAATTCCTCTAATTTGTTACAAAAGCAATTCATATTATGTGGACCATTTTACGAATCTCCATAGAAAACTGTCAAACAGATGAATTATTTCGTAATATGAATCTCACACAGATCATAATTATGAATAATAATAAATAATTATGAAAGAACGGTCACTTTAGCAGAACCATAATAGGAAAATATTATGAATTATCGTAAAATGTTCCAAACTGACAATTCATAATAAACGATCTGCGTGCAATTCATATTATGAAATAAATCATCTGTTTAACAGTTTTCTTTTAGAGGAATTAATAATGTGGCCGGTTTAGGCCCCCAGCGGTGATTAAATTATTTTCACAAAGTAAAACGCCTCCCTGGGTTCGAACCCGACCTACAACTAATAAGTCGGGGCCGTTACCACTGGGCCACCACTGATCATATTATTGAATAAATGAGAGAAATTTTTGTTGTGACGCTAAAACCAAATGTAAATAAAATAGGTTAAGTATTTTGTAAACAAATAAATAATAATAAATAAAATATATCTTAAATATCTTAATTAATTTCGACATTTGAAAAATACTGCCTAGGCTCATGACTCATTATTGATCTTAAAGGTAATCAAGCCCAATGTGGACAAAAACTATCGAGGATCATAGTGAAAGAAAACGTGCTAAATTAAGACATAGAACTTTCAAAGTCCTTATGCACAGTTAAGATAAAGTTAATAATATTTTAATTAAATGTTAAAGTATTGTTAATTTCACCGACGCGGGAGGTGCTAGGGCGCGAACATGGCTCGGCCGGAAGCTACGAAAGAGCTGTGGCCAAGATTTATGCGTTGTGTTCACTCCCAGCGTGGGGGACTGTGGGGGTAAGTTATGAACTTGTAGCGTTCTTTTTGAGTTTCATGTTTGCTGCTCACAAGTCTCATGCCTCATAAAAGAAAATAATTTTATTAAAATCACAAGAAGTTCGTGAATGAACAAGTCTTGTGTCCGATTGGAGGTTAGTTAGACAGTCACTTCATTTAAATACTGGTATTCAGCTGCATCCGGTTATACTGGAAGCCGACCCAAACATAGTTGTAAAAAGGCTAGGCAGATTGAAAAAGGCAATAAAAAAACTGTTTCACATGGTTTTATCGTCAGGATGGAATTATCGTCAGGATGGAATTATCGTCAGGATGGAATTATCGTCAGGATGGAATTATCGTCAGGATGGAATTATCGTCAGGATGGAATGAGATTAGGTGTCTCATTCCTTCCACTGAGAAGTGTCTCACTAAGCTAAAGAGCCTAAAACAGATACAAGTATCAGACAGAGCAGTAACGTGGCTTATTGTTGTCCCCAACAGATTGCCGCGGTACAGAAAGAGAGGGAAAAAAAATACAAGGTTTTGAGGACAACCAATTAATATTACCGTCGCGCCGGCTGCTATTACTTAAACCTATGCCAACACAGAGTTGGTTTCATTAATTAATACCTTCGTACTACACACGTTGCTTCCCTCCACAAGTAAACAGTTGACGGTGACTGTTTGTAGTCTCAGGTTGACACACAACTAAATAATACACATTACTTCGTGAGTCCCTGGAATCCGACCGCAGTACCTTCAGGACTTATTGGTGGAACTTGCTTCTGAAAGAAAGAAAGAAAGAAAAATAGGTTTATTTGTCACAGAAACACGTGCTTAAAAAGAGATAACAGTAATCAACAATATTAAACAAAAAAACAAAAACAAAATTGGTCTAAGTATAAATACACGAGTATAAATATAAATAATTGGCTCGTTCTGCTGAAACGACTGTCTATATTTAGGGTGTATCATTTTTATTTCCTAAAAATTCAATCTGCCTAGCCTTTTCTCAACTATGTTGGGGTCGGCTTCCAGTCTAACCGGATGCAGCTGAATACCAGTATTTTACATGGAGCGACTGCCTATCTGACCTCCACAACCCAGTAACTGGGTAATCCCTTTGGTAAGACTGGTTGTCAGACTTTCGGGCTTCTGACGACCCGCACCGACTGTCAAAGATCCACGAATGCCAGCCGGGACCAACGGCTTACTTAACGTGCTTTCCGAGGCACGGAGGAGTCTCGGTATGTAAAGATGGTCACCCATCAACGGACCAACCCCGGCTCGCGTAGTACGTTTGCCAAATAATTTCATGACACACAAAAATGTTTTTTTTTTGTTTAATACCATTTATCTATTTGCTGAGGGCCTAGACAAGTGCCAATCGCTTCGAAAGCGTTTCGTATTTCTACAACGACTTTCAACAGGATTGACGTAAGCTTTTCGATATTTTATGTCAGTCCTATACATTTTTGCCTTTTCCATCATCGTTATCGCTGATAGAATGTCACTTTGTCTTGGGTCTCTGGGCAGCTGGATATGAGATGCCATTCTCATGCTACCCCCTATTCAAAATGCTATACAAACTTACATTTTTCTTGTTGCAGATACAAAAAATTTCATACCTAAATGTCGTTTGTCATGAAATTATTCATCCAACAATTACCATAAATGACATTTTGATTAGTTTCCAATAGGACTATAATCCAGTTTTATTATGATTGCCGCAATACAAAAGGCCTACCTAAATATAAATGGAATGTTTTAAAGATTAAATTCGTTATATTGGTGGTCTGACAGGCTATCTGCCTGCGATAAAAATAAATATAGAATTTCCATTTCCGACACGGCAGGTGTGAATTTCCACTCTGATTTTAATTTATTCAAGTGTCACATTTTATAGGTAAACGAGTGAATCTAATTGGTTCTATACTGATTATATTAGTAGGGATTGTAAAAAGAGAGTAAAAAGAATCTCCGGTTCTCCACGAAGTTCCTTTATTTTTCGATCTGACGTGGTTGATTTTCTTAAATTAAGTACACTGGGAAACAACTACCGACGAAAACGATCCACCCGTATAATTGCACCCCTGACATCATCATACACGCAAGTTCCGAAAGACTTAAGAGCGAGGACACAATTATTTAGTTTGCTAATTCTAAGCGCTTTGCCAAACTAGGCAAATAGTAGCGACGATTTTTAGAGAGGATTACCGTTTGACTTTTGATCCGGGTGGCGGCCACGTGAGGCCTAATATTAATCCACGTGGTGGTGGGCGTGACACTAAATCCCAATCAAAACAATGGCTAAAGCCAGAGGGCAGGTGTGTGCGTGATCATATAGCCACATTGTAGCGATGACACAACGCGTGGATAAGGCTTAGCGACGCAAGCACTGAGTAAGCCATTAAATTATTTATTACAAGAATAAAAGCTCAAAGCTCTGAGAAGTTGTCGATATAATAAAAAACAAAGAAAACAAAGTAATCAAAGCTAGCATTAAACATCTAAAGATAAAGGCGAAATCAAAAAGCCCTCGACAAAAATAAATCTTTTGAATCATCTTAATCACTGTAGAACTAAATAACAAAACAAGAGGATTTTATGTAAGGCGAGTGTCAGAAGCTAGCGATTTTTACGATTATCTCAGACAAGAGGGGCCCATTGAGTACAAGGAGCAACAACGTCAACCCTCAAACGAAGCAATCATTGAAAAAAATGAAGAAAGCAAAAGTGTCCCTCGTTATGTAAATTAAAACATCTTTTATCCATAGCCCATTTGTAGAGAATTATTTGCAATTTGCAAACAGGATATTTTCCAATTTGTCTACAGATCCTCCACTACTGCTGTTTTTTCCATACTAATGGCTGGATATATTTTCGCATTACGGTCGTCCGTTGTTTCTAAGGTCGTCTGAGAAATGGCAGGCAATTTTGTAAGTTTAAAACAAAAACGGCGAGACGGGATGATAGGGCGGAATGCTTGTAAGCTTTGCTTATAATTTTCTTTTATTGCTGTTTGCAGCTGGTAGTATGGGTTTTATGAATGCATCGTCTTGACTTTTTCATTTGCAACGAACGGTGATATTACTTGCACGGGAGAATTTAAAGTATTTTTTTGGTTGGCGGGCGCGATGCTGTGACTCGAAATCCCCAGTCGTGACTTATGAAATATTTCAGTTCTGATAAAGATTACTATTCAACTTCGACGGCCCTTCTTAGTCTTCTCCTTTTTCGTCAAATATATCTTATAACTTGTTCTCCTTAGCACCAACAATAACTTTTTCCGTGCATGATTATATTACAACTACTTATGTTCATAAAAACCAGATTATCATTACAGCAGTTAATTTATGCAATCATCAGCATTAATAAATCTTTATGACTATTTGTTTTTATCTAGTTTGTATTATTCAACTAACCACCCATTGGTAAGTCTTCGTTTTCTTAAAGTCTAGGTTCAAGTTTAGTTATAAACAAAATTTTAGTTTATCTTAACTATTTTAGCTCTTATGAAATTGGTTATAAACTTGGGCTAAATAAACAAACCTTATAACGATAATCGAAAGCCTCCTTAATTGAATACAAAGTTTGTGGTAGATTTCGTTAACATTTAGGGATGTTAAGTGTTCCAAAAATAGGGTCCGTATGGATTGACGAGCCATGTCTCTTATTTAGGCTTGAACTCCACCTACGCTGATGTCGGTCGCGTACGCGTAGCAACGTGGTACGTGCCGCGGACGTCAGCGTCGCAGTATGGTGCTATATACAACACAAGGTATATACGAACGCGCGACCGACGTACGCGATCGACATCGCGTAGGAGGAATTCAAGCCTTAAACAGGGG
Organism: Lithophane ornitopus; assembly: GCA_948473465.1. Classification (NCBI taxonomy): domain Eukaryota; kingdom Metazoa; phylum Arthropoda; class Insecta; order Lepidoptera; family Noctuidae; genus Lithophane; species Lithophane ornitopus. Next base: position 14,670,902 of record OX419621.1, on the reverse strand, counting down.
TAATACCAAGTAAGTAGTTCATTTGCCGAAAATATCGTTTGCCATAAGTAAGTTTGCCAAAAATGATAGATAAACTAGGTTTTTGGACTTCTGGTAACCCATAGTCCTTAAGGATTGCCGTGTATGTTTAAGTATAATTAGGATGGACGGTTCGTATATTCTACAAGGTACGACAGATCTCGACTTGTAAAGAATGATCACATAATTATAAACTTGCTAAGCACTGACTAACGGTAGCAAGCAAATCTAACCTCAAGGCAACAATCGCTTCTAAAGCGTTTCGTATTTCTACAAAGACTTTCAACAGGATTGACAAAAACTGTTGCGGTAGTTTATGCCAATCCGGTCGATGTCATTTCACTTCTTTTTTTTAACTTTGTTCACTTTTCCACCATCGTTACCGCTGATGGAATGTCAGGGCCCTCCGTAGGCATAGCATGAGCACCGTTTTGTCGACGGAAGAGTCTTCAAAAATGACGTTTCGTGTAGACAGTACAACGGCAGCAAATTAGAAAGAGCACTTTTTACGAAATTAACTTTTTTACATAATTCGACTCAGAATTCTTTGTTTTGTCATACGATTTTTTTCTGTTTGATTCTCAATTTTTACTGATTTTAATTCACGTCAACTACAACAATTTTTCTCAAAGTGTAAGTACCGTATTTTGGATCAAACAATTTTACAGTAATATCGGCCTTAACTATTTCTTTGGTACTTATGCCCTATTAACTAATTGATGTAAAATAGGAGAAGATAGCTTTGTACTTCTATTAATTATCACAGATTTGCGTTCAAAACGCTCCCTTGTAAAATCATGATTTTGTAGATAACCGTTTATACTCTGTGGCCGTCGAGTAGAAAGTTTTCTACTGGCGATTCCAAAATTAAATTGTCTTCACTACTATAGACAAATATCAGTTGTCAGTGTGATTTTGACATTTTTAGTAGAAAACTTTCTTCTTTTTCTCTCTTTAGAAACGAAAGACAAAATGACATGGAGTTACGGTGCGATGTCAAAAATGAAGAATGGAAATGTCATTTTGTATAGAAAAAGCTATGTCTATTCTTCGTAGAGATAGAAAACGTCATGCTACGCCTGCTGGTCACTTGTATTTCTCAGAAATTTTGTAACATTTATTTTACTAAATCAACTAACAAACTATTACAATAAAAATTAATGTAAGAACCTAACCTAACAAAATCTATTTATTAACAAGTTAAAACATGGCGACTTTGCTTTCCGAGGCACGGAGGAGTCTCGATATGTAAAGATGGTCACCCATCCACGGACCAACCCCGGCAAGTGTAGCTTAACCTGATGGATCGACACGTGCGGCTGTTATTACTTAGTCACGAGCTCACACCATGCAATACTGATTAATTGCTCCTTTTAAATTATTTTAAGAGCTTCTCATATTGGCAAACGACACCATATTATACGTTACGTCAGTCATCCCTCCCTTTACATTACAAGGGGTGCGAGAAAAATACACGCCACAGTATAACATTATGACAATGTCAATTATTGTTCCACCGCCAATTTTATCTAAAAGGGTTCTATCATATTTCTCGTGTAGAATTTTATTTCTAGTTATTGACGTGACGAGTGCTTTTGTTTTTGTAATGGGATTTGATGTCTGAAGTGCTGTTATTGTTATTTCTTTGGATTTGTTGAAACAATGAAAGATTGGGTCTGTATGAACTACTACTGTGCCCGCGGCTTCACTTACGTAATTTTGTATTCTTTTGACTTTACACATCAATGAAAACTTGAAACTATAGTCATAATATAATTATATAAACAAAACAAAGTACACAATTAGGACAACAACAACAACACACACAACAATACAACAACACAATGTAACACAACACAAAACACGACGCAATGTGTGTATGTATGTACATTGTACAATTTATACATAATATAAAACAAAGTTGTATTATTTAGTTCCTCTGAGTTAGACAATGGATTTTATATCTTTAACCATCATATTAGACAATTTATTCCGGAAGGGTGTGTATAATAATTCATCAATATTGAACTCAGATAAAGTACTCGTGTGAGAACAGGGGCGAGTCACTAGTTGAATTATTATAATCATTAATGTCATGATTGACTAAAGACGATTGATGTCGACGAATGGCAGTTAAATAATGACTTATTTATGTTCGTTTTAATTTATCAAGAAGTGAAACTATGTATACGCGCGGGATTTGTGAGTCTATAGATAAGATAATATTATAATATTGATTCATTGAATGTATTATTATTTTTTATCAGTAATAATTTATCTTTTATCCGATATTGAACGAAAAAAATGATGTAAGGAAGAATTTACAGAAGGGTAACTTTTTTCGTTTTTCTTTTTGTATTAATTTACAGGTTTAAGATAAAGGCTTTTCTTGGAACTCTCTAAATAACAATATTCATTAAAAGTGAGAAACACAAGACACATAAAGGGTGCTTATTAAAAATAAAATAAAAAATATAGGTACCTACTAAAAACTATATTATACCTCATTCATGAATTAATAAGGAATTTTGCTGTTTTGATATTCTAATATAATTTATATGTAAATAATTTCATAATGAATTTATTCCTTTATTTAATTGTTTACATATAAATTATACTTTTAAATATAAGAATATAAAAACATTTCAAAATATAAAACATAGTAGCCCACTGGTATCTGGAACAGGGTCCAAGCTATCGGCGGTCAGGGCTACAGAGAGGAACCTCCATACGGGCCGTGTCCAGGAGTACCGCTTTCTGAATCAGGCCCTTAACCCAGCTGCCTAACGAAAGCCTCCATAGGTGTTGGGCGAGGCTCTTGGCAATTAAGCCATTGGCTCATACGACTATCGACACAATATACCATATTTCATAATAATTAATTATTATAATGCAATATAGTATAAGGTGCTGTTAAATAAAATCTCCTTTTTGACGTATTATCAATTTTTAAGATATGCGAGCAGCAGAATGTTCCTTTGTAGTTACGTACTTATCGCTAAAAGCAAATTTTAATTTGTGATCACGCTCTCGAAAACGGCTCTAACGATTTCGATGAAAGTTGCAATACGGGGTTTACGTGGGCGAAAAATTTATCTAGCTAGGTCTCATATCTGGGAAAATTCGTGTTCTCTATTTTCACAGCCTCGGGAATGTGATACAACGTTGGTATACCTGGACGATATGATTATCTATTTTCACCCGAGTAGAGCTTAGTCGACCAGGTACTTAGTTATAATGGGTGATAAAATAAGATAAGTATTCTTGGGTTTAATAACGTTCTAAATCCTTGCTATCTCATAATACCTACAATTAAAGACTCTCAAGTCTCATTAAAAGTATTACGTTTCCACATTTACCTACGCAACCATAAAACGGAGTCCACACAATAAGATTCAATTAAAATTATTAAATAACGGAACACTATTAGGGCATACTGATTTCTCTACACAATTCTTTTATTATCGACCTTATCGCCTTCTAGTCCGATATCAATCTTGTGATAAAACTCACGATTTTGTACACATTTCAGTCGGTGTTTGTGATACGTGGCGACATAATCGCTTTATAACTCCCGTAGTGTGGTGTGAATTACGGGAGTGCTGTGCCTATGTTTAAAAAAAAAGAAATAATTAATGAGTTCAATTCAAAATGGCTGGTAGTGACTACTCTATAAATAAGGCAAGTTTGACAAAAGGGTGTTGTTTTTTTTTCTTTTTCTAGTTTGATTTTTGAGTCGTGATGATAATAGATGTAATGGTAGGTATACTTGGAAATTATGTTCGTTTTTTTGCAAATGGATCAAAAACTAAAATAAACACAAAAAAATAACATAAATAATCGAGACGACCGTTATGACTTTTTTTAAATTACGGTTTCTAGATTTTGGCAGTTCTGTCATTTTATTTTATATAATAATATTTTGCGTACCAAAATTTTTTTGATTTTTATTCGTTAGTAAAAATCCTATATTTATTGAGGACAAACCTAAACTTTAGCACAATCACTAAAATTATTGGTGTTATCGTACTCACAGAAATTACCATCCAAAATTAATACTACCCAAATCGACAATACACAGCTACCTACCACGCATCAGCTGTTCGTCGTTTCGGCTAAATTGTAAATGCCATCTGACACCGATGGGTCACTGCGGTATTCTGGCAAAGGGTCAATGACCTGTCCGAGGTTTTGCATGAACGCAAAAAACAGAATACTAGTTAATAGTTAAACGTTTTTTTACGCCTGATATTTTAATTATATTTTTACAAAAAAAAAGATGATGAAATAATTTAGTTTGGCTAACAAAAATAAAAGTAAAGAAACAAATAAGAAGGTAAAGTAGGACATTATCAGGGGAGTGTGCCTCACGGCTGCGCCAAAATGGCCCTAATGCCTAGGCTAATGGCAGCTGGGATTCAGGAAATGAACTGCTTTTAAAGGAATTGCTAATGTGGCCGGTTTAGGCCCCCTGGTCATGTAACGATCTAAACGCTAGCAGATGTTGAAATATGTCAGGTTCTATGGTCATCCACAAGAGTTTAGAATATCTTACAAAATAAAAGATAAGATATAACAAACTTGTTTAGTTGAAAAGATCGTACGATAGCCTATATTGACTTTACAGGATAATCGAAGTTTTATCGTATATTTAATAAAGTGATTTACAAACGTGAGTTACATATCCAACGAATATTATCACCAATTCGGCTGCAAATGTGCTTGATAACGATATTAATATTCATGAACGAAAAAGAAAAGAATTCATTACGATAAAAGTATAAAGTAGGAAAATGAGACAGTAACATACAGGGTGTTAGGGTAAACACCGTTATCCTTGAAACCAGTGGTTTGGTTTCATTTATAGAATGTAAAATTAATGGAGAATGACAACTTTTTTATTTTTTTTGAAAATCTACATTTTAATACAAGAGTATTTCACCTTTTCACCCTAGGGCGCTAGGGCAATGAACTTGCGCCTCAACACGGGTGGGTGGCGCGGGACGTGACCTGACCGGCCGCGAGCGCGACCCCTCCCTCAGTCAGTCAGCTGTTTCGCAAGCGACCACGGTGTCGGATAGAAACATTTTAAAATCCTTTAATGAAAATAAAGTTTTTTTTTTCTTATTACTCGGTCATTTATTTTTATATTTAAGTTAACTACCCGTGGTTTGAGTGACAACGGTGTTTACCCTTACACCCTGTATGTTATCCTAACTAATATTATAAATGCGAAAGTGAGTTTGTTTGTTTGTTACGCTTTCACGCTAAAACGGCTGAACGGATTTAGATGAAATTTGGCACAGGGGTAGACCATCAGGTCCTCACCGGACATGGCAGCTTCGGGAGGTACCTGTGCAGGATTAGGCGGGAGGAAACGCCCGGGTGTCACCACTGTGCGGATCGTCCGGAGGACACGGTGGAGCATACGGTGGAGGAGTGCCCTGCTTGGGCGGAGCACCGCCGTGTCCTCGTGGAGGCGATTGGCGGCACTGACCTCTCGCGTCCGGCCCTGGTCCAGGCCATGGTACGGAGCGAGAGGGCATGGGAGGCGGTCACCTCCTTCTGCGAAGCAGTGATGCTTGCGAAGGAGGAGGCGGAACGCGTGAGGGAGAGGCAAAGCCTGCGCCCTCACGCCCCTAACCGCCGCCGCTGGAGACACCCTGGGCGTCGGGAATCTCAGGCGGATTCCCGGCCACCATAGGCGTGGGCTTGCGGACGGCGAGCAATGGGCAGCTCGCCGTCCGATAAGGACCAGGCCCAGGTCGATGGCGCGTCGTGTTCCACGCGCGCCTCAAAGAGATGTCAGCACACCTGACGGGGTCCGTTAGGACCGATGCCTGCCAGGGTTGCGGAATAGTCCGAAAGGGATACCGGGACCCTGGCAACAGGCAACCGAAGGAACACGGGTGGGTTTTAGTCAGTAAGAGTCTGACACGCCCTTCCGCTCCGCCCAGAGCGGGAGAAGTCATATGATGATTTCCCACCCAAAAAAAAAAAAAAAAAAAAAAGGGTTAGACCATGACCTGGAATAGGACAATACTGTATATCCCGATATTCCCGCGGGATCGAGACTTATGCGGGTGAAACCGCAGGGCGCAGCTAGTATATTATAAATGTGAAAGTGAGTTTGTATGTTTATTTATTTGTTTGTTTGTTAAATGAAATTGGAAACATGGGTAGACCATGACCAGGGTACTTTTTATCTCGATATTCCCACGGGATTGAGGTTTATGCGAGTGAAACCGCGGGGCGCAGCTAGTTTACAATAAATGTGGTGCTGTCTCACAAACAATGGGGTGCTTCTGCCCGTTTTCACCGTTTTTATTACTTTTGAAGCTGTTTGGAGCTTGGGGCTGTTTGAAGGTGGTTTCAGTTTCAAAAACAGTAAGGGGTCAGTTATACGTTAACGTTTGACTGAGCCCTTACTGTTGGTAAGTCATCTGCCACCTTGTAACAGCCCCCTAACCATGCTTAGAGATCCCTTAAACTTACGGGATGTCGGTGAAAACAGGCATTAATATCGTGTCCTGACTGTCCTGGAGGCCTACCACCACCGCTTACAACAGTATTATTTTAATATTACTTCAGTGTAGGAAAGAGATGAAGCTCTACAGGACGCATAGCTCCATCACTTTCCCCCACTGAAGAAATATTAAAATATACTGCTGTACGCGGTGGTGGTAGGACCCTGTTGTCTGCACGATGCAGGAGCTGATGAATGCCACTGAAGGTGCCAAACTCGTTATCAAATTCAGGCCTGACTCTTTATATTAGCATCGTACATGTACGCATATTTAGATGTACATTTCCTGTTACACGAATTCGTAAAAGGTTAGAATCTTGAAGCAACCAAAATCGTTGATTTACTTCTACTAACGTCAATCGATTACAATTTCCGATTTCATAACATCTATTGTTTTTTTGCTTTCCACCGTAGGTTTACACAAAGGCAGGTACACTAGCGGAACGAATATGTGAAGCTATCTTGAATTAATACAATTTCCTTCGCCACATAGGTACTGTGTTTATTTAAAGGAGATGTTACATTTTCGGCCATAAAGTGTACGCTACTGAAAAAAAAGGAAAAAATTCCACGAATTGAAGAAAAATATTCTTTCCTGAATATTCCCCTGATTTCTTTGGCACAAAAAATAATACCTAGTTTATCAAATTATAGCCATATTCTATTGATCATGGCGTCGTCTTACTTGCACAATGCTTTCGTCCAGAAGTCATGTTACATTTAGACATAATAAAATCACGTAGACGTTATTTAAATAAATACGAAAGGAATGTATTTCTCTGCTATTCAGATGATAATAAGATAGCTACCTTAAAAACAACTTTTTTGATGAACTATAAAGTGTGATTCATCATTTGAAAAAAAAACGAGGTTTGAAGATTTGTAGGTACTTCTGGACGAAAAATTCAAACATATTGTCTATAATGGTATTTGACATCACATCTTTGACAGTTCTAGATTTTAAAATAGAGATGGGTTGTAACAGATTAAACACGATAACTGTTATCACTGTTACTGTTACAAAAAAATAACAGATCCAAATATCTGTTATTAAATAACAGCCTGCTATTTTTGTACGGACGATAAATACGTATTTAAATCTCAATAGAATATCTTCTATATCTCTTTTGGTTTAAAGTCGATAATCGTATCTCTTTTAAATAAAAGCCTGTTACGGACGATAAATACGTAAGTAACAGCCACGGTAACACTGTGTGGGGATTGTTATAATTTATTAACAGGCGGCCTTTAGCCGCCGTAACAGTATTGAGGATCTGATATTTTATGTAACAGGTGTGGTTTGTTGTTATGAACAATTGTTATCTGTTATTTTTTAATATCTGTTATTTCTATCTGTTACGATACATACGCCTCACCCCTATTTTTTTTAAATGTAAACGTTATCTGTCCAACCAATCTGTCATGACTGGCTGTCGATGGTCGTTTCACGTCAAACATTTTCAGTTTATAATAAGTGCCTAAAACATATCAGATATTATGAAAAAAAATATGCCTTTAATGTATTCAGGGGTTCGTTTTTCAGGTTTTATAAAGTGTACATGTTATGGCCGGAGTCCCATATAAAAATGAAACGTGTCTTTTAACAAACTGCAATTTCGTTTTATTTAGGCAGTACGTAATAAAAATTGGTATCAGCGGAAAAATAATTATTATAATATATATTTAAAAAAAAATAACCAATACAAATAAACAAGTTAATAAAAAAGTGTGTGTCTGTCAGCTCCGACGCACGACTGGAGTTTACTTTGTCTTTGAATATGCAATAGGCAAAGACGGTTAAAGGCTCTTACATACTGGCGCGACTTGTCGCGCGACGTGACGCCGCGGCATTGTTCGCCGTGTAGTTTTCTCAGAAATTGTTTTGTTAAAAGTCGCGTCGCGCGGCAAGTCGTGCCAGTATGTAAGAGCCTTAATAAACACATCTCTTAAACAGTAAAAAAATAAACCCTGTCCTATTATTATATATTTATTTAAAGTCCTGTCCAATTTTAAATAATCCCCATACAAAATTTAGATTTTTTGGCTGTTCCTTTGGGTTGTACCTTATTTTATTTTTTCCTAAACCACCCCATTATTAAGGCAAACAAAACAATTTTATTTCAAATTGTAATCGGTCGAGCCATTTTCGAGTTTTGGCGAAACTAACGCACGGCAATTGATTTTTATATATATAGATAGATAGATAATCAATAATACGCTCATATTAAATGTAGGTAATAACCGTTTAATATTTTCTAATATAAATACCATAAAAAACATCTACTCCGACGAACTTGATCAGAAGATAAAAGATACATAACGACGTGGAACTCTCGTGTGTCAGACATAATCTTATGATATCGATACAAAACACAATAATGATGATCGATTGAAAAATAATCGGATTCAAATGAAATCACGTTTCCATTTAAATGTAGATATAATTTTGCGTGATAACACAATTATTCGATAGATAGGTATCTATGTTAATAGCCATTGTTCCCGGCTGTAATTCGAAGATCTTTGACAGTCGTAAACGATAGTCAGAAAGAAGTCCAAAAGTCACACAAGCAGTTAAAACTGATTGACCTCCGTAACCCAGTAACTGGGTTGCGGAGGTCAAGGCCCTACACAAAGTGACATTCTATCAGCGATAACGATGATGGAAAAGGCAATAATGTATAGGACTGAAATAAGCTATCGAAAAGCTTATGTCAATCCTGTTGAAAGTCGTTGTAGAAATACGAAACGCTTTCGAAGCGATTGTCACTTGTCGAGGAACTCAGATAGGCAGTCGCTCCATGTAAAAAAAAAAAGCCATTTTAGCGTAAAAACATAACAAACTCACTTTCGCATTTATACAACCTTATTTTTTTTTAATGCTAAACCCGAAAAGCGGTCATTGTACTCATCATTTTGAACAACTTTTTCTAATCAGCTGTTCCATACATTTTAAGTGAACACAAATGTAGGGAACAGCTGATTTTTTTTTCGCGATTTCAATTTTGGTCCCATAGAAAAAGTTGTTCAAAATGATGAGTACAATGACCCCTTTTCGGGTTAAGCATAAAGAAAAAATAAGGTTGTATAGTTAAGGATTATAGTTAGGATCACTTAGTATAATAAAACGTTTTTGTTAATAATTATTATAATACTAACGACTACGCATAATCCAACAAACACAATTTCTATTCGCAACTCTCCAGAGCCCAGGTACACATTGAACATTCCGTGACACTTACAACAATGGCCGTGCAAACTGCGCGGCATCAAATTCATAACGACCAAAGTTCTGGTGCCCAAACTAAGCAATGATACAACATTTGGTCCCTAGTTACACTAACTAACATGGCTTCCCTAGACATGCAATCGAAAATGTTGACTGAATAAATGAATTTTGTTAAATTGACAACCAGTCTTACCAAGGGGTATCGTATTGCCCAGTTACTGGGTTGTGGAGGTCAGATAGGCAGTCGCTCCATGTAAAATACTGGTATTCAGCTGCATCCGGTTACACTGGAAGCCGACGCCAACATAGTTGGAAAACGCTAGGCAGATTGATTGAATGTTGTTGAATTGTATGGAGTTAGCCATACAATTCGGGTTCCGTACCCAAAGGGTGCTAAACGGAACCCTACTACTTAGCCGCCGCTGTCCGCCCGGACGTCTGTCAGTGGGCATCTCTTGAATCGTAATAGGTAGACAGTTGAAATTTTCACAGATTGTTTATTTTTGTTGCCGCTATAACAAAAATAATAAAAATAAAATAAAGTCAAAAGTTAAAAGGGGGTATATACAAGAAACATGTCTTTAAAAAAAAAAGTATGTTTAAAAAAAAATATATAGTTGTGAATATTGTACGGTGATACGGAACCCGTGTGCGAGTCCAACTCGCACTTGCCTGGTTATTTTTTAAACCCGTTGTTTTTAAGAGGTTTATAATATGTCACATATAATTAAAATCCAGCTTGTGTACGTTGTAAATAAAGCATAAAATACGTATACAGGGAAGTTTTATAAAAATGTGATTGTTACTGTAGTATATTGTGGTGAATTTTTAAAGATGTAATACGAACTTTTGCATGAGAACTTTTAGCAAAACTCCTGTTTTTGCCAAAAAGTTTCAATAGACCGAATTCGTGCCATTTGGACACCATAAAGCGATCCCAAATCCTTTTAATTGTTTCAAAGTTCCTATATTTTGTTTAGATTCTAGAGAATGGAAAGCAATTTAATGATAACAATTAAGGGCAGGTGCATAGTGTTTCCCGTCGCCGTTTCTATTGTGTTCAAGGGGTGGAGTTTTCTGAACTTCGTACGGTCGGTGTCAATGCTACAGATCGCTCTGATAGTGGAACGGTTTTTGCTGTGGAGTTGACTATTTGTATTAAATTCCCTAAAAAATACTGGAAAAACTATCTAGAGTTATGTCATGTCATTACAAAGTCATTTTGCAGTGGGTGTTTTTATGGAGTGTTATAACTACAGATCGGATAATCGGACGCATATCTCTCTGCAGAATGTTATAAACAACGTAGTTACCAAACTAGCATAGCAAACAATCCTGACATTGTTAAGTTAAAAGACAACATTTAGAATAATTCACCTATTGAAACAAAATTATTTAAAAACTAGCTGCACCCCGCGGTTTCACCCGCGTAAGTCTCGATCCCGTGGGAATATCGGGATAAAAAGTATCCTATGTGTTAATCCAGGTTATAAACTATCTATTTTCCAAATTTCATCCAAATCCATTCAGCCGTTTTTGCGTGATTGAGTAACAAACATCCAAACACACAAACACACAAACTTTCACATTTATAATATTAGTAGGATTATTGTGCTTAGTATTTTCACACTGAAGTAAGTAAATATGCATCCGAATAATTATGCTATCTCGGAATCCAGCGTTTATTTTTAAATGAGTTAATTTTAAGAAGTCGCTTCCATCCTTTCGGATTACCTGGTATACCAGGATTTATTTTTTAGAAAAATATTTTAAGAACCTGCTTCCATAATGTCTTAGCGAAAAATTAAGTGTAGGTAAATTGTAAGCACACGCCTTTTTCCCATGAACTATCGCGAACTGCTAAGATCCTAACAACATACTCCTTTTGCGTCATTTACGTAAATCATAATTGAAAAAAAAAAAAAACAATAATTGAGATTCATTATTGGGCAACAAAATAAAAACACGATTTATATGTAAATTAAAGGATTTGTGTGCCATCTCATAATAAACCTAATGGGCGAATCGGATACATACAAAAACGAAGTCATCTCCAAAATCTCCTACTCCTTTCAGTATCTCCGTAACAAAATGATGATCCTACGAAAACAAGAAACGAGCGACAACTCCAAGCATTCTCTGTTCCATGTAATAAACATAAAGTATGTGGGTAAGAAGTTAGCCGTTAGTTCCGGGAATAATACGAACTCCTGCATAATATTATTTGAATAGCGGAAAAGCGTATCGAACGAAAACTCAGGCGACTCCATTCAAGCTCTCGTCACAATCCAACGAATTTACATTTTAATGAGAACGATTATTCCCTTGTTTCAAGGGATTAAGTTTAGGAACACTTCCCGATTTTCGCGTCCGCACAAAGTTTGCGTAATTACTTTATTGGTGATTACAAAACTAAGACACCAGTTTTGGAATACATTAACCGGGAGTTTACAAGAAAAGCTGTTCAGCAGGCATTATTGGATTACCGATTGAACAGGTTGAAACTTGCGCCGCGAATAAATGGGAACCTATTGGCGCTTAATCGAATTTGTTCCAAAGCTGTTTCTTGTTCATTAATTTTTGGTTATGGGTTCTCATCACCTTAGAGTCGGCTATTGTAATAGTGCATAATGTATTTTTCAGAATAAACAAAAAAAAAACATTTTAGGAATCTTTCTAATGCAAGTTAAGGTCATAAAAATGCTGTGGCAATAGCTTTTTTAAACATATTTAACCATCAACGTATTTTTACTATTTGTTATTACGCTCTACCCAAGATCTATCAATGGCTGATCCTTTTGAACGGTGTTGATGACAATCTTAATGAAGTCGGCCCAGACTTTGGCTATTTGAGGGGCCTTTAGTTGCGTACAGTTCCAGTGCAGAAAACAGGACACGCAGGACACGACATTATTTAAGTGTCCCACGTTTGTTGAACAATGGCGGATTTACTTATTAGCAAACACGTCATTATTTTTTAAAGATTTGTTGTTCACACATGTTTAACATTAATACATGAATATGCACATATAAATGGAAACATAATTTAACCAGACCAACATGTTCCGCCTCACTCGGCGTACAAAATGTTTAAAATTATGTTATTAATAAAATTGGCAATTATAAATTAATTTTTAATGTGAGTTTCATAAAAATCAGAGTCAGTGCACGTTTTTACAGCATAATTAACGTTGGTTTTGTTACAGGCAGAACCGAATGGGACGCCAGCAAATAAAGCAGGAGATGATACTCCAGAGCGAGCATCTTGGGGTTCACCCTTAGAGTTCATTTTAGCCTGCCTCGGATACGCCGTAGGTTTGGGAAATGTTTGGAGGTTCCCTTATCTCTGCTACAGGAATGGCGGTGGTAAGTAAAAATGCCTTGCAGTTTAAAATGACTTACGGTCAGAATTAAATTATATCACTGATGTTAATGAATTTAGATTGAGAATTTAATATATTATTTTTATTAATTAAATTATTTGATTTAATTTAATAAGTTTGTAAATCTGTAGCGACTAACATTTCATTAAAACTGAATTTAGATTACAATCAATAGTGCACATGTTTTTGTAAGTTAAGTTTATAGCAGCACGTGTAAATTCTATGATATTTGCTGTTTAGTGTAATCACGAGAAAGATTAAAAGAAAAGTAGCGATACAACCAAATATAACAAAAATCTTAAGACACAAAAAGTAAATTTTACGATGTAAACCATTAACGATAAGTTATAAATTACCAAGCAATAAATAAACAATAAATTCCTATGTCATTACATCGTGTCGACGAAGGGAGAAAGAATGATAAAACCGCAGAGCCAAACAAAAAACATATCGCTGTGAATCGGTATGAATTATTTATTGAATCCCTATCGGTCAATAAGGACCTCCCGTCAGGAAAACGAGTCTGCCCCGGGATTTTTGAATTGAATTTCACGGACCAAAATGTTTCTAAAAGAAAGATACCATTGGAGTTTAAAAAAAAAAACCATTGGAGTTATGATTCTCAAATCTTTTATAATGTGTAATTGAAATAATAAATTGTAAAAAAAAACAGCCGTTCTCTACATTTTATACAGTTATTATATTTAATTGCAAATAATTAAAAGCGTTAAATATCTAGTTATCTCATCTCGGCGACAATCAAGCTCAATAACTTAAAAAAATGTAGGTTTTGTGGTCATTGGAACGAAATACTTTAACGCGACTTACGGTAGCAGTTGGCTGGTAGAAATCGTCACGTAACGAGAAAGCGTTATACCGTCCATGCAACTTTCTCTCTCTCTCTCTCTCCCTGTCTCTTTCCATTATATACGAGTGTGTGTGTGTGCGTGCGCGTGCAAGTATCGTGTAAGGAACTTCGTTCATAACGGGGGTCCTCCGACTGCACACGTTTTTTTTTGACAGATTGAGACTAAGATTAGATTGCGATCATTATCAAAAACACGGGAATGCCCCTCAGGTTTTCAGTTATTTCAATAACACTGTAAAGAAAGAAAGAAAGAAAGAAAGAAAGAAAGAAAGAAAGAAAGAAAGAAAGAAAGAAAGAAAGAAAGAAAGAAAGAAAGAAAGAAAGAAAAATATTTTATCTGGGACACGCACAGGAAAAACAAGCAGTAACAAAAATTAAGAACTAAAATTAAAATAAAAGAACAATCAAAATTAACAAACTACTTAGACGACCTGTGCGAGGCCAAAAAGGCCCCTATCTCAGCATAATGCTGCGATATTTAAAAAAGAAATAAATACCGCAGCGCTGGCCCGCTTTGATGCCACGGACACGCCTACAGACACATAATAATATAAATCCCATTATGGGATAACAACATAAATAAATAAAGGTATAGGTACTTAAATAAAAACCGTAACTTTAAACATTAGTGCATGAATCGACTCACGCCAGACGTTCCGAAATCACTTATCCATGGTGTTTTCTGTGGTGACAAGCGAAGGGACGCCGCGGTGCGCGGGCGCATTCACACATTCCGTATCTGCGATGCATTTAGCTGTCAAAATGTCATGTCGTACAAAGAAGTAAATATTATTATGGAACAACAATACGTGAAATACGTACACTACCTCATCCAATAATGTTCTGTCTAAACTACACTACGCAAAGACAGTTTCACAATAACTTCTATGACTTTTTTGTTTCAGGTGCATTCCTTATACCATTCTTCATTATGTTAATCTTCATTGGACTTCCAATCTTCTACCTTGAGCTCTACATAGGCCAGTTTACAGGCATCGGTCCTTTACAAGCGTTTAGTGCGATATCTCCCTTCTTCAGTGGGCTGGGGTATTGTACCCTCGTTGTTATCTCAATTATATCTATTTACTACATGATTATCGTTGCTTGGACCCTTTTCTATACTATTGTCTCCATCGCCGGACATCTGGACTGGGGGTCATGCACCAATCCCTACAATACTGATGGTAAGTACCTAATAGAACAGTATTTTATGTCAGCGTATGTTAATTCAGGGACTCGGTTGTTACGGGTTGTCAGAAGCTCGAAAGTCTGACAACCAGCCTTACCAAGAGGTATCGTAGTACCCAGTTACTGGATTGTGGAGGTCAGATAGGCAGTCGCTCCATGTAAAATACTGGTATTCAGCTGCATCCGATTAAACTGGAAGCCGACCCTAAGATAATTGGGTAAAGGCTAGGCAGATTGATTGTATGTTAATACAGGGCAATTAATTGCTAAGCAAATTGAATATCGACTTGACAACATAACATAACATCACGCCTGCATTCCCCGAATGGTTAGGCTAGTTATGTATGAGTTCCATGTAATAGGGGACGTCTATTGCCATCACCGGGTCAACTTAAAAAAATCCATCTATTATTCAAATTAAAACATTAGCTATCTGTCATTAAATGACAGTTGTATGAAAAATAGAAAAAAAAATAAGTTTAACATGGAAAATTGTTACACCAATTGGAAAACCTGACCGTATACATATTATGAGTGATAGGAATGCGAATTTGATATTTTTCCAATCCCTTTTTCTTTGTAACAGAAAAATAAGACATTTTTTAAATGCACAATTAAAAGTAAATCAATTAGCAATACATTTTTTATCAGCTTGTTACAGTGGTGAATATGACGCAGAGTGTAGGATTGGCAATACGGGAGCAGCAACAGATGAGACGTACTTTCAACGGAAATGTATGACCATCGGAGAGATCTGCACTAGTGTTGGCTTCCAGCCATACGATGGGTCTTACTGCTTGGATGGAGAGGAAAAAATCCCCTGGTACAGAAATGTTACAAGGATATTAGCAGCTGAAGAATATTACAAGTGAGTTGGTTCATTCTTATTAAATATGTCGAAAAAAAGAAGAAAGAAAAAAGAAAGAAATAAAGAAAGTAAGAAAGAAAATAAAGAAATACTTAAAAGAAAGAAATAACAGTTTTTATTGTTTATTCTTTCTCGATGGTCAAAATCATTTTTTTTTATTTCACATAAGCCTACATGGGCACTTATGAAACGTCAGAAGCTAGGTGCACGGTTCCAATTGGTCGTTTCCTATGGAGAAGATCCAGCAAGAAACTCCACGGTTACACTTTTAAAAGAAAATAATAATTGGCTTTTACAATATTTTCGAATTACAGTGTTAATAGTTATGGGAGGACAGTGTAGGTCTTTCAAAAATATTCAGGTAGGTTAGGCTAAGCCTACAACGTTCTCACATTCACAAGGTAGAAAAGAATCTATACTGGGTGTTAGGGAAGACACCGTTGTCCTTGAAACTAGTGGTTTGGTGTCATCTATAATATACTTTTTCTACGGGACCAAAACAGAAATCGCGAAAAAAAAATCAGCTGTTCCATACATTTGTGTTCACTTAATCGACAAAATGTATGGAACTGCTGATTTTTTTTTTGCGATTTCAAAGTTGGTCCCATGGAAAAAGTATATTATAGATGACACCAAACCACTGGTTTCAAGGATAACGTTGTTTACCCTAACATCCTGTATAAAAGATAAATAAGATACTAAAAATAAAAAACCTATTTAAACCAAATGACATGATTGCCATTACAACTGTAATAAATCTGATTAATTACCAGCCACTAATAAAATTGTCTAATGGAATGGGTGGTTATTAGGTTTTCGCATTAGAAACTTCACGATAGTAGCCCTAAGTAGAGTACTAACAGAGTCAGTACTTACATCATTTTAATTTTTTTTTTTAAGATTTGCATTTCCTTTTTTTTTTTATAATACCTTGCCCCGCACTAGGAATTTCTTCCTGTATCGTGGGTGCGTATACAAACATAGAAACTCACATACACTAACACCCAGACCCGGAACAACTACTTGCAGATCATACAAATATTTTTTCCGTGCGGGAATCGAACCCACGACACGTTGCGCAGCAGTCCATCGCTCAGCCACTGCGCCAGCCGTGTCGTCTTTGCTTGAACATCTTTGCGTTGGACTCAGAAACAATATTAACTTTGCTTTAAAGAACGTGTGCAACTTTGGGCGCATGACGTGTTTCTTTATATAACACTAGCTTCCGCCCACGTGGTATGTCGATAAAAGTAGCCTATGTCCTTTCTCAGGCTCTAGACTATCTGTCTACCAAATTTCATTTAAATCAGTTCAGTCGTTTTGGCATGAAAGCGCGACAGACAGACTGAGTTGCTTTCGCATTTATAATATTAGTAAGGATAACATCACGCCCTGAAGGGTTATGCAGAAGTGTAGCAGCATAAAAGTACATCCATATAATATTGGGGGCAAGCCTATTGCCACCAACCGGGCAAAAATGAGAAAATCCAGATGGAAAAACAAGAAAACAGTTGCGTTTCTTTATTGGATGATTATTTTCAGAGAGGTGCAAAAATTGATAAGTAGATTTTTTATTTCAAAGTACAAGTGTACCTACTTACTTTGGAATTTGATTTGAAATGATTATCTTAATGTTATCAAACGAAATTACGTTTACATCTTGTCACGTTCTATTTAAAATATTTTGATAAAAGTGTGGATTGATTATAATTGATTTTGGATACAATTTACATTATCATCACAAAATTATTAACGTCTGCTTTAGTTTTAATCATTTTCTGGGTTTTCATAATTTCATCAAGATCAAGATTAATGCAATAACCCGGCATTTTGAACACAATATCCACACAAACAAAGACTATTGATTCATTGATTTATCGATACCTAGATTTTCGAAATTAAATAAAACAAAATAAAATAACTGTAGGTAAAGTGATGAATTTACCTACATGAGAGCTATACTCATATCTCAACACTAAAAAACTTATCCACGCTACTTGATTTTAAGTGTTCATTGAATAATTATTGACTTATCAAGTATTCTGACCTTTCTATAATCAGCCAACAGCCACTGCTCACTATAGATAATTATAATTATGTTTTATCTGATTAAAACGATAAATGCTCGTGAAAATGTGACGAAACGAGATTTGTGATATATTAACTTGTGTTAACAGTGACTGAATGGACTAATTGCGATGCAAAATATTTCTGGAAATATAAGGAATATTTCGTTAAAGAAAACAAATCTAGATAATATAACCATCGAAATGTCTGTGCTGTATCTTAGTTCAATATTAATGATATCATCATCATCAGCCTACAGCAGTCCGCTGCTGGACGTAGGCCTTTCGAATTACACGCCATACAAGTCGGTTATTGGTAGCCCTCATCGTGTTGCCACCAATATTAACGTATTATAGACCTTCTTGAATATATCTATTGTGTACTTTAGAAGAATTATTCTTAGATTATTGTGTTGGATAACAATTTGTTTTATCTTTCATCAATAAGCTGTGTTCCAGCGATTCTTGGCTACCTTTCCTTCCTATACGCACAGCCAAAGGTAGAACTCCTTGCGTAGTTTTCAGCAAATTCTTGATGCTCTTTTTTTTAAACAGAAGAATACATACCTAAATAACTGAAAAAGATCCCTGCATTTTCAAGATTATAATTATAAGTCCCGACTGCTGTATATAATAGGTTTCGCTTAACCTACGTTTATCCTTTCATTCTCCGATAGTAAAATACCAGAGATAAACACAGTTGTTGCGTAGACGACTAATGAAAGACTAAATGAGTCAGACAATAATCGTTAAGGCGGTGTTCACAACAAACGTAGAGTAAGCCGCCGACTTATAGGTATTTTGATAGGTACATTTTGTTTAGAATTTCGATGGCATGGAATATGGATGAATGGATGGTATAAAGAAAGAAAGAAAGAAAAATTGATTATTCTGCACAAACAAAACGCACACACAGAAAGAGAAAATAAGAAATGATACAAAAGTAGCGAAAAGCCTCGTGTTCAACCAATAAAAAAATAAAAGTTTAACATCATTGTTCCTTGCCATTTGTTCATTGATTGATGTCAAGGCCAGGGACCAAAGACAATATTGCGTAATTATTGTTACGACGTCGACATTGGCAAACAACAACAAACAAACATAACAAACATAATGGTATGACTATAGGAGGACCTGGAAACGATGAATGAACTGTTATAGCTAGAAAATGGGTAACTAATGCCAGCTAATAGAGAAGTACGGAAGAAAAAGATATGTTGCGCGGACCCCAAATATTTAAATTGGGAGAAGGGTAAGTCAATGATGATGAAATTTAGTACTTGACTCTCAGTGTCGGCGGCCAGCTATACGTTTGGTGTGAACACGGATTAATGGTCATTTGCATTGAAAAACTTGGCAATTTCTAAATTCAAATATTTTTTGTAGCAGCTCCAACTTTATGTTTTGCCAGCTTTGCCAGCAGAACTGAGTAAAGGACTGTCTAGATAGATTACCACTCTGTAAAAAAAAATGGGTGCGCTATCAAATGAAATAAATATAATCCTAGACAAAGTGAAATTCAGAAAAGACAGAAACGAAAAAAAAAAAAAAAACCTGACAAATGCTGCATTATTATGTCAATCCTGTTGAAAGTCATTTTAGACATACGAAACCTAAAACCCACCCGTGTTCATTCAGTTGCCTGTTGCCAGGGTCCAGGTATCCCTTTCGGACTATCCCGCAACCCTGGCAGGCATCGGTCCTAACGGACCCCGTCAGGTGCGCTGACATCTCTTTGAGGCGCGCGTTGAACACGACGCGCCATCGACCCGGCCCTGGTCCTTATCGGTCGGCGAGCTACCCATTGCTCGCCGTCCGCAAGCCCGCGCCTATCGTGGCCGGGAATCCGCCTGGGATTCCCGACGCCCAGGGTGTCTCCAGCGGCGGCGGTTAGGGGCGTGAGGGCGCAAACTTTGCCTCTCCGTCACGCGTTCCGCCTCCTCCTTCGCGAGCATTACTGCTTCGCAGAAGGAGCTGACGGCTTCCCATGCCCTCTCACTCCGTACCATGGCCTGGACCAGAGCCGGACGCGAGAGGTCACTGCTGCCAATCGCCTTCACGAGGACACGGTGGTACTCCACCCAAACAGGGCACACCTCCACCGTATGCTCCACCGTGTCCTCCGGACGATCCGCACAGTGGTGACACCTGGGCGTTTCCTCCCGCCTAATCCTATAGAGGCACCTCCTGAAGCTGCCATGTCCGGTGAGTACCTGCGTCAGGCGGAAGGTGAGGACATCGTGGCGCCTCTCCAGCCACTCGTCAAAGAGGGGAGTGATCGCCGCAATTGTGGCGTGCCCAGCACTGGGTTGCGACAATCGCACTCTCCATGCCGCCGTGAGATCCTGCCGGAGCTCTGTCCGCTGTGCCGCGATTTGTCGCGGCAGCGGAGTTACGCCCCGGCGCTTCACATCCTCGCACCACTCCCAGATGTGCGCGAGGACTTTCGCCTCCAGATCCCATGGCAGTAATCCGGCAAGGAGGCTCGCCGCCTCACGGGAGACCGTGCGGTATCCCTGGGCCAGCCGTATGGCCATGACCCTTTGGGACGCGTTCAGCTAGCCGGCTGGCCGCAGCCTAAGGGAGTGCGCCCACACCGGTGCCCCGTAAAGGGCCATGGACCGCACGACTCCCGCGCAGAGCCTCCGGCAGCATGCGTTTGGCCCCCCAAGATTGGGCAGGAGCCGCCCCAAGGCGGCCCCAGCCCGGTCCAGCCTGGGAGCCAAACGTCGAAATGCTCCACGAAGTTCCACCGGCTGTCGAGGACGAGTCCTAGGTACTTCACCGTCGACTCGACGGCGATGTGAACCCCTTCTACCGTGATTTGGGAACCCGACGGTGGTGCGTTCCGAGGGCCATGAAAACACCTCAGACTTGTAAAAGGCCACCTCGAGTCCCAATTGCCGGATTCTCTCGAAGATGGATCATAGGCCCTGGTCGACGGCGCGTTGTGTTCCACGCGCGCATCAAAGAGATGTCAGCACAACTGTCGGGGTCCGCTAGGGCTGATGCCTGCCAGGGTCGCGGGCAAGTCCGAAAGGGATACCGTGGCCTCTGGCAACATAAAGGCAACTGAAGGATCACGGGTGGGTTTTGGTCAGTAAGAGTCTGACACCCAGAGCGGGAGAAGTTATTTGATAATTTACCACCCAAAAGACATACGAAACGCTTTGAAAGCGATTGTCACTTGTCTAGGCCCGCCGTTCTACAAATAGCTACTAATACTATCGAAAATGTCAATGTTTTAAAGGTACACGTTCTAAAAATATTTATCGGAGTAATGTATTAGATAACGCCACCACAGTATAATATGCTAAGCCGACTACTTGATAAAGTAAGCATCCATAATGTACAATATTTACAGACTTGGACTGACATCGATAATGCCAAAATTAGGTGGGCGTGGAAAATGACAGATGTTAGTTTATTTTGATTATGTTTTGACCACGTTATAGATTTATGAATATGATATCATTTGATTAATAAATTGAACGTGATGTTCATAAAATTAATTGTTGTAAAAAATGGTCTGGGCCGGTATTAATTATTTAATTTATAATTAGTGTTATTTTTTTTACAGTTGTAGGTAATTAAGATTCTGGATTGCAGACGAAGTCGCGGGTAACAGCTAGTAAATAAATAAAAATCATTATTGCAGACCATAATAATACAGGGTGTTTGGCAGAACGTTGAGCATACGAAAATGGTGGATAGGTGAGGTCATCTGCTACTTACTCAGCCCTAATTTTGTTTGGTCCTGGCCCCTGGATATTTCAAAAGATTTTTTTTTTGCTTTCTTCTAGTTTCACCACTTTCTTAACTTTAAAGTGTAATTTTAAAAAAAATGCCTGTTTTACCCATTTTTAATAAAAATTACACTTTAAAGTTAAGAAAGTGGTGAAACTAGAAGAAAGCAAAAAAAAATTTTTTTTATATCCAGCGGCCCAGGGCCACATAAATTAGGGCTGAGTAAGTAGCAGATGACCCCACCTATCCACCATTTTCGTATGTTCAACGTTCTGCCAAACACCCTGTATGATCCATAAAAAAAACAATAAAAAATATATTTAATACATGCTTACACATAAACATAAATTCACACCTTTCTTCTCCTGTTTTCTTTTTATAAAACCAATAACCATACATTTTGTAAATTAACATGTCCTATCTAAGAGAGCCGGGTGATCTGCAACTCTGGACCCTATTCCATATGTCATCTTATTTATTAACCCTTGTTATATGATGTTGAGATAAATAAAGATTTATGATTATGATTATCGATTGTTTTGCCTGACAGAGATTCTATAGCCTAGCTATTCTTCTTGCAGTGAACGTGTGTTGGGCAGGGGTGATGCTACTTGGGAGAACTGGGGCGAAATTCAGTGGCATTTGGTAGGGTGCTTGGCGTTAGCATGGCTCATAGCCTTCTTCTGTGTCATCAAGGTAAGCAAAAGTACCTACATGAGCTGTATTTTTTTTTCCATTCGTCGTGTTTAGTGTCATTTGTTGCCTATATTATTATTTTCTGCCTTCATTTGTAACTCCAGCACAACTATCACCTCTATGCTTTTCTTATCCGTACAGAATTTACCTTACCTTGTGTTTCTTTTTTTCGTATCGGTATACATCTCTCATAAAACTCTCATCTCAGCTGCATGCTTATATATCCCTTCTGCTGCTCAATTTTCAAATCCTTATCAACAGTAGGTCTACTGAAATGCCCTCTTTTGCCTGCTCCTGTTCCGTATTACTTGGGATTGGTGCAAAAAGTTTTTATATAATATTCTTCCTTGTTAACTGTCACATTAACTGTCGGCCTCTTTTCTCTTTCATTCATATCTTCATCTCTCATCTTCATCTTTGTTTATTTTTTTCTTCTTTCTCTACTTCATCTCTTTTCTATCTTCTTCTTTCTTTCTTATCTTGGTTTATCTATTTATCTATCTATCTATCTATCTATTTATATCATCCCTTTGGGTAATCAATCTATCATAGAAAGGTTCTAAAATATTGTTTCTTCACAGGGTGTCCAATCAGCAGGCAAAGTGGTCTACTTCACTGCATTATTCCCTTACGTCATGTTGACGGCTCTGCTCGTCCGAGGAGTGACCCTGGAAGGAGCTGCTGATGGGATATTGTTCTACTTGTCACCAGACTGGTCAACTTTGACTACGGCAAGCGTTTGGGGTGATGCAGCTTCTCAGGTAACTACGTGTGTATACTAAGTGTAACTGAATTAATGTACATTATGAAAGTTGTTTGTTCAGAGTCGTTCACTGTATAGATTTCTGTAATTTTTAATATAGATCATTTTTTATTCCAAAAATAATTCATAATGATAATCAAAGCCTTTATTTAACAATCAAATCACACCTTGGGTGCCAGAGTTAATCGAAAACACTCTTTCCCCTAGTTGCATCGCTGCATAGTATCTAGATAAGTGTTTTTGTACAACTAAAGGTAATAAAAAAACGTTTATTTTTTATTTTCATGAACACAACAATTATCACGATCTTAGTATATTATTATCTACCACCCGATAAAAAGTAAAGCCAAATAGAACCGTTTAAAACCTTTTCAGTTAATCAAAAGAGTAAACATCAAAAAATGCCTCACAATTGATTTATTTACTGCAAGTATTTTGAGCAAAAAACATAATCGAAAAACTCACCAAATTTAACTTAATATACTTACTTAGTTCAATGAGATTGCTAAATAAAAGCTATTTCCACTGCTATTAAATTTTCAAAACTCCGGTAACAAACATCAATCCATCGAAGGAATCGGTCCATCGGAAGCATTTTTGTCAGTAATGGTGGCCATTATTTCTTGAATAAATAAATGCGGCGCCTAATTATCTGGAAAAGTTGGGGAACGGCAATCTATATTTTTTTCCAGGCCACCGACTTTCGAATTTCTTAATTAAAAAGTTTAGACCGCTCCGAAATTTGCTACTATGCTTATAATTATTTTTATATCGTACTGCTTTATGGATTTTTACTAGTTTGTAAACTTATAAGAGGCAAGAAAAGAAATAAAAATAAATTAAAATTACAATATTATTATCTTTATGCATGAACGGTGTAAAATAAACCTTTCAGATACTGAAAAGGTTGTCTGCACATCATGCAGGCTGGTACAGAAATGACTCTGGCTGCATTAGATCACTTAATCGAATTTAGAATTCGTTTTTAGATTGAATAGGCGGCGATTGTTTTCATAAAACAAGATTTTTGTGATAGGCGCTTAAGTGTGCACGTCCTCTTGAAATAAATCGTGAAAATTCGTTATTGCTTCTTATTTTCTCATGTAGCGCCTACACCATACAGATTCCGGTAGTGTAAGCTCGCCCTTCGCTTACAGTAGGTACACATGTTCTGTCAAGAGAGGTGAATTGTACGTAAATTGTATGTAAGATGACAGCTTTGCCATTAAAGTATGTAACTCACGATAGCTCGTATTATCTATAACGACCCAATAGGGACTATGCATGACTACGAAACTATATTACTTCAGAATTATACCTCCATCAATATTTTTGTATAAAATTTCTTTTTGTGCGAGAATTTTTGTTTTTTAAAGTGCCGAAAATGTGTGGAAAATTCAAATACTTGAAAAGCTACGCTATTGGTCAGTGCGAATGTGACGTAACAATCTATGACAACAATCAAAATGTCAATGTGTTTTGTAGGAGTGTTTGACATTGACTTGACACTTGTTTGTTTGTTGTCATCGACTGTGACGTCACCACACCAAGAGCCATTTTTAGCTTTTTTTTAAGTACTTTAAATTGCTTTTTTGCCGTCGAATTTTTTTTAACTATTATTTGGCCATGTAAAATATCTAATAAAAAAATACATGCATATTCCCTATTCTGCCAAAGGTAAATAGGTAGGTATGCATGTACTAATGCGGGTTTTCAGGAAAAGTAAAAAGCATTACAAAAGTGGACACAATACCTAAAGTGTTAAAATGAAAACACGTAAATTCAATTCAGTACTCTCGGGAAACACAAAAGTTGACAAACAAAAAGAAATCACCTGCGTTTGTTTTGATATTTTGTTTGAAAATATTGTAGCCATTGTTTTGTATTTTTGTAAGCTTAATTGGTTGTTTGTTTTGTAAATAATTAAGGAAACACTGCTTGTTTTTAAAAAAGGAAACGATAAAATAGGTAGAGATAAAATAAAGAAATATTGCTTAAAAAGTGAATTTTGTTTTCTAGAAACGTGTTCCGCAAACTAAATTTTAACCTGTCGAAAACAAGCCAATATGAGCAGACTTGTTGTGCACTACAAGAGCAGTGGTGGCCAAGTGGTGGCCCAGTGGTAACGGCCGCCACTTACGACGTGTAGGTCGTGGGTTCGAACCCAAGCTGGCACTTTACTTTGTGTAAATTATTTCATCACCACTGCTGCATGACCTAGAATCTAAAATTGTGGGCCTCTAAAAATGTGTGTGGCATTGTGGTAAAACACACTGGGCCCGCGTGGTAGATTATGGCCCACTCCCTCACACAGAGAGGAGTCCTGTGTCCCAGCAGTGGGAACATTATAGGCTGATTATGAGACTTCCCTGTAAAACACTTTTTATTCAAAAAGTATACATTTCATAACAATGTACGCACTGTATGTGTAGTTAAGATTTCTAATATAAAAAAAAAAAAAAAAAATATAAATATAATATATATTTTTTTATATACATAAATAAATCTTAACTCAACTAAAAAGTCTCAGCTCACCCCTAAAATTACCGTTGATTATCCTACTTCTGTTTATTAATTTACTTCGTAAGTCACAGCAGTATCACCCCCTTTGTACTCAACTAACCCATCTTGTCTCTACCCCTAGATATTCTACTCGTTCGGTGTGGCCTGCGGGTCCCTCGTGACCTTGGCATCGTACAACAAGTTTACCAACAACTGTCACTTCGACGCCGTCTTCGTCAGCTTCACCAACTTCCTGACGTCTATATACGCTGGGTTTGCTATATTCTCCGTACTGGGCTTCCAAGCTCAAAAAATGGGAGTTGACGTTGATGGTAAGTGATAATCTTTTTATTTTTGGCAAAGATATTAAGTAGCTCGGTTTAATAGGCCACATTCGATTTTCAAAAACGGCACACTAACGTAAAGAACGTTATATTGTGCACGCCCGCCACGGGGTGCGTGACACTCAAGTTTAGATTGGCTTACTAGTCAAGTTTTAACGTGCCACTACTTCTATTATCCTTGATTTTTAGTTCTTATTGTCTATTATAAGAAGAATATCGTTTCAGGTGTCCTATGAATTATGAATTCCATAGGAAGCCTCAAACGGCGCAATATTTGTATCATAGCCATATCGTTATGTCCACATCTTGGGTAGTAAGCTCTAAAATCAAACTTGCGGTTTGGCGGATCATTTAACCTTGACGAACTTTTCTTTTACTCTGGTCTGTCAACATGAGAGAAGATAAATAGGAAACCTCCCGAGCTGATAGATTTAGCGCATCACTAGCCTAACACAGATTAGTAAAGAAATGATACTTTGGTCAAGTAGCCGTAGCTAACCTAACCATTTCAGCAATACAGTCTCTTTTTAACTGAAGGCAAATCCCTGGTCGACCAACGATGAAAAATAAACGTTCGTGCTTAAAAAAAAAACGAAAATAAGTTTTCCTATGCGATTACCTCAAGTTGATTAATCCGAGCGCTGCAATGCCGCGGGGTGGCAAACATACACGGGCTGAGCGCAAACAATGCGTGGTACACTGAAGCCGACATAAATATTCAATTGTACTGTGGTGCAATGCTATTAGATTAATTTACTCTATCGTCGCTTTGTATGTCAAATATTGAAATGGGTAATGTGGAAGCCAGATTTTCTAATCGGTTTTGGAAAAATAATGTTTAGTTATCTAGTTTTGATGTTATTGAAAAATATTATAAGTTTTGGGATTTCATGTGGAAAGAAGGATTTAACATAAGTGGTATACAATGAAAATAAATATTTGAAAGAATTCCAATGTTAACCTAATTCCAGTACAAAAGCTACTGAATTTATGGGATATTTCGGAAAAATAATTCACAATAAAAAAACGATTACAATAGTTTCGCTTTTTCGTGGTGTTACACAAAATTTTTCGAAATCCACATTCATTTCATATCGAAAACACAAAAATATACATTCCTTTATTGCTGCTATTGTTGCACATAAAAGTTTTCTAGTTAAAACAATAGCAGAACAAAGATAAATAAAAGAACCGCATAAAAATCTGTTCGGTATTTTTTGAGTTTATCGCGTTCAGACAGACACGCGCGGCGGGGGGACTTTATTTTATAATAATAATATGACAAATAAAAGTATTACGATAAACAATAATTTATTTATGAAATGACTGTAAATATTAATACGGGTAGCCATAAATAACTAAGCAAGCGTATTGGTTTACGCGTAATATTGATAAATTGATTTCCTGAGAGTGTTCGTCGAGGGAATTTACCTGCGTAAGCCGTGAAATCTTAGACTACTTTCTTTTACGTATTTCTGGGAAAGGTATAATGAAAGCGTGTTTCCAAAAACTACTGGAAACGACGCGGAAGAAATTTAAGACAGTGTGTAGGACATGGAAGAAATTTAAGACAGTTTGTTTTACCCTATTACTAACCCTCCGCTGTCCGTCCGTCCGTCCGTCTGTCAGCGGGCTGTATTTGATAAACCGTAATAGGTAGACAGTTGAAAATTTCACAAATTGTGTATTTCTATTGCCGCTATAACAAAAAATAATAATACAAGACATACAAACGTGTTTTTCAGCGTTTTTAACCGACTTCTTCAAAAAGGAGGAGGTTCTCAATTCGTCTGTATGTTTTTTTTTTTGCTTCAATAATTAGGTACGTATTTTTCCCACTTTGTGTATGTAGACGATATATTGTTCGATTCCGTCACTGTTATTTACAGGCAGGCACGTATTTAAATTTGTGTGGGGTAGGTACCACAACCAAAAAGTGAAAAATAAAAACTTTTTACAAAAAAAAACAACCGACTTCCAAAAAAACACTAAAAAAGTGAAAAATAACTTTAATTTCGGAAGTCGGTGGCAAAAAACTTTAATTGTAAAGCAAAGACACCGACTTTCGAAATTAAAGTTATTTTTCACTTTTTTAGTGTTTTTTTGGAAGTCGGTTGTTTTTTTTTTGCCAAATATTGCACTGTGGTGCGGAACCCCTCGTATGCGAGCTCGACTCGCACTTGGGCGGTATTTTTGTCATAATCTTTAATTTTTTTAAGTTAGAATAAAAACACACTGGTAAATCTTTAAGTTTTTTGACTTGTCTTTAATCAATTCTTAGAAAGTTTCAACACTGTTCAGTTTATTAGATATCCCTAAAATCATAATACAACATGCACTTTAAAATTTTACTAAAAGCAAGCTAATCCATTGAAACTAGTACAAATCTCTGAACACGAAAAAAAATCCTTTAATCAAACTCTGGCGCAGTGTACCTCGCTGGTGTATTGTATCAAGCCCTCTCAATCCGCCGTGAACCCTCGATCCCATGTTGATTTCCCCGTTACGAATGCAAGCGTTGTTTGTATTCCGTTTCAAGATAATGGATTGATTAAACTCTAAATATTTCATCCCGCCGCACTGAATGTTCTGGTTACCTATGTATTCGTTCTTTGTGCGGCTCCGACGGTATGCTTTATATTGGAAATTTGAAACAAAGGGTTCTTTCTGACTTCGGATAGAATACGCCTTTGATAGATTTGCGGAACTGAAATGGGTTGCCGGTTGAAAGCAATATTCATGGTGATGAGCGGTTTTGGGTTTTTTAATAAAAAAAAAGGTAATTATCCTACTAATCTTATAAATGTGAAAGTTTGTGTGTTTGGATGTTTGTTACTCTATCACGCAAAAACGGCTGAATGGATTTAGATGAAATTTGCCAAACAGATAGTTTATAACCTGGATTAATACATAGGATACTTTTTATCCAGATATTCCCACGGGATCGAGACTTACGCGTGTGAAACCGCGGGGCGCAGCTATCTATATATTAAAATTATATTTGTTGTGATTTTATGATATCATTTACCGAATATACTTAGTTTTAGAATATCATAGATTCTAAAACTAAGTATAGTAGCCGTCAAGATAGAGTCGATAAAAATTCATACATCATGAGATTTGATATTGTTTGTAACAATAATTTTTTGTTTATTTATTTTGTTTCTTATATATGTACATTTTTAAATATTTTTATAAAATCATTAAAAAAAAACATTAAAAAATATAAAAAATAGGAGGCCATCGGTATCGGGAACAGGGTCCAAGCTACCGGCGGTCAGGGCTCCTGAACAATAACAATTATTATTTTGCTTGAGTCTATGTAGTTGCTGATTTTAACCGTGGACCATTGTAGTACATGAACTTATTTATTTATTTTATTTAAGAAAAACAAAAAGTAACATATTACATGTTACAATAGGACTTACTTATAAAATATGATAAAAATATGCTACCCACTACGTTTTCCACAGATTACTATAAAAAATATTTATACAAAAACTAGAGAGACATAAAGAGGTAAACTAAAATAAAAATAATAATAAAAGTTACATAAGTCGGGTACACAAATATAATTATAACAATGTATTATGCTAATGTATTATAGCTTCATTTCATGTTAAAAACTGGAATATTCCCGTTAGAACACCTATTTTTTTTAGCACAATTCCCATTTGAAATACCTTTGGTACTTAATGCATAGGTGCTTTAACGGGAATACTTCAAAAAACTTTGTTTCGCCGATTAAAAAACCCAGCCTTTTTGTTACAAAATAAACGAGATTTGTGCCATAAACAATAGCGATATTCGTCCTCGTGCAAACGCGAAATGTTGTTGTTGCAAATCACTCTTATATCTATTAATTACTTTTTGTCTATCGATAAAGTTTATATTGCTTTACATGACACCATAACATCGATGTACCTGGTTCTTATCAGATGATAACATATATAATAATGCTCTTTAGTGTTATATTAGAGGCTCATGGTCATGTTTTGTTATTTAATTTCGGATCTTCACGTGTTTCACACATGTTGAAAGGTTACACAGACAATTCATTTACCAGTAACTTGATTTTGCCCGCAACTTCGTTCGAGTGGAAGTCGTAAAATAAACAATGAGACCTATACTAAAATAACAACCACATTTCTATAGAACTCTTTCGGACCTCACCGCGTCGCATCGTATCGCCCGCCCTTTATTTTTGCTTGGCGTTCTTTCTGTTTTTTTTTTCTTTTGCTGGCTACTAAGGTTCGTAACGAGTAGTTAAATAGCCTATACTTAACCTTCTTTGCCAAATCCGACTGGTAGTTCCAGAGATGAGCACGTTCAAAGAAACAATCTCTTCAGCTTTATCCTAACTAATATTATAAATGCGAAATTGATTTTGTTTGTTACGCTTTCACGCTAAAACGGCTGAACGGATTTAGATGAAATTTTGCACATGGGTAGACCATTACCTGGAATAGAATGTATGATACTTTTATCCCAATATTCCCACGGGATCGAGATGTACGCGGGTGTAACCGCGTTGCACAGCTAGTTATATTATAAAGTATAATTATGTTATCAATTTCAGATTAGGAATCATTAATTACTGGTTTAGCTGTAAATCATCACACCAAGTATGCTATCATCAACAATCAACATGCCTGGTGATTATAACTA
The DNA here is from genome assembly GCA_948473465.1 of Lithophane ornitopus. NCBI lineage: Eukaryota > Metazoa > Arthropoda > Insecta > Lepidoptera > Noctuidae > Lithophane > Lithophane ornitopus. Next base: position 14,640,036 of record OX419621.1, on the reverse strand, counting down.
TATCAAAAAAATGTATCTTCCATACATATTATTATTATTAGTCATATTAATTACCTATCCAATATCAGAAACTTTTATGACGCATACCTTATTTTAGCATTTTTACACAATCAATCTGCCTAGCCTTTTCCCAACTATGTTGGGGTCGGCTTCCAGTCAAACCGGATGCAGCTGAATACCAGTATTTTACATGGAGCGAGTGCCTATCTGGCCTACACAACCCAGTAACTGGGCAATACGATACCCCTTGTTAAGAGTGGTTGTCAGGCTTTCGGGCTTCTGACGACCTCTGTCAAAGATCCACGAATGACAGCCGGGACCACGTGCTTTCTGAGGCACGGAGGAGTCTCGGTATGTAAAGAAGGTCACCCATCGACAGACCAACACCGGCAAGCGTAGCTTAATCTGATGGATGGGCCCGTACGGCTGTTATTACTTACCCACGAGCTCCTCTCAAAATCGGCTGATTTTGTGCTTCTCGCATGCAGCCAATTCCCGCGACTTTCAGGGGGCTTAAAACTGCCACTTCGGCAGAATCATAACAGGAAAATATTATACATCACCGTAAATTTCACAAACTGACAATTCATAATATGATCTGCGTGCAATTTATATTACGAAATAATTCATCTGTTTGACAGTTTTCTAAGGAGATTCGTAAAATAGTCAAATTTTTTGTGTCAAATTAGAGGAATTACTAATGACAGCTGGAAATTCAGGAAATGAATTGCTTTTAGAGGAATTGAAAATATGGCCGTTTTAGGCCTCCCATATTCACAAACAATTTATTTTACAGATGTAGCGGAGTCAGGTCCAGGTTTGGCCTTCGTGGCGTACCCTGAAGCGTTACTGCAAATGCCAGTTGCGAGGATGTGGTCTATTCTGTTCTTCTTCATGCTCTTCATCTTGGGGTTGGGCAGTCAGTTCGCTGGTATTGAAGCCATAAACACCGCCATTGTTGACAAGTGGCCACATCTTAGAAAGAATTATTGGAAGGTGAGTGATATTATTCTCTTGTTTTTTATTTAATTAACTCTATTTATCATTGTGAGATTGTGTTTTGAACCTACAAGAGAACCGAATATGACAGTTAAATTATTTCCATTTATACGATTAAAATATATGCGTACCTAAATAACAAATTATAACTAATTAATTAAGAAAAATAACAAAATAACTTAACTAAAACTATTCACATTATTTTAGTTTGTGAATAGTTAAAGTTTTCTTAACTTTATGAATTTATTTCTATTCTCTATATTTAAGTCGAGTGTGTTTTATTTCAGGTTACGGCATGCACATGTTTCACCTGTTTTATTCTGGGGATTCCAATGTGTTTCAGCGGCGGAGTGTACTTGTTTGAACTTCTAGATTGGAACACGGCCTCTTGGGCAATTCTGCTGATTGGTATGGCTGAGGTAAGTTTAACTTTATCTGAAGACATTAGAGTCTATTTTTATACGAAAATATTAATAAATATAGCCATGTATCAACATCTATGTTAAAAATAATGGAAAGAATAAAGTTATTTACATGGCTTATTACTGCTTTACCTACTATTGTCACTTGATGATTACGTGAATAATGCAATTCAAGATGCATTGATGCAAGCCCATAAGCAACTTGAAGATACTTATGTTTCCTTGTTAATGCATTAAAATCCTTACAAATACTGTTAATATTTTACATTTTTCTTCCGAACTCTTAAATAATTACTCGGTAGCATAACAATCCTGCCAGGGTTGAGGAAAAATCCGAAAGTGATACCGGGACCTTGGCAACAGGCAACTGAAGGAACACGGGTGGGTTTTAGTCAGTACAAGTCTGACACGCCCTTCCGCTCCGCCCAGAGCGGGACAAGTCATTTGATGATTTCCAAACCTCAAAAAAAAAAGCATAACAATACATTGGCATCATGTATTTTTTTGTTTTTTCTTTCCTTTCCTCTTTCTTTAGCCATTGTTGATAATGTGTGATTGACAAACTCTACTGAAGTGCTACAAGGATCTTTTGGCGCATGATTGACAGAGGGGCGTGGGGGTGGTTGGTTACCGTTTGTGAAATTCTCTTGAAATAAATACTTTATAAAAAAAAAAAACAACAGACTTGAACTCCAAAAAAACACAAAAAAAGTGAAAAATAACTTTAATTTCGGAAGTCGGTGTCTTTGCTTTTTAATTATCGTTTTTTCTACCCCACACAAATACGAATACCAATACCTGCTATGTAAATAACATTGACGGAGTCAAATAATATATCATCTACATATACTTAGTGGGAAAAAAATACGTAATATTGAAGCTAACTCAAAAACTACGCAAGTAAAGTTAATAAAATTTATATGGGACTACCAAACAAAAAAAGAATCATCAAAATCGATTCATAATTGGCGAAGTAATCGCGTAACATACATACAAAAAAAAATGAAAAAAATAATACATACAGACGAATTGAGAACCTCCTCCTTTTTAAAGAAGTCGGTTAAAAACAAGATGGCACCGTTAGTTCCAATAACGGCCACGTGCCAAAAGACCCTTGCTAATAAATATTTTCTATTCTATTATTAAAATTATTTTTTCCACCAGTGTGCCGCAGTTTCCTGGAGCTATGGCATCAATCGTGCTATGAGAGATCTCGCTACTATGGGCATGAAGCATAACAAAGTGCTGCGATTCTATTGGATGTCAGTTTGGACTGTCATCGTGCCTATTGGTAGCATTGTAAGTATTTTGCGAATTACTACTAATTAATAGTCTTATTGTGTGTTACTATCAATTAAATTATGTTTGTGTCTAACCAAGGGGTTACGTGTTACCCATTATCTGGGTTGTGGAGGTCAGATAGGCAGTCACTCTATGTAAAATCCTGGTATTCAGCTGCATCTGGTTTGACTGCAAGCCGACCCGAACATTGTTGGGAAAAAGCTAGGCAGATTATGTTCAATGAGTGACGATGTTCAATGAATGAGAGTCAATGAGTGGCAGAAAAGTCACTCTAGAAAGCCTTTCGTTCCTAAAAATCCATATGCGCCATACTGTATGTCTTAGCATAGTCGAGCCTATAATGTTCCCACTGCTGGGACACAGGCCCCCGCTGTGAGAGGGAGCGGGCCGTAACCCAAGCGGGCCCAGTGTGGGTTGGTAAATGTAATTTAATTTTCTAATTAAGCATGAAGTGCTCAACTAAGTCATGAAGTCGACACGGTAATGAGGAATCCATTTGCCACGTATTCCTACAAGTTAATCGATTGATAACATCATGGCAACAATTATCTCTAATTGATGTAATTGATTAATAGCTTGCGTGCGTGAGAATTATCTTGTACTAGGCCAAGAACGTAATTTCATTTATCTTGTGTAACATCGACGCTTGCTTGTGTAAATGTGTATCGAATATTTGGAAACTGTCATGCCTTTTATTTTAACTTAAATTTAAGCTGGTGGACGAAGTCTTGTGGCGTTAATTGCCTTATGTACTAAAAATATTACTTAAGTGGGATGCGCTAGTGTAGCCCGCGAAATTCAAATTTTCTTACGTTTTTTGCAATTTGCAGGTCAGTATCAGGTTGTGTGTTGATCTAAATATTATTTGCGGCCGTAACAAATATGCATTTACAGAATTATAGACTACTACATGAACTTAGAGACTTGTATTGCTGATTCTAATGTTTATAATTTTGTAAATCCATATTTGTTACGGCCGCAAATAATATTTTGATCATACAACCTGATACTGACCTGCAAATTGCAAAAAACGTAAGAAAATTTGAATTTCGCGGGCTACCCTAGCGCATCCACCTTAAAATGTGAACATGTCAATGATTGCACAAAAATAAATCGGTCGATGGACGATAGACAGTCTGGTTGCACTAATAATATTTGTGTAGTCCATATACCTAGTCATAAAAATATAAAATATATAAAAAATAAAATTATTAATAAGTACTTGATAGATAAATTCATCATTACTTTTTTTATAAGTAGCGTTCACTTTATAAGAAGGAGAAGCCAAAAACAAAATCGGGTCCTCAGCTACGATGGTGCAGATCGGAGACGAGACGGTGATACACACGTTAAACTTATAACACTCCTTTTTTTGCAGGGTATCCTGATCTTCATATTATATGGATGGGAAACTCCGAGTTATCAGGACTACGTGTTTCCCCTCTTCGCCGACCTAATGGGCTGGGCTGTGGGCCTTTCAACGTTGGTCTTCTTCCCAGTTGGCGTAGCATGGGCATTTTATCATGGATATGTGAGTACTATATTATTCACCACGTCATATTTTTCACTATCAATTTCATAAAACGTTAGTGTACTTAACCAATTATTAAAATATTTTCCGAATTTACATGCACAACTGAAATGATTAATTTAAATATTTCTTTCACAGCGTGGAAAAGAACTATTTACACCTACGGAAGCTTGGAAACCAGCAAACAGATCGTTAATAGCCCCGAGGTCCGACTCAATAGTGACTACTGACGACTCAGCACACCAGGGACCATATGATAATATGGGCTACATAATGTGATCATATCGTGATAATAAAACACTAGTACGAGTATCTAGTCAAGTGATTTTGGTTCTAAACAACCAAACTCAAAACGCTATCATTAGGTTCGAAACACACCGCGGAAGCGACACAGAAAATATTATTTATCGCAAGGTTCTGATTTAGTAAATTGGGAATTGTAGTTTAAAAAATATCGCCTGTTACCAATTACAAAATTGACCAAATGATATGCAAATATGTACTGTATGATAAAATAACTAGCCTTACCCAGGTTGCAATCCCCATGGAGGTGAACTATGTTACCTTCATGGGGATGGGATGCAACCTGCATCTAATGCGCTAATGCATAAAATATTTTTATGGATATTGCATAACCATTGCTTCATTAAGTTTGAAAAAATCGTCTGCTCCACAACCTAAATAACGCAATGAATGTTGTTAAACTGTCAGAATAAAAGGCATTGCCATTGAAAATATGTTACACAATTATCCCCCGCAAGTCATCATAATGAATTAGTTTACACACAGTTTGTTTGTATCGAATACTAGGTTTTTGGTTTATTCGTGTTGGAAATTCTTCTTTCAAATATTACATTTTAAATAATTAGTGGCATACGTCAAGGGTATAAACAACACTACAAGGTTCTTTTGGCGCGTGGCCAAAATCGGAACTAACACAGCCATTTTATTTTCTCAATACAATTTCTGTGACAATTTCACAAATGTTTACCAACAGCGCCCTGTCAATGTCATTCAGGGGCCAAAATATCCTTGCAGCAGTCTATTTGGAATTCTCTTCAAAGTTAATCGATAACTTAGAAGATGAAAGCCGAAAACTATCAATCATCGATATACGCAAAGCTGTGATCTCTTATGATTACACTTGTTATACAGGATGTCCTAGTTCAAGGGGTTGAGACCTCATTGATGTAACGTGTAACGAAGTTTGGATAATTTCACAGTTCATACAATTTTAAAATAAGATTCATTTCTTAGTCCTAATGTTTAGCTAAGGCGGTGTATTTGATGCACTTTTGTGTATTTAGAACAAAATAGTTGTATTGTACTCGACTATGCTGCTGCAAATAGTGATTAATCTAGCCTTTATTGTCCGCATAACAATAGTCTTCTTTTAAATAAATTAGGAGAAAAGTCACGCCATACTGAATCCTCGAAAAAGGTTTGTTTAAACCGAAGTTAATAATTGGGGTAATTTTCCTTTCGATTTATTAATAAGGCGGTCAAAGTTTTGCAATAAATATTGATTCTCTGAGCACTACATTATGTATGACAACAAAAATGTAGGCTTAATGTGGAACGAATAAAGGATTTTTGGGCTCGGTTGCACTAAAAAAACACTAAGTGCGTTTAGCCCATAACATAGGGTCCCAGAAAAGATAAATTGCAATTGTCAATTATTATATGATTGATACACATTCATTTGCAAATTGATCGTCTACTGAATGCAAAAAATTGAAGCGTTTGGCAAAATACTACGATTGCAATTGATAGTTTCGGGGACCCTTTAAAATCATCATTCTGTCTGTCATTTTCAAATGATTGACAGAAACAAAACATTTTTTTTAGATTCGTTTAGCACTAAACGTACGTAGTGGTTTATGGCAAAGCGGACCTACCTGTGTAGAAATATTTAAAAAACTATATCGGTGCTGTTTCACACAGAAACTGGGTGTAAAAAACAGAACCAAAAACAATTTTACAAATTAAGTATTATTTAAGAAAACGTCTTGGCTTCGTAGTGATAATTTTTTATAACATGACATTTTAAAACGGTAAATATATTTTGCTCTGCTTTCTGTGTGACGAATGCTTTATTTAAGATTACGGCCCGGTTAGACCACACATCACTAATTTTTTTTAACGCTTATCGAATTTAAAATATCATTCTATTTATTTTAATTGTTTGAAGATGAGAGAGACAGAATGATGTTTTAAATACCTTTAGCGTTAAACATGGTTAGTGATTTGTCTGCAATTGGGCCTAAGTGTTGTCAAGAAAATTGTAAATTTTAAGTTAGTAAACGTACGTTAAACTTATCTGATCAAAAAATATAATAATATTTATTGAAAACTGCTAATATACTGTATTGTGAGTGGTAGTGGAAATTCAACTTAAGTGCGTGCCACTAATTTATTTGTATACTTTAATAATATTGATTTGAGATATGTTTAATCGCGACCGTTATATTTATATGATTATGTACATTTATATTTATGCGATTTTTATATTCCTGCGCAGTGGTTGATCTGTTAATATAAAGGTGCGTCCAGACATTCCGAGGTATGCGTTAGAATTGGTGAGGCATATCTTACGTATACGAAAAAGTCGATTAGAAAAGGCCATCAAAAAATTAAATGAAGAATTTAAAAAAATATAGATTTGCAGCATATATTGCGTACTGTCTGTTCGCACCTTAAGGTAAACGGCCACCAGGCGTGCGTCAATTAATTTATTTTGATAAATCAATTTTGTAAACAAACATATTTATAAAACATCTGACTTTTTAACCATTAACAGGCACACAAATAAAAAATGCAAGAAAAAAAATGTACCTAACATTTTCTTAAAAAAATTGAGACTATTTATCTATTTAAAGTACGATGCAGACCTGACGAGCTCAATTGAGTTGTCCATTCAATAATTAAAGTTCATATTTGCATGTAATATCCGTTCATCGAGTCTGTTTCGTTGCGTTCCAATCTTCTTTTTGATCATCTATGTTTCCAATGCACGTTGGCGCACTGCGTTAGGTGTCAATCGTACATTATTCTATAGGTACTTAAAGTTCTAATTTGCATGACTGTACGTTCTGCCGAATGCGGTCTGACTGAATCGTACAGACATTCCTCTTTTGAACATCAATTTCATCTTTTGTGAGAACATGACATGTATTTTTAACAAAATGTGATTTATGTATATAAATACCTAAGTAGGTAAATATCTGCATAGTTTTATTTACTGATAATCTGTTAAAAGTCGGAATAAAAGATTAAAGTAAATGACATCTTTTAAAATTACTGCGAGTCCTACCAACTTCACAAATCAGTATATTTTAAGAACTTAATAATGCCCATTGCTTGGAAACGGCATATACCCGAACATACAGGGTGTAACAACATACATGGTGTATGCATTCTATAGATCTAACTATACTCGAAAGGTTTAGGTAGTTAAAAAATGGTAAACAAATCGTAAAAAGGTTTTTTTTATAGTTGACACTTTCTTGTTTAAAAATACGTTACAACTAAATCAAATTTATTTTCGATCACGGGATAGTTTCCTCTTTTATTATAGTATCTTAAACTTTATCATTTATTCTTAAACTACTATTCGTAGATGTAACTGCTTGAGCACAATTTTTTAGTTAGATTTATTATACAATTGTATAATATTTTGTAATCTGTCTATTGTAAAGACCCCAAAAAGACAAAATCAAAATCAAAATCAAAATATTTTATTTCACATAAACCTACATGGGCACTTATGAAACGATTCCAATAGGTCGTTTCCTATGGAGAAGAGCCGGCAAGAAACTCCGCGGTTACTCTTTTATAAATAATTGGCTGTTACAATATTTTCGAATTACAGTGTTATTAGGTATGGGAGGCCAGTGTAGGCCTTTCAAAAAGTACCAGGTAAGTAGGTACTTAACAAAATAGAAAATGTTCAACAAAACTACTACAGTCCACTAAGCCTACATCGTTCTCACATTCACAAGATGAAAAATAATCTATACAAGAGATAATAAAAATAAAGACCTAACCAAACCAAATGACATGATTGCTATTACAACTGTAACAAATCTAAACAATTATCATGTCCACAAAAGTCACTATTATAGACTTGAAACCAAATTGTAGGTATAAAATGTCAAATAATAAGATAATTATGTCAAGGTGAATGTAAAAATATAAAATAAACATGGTAATTTGGGAGCAGTTAATAGACTCGTACATAGTTATGCCGTTAATGAGGTACCAGGGAAGCCACATGTGCAGAAGGAATTATTGCCAAACTTCCTTGTCTTCAACGTAGTCTTTAATCTTATAATATGTTTTTTTGATAAGGACACGTTTTATGTGGGTTTTGAACTTTCGATCGCTAAGTTCTGTAACAGACTTTGGCAACTTGTTATAAAAGCGGATACTGTTTATAACAAATGACTTACTAGTTTTGGTTAATCTAAATTTTGGTATCACAATTTCATGTTTACTACGAGTACGACAGGTTCTTCAAACCATTTATAAAATACATCGAATAGATAACGTTGCTAAATTGAAGAATACAACTGCGCCGTAGTTTGGCAACTGAAGTGGCAGGTATTACGTTTAGTCGGTTGACCAGACGCCTTTGTTGACAGCGCTAAAAGAAGAACAGAAAATGTGTAAATTAGACGAAATAATTGATGATACCACTGAACGCTTGATTATTAATGTGATAGATAGTTCATCAGATTGATATTCAGAATAGAGCCTATTAATATGTGACTCTATATAATATGATTTTGACATTTGAAATAAAAGGTTTAGCATCTATGAGTCACGTGGTTTTTTTTGTTTACCCTTTTTTAACTACCTAAACCTATGGAGTATAGGTAACATTTTGTAAACATTATTGCTGGGAAATGATAATTTAAACTTATAAGTATTAATAAAATGTATAAAACATTTTTTCGGGTAAAAAAGTTAAAATAAAAAACGTTGGTCCTTTGACCTTCAATAACTCCATTACTAGAAGGTTCCAGGTCCGGTAAAACATCCAATGATGGGAAGCTCATCTAACTCCCGGCTTTGTTAAGCATCCTTTTACATCTGTTATACAGCGTGTAAAAAAAACCATGTCCGATCCGTGAGGGTGTTATTAAGAATCATACTGAGAATTTATTTATGTGGTTTTTTTTTGAAAAAAGAATCGCCGCATTTTTTTTCAACCGGGTTATTACATGGGGCGCGCCGTGCGTCGGCTAGCGGGTGTCTACAAGTCATAACATGTAACCTCTTCAGAAAATTTGCTAATTTATTAAGAAATTGGGGTAATTTTGGTACTAAAAATGTAAATTTCAAATTAATATAACTTTTTTAATATCAATAAAAAAAAATAAAAAAAAATCTGGTAATGTTATTGCAGTACCTATGTGCCTCTTTCGGTTCGAACTAGGTTTTTGTTACATGCTGTATATAAATATATTTATAAGTAGGTATTCGCTTTTGTCGTCCAGCTGTGCCGAACCATGCCAACCCAAACAAGTGTGTCCGTGCCCTTGGTCGCACGTGAGGCAGTGAACTTATCAAAGCTATCGGTAGACTACATGAAAAATCACTCACTCAAATGGTAGGGGAGACAAAGTTTTATAGAGAACAAAGAAAAAAGCGTTAACGGCATTTCACTGAAATAGTGATAGACGAGTTCGTGCGATCCGAGACGATTTGGTATCTAAATAATGATGTATTTTTGAGTTTTATTGAAGTTAAAAGGCTTGTGAAGCAATTTAAGTTATTACTGTTATTGAAAAAAAAAAAGTTGAAATAGAATTTCAACATTTTTTTTTTACATATTCTAACTTAATTATAAACCTAATTTTAATTGAACGATGGATTCAAATATTATAATCTTTCTCGATCATTAATCTTTAAAAAAAACGCGAAATTGATGAAGTATAATAAAGCCTACAGCAGCTTTGGCGTAGCAAATTAAGCATTTTAAGCAAACGCGCTTATGGAAGCTACGGCGTAGCATCCAACTGCTACGCCGTAGCTGTCGTAGGTGCATGTGCTACGTCGTAGCAGCATAAAGGATATTTTCGAGAATTATGTAAAAATACCAAACAGCTTATAAGCTACGGGCCAAATAAAGTCAGCTCCCATACCCGTACTCTCCAATAAGTCTGTCTAAAGAAACGTAGTGCTGAACTTGCAACGTTAAAACCTGCTTTACGGTTGCAATAAGTGCACTCGAACTATTGCCCTTGTAACTGTGCCAAACGGCGTAAAAAAATCTGTTTGGAACTTAACCTTCACTTACGAAATATTTTCTGGTTGATTTTTATTAGTTAGTTTTTGTTTGAGGGTAACAACAGCTGCACGGGTCAAACGAAGGTTAAGCTACGCTGCCCGCGGTCGGTTCGTGGATGGGTGACCATCCATTGTTATTGAAACCCCTTGAGCCTTTGGTTCCGTCTGTCATTCGTTGATCTTTGACAGTCGTTACAGGTAGTCAGAAGCCCAAAAGTCTGACAACTAGTCTTACCAAGGGTAAGTATCGTATCGTATCCAGTAACTGGCTTGTGGAGGTCAGGTAGGCAGTCGGTCCATGTAAAATAGTGGTGGCTGCATCCAGTTAGATTGGACGCTGTCTTCAACACAGTTGTGAAAAGACTAGGCAGATTGATTTTGGTTAGTTTTTTGTAGCTCGTGCAAACTGGCGCGTTAGGCAGCGCTACCCTTGTAGCGCCCGCGATATCGCGCCTGTTTGTAGGAGCCTTAAGATAAAATGGTTCTGAGATATTTATATTGTATTGTAGTGTTGTTTTTACTATGTATTCGTTTATTATTTTGTGTATTTTATCCATGGGCCTTAGTGGCCTGAAAATAAAGCAATTAATGATAATAATTAATGTATTGCCAATTTACATTAAATTATTAATTTTGAGGAGCTCGTGGCTAAGTAATAACAGCCGCTCGGGTCGATCCATCAGGTTAAGCTACGCTTGCCATGGTTGGTCCGTGGATGGGTGACCATTTTCACATATCGAGACTCCTCCGTGCCTCGGAAAGCACGTTAAGCCGTTGGTCCCGGCTGTCATTTGTGGATCTTTGACAGTCGTTACGAGTCGTCAGAAGCCCGAAAGTCTGACAACCAGTTTTACCAAGGGGCATCGTATTACCCAGTTACTGGGTTGTGGAGGTCAGATAGGCAGTCGCTTCATGTAAAATATTGGTATTCAGCTGCATCCGGTTAGACTGGAAGCCGACCCCAACATAGTTAAGCAGAATACGCTAGGCAGAATGAATATATTGCCAAATTACAAATTAGGTTTTTGCGCAAAATTATAAGTACATAATATGTAAAATTACCAGATAAAAGTCTCAGGACACTTTATTAAAAAAAACACCAAAATGGCGACCACTCCAAATTCTTGGAAGACAAACTTAATTCCCAGCAGCATTTAATCCAGAAAAGACATGTACTCAACTTAATTCTTAAAGACGTCCATCAGATACCGGGAAAAAACTCGATAGCATCTAGAAATTAATTAAATTTGAAAACACTTCGCACTGAAGCGCAACGTTAATCCAAACTCATCCGGGACTCACAAATTCGGAGAAACTAACTCTCATTCTGAATCAACCACCTAATCCCTCTCAGATTGAACAAAATTAATGTGGATTTAAAAACCCTTAACAGACGTTCCTAAAGTATTCTCTAAATTTTATTATCTGCCGCCTTATTCCGGGGTGACTTTGATAACTCGATACGACTTGATGACGACGCGAACGGAACCCATCTTCTTGAAATATCGTTTTGATTGCTTTCAACTTTTTAATTAAGACTGTCGTGATAAAGTGAAAGAAGTGTTCGAGTTGTTTACGATTCCTTGCAAAAAAACTAATTTAGATAGCTGATCGGGGGAGGTACACCTGTTTAAGGTTGCGAGCGGTAAACACAAATTGGAGTTATCTTGGAAAACACTTCTTAAACTGTGTTTAGACATTTTTCTTTGCGATTGGGAAGATTTTTGGGGGGATTACGGAGACAGAATTATTATTCAAAAGAAAAAATCACCTCATCATCTGCCTAGCCTTTTCCCAACTATGTTAGGGTCGGCTTCCAATCTAACCGGATGCAGCTGAATACCAGTATTTTACTTGGATCTACTGCCTCTCTGACCTCCACAACCCAGTAACTGGGTAATACGATACCCCTTGGCAAGACTGGTTGTCAGACTTTCGGGGCTTCTGACGACCCGTAACGACCAACGGCTTAACGTGCTTTCCGAGGCACGGAGGAGTCTCGATGCGTAAAGATGGTCATCCATCCACGGACCAACTCAGGCAAGCATAGCTTAACCTGATGGATCGACCCGTGCGGTTTTTATTACTTAGCCACGAGCTCCTAGAAAAATCACCTGTGACATGAAAATTGTATTAACATTGTCGCTTGTCCACATAGCCGCTATCTTTATAAGCGTCACGCGTCATGCGTGAGCGACAGCGGGGAAAACAAATGAAAGGAGTATGATGGACGAAAACAGGTGACTCACGTGCGTGTCGCTTGTCGCAAGTTCGATCGTACGAGATCGTGAACAAGGCCATCAGTTCACGACCTCGTATGATGCAACGAAAAAATGTCTGCGTCTTTACTCCATTTGAAATAAGATTAGACATTAAAATAAACCTTTTTTACAGTCCGTTCAACCGATTTTGACTTCTATAGCGTTGGTGGCATGACAAATGGCAGTTGCAGTAGACAGTTGGTAGGTATTGTGTACCCTTTTTTGCTTTTATGTCATCTTTATGCCTACGGAATAGAAGTCAATCGAGTGAACGGGCTGTAAAAAGGTTTGTTTAAATATCTAATCTTATTTCAAATGGAATATAGTAGGTTGCGAATCTTGATATTCGCGTTGCGAATCTAGACGCAGATATCGACTGGAATATCTATTTATTTTAGTTATTATTATCATCAATAGAAAAAGGCAGTCATTAGTATGAATCTTTAGTCGTCATTTAAAACTTAATTAGGTAATACTACCTATAACACAAGCGAGACTGAAAATATCCGATAATTTAAGTCAAAACACCCATCTGAATTTATTCTACTGACGTGAAATATAATAAAAAATTTGTTCCGTTTTTGTTAACAGTTTAATAAAAAAGTTGATAAAGTCCGGCCCTCGGGCGCTGTTGAAAATATTTTGAAATTCGGCAAATGCTAACAAGTGCGAATTGTTAAGCGGTTTGATTTAAAAAGTAAATTGTTTGTTTTGTATCTTCTCGTTTATTTTGTTGAGTTGTTCCTAAATCAATTTTTAGATTATAATAGTAATAGAACAGAGTGGTTTTAAAAATGGTCGTCATCTTTTGGTGTCTGCTTTGCAATGAAAAACAAAGTATCTATAGATTGGATTCCAACTTCTCCCGTTATGTACACACGGCTTCACATCGAGCTATACATTTCCAGTATAAACATACCCTGCATTGTACGGAAATCCTTTACAACGCAAGGTCAGCTTATACTGGAAATGTATAGCTTGATGTGTAGTGGTGTGCACCTCAACCACCTATCATAATTTGACGTAGGTAAAACCATGTTATCTTGGTAACAGTAGAAAAATACAAACTCTGTATTTTTTAAGAATCAGGCAGCCTATTTGATAAGTGTCATCGCCGTTTATCAACATCTGCTATACCAGAATCAGAGGGGCAATTCCCGTATTTTGAAGAACGTCTGTCAAAAACCGCCTTTAACTTCATTTTTGACATTGATTGACGTTTAGACGAGATTGCAACTAATTTTGAACGTATTTAAATACGGAAATGGGCCTTTTGACGTATCATAGCGCGGTTGCTACCTTAAAGTCACAGCTAGAATGTTTCTCTAAATTACTCCAACACCCGTTCGTGGAGGAGCTCGTGGCTAAGTAATAACAGCCGCTCGGGTCAGTCCATCAGGTTAAGCTACGCTTGCCGGGTTGGTTCGTGGATGGGTGACCATTTTCACATATCGAGACTCCTCCGTGCCTCGGAAAGCACGTTAAAGCGGAAAGCCGTTGGTCCCGGCTGTCATTTGTGGATCTTTGACAGTCGATACGAGTCGTCAGAAGCACGAAAGTCTGACAACCAGTCTAACCAAGTGGTATCGTATTACCCAGTTACTGGGTTGTGGAGGTCAGATAGGCAGTCGCTCCATGTAAAATACTGGTATTCAGCTGCATCCGGTTAGACTGGAAGCCGACCCCAACATAGTTGGGAAAAGGCTAGGCAGATTGATTGATTGACCCGTTATAAACAAGGTGTTTAATTCACGGACATGCTCTTAAGGGGGTCATTATACATTACAACATGAAATCAGGACAAAAAAATCTGCTTTTCCCTACATTTCTGTTCGCATAGCTCGTCAAAATGTAGGGAACATTTGATTAATTTTTTGCGATTTCGGAATTGGTCCGACAGTGAAAGTTTTTCATAATGATGAGTATAAAGACCCCTTAATTTCACCCCGTATGCTACAAAACTATCGCCGGCACAGCCAGTTCATAACACTGCATTATTCTATTTAACTTCTGTATGTTTATCTAAAGTTTACCCACTGATACCTTCGCTATGCTATAATGCCCGAGTGTTTCAGCTTCGTTTGCCCAAAACTTTCGCCATCGCATGTGCAAGTTTAGCAGTCACAGTATTAAGTAAGCAGATCCGTGCAGTTTATAAGTGCTTGCATATTGTCGTGAACGTCTCTTGTTTAGGGGATGATGAAGTTATGAATGAGGTATTTGTGTTTTAGATGGTGTTACAATATCAAAATTAGTTAATGGCTCATCGACATAATTTTCTTGCCCAAACACAATTTATTTAGATTTGTTAGAACATGTCTTTTTCTCTCCTTACTTCCATATTTCTATATAAATTGTGTCATTCCCTAATTATCTGTTTAAAATCTTAAGTAGACGATGGTTGCATTTTATGCTAACTGCAAGTAAATTTTTTTATAACATCTTTTAAAAATCCGTTCGTCATTTAGTAAAAGGTACCTACTAGAAACTCCATTCCAGATTAGCTGCTTGTTCAATACTAAATATATTTATTGCTTTACCATAATATGTACTTAGGTGTTAACTATATAATTTAGATCATTATGGACCCTGTAGGGCACAGTAAAAGGGTAGGAAAGAGGAAGCCTTGTTTTAGGAGATCATGAAGTTGTTATTGTGGGACAAGTTTTAACTTTTGTTAAGCATAAAACTTTAAGGTGGTTTACAATGAAGAACGAATATCGAAATAAAATTACCGACGACTGTAATAATAGAGCTACAAGGTTATTTTCGCGCGTGGCTTAAATTGGAACGAATACCGCCATCTTGTTTTTTTGTTGTTGATCAACAAAAAAACAAGATGGCGGTATTCGTTCGCATACAATTTTAAGGTGGGGTACAATGAAGATCGAATATCAAAATAAAATTACCGCGCGCTAAAATAACATTGTAGCACTATAGTGACGACTATAGCAGTCGCTCTATGTAAAATACTGGTATTCAGCTGCTGGTTAGACTGGAAGCCGACCCCAACATAGTTGGGAAAAGGCTAGGCAGATGATCATGACTATAGCGCTACAAGGTTATTTTCGCGTGGCTAAAATAGGAACGAACATTGCCACCATTGTTAAAAAAAAAACACGAAACAATTTTACTGCACAAATGTTTACCAATAGCGCCCCCATGTCAACGTTATTCGAGCGCCAAAAGATCTTCGTAGCAGTGTACCACAAAACTTAACACGTCACAACCACAGCCGAAAACCCTGAAAAAAAAACTACAAAAATCCGTTCAGAAAATTTGCTTTCCGCACAAAGTAAGAATAAAGAAACAAAAAAGGGAACAATTTCTAGTGGAAGTTGTGTAACAAGTTAACGGCAGCGTCTGCGAACAGCACCTGGCTGCCGACGGAAACTTCCACCGAAGCTTGGGGAATACTAGTGGTAGTACAGGGTTTTGCTTACAAAGTGACGGTATTTTTAAATGACGTGTTAATACATATATGAATCTTGGTCAATTGGGGCTGATTTTTCCATTGTCAGATAAATATTTTTTTATCTGTGAAATAAAATTCAAGTTTTTCTGTGGAAAGCTGCTTAAAATTCAAAATTATTCCTCGGATGGGTTGGTAAAATCAGCTGTAAGTGGAGTATTCTTCATTTGAATGTGTTTTCAGAGAGTCTCGAAATATGCTTGAAAAATAGGTACGGCCCGCTTTTGCAGATTTCCTAATTACCAAATTCCTTCGTAAAATTCAAGCCAAGAGATTGTTGGACTGAATTTATTGTGATTTTCCGAATTAATTTTAGATTGTACGATAACTGTCACAATATGTTATAATAATAATAATAAAATCAGTTAAAGGAACTAACTAACATAAATGAGTTATCTTTAATGGGATAATATTATAATATATCTGTCAAAATAATAACAAATAGAATTTTCGTCTTCTTAAAAATTTATTGCCTACATTTAAAGGAAACAAAAACGCATTTAACACACAATTTAAAACTATTTTACATTTTAAACAAAAATAAATCTCCAACACAAGCAAACATTATTACTAGATAAAATGAATTATAGGCAAAATGGTGAAGCAAAAATGCAAAGGTTGCGCTGTAGTTACAGATATTAAGGACGATTTGTTAAGAACAAAGTTACAGTCGACTTTCTTTGCCGTCGGACGAAATGTTTCTATTTAACTTTTGTGTTGCAAATATATTATAGAAGTTTGTTTTGCACTTTTAAAAGGTAAATTTGTACTCGTGACGGTATCGCTCGTTCTTTTTGATTGTAGAAGACTTTAGATAGTGGAAGAGTTAAGTATTTCTACTGGGTTGGTGAAAAGTTGCTGTTGTACAAACTTGTTTTTTGTTCATATGTAGCTAGTTTTGCAAACAGGCCGTCACCGTCACTCGGCCAGGCTGGTGGAAATTGTTCGACACTGCCTATGGACTTGCAACAGATGCGCATCCCAATTGCGTAACACACTTTCAATCACAATTCGAGGGTTTCGAAGGAAATACCTAATCCATTGCATGATAGATTTGAAAAAATCGTCTCACTGCTCCACTATAAAGTTAAGTGCCTGTTTGGGTTCGAACCAACGACTTTAAAATCGTAGGTCATGGCTGTTACCACTGGGCCACCACTGCTCTTAGATAGTTGCGAGATTGTAGGTACTTGCGATAGACTATTTGCAAAAAAAAATGCCACAAAAACTTTCAACCAATTGTTCCACAAACGCCAAATCATTAAAGAAAGTAATGCCATAAAATAAAACCCAGTAACTATCATCGCCGCTTATCGGATTTATACAAACACTAATAAAAACGCAAGTTCTGTCATAAAAACTACCAAGTGAAATACTTCCACTGATGGGTACATTGTTAAGTTTAATCGTTTTTATAAATCATTTCTTTATTGTGAACGTTTTACAACGCTTTTTTTCGCATTGTGCGTTCATAATGAGGTTATAAAATACGGTTTTATTTATTGGTTGGCCTTTATTTAGTCATAACGTTTTTATACTCTGATTTTACCTTGACTTTCATAGAGAGGTAAAAATATGAGACGGATTGAGTTAAAGATTTGAAAACAACCCTGAAAAGTTTAATACTTAACTTCCTAGTTATGTAACTTAAGGAGGATCCGGAAAGGTACCCCACGAAATTCAAATTGTCTTACGCTTTTTGTAATGCAGGTCAGTGTCAGTTTTATCTTGATAAGATATGTTTGGCGACCATAACAAATATGTATTTACACAATTATAATCATGAGAATACATTATACATCTCTTTGTTCTCAAATGAGAGATTCAGATTTCAGATAGTTAATTGATCCAGGCGTGACTTTGCGGAAATCCATTATAAAATACAATAGACGTAGATATATATAGTAACCTATTCCGCTTGACTATGTATTCTTCAAGAGTCATAAAAAAACCCTGTAAGAAATCGACACGTGTTTCAGCTCTTAACGCGGCATCCTCAGGATGACGATTGACCAATTGCAAACCAGAACGCGACGTGTTACCACACCGAGAGCTGGACGCAAAGTCATTCAATGGAAAAATCTAACTTAGAGAGATGTTTTAATGATTCAAATAATTTCAATTCAACCTGACATTGACCTGCAATTTGCACAAAAAAGTAAGTAATTTTGAATTTCGCGGGCTAGTTTTGCGGGTCCTCCATAAGTTTGTTACGATATTGATTGTTTCTTCAACTATTGCTTAGTACTCAATACTTTATTTGCATTCCACAATGTGTACTTAGGTGGTAAGTTAAAATTATATGTGATCATTATGGACCCTGTCGGGCACAGCAAAATAGTAAGAGAGAGGAAGCTTTGAAAAAACTTAGATTATCATCAGTCTTCTGAACTAAATCTAATATTATTATATTAGGTTATTTTTTATTCTTTTTATTTTACATAAATAGTTTACTCAACACTTAATATACTTATATTTTATTTATCGTTGAAATATTCGTTTAAACTATAATAGCATTTTTTTATTAGAAATAGTTTTAGTTTTTTTATAAATATATTCAATTTTTCTTATTTTTTTATTAATTCCGGTAGTTTATTGTATATTTTTATTGACATTACATATGGACTTGTAGAATGTTTTTTTAGCCGAGAAGTTGGAATGTTTAGTCTAGATTTATGTCGAAGTGTGTAGCGTGATTGTAGGTCTTCGCGTTTTGTATAAAATTCTTGATTTTTATGAACAAATTTGCATGTCTCTAATATGAATACTGGGGAGGGTTAAAATATTATAATTTTGAAAGTGAGGTTTACAGCTGTCAGTTTGTTCGGTGTTTACTATGATCCTGACTAATTTCTTTTGGAGGGTAAATAGTGTTGGCACGTCTGTGCTATTTCCCCAAAGGGTAACGCCGTAGCTCAGCCATGCATGAGCATACGCGTAGTAGGTGGTGAGTGCTGTTTGAAGATTGGTGGTATTTTTATTTCTCGGAGAGCGTATGAAAAACTTGAAATTTTTGATCTAAGTTTTTGTATGTGAGTTTTCCAGTTTATATGAGTGTCTAAATCTAATCCAAGTAAGGTAAATTCTTTAACAATTTCTAGTTTTGAACCATTAAAATCGATATTTGGTGGAGGTGTTTTTTGATGGGGACCTGTTGATTAACATCACGGAAAAGGAGCATCCTAGTACCTCTATGTGGTAGTCAACGCTCAAGAATACGTAGCATTAAAATAACAAACTATAGATGTGAAAAAGTTAGTAAGTAACTAACGATTTCTGTGAGCACCTCATACTTATCAAAACAAACGATTTGGCAAAATTCTCTCAGGCTCTCTCTCTCTTAAAAGCCATAAATTAAGATTTAGGTAAGTACCTAAAGCGCGGGAGATATTATAGTGCACAAATGTGTGCGCAGACACAAGTGCACTCTCTCTTCCCTCACTCTCAAAGTCCGATGGTACGGCAATCCGACACGACCGGAGAGAGATCAGGCGCCGGACCAACTAACCTAACTCAACGTGCTTTCCGAGGCAAGGGAGCATCACACCGCCAACTTCCAAACTCCGGGCTGTTACTTAGTAATTCCTAATGGAAAAACTCAATAACACTTTGCCCGACCCGGGAAACGAACCCAGGCAGGCCCACCACGCTCAGCAGTCGCACTTGCGACTACGACACCAGCGGGGCAGTTGAAACCTAAATATTAATAAGTACAAAATATATTTAAGCTTTTAATAAAATCTATTTAATGACCATCAACGTATAAACAAATAAACTCGTCTCCACAGATAAGTATTCAGCTAATCAATCAATCTGCCTAGCCTTTTCCCAACTATGTTGGGGTCGGCTTCCAGTCTAACCGGATGCAGCTAAATACCAGTATTTTACATGAAGCGACTGCCTATCTGACCTCCACAACCCAGAAAGTGGGTAATACGCTACCCCTTGGTTAGACTGGTTGTCAGACTTTCGGGCTTCTGACAACTCGTAACGACTGTCAAAGATCCACAAATAACAGCCGGGACCAACGGCTTAACGTGCTTTCCGAGGCACGGGAGTCTCGATATGTGAAAACGGTCACCCATCCACGGACCAACCCCGGCAAGCGTAGCTTAACCTGATGGATCGACCCAAGAGGCTGTTATTACTTAGCCACGAGTTCCCAAATAAGTATTCAGCTAATAATAGGGACAAAAGTAAAGCATTCGGTTTACTAGCACGTCGAGACACAGACGACAAGCCCCCAGGGGCGTATAAATCACTCAGCACCTTGTTTTATTTAATTACAACAGCCGCAGATAAGCTAAATACAATTTATTTCGTCGTTTTAAGAGTTGAAGGAAAAAAATAAAGATTTGGTCTGATTTTAACCTTGTAATCGTGGGTACCCTTTTTAAATAAAGTCTTACCGAGGGGTATCGTGTTACTCATTATCTGGGTTGTGGAGGTCAAATAAACAGGCGCTTCATATAAAATACTAGTATTCAACCGCATCTGGTAAGACTGGAAGCCAAGACTTGGCAGATGATGACCTTTTGAAATAAAATTATCGGGACCAATTCAATCAATCTGGTCGGCTTCCAGTCTAACCGGATGCAGCTGAATACCAGTATTTTACATGGAGAGACTACATATCTGATCTCCACAACCCAGTAACTGGGTAACACGATACCCCTTGGTAAGACTGGTTGTCAGACTTTCGGGCTTCTGACGACCCGTAACGACTGTCAAAGATTTACGAATGACAGCTGGGACCAACGTTAAGCACGTGCTTTCCAAGGCACGGAGGAGTTTCGGTATGTAAAGATAATCACCCATCCACGGTCTAACCCCGGCAAGCGTAGCTTAACCTGATGGATCGACCCGTGCGGCTGTTATTACTTGTTTACTGATCGGGACCAATTACCAGCTAATTTAGTTATATTATTCTCATATTGCCACATTGACGCAGTCACACTATGCAAATTACTAACAAAGGTTCGACCACTGATTTCAGTCCTTCCATGAGACCTCTTTTTTTTTTTGGGTGGGAAGTCATCAAATGACTTCTCCCGCTCTGGGCGGAGTGGAAGGGCGTGTCAGACTCTTACTGACTAAAACCCACCCGTGTTCCTTCAGTTGCCTGTTGCCAGGGTCCCGGTATCCATTTCGGACTATTCCGCAACCCTGGCAGCCCCATGAGTCCTAGCTCTCATTTCAACTGAAGAATGAGGTCTATAATGTCAATTAACATAGTAACATATTAGTTGTAGTAGATGCTAGTCGTATCATCTTCTTAAGTAATCGTCTTATCGGTTGTCATGGTATGGACATGATGCGACGCGGAGTAATGAGGAAAATGTCGGAATGAAATATTTGAGCGGAATGTTAATGACCATAAGATTAGGCGAAGACCATAAAAACGATGGAAGGACTGTATGAAAGATGATATAGCTAGAAAGGGGGTGACTACCGAAATGACGACTAATAGAGAAGTATGGAAGAACCAACTACGACTAAAAAGGTATAAACAAGACACCACAGACAGAAAAATTAAAAATCCGGAGTCACACGTGTTAGGGCCATAAATCGAACAGATTACGTGTGACTCCGGATTTTTAATTTGTCTGTCTGTGGTTTCTTGTTTATACCTTTTAAGTCGTAGTTTTAGTTTTAATAACTTTTTTTTTTTTAAATTATATTGGGGTAATAATATATATATTTTTGAAATGTGCTCATTACCCAACACGATACGATAAAAAAAATTTTTTTTTTAGTTCCTGACTTTATGTCCCCTAGAGGGCGCCATTTTTAATTTAAAGAAACGTCATATAGCCTATAACCAGCGGACGATCAAGAAGCTTCCAACGATACCTCATTTGTTAAATTGTGATGGGTCGTTTAGAAGATATGAGGGAACAGATGAACATACATACACACATAAATACATACATACATACATACGTATATACATACATACACACATGAATACATACATACATACATACGTATATACATACATACATACCGGCATACTATACCGGCAAAATCATAACCCTCCTTTTTCTTCGCCGTAGTCGGGTAAAAAGACATGTTGTATATTGGTGTAGGGGCAGGAGACTGAATGAATGATGATACCTACAGTCGTATCGTCTTCTTATGGGTCTTGTGATTTTTGACGCGCCATTCGGCTGATCATCTTTATTAGGTCTATCTTTGTTTGCATAAAATGTAGTAAATAAGGATGTTATAAGTATAGAATAAAGTAATATCATAATAAATAAATATATAAATAATAATAATAAATAAATATCTTACCGCCTCGCCACGGGATATTCCGCTGCAGCGAATTTTCGCGCGTTCGAACAGCGAAGCGTCTTGCGACTAAAACGAATGAATAAAAATGTACTGCCCGCCGCACCGCCCGCCGCACCGTGCCGTTCGCGCCGTCCCGTGGCCAGGCGGTTTCCACCATAAAACAATATCAATCTGCCAAGCCTTTCCCCAACTATGTCGAAGTGGACGTCCAGTCTATATGGATGCAGCTGAATACCAGTATTTTATATGGAGCGACTGCCTATCTGACCTCCACAACTCAGTTACTGGGTAACACGCTACCCCTTGGTAAGAATGTTTGTCAGACTTTTGAAACTACCTGTAACGACTCTCATATATCTACAAATCATGCTTGGAAATTCGAGCATCAGTTTGACAACCTTCTTCGAGATAAATCAAAAGGGCTGTCCTGGTCAAAAGCAAGTAACGATGCGGCCGGCAATTTTACTATGAAAAACCATATCTGTGGCTAAATACCTACTTTAAAAACTTCTATCTGTCGTGTTATTTACAAATGGAACGAACTTTTTACTTCAATGGCAACCAAAAAGGTAACTTATCAAAGATTTTATTTAAATTTCGATTTGGCTTGCAAATAGAGCTGTTTAAAGTAAAGAAGAAACATATATTATGAACAAACTGGCGCGTGAAAAATTATCCGTCATTGATACTTAATTTCCTCAGTTTGAATTTTCGCGCATTCTTTGAGAAAACTACTATACAAGTCTTGGCCGACCAGGCTTTGACGGTCGATCATGGAAATGTGGGCTGAGGCGTAGCCGAGGCACACATACGTGAGTTCAGCCAGTTGCACGCCGCGACAGTAATGTATTATTAAACACAGGT
Source organism: Lithophane ornitopus (assembly GCA_948473465.1). Taxonomy (NCBI): domain Eukaryota; kingdom Metazoa; phylum Arthropoda; class Insecta; order Lepidoptera; family Noctuidae; genus Lithophane; species Lithophane ornitopus. Next base: position 14,616,594 of record OX419621.1, on the reverse strand, counting down.
TTGAATTCATAAGTACGTGTTTTATTTTTGCTAGCACTGTTGGAAATGCAGCTAAAGTCGATTAAAGCTGTTTCCAAAGAGTAGAACATCGTTAAAATGAATAGAATCATTTTTATATTTGTTCGCTTTTCCACATTTGCCTTTATATTGAATCAACACTGCTGCGCTGTACTTTTACATAAACTTATAAGCATCACATAAATCTCTTTGTTAATTTCGTGAACAAACAGACGTATACATTACATAAATTAATATAAGTAAACTTGGTTGCCGGGAGGTTGACCACACCGTTGCGTGTTGCATTACTAATAATCCTGTTAACTTCTGTGACTAAGCCCCGAGAAGTAGGGTAGTATTATAAGGAGTGGATTGGATTCGCATGACAACTGAAATGTTTATTCTTACAACTCGAAAACCCTTTGATAAAATGGGTCAACGATCGCTATGGAATTGTTAAAATTGCCACGTTGTGACGTTGAAGCGATGACCTGGTGAAGGTTGCTGGAATTCGCTGGATGAGAAACACAGGACCTGTTGATGTGGCAACGCTTGTGGAAGGCAGCAATGGACAGTTTCCAGCTAAAATAATGATGATGAATGGTTACGATTGCCATGGATTTTTGTATGACGGCTTAAACGTGCTCTTCATGGCTTAGAAGGGATTTGATGTACAAATAATGGTCAGCTCTACAGGGACTCATCATCATAATCATTAACAGCCGAAAGACGTCCAATGCTGGACATAGGCCTCCCCTAATGCACCGCCACTTAGACCGGCTCTATGCTCTTCGCATCCAGCGTATTCCTGCGGCCTTCACCAGGTCATCGGTCCGCCTTCCAACGTTACGTCTTTCGGTACGCGGCGCGGTCGCCACTCCAGAACCGTTTGGCTCCATCGGCCATCTGTTGTTATCAGCAATGTGTCCTGTCCACTGTCACTACGGATCTCTTCATTTCACATTCGATCACGTAGGGAAACTCCGGGCACAGCCCTCTCTTTTGCCCTTTGGGTGACTTTTATCAAGGGACTGGCCACGGCAAACACTGCTCAAACTTTTTTTTTTTTTTTGGTTTTGGGAAATCATCAAATGACTTCTCCCGCTCTGGGCGGAGCGGAAGGGCGTGTCAGACTTTTACTAACTAAAACCCACCCGTGTTCCTTCAGTTGCCTGTTGCCAAGGTCCCGGTATCCCTTTCGGACTTTCCCGCAACCCTGGCAGTACTCTGCTCAACCTAACAGAACGATCGATCTACGCAGTTTTTGTTTAATTTTATCCACAAGTCTTCCTGACGTAATAGTTATCTATAGTAGTAAAGTAAATAAATAATTAAAACCAATGTGGTTTTAATTAAAAAATCAATCTAAGGTTTATGATGAGTCTATGAAATAAAAATGAAAAGTCAAACGGAATGAATGGCTGCCACGACTGCATCAAGTTAAATGAGTCTAGAAGGCTGACTTTATCCGGTAGCTCTGTGCTACTGTTCGAAGGCCCAGCTAAGAAAAATGGATGTGACATGAATTTATTTAGTTAAAATATTGTTATTAGTATAACATAGTAGATTGGAAAGCCAATATAGTTACAAGAAATATGTTAACTTCTATATGTTAATTTCATCACAACGATCGTGGTCTAAGCTCAGTGGGGAACAGATTATCATTTTATTTTTGAATTATGCAGTAATACATAAATTAAGTCTTGTAAAAAAAAAAGCCGTCATGACTTTTGGTAGAATTTAAGTCTTATGCCAAGCGATAAAAAAAAACGATAACATTATACCACATCCATATAATCGAAATCTCAGTATCCGCCTCCAATAGATTCCTTTGGGATCTGTCGGCTTAAAGTTTAATTAAAGATCCCGAAAGACCTTCCAGAAAGAACTGGTTTAATTTAGTAATAGTTTCTACGAGTGGCCTCCACTGATAATACTAAATTGGACTTGATATAGCTTCTATGAAAATTCGCAATTTAGTCCATCGTTTAGACACTGGAAGCTAAAGGGCAGCCTCTTAACTTTCAGGTTAGACGTTTATAAATGCCACGGACTTTCATTATAAAAAACCGGCCAAGTGCGTGTCAGACCACACAATGAAGGTTTCAGTTGTTGGGATGATAAATAAATTTATCCCAGCAACAAACTTAACTGTGTAGTAACGTCTTGTGTCTCGTAGTAGCTTGGTTACAATACGGTGATACCGTATTGTAACCAAGCTTGCCTCGAATGATACATTACAAACAAATATTACAAGTCAGTCTACGATTTTATACGAGAAAGACCTTATGTGATCAATGTTTTCGTAAGGAGACTGTACACACAGGAAAGGCTTGAGTATTACAGTAATCATTTATCATTTCTATTTCTGTTAAGCCTATAACGTTCCCACTGCTGGGACACAAGCCTTCTCCCGGTGAGAGGAAGCGGGCCGTAATCCACCACGCAGGCCCAGTGCGGATTGGTAGATTTCACATATCTTCGAATTTTAGGTTCTAGGTTTCCTCACGATGTTTTCCTTCACCGTTTTGAGAGCAGTGGTGATGAAATAATTTACACAAAGTAAAGCGCTCGTTCGATCCTACAACCTACAACTCGCAAGTCGCGGCCGCTAACACTGGGCCAACACTTCTCTCCGTTTCTGTTAAGACTAGATTATATTACGACTATAATCTCTTACCATTAGTGCCTTAAGCATCTATTGTATCATCAAATTAACTGCAGCAGTGCTTGTCAGTCAATCTGCGAGACTGCCGCGTCATTCCCTCACTAGGTCACATGATTAATGGTCCGCCATCTTGGATTCTTGAGTCGCTGCCTGCGTTATCATTCCCTCTCCGTGTTTGTGTTGGAGTTACTAAATATAATGGTACATATACGTGACTATTTTAAGACAAAAAAACTACGGAAGTTGGGTGGAAGTTGGAATCTGAAATGTTATACGAAAATGCACAATTTTTATTTGTTGTAAAACCGGTTCAACATTTGCCTCAAACTGATCGGTTGAAGCTGTGTGAAATTACGAGGTTACTAACTAGGCCGTCGACTTAGTAGAAACTGTAAAAAAAAATCAATGTGCATCTTGGTTTTTTCATTTATTTATTTATGCACACGCATATAAATACAGACAACAAGAAAGGAACAGAAAAATACGTACAAAGGCAATGCTTATTTCTAAAGAAATCTCTTTCAGCATACCTGCGATAGGAAAGTAGATAGAAGAGATGTAGACAACGTGTGTAAGAGTAGAAGAGAAACAAAAAACATAAAATAAGAAACAATTCACTAATTTAAATAATTATAATATTATATTATTATTCTTTTTTTTTTCTTTTATTTATATATGTTTACATATCTCGGGACCATGGGGTCCCGGTCTTTTGGAAGGCGTATTAGGGGCCGAAGCCAACTCGTAGAGGCCCGTTAGACGTTTTTAATGGAATGAATTCTCCATCCGACAATTATCCCTGTTCGCACTATGCAAGTGCAGCCAAGGACAATCCCCGGTTGGAGTAGGACTATTGCAGGATTGGGAAACAAAGATAATGGATTATGAGTTTGGGTGGCTAAAGTGGACTGGTAACCTGAACCCGAAAACAGTCGCTGGCACATAGTGACGTAGCGACAAGGGGGGCAACACTTCTTGAGGTGCTTGAAGAGTGGAGAGGTATTCCACGGCTTTCAGAACAATCCCAGAGCCCGGAAGATGGTCAAGATCCCTATGAGCACTATCTGGAATACTTCCTTCCTCCGAGCACGTTTGCTCTTGCGAGTCCCCACTCAAGCCGGCCAATGAAGGCAAGAATGAGGTGGGAGCTTTGTTCCTCGTCAGTGTTCACTCTAGCCGGTCAATAAAGGCAAGCCAGAGGTGAGGAACAAGGGGATATTATTATAATAATAATTATATATATTTTTTTATTATATTATTATATTTTTTTATTTTTTCGTTTGACTTTCTGGGCAATTAATCATAATAGACACCAACAAGTTCAACTGGTCCAGCGCTGACGTGATTAGAACTGGACGACGACGTCAAGCACCCGCTCTTTAAAGAATGGCCCAAACTGTCCTGATATATTTCAGAAAGAGCGGATTCGACCAAACTCGAATTTATACACGAGTATGTAATATGTAATATGGGGTAGTAATATGGGGAGCAGTGGTGGCCCAGTGAGCAGTGGTGGCCCATTGGTAACGGCCGCGACTTACGAGTTGTAGGTCGTAGATTCGAACCCTGCCAGGCGCTTTACTTTGTGTAAATAATTTCATCACCATTGCTCTCAAAACTGTGAAGGAAAACATCGTGAAGAAACCGGCATGTCCTAGAACCAAAAATTCGAAGACATGTGACATCTACCAACCCGCACTGGGCCCGCGTGGTGGATTACGGCCCAATCCCTCTCACAGAGAGGTGTGAGCTGTGTCCCAGCAGTGGGAACATTATAGGCTGATTATTATGAACTATATGGGGAATAATCTATTCCACGATTTTATTCTCGAGTAAAATCAACAGTCGTTTTTCCATGCAATCTAACGTATATAATTATACTTTGATTAGCTATGCACGGAGTGAATGTGAACGAATGTAATACCCGGCAAAAAACGTTGTTTCCCAAATGGGAGGGTGCAGAAGCATAACTCATCTCAACTCTCACTTGCCGTATTATAGCTGGGGAAAGTAGGTAGTTGTCAATGTCAATGTACAATTTATTGTTTGGATGTCGTGATTGTCAGCTGGTAATGAAATCCGTGAAATAAAAAAGATTACAAACCTAAAAACCGCACTAGTCACATACTATGGGGAAATAGTACAGACGCTCCCTCTCTATTTACCCTGCAAAAAAAGCTAATACGAATAATTGCCAATATAGAACAAACCGATAGTTGCAAGCCTTATCTTCAGAAACACAAAATTTCACCTTGGTTGGTACCTATGTCTTAGAACTATGTAAACTGGTCCGTAAATATCCAGATTCTTACAGCACACGGGGAGGCGTACAAACAAATTATTCGTTGCGCCATAAAAATAGACAAAATTTGCCCCCCTCCCGCCTTAAATTACATTCATCTAGCCCATATTCAATGTCAATAAGAATATATAATAAATTACCAGAAGACATAAAACAACAAAACCAAACCAGTATATTTTTAAATAAACTAAAACAATACTTAATTAAAAAAAGCTATTATACAATACAAGAATATCTTACGGATACATCCAATCTTAATAATAATAATTAAAATAACAAAAATAAGTTGTACCAAAATACTTAATAATTAAATTAGATACATTAATAACAATGAACAATTTTTAAGCGAGTAATGCAACAGCAATACTAAATATAATTAAATAAATAATAAATGAATAGATAGACCTGTACTTATACAAAATATTAATAGAATAAGTAAACTAATGAAAATAGAAATACACAAATACATAGATAATAGGATACCGAAAAATGTAAAACGGATAAATTCAATTCAATAATAATTACGCATAATTATGACTCCCTGATATATTTTAATGAGTAAAATAATAAAAATAAACTATACCATAATACTTAATATAATACCATAATACTACATTAATAATAATAAACAATTTTTAAGCACGTAAAGAAGTAAGCAATATTAAATATACCTAATTAAATAAATAAATAAATTGATAGACTTGTATATAATATATTAATAGTATAAGTGAATGAATGGAAATTAAATACATTAACTTAATATCAAGAAAAAATTGTAAAGAGCTCCTGTCTCTACTTATTTAAAAATTTGCTGTGCCCGACAGGGTCCATAATTGTTTCAATTTTTTTTTTTTTTTTACCACCTATATTTTGTACATTATGGATTGCAATAAACGATTTTGATTTGATTTGATTTGATTTAATGAAGCGGCCGCCATTAATTTATTCTCGGATAACTTGTTTACTCGATGCATTTCGGCGGTATAACGATTTGCTCTCAGATAGACAGTTATTCCGAGATTAAGATTTGGTAAAACGAAAAGTTGTATTACTCTAGAGTAATTAGTGATTTTATTCCCAGGATAAGACATAACCAAGTTTGGTAGAATCCGCCCTAATAGGAATTGTGTGACTCTTCCTATCCCACTCATCTTTTTAAGACCTAAGAATATAGCCCACACCGAGTTATGCGTGTTTTAGTACGTATAAAGTATTATTATTATTTTATTATTATGAAAAACATACAATATGAGTATTATTTTTATGACCACGACATTTTCTAATGTAAATGAGCCATCAAAGTCATTTTCTCGCGAGAGTTATATGCTTCGCTATAAAATAAAGCGCGTTACTCACAGAAAAGTTGAATAAAAGTTAATAAACGAATGTAATATAAGCTCGCGAGTCGAGTGCGAGATGTCGCCGTCAGTTGGCGTTAACCCCGAGGCGCTGATAAACGAGTGCGCGAGTTACGACTATATTCTGCTACTTAATTATACAGAGTTACTTGTGTGCTATGCTTAATATTCGTTTTGGTACTATACATTTTTGTTGGAGTGCGTTATTTGGGACGAGTGATGATTCTTGTCACAGTTGCCTGTCGCTTAGTACAGTAGTGCTGCTGTGTTCCGGGTTGCTGTACCCTGTCAGGGTATAGTTGGTTGCGGGAAAGTCCGAAAGGGATACCGGGGCCCTTGACAACAGGCAACTGAAGGACCACGGGTGTATTTTAGTCAGTAAAAGTCTGACACGCCCTCCCGCTCCGCCCAGAGCGGGAGAAGTCATTTGATGATTTATTACAATAAAAAAAAGGGTATGGTTGCCAGTGAAAAAGTCAACGTAAGACATTACAACTTTGTTTCTGGGATGGAAACGCAGTTGCGATGTTTTTGGTATTGCAGATGTATTGTATATAGGCGTCGGTAACCGGGCTTATTTGCCAATTGCCAGTCAATAAAAAATAAAATTAAAATAAAAGATGGCAGTGAAACGTAGACTGTAACTATATAGAATGATAACTTCAATATATATTTTTATTTGCCACACAAAAACAGGCAAGTAAACATATTTGGACCAATCAGCTAATGATTCGCTAATGGACGTGTCTAACTTCTCGTGCGAATTCAATTCCATTGAATTGGAATGGATATTTTAGTGTACCTATGTAGTTCAGTTCACTCAACTAATACAGTTTGCATTTAAAGGATTAACAGCCATTAACCCAATTCATTCAATTAGTCATTAGGAAACGATTATCGGATAGTTTTGTTTAAAATAAAAAATAAAAAAAATCCTTTGGGTACGGAACCCTAAAATCAAGCTCGATAAAATACTTTCGATGACCCTCAAAAACCACTTAACAAGAGGTTAATGTACAGTACATTAGTCATTCATCCCCACACTCAAATATAAACCGAAACCCACATACTAGTGACGTTAGCTCTGATTTATAACATCCGCGTCTAGTAAAGGATTTAATCAAAAAGAACCAGCATCTGTCAGAGCTATTAAAACGATGAAAGCTTTAATATCAAAGCACATTACGCTGAGGTTATTGCAATAAGTCTCGTGACACACGGATAAAGTCGAAAACGGTCACAATTAGGTAGATATTCTGTGATTTTTGTACTTAATAGGCTCGGCTTTTGACACCATAAATTCCTACAAGTTGCACCCCGCATAAGTCTCCATCCCGTAAGAATATCGGAATAAAAGGTTTCCTATGTCCTTCTCCAGGTCATAGTCTACCCATGTGCTCCAAATTTCTACCAATTCCGTTCAGCCGTTTTAGCATGAAAGCGTAAACAAACAAACTCACTTTCGCATTTATAGTAATAAGTTAGGATATGGTGTCAAAAGTGGAATACTACGAGAAAAGAGAAAAGAGAAAACAGAAGAGAGAAAAGAGAAGAGAGAAAAGAGAAAAGAGAAGAGAGAAGAGAGAAGAGAGAAGAGAGAAGAGAGAAGAGAGAAGAGAGAAGAGAGAAGAGAGAAGAGAGAAGAGAGAAGAGAGAAGAGAGAAGAGAGAAGAGAGAAGAGAGAAGAGAGAAGAGAGAAGAGAGAAGAGAAGAGAGAAGAGAGAAGAGAGAAGAGAGAAGAGAGAAGAGAGAAGAGAGAAGAGAGAAGAGAGAAGAGAGAAGAGAGAAGAGAGAAGAGAGAGAGAGAAGAGAGAAGAGAGAAGAGAGAAGAGAGAAGAGAGAAGAGAGAAGAGTAAAAGAGAAAAGAGAAAATAGAAAAGAGAAAACAAGAGAAAACAGAAGAGAGAAAACAGAAGAGAGAAAAGAGAAAAGAAATTCGCTAATGTTGCGCTCTTTTCATACTACATAGAATTATGTGGCGAAATCTACATCGCCGCATGCGAACTATTCATCATACTGACGTCACGCAAAATCCTGCATCGCGAAAGCAGATTTTACCGCACGACTAGCATTTAGACAACGTCCCGACATCAATCGTCGGGCAGTAGCCCAACAGACACAATACCCGTCTGGTTGGTGAATCCTCCATTTTCTTTAGAGAACGAGTGAACTTAACACCATGTTGCTATTTTTAAGAAAGGCAGCAAATCTAATACTTTTGCAACGATTTTGCATCGAATAAAGACAACCAAACCTGTTTTTATAAAATAAAGCAAAATCTTTTAGTTTGGAATTCACTTTATTTATTGAAGACCCTTGGGAGGTCGGAAGCACGTAGTGGTCACGTGCAGGCTGTCGTGCAGTGCAAGTGTTGGTGGGGGGAGGGGGGGTGACACCGTCTTTGTTTCCCTCGAGATATGGCAATAGCAGCCCAGGATACAGATGTGTTCCACTGGAGGCTTCAAAACCTTCTATGAGCTAAGGATGGTTATCTTGTGGGTTTTCTCAGTGCGAGTCCTAAGAAAAGTAAAAAGTTTACTATCACAATTTTGAAAGTATTCCCTAGAATTCGTTACAATATTTTGTGCCAATTTTCATCAATGAAATCAAACGTAATCACTTAATCAGCTCATCTAAACTGAGTTCAAAAGCTGTCAGTGTCAATATTCTATAACAATGATGACACTGACAGCTTTTGAAAGCGGTTTAGATGTGCTGATCGAAATCCGCCCTTAGAGTATAAAAGACCCAGACTTCCTTGGATAATTTGAATGAAAGGTAAAACCCATAAGGGTTGTCATAAGTAAAGCGAGTTTTTTTGCTATAAATCCGTTTAATACTTTCAAACGCGATAAAATATTTACCAGAAATGTGACCGCAGTAAAAAAATTACCCAACAAAGCCACAAGCAAGGGACCAGCTATCCGATCCCCATAACAATGTGTATTCAATATCACACACGGCTATCAAACGTTACGTGAAAACTGACCGATGAAACAGCGCTTAAACGCCATTGATAGCTTGCCGATCAATTCTCGCCTTTATCGCTCAAACAATAAAGCCCGATACAAATTAAGGGCTGGTTATAAACGCTGTGTAGAAATTATTGCCAGAAAAAATATTACGTGAGGCCAAAATGATTGCGACGTCCTGGTTATAATTGGAGAGAATTTACGTAAAATGCTTAGATATTAAATGATGGGGTTCTAGCTTAATAATAAAAGTGTGAATCTGTCAGGTTAAGCAGGTTGCTGCGGTCAGACCAGGGATGGGTGACCATTTAGGCTGCCATCAGACGGATCGCAGCAATCGATATATTCAACTGCATTCAGTTGTACAGTCACGAGCAAAAATATTTATACACTTAGCAAAATTCAATAAGCAATTTTTTTCGTGGAATAACGATTGTAACTTTGAGATGATACCTATTTCATAATAATATGGGTTCCAAAATACTATGTTCGTTATAACATAAAATTACAATGAATACAGTAGGAGAAAATCACTTTTTAAAGTTGCTAAGTGTATACATATTGGTGCTCGTGACTGTACGTTCGACTTCGTTCAGTCATGATATCAACTTCACGCGGTCGGCTGTATTCGTGTGAAGTCAATATTAATTGCATACAGTCGTGACATCAATTTCACGCGATCGGCTGCAGTCGTGTGAAGTTAATATTAACTGCATACATTCGTGACATCAACTTCACGCGATCGGCTGTAGTCGTGTGAAGTCAATATTAACTGCATACAGTCGTGACATCAAGTTTACGCGATCGGCTGCAGTCGTGTGAAGTCAATATTAACTGCATACAGTCGTGACATCAACTTCACGCAGTCGGCTGCAGTCGTGTGAAGTCAATATTAAGTGCATACAGTCGTGACATCAACTTCACGCAATCGGCTGCAGTCTTGTGAAGTCAATTTTAACTACATACAGTCGTGACATCAACTTCACGCGATCGGCTGCAGTCGTGAGAAGTCAATATTAACTGCATGCAGTCGTGACATCAACTTCACGCGATCGGCTGCAGTCGTGTGAAGTCAATATTAACTGCATACAGTCGTGACATCACCTTCACGCGATCGGCTACAGTCGTGTAAAGTCAATATTAACTGCATACAGTCGTGACATCAACTTCACGCAGTCGGCTACAGTCGTGTGAAGTCAATATTAACTGCATACAGTCGTGACATCAACTTCACGCGATCGGCTGCAGTCCTGGGAAGTCAATATTAACTGCATACAGTCGTGACTTCAACTTTACGCGGTCGGCTACGTGTAGTGTTGGCACGCTCTCCATCACTAACCGCATACAGTTATGCTCCTTGACTAATGGCCGATTCATATAATTTACGGACCGTTATTAGTTAAAATTAAGACTCTTGTATCTTTACCAATAATGAAGTAAAGACCTCATAGTTTTTCATAGTAGACCCTCCCATATGGAAGTAGCTATCACAGGTAAAATTAGCTTACGAATCTATTTATATGCCCAGTTTGGCAATTAAAAATGCTACCATTGGTAAGAAAAACGATTCGTTTTCGTTTATAGGAACGAGTTTAACTGCACACTAACTAAGAGCACCATTCTACCATTCGTTGTAGATGTAAGTAAGCAAGACTAACGGTTCCAGTTATTATGTAGTTCAATATTTTAGAAACAGGTTGTGAGCCAGATATTAGGTTGTGAAGGTCAGACCACATTCACTCAATGTTGAATTTTCAATCATTCTAGTTAGACCGGAAGTTTATCACAACTTTGTTAGAGAAATCCTAAGCAGTTGATGATAATAAGACGTATACAGGGTGTTAGGGTAAACACCGTTATCCTTGCAACCAGTGGTTTGGTTTCATTTATAGAACGTAAAATCAATGGAAAACTACAACTTTTTTTTTTTAAGTCTACTTTTTCCACAAGAGACGCTGGTTCGTTACCCTATGCGCTAGGGCAACGAACTTGCGTCTCAACACATTTACGTGACCTTACTGGCCGCGAGCGCGATCCCTCCCTCAATCATAGAAACTTTTTAAAAACTTTTAATGTCATTTATTATTATATTTAAGTCAACTACCTATGGTTTGAGTGACAACGGTGTTTACCCTTACACCCTGTATATTATTAGCATATAATGTTCCCACTGCTGGGACCCAGGTCTCTTCTCTGTGAGAGGGAGATAGCTGTTATCCACCACGCGGGCCCAATGTAGGTTGGTGTATTCAAACTTTTGGTTATAGAACATTCCGATTTGCTTATCCTAAGCCTAACTAATATTATAAATACGAAAGTGAGTTTGTTTGTTTGTTACGTTTTCACGTTAAAAACGGGTGAACGGATTCGGATGAAAGTTCGCAAAGGGGTAGACCATAACTTAGAATAGGACATAGGATACTTTTTATCCCGATATTCCTACGGTACCGAGGCTTACGCGGGTGAAACCGCGGGGCGCAGCAAGTTTCTGATATTTTTCTTCACCTTTTTTAATAGTAAGAACTATCGTTATCTGCCTAGCCTTTTCCCAAGTATTTTGGAGTCGGCTTCGAGTCTAACCGGAGGCAGCTAAATACCTCAGAGACGAAGAGCAACTGCCTATCTGACCTCCACAACCCAGTTACGGGGTAATACGATATGCCTTGGTAAGTATACCTATTCTAATAATAATGTTCATTATTAAATCCATTTAAGTAAATTACGATGTTCTTTAAACCCATTTGAGTAAATGAAGAAATAAAGCGTTGTTTTGCACCATAAAAGACGGATTAAATTAAATGTCTGTACGATAGTACAGTCGACCTCGTAATTTATTGACTCGTACCTCTTTTGACAACATTTGGTCAGAGAACACAACATCACGCCTGTATTTCCCGAAAGGTAAGGCAGAGGTGTAGCTATGGTACCTACACCCACATTTCGCCAGTTATGTTTAAGTCCCATGTAACATGGGACGATTCTATTGCCATCAACCGGACACAAATCCAGGTTCCGGGCTGCTACTGAGAAATTTCAGATGGAAAACCCCAAAAACACTTTGTCGAACCCAACCCGGTAATCGAACTCAGGACCACAACATAGCGCTTCCAAAATCAAAATCAAAATCAAAAGTCATTTATTCAAACTAGGCTGAGAATCAGCACTTTTCGAACGTCAAAATTACATAAGACAGTCCCCCAAAACGCCCACCCTTCACCACTTCCTGGTGCATTAGCTGGGAAGAAGAAGTGGCGAAACAAACTCCCCAGCAGCACAGCTGTCTGTTTAGTTAGAAAAAAATGATTCTATATAATAGTATGCAAAATCATTTATATTACGGAACAAAAAAAAAACATAAATCTAATTATTAGCCATATGTCAGCTAGCACCGACCACAAGAGCAACGACGCAGTCACTTTTGACAACAATTCCCTATAAATTGAAGCTTCACTAAGGTTGAAACTATCTAACTGTCACATAGACAATTGGATCTTGACATTTTATGACAAGTGACATTCAACCATAAGGTAAGGCAAATGTGAGGTCGACTATTCCTACATTATAAGAATTAGTGCGGATTTCACAAATTAAATTGAACCAATTCAGGAATTCTAAACCGCGTTCGACAGCTGTCAGTGTCAATATTCCATAACAATTTTGACAGTGACAGCTCTTGAACGTGGTTTAGATGTGCTGAACGCGTTCAGATTCATTGATGAAATTCGCCCATAGTAAACTAGAGGTTTTCCACCGAGAAAATGAACTCTGTTTATAGCTGTACTATATTATTTTTCATAGTTTCTTTAACATCTTTTGTTATGTTATCTGCGTCGAATTTTAGTATTCTACTTCATAAAAGATGATAGTTAACATTGTATTTCTTTGTTGTATATTATAGTTTATAATTAAGTTCTGGAAATTAAAGATAAACGTCGCTGTTTTTGTTTGAAGATTTCGTCGTATATTTTCATTCGTTTTAGAAGCGTGGAGGAAAAATCCTAAGCGTCGTCGTGTAAATAATTAACTTCTAAGCTAGCAAGGAACATTTGATTGTTTATCTCAAGGCAAGCCTATTAAAATAAATAAGCTTTTATCTCAGGTACTTAATTAATTTGAAGGCTTTTGCTTTATTAAACTATAAAAAATCTAGTCCGTCTAGCAGTCTCATTCAAAATAGCGAAGTAAGAGTAAATCTTTTGTTTCATTTAGATTTTTCGCTTGACTTTTTTTTTGTTTTTTTTAAATCAAAATCACAATCAAAATATTTTATTTCACGTAGACCTACATGGGCACTTATGAAACGTCAGAAGCTAGGTGCTCGGTTCCAATTGGTCGTGGTCGCTTCCCATGGGGAAGAGCCGGCATGAAACTCCGCGGTTACTCTTTTAAAAATAATTGGCTGTTACAATATTTTCGAATTACAGTGTTATTATGTATGGGAGGACAGTGTAGGCCTTTCAACAAGTACCAGGTAACAAAATAGAAAATGTTCATTTTAATCGACCCACCCTCGTCCTTTCACACACACACATCCTTGTCTAGTCTTATGCCAATTTGTAATTTAGGTATACTTACAATCAGCTTTTAAACTTCAAAATAAGGTTAGAATAACTTCAATATATGGTTAGACAGTCGTTAATCATTACTTAACTTTAAACAACTTAAATAAATAAATGGGTAAGTTGATAGTCTTACTTTTCAGACTTAAAAGATTATTTTCCATTTATTTCTATCACGTTTTGCCTGTCAATTTGGAACTCAAAGATACGATCTTCTAACAATACGTAGCGTTGTCATTGTAGATTACATAATTATTAATGCGTAGGTACTGCGTACGTAATTGTTATTTCACTCGGGAAATTCGTTTGCGCTGAATCATCTCAATCAATCAAGCTGTGTAGTGAGGGGAGAGTGGGATGCCCGTGTATTTGTGTTTCTTAGGAATTTTCCCGATATTTTGTTTTTCTCCTAATCTGAATTTGTTTTGTGTTTTCAGCAGCAATTACTCGACTATTCTCTTTAATTTTTTTCAAGTGATTGTTGTAAAATTAGAACTGAAAATGTCCAGGGGGCTTAAAACGGTCACTTTAGCAGAATCATAATATGAAAATACTAGCTGTACCCCGCGGTTTCACCCGCGTAGGTGTCGATCCCGTGGGAATATAGGGATAAAACGTATCCTATGTCCTATTCCAGGACATGTCTACCCGTGTGCTCATCCTCTCCTCTCTAAAGTAGGGAACATCGCGGAGGCGCGGCGCCGGCGTCGAACGGTTCGCGCATTGCATTTTTATATCGTGATATCTTCGAAATTAAATGTCCGATTCGAATGAATTAAAAAGTATTTTACTGCTACATAAATACCCTTGATGTTAAAACTATGTATTGGAATAATAACAAATAATGCATTAACTTAGAAAAAATTTGATTACCATAAAAAGGTTGTAGTGAGTCAATCTTAAAAGATAGACAAATGCTGTCGCGGACTTTTTTTTAGAACTTTTAAAGAGGCACAATTCCATGATACATGATATTTGCGTAACTTAAACCGTTTACGCAGCGCACGCAACGGAAGCTCTCAAAAAGGAATAATTTTTCCCGTTTTTGCAACATTTTTCATTTATGCTCTGCTCCTATTGGTCGTAGCGTGATGTTATATAGCCTATAGCCTTCCTCGATAAATGGACTATCCAACACAAGAATTTTTCAATTTCAACCAGTAGTTCCTGAGATTAGCGCGTTCAAACAAACAAACTCTTCAGCTTTATAATATTAGTATAGATTATAAATCAACGTTAAGTGTCACCAACTGACAATTCATAATATGATCTGCGTGTAATTCATATTACGAAGTAATTCATATGTTTGACAGTTTTCTATGGAGATTCGTAAAATGGTCCACAAATTACGAATTGGTTATACGTCATATTAGAGGAATTGCTAATGACAGCTGGGATTCAGGAAATTAACTGCTTTTATAGGAATAGCTAATGTGGCCGGTTTAGGTCCCCAGATATTATTAAAAATTATGCGCTGTGTCTGGTTGTCTTTGTGTTGTGTGTGTATAGCTATCTTTTTTCTGCGATATATTTCTACACTTTGTGATTATGATAGGATTTCAATTTGTACACACTGCTTAGGTTGCGGCCTATTTATCGAACAAATATAAAACAACGTTCACAAAATGAATAAACATTTTAAGTGCAAAATAAAATTCATTATTACAAGCGGTTGTAAAATCACCGATTGCAATAATATAATTTATAATGAAACTATATCCCATTATCCAGTTTATTGTACAAACAGTGGATGATATTGATTTAGAATACAAATAACAATGATCGGAACAAAGCGAAATATTAATCGTACCGAGGTAAAGTTTATTTTCTGATGATAATTTTAATGAACATGGGCTTTGATTTTGATTCCCAGGTAGGGTTAAAATTACGATCTCTGCCAGATATCGTAATTTTCCTGAAATTCAATAAAGATTATCGATTCGTTTCCAAGAAAATTGGTTAAAAATAGATACAAATATCACTTTATTTTTTACTAGCTGCGCACCGCGGTCTCGCCCGCCTGTCGATCCCGAGGGAATATCGAGATAAAAAGTATTCTATGTCCCAATCCTAAGTCATGGTCCCATGTGTCAAATTTCATCCAAATCTGTGCAGCCATTTTAGCATGAAAGTGTAACAAAAAAATAAACAAACTCATGCGCATTTATAAGATTGTTAAGGATTTAGAATTTCGAACTGAATGAAATGTTGTAAAAATAAAGTAGAATGAAGAGAAAATAAAATTCTGGAGATTCTGTTGTTTAAGTTACAGAAAAATAATAATTCACTGTAACATTGTTCAACTATAAAACTTTCCTCTGCTTTTTCTAACCAGAACCCCGTTATATACTTTAATAATTTTAAACAATCTCAGTTATAATTACATAATTGCATTAAGGTGCCTGTGAGTCCCGGTCATGCGATACATGTACCTTCTAAACGACTAAGATTTTGTGATTACAGTGTACACTAGCTTTTAGTTATCGTTGCGTGTCTGAACGTTCCACTTCAAGTGTTTGCGTTGAAGAAAAAAGGCAAGAAAAAGTTTTTAACGATGTAGGTCGGTTGGAAAAAAAGTAGGCATTAGATCAATAGAGCAGGCTAGTGTTTTATTTTGTTGTTTCATGTTTTAAGGGTCAGTTTCATTGGCTGACCCTAAAAACAACCATAATTTCAGAATTTTCAAACTTTCATGCCGCATATGAAATTTTCAAAATTCAGAAATTATTTTTACTAGGTGACAGCACTGAGACTTCAGGTCCGGGCACCTGTCAAAAGTGTCAAAACGCCTATATTTTCTTTAGGTATGACTGAATGATAAACGAATGATGAACGTCATCACATATTTGATATTCATTATCGAAACGGAAGTCTCTTGTCAACGTGGCGCGAGCTGGTGGCGTGAATTTTCGTGAAATTTTCATGGCACTCGAATAACGTATATTATTAACTATTTTGTGAAATTTGACGTGAAATGTATTCAAAAAACAGTATGGCGGCGTTAGTTCCGCTTTTGGCCACGCGCCAAAATAACCTTTTAGTGCTTTATTTGATTATGCAGATAATAATTTCGTCAGTGGTACAGAAAAATAAAAATGTAGTTCCTATAATTTTGTCTCTGTTACTAACCCAACTTGTCTATCAAGAATGCCCAAAAACTCCACTACTTACATAAAAAAATATCTAGATACTACATTCACAAATCTTTCTCGGCTTTTTTAAGCACAAAAAATATGTCCCAAATAATCCACAAAACATACCCACACTAGCCAAGTCGCGTGCCGACCTTGCCTTCTATTCACAATTCCCTTCGATGCCTACCAATATCTCTGTGCATTATAACCAAGTCACGACATCGCAACCTTTTGTGCCTAACGTGCCTAATATCATGAACTTTAAACAAAATTAAGTGACGTATTAATGGCTTTGAGAACTTGGAATATTTTGCGAGTCACGCCCTATAGTGTGTCAATCACTGTGTGTGTAGTTTGACAATGTTCGGGAGCTCGCTTGATTGAATTGCAGCTATTGTTGATTGGAATTTCATTATCAGGTCTAGATTTTGAAAATGGTGATGTAAATGAACAAACAACGTGTGTTGCCGGGAACGAAGTTCGTGAACTGATACGCGCCTGTCCGTGCGGATGGATTTAACGCAGTTTTGACTAGTTTGATCACAGATCACCATTTTTAAATTGAAACATGTTCTGCACCTACGATTATTCGCGGGGCGGTGGCGGTGAGAGCACCGCTCAACCACGCGATCGGGTGGTGTACGTGTGTTAGGCATCAACGGATTTATAAGAGCCCAATGCGACATGAGATCGGCTTCAACGCCTACCGTGGCGGTGTGTTAATCGCCTTAATGTCATTCCAGGAAAAATTCATTTGTAAATATAGTAGGTGGCGTATTTATGAGCTAAACAATATTACAGGTATCAATTAGTCAATTGGCACTGGATTCCAGGAAATTGATAACACGTTTGGCACATTTCCAGAGGGTCATCTTTTTGTTTTAGACGTATAAAAGAGCATTGATTAAATTGCAATACGAACTCGAGAGAGATTTACATAGGCCTCCCCCAAGCACCACCTCGACCGGTTCTGTGCTTCTCGCATCCAGCGGATTCCTGCAGCCTTCACCAGGTCATCGGTCTTCTGAATACATTGGATCCAGCTGGTCCATTGGGTGCATATAAGCTACCGATAAGCTTCTGTCAATCCTATTGAAAGTTGTTGTAGAAATACGAAACGCTTTGAAAGCGACTGCCACTGACTTCTCTAGGCTCTCTGGACTGAAAAACGGTTAAAATTCCTAACACAAAATGAGCAAGCGTGATGATATTCTTGAGTATGTGACTGAGAAGAAGTATTCGCCACACAGGAAAACAACTGGCTGGTATTTTTAATAAAAAACGGGTGTAAAATACGCATAACAAAGGCCGAGAGTCACTTGTTTTTCCCGTCATTGTGAAGTGAGAGAAATGCGTTAAAAAACCCTTTATTTATTTAATAAAAATAACACTAATCAGCGTGTCTCAAATAATGTTCTTATAACTATTGTGTTCCTGAAGTTACGTGCTCACGCGAGGCACAGTTAATTAAAGGAAACAGTTCACAGCGTGCACGGTAGACGTGCGTCAGCGATCCATCACTGGACATGCACTGCGAGCGCTTCATTGATCACGAAAGAATTTCAGCTTAATAAAGGGCTTGAAATAGTGTAACGCTGACGTCAGGCTCGCGTTCTAATAACTTTGTTGCTAGGGGCGATTTCACCAATGAAACTTAATGCGATGAGCGTCATCTAAACCACGTTCAGGAACTGTCAGTACCTATCATCTTTGACACAGACAGGCCTTTGACGCGGTGAGATGTGCTGATCGCGTTCATAGGTGAAATTAAACCCAAGAATGTTTGCTGATTTTCTTAAAAAAACTGTGCTAATTATATAGACACCGTTTTGTTTTGACAGGAGCAGGAAAAGAGCTCCAACAGCATCCTAAGAACATTATTATACAAAGTGGACAATCTCTTTATAAGGAACTGGGTACAGAGGCACGTGCCAACATGGTGTTAAGCCACGTCAGTTTTAGTTTGTAAAAGTTTACTAACATAGTTTTTAAGTCATTGTTACTAATACCTACTCTACGGATTGAGTGTACTTGTATGTATAGTCCGAAATAAAGAACATAATATAATTTATTTTATTTATTTATTTACATCCTTTTCTATAATCTTTCTGCGCCAATCTAAAAAGGTAGTACCTACCATAATCAGTGCAACTTGGTCGAAAATTGTAGGTATGTAAATCCACGTTAGTGAACACTTACCCTGCACAATATGTACAAAACCCTATTGGATAAGCCAGTTAAAATCAACTCAGTTGAAGCCAGATATTCTTTGTTTTTTTTTATTTATTTATATTATTGAAGTAACATAATTTATCATAATGATAAAGAGATATGACCGCCTATAAACCCTGGGGTCGCCAAGCATCCCTGCAAGACCTGGTTATACCTAATACCTGAGAGTCCATGCCTGAGAGTGTAAACTGTTGTAACTTTTAAAATCTCTCCTTATCACTAGCTGGGATAATCGTCTTATCGTCAATATCGGTGTTTATAGAACCCCAATTGCTTATCGTTACCGTTTTATTCCGATTTCCCACTTAACAACGGACTTATCTACCCCCAACAGAAATAATAAAACATATTTTCATTCCCACAAACTGAATAAAGGTTTCCACCTAAACATTATTAACCCCGGTGCCTCGGGCGCCTTTCTATCATCGGGTATTAAGAGATAAGCTCTGCCACGCATTGTGTTCAACGTGATAATCGTTTGTGACATCCCTAAAGCGTTCGACGGTTCGTGTGTACCTACACGCTCGTTTCATGTTATTGAAAGTATATTATTATTTGTATATAGGTACATAGTAGGTAAGGTACTCAATTTTGAAATACTTATTTGTTAGGTACTCTAAGGATTCAGTAAGTTTATGTAGCCTGATAATTGTACATAGAGTCGAGACAGACTGAGTTTGATTCTAGGGAAAAGCAGCGTCATTCTATATTTACGGCAAAAAAAAAAAAAAAAAAATTGGAAAACTTTTGGACAAAATGTAAAAACCGACTTTTGAAAGTCAGTGGAAAAAACCTAAAAGTGTGTCCAAACATTGCGCGGCAAGAGCACGGCAGCAACACGTGGCATTTGCAGGACACATTTCTGCCGCGCTCTAGTGTGGACTAAATCGACGAATGTTTGCCCGGCAGTACTGAGACACTGCCGCGCACTTCAATTGGCATGAAAGAGGTTGCGTGTGTCGTAGCTCTGCTTATAATTCGTCCAAACGCAAGTACTGACGAATGTTTGCTAGAAATGTTTGTGCGCGGCAGGTAGACAGAAGCGTTCGCGCGCGGCTGTCGTCCAAACAGAGCGCGGCGTGACGCGCGCGGCAACCGCGTACAATTGCCGCGCAATGTTTGGACACACCTTAAATTATAGATCCAAAGACTTTATCGGACCGAAATTAAAATGATTTATCGGTTGTTTTTTTTTTTGTAATTATGTTCTTTATTCTTCACTTTTTATAACATCTAAAATTTTTTTACCGTATCAAAATTGTTACTTAACAAAACCAATAAATAACATGAAACTGTGTTTGAAACTTATAAATTAAGGCCACGTTCAACCGCTGCGTTGAACGTATAATATTTCATATGTCTAATGGTGCAGTCGCAACGTATTGTGCTAGTCAGACGGCTGATCGATGTTCCTGTGCTGTAAATTATAAATTGCAATGCTTTTACAAGCCTGATGTGTCATCGGATGGTGTTATATTGTGATGCATAAGTTCCCGTGGGTACAAGAAAGAAAATACCTACATTATTATTTAGAACGAACTAAAAGGCACACAAAACATGCTGCAAAAAAAAAAAAAACCTTGTTTAAAAAAGAGAGAAATGTGTCCGCATTTGTCATATTTAGATTTTATACAAGCTGTTAAATATCTCAATACTTTAAAAGGCGCTATCCACAAAGCATTCCTGCCAATAGGTTCATGAAACGCGAGAAGACTGTATGCATGATCGATATTACAGTACTCACGTTGGAAAAATTACAACATTGAATTTCCAAGCGGTCCAAAAACTGTTTTTAATCCAATTTGAAAAATAAAAAATTAACTCTTCAAAGAAACAAACGGTTTTATTTTAAAAATGGTGGAATAATTACATGTAAATCTACATAATGTCATCCTCGACACACATCTTTTATTTTCATTTAAAAGTAACTCATATATTTCAAAAATGTATTTTGTGCGCATCTGATGCTGGTGAAATTATAATTAAATTAAAATGTTAATGCAATTAACAGTGCAGTGTTGCCAGATGTATGTTAATGTTTTATTTTTTACCTCACAGTTGGCGCGTAGAAAGTTGTAATGTTGCTGTGTGAATACAGGAATTTAACTATGTTTTGTAAAATGAAAACTGTTGAAATTATTTCAGAACGGGACAGCGTGGGACGGTCTGAAACAATGTAGGTAACTAATATTGTCCGGCAAAATTTAGAAAGCTAATTTTCCCGCATCAACTTAAGAATTTTTTGAAATTCGCTTCGTGACATGGTTAAATAGGGGATGATTTTGTATTGAAATGCACACACCTTGTTATTATTATAAATCCTTAACTCATAAATACAACCCGTGCGCATTAACATGGCACCTGTCTCGGAACTCGATACTTACTAAAATTAAGGCTTAGGAGCTATGTGATGAAACGCACTATAGCTACACGCACTATTGTAGACACAGCAATTTGTTCGGACAGTTAAACAAGTAACGGAGGATTTATGTGGAGACAGCCTTAAAACAAGCTGCCTGCTTCTCCGGCTATCTCTTCATCTGGAAAAAAATATTGCCGTCCGTCTCAGGTTTAAAATAAACCTAACCTAACCGAATAAATTAAAAATAAGAAATCCTAATCACAAATTAATCTGACAAGTAAAGAAAACGCGCGAATTCGCATCGTAACGTGATGAGATGGACGGCAATATTTTTTTCCGTCGTAAATAATATATTACAAGAGATAGCCGGAGAAGCAGGCAGCTTGTTTTAAGGCTGTCTCCACATAAATCCTCCGTTACCAGTTTAACTGTCCGAACAAATTGCTGTGTCTACAATTTTCTGAATCCAGTTTTTCAGTGTCCGATTTATTAGAATTAACATTCGTTTTTCGTTTGTGTTGTGAGTTTTAGTGGGTATTGTGCTGGCTTTATATTGTGTAGTGTCTTAGGCTTTGTGTGTACCTAATTATCTACATATTCTTTTAATATCCCTGCTGATAATTATAACGATAGTAGAATGATCTTTCTTTCTTTCTTTTTCGTGTGGTTAGTGCTTTATCTGGTGTCAGAGTTTTTATACCACCCATGGGCCTCTGACTTGGCTTCACATGCCGCCGGCGAGAAATATCTCTAAGGGATGATTTTGCCTCATGAATTTTTCTTTCACCGTTATTGAAGCAAGTGATAATTATACAATACTAGCTGTTGCCCGCGACTTAGGCTACTTTTCCTATGTCCTTCTCCAGGTCAAGGTCTACCCCTGTGCAAAATTTCAGCCAAATTTGTTCAGCCGTTTTAGCCTGAAAGCGTAACAAACAAAAATCAAACTCATTTTCGCATCGCCCGCGTGATATGTCGATAAAAACTGCCTTTGTCCTTTATCAGGCTCGAGATTATCTGTGTACCAAATTTCATTTAAATCGGAGTAATTTTGGCGTGAAAGCGCGACAGACAGACAGACAGACTGAGTTACTTTCGCATTTATAATATTATTAAGGATATCAGTTAAGATAAGGATGCACATGAATCCGAATGCACTGCACTGCACTTTAAATATTATATTGTTCATTAGTATTTAATTTTTATCGAAAATCATTTACGACGGAAATTATAAGGTGCCACATAGCAACTACTTACAAAACATGCATAGTTACTTAGTCTTTTATCACTAAAGATCTTACTTTGTACATAAACATGCTTTTAACAAAATCGATACAAACTGATTATGCCCGAGCTAAAATACTCCAATTTCACAAGACTTTGTCATCAAGAAAATACACAAAGGATAATCGTCGCGACTGTACAATAATGATAGTGAAATCGAACATTCGTGTTGAGCAGAACGTAGGTACAGTGAGGTACAGCGCTGTTTGCTTGCCAACACTGTAATTATTTTAAATCAATAACAATTTTGTGTCCGTCACGCAATCGTTGCGTGATGTGGACTTGAGAACGGTTTACCTCGAAGATTTAGCTGAATATTGTAGATTGCTGAGAAATTGAGGTTCTTGATAGCGTTTATTACTCGACTGCCCCAGAAGGTGGGTAATGTTTTTCGGGAGTATGTATGTATGTATGTATATTTCTTTGACACGCTCTTTAGCCTAAACGGCTTGATGGCTTTTAACATACGAGGTGTCGTTAGGTTCGTCTTAATTGTGAGAGTGACATAGGCTATATTTTTTTATATATTTCATCTGAAAATACAAAAAAAGGGAGGGGTAGGTTTTTTTAAAAATAAATTACAACAATATTGGTATCAAATACAATATTGTAATGATTCAATTCCAAATATATATACCTACCTATTAATAAAACTAAAAAGCTTGAAATTACCTGACTGCCCCAGAACGAGGGCAATGTTTTTCGAGAGTATGAATGTATGTTTGTATGTTTGAAGCAAGCATTTAACTTTGTTTTTCGTAAGGTATTGCAGGCGGGGACAAACCAATAACCTGAAATATGGTGTAACTTTTGTTTGTCCCCGCCTGCAATACCTTACAAAAAACAAAGTTCAATGCTTGTTTTTCTCTTTTCGGTTTTAGGTTTTTGCAGTCGGGTTTTTTGTTTTTTAAATAATTTGTTTTATTTTTAATATTTGCTTTTGAAGACACACGATCGAAGCCCAAGTTTTACAACAAAAATAACCAGCAACAGTCGAAGTCGGCAATGTAATGTAGTAGGTATGTAACAATTTTTTCAACACACTTGCTCGTAAAGTGGCTCTTATTGAACCGCTTTTAGGTTCATAATGCAGTGTATTATGGAAGCGTGCTTTTTACTTTATATTACCGAACTAGTGCGGTAATGTGCGCCACAGATTACTATTTACTAGTCGGAGTAATGACATGGCAGTATAGAATTAGCAAGTACTATCATGGCAGCATGGAATTTGTATCCAATAGAAATTGTTTTTTTAATCCAACAATACCGCCTCGACTTTAATATCCAATAGAGCACACTCGTATCACAATGTACTATTATAGTCTTGCATCACATGCAAAAAATAACTATCTTATTCTGTTTGTTTACACAGTTTTTTTTTTCACACCTGTCTCATCAACTGTTTTTCAGAACTCAACCCCTTATACGAAAAATAACCTCCATTCTACAAATAAAATAATTATATCCTTAGTGAACTCCAACATAGATACATTCAAGATTCAAAATAACTTGAACATCTAAGTAAGTTGTGTCTTCACAACAAAATGGTGTACTAAGTTAGTTGCAAAACTTCTTGCCAGTGACGCTCACAAGTTCGATGTATTGAGTAAAGACGTTAATACAATAATTAGTATAAGTTTGTGTGATATAACATGTTTCTAAGCCCGGATGTTCTGATGCAACCACGTTTGAACTAAACTATCGACTGACTTCATCTTTCTGACTGACCGACAATTCAAAAGTGCCTGTAATTTTATTGGTTTTTTTATTTAAAATAAAAGCATTGATTTGGAGTTGTATTCAGGTTCAGAGATTCAGAGGTAGACCTTCTAAATCTCTGAAAAGAAATAATAAATCATCCATTTGGTAAAAAAAGGTAAATAGCAGCAGATGAAATGGAATTATTACAAAGAGTATCAATATTTGTATATATCTCAAGGTTTGCAAAATTTTCAATAGAATTTATAATAAAAAATTGAATTGAATAAATATTACTCCGAACCCTTCGCCGGGGAAAACACACATGATGTTATGTGGTACAATATTATTATTAACTCTTCCCCAACAATCTGTAACCCCGTAAGCTAATCTGAAACCCCGTAACACACCGAATAATATCACAAAAAAAAAATCCTTACACATTATAAAACAAAGTCCCTTGCCGCGTCTGTCCGTCTGTCAACTTCTACGTGATAAACTCAAAAACTACCACACCGATTTTCGTGCTGTTTTCACCAATAGATAGAGTGGTTCTCGAGTAACGTTTTAGTATATAATAACCGACATCCACGCGGGCGAAGTCGCGGGCATCAGCTATTGTTATATGAATTAAGAGTTAACTGTGAAGCTTTCATGACATATAGCTAAGAAAAGATAAATGAAGTTGTCACCTTTTTTAACCGACTTCTTCAAAAAGGACGGGTTCTCAATTCGTCTGTATGTTTTTTTTTCACTCCGCCAATTGTGAATCGATTTTGATGAGTCTTTTTTTGTTTGGTAGGTCATGCTTCCGAGGTGGTCCCATATAAATTTTATTAACTTTGCTTGCGTAGTTTTTGAGTTAGCTTCAATATTACGTATTTTTCCCACTTATTTTATCTAGACGATTTCCTTATTTACTCTTTTACTGTTATTTACATAGCAGGTAGTGCTGCTATTCGGATTTGTGTGGGGTAGATACCACAACTAAAAAGTGAAAAATAAAAACTTTTTACAAAAAAAATCAAACCGACTTCCAAAAAAAAACACTAAAAAGAGGAAAATAACTTTAATTTCGGAAGTCGGTGGCATAAAACGAAAATTGGAAAGCAAAGACACCGACTTGATTTTTTTTGTAAAAAGTTTTTATTTGTATCTCCAAAGTCTTCAAAAGAGGAAACCATAGACCCAGTATTATTCAGAACACAAGTGCATTGACTTAAAATAAACCTGTAACTACACCGGTTTTTTTTTGTTTATTTATAGTAGGCATTTTTACAAGAAGTTCAATTACTACAAACTGTGATAGTAAAGTGATAGTATATTTAGTAAGTACCTATGTACACAAAATAAATAGGTACAGAAGGTCAGCTCCACACATCGATCGAAAACGCACGCACACATAGGTAGACACACATCACGTAACGTGAGTGCCAGCGCACTCGCGAAGTCGCGTCTGACATTCTATATACCGAGATCGCCATACGTGCTCATCTATGTGTGCGTGTACCAGTGTTCACTCGCCGACCTTCAGTCCTTATCTATTTCGTGGCATGTAGTTACGAATTAGAACTCTTTGGCAAGGTAGTAAACACAGTGTATCGATTTTCAATTACACCCCAATTATGAAGCCTCTTTATCATGTGATTAATTTTATTTTTCCGTATTTCGTAGGTAATTTATAAAACTCAAATTTTGGGGGTAATTTTCTGATAAAGACTTTCGAGTTTTAATAAGCTAGGTAGGTATTTAATGTCGTTTATTTTATTATTCGTTTGTTGTTTGATTTTATGTGGGTCCCAGAAAACGTCTGGTGACATTGAGGCAGACCCACGAGGTGGCGGGCTACCTACAGACAGAATTGGTCCACACCAGCTCAAGACGGAGAGGAATGGAAAGAAGAAGGGGACGCCTTTGCCCTGCAGTTGGACCACTTATGTAAAAAATTAAATAAATAAATAAAGAATTGTTAGGGAGAAAAATAGTAAATAACATAATAAAAAATATTTAAGTTAAAAAACTGTGTAGTAAAACAAATGATTTATTTAAAAGTTTATTTGCTATAAATACAATATTTTGTCGCGCTGGCGTGCTTCTAACTATGCTACAGAAATAGCTGACGGGCTTATTAAAATATCTGTTATCTGTACGGTGAGATCACCTGATATTTTAGTATGAAGTAGCTGGGATAACAAATGCGTTCATGAAATTGTACGTATTTTTGCCACTTTGCCATAGCTTTTGCCATAGCACTTTGCCAGTTTGCCATAACTATGATACAGAAATGAAATCAGAAGTAACTCCACAAGTCAATAAACAAAGAGTGTTTTAATAAGCCCGTTAGCTATTTCTGTATCATAGTTAGAGGCACGCCGGCGTGGCAATTATGAACACATATTTATGACTTAATAACAGCCCGTGCGAAAGAATAATTAAAACCAATCCTTCTAGGTCTATTTTTAAATGGATTCAGTTATTCAATATGCAAGGAGTCTAGGAGAAAGTATTTATGATTATAGTAGGTTATTATTACCTGAAAGGAAAATACTAGCGAAAGGCGTCACACTGCTGCACTGAGATTGTTTTTCATACGTAGCATTTCACTTGTACAGTGTACTTCTTTCGTATCACCGGTGGCGGCGTGCCGCTAACTGTGATACAAAAATAGCTAACAGATTAATTAAATATTCTTTGTTTATTAACATACCACGTTATCACAGAAGGGTTAGACAGAGGTGTACCTATCTGCCAGAGTTGCGGGAACGTCCGAAAGGGATACCGGGGCCCTTGGCAACAGGCAACTGAAGGAACACGGGTGGGTTCTAGACGGTAAAAGTCTGACACGCCCTTCCGTTCCGCCCAGAGCGGGAGAAGTGATTAAGAAGACGTACCACCTTCAAAAAAAAAAAAAAGCTAGTTGTACCCAAAGTACACCCTCATTTCGCCAGTTATGTTTAAGTCCCATGTAATAGGGGGCGAGTCTATTGCCATCAAGCGGGCACAAATAGGTACAGACTCCGGGCTGCCCCTGAGAACTTCCAGATAGAAAAATCCAATAACACTTTGTCCGACCCGGGAATCGAACCACTAGACCAACGAGGCAGTTTATTTAGTTAATAAACAAACTGCTGGGCTGTGGATTAATCCTGCTTTATGTAAGAGATGAAGCAAGTTTAGTGGTAGTGTTTGACGTCTGATAGTTAGTTACACGAGGTTTAGATAAAGTAAGCCGCACTACTGACAGAGGTAATGTTTTCTCCCTTTTGAGGTACGGAACCCAAAAAAGGAGATTGGGTCTTTGGACGTGTAAGAAGACGGTCGTGCCGGGACCGCTCTCTGTTTTTTTTTTGTGATATTTGGCATGTGGCAAGCACGCCTCGCTTGCCGGCGAAATCGAACTCTGCAAAATCGGTATTTTATCGGGTGGTGTGTGTTGTGTAATGTGTAGTTTCATGGTTTTTGTTTTTAATGATAGTTCGTTATTAAAGTGATGTTGGTGTTTTTGGTTCTGGTGGTGGTGGTGGTCGCCAAGTGTTCGTGCAGGCTAATCTGGTGAGATCTTTCCATATTACAGCGACTTGCTCCTCTCTGCAAGATACACGCCATAATTCCGTCATTTTAAGTCACTACAGGTTTAATTGGCTAAATAATGACCCAACTTTAAAACATACTGCGTGGGTGATAGTGTTCCAAAATCGTTATTGAGTTCAAGTGACCTTTTTTTTTGTGAGTGGTGACTATTCTCTTATTACTGTCCCGGGCACGCATACCTAACGGCTTTGGAAACAAAATTTCGCGCAGCCTCTTAACCCTCGCCAGATGTGGGCGCCCGCGCCGACCGTGTTAGGCCGCATAGCAATTGGTATTTTAACTTTTAAGATGCTCACTATTTGGGTGTATTATAGAATGCCACAACGGGGCATCTCAACATATCTGTTGACAGTGAAAGTGTAAACTGTAGATTGTATAAAATACGACATACCTACATTGATTTTTATTCACTCAAACTGCTGTCTGCAGGCTGATTGGTAGGTGCATTCCTTGAAAATCGAGCTAATTTAAAACAAATATGACGGGTGGTTATCAAGTTTTTACGCAAAGTTTACTCAACGCTGGGCGGTATTTTCATTTACAAGAAAGGGGTCGCAACAAAAATCTGATGCTGCAATGTTACTGGTTTATGAGTGTGGGTTACATAGTGGCCGAACGCGGCAGGTGGGAATAGTCCTTGTGGTATTAAGATGCGCGCCCGCCATAGTACTATCGCGGAAAGCCATAAAAGACGCTTGGCCGCTATAGAACCCGGGCGGTAACAGAGGTACAGAGGTGGTCATCTTGTGCGCGGGATTTTGTTTTGAAAGTGGTTGGTTATGGGTTTCGGCGATGTAACTATGAACAAAGAAGAAAAATTCGGGCGACGTGGGTCGGGAGTTTTGGTATTAATTACTTACTGGGCTTTTAACTCAGAAATGTTATTTGCAATCGCATCAACCTGAGGTGAGCAACGGCGAGCTACAGGTTGAACTTGTAGGTACCGCGACGGAGCTTATAGACATAAACAACGAGGATCGGGCCGATCGGGACCCGAACACTGCCGCTGAAAACGCATCAGAACTAAGAAGAAAAGAATCGAGAAAGCAGTTTAACCCCGCCAAAGGGTTCACCGGTGAAGCTGGACTGAACCATCCTGACAGGGAAAATCATCATGAGAGACTTCACGGTAGGAAGAAACCAAGACAAATGAAAATGCATGAAATGTTAGACGTAACCGCAACCTAACGCATCAAGAATCACAGGATGTGCTATCTCGCACATGTTCACAGACGTGGCAACTATTATATGCAGCAATGCAGTACAAGGCCAGATCCAAGAAAGTAGGCCGACCGATTTACACATGGAACGACAACCTAAAACAGGACATGGCGCGCTTCGCCAAGGAAATCGACTTCTGGATGGACGCGGCTGAAGACCGAAACAAGATCAAGATTGCAGCCAGCGAGATATACTAGAAACCTGAAACGGACAGCAGCGAGTCTTCGGACGAAGACACAGCAAAAAACAGCAAATTGTAGCATAACACAGCAAGGAAATAGAAAAGAGCCGAGAACGCAGCATATCTCAGCCAATGGATTCAACGGTGAAGATCGAATGGAGCCAACTGGCGGCGACGTCGTAAAAAGATGCCCATCCTTATATAAATATTACCCGTCTCTCCACTAGTCCATTGCTTACTCAGGATGCATATCCGGTAGGCTCGCAAATCCTTCCCTATCCCGACGGGCACAGTCTATTTCCCTACCATTACCCGCGCCCCCCGGTCTACTCTTTGATATACAATGGCCTCTGTAGCCCCATGAACCATGAGGCTCCAGGGGCTAGTGCAAATCCTGGGGTTCATTCGATTTATCGAGTCTGGTTAAGCCACGCTGGGGTCGGTGCATTTCATTCATTCATTCATTCTTTTGAGGTACGGAACCCAAAAAAGAATTTTCAACCTTCGAGGAAGTACCTAAATAAAGACGATTTTTTGTTGCTATTACAATTTTTTTTTGCTTTTGTAGGATTGACCGTGACGTATATTGATGTATGAGAGAACATTTTATCAACTACAAAGTTATGTTTGTTCTTGGGCTTGGCATCCCAACTACGGAACCCTTCATTGTGCGTAGACCGACACGCACTAGGCCGTTTTTTTTGTAGTTTATTTCTTTCATCGCACAATCGATCATATTTGATAAGATCTTGACGGTTGCGTCTAAATAATGTGAACCTTAGAATTTCTGGAGAAGGTATAAAATGGAGTGAATAATAATATAATAAAATAATGTGAGCTTTACTAGTTCTTTTTTCTAACTAAAAGCACAGTGATATGTCTTATTTTGGCCAAAAAATTGTGCGGATAACCTTGTGCACTATTTAAATAATTTAACATAAAACGTAGTTTACACTTACTATTTTTAGAATAGTTAAGCAATGAATAAATATTTTATTCGTCGATCAATTCAAATACGTATTCAAGATTATTCGGCTAGTTTTATAGTTTTTTACCCGACTACGGCGAAACAAAAAGGAGGGTTATGATTTTGACCGGTATGCATGTATGTATGTTCATCTGTTCCCTCATATCTTCTAAACCACTCATCACAATTTGACAAGTGAGGTATCGTTGGAAGCCTCTTGATCGTCCGCTGGTTATAGGCCATGTGACGTCACATTAAATTAAAAATGGCGCCCTCTAGAGGACATAAAGTCAGGAACTTGAAAAAAAATATTGTTGAATCGTACCATGTTAGGTATCAAATGAAAGGGTTTAATGAGCACATTTCAAAAATATATATATTATAAAGCCAAAAGAATTAAAAAAAACAAAGTAATAAAAACTAAAACCCAACTACGACTAAAAAGGTATAAACAAGACACCACAGACAGACAAATTAAAAATCCGGAGTCACACGTAATCTGTTCGATTTATAATATAATATAACACGTGTGACTCCGGATTTTTTATTTGTCTGTCTGTGGTGTCTTGTTTATACCTTTTTAGTTGTAGTTGGGTTTTATTAATTAAATCAATTCATTTCAATTTTCGGGTCAAGCTGGTCCGGGTAAGGTCCGGATGAAATTGGATCTGTAATTTCTCTAGCAGCCCGGAGTCTGGATTTGTTCCCGGTTCATGACAATAAGTTCGCTCCCTATTACATGGGACTTGAACATTACTGTTGAAATGTGGGTGTACTAATAAATAGGTTCATCTCTGCCTAACTTTTCGGGGAAATATAAGGAATATAAGTGTGTGCCACGTCACACGAATGCACCCGGAGAGATGGGCAAAAATCTTCACTCACTGGACGCCTGAAGGAGGATATCGCCGTCGAGGTAGACCGCGGCGAAGGTGGTGTGGCGACCTAATCATGCTTGCGGGGCCAAAATGGCCAGAAATCGCACAAAACCGAGAGATTTGGAAGGAAAAAGGGGAGGCCGTTGCCCAGCAGTGGGACACACAATAGGCTATAAAAAAAAAATAAGTGTGATGTGATATGTTATAGGTTTTAGATTGATTTAGGTCTTACAACTTAACTAATAGGTCAAACATGTGCTTACCTTAATTACCTACTTAGTTTACCGCTCAGACCAAATAAAAAACCAAGACAGAGCGCTGCGAACAAATACAGTGGAGCATGCCAAAACTACACCACCGCTCTGTGCATACACGCTCAAACGCACACATTTACAACCATTTACAATCAAACTATACCAAAATATGTGCACACCTGTTTACGAAACCGGCCTCACGTCACTGTTGACAGCGCTCTCTCTTGGTTTTTTATTTGGTCTGAGGTTTACCGTGAAATGTAATAAATCCATTTAAATTTCTAAAAAAATATTGCGACTGATTGAAGTGAGTCTTTTCCGTCACTCGTATTGGCAGTACCGTAGTTGAAAAATTATGCAGTTTATGAATAACTAACTCCATTTACCCATCAAAAAGTATATTCTTATCTGGGTGAATTTTTATTCATTACCCGACTACGGCGAAGAAAAAAGGAGGGTTATGATTTTGACCGGTATGTATGTATGTATGTATGTATGTATGTATGTATGTTCATCTGTTCCCTCATATCTTCTAAAAGACTCATCACAATTTGAAAAATGAGGTATCGTTGGAAGCGTCTTGATCGTCCGCTGGTTATAGGCTATGTGACGTCACATTAAATTAAAAATGGCGCCGTCTAGAGATTATAAAGTCAGGAACTAAAAAATAAAAAATGTTTTATCTTACCATGTTGGGTATCAAATGAAAGGGCTTAATGAGCAAATTTCAAAAATATATATATTATAACCCCAAAAGAATAAAAAAAAAAAAAAGTTATAAAAACTAAAACCCAACTACGACTAAAAAGGTATAAACAAGACACCACAGACAGACAAATAAAAAATCCGGAGTCACACGTAATCTGTTCGATTTATGCCCTAACACGTGTGACTCCGGATTTTTAATTGTCTTGTTTATACATTTTTAGTCGTAGTTGGGTTTTAGTTTATTTATTACTTTTTTTTTTATTCCTCTTAAGGATCATTGTACTCATCATTATGAACAACTTTCACTATGAGATTAAACTTGAAATCATGAAAAAAAAATTGCCGTTCCCTTCATCTTGACGAGCTATGCGAACATAAATGTAGGGAACAGCTGCTTTTGTTTTCGCGATTTATTCGAAGTTTGGTCCCATATTAAAAGTTGCTCATAATGATGAGTACAATGACCCCTTAAGACGAATAAAACTTCACCCTGTATAAAAAGGTAGGCATTTTATTTATTATCCATCAAAAAGTATATTCTTATCTAACAGTTAATGCGCCATTAAAATTAACGAATGAAACAGTACAAAGTAGCTAGTGCAAGCCTCGCGTGACCGCCCACCG
Organism: Lithophane ornitopus; assembly: GCA_948473465.1. NCBI lineage: Eukaryota > Metazoa > Arthropoda > Insecta > Lepidoptera > Noctuidae > Lithophane > Lithophane ornitopus. The sequence goes on along the minus strand of OX419621.1, from coordinate 14,583,604 downwards.
TTCTCTTAAAGATCCCAATCACAAAATGAGATGTAACTTATTCGCTAGTTTTGATAAAAAGCAAAAAATACTGTCTGAAGAATTTTGGATCGCTTAATCAAATCGTAAGTTGTAAAATATTCGTGAGCACACGCGATGGAGATTGAAGATTTTTGGGACTGACGATTTATAGTCGACATTGTGTGAATTATATAGATTGGGATATTAAGTTTAAAAATATATTGAAAATAAAGTAATTCCAGAAGTCGGTGTCTTTGCTTTTCAATTTTCGTTTTTTGCCACCGACTTCCGAAATAATTCATAATTGACGGAGTAATCGCGTAACAAACACACAAAAAAAAAAATACAGATGAATTGAGAACCTCCTCCTTTTTGAAGAAGTCGGTTAAAAAGCAGCAGGCATCGTCACATTAGTCCTAGGTCCAGTAGAGGACTGACTGTTTTCAAAGCAAGAGTGAACAGGCATCATCTGGGCACGCTCGTTCCTAAATCTCATCCATCGCTTTTATCATCATGCGAGACAGGTACAGGTATGACGATAGAACTTGTAATTTAAGGACGTGCAATTTTATTAACTAAACCAATTGCAAGTACTTTCAGATGTTGCTGATATGCAAATATACCGGAAACAATCCTGAAATCACGAAAAAAACAATCTGCCGTTCCCTACGATACTGAAAGTTGTTCATAATGATGAGTACAATGACCCCTTAATAGGAATAAAATGTCACCCTGTATAAATATGTAGTCATTCAATTTATGTTTACACCAGTTTTTATCCTAGCGGAATGATAAGCAACAAAATGTACAGTCGAACAAGCTATTTGGTATACAGACAAAATATTATATATTATATTCATTTGCCGCTACACTGCCAAAATTCGTTTTGATTGTGTGTGTAATTTAACTATTTGAGCATACGGCTTAGGAGAGTGACGTAAAAGGATTGTTGATAACTGTAAACACTTACAATGTTTTTTAAAGTAGTTGCAAGTTATCTCCCTGTATACAAAATAGCTTGTTCGACTGTACATATCTTTACTTCCAGCTGAAATCCTTCAAAATATTTCATACTAGACTTATTTCACAACTCCATAAACCTAGCCTCTATCTATCACCCTTATCAATAATTTTCACGCCACATCGAGCTACGTTTCCTTTTCATTTGACGCCTTACCTTTGTCGAAACGTAACGATAAGTTAATCAAGTATTCAAACAAAACAGATTGAAATGGGACGGGACGAAACAGGTCGAAACGGGGTGAAACAGGTCCAATTTGTGTCGATAAATTCTGGAAGTCTCTGAGGCAATAACAAACAATATCGTTTCCAATACGCCGGTTGCGATAGCTTCGCATGAGCTTATGTGTTGTAGGGTGGCATTGCGACGTATGAGAAGAAATAGGATTTGTTTTCAAAATTATTTTGTAGTAAAGACGTTACGTAAGTAAAGCTTGGGCTTCCTAGGAAAGCGGCACCGCCATGAAAATCTGTAATTTTCACTAGTATTTGACATTAAAGTGTCAAAAAATGCTCTGTATTAGGACAGCCGTTATTGTGTGATCGTTCGCCGCTTTCTTATGAAACCAAAGCGTTAGTTTATAAAATAAAAATTAAAGGAAAAGGATGGTTAGGTATAACGGGAAGGCTATTTGGTAGTAAATAGCGACATTTGACGTTCGAAAAGTGCTGATTCTCAGCCTAGTTTGAATAAATGACTTTTGATTTTGATTTTTTGATATTGTTGTGTTTCGGCAGTTAGAGATAAGAAAGCCTGTTCCTCTGTGGTTGTGGATTCCGGATGAAGCTCGCTTCTACCTTCGGCCTGATCATTACTTACCGTCAGGTGAGATGCAGGCCTTGCTTCAGTGCAGTGGATTAAAAAAAAATTGAATGTCTTTTAGTCGGATAGTTAGAGCTTGTTTTTGCAAAATAAATAATTTTATTAAATTACTTTATTTAAAAACGGCCCACATACTAGTACCACTAAGTAAATGGTGGTACTATAGAATACGAAATTTCTCAAAAAAAAGTACCACCGGTGGTACAGTTCGGTGGTACTAATGTGAACAAAGGGATTTTTCACAAGCAATAAATAAATAGGACTATTCGTCAGAAATACATTTATTATAAAACTTTGTTATCATACTAACTTCCATATAAAAATATTTATTTATGTCTGTTGCCACAGCGCTACCGCTCCACAACCTCGGTACACAGGAATATGTTTTCCAATTCAATACGTTCGTACAATGTTCTCAATGTACTCTGTATACGTAATATTTTGTGGGTTAACCCAGAACAATGGGAATCCCTTCAATCCAATGCTGTATACCGGTATGCTAACGTTACCGTATAAATAAGAAGATATCCGTTTACCAAAATTAATTTTGTAAGGAAATCCGGCTCAGTATTGTGTGAAATTATTTCTATTTCGAAATAAAATATTCTGCTAGATTTTATTGAGGACATATTGGGTGTATGAGGGACGAGTAGGTAATATTAGGTACATGAAACGTTTTTGTTTGTTGTTTTCAATAGAACAAGTATTGGAAATTGTATTGAAATTGAAGCAGTATTTTTATTTGGATTTTTAAAGAAAAAATATATACAGTAAATATTCACTACTATCTTTGAAATAATAAAGGTATTTTTGTTGTACTATTGGAAATAAAATAGAGGAGGAGGAGTAGGTATACAGAACTTTAAATCAAAATACAAAAGTTTCAAAGTTAAAGCAATGAAGTAAGAACGAAAAAAACATGTATAAGATAAATAAACTATTACATATCTAAGGAAAATTGAAAGGGCGTAGAAATTAACAAAAATAACCGACAAAATAAAACAAGATAGTAAAACGGTTGAATAAAGTCGAAATTAGAACTCGGAAGCTATTGTAGCAATAATTTATGATCTCGTAGACTTTTGCTACGTGGCGTAGACGTTTGCTACGCGGCGTAGACGTTTGCTACACAGCGTAGAGGTTGCTACGAAGTATCGGTAAAGTAAGTATCTTCACTTCTAGCAAACATTGTTGCCTTTCATTAAAAGGTACTAAAATGCTTACTTCCATGCAGTTCAGACAAAACTTATTCTGCAAAGTCTTCGTTGTAAAACTTGCTACGAAACTTCGCACCATAGGACTGAGTTATAAAGGCGTTTATTTGTAAATTAGTTGGAGTAACTAATTAGCATACTCTTCATTAGTAAGTGGTAGCATCTTGGGACGTGGGGTTATTACCCAGGCGGAGCTAAATATTGTTTGAGTTTTACAGTCATGTATTTCCTAAAAAAATTAGTAGTTTATTTTTGGATGTATTTAATAGCACTTTAAAGATGAAAACAGCTTTAAAATTGTATATCAGTATTTTAAAATAATAATTTAATATTTATCACTATAAAAATAATATAAACTATAACTGTGTCGAAAACCAACTCCGAAACCAGTTAGTTTCTGATTACTATAATTCGACTTTTTCAGAAAATCCTAGGGATATTGCGAAAATTCGGTTAATTAGAAAATGGTGAAAAAAAATCTGCGTGCAACTTGGACATTTATAATATACTAGCTGTGCCCCACGGTTTCACCCGCGTAGGTCGATCCCGTGGGAATATAGGGATAAAACGTATCCTATGTCCTATTCCAGGTCATAGTCTACCCGTGTGCCCATCCTCTCCTCTCTAGGAGTAGGGAACGTCGCGGCGCGGCGTCGAACGGTTCGCGTATTGCATTTCTATACTCGTCATAACTTCGAAATTAAATGTCCGATTCACATGAATTAAAAATTATTTTACTGCTACATAAATACCCTTAATGTTAAAACTATTTATTTGAATAAGAATTAATATTCTGTTGATAAAACTCCTTCGCAAATAATGCATTAATTACGAACAAATTTGATTACCATAAAAAAAGGTTATAGTGAGTCAATCAAAAGATAGACATATGCTGTCGCGGACTTTTTTTTTGAACTTTTAAAGAGGAACAATTCCATCATACATGATATTTGCGTAATTTAAACCGTTTACGAAGCGCACGCAACGGAAGCTGTCAAAAAGGAATATTTGTTCCCGTTTTTGAAACATTTTTCATTTATGCTCCGCTCCTATTAGTCTTAGCGTGATGTTATATAGCCTATAACCTTACACGATAAATGGACTATCCAACACAAAAATAATTTTTCAATTCCAACCAGTAGTTCCTGAGATTAGCGCGTTCAAACAAACAAACAAACAAACTCTTCAGCTTTATAATATTAGTATAGATTTTGTATTAAAACACATAAAATGACAATTGATCTTATTTTGACAGTTCACCCATGTCCATTGCGTTATTTACGTTTTTGAGTAGATGAATTTTTAAAACTTTTGAAGCGCTGGATTAGCAATATCCTTCAAAACTCTCGGGTTATCATTCAAAGTGTGTTACACAATTAGGGTGCTGCTAAAACACGCTTAAACTCATTTTTGACTATTATGCCGAGAATGTACTATAACGATTTAGGAGCGTTAGGGTGAGTGTGAGGAGGTAATATCAAATAGGGTGAGGATTTAAGAGGATTCATTCTAATATTTAATTTTATGAAAGACACGTATGCTATCCGGTAGCTAAGACTAGACCAACGCAAAATGGCACTCATAATAATTTGAAACCAAATTGTTTGAACGTTCGAAACTTACGGCTGTCCTTTCGCCAGCCTGTACCACATGAGGTTGCGTGTCGCATAAAACCTCTCAGTACACCAAACTTTTTTTTTTTTTTTACGCTTGGAAATCATCCTGGCACCATCGCTTACAGTAGTATTATTTTAATATTACTTCAGTGTAGGAAAGAGATAGAAGCTCCACAGGACGTATAGCTCCATCTCTTTCCCCCACGAAGTACGATTAAAATATTACTGCTATAAGCGGTGGTGGTAGGCCGTGCAGCACTTGGCAAAACTCATAAACACACACATAATTTTATATTACCCTCTGTAAAAAGAAAATTTAAAGAACATTGCTCTGGTACCATAAATACATTAATATAAGAACCAACAGCAAAAATTAGTTTCTGAATAATTTCTTTAGCGTAAGTTACTTAAAAGAAGAAATTTATAAAATAATAAAGTAATTTATAAATTAGGACTGAAATTATAATTTATTAATTAGGACTACGTTTCACTGAAATTAATTAAAAATGATAGACTCAGACATAATCCAAAATTATATCTGATGTTAATGTTAGTTTTTTCTCAGGCTTTTCTAGCGTGTTTGCAGGCAACCTTTTGCCCTTATTCTTAGAGTGCGATGCTGCGAGCGTTACCGATGCGTCCCTTCTACGGTAATTAGTGAATTCTAATAGGCTTATTCGCTTATGATGTCATTTGTGGGGATTTCGGCGGGAACCAAAATTAATATTATGATTGGAAACCTGGGCAAAAAACATCATTTAAAATTGGATTTGTCCTTTTTTTTAAATACAATTGCAACCTAAAGGTGAACATGCAAGTTTCCATTTTTTTTTTGTCGAACATATTATTCTTGAATGTGCCTCTTTACGTATCTAGGAACACTAGATTTAATGAGGAAAATTGGAAAAGGGATGATCTATAACTGTTCTTTTTCAGTACTTTTGTTATAACATATCAATTTTATTGAAGGCTATTATGTTATAACATATCCAGATTTTATAATATTATGAATATGCGAGGATCTAAATTAACATACTTATTTGACCACACATTTGAATTTTTAGAAATTGTTTTCACTAAACATTAGCTTACAAGCGAATACAATTCAAACTGTGCAGCTTTCTCCCCTTGCAATTGCCAACCAGAAAACCACGATTTCTACAAACGTGTTAAAAACCTTAAAACAAAACGTAAACCCGAGCGTTATCTCAAGTATGTAGATTTATTTCACAAAGTTTCGTTGGTGACGGGGACGCGAGATAAGAAACGACAAATCGCGGACTTTGTAATGCATTTAAATTATAGTTTTGTTTGAGAAAATCTTGATTTATTTGTTCTTCTACAATTAAGATCTGTTGAGTGTGACTTGAATGTGTAAGAAGCTTTAAATTGTGTTTGTTTCTTTTATTTAGGTACTTGAACGTTTGCACAAGGTGCACCATTAGGACAGTGAGCGACAGAGGTCGGTTAAAATCAGCCTAAAATTTCAAAAGAGTCTAAGAAAGAAAACTTGTCTAGTTATTACTGGCTTCAAAAATAAAATAGACGTAACCTATTCAGTAACCGATATTCAGTAACCTATTCCGCTTAGCTATTCTTCAAGAGTCATAAAAAATCCTGTAAGAAAACGACACGTGTTTCACCTCTCAACGAGGCATCCTCAGGATGACGATTGACCAATTGCAAACCAGAACGTGTTGCCACACCGAGCGCTGGACGCAGAGTGAATCAAATCGCCTGTCACCCCCACTTATATAGGAAAACACGAACTAACTATATTATTGGCTTGTCAAAAAATATTAAAGGCTAAGGTGAGGATTCACCATCCATAACCTGACTTCGCCCACTGTTGGGCATAGACCTCTTTTTGCACGCGCCAATTCCCACGTTCTTGTGCTAGCCTCATCCAAGTTTTCCCGCAATGGCAACAATGTCGCCGCGACGATAGGTAGGGAATAGTATTATTTAAACTAAAAACGAAAATTGGGTTCTACGATACTGAAATTCCGAAGTGAACAACGCTTTGAATTACATTCCTACTTGCTCTCGGTACGCATGACGGATAAACGTGCTTCAAGCGCTTATTATCAGAACTTCCGCTTAACCTCAAGAACTTTCCAACGGTTGAAGCGTTATCAACGTATCTTACCGCTTACGCTTTAGGGTATATAATCTACACTAAGGTAATAATAATTTCATGGATGTAGCTACCTATTCTATTACGAGTAGATCTGCTAAGGTAACTTAAGTCTTATTTACTATGGGCATCAGGAAGGACTCGAGGAATGAGGAACGGGAGAAGCTCGTGGCTAAGTAATAACAGATGCACGGGACGATCCATCAGGTTAAGCTACGCTTGCCGGGGTTGGTTCGTGGATGGGTGATCATCTTTACGTATCGAGACTCCTCCGTGCCTCGAAAAGCACATTAAGCCGCTCTTATAAAACCGGCCAAGTGCGAGTTGGACTCGCGCACGAAGGTTTCCGTACCATTATCTATAAAAACGGCAAAAAAATCACGTTTGTTGTATGGGAGCCCCTTTAAAAAAATATTTTATTCTGTTCTTTTGTATTTTTTGTTATAGCGGTGAGAGAAATACATCGTCTGTGAACATTTCAACTGTTTAACTATCACGGTTCATGAGATAAGCCTGGTGACAGAGGGACAGCGGAGTCTTAGTAATAGGGTCCCGTTTTACCCGTAGGGTATGGAACCCTAAAAGGAATGTTTCTGATATATTCTGTTTATTCAATCTACTCGGATGGTTCTTCTGCCTGTATTGTCCGAAGCAGAGTTAAAGAGTACTCTCACTCTCACATTTTGTTCAAACGCAAAACATTTCAATCCCTATATCTTCATAAGAACCTGAACAATAAAATATGACTATCGTTTTGGGGATTCGAAACGGATTTTTCCGTTTTTGAATAAACAATGTCAAGTTGTTGTAGGTAGGTTGTCCACGATTTTGCCATGCTAAAACGCAGAAGGTCTGGTCATACAGATTCTCTTAGGCCTGAATTCCTCTTACGCAGATGTCGGTCGCGTATAGGGTTTGCAATCCAGATATCCGGATATCCACCGATTTTCAAATCCGGATTTTATTTGCATTACCATCCGGATTTTTCGAATATTACGGATTGTTGTATTTCTCTTTAAAATATTAAATAAAAAGCTGTCATGTGTAAAGTATATAACTGTTATTACGTTATATATTATTTTAATATAGTTAATCGCTTTTGCAATTATTTATTCACTTCAGAAATCAGAATAAGTCAATTTAGTGACAGAGATCATGACAAAATTGAACACTTGTTTACTTTATGCTAAACTCACATACATACTGCACGCATTTTCAAGATTGTATTGTATTGTATCGCACGCACGGTCGCTTCTACATTTTTTGACACACAACAACCAGATCAAACAATCATAACTTCAGCGGACAACACACAAATTCAGAAGGTTGCTCTTCTTCAACTGTAAGCGTATCAATTAAAACACAAATACTTGAAGAAATCATCCGGTTGTCAGTCCGGAACATTTGTTGAAGAAGTCAGCCATCTTCTGCGCAGCGATTGACTTCTTCAACAAATGATTTAGACACCACAATTCGAGTAGAGTAGAAATGGCACTATTTGATGAGTATGTTCAGAGAAGCAGGAATTTTAAAAGGCTTTACAATCTACTTTTATCTACTACTAACCAGAGTTGAAGCAGAATGAGATATATAATAAAATATTAATATCCGTATTATCCGGATAGTAAAAATGAACGGTTATTGCAAGCCCTAGTCGCGTACACGTAGCAACGTAGTAGTAGTAGACGTCAGCGTCGCAGTATGGTCCTATATATATCCCAATGTAGGTATATACGCACGCGCGACTGATGTACGCGATCGAAATCAGCGTAGGAGGAATTCAGGTCTTAGTCCTAATTCTATCACCATCGTCTGAATTGAAATCCCTGTCTTCATAAACAAGGTCATACAGCCTACATTGTTCAGCACTAACGAAGTTTATTACTCCATCGCTTGTTGACTCTACACTTACGTCTATCGCGTACATCTAATCCGTTATCGACCGGACTATTTTCGTACGTCGTTGACAGAAAACAATGTAATGGTCCATTTCAAAAATCCCTACCTAGTAACTGTGTCGTATTTTTATCGTACCCATGGATTTTTATCCGCTAATTCAATCAAAACACTCAAATTGTAAATGGCACTACAGCCATTAACAAATTGAGAGTTTTTATTTGAATAATGAATACTTAAAACCAAAATTCTAATTTTAAACCACTCTAGAGATGTTTTTCATTTGAAAATTAAGATTAGTTTTATATCCACAATTTTCATCAACCTAACTTTTTAAATTACAATATAATAACTGTATTTTATTGGAGAAACTGTTGTAACCTTTTAAATACAGATGAATGTATTACTAATCACTTTTAGTGAGTGATTGTGTAAATAATACCTAAATAGGGTTTGTTTACACTTTCATCAAATAATTTTGAAACAGACTCTAAAAGAAAATATGTGAGTACATTGCTTTAACCGACATCGTCCGATGACGTCCGATAACATTCTTTAACATAAATATTTGTCTCGATCAGCCGAATTCAGCCGACGACGTACGAGTATACTTTGTTCGGCCGATGACGGATTTAGTGTACGGCTCGAGTTAGCATAATGTATCTCTCACGTGCCGAGATTAACCTTTGTTTGTCTTGTACCTACTATATTGGCTTTATAATATTGATGTTGCCAGTTATGTTAATTTGAGGCTTAGCTTCGTAGTAGTTTTGGAATTGTATACCTGAGACGTGGTTGGAGATGAATAGTTACGTATGTTGTCGCGAAGGTTGATAAGGGTAGAATTCTATTGCTACGTATAGGATGTCCACGGATAATACAATAAGTCCAAACACCCCAATTAGAATTACAGTGAATTTTTAATAAGTACCTGTATAAAAAATTGTTTATTTATTAAATTATTTATACTGAATGTGGGAGAAAATTGTGGTCAAATTACAATCTTCACACGCTTCTAAAACTAAAATAAAGTCCGTTAACTGATCTGAACGTGATCTTCAACATGTTCCAATAACGAAAAACCATACATAGTTTATTATTTGGGTTCCTATGGATAGATATTAGGGACAGGGTAATGACCTCTATTGCCACGCTAAAGTAATTCGGGTATATCAGATTGAATGCAAATCATACAGGGTGTAAGGGTAAACACCGTTGTCACTCAAACCATGAGTAGTCGACTTAAATATAAAAATAAATGACCGAGTAACAACAAAAAAAACGTTATTTTCATTAAAAGATTTTAAAAAGTTTCTATCCGAGACCGAGCTCGCTAACGAAACAGCTGACTGGCTGAGGGAGGGGTCGCGCTCGCGGCCGGTCAGGTCACGTCCCGCGCCACCCACCCTTGTTGAGACGCAAGTTCGTTGCCCTAGCGCCCTAGGGTGAAATACTCTTGTGGTAAAATGTAGTTTTTTTTTTTTTAAGTTGTCATTTTCCATTGATTTTCCGTTCTATAAATGAAACCAAACCACTGGTTTCAAGGATAACGGTGTTTACCCTAACACCTTGTATAATTATATTTTAAAGGCACGTTTCTCGGAAGCTAGTATGCAGCACTCGATAACCAAAAAGTGTCAATGTTTGTGAATATATTATATAAAAAATCAAACCAAATGATGCATGACCCTTAATGCTTTAGATAAGCTAAAAAAAAAACTATCTATTTATTCATAATGAGGATCAATGTCACACTATGTACCTTCAAACAGAAAATGATAAATATGTATCATAATTATCATATTAATATTATATAATGAAATACCTTCAGCTCAAGGCATTTCATTAACCTGAGTAAACTCGAGTAACCCTTTTGAAATTATGGTTTCCCACTGAAGGTATGAATTAAGCAATTTGCGCACTTGTCCTTTTCTTGTTACGTCTTGTATTTGATTGTGATACTACGTAAATAATAAACTCACGCCTTCTTCCAATGGGGGTAAGCAGAAACATCAGAACGCCACCTGCTACGATCCTGACATACTCCTTTTGTATCGTTTACGTTCATACATCTGGTCATACATGCACGCTAGTTGCGAGTATATATAATATAGAATATCCTCCAGACCGTATTTCGGCCACGGCGGCTAATCTCAACGGAGATTAGCCTTCGGCGCGGGAGATATTATAGTGCACAAGAGTGTGCGCAGACACAGGTGCACTCTCTCTTCCCTCACTCTCATAGTCCGATGGGACGGCAATCCTACACGACCGGAGAGAGATCAATGGCTGAACGTGGTTTCCGAGCTACGGGGGCATCAAACCGCCAACTTCCAAACTTAGTAATTCCTAATAGAAAAACTCAATAACACTTTGCCCGACCCGGGAATCGAGCCGGTTGCGAGTACTACGCACCTGAACATTCTGAGGTACATCACCAATAAGGTCACTATTATATCCTCCCGGCGTCTCCACTCACATTAATGTGATTGTGATACTGCATGGTCATAATCAAATTGAAATCAAAAAGCCAAAGAAAACGTTTGTATTAAAATACACTTCCAATATAAATAATTATCACATAATATCGAGAGGAGCTCGCGGCTTAGTAATAACATGGTCCATCCATCAGGTTAAAGCTACACTTTCTGGGGGTTGGTCCGTGGGTGGGTAACCATCTTTACATACCGAGACTCCTCCGTGCTTCGGAAAGCACGTTAAGGTGTTGGTCCCGGCTGTCATTCGTGGATCTTTGACAGTCGTTACGGGTCGTCAGAAGCCCGAAAGTGTGACAACCAGTCCTACCAAGCGGTATCGTATTACCCAGTTACTGGGTTGTGGAGGTCAGATAGGCAGTCGCTCCATGTTAGACTGGAAGCCGACCCCAATATAATTGGGAAAAGACTAGGCAGATTGATTGATCACATAATATCGTGTTCAACGTGTCCTGTTGTTGGCATGTTTCAGGAACTGATGGTTCCAAACTCGTAGCTAAATTTTGAGCCGATCTATCTAAATTTTTATCGACACGCTTAGAAAAAGAATGATAATTTTATCTTATACCAATGCTAGAGTTACATACGAGTCGTTACCTAATTATTTCAGATAGAAACCGCTGGCACAGTGACTTGCAGAATAGACCTACAATGATTTCCTTCATTATGCTTGTAAAAATCTCTAACCAAACTTTAAAAATTCAGAAAATTTTATCTGCGCAATTTTAATATTACCTACTGAGCTTTAATTGGTGATTGAATAACCTGTTGGCTAATCGAACGCAAATTACGACTCCAGTAAGGTAAGGCACAAACGAGCCACCGGCCACAACCACCGGTAGCCCAGGTACAAGCAGTTCACATGCTTTTTCATACGTTTTATATGGATTCGTCGCACACGTGTGGTGGCGACCACCCGTTACAGTAGTACTCAACTTATCAAGATGAGGGCTAGTTTGCGCCTGGCCTAAAACTCACTTTCACGAAACTCTGTTAGTTATTAAATGTTACATTACGCATTTTGATGGACTGTTTTTCATAGTGAAGTAACAACTTAGCGGGATATTTTTTACAACAAATTATGCTAAATCTGGCCCTAAACATATTATTATCCACAGCTAATTACAATAACATCAAACGATTGTCTGCAGTACACTTTAGAATTAATTTTGTAAAAGCATCAAGGGATACGTAGGTATTTATCCGAGAATTACCACTCAGTATAATTAGTTAAGGGCATCGTTCTACAGCGAGATGTCGAGCAATTTATACTGTACTAGCTGCGTCCCGCGGTTTCACCCTCATAGGTCACGATCCCGTGGGAAAATCGGGATAAAAAGTATCCTAAGTTTTGTTCCAGGTCATGGTCGACCCATGTGCATGTGTAATATAGTACATACTAATTACATGCGTAAAATCGAATAAATGAAACCGAACCTCAAGCTGATGTTGCTATCATAAAAATGATTTATTTTTAATAATTTGCTACATCGGTATCTCGTCACGAGATAGAGGACTGGCAAAGTGCCTTTTTCGAGCTTACTCGTGCGTAACGGTCATGTTAGGGATTAGAATGACGTCTAAATCGACGACAAATTTCGAAAAAACGAGAAAAAGAGCGTTCTCGCGCTTGTTTCTAAATTACATCCAAATCCGTTCAGCCACTTTAGCGTGAAAGCGTAACAAACAAACAAACTCACTTTCGCATTTATAAGATTATGGTTAGGATTCATTGAATTTATTATCCACTTGTGCGCTTAATAATTTAAAGACGAAATTATCTAATGGCTCTCCAGACGTTTGTTTTAATGATCTTGCGTTTTCTGTTGGCGATTTGGCTTCGAATTTTTGAATAAATTACCTTAATACGAAGAGAAATGAAGGAACTATTCTGTAAATCTTCAAAGCACGTCGCGTCGATAGCAATCGAATTCAATCTAGCCAATCCTAATCTTAACTGCGAAAGTGAGAATGTTTGTTTGTTACGCTTTCACGCTAAAACTGCTGAATGGATTTACATAAAATTTTGCACATGGGTAGAACATGACCTGGGTTAGGATATGGGACTTTTTATCCCAATATTCCTACAGGATCGAGACATACGCGGGTGAAACCGTGGGGCGCAAAAATGCGTTATTTTGTTTGTTTCCTACGCTTTCACACTAAGACAGCTGAACGGATTTGGACAAAATTTAGCACATAACTGAGTACACCAACAATTACTGATAAAAGCTTAATCTAAATCGTACTTCTAATGATACTGTTGTTTTTCTATGTGGAACTCTCTAGTATAGTAGAAACTAGATACACAACCCTAAACAATATTCTTCATTAAATTCTTCAAAAAACGTTACAACTTTATCATATTTCGCAAAGAAAAAGATTTTGTTACTACTGAATGTTCACAATTCTCGGATCCATTGATATTTGAGATCTGTCGCAGAATAATGTAACTATACGCTCGAGGGTTCTTCAGGGGCTGCGTTATTTCTGAATTTAGAGGGCGGAGTGTTTGTCTAACCTTTGAATCGGTCGTTCGTGGCATTTCAAGCGCTCATTAAATTCTGATTTTAAATTGAGAATTTATGAAGAGCGCAAATTAATTTTGTGGTCCTAAGGGGCCGTTTAGGAACCAAATTCTCAGAGAGACTAATTAAACAATAAAGTACCTACCTACTACTTATCAATAAAATAAAATTATTTCTTTTCATGGCCGGCGCCATCTAGTTTTAAAATATTGACGCGTAAAAGTATCTTAAAAGATCTTCTTACTGAAATAAATATTTAGTTTTGTTAACTTGGCAACAAAGATGTTTAAACTGAATTCAAATCAAATCAAAATCATTATATTTTTTTTACATAAAACTTAAGGATCAGTTCATCCGATAAAATATCTAATTTATTTACTACATAATAAGGTACACGCGCTGCGCAGCAACGCGCATCTCAGCTTACTCTGACACGTTTCAACGCTCGCACTGAAATGATACCTTTTCGTGAAAAAAATAATTTCGATAATTATTGTTAAAAAGTGCGCACAGCGTCTCGCTTCACGTTGCGGTCTGAATTGACCCTAAGTTTCATAAGTGCCCATGAAGGGCACTTAGGAAACATCAGAAGCTAGGGGCACGGTTCCAACTGATCGTTTCCTATGGAGAAGAGCCAGCAAAAAAAAAGTAACTTGATGATCCCTATCTTAATATATAACTAATAATGTTGGGATCGGGTTCCAGTCTAACCGGATGCAGCTGAATACCAGTATTTTCGAGTGACTTCCTATCTGACCTCCACATTCCAGTTTCTGAGTAAACTTTGGTAACGGGTTTGGATGAAAAGCACCTTGACCAGGTCAAGGTGCTTTTCATCCAAACCCGTTTTCATAGAGAATGGATGTTTGCAGTGGCGTTCCTTCCATAGAAGCCCAAAAGCCCGGCTTGCCTTCAAAATTAAGCCTATCAATAAAAAATAACACTATATAATAATGGTGTTACCATGAACAACATAGAATATCCGTAAATCGCTCACTTGGCTATTTTTTTAAATCGTAAAAAACCTGTAACCACAATAAATACACAGATTGAACACGCTCATAATGAATGTTGTAGGTTCACGCTAAAACGATGATTAGTTTTGCAAACCATTTAAAAACTATTTAAACGCTATTTTATCTTACACCGCTTCCCTTAAAAGTTGACTGTGAAATATAAATTGACCGCAATTTTTTATTGTTAAACTCACAGAGCACGGAAAACTTCTGCAGCAGACCGCCATTCAAAGCCGTCGGTTTCTATACAACGTGCCGCTACAATGGCGACATTAAATTAACACACGGGTAGGGCTAGCGGCCAGTAAACATAAAAAAAATAAAAAATTCAAACAAACTATATTATTATAAACACCAAAATTGAGATTACTCTGTGTAAAAGATTCATTCATGAAACTACCTACCAGCTGGCTTACGTTCTTTCGGTAAGATCCTTTGTCGGCATAATTTCTAAGAAATTGCGCGGCTTTCCTTCTATTCGCCTACATATGACCCGTGACCCCGGCAAAAATGATGGCTCCAGGATGGTAATTTAGAAAATAAATTCATAAAACGAATTGCCGATTCTAATATTTATAATTATGTAAATTAATATTTGTTACGGTCAAAAATCATATTTTAACCTTTTAACCGCTTACGACGGATTTATTCGACAAATATTTTCGTGTCCATTTCGCCAGAGTCGTATATTTACGACACTCATTTAATAATTTTTTTTATTTAATTACGCTTTGCACACCATCTTTGTTGAAGGTATTTATTTTTAGATTTTTCGATGCCAGGCGCTGGGGGCACGAAAACCGATATAAAGCCGGGCGGTTAAAAGGTTAATCAACATACAACCTGATACTAACCTGCAAATTGCAAAAAACGAAAGAAAATTTGAATTTCACAGGCTACCCTAGCGCATTCCCCTTAAGGCGTTGCTGAGGGAGGGCAGCAAGGGACAGGCTGGACGGGTCATTTGCAAGTAAACGGTGACACGCTTGGCTTGTATAGACAATAAGAATGTGTTGACAACAAGTACGGTCTCTAACAGCGGCATCCGAGGCGTCTCCGTACTCTGTGGTTAAACTTACTTTCTATAACTTTACTATTCTCCCTTAGTTTTAGTGTTTTGTTTTGTTCGTAATATTAATTGTTTACCAGATACTGCGGGTAAAGTATCGTTGGAAGTTATACAGTTACTATGTTTGTTTCATCGGAACTTTGGCCAAGACAAACAGACTGCCATGAAACATTAACCGCTAACGGTCAGAAATGTTATACTTCCGAAAGTTAGTATGTTGTGTAGGTATTATTTCTAGGTTAGGTAATTAGGTTAGGTCAGAGGTACTTGTTCAAATAAAAGGCTTGTATATCCTTCGATTTGCGAAGTTATAGTAAACTTCCACTCAGTAGGTACCTACCTAAAACATATGACCGAATGTGTTTTCCTGCTATAAAATTGGAATAGCTTCCGCCAGTGGCTTCGCCCGCGTGATATATTTATAAAGTATCTTAAAAAAAGCTCCTTGCTTGGCGGAGCTCGTGGCTAAGTAATAACAGCTGCTCGGGTCGATCCATCAGGTTAAGCTACGCTGGCCGGGGTTGGTCCGTGGATGGGTGACCATTTTCACATATCGAGACTCCTCCGTGCCTCGGAAAGCACGTAAAGCCGTTGGTCCCGGCTGTCATTTGTGGATCTTTGACAGTCGTTACGAATCGTCAGAAGCACGAAAGTCTGACAACCAGTCTAACCAAGGGGTATCGTATTACCCAGTAACTGGGCTGTGGAGGTCAGATAGGCAGTCGCTCCATGTAAAATACTGGTATTCAGCTGCATCCGGTTAGACTGGAAGCCGACCTCAACATAGTTGGGAAAAGGCTAGGCAGATTGATCTTAAAAAAAGCTATTATCTTAAAGAATCATACTGAGAGTCCATTAAAGTTTTTTTTTTTTTTGTAAAAAATGTCGCTCATTTTTTTCAATCGGGATTTTTACTGGTTTACAACATGGGGCGTGGGCAGCGGTCGTCTAGCGGGTGTCTTACATAAGACCTCTGCAGAAAATTTGCTAATTTATAACTGCTCTCAAAATGGTGAAGGAAAATATTGGGAGGAAAGCGGCAACACACACTGGGTCCGCGTGGTCGATTACGACCCACTCCCCCTCGCCGAGAAGAGGCCTGTGTCCCAGCAGTGGGTACATTATAGACTGATTATGCTAGTTATCATTTAATTGTGCTTTTGTGTGTTTTGGTATTTATTTAGTGTGCACACAATTAATCATTCATCAAATAATGATGATCTAAGTATTCATTATTTAATGTTTAAATACGCAGATTATAATACCCCAGCATTGAAATAGACGACGTATACTTGAATACCTTGTAATTATGTAACAACATAAGTCATTTTTAAATATTCTAAACCTAAATCAATCATACGAGAAACAATTATTTAAGCATAAGTAATTATTCACAGTAATATTATTAAGGGCCAAGTAAATCCTAAAATGTCAGTCAAATGTCTGAAGATGGCGGAAACTTCAAAGTCATGCTGGTAAGGGTTGTTCAAACAGGATATTATAGCAAACCATGTTTCATAATTTAGTAGGTACAGTCAAAGAATCAAAATCAAAAGTCATTTATTCAAACTAAGCTAAAAATCTGCCCTTTTTGAACCTGCAGGCGTAGCATGACACTTTCTATTTCTACGAAGAATAGACATAGCCTTTTCTATACAAAGTGACATTTCGTTTCTTCATTTTTGACATCGCACCGTAGAAATCATTCTACAATCTGCCATTTTGTCTTTCATTTCTGACGATCTTTGTCTAGGTCTTTTTATATGTAGACAATTTCGGAAGAAAGTTTTCTATCCCAACTGTCAAAATCAACATCAGAAATAAAATCCTATGACAATACAAAGAATTCTGAGTCGAATTATGTAGAAGAGTGAATTTCGTAAACAGTGCAGTTGACTCATTCTACTTTGCTGCTGTCATACTGTCTACACGGAACGTTATTTTGGTCTACTCTTCTGTCGACAAAACAAGTGCTCATGCTACGCCTGCTGGAGTTTAAAGTTGCTGCACGCTTAGCATGACGACAATAGAAACGGGTTTTGTCGTCGGAAGAATAGACAAAATGACAGATAAACAATCACAATCTGTTATCTTGTCTATTCTTCCGTCGACAAAACGCATAGAAAGCCCGTTTCTATGGTTGTCATGCTAAGCGTGCAATGAATGCCCGAAGCTCAGACCAAATAAAAAGCCCGAAGATGGTAAAAATTAAAATATTAAGCATTTTTACTTGAACCGCGCATGAAACATGTTATTTTTCCGACGACGACGGTTAGAATGAATATGGTTGGATAGAATATTCTTTATTGTAAAGTACACCAAAATTTAAACACAGTTCTTATACAAAACCAAAAAAGAAAGGGAAATTGCAATGAATTGACTATATCTCACGTATATTTATCATACCGTGTTATTATTATTATCTATTCTGTATTATGATGACCAATACAAAAAAATATATAATAAAAGCGTGAGCTGTAATAATAATTAGGTACAGCTGACGCTTTATTATATATTTTTTTATAGTTATACCTATTGCATAACTATCTATAATTGTATTATCACATTTTTATCTAGTATAATTTTTAGCTTTCCTCTATACGAGAATGAAATTCATGTGGAACTTGCACAAGCTTTTCGTTCCGTGGGTGTATAACATAATGCTTGTTTCTGGCCTCAGCGTATGTTTGTCTTCATGCCATAATTTATGCGTGTACCAAATGTTATACGGACCAGTTGAGGTGTTAGAGTACACGACGAACGAGTTTCATAAGCCTGCATTACAGAACCTCAATCAAAACTCAAGCAATAAGCAGGCCACATACGTAATGATATACTTGCGCAAGTTTAGACTTGCACAAGTCTGCGTGACACCGAATGGATCGGATACCTTGACCCTGACCCATTGACCCATATTAAATACAAAAACAATTCACATGTTTGTTAATTTTGTGTCACAATATTATTTTGAATTACATAAGTGTTTAAGAAGTTTAAAAAGTTACGTTATCAGTTGAAGGTATAATATATGTCTGATCGAATCAATTAATGTCAAAACAAAATACAAATCAATTAAATAACAATGAATTAAATTAGGTAAATGCAGTAATGTCAGAATCAAAAAATTAAAATTAGAATACAAAAATTAAAATTACACATCTTATCACAATGATAAATCAAGCAAGCGAAATATGCCTGCTACAACAATGCCCAATATAGGGGCAATCACAGATCCGGGGCAATCCAGTCGCCGAGCAATCATCGCCAGGACAGTGTTGGAGCTAGCCCGCACCCTGCGCACCACGGACGCGCACCACTTGCGCATGGTGGCGTGGAAACAGTCGGTGCGCGCTTCCGCAAACATCCCGAGGCGCTGCAGAAGCGGGGTAGCCCCAGCACTGCCCTGAACGCGTTGTTGTATTGGACACGAAAAGTGAGGGTGAAGTGTGGCTAAATTACCCCACACACGTTAATGTATACTTGTGAAAGTTCAATTTTGTGCAAGTATGTCGTAACGTTTGTGGCCTGTATTAGGTACTCAAAATTAGTTTGAGCTTATCAAAATGGCTATAAACTAGTTCTAAGTAGATAATGCTTTAGTATTGAGTGAGGTTCTGTAATACGGGCCTTCGTCTCGTTTATCAAGTCTGACAATGTATCCCAACATTTATTTTATTAGTCTGAGTTTCTTCAACTGCTTACAATTTCTAACAATAACCCTAAATTGATGTCACCAGCACTATCTTTTACAAAAACTACTCCAGACTTTTTGCAATTCCTAACTAGTGTGAAAAACTGCTACGACCAGCATGAAATATATATTTCTTTAAAAAGAAACAATACAGAAGTTCTATAAAACATTCTGTTTTTACCTTTTAACACTTAAAACCTAGCGTAGAAAATGTAGGTGACATTTTCATGAAAAGAATTCTAGAAATGGGCGAAACTTCATTAATTTCAGTGTTACGCCTTCTAACAAAGCATTTTTGTTAGGACGGGTTACACTTTTATGCTAAACTTAACTAATTATAGAATTCTTTTGAGCTTTTTTAGAAATAACCTTGCATTTTTAAGTGCTGATTGTGTATTTATTGGTTTTCTACCGGGTATTAAATTTTTCAGACATTTAAATCTAAACAATGCTTGCGTGAAGATAGTCGGTGTGGCTGAGGTCAGCTCAGAAAGAGGTAGCGGGACAACTTGGACACAGATCACTTGCGCTACAAATCGCCCTTATTGCTACGAATTAAAGGCGCTGTCAATGTCCAATTGTTACCAATGATGTATGGTTGACTGTACCGTGAGGACTGATTCCGGTGGTGCAGAAAAGGTTCCTGGAAGGCCATGGAAAAGATTTTTTTCCAGGAAAGGATACTGCATGGGCGTGTATATTTAATGATAGAAAATAAGTGTTTAATGTTATAATTTAGGAAAAACTGAGGTTTAAATTATCTAACTGTCACATATGTAGATCATAGACCTTAAGATTTTATGGCGTGACTTATTCTCAGGGTGATATACCTAACTACATACTACATTAATTCCTGAACTTTCACTCATCCTAATTACATCACTACGTCACATTAACACCCACTCACAAACTCTCTTAAAAGATTAATCACGTAAACTCCAAAGCGTAGATATCTCTAACACAATATCAAAGTTTTTCGAGACACAGGGCAACTTTGCCTTAACTCCGGTTAACTTTCGGTGCAATCCTGCTGGCAACCTGAATGTGTCACAAGTGATATAGGTTGGTTCACATCACGACTTTTGAGACAGTTAGATAAAGCGTTACTGACAATCTGGGTTATATAGGTATGTCTGCAGGCGTAAGGAAGGGGAAGGATATAATATAATATACATATAAGGTAATATCCTAATAATATTATAAATGTGAAAGTTTGTTTGTGGGTTTGTGTGTTTGGATGTTTGTTACTCAATCACACAAAAACGGCTGAATGGATTTGGATGAAATTTGGCAAACAGATAGTTTATAACCTGGATTAACGCATAGGATACTTTTTATCCCGATATTCCCACGGGATCGAGACTTACGCGGGTGAAACCGCGGGGCGCAGCTAGTAATTAATACGGTTTGAATTCATATATTTATAAAGATTACAAATCACTTGTACAGAAATAAATACTAAAACATTACATAATTTATACATTTTTGTTATCCAGGAGTAGCAAGAGCTTATAGTGTTAAGCTTACGAATAATTTAAAACAAATTGAAGGTAATTTGTTAAAAGTTTTGTATTGTCTACCGCCGTGCTTATTTTTAATACCGCGGGACCTGTTATTTATTTAAACTTTTCGCACTCACAAAGGTACTTTATGGCCAATTATAAGCAACTGGCAGCATTCATCTGGCCAAGAATGAAGTCTTAATATTTACTATTACAACCTGCGACAGCGGGTCTGACAAAATTATCAGAAAAATATTATATTACCACTAGACCCGCTTCGGTTTTTACGACTTTAAAACATCGAGTTTTATTAGTTATTATGTAACTTTAATAGTAACGTATTATACACATAAACCTTCCGGAATAAATTCAGTATATCATACTAAGACGGCCGGTACATGAAATTATTTCAGGTACGTTATGGGAATCCAATAAATCTGATTTGTTTTATTACATCAAATATCGAGATTTCTTAGTTATTATGTAACTTCAATATTAACGTATTTATACACATAAACCTTCCGGAATAAATTCTCTAAACGATGGTGAAAACCTAATCAATCTGCTGCGTGGTTTAGAAGAACAACGCGGACATACAGACAAACACGAAACGCGACATTAATTTATAATACAGGGTGTCCCTTACACCCTGTATTATAAATTAATGTCGCTTTCGCAGCACTCCGCAAACTAATGGGATGAATTCAGTATATCATACTAAGACGGCCGGTACATGAAATTATTTCAGGTACGTTATGGGAATCCAATAAACCTGATTTGTTTTATTACCTCACATGCAATGTATCGTTACCGTGGCACAACCCACAAAGCCGCACTCCCCGTGGTGGGGGGGTGAAAAAGGTAAAGAAGCGGACATAGAGCCGATTATTTTAAGCAGCTGGGACAATTCAACTGGCCAAGAATTAAGTCTTAATATAATTATCACAACCCGCGACAGCGGGTCTGACAAAATTAAAAGAAAGCAATATTATATTACCATGTAACACATTCCGTCTTTTGATTTGTAGATTGCTTGCCATCAAAGTTGAAATTAACTTGGGTAGCAGAAATGCAATATCGTGACGCCAATACCTATTGAATATCAATGTGGAGAAACTTCTCGTTTCTGCTGAAGTTACAAGTTACATATTATGCGATTCATATTTCTGACTTACTAGTTAAACAATGTAACAGCATCGGGAGTTTGAGATATGTTGCTATTCTGAACCGAACATCAATAATCTGATCCGTCATCCAGCTAAGTTTGAAGCAAAGAAACTAAACTAAAAGGTCTCAAATGTTTGGAAGTACTGGTATAGGTCCAAAGGGATCTTAATAATAGAGGGCCTGATTTGATAGACCACGATCTGACCCTTAATGGCCTGATACCGGATGTCTGTGAGTCAGAATATATCATAATATAATTATGACTAGTAATATTTAAATATTTGTTTACATAACTCTGGCCATGGGGTCCTGGACCTTTAGAAGGCTACGAGGGGCCGAAGCTAACTCGCAGAGGCCCTTAGACCATTTTTGTGGGAGCTTGTGATGTCCCACTGTAGGGCAAGTGACTGAATATAACTAGTAATTTAATAACAAAAAATTCCTACTACGGTTTTCACTGAAAATAAAAAACAAAACAAATAAAGGCCTGTCATTAAAATCATCTTTATCTAAGGACATACCTAAGTGTAAAACGAGCCTTATAGTAGTCGCATATGATGTGTAACATCTGCCATCTTGGCTGACGTATTTAAGATTTAAAACTATATTCATCGTCATCATCATTGGTGATACAATCTGACGGCGAACATTAGCACTGCGCGCGCTCATTGGTAAAATCAAATAGCGCGCGCTTCCCCGGCTTCTTATTGTTACACACTTCCGTCCCTTTTTACAAAATCACTCCCACAGATTGAGGAAAGCGAGAGGAAAGATGTTACACAACAAAAATTGTTTTTGCGTAATTCGCAATCAGTTGTGTAACGTTAACCTACATTTTTGATATTAGTCGTCGCTGACATGAGATTGAGACTAGATTTTCAACGTTTTTACCCGACTGCTCCAGAAGGAAGGTAATGTTTTTCGAGAGTATGTATGTATGTATGTATGTCTATTTCTTTGGCACGCTCTGTAGCCTAAACGGCTTAATGGATTTTAACATACGAGGTGTCGTTAGGTTCGTCTTAATTGTGGGAGTGACATAGGCTACATTTTTTTTATATAATTCATCTGCAAATAAAAAAAAAACAGAGGGGAAGGTTTTTTTTAAAAATAAATTACAACATTATTGGTATCAAATAAAAGCTAGTAAAGAGATAATTCCAAATATATATATTAATAAAACTAAAAAGCTTGAAATAAAACAAATTATTTAAAAACAAACCAATAACCTAGAAATATGTTGTAACTTTTGTTTGTCCCCGCCTGCAATACCTTACAAAAAACAAAGTTCATTGCTTGTTTTTCTCTTTTCGGTTTTTTGTTTTTTTTTTATTATAGTACCTTTCTGATCTATGTCAGAAACAATAGAAATAATATCTGTTACAAATATAACCCGATACTCTTTATTACAGCAGGTAACACAGACTTGATGGCATGTCCGTCATACAGCTGGATGCTGGTGCTGCCAATATATCCATGTCGAAACGCTACTCCGCGTAGCGGTGAACGATGGAGCCTGTCGACCACCAAGATACAAACATCCATTCTCTATGAAAATGGTATTGATGTTATAAATAGTTCCTTGTGGAGCTTGCCTTAAGTTTTATTTTTAATTGTAGTATATCAATCTGCCTATCCTGTTCCCAACTATGTTGGGGTCGGCTTCTTGTCTAACCGGATGCAGCTGTATACCAGTATTTTACATGGAGCGACTGCCTATCTGACCTCCACAACCCAGTAACTGGGTAAAACGATACCCCTTGGTAAGACTGGTTGTCAGACTTTCGGGCTTCTGACGACCCGTAACGACTGTCAAAGATCCACGAATGACAGCCGGGACCAACGGCTTAACGCGCTTTCCGAGGCACGGAGGAGTCTCGATATGTAAAGATGGTCACCCATCTGCGGACCAACCCCGGCAAGCAAAGCTTCACCTGATGGATCGACCCGTGCGGCTGTTATTACATAGCAACGAGCTCCTCTTTCCATTTTTAATTGTAGTCTTAACTATTGTAACAACAAAGTGCTGGTGTCACAGGCTTCAAGTCCACTTATACAAATCGATCCTTATCATCCAGCGCTGGAAATCTCGTTTACAACTTATCATAGTAGTCCTATAGTGCAAAATAAAATCCCGTACTTAAACTTTTATCTATGTAATTATGAAGCGATCAACGCTGACCTTGCGAAAATTGCTTGGTCTGATGAATGGAATTCTATAACTAACATTAATGAAATGTTGCAAAAATTCTACGATATTCTTATGCCAATTATTAAACTGTATACTCCGATTACAAAACCACGAGATGAACGCTATCCTGTCTGGTACAGTCGAGCTTTACTTAAAGTCATTAAAGAAAAAGCAAAATATCATAGTTTATATAAAAAATACGGAAATCCTAGAGATAGAATTACGTTTGAATGCCTGAGAATACGTAGCAGTGAGTTGATAAAAGTCTGTTATGCAAATTTTAAAACGAATATAGCTGAACATTTGCGTACCAATCCAAAACATGTCTGGAGGTACTTAAAAAATAAACGAATAGGTAACGATTACATTCCCAACAAAATGTCTTTGAATAACAATAGGTTTGCTAGGGGAGGTCAGGAAATTTGTAATTTGTTTTCCGATAATTTTCAGTCCATATACAGAGCAAATAATACCATACATTCCTCAACGCCAGTTGAACCTATTCCCTGTAATAATAGCACTTTCAGCAGATGCAAACTTGAAGTAAAAGAAGTTTTGGATTACTTGTCTTCCCTAGATTGTGATAAGGGACCCGGGCCTGACTCAATCCCTCCTCTGTTCCTTAGAAAATGTGCAGCGAACTTGGCTGATCCCCTGACTACAATTTTTAACTATTCTTTGACACAGGGCGTATTCCCTGAGCAGTGGAAATTAGCGCACGTCACGCCAATCTTTAAATCAGGTAATGTTGATGATGTTGCAAATTACAGACCAGTGTCTATTCTATCTGCTTGTGGCAAAATCATTGAATCGCTTGTTCAGAAAAAAATGTTTTCTCACTTTAAAAATGAGCTGGATGACAACCAGCACGGCTTTCGCCCCAAGAAATCGACAGTGTCGAATCTAGTAGAGTATGTTTCATTTATATCATCTGCATTGGATGATGGTAGAGAAGTTCATGCAATATACACCGACTTTAAAAAGGCCTTCGATTTGGTGGATCACGACTGCTAAATTAGAGAGTTTGGGTGTTCATGGGTCGTTGCTGCGTTGGTGCGAATCGTACCTGAGAAATCGCTCACAACTGGTGTATCTCAAGGGTTTTAAATCCAAGCAATGTTACATACCATCAGGGGTGCCTCAGGGGTCACACATGGGGCCTTTATTTTTCTTAGTTTTTATAAATGATTTGGGCTGCAAAATTGATTCGGGATATAAACTTTTTGCTGATGATTTAAAAATATATCGAACTATATACAACGAATCCGATATTATTCAACTTCAGCTAGATTTAAATAGCGTGCACAATTGGTGCATACAAAACAAAATGTCATTAAATGAAAACAAGTGTTACTTCATAAAATTTAGCAGAAAAAGGAAAACATGTCAAACTTCTTACTCGATTAATAACAGCCCGCTCCAAGAACTTGATACTATTAGGGACCTTGGTGTGTTAGTAGATAGTAGTTTAAGTTTTAGGAGTCATTATGACCAAATGATTAGTCGGGCATCTAAATTATCTGGTTTCATCGTCAGGGAAATGAAAATATTTAAAGAACCCTTTCTGACTATTTCCATTTACAACAGCGTTATTCGTAGTATTCTGGAGTACTGTAGTACGGTGTGGAACCCGTTTTATCAGGTGCACTCTGATCGGATAGAGCGTGTTCAGAAAAGGTTTTTATATCACTTGTGTTACTCGGATGGCAGGTGTCATAGTCTTAACTCTTATAACTCTAGGCTGAGTCATTATAAAATGAAATCTTTAGGCGCACGTAGGAAATGTTTAGATTTCATGTTTTTGTTTAAATTAATAAATGGTTTAATTGATTCTCCTGACCTTTTAGAAAAAGTGAAAATTTGCATCCCCCGTAGTAGTAGCCGCCTAATTAACCGAAGAACATTCGTCCTGGCTCATAGTCGAACTAACATAGGTAATTTTTCGCCCATTTCCCGCATGCTTTCTCTTGCCAACTCCATTCGTGGCGATATAGATGTATTTGCTGGTTCCGTAGCCTCAGTAAGGACTAAACTTAAAGATCTAATTGTGTAATTGTAGATATGTTTTTTTTTTTTAAATTAATGTTATTATTTTTCCCGAACCTGTTTCCATGTATTCAGTTTGTGGGACTTTTTCAACTTTTTTTTTGTTGTTGTTTAAATGATACGTTTCAATTGTAAGTGTTACTTAGGATATGCATGCTAGATTCACATCTTGTAGATGTCAGTCAGTCTTATTGTCTTGTATCTATTTTATAGCACTTGTGACTGTACATCAGTTTTGTGAATTAAATAAAAAAAATAAAAAAAAAAAAAATTGTTAAAACGTAGTACATTTGTTTCTTGAGGATTAGAATATTTTCTTGTACAGTCAGGTTAATAAATGTTAATCAAATTAGTACTCTACGTTATTACATAATTTGCCATGTTACATTTTATAGAACTGCTAAAGAATGACAGTAGTGAAATAATAACTGAACGAGTTGACTACAAGTAGGTATTCATAACCAAAATAATAGCTGTGCACTAATATTTGTATCTTCCAAATTGTTATATTTTTTTAAAAGCGTAAAAATGAACACCAGCTGAAGTGCAATCGATGCCGCAACTGTGTCTGACCGACTTTTAAAAATGTTTAATGTCCATGCTCGACCCCTATGCCTGACTTCGTGTTCGCTTCGCCAAAGCGAAATTGGCACAAGATGAATTAGAAATAGAGTTACTTTTTGTTTTTGCATGGCAAGTGAATTGGAAAGGTCGTGAGTATGCTCAAAGTTTATGATGGCGCGGCATTGAAGTTTCCAAAATAGATGAATATCTCTTTGGCAAAAAAAAAAGAATACCAACCGTATTAGGTACTAGCTGCGCCCCGCGGTTCCACCCGCGTAAGTACCCATCCCGTAGAAATGTCAAATATAATTGGGTTCAAAAATTAAATATTGGGGTCTAGGACATGCCGGTTTCCTCACGATGTTTTCCTTCACCGTCTTGAGAGCAGTTATGGTGATGACATAATTTACACAAAGTAAAGCGCCTGTCAGGGTTCGAACTTGCGACCTACAACTCGTAAGTCGCAGCCGATAGCACTGGGCTGCACCATTGTGCAGCTAAAGTAACAACCTAAAATTAAAATATCAACCTAAAATTAAAATTACAACCTAAATCGAAAGTCAATCAATAATTATAAAGGAAGTTCACGATCCAAACAAAGTTTTCATTAACAACATTGAGTTCAGCGCTGAAACTAATTTTCTCGGCACTTTGTCGTATCCTTGGTTTCTCCTGTTCGTTGTAGATCTAACGTTAATAAACGTTCGAGCGCCAATAGCTCGACTCGCTCTATTTACGTTTGACGGCGGCCGACAGCGAGACTGCTGTTTCAAAATACGCTGCTCCTTTACTTATTTCTATGAACTACAACCTTTTGCTACTTTCAATGACGATGTTTCTTTGTTTTTTGTAATGAGAAATAGCATTGATAAGACTGCTTTCTTTTTCAGTTGGAGTGAGAGGTACTATATTATGTTTATATTTGTTTATGTGAGTTTGTTTTTTAGGGTTCCGTACCCAAAGGGTAAAACGGGACCCTATTACTAAGACTCCGCTGTCTGTCGGTCTGTCCGTCTGTCACCAGGCTGTATCTCATGAACCGTGATAGCTAGACAGTTGAAATTTTCGGGCTCCCATACAACAAACGTGATTTTTTGCCGTTTTTATAGATAATGGTACGGCACCCTTCGTGCGCGAGTCCGACTCGCCCTCGGTTTTTTATTTTTTATTCAAAATTAAATTGTTTTAGAATTTATCATGCGTTACTTTTTTTTTGTTGCGGGAAAATATGCGTCACGTTCACGCAAAACGGCCATCGCTCAGCATAATGCTGCGACCCGATGCGAGACAGAGCTCCAGCGCTGGTTTTAAGTGACAGCCGGCGTTGACGTCATGACGCGAACCGGTGCAGCACATGATGAATTATCAATAACAAAATAAGAAATAAAATAAATACATTAACTAAGTGTTTAATTATGATGGCAACATTCCGTTCTTTTTTGAACGTACATCCGTGCCAAACGGACGGACAGACAGACGAAGTCACACCATATGGTTTCCTTTTTACGGAGGCCCGTTGGTCTAGTGGTCGCAAGCGCTACTGCTAAGCAGATCGAGGTCCTGGGTTCTCTATTTCCAGGTCAAGCTCTGTTATTATATTGGAGCAGTGGTGGCCCAGTGGTAACGGCCGTGACTTACGAGTTGTAGGTCGTAGGTTCGAACCCTGCCAGGCGGTTTACTTTGTGTAAATAATTTCACCACTGCTCTCAAAACGGTGAAGGAAAACATCGTGAGGAAACCGGCATGTCCTAGAACCAAAAATTCGAAGACATGTGACATCTACTAACCCGCACTGGGCCCGCGTGGTGGATTACGGCCCACTCCTTCTCATAGAGAGGAGGCCTGTGTCCCAGCAGTGGGAACATTATAGGCTGATTATGCTATATTATGCAGTTTTATTAGATTATTCCATCAGGAATTTCTCAGCTGCAGCCTGCAGTCTGGATTTATGCCCGGTTGATGGCAATAGGCTGACCCCCTATTACATGGGACTTAAACATAACTGGCGAAATGTGGGTGTACTATAGGTATAGGTACCTCTGCCTAACCCTTCGGGGATTACAGCCTTTGTTATGTAATATCCTAAAAAGTAAAGAAATTAAACACTCGTATCTTTTTATTACTACACTAGTTAACATAACCTAAACTGAAACAGTCTCTAAAACGTGTAATGTCATTTCCGTAATTGTAAACTTTTATTTAGTTATATAAAAGTTTTAGCGACAACCGTAACTAGATTATCCTTTCGTAATTATACCAAAGGGTTGAATTACTTGATGTTATTAAGCTCAACAATTAAGGGCAAAGCTTTATAATACCTTCATTTTACACTGAGAATTTAATTTATTAACAAAATGTTTAACGCACCTGCATTTAAATGCAGAATGAACGTGTCTGGTAATTAGTGGCGAGATATTTTCTGCAGTGACGTCATTTAAATTATAATTTTATAATTAATTATTCCTTTCTTATTACAGTATGTTAACTAACGAAGGGCGTTCCCGTTAACCCGGAATAGTATAGCGTCCATACATGCCAAGAAAAAATATTACCATTAAAAAAAACTTTTTTTTAAATGGTCATATTTTTTAGGGTTCCGTACCCAAAGGGTAAAACGGGACCCTATTACTAAGACTCCGCTGTCTGTCTGTCTGTCCGTCTGTCACCAGGCTGTATCTCATGAACCGTGATAGCTAGACAGATGATATATTTCTGTTGCCGCTGTAACAAAATACTAAAAAACAGAATAAAATAAATATTTAAGGCTCCCATACAACAAACGTGATTTTTTTGCCGTTTTTATAGGTAGTGAACAGGTACGGAACTCTTCGTGCGCGAGTCCGACTCGCACTTGGCCGGTTTTTTTCTTTTTCTAATAATCCCATAGAATTAACCAAAAATATTAAATTGATATGTAACGGAGTTTCTTTACGTAGGTATCAATTTAATACTTTTTGTGAATCTTTTATTATTAAAAAAGTTATTTTAATTTTTTTTATTGTAGCATTTTTAAGCATAGTATGGACGCTATCTTATTGCTTGGTTAACGGGAACGCCCTTCGTTAGTTAACATCCTGTTTATGTTATAGGGATATCAGATAAATTAATTGAGGTAAATTGCTAAAACCTGAAATAAATAATATTCTCGATTGGACATCTCCCTCGGAATTACCCTAGCAACAAAAAAATACGTTTAATAAATAATTCCCTAATAAATCAGTTTGCTAGCTTGAATAAAATTAGTCTCCAAAACCTTTTTTTTTTATTGAAAAACGTTTGAATTACATAATTCACCTCAATACATACCTACCTATTACCTATCAGAATAATCTGGAACTTTTCTCCTTCAAACAAATGAAGCACCCACGTCAAACTTTGGAAATTTTATTCAATATCCAATAATTTATTCATCGTAGCATGGAGATTATTAAAAATCCCTTGACCGGTAAAGGAGAACTTTAAATTTATTATGGCTCGAAGTTGATTGGGGTGTGTCAATCCATGTTGAAACTTCGTAGAAAAAAAAAACATTTAACTTTTAAGTCAACATTAGGGCAGGCTGGTAGCTTGTTGGTATATGTTCGGAAAATATTAGAAATGAAGAAGATCTGGTACCTTTTTAGGGTTCCATAGCCGAATGGTAAAAAAGTTACCCTTATAATTTCGTTATGTCCGTACCGTCTGACTTTCCGTTTGGCCGTCCGTCCGGATGTCACACAGTAGCTTAGTTGGTTAACATTATTGCGATAAGCACAAGTATACGTAAATAATATGAATAAATTCTTAAAACTAACTAAATATTTTATGTGTGAAACGAGTATTTTCAATTTCATTCGAGTTCACGTTACGATTAGTCCACAAGCTAAATAATGACAAAATACGCATAGTTTATAACCTAGATTAACAGTACACATAGGATACTTTTAATCCCGGTAGTTCGTTACCGTGGGTTGCTATTTTCCGACATCCACGCGGGCGAAGCCGCGAGATTTTATCAAAATGAACTTAAACAAATAATGAAATGAAATGGTTTATTCTGTATGTCTGTCAGTCTGGATATTGGAATCACCTTTACACGTCATATTTATAAAATATTAAAAATAAGCTAGATTAGGTTGGCGTTTCCTATCTGAGAAGAAAGGCCGAAACAAACTCAGAGATCGCAGTCTCTTTTAAAGTCCAGAAAATATAATCTATCAAATGTTTCTATAATAAAAAGTTTCCAATTCCAAATAAAAACAATATTCATTCCGCTGATCGCTCCAAGGTCTTTCCATGGCGTGTTTAATAGGAATTCAATAAGATTCGTCGGTATCGTTCCATTTCACCCACCTCGATGAATCGATTCGACCGTCATCCGATTTCATCCTCGTTGGCATGATCTAAAATAGATCGAAGTTTTGTTTGTTTTGTATATTTTAATTAAATAATTAATGTCGAAGTTTTTGTTCAATTATTGAATTCTTTTGCGCCTGGATTGGTATTATAATATCAAGTTGGAAAAAATGGTTAATAATAAATGTTTTTTATTATATTAAATGAATAAACGGAATAATAGTAAAATATAGAAAAATCTCTAATAGCCTATGCCGTAACGTGGAAAAATTGCAATAAAAACCGGCAAATATGATATAAAAAAAATCAGGCACTAAATTTTCTGTGGACAAAAATACCAAAGTAGTTGAAGCGAGCAACTACTTTAGGTTAGTAATAAAGAAGGTGCAATCACAAAGTTGGCAACGTCGCTGCGCGCTGGTTTGATCAATTTGTCAATATTGCTAAATAACATTATAAAATATCGCTATATTAATACCTACTTGCAATTCATAATCAGTATTTTAGAGAGAGACTATTCTACAGAGTGATATTATGTGATATTGATACCCCACACGTTTTTTAAGTTTTGCCAGCTAATTTACTTTGTCCATATAAGAGGAGAGAACGACCACATAGGCATAGCTGCGGTCGTAGGGTCTAACCCAGACACGCGCAGCACTGCTCACAAAACAGTCAACGAAAGAGTCGTGAGGAAACCGACATGTTCTAGAACCGAAAATCCGAAGACATGTGACATCCTCCAACCCGCACTGGGACTGCATGGTGGATTAGGTTAGGTTAGGTTAGGTTAGGCCACTTTCTTATACAGAGTGGAGCCCCGTGTCCCAGCAGCGGGAACATAATAGGCTGATTATGCTTGTATGAGTCACAGTAAGACAATTTTTTTTATTCTGTACTGATAAGAACTAAACTCTTAGTAATTGTTTACAATCTAGCCTAATGGACTAATAAGTAATTTAATTCTAACTTAATATTTTACGACATAAATTATGTTATAACTAAGAATAATGTCAATTTGCACTTTAAACACAATTTCATAGCACTTTCTTAGTTCTAATAATTGATAAAAACACTTTGTTCATGTGTCATATGTATAGCACAGCATTATAACTACCTATTTATTATTCATTCACTATTTAAACACTACACTAACTCAAATGGTTTAGTTCTCTTTAGCCTACGCACTATGCCCGTGTTGTTTAGCAGCTGATTTGCCTCGACATTCACATGTAGTAAGACAATTTAAGATTATCATTGTTCAGTAGAGAATAATGACAGGTAAATTGGAACATTGTAAATAATTCGGACCAAAACCAGTGTCAGATTTATTCCAAAGCTGCATATCGAATGGTACTCGTGATTGGAATAATTTGGTTATGCTGCCATGAATCGATTTCAAACGTCATTCGATTCGGATCTCGCGGGCCTGATCTGAAATAGATTGATGTTCAATTATGGGACTTTTTATCGTTTGATTGATATTTTTTGGACGACATTTACGAGCTAATGTATTTTATTAAAGCTGTTCTCGTGGGTGACGTAAAAAGTGAAATGAAAAATTACTATTATAAATTTTTACTTAATACATTTCAATTTGTTCAATAAATTCGATTATAAGCGCCATTACTGTTAATTAACCTAAAAATATTACCTATAATAAATGACATTGGTGGTTGGACTTAGTTCACAGAGCCACATTTAAAGCAGCACTTTCAGGATTTAAACGAGCTAAACGACATGTATGTATGTTAATTATGTTATCCGCGACCAAATATATAGTAAAGAATAGATATTAGTTGGCCTAATTGGCACGAGAAGAAATAGCCTATGCTATTATATTTGTACGCCCTGTTCATGTCCCGAATAAATATCATATTTCCTTTTTTATTACGATATTTTTGTTGCATAAAAGTTTCTTTTTATAAAAATAAAACAGAAAAATTAAACAGTATTATTTTTCACCGCAACTAGTTAAAGAACATCAGCTCTTGTGGGTACAAAACGAAAGTAATGACTTAATACCATAATTTGAATTTTCCTTCACAAACACTAAGTACAGCTCAGTAACTTACGTATAATGTGACGGCCAGTAGTCCCCCGCCATTTTCAATTCATTAAGAAAATGTATATTTTCCTTTCCAGTACATTACCAAGTTTTTCCGTAGTTTTCTTTGAGGTCGAAGAATTAATGTGCGCTTCGCTTTTAACAGTAGGTACTACTTTTTTTTTCAACCATCTCCAGTCGGTCAGTGAAAATGATAAAAGTTACGAGTCAAAGGAGTGTAATTAAGTGCAATGCGAACTTCTTGCTCGTCTTTGGAGTAAGCGGAGTTCTATTATGTAATATAAACTTTTTGGGTTCCTTACCTACCCAAATGGTGGAGTTTCTTGCTTGTTCTTCTTTAGAATGGCCAGCTTCATTTTTCAGACTGACTGACCCTTGGACAATTCAAAAGTGCCTGTAATTGGGTTATTAGAAATAAATGCTTAGAGTTTGAGTGCGAAACGAGACACTTACATATATATATTATTTTTTACGTAATTTCGTTTACTGTTTGTCTCTGCATCACCCAAAGGTTGACTGGTAGAAAATGCCTATGGTATTAAGTCCGTATCTGTACACTTTTATAATTGAAGTATTAATAAAATAAAATAATTATTACTAAGTGTGCCATGTACATAGATCAGACAAAATGCTATTTACGGAACAATTCTTTGAACATGTCAAATGTATGTGATGTGGCAGTACATACTCTAAATACATAAATAAACATGTCTGCCCAGCTGCTGCCTGAATACTATATCTTTATTTTCTGAGACCCAGACGAAACAGGATCCGAAATAACAAAATAATTTATCCACGAAACTAAAATGTAGGAACACTCTAAGCTAACCTAACCTTTTTGTTTCATGGATGTTCTGTCAGATTCTCAATGACTAAAAACCACCCCAATGTTCCTATCCCACACTTGGACCGGGGATCATGGGTACTTGTGCGCCTTCCATGATCCCCGGCTCGAGGACGAGGGAAGTCACTCCTCCCGCGACGCGACGTCCAGTAGGGAGCGCGCGTGGAACACTCCGCACCGCTGGAACCATTTCTTTTTCTCTCCTGGTTTGGAAATTCGTCATCGATGTCCTCGGGGTCTCTCAGACACTTACTGCCTCCTCAGGTCAGGGCAGTGAGATGTTTGACTACCACCTCGGGTCCTGATGTGTGGGGGGCGACGGACGCCGCCGAACCCATATAGGGGGCCTGGAAGAGAGCGTCGTCCACCCTCCTCCGACGCCCAGTGCGCCTGCTGCGGGTGAGTGGACGAGATCTCCCTCTCCCTTTCCGCAGCCTCTTTCTGCGAGAGAGTCGTCTCAAAATCACCACCGCGTCCCAGGACTCCTCGCCGCCGACCATTGACTCGACTACGGCCGGCAGCGAAAGGTCGCTGCCTACTTCTGAGATTAGGGCACCGCCGCAACCTAACCTAACTACAAAAAGTCAACAACAATCTACCACCTACAATTGGTTTTGCTGCTAAAATGAGAACTAATTATACCTACCAAACTTTTTCTTTGTCCCGATAATGACTCATTCAAAGGTGACTGTAGAAAGAAAAACTGGAATTACGTAAATTAATTACATAGTAGAAGTTGATACGTACCCATTTGGCGGGCAAGTTTAAACGAACCTGTGGTACCTTTAATAACAGTATTTTTAGTGTCTCCAAACACGCGATGTTTGGTAACTCTCAATTTCGGGACATAATCGGGTGGAATACCTAATATTGCTTCATTGGTTTTGGACTGGCGCAGACCTGATGAAGCGCAGCGCAGATTTCACTGGTAAACAAATATCAACATTGTAAGAGTTGAAATATAGTTGAAAATAAATAAGTTTTTATCTTTCTGAGAGAGGTAGTTGTAACACGTTTATCAGACCAATAATGGACCGTTATCTGATTTTTATTATGATATATGACTTTAAGTATAAGATATATGACTATAAGTATCTTAAGGAGCTTGTATTGCCAAGAATATTTTTGTAATGTCATCAATTGGTGTTTATTTATGACTAAACTTTCTGGAACTTGAATAATAAAAACTTACCTTATTAAAAGTATTTCAAGATTCAAAATGTAGATTTTCAAAAGATATGTATTAAAAACAGAAAGTTTCAAAACTAAAATCGAATTCATGTATGAAACTTGATATTTCTAATTTAAGTTTTAGGTACCTATCATGAGATTCACTTTGGTTTGACTTTGGTTTAGTTAAAATTTAAATTACCTTAAGTTGCTTTTGTAGGTATGTTACGTTTGACGTGTAGAAATAGACAGGATTTATTATTTATTTATAATTATATACATTATTATTGTACACACGGACACATCAAGCTATACATTTGCGGTACATTCGTACATCTTTGATAGCCGTTACGGGTAGTCAGAAGCCCAAAAAGTTTGGCAACCAGTCTTACCAAGGGGTATCTTTGGTGGGTATCGTTTTACCAAGTAACTTATGGGTTGTAGAGGTCAGATAAGCATAGGTTGCTTCATGTAAAATACTGGCTGCTGCATCCGGTTAGACGGGTACCTAGCTGAACCCAGCATAGTTTGGAAAAGGGTAGGAAGATTGCACATAGGTGAGGTCGCAAAGGCATACATAATCATTATAATCTAACGTAGTAAGTGCTCAAGGTGTCTTTACTACGCGAAGAACATCCAACATTAGCCGCAAGGTTTGTCCAAACGTTGAGCGCCAACCGTGCGCGGCAGCCGCGCGCGGCGTGTCGCGCTATGTTTAGACGACAAACATTTCTAACAAACATTCGTCAGTAATTGTGTTTGGACGAATTATAAGCAGAGCTACGATACACGCAACGGTTTTCATTTTAGATGCCAACTGAAGTGCAATAGGTACTGCCGCGCAAACATTCGTCGGCGTCCTATGTAACTAGAATGTTGCAGAAAACGCCGCGTGTTTCTGCTGCGCTCTTGCCGCTCAATGTTTGGACACACCTTTATATAAAAGTCTAGTGTTTAACCGCTATTTTCTTGAAAGCGTGTGTAATGTTCTGAGAGCAACGATAAGTGACGTCACCTATTTATTTGTAGTAGATGCATTGCAGAGACTTCGCTAGATATTTCATAAGGCTGCGTTTCTACCAGAGATGAGCGAGGATGCGTAGCGAGGGTTGTGTGTGAAACTAACCAATAACATCGCTTCACTGTCATAGCTTGAGCTCAGCTAGCGTTGTTATTGTAGTATGTTAGTTTTACGGACATTCCTCGCTACGCATCCTCGCTCATCTTTGGTGGAAACGCAGCCTTAGAGTGTTAGAAATAAACAATAGAAGCAAAAACTAAACTATTATTTAAAAAAAAAATGTTTTTCATAATAGTTTAGTTTTGGTTCTTCTTAAATCCATTGCCTAGGCAATGGATTTTGATGCGGTTTTCACAATATTTTTTTAGGGGTATTGAACTTTACACCCTGTTCGGGTGTAAAGTTCACTCATCCACCATGGAAAAGGGAGGATCCTCCAACCAGACGGGTGTTGTGTCTGGCGGGCAACTGCCCAACGATTGATGTTGGGTTCTTGTATATATTTCCATTGCTTGGTAAACTTTAATTGCGCGATGCAGGATTTATGGAACGTCAGAATTTTTGTGTGACGTCAGGTCTTTGATGCGTAGTTCGCATGTGGCGATGTAGATACCGCCACAATTTAAAGAATTTATTCTTGATGGTGTATGTAGTTAATAAATTAATATTTCAATCAGATAAAGAACAGAAATCTCGATGTTTTGACATGTCGCCACATCAATACAATGCACCCGCGTGAAGCAGGGGCGGGTCGGTAGTCTTCTACATTTTAAATATAGGTGTTAACACACGGTCCTCTAACAAATTTTTTACATAAAATGCAATTATATTAAACTTCATCCCGTACAAACAAAACCCGTGCCGCTCAAACGTCAAGTGAAATTTTAAATAAACCTTTATTTAAAGTTAAAATAAGCCAACAATTTAATGTTAACTAGTTGCTGAACTCCTAAACAATGCAATTTACCTATCCTGGGGAAATGCATAACGAAATACCGTCCGACAATCGACCATAACACCAAGAACTGCCGATAATGCACAAAATTAAACCTCTACACCTTACTCTCATAAACATAGAGTACATTTTTCAGTGTCGATAAATGACGTGATAGTTCATCTAGAATTGGTGAGCATGTCACATAAAGTGTCCAACTAATGGGTATTGATTTTAATGTAACGCCTGTAAACATGATTCGTGCTATAGTAGTTAAAGTTGAAAACACATAGAATTGTCTAGAAGTTCAAAAAAGATAATCTAAGCATTTAAGCATTCTAAACTAGTAACCATCAGCTTGTGCAGCGGGAATAATGCAGAGTTTACATTTTATCATAGTGGTGGGATAAGCCAGTCAATACGTATTCAAGGTGTAATTAAAAGAACTCAAAGTCACACAAAAAGTCAAAGTCATTCATCATTTTGAACCACTTTTACTTAGGACCAAACCCCGAAATCGCAAAAAATCGAAAAAAATGAGTAGTTCTTTCGGACATTCTCGCAACCCTGGCAGGCATCGGTCCTAACGGATCCCGTCAGGTGTGCTGACATCACTTTGAGGCGCGCGTGGAACACGACTGGCCATCGACCCGAGCCTGGTCCTTATCGGACGGCGAGCTTCCCAATGCTCGCCGTCCGTAAGCCCGCGCCTATGGTGGCCGGGAATCCGCCTGGGATTTCCGACGCCCAGGGTGTCTCCAGCGGCGGCGATTAGGGGTGTGAGGGCGCAAACTTTGCCTCTCCCTCACGTGTTCCGCCTCCTCCTTCGCGAGCATTACTGCTTCGCAGAAGGAGGTGACGGGTTCCCATGCCCTCTCGCTCCGTATCATGGCCTGGACCAGGGCCAGACGCGAGAGGTCACTGCCGCCAATCGCCTCCACGAGGAGCGATTTCAGGTCTGGATCCTTAGTAAAAGATGTGCTCAGTACCTAAGGCCGGTTGTCCACCGGCACCGACAACGGGATGTCAACGAGGACGAGATGACAGGGCTGAAGTAGCGATACATACAATTACTATGGCCATGTGTCCAACACACACCACCACGTTCTCGTTTTTCGTTGACGTCCTGTTGACGGTGTCGGTGGACAAACAGTGCAAGTCTTCTAAGAAACTATCGTTACGGATCTAAGGACCAATTATATTTTATTGTTCTAGAATTAGCTGTAGGCTTGCTTTTTAACCAGCAATTTGTTCAAAGAAACCTGGAACAACTTATAAATATAAAGGCTTTTCCATGTAACAATGGATAAGGAAAAAATCGTACCAAGTAGAACCCGGTAAACATGTTTACGTCCAGACGAGCTCCATTTTATTGACACCTGAGCAAGCTAATAATTTCCCCAGTGCCGTTATTATCCTGAGCATCATAATAGGGTTTCATATTCAAAGGATGCCAACGGAACCTCATTATTAAACGGGCTTTTGCACTTTGCTGAATTCAGTCGTCTGAATTTTGTACGATTTTTAGGAAGCATAATAGCCATGGGTGCCTAAGATGTCTTAATATCCCCCTATAATAAAGAAGGTTGTGTAACCACTATACTGAATTAGTTAGGTACTGTATCCATCTGAGATCAAAGTGCGACAGAGATGGACGTATCGCGACATTTATTCTTTCTAATTAGTGGCACTTTTTAAGAGGCTAACTTATGCTTGCGATGATACTTGTTTGAATTCATTAACTGAGGCATTTAGGCGGCAAAAGGGTTCAATTTGTCCAATATTTTTTTTGAAAGTAAAACTGTAAATCAAGCTATAAATATTGTTTTTAATCGTTAAAATAAGAAGATGATGAGGTTACGCAGTATTAGCTAAACAGGGTGTAAGGGACAGCCCAGCGCAAATTAACAGGGAGCATTCAGCTCCTTATTTTTTTTTTTTTTATAGTTTTTTCAGTAACCTACTATTCCTTTATTTAAATGTAATATTACATTCTGTGTACGCAGCACCCCATTTATGTAAATAAAACAGCAATAATACAAAAAAACAGTGGATGTTAAAATAACTATAGCGAACGACGCGTGAAGTTCAGAATTTACATTGATAAATCACGGGAGTGCGGGTACGTGCGTTTTGCCACGGTAACGATACATTGCGTGTGAGGTAATAAAACAAATCAGGTTTATTGGATTCCCATAACGTTCCTGAAATAATTTCATGTACCGGTCGTCTTAGTATGATAATTATGCTGAATTCATCCCATCAGTTTGCGGAGGGCTGTCCCTTATACCCTGTAAACTCTCAAAACTAAAGTTTTTATCAAGTATACAAAACATTAGGTACTAATTATCATATTTAACTTAACATTAGCATATAGGTTCCGAGTCCTAGTTTTGTTGATAACTCCACTGAAACAAAGCCGAAGTAAAACTATTGTCGAATAGGCAGTTTGTAACAACAGTTTCTCTATTTTAATCACACGGTATTTCGATAAATCGGACCATTTAAACTAAGGTTATTCAACTAATGTTCAGTAACACGTGTTCCAAGGTTTAAACAAGAGGGTTGGGGTCTGTGCGGGAGCTGTAAAGTATATCCACTTATAAAGTGATGCCCTTTGGGGAGTACAGCGAGGTGCGTGAAAGGATGTTGCCTCGAGGACAATAGGGAATATTATGCATGTGATTCAAATAAGGGTCAAGTATTTTTTTTTAACTATATTACTTCAGAATTATGCCTACATCAATATTTTTGAATAAAAATTATTTTTGAACGAGACTTTTTTTTTTAAGTGCCAAAAATCTGTGTGAAATTCAAATACTTGAAAAGCGACGCTATTGGTCAGAGCGAATGTGACGTAACAATCTATGACAACAATCAAAATGTCAATGTGTTTTGTAGGAAATTGTGTTTGAAATTGACTTGACACTTGTTTGTTTGTTGACATAGACTGTGACGTCACCACACCAAGTGCCAAATGGAGGGCGTTTAAATAGCCCGGGTCGGTAGGCTATTTTTAACGTTTTTTTAAAGTATTTTAAATAGATTTTTTGCCATCGAATTTTTTTTACCATTAAACTATCGAATAAAAAAAAAATACATGCATATTCCCTATTATCCCCAACAACATAAACCAGCAATATATTTTGTATCGGCGCGTTATTAACACAGGTGGTCATTCCGAGGATACTTCTAGTGATAGTGACTAGTGTTGAATTTTATGAAGTTAGCAATATCGGTTTTAAACTGAGTAGGTAGGTACTTACCTAAATAAAAATATCAATCACCTTTTTTAGGGTTCCGTACCCAAAGGGTAAAACGGGACCCTATTACTAAGACTCCGCTATCTGTCTGTCTGTCCGTCTGTCACCAGGCTGTATCTCATGAACTGTGATACTTAGACAGTTGAAATTTTCAAAGATGATGTATTTCTGTTGCCGCTATAACAACAAATACTAAAAAACAGAATAAAATAAATATTTAAGGGGGCTCCCATACAACAAACGTGATTTTTTTGCCGTTTTTATAGATAATGGTACGGAACCCTTCGTGCGCGAGTCCGACTCGCACTTGACCGGATTTTTTTATAACATTTAGGTTTACGTACTAGTACTTGCGGAAATCTCATTTTACGGAAAGACATAAACAATGCGAGGTCAATTTAAACTGGATATGTACCTATGCCTTGATTGTGAGTCTAAGTAACGCCACTATTTGAGTGGATAGACTATACATTAGTATAAACAAGGAAATAACTTCAATGTAGTCAATTTACATTTTCAGTCACCCTCAGTTTCATTTGTTCTCATTACCATAGCAACAGTGTATTTATTTATTTATTTACATCGCCGAAAAGGAACATTTGCATAAAAGTGGTCGTGAACAAACGTAGCGTATTCAATCAGGCAGTGTTGCAAGACACGCTTCTGTGTACTGGTCGCCTGGTACTTGGTGTCTTGCGTATTGACAAAATAATTAATTATCCTATCTAAACCTATTCTCAGGCTTGGCTTTACAACAGCTATCAAGATTGTTATATTTTGTTAACAAAATTCTTGAATAAAGAAGACAATAGGATATTTTTAAATTAAAATGAGTAGAGGATAGTTTACCAAATAAACAGGCAGATGGGAGCCAACCAAATCATATTATAGGTACATAGTTGTTGACGAACGGAGCTTAAAACAGTCACTTTGGCAGAATCATAAGAGGATAAATATTATGAATCATCGTAAAATGTCACAAACTGACAATTCATAATAATATGATCTGCGTGCGATTCATATTACAAAATAATTCATCTGTTTGACAGTTTTCTATGGAGATTCGTAAAATGGTCCACATAATATGAATTTCTATATTGTCAAAGAGGAATTGCTAATGACAGCTGGAAATTCAGGAAATGAAATGCTTTTAGAGGAATTGCTAATGTGACCGTTTTAGGCCCACAGGTTGCAATGTTATTACAAATTCTGCCTGTACCTAAGCATATATGAACCGGCAAAATAACCTTGACTATTCTCCATTTCAAGTCGATGTGAATCCCCCTTAGACCCGTCACCCTAATACCAATATTTATCTACAGACGTGACACGTCATTCTCACGCGAAGCTTACACTCATATTGCGAGTTTATCTCGTACACTGTGACGTAAGAAGCAATTTATTTTTCTTAAAGAGTCCGTGGTCTCATGAAGATTGATTGCCTGAGCAATGACGCAGCGCCATCTGATTGACACAGCAATTTACTCCGCGTTTTTAATTTATCCAATCGTTGTCTTGGGCTGCCTTTAAATTGATTCAGTTCAAATGGGTCTATTGAGATGTGCTTGAATTGATGTTGTGTTATTTAGATCGGGAAGGAAAAATAATGTTTGTTTTTGTTTGCAAGTAGGTGGGGTGTAGCTGGCATGTCCTAGAACCAAAAAGTCGAAGTCATGTGAAATCTACCGCCTCGCGTAGATTACAGCCCACTCCCTCTTGATGAGAGGAGCTCAGCGTCCCAGCAGTAGGGATATTATAGGCTGATTCTGAGGGTGTAGCTCAGAGGCTGAGAAAGTCTGAAATAAATATTTTTAACCGACTACTTCAAAAAGGTGGAGGTTCTCAATTCGTCTGTATGTTTTTTTTGCATGTATGATCCTCGATTGCTCCGCCAATTATGAATCGATTTTGATCGATTTTTATTATCTCTTTTCTCTCTTTCTTTAGTTTTAATCTGGCAGTTTGAGTACTTTTAGCGGCCTACCCAAATGTCCTTTCTTTGGTATTGTTCGTAGAGTCGTTTAGCTCCTTAAGATCTGAGTTGAGCTCCTCGGTTACTGACAAATGCTTGCACTGACTGGACAGATCCACTCAAATCTGTGTGGTTCTCTCCTCAAAAGACCATTTGAGACTCTAATCTACATGGTCCTCATATGGCCTGACCAAGATTATGTCTGGACCTTAAAAGAGACTGCGACCTCTGAGTTTGTTTCGGCCTTTCTTCACAGAGTAGTCAGATAGGAAACGCCGACCTCATCGAGCTTATTTTATTTTTTTAAATATGACGTGTAAAAGTGATTCTGATATCCTATTTACAGAATAAACAATTTCATTTCATTTCATTTCAATTTCATTTCATTTCATTTTCATGATTCTTTTTTTGTTTGGTAGATCATGCTTCAGAGGTGGTCCCATATAAATTTTATTAACTTTGCTTGCGTAGTTTTTGAGTTAGCTTCAATATTACATATTTTTTCCCACTTAGTATGTAGACGATATATTGTTTGACTCCGTCACTGTTATTTACATAGCAGGTAGTGGTATTCGAGTTTGTGTGGGGTATGTACCGCAACTAAAAAGTGAAAAATAAAAACATTTTACAAAAAAAAACCGACTTTAAAAAAAAACACAAAAAAAGTGAAACATAACTTTAATTTCGGAAGTCGGTGGCAAAAAACGAAAATTGAAAATCAAAGACACCGACTTCCGAAATTAAAGTTATTTTTCACTTTATTTGTGTTTTTTTTGGAAGTCGGTTGTTTTTAGGTAGTCTTAAAAGGGAGGTACCGTCTCTGCATGTGATATTTGCGTGTGTAGGTTGCTATCTATTTGTTTTCAAGGTTGATGAACTTTCTTGTTTTAAGTACCTACTTACATAATCTTTCAAAGGCCAACAAAATCCACTCCTAGTTACTGTTGGTTACCTACGTTTCTATACATTCCACAAGTCAAAGACCACGCGGATTCCGCGAAAAAAGGTTCCTGGAGGGTTATTTTTATTAAAATACTTTATACCATTCCCCCTCTAAAATCTTATTTTATTCACTGAAAACAGTGAATAAAAAGCACTTTTAGTCACTGTTTTGGTGTTTGAATTTTGAACACACCAATATATTCGAACTCCATCTCAATGCTATACAACCTCCTTGCGAAAAAATACTCGATACAAACTCCGATTTGATTGGTTGACATTTTAGACACGGAGTTTAGCATTAGAATAAAAACTTTTTGTGTTCTTTGCTGTCAGTAGTAAATAGGCGCTATTATAAATACTATAAGTGGTACGAACACAAAGTTTAGTGTTACTTAAATCGATTGAAAATGAAATGAAAGAAAAGAGAGGGCGGCCGACATAGTAGAAACATTGCTACCACGGCTAATCACGGCTGGTTTATATCAAAGCCGATGAGTTTACACATTTTCAGTCTGTTTTCCTAAAGTATTTTAATGAGTTGTCGATAAAAAGAAGTCATCGACATTATGGAGTATGTATTCTATGTTACGGCGTACTATAAAAACAAGGCATAATATTGACATAACATAACAACATACTCGAAGTTGCAAGTTCTTTTTCTCGTAGTCATGGTATAAAGTATTGTATGTAACTCTTGAATAAAACGGATTTATATCGAGGGCCATGAATCAAACGCGTCGCTCAGGATTCTAACACT
This sequence comes from Lithophane ornitopus, assembly GCA_948473465.1. Taxonomy (NCBI): domain Eukaryota; kingdom Metazoa; phylum Arthropoda; class Insecta; order Lepidoptera; family Noctuidae; genus Lithophane; species Lithophane ornitopus. Next base: position 14,539,323 of record OX419621.1, on the reverse strand, counting down.
TGAATCACTCGCTATGCTCGTGATTCAATCATCATGAATCACTCCCTACGGTGATTCAGTCGTTAGAATCCTTCACTTGCTCGAGATTCATGATCCTCGCTTTAAATCCGTCCTTTATTCACTAATTGCTTAATATACTATTATCTACTGAAATGATTTTCCGTATTTTCAATTAGTAAAGAGTATTCGTTCATTTGAAATTCGGTCACATATTCTTCCACTACCTCTGAAGCGTAAAAACTCATTGCTAAAATTCGACTCTCTCGTGCCAAAATAGTTTTAAAGCGCGGGGCTTCAGATTAATGCGAGAGTTATCAATCGCGCGATATGAGTCGAGCAGATGCCGCCTTTACAAATTGATAGCGTTCCGTGACGGACGGCATTAGGGGTCGTACATAAATTACGTCACACGTTAAGGGGGAGCTGTCATTCGTAGAATCCGCCTGTCTTTCGTTGATTTTTTTTACTGTCTTTACGGGTAGCCAAAAGCCCAAAATTCTGACAACCAGTTTTACGAAGAGGTATCGTGTAACTGAGTTGTGAAGGTCAGATATGTTAGTTGTTAGTTGTACCGTCGCTCCATGTAAAATACTGGTATTCAGCTGTATTCGGTTAGACTGGAGGCCGACTATAACGTAGGGGGAAAAGGCTTTGCAAATTCATTGCTAAGGCCCTCCCCCATTATAAATGTGACATGTTGTGACTTGTCTTCGTGAACTCACATGAATAAATCTAAAGTATTAAATCTCTATCAAACTATAACTGTAATAAAAATCTTTACAATGATACCAACTCTATCAATAATGTTATAAGGTTTAATTTAAAATGGCAAAATATGTGACGTCACACCAGGGCGGTCACACTAATCCATCTGTGACAAGGAGGGGGGAAAGCGGGTCTAAAAATCATGAAATTAGTGTGACGTAATTCATGGATGGCCCTTACGACTAAACGCTCCCAACAGAGCTGTGTGAACGACGCTTTGCATAACATTAGCATGTTTAGCGAAGATTATTGTTAGAACCTACCTCTAAATATTCTACGGAATTTTGCTACATTAGGGCACTTTTAGTTGATGAATTGCAAAATGACAGTAACTTTAAATGTCAATTTAGGTTGAAGTATTGAGGAATAAATTATTCTCGACTAATTACTTATCCATCGTAGCTTTTGTGGTAGTTAAAGTAGAGGTAAATTAATATTAGTTAGGATATATAATATCCTTTGCTAGCTCGTGGCCAAGTAATAACAGCCGCACGGGACGATCCATGAGGTTAAGCTACGCTTGCCGGGGTTGGTCCGTGGATGGGTGACCATCTTTACATATCGAGACTCCTCCGTGCCTCGGAAAGCACGTTATGCCGTTGGTCCCGGCTGTCATTTGTGGATCTTTGACAGACGTTACGGGTAGTCAGAAGCCCGAAAGTCTGACAACCAGTCTTACCAAAGGGATATCGTATTACCCAGTTACTGGGTTGTGGAAGTCAGATAGGCAGTCGCTTCATGTAAAATACTGGTATTCAGCTGCATCCGGTTAGACTGGAAGCCGACCCCAACTTGGTTGGGAAAAGGCTAGGCAGATGATGATATATAATATCCTATGGATCATATTCTGTCATGAGACCACAAATTATACGAATATAGGTGACCAGCTATCCAGGTAGGTACAGAGTCGTTCAACTACCTATACGTACCTACTGCCCCGAAAAATTTAAACTTTTAAGCGTTGACGCAAATGAGTCAGCATGACGGTAATTAAGAGTATCCTACAAAATATTGGAATCAAACGGTGTCGTATTCCAACCTCGTTTGGAGCTTAAACTCAAAATGGACAAACTCTGGAACGTCCTCAACTTGAGGAAACTCTAATTAAAGTCAAAACATTGCCTTGCCAAGGCCATAAACCTGGCGAAAAGTGATGAAATTATTAAAATTCTTAGCGTAACATAACATAACGCCTGTTTTTCGAGAAAGGTTAGACAGAGGTTTACCCATTAGCAGTGGCGTTCCTAGGGGTCAAAATCAGGGCAAACAGACAGGTTTTTTACGATTAAAAAAATTGCCAAGTGAGCGATTTACGGATTTTCTATGTTTTTCATGGTAACACCATTATTATATAGTGTTATTTTTTATTGATAGGCTTAATTTTGAAGGCAAGACGGGCTTTTGGGATTCTATGGAAGGAACGCCACTGCCTATTAGTTCACGCACGTTTCGACAGTTCTATAACATAACCAAATCCTAACTAATATTATAAATGCGAAAGTGACTTTGTTTGTTACGCTTTCACGCTAAAACGGCTTCACGGATTTTTATAATATTTGGCACATGGGTAAACCATGAGCTGGAGAAGGATATAGGCTACTTTTCATCTTGGATAGAAGACGGAGTTGCGAGCAGCAGCTAGTAATAATAATTATGATTTTAAATGTGTAAGTGAGATAGTTTGTTTACTTTTTTTGTTTGTTTGTTACGCTGTCACGCTGAAACGGCTGAGAGTATTTGGGCGAAATTTAGCACATGGGTAGACTATGACCTGGATTAGTTATAGAATACTTTTTATCTCGATATTCCCACGGGATCGAGACTAATGCGGGTGAAACCGCGGGCGCAGCTGGTAGATATGAATAAAGTCTTAAAATAAAACTAACTAAATACCTATTATGAGCGAAACGAGTATTTTCAATTGTGAAATCGTTCGAATTTACGTCACGCGTTCATGTTAGGCCCACGTCTCGCAGTTAATAAAGTGTTTGTTTCGGGAATTTAATGGCCTCGCCGTCACTTTGATTGGTGGAAAGAAACAAAAGACAGGCAATTTATAATGTCTCCCAGAAGTCGGGGGTGATAAAAGATTTTCTAGTATTATTATTCCAAACTTGAAAATTTAATAGGCGTCAAAGAGTGTCTTAATGAATCATCAAAAAACAACCATAGAGCAACTAAAATAAAGGCCACTGCGATGCGAAGAGGTAAAATTATAACTGTGAAAGAACTGTAGGTATTATTTCTATTGGATTTGCTATTTTTGTTTTGAAGGCGCGTTACTGAAATAACCTACTGCACTGTTATGTTCGATTTTTGAACATATTTTTTTTTTTCTGTGGGCTACACAATGCAGCTGCAGCATATACATTGGGGTTACATGACGATATTGTGTTCTCTTAACTGTCTGTTGCTGACAACATAACATAACATAAATATGACGTTGATTACCAATATACAGTGTAAAAATCGGTAACCAGGCCTATGTTCAGTACCTATATAGACGTTATGTAGCATAAGCATATATAAGTATAAGCGGCCTATAATGTTCCCACTGCTGGGACACAGGCCTCCTTACTGTGAGAGGGAGTAGGCTGTAATCCGCCACGCGGGCCCAGTGCGGGTTGGTAGATGTCACATGTCTCCAAATTTTTAGTTCTAGGACATGCCAGTTTCTTCACGATGTTTTTCTTCACCGTTTTTGAGAGCAGTGGTGATGTAATAATTCACACAAAGTAAAGCCGCTGGCTGGGTTCGAACCCGTGACCTACAACTCGTAAGTCGAGACAGTTACCACTGGGCCACCACTGCTCATCTGCTGACGTTATGTAGACGTAATGACAAATAAAAACAGATTTTCAAATGCTTTCAGAAACATATCGATTTGTAGTGTTGTAGTAGTATGTTATCAAAAAAATTTTTAGTTATTTCAAGTTGAATAAATGTAAAATTTCATTTAAAAACAACATCAGGCTAAAAGTCTTAACCACACACTTTGTTTATTACAGCACTCGAAATAAAAGCCCTCAAACCGAGCACAAATATGGCGTAACTACCCCAAAACTGTACCTAATCATTATTTAAAAGCTCACAGTTTAACTTGGTACTTTTATGTAATCATCTGGTTAGCAACAGAAAACTTGACCTAGTAATAAGAACTCTATGTCAAAAGTTACAAAGTTGAATTTACAATGGGGTAGTACGTGCTTAACACATTACAAAATAACGGTGCTCATCTGCGCAAGTTTACCGAGCGTTTTCATTTGAAAACCGCAGGAGAGTCGCTGAAATGCCGGATTCGTTTTACTAGATTTGGCGTTCTTCCAACTTTAGAGCAGTAAATAAATTATGACGCGAAATGTAGGTAGGTAACTGCAGCGATGCTTAGATTAGGTTATACGTGGCCATGGCTTTTTGGGCCGGTTTTAAGCTTACATTTTGGCCGACATGGAAATAAACATAATTTTAATAAAAATTACTTTAAAAAAAATTGGTGTCCCCACAAATCTATCTATTTCCGAGGTTGTTTGCTATGTTTAAACTTAAAGAACTGTAGAGATTCTGAACTCGTATGGTTTTAACATGAAACCTTTTCGAATAATTATAAGATAATGGCATAATTATGGTTAGAGAAAAATTAATAAGAGCTAACAGAGAATATTAAGAGAAAAATAAATAAGAGCTAACAGAGAATATTATACGAATAATTAATTATCCAAGTGAAACTTATTGTTAATAAACTAAAATAAACTAACAAGAAGATCTCTTAGTGTTTTGCTGGCCTTTGAAAAATGTTAATAAACCAACAGATTGATAAAAACAATCAAAATATAGCTAATTACACAAACGATCCATTTCCCAAAACAAAAGGTTAAAAGCCGGAAAAATAAACATTATGTAACCTTAAATTTTTCAGCAGTAGCTTTAGCTTCTAACTAATTTATCTTGCCAGCGGATCGGAGCCAAACAAAAACGGGAAATAACACTGTCTATAGCTGTCTCAACACTATTCATTCGACAACAAAAGAATTCGACGTAATTTGGTGGTTATCCAAGCGGTGTCACGAGTTTAACTGACAACTGCGGATAGTGATGTTACATATCGATGACAATGCGAATCGAGTCGGCATAAATTCGGACAATGGTTGTATGGCAGGTATTTTATTTTTGTTTATAGATTTATGTCGTCCTGTTTGGAGGAATGTCTACCTGTTTTGTCGCATAAATAATATATTACCAGATTTCTGTGTAGCGATGTGTTGGGATGGTCCTGATGTTGATACTTGAGGTGAAGTCCCTAGGGCTTAGAATACAGTGATGGATTACTTGCGTAGTATCTAACCTGTCATATTAGGTGTATAGAGTTTTTGGTAATGACTTCGTTAAACGAGACTTTCGCGCTCTGAAAGTTACGCCACGAAGTTCTTTGAAGTTTGGAAGAATTTGAGAAAGATGTTTTAAAGGTATATAGAAAAATATTTATTAAGCCTACTATCAAAATAAACAACGTTTCTATATCCTGTTATTTAGTATTAACCAAACCAAACTAAATTAGTATAATTATTCCGGCTTATAATTACTCATGAAAAATGCAAAATACTCTCGAATCGACGATACAACAAGTAGGCACTTTCGAGTATCGATTAATTATAAACAACGTACATCACTATTTCGAGATCCTTACTGCGAGTATTATTGTTAAGGAAAGCCTTTCAAAACGAGAAGACTGGCTTTATTATAGCTTTTACGATGTCAAGAGGAATTTATCGGACTGTGACGTATTTTGCCATGGAGTATAATTCTGCACTGATATTAGCAAATCCTTTCATTGATGTGGCTTATAAGTAATACTAAAAGGGGCCAAGTTTATATCGCTTCTTGGAAACTCATTGCTGATTTAAAAGGAAAGCAATTTTATGGTAGTTATTTGGAGGTGGAGCAGTGGTGGCCCAGTGGTGACGGCCCCGACTTACGAGTTGTAGGTCGTGGGTCCGAACCCGGGTAGGCGTTTCAGTTTGTAAAAATAATTTTATCACCACTGCTCTCAGAACGGTGAAGGAAAACATCGTGAGGAAACCGGCATGTCCTAGAACCAAAAACTCGAAGACATGTGACTTACTACGAACCCGCACTGAGCCTGCATGGTAGATTACAGCCTATTCCCTCTCGAAGAGAGGCTTGTGTCCCAACAGTGGGTACATTATAGTGGGAATATTAAATAATCAGCATATAATGATCAATCAGCAATTTAGATTATGCTATTTGGAAGTGAATAATACTTATGAGACCGTTATATTTGTGTGTGAGAATGAACTTCAATATTTGTTTAGGTTTTAGGGGTATGAGGAACAGGGTGTAAAGTTCACTCATACTCCTTAGAAAAGGGAAGATCCTCCAACCAGACGGGTGTTGTGTCTGGCGGGCAACTGCCCAACGATTGATCTTGGGTTCTCGTATATATGTCCACTGCACGGTAAACTTTAATTGCGCGATGCAGGATTTATGTGACGTCTGTCTGACGTCAGGTCTTTGATGCGTAGTTCGCATGTGGCGATGTAGATACCGCCACATCACTCCTCTCCAGAGACCGGAGGTCGATAGTGGGCTGAGTCTTGTATCTTGCGATGCTTGCCAGTGCCAGTTGTGGTTCCAGTGAGTCGGAACCGGGTGCCGCATTGTTCGCAGTGGGTCGGAACTGTTTGCGGCGGTTGTGGTGATTGAGGTGATTGCGGTGATTCCCCAGTGGGTCGGGGTGATGAGGTGATTGCGGTGATTCCCCAGTGGGTCGGGGTGATGAGGTGATTAAGGTGATTCCCCAGTGGGTCGGGGTGATGAGTCTGAGGGTGATGACCAGGAATGCGCGTTCGCTGCATGCTGGTGGTCAGGATACCCGTTGACGCCTCGGGTGTTGGCTTGGCTGTGTGACTCGCCTCACTGAAAGCTTGCGGGAGTGATGATGATGACGTCACGCTGGAGTAGTTGCACGAAGGCTGCGTTGACGTTCATATTCGGGGTCACCAATTTAGGGGTATGAGGATCAGGGTGTAAAGTTCACTCATACTCCATAGAAAAGGGAGGATCCTCCGACCAGACGGGTGTTGTGTCTGGCGGGCAACTGCCCAACGATTGATGTTGGGTTCTCGTATATATGTCCACTGCACGGTAAACTTTAATTGCGCGATGCAGGATTTATGTGACGTCTGTCTGACGCCAGGTCTTTGATGCGTAGTTCGCATGTGGCGATGTAGATACCGCCACAAGGTCAAGAGCTTGTTTCATTCTCAGACGATAATCAGGAAAAAAACTTCGTTTTTAAAATTTATGCACCAAGACTTATATCAGAATAATGTTCCAAAATTAAGCGGCACAAGTTCTAGGAATTCGCCAGGAAAGAAGTCAAACAGGAAAATTGTTCCATGCTTGCAAAGTAAAAAATTCCTGATATTAATAGAACCTAGATCGTATGTGAAATAAAACAGTAAAAAAATCTAACTCGCTAGACACATCGCGTTTCATTATTTCCTGGTACTTAATTTTAAAATACCAGCCGCGTTTCAGAACTGGTTTTCTGAACAAGCTAACGAAGAAAACGATGGAAAATACACGAATTTTACTTCTAATTCTTTTCGTGTGGTTAGTGACTATCCTATATAAGTAGTCAGAGTTTTAAAGCCGCCCATGAGCCTCTGACTTAGCTTCACATGCCGACGAGAAATATCTCTCAGGCATGCCGATTTCCTCACGATGTTTTCCTTCACCGTTTTTAAAGCAAGTGATAATTATACAATACGCACATGAATCTGAAAAGTCAGAGGTGGGTTCGAACTCGAGACCTATGAATTGGCAGTCCGACGGTCTCACCACTAGGCTATCATTGCTTGCGAATATTAGTTATTTATAACTAATTATAATCTATGTTTATTCTTTAAAACTCTCAGAAACATCGATCACCAAGCTAATATAAAATGTGAAAGTGAATTCGTTTTGTTTTTGCGTACCAAATAAACACGCTAAAACGGCCGAATAGATTGGGATGAAATTTAGCACATGGGTATACCATGATCTGGGTTAGGCCATAGGATACATTTTATCCCGCTATGTAAGTACGTTCTCATGACATAATTTCCGACCACCATGCGGGCGAAGCCGCTGGCAAAAGCTAACCTTTACTAGTTATTTTCGGTGAAAACTAGGTCATTTTATGTAACGTTTTTGGAATTCCCTCTAGATTTAATTAGTGCAACGTGTATTGCATGTGGACGTTTTTATACTATCAGGAATTGCGTCAGTATTTCGTACTGCTATTGATATTTTTTTCATGTGTGCTGCAGTAGAATTTTGAACTGAAATAGTAACTGTAATAGTAGTGAAAAGTAGTTAGATTTATCAGGTTGAAGTTCGTAGAAATCAGAATGCTGGTAGTGCAGAATTTTCGTTGCCGCGAATGTTTGAAAGAAGCCTATTCCAATTAATCCAAAGTTCCAAAAAATCCATTTAATCTCTGCTTAATGTTGCATTCACAAAAGAAAAGTTAAACAAACAAAGTCAAATGTAACAGAAAACAAAGGAAAGTTACAATACAAATAAAGGAAAACGTCTAGTTTATACAATTACAGCATCTTTTCCTTAGCAACGTAGGCCAACATGTCTAGATTATTCCACAAGGGAAAATTACATTATTTGCTTCTACGTCTACCATTATACAGTGTGTTACCAGCATGTGGGTTGAAAACTGCGGGTAACACGCTAACAATTTACAATGCATATCATTTTGACAATTCAACAACATAATAAATATAATTTGCGTTATTTACGTTGACGAGCATAATTATTTTTTAAACATAATTATGAATGGCCAAAAATCGCAAAAAACAGAGAGATTTGGAAGGAAAAAGGGGAGGTCTTTGCCCAGTAGTGGGACACAAAATAGGATAAGAAAAAAAAATGAATCAATGGATTAGGAACTCCCTTCGAAATCATTCGGATTCTGGGTAATAATTATTATTTGTTGTTGTAACTGGTAATAATTATTATTTGGGTAACTGGAAATAATAATTATTTGTTGTTAAAATAAACGTCTTGGAAACTAAAACGGTTCTAGCGTTAGGTAAATACGTACGTTTTTTAAAAGAGTAATTGTAGAGTTTCTTTCCCATCCTTCTCCATACGAAAGGGCGACTACCTTTTCGAAGGGGCGACTAGAATCAGTTATATTTCTTTGTTTTTTCATAAGTGCCTTGTGCCTAATTGAAATAAATTATTTGTCTTTGACTTTGTTTATAAGATTAGTCTACCGACACATCTGCTGAAATTACGCGATGAAAAGTGACGAGAAAATGTTTATGCCTGCAATGCTTTATAGTTATGTACTTTTATCAAATCAGGCTGAAATAACATTGCGTAATTTTCATACACAACAGAATTTGCTACGTTTATAAGAAATTTAAATTCAAAATTAAATAGAAGTAGGAAGGTAGGGTTGGTATACTCACTAAAAGCATAGTGATGTCTTGTTTCAGTTTTGATAACTTTACTTAAAAAAACTTTTTTAAGTATTTATTTTATTTATTAATTAATCAAATGGGATGTTGTATATATTTCCTCGCTGTTACCCTTACCGTAACATACTGTATAACAGGAACGAATCCTGGCACAGCGTTATGATGACGCCGCAGAAGTAATATCTAAAACATCTGGTTACTAATGAGAAAACGTGTTTGCCAACTCAGTAAGCTTCGCTTTACATAATTTAGTTTATAGGCACGTTTTATTGTTTTTCGTGCTGTTATTTTTTTTACTTCTGGGATTTGATGATGATTCAGAAATTGATAAATCCCGTAAGCCTGACTGTCTTTCATCCAATGTTTCATTCCAGGGTTGGACTCTAGTATCATGGATCGATTTTGACCGATTTAAACACTGTTAATTTCAGCATAGCGTCCATTATTATTCCGACAGTTTTTAAAAGAACTCTCAAAGAAGCTCTTCAAAGTATGTCCTATGAAGATACAGAGGAATTATTAATAGTACTCAAATAAAATTTTTATTTGTACTAATTAAGTTTAGCTAAGTTAGTTTATGTAAGTACTAAGTCTTTAGCAAGTAGGATTTATTGTATATTTATTTTATTGTGTATTTACACCTTTTTACATACCTATTAGATGACTAGATTTTTATAATTAAGTATGTGATTATTTAGAAATACTATGCCTTGCCTCGCCTGAAACACAGGATGACCTAGTTCAGGCACATAAAATAATTGAATTTTTCGTAGATTTAAGCTTTGTATTTAGTGTTTTACCTTTTTACCTCAATAAACTTTTTAAACTTTTAAACTTTATAATCTAACGGAAATAACCCCGAAAGTTTATAATCCATCGATATCTTACAGTGACATATCCACGAAACCAAAAGAACTAAGGAGTATCATGCTACCTACTTTCCTAATTTTTTTTTTTATTGTGTTCACAATAGCTAAAAAATATTAAATAAAACCTGTTTTAATGTTGGCCACATCTAGCTTAAACCATCTTTAATATAAAAAACATTTTTTATTTTTGTCTCTTCATAAAGTTGTGACCGTACGCTTAGCTGGTTTTAAGTTAACGCTCTCAAAGCTGTGGCGAAATGATGAGTATCCCAGATAAGGACGGTTGGAGCTCGTTTTTATCCTTGTGTTCCTATTTTAAATGCTTTCCGGGTTTTTTTATTTCTGTGGTAATCTGAACGAGGAAAAATATTGAGAGAAACATCTTACAAAGTTGCAGCTGTATGAGAAAGAAATGAAAATTTTGGTGAATGAATAATTAGGTCATTGGTCTGGTGACCTGTAGTGATGTAATGAATGTGTATGAATGATCAAATTAATGCTTCTTTTTAACAAACTGAAGAGGACTGTGAGCGGCAGCGATTAGCTCAACCTTAGCCATTGTAATACCTACAATATGGAATGCAAATAAAATTAAGAATATGAATATTGATGAATATGAGGTATGAGGTGAATATGAGATGAGGCATAAACTAAAAAACCAATATGAAACCAGCAGAGAAAAAAAAATACTCCACTCTTTATGAATGTTTCTATACTTTTTAATTCTCGTGAACGTAAATGTTTTTTACCCTACACTACCCTACCTAGAAGGAGGGTAATGTTTTTCACTTAGCGTGACTTTAAATAGAGTCCGGATTTGCGCAATAATTATTTTTCTCACAAACACTAGGAATAGTAAATAATTACCTCACCTTCACCTGCTGAGCATGAGGTCCTGGGTTCGATTCCCAGGTCGGGCAACGTATTTTACTATCTGGAATTTCTTAGTAGCAGCCGGTAGTCTGGATTTGTGCCTGGCTTATGGCAAAAGGGTTGGGTATTATAGGGACTTAAAATATAATCGGCGAAAATTGTGGGCGTACTATATAGGTACACCTCTTGATTATGTTCACGACGCCAATTCTATGTCTTAAGCCATCAAGTCTTTAAAAAAATTCAGAAAGAACTAGACATAATAGACCTAAATAAATTTAACGTAAAATCAAAAACATCGGACTGGCTCATACTGCAGGACTATATGAAAACAGAATCTTTGCTATCATACATCGCTTGACTTATAAAAACACAAACCGCACAAATACTCAAATACACATACACACGTACATCGGCACACACTTACACTCCCTTCCCACACACACACTCATGTTACACACACCTGAACACTCACACAAATTTGATTAAAACATATTAATATAGGTACCTACATTTAGAATAGTAAATCGACACACTTTCACTCTTGTAAACTTGTTCTATTAAATTTCAATTCTGGCCGATCACTGTCTCTTAAGATACAGGTCTCCTAGTTTAAGAGACAGGGTTCATTATTATTTTGTATGCATAGTCTTCTTTTTTTTTTTTTTTTAGTGTTAAATCTTCTGTGCACAAAACTAAATTATATGCTTATTGTATTGTATTTTTGTCACGTTGTTTTGAACTGTGTCTGTGTCTGTTATTCGGATAAATAAACAATTTTATTATATTATATTATTATTATGTTATTTAGGTGTTTTAGAGATTTGTGGTGCAAGAGAGCCCTAGACAATCTTCTATCAATGGGTACTCCACAAATTATACACGAATAAATAATTTCAATTTACTCCCAGTAACTATTATGACAATATTACAAAGAATACCAGTTGCATTGTCCGAATGAAACATTTTCTTTGAAAATAATGGAGTCTGAGATTTCTTTGAAAATACTTAAGATACAGTACAATGGCATCGACGTCACAATATTAACATTTTTCATTATTCATCAGAGATTTATTTTGTGAAGCTGTTGGGGCGTTTATTTTTGAATCATTAAACAGTGCTAAAGTGTAATTAAAGAGCAAAGGAATGGGTGAAATCTTACGAAGGGTGTTCTTTGTGAAACTCGCTGCACGTTTAGGTGGTAGAAATAATTTTGTTAGAAATATATCCATAATATGCTAAGAAACTGTTTCTATGGCAACGAGTCTTTAAAAATCACCACTTCGAGATCGGAATTTCATTTAAAAAATAGAAAATATTCCATAAACACAACGATAAAAAAATTAAGTAATAAAAATTAAAACCCAACCACAGACAGACAAATTAAAAATCCGGAGTCACACGTAATCTGTTCGATTTATGCCACACGTGTGACTCCGGATTTTTTATTTGTCTGTCTGTGGTGTCTTGTTTATACCTTTTTAGTCGTAGTTGGGTTTTAGTATTTACTACTTTTTTTTTTTAAATTCTTTTGGTTTTATAATTTATATATTTTTGAAATGTGCTCATTAAACCCTTTCATTTGATACCTAACATGGTACGATTAAACAATATTTTTTTTCAAGTTCCTGACTTTATGTCCTCTAGAGGGCGCCATTTTTAATTTAATGTGACGTCACATGGCCTATAACCAGCGGACGATCAAGAGGCTTCCAACGATACCTCACTTGTCAAATTGTGATGAGTGGTTTAGAAGACATGAGGGAACAGATGAACATACATACATACATACATACATACAGGTCAAAATCATAACCCTCCTTTTTGCTTCGCCGTAGTCGGGTAAAAAGGAAAACAAAAGAAGATCGTTCGAATAGTGAACACCGTTTCATTACTACACGTCTCGGAATTGAAAATACTTGCCGTAGATTTTGACCTTCCAATTATACCCTTGTATTGTATCCCTTTGCTTTTGATATGGACTTGCTGCAACGTTTTCTTTCAGATTTGTAAGAAGCGTACTTTAGAATACACTGATTGATTGTAGTCATACTCAAATGCTACGGTTAAATTGCCGTGATAAATGCGCGACATTTCGCGCGCCATTTGTTTATCAACGATACGTCGAGCGGTGTGCGAGAGAGAGCGCTCGAAATGTAATTCACCCTTTCGCGACAATGTAGCCGTAGCATAACGCTTCAATTAAAATAAACCCAGTTTTCCACTCATAACGTGGTAGGTATAAGGTCGTTTAAATACTGGTAATTTCAAGACAAGAACATAATGAAATTGAACCAACCAATGAAATGGACGTAAACGAAGTAAAAGGAGTATGTATGGATCGTAGCAGCCGTAGCAGGTGACGTTATGTTGTTTCTGGCATGGAGAAAAGGCGAGAATTTATGTACTTAAGTAACTTATTTTTATTAATTTTTTTTTTAATATTTATGTACACAGTAAAATACATAGATATGCAACATAATTATCATATGAGTACAAAGGTACTGCTAATTTCTTAAGTAATTTCTTTATTTTTTAAATTGACGTTGTGTAATATCTGAATTATACGCTGTGACTACATTCAGGTACGCAGTAATACTATGGCAACTAATGTTACCGTTTTTAGAAAAATAACTTTTTTTTAAAAAAAAAATGTATAGGTAAGGGATTAACATGATTTTGTCATAAAAATGTCTATCTGACCATTTCCATGCAGGCAATAAAATCACTTTGTTGACTCAAATGTTTCATCCATTGATTTACAATAACGACCGGCAATATATCAAAGAATATTAGGGAAAATCTGTTATTTTATGGGTTTATTCATCATAAAATATGACGAATGGTTTAATTAGAAATAATGGTTAAAAAAAACTGGTTTAATCAGATAGAAATCAATGCGTTCCTCATTTGGGACACCTGAATTAATGTGTCCCGAATGAGGCATGTGTGTTCGTCGGCAAATAAAAAGTGTTATTATCTCAGGTTCGAAGGCGAAACTAGTAGGGCAAACTCTAAATAAATACACTACCACTATTTTCTTAATGTCCCTCGGCAAACTTCGTGTTGCGTCAGTCGTCGGATTTCTATGAGTTGCCTTTGCACTCGGTGCAGACCGGACGCTCTGAGAGCGCCCATTAAGAGAATAGTTGTACTGTACGTAAGTCATCATATGCCTAGTTTTTTCACAGCTATGTTGGGGTCGGTTTCCAGTATAAACAGATGCAAATAAATACCAGTATTTTACATGGAGCGACCTACCTGACATCTACAACCCAGTTAATGGGTAACACCTTATACCCCTTGGTAAGACAAAATCCAAGAATGACATTCGGGACCAACGTCTTAACGTGCTTTCCGATACATGGAGGGGTCTCGGTATATAAACATGATCACGCATCAACGGACCGACCTCGGCAACCGTAGATTAACCTGAATGATCGACGCGTTATTACTTAGGCCAAAAAAGACCCATCACATACCCGTCAACTACGCATTCTGTACATCAATGTACAAATTAAGTAACATTGCACAAAAAACGAAAATTGCATCAGCAAATCAAACAGGTCCAATATCCTTTATTAATTCCCGAGCGTGCCAAGAACGTGTTACTTATTGCTAAGACAACTTACTACAATCGCAGAACTATAACGAAATCTTTGGGTTCCTGCCAAATTAATTAATGGTTTATAAGTCAAGGTTAATTTAGCATTGTTTCCAGGCGCCTGGTTGCTACTATTAAATTTAGCTAAACAGGCTCGAGTGCCTTAATTGTGAGCGTATGCCTTTGTATTATAAAGGCGAAAGCTTCAGGATAGCCTGCGAAATTCAAATTTTCTTACGTTTTTTGCAATTTGCAGGTCATCATTTTTTTTTGTAATTTGTATGTTGATTAAAATTTTATTTGCGACTGTAAAAACGATGGATTTACAAAATTATAAACATTAGAACCAGCAATACAACTCTTTAAGTTCAGATAAGTGTGAATGATGCATATTTTCATTAAATAGTCACACTTGTTAATGAACGACTATTTTAATGAAATCGTGCATCATTCAACTGGAGCTTGGCACTAATATGAACTTAAGGAGTTGTATTGCTGATTCTAATGATTATAATTCTGTAAAGCCATATTTGTTACGGCCGCGAATCATATTTTAATCAACATACTACCTGACACTGACCTAAAAATGCAAAAAACTTAAGAAAATTTGAATTTCACGGGCTACGTTAGCGCATCCCCCTGTTTTAATAAATCTTCTGCCGCTATTATTATTTTAACACAAGCGAAGCGTCTGTATGTTTGCTCTACAACTTTGCTGTAACTTAATTAGATTGCTAGTTATTTGTTTATGAACTTTATAAAGTTTACCTACATCAAAATAATGTTCGTGTTATTTAAATAAGTGAAATTAACTAGATAACTTTTCATCTAGATTCACGAAGAACTCGCGTGTAAGTAAATCTTTTAAAAGACGAAAATCAGTCAATATCGTTCAATTTTCAATGTTTATTGTGTAAACAAATGTTTACTTACGTTAAATATAATCCGAAGCACATCAAATCTCTGAATCAAACAAAGCCGTGGTCAGAGCTAGAACTAAGAACCACGGTTTTAATCCTCCAGTTTGTTAGAAAGCACATCGTTAAACCAGATTTATACCCAGGTGAAGTATTTAGCACAGATGGATGCCTACAGAAGATCGAAAACTAGTGCACATACACTATTCATCATCACGCGCATAGACGCAATAGGGGAATGCCACAGAGTAAATTATACTATGGGAATGCATGCAACTATGCTTTTTATATTGAGTTGTGAGCGCGTGCGCTGGTGATGGCGACGACGCGAAGGTAGGGTGGGAGCGAGACAGAACACTATTATTCTCATGTAGAATAATGTACATACCCTCATTATTGATTTATTTTCGTTACCTATTTAATAATATGTATTCATTTAATTCGTTTAGCTTAAAGTTATATTATATTCTAAGTATTGTATATGTTTATTTTATTCTTTACCTATTTAATATGTACAAATCTTTTGAACCTGATTTCCGTACGTCTTTTTCGGGTGACCACTGAAAATTAGCGCTGAGCTGTGGGTCCCCCATAGCGCAGCATCATGCTGAGTGGAAGCCTTCTTGTCACAGTCATGACGTGCCAATTATTTATATTTATACTCGTGTTCTCATATTTGTACTTAGACCAATTTTGTTTTTGTTTTGTTTGTTTAATATTGTTGATTACTGTTATCTCTTTTTAAGCACGTGTTTCTGTGACAAATAAACCTATTTTTCTTTCTTTCTTTCTTTCTTCTATTCTTAAATGAATCGCATTGTACGTACGCGTCTATGACATAGACGCGATTCATTTAAGAATAGGAATGACCTTGCGCTATAATATGACGTTTTAGCAAAACTGCAACTCTTTTACTCATTTTGGAGCAAATTCAGTGAGATAAACACAAACAAATTTAAAAAACAGGTAGCAACAAATTTAATTAAAACGTATACTTAACAAAAACAATTTCTTTGTTATAGTTAGTTAGTCCTTTTAGTTTTCTACTTAACTTAGTATAATAAGTTACCCAATGTATAAATATCATAATTATTAATAATAAACGTAATATTTCTTTACAAGTCGTTTATTTCAAGTTTCAGTTGACAGATCAAGGTCATTGACGTTCCATTTCTTAGTTGAATTGCATTGTACTGGCGGCTATCTCAAACGAATGCCCGTCGAAAGTGCGTTTGCACTCGCTGTACGTGAAGCGTGTCTGTGTGTGTGCCTTGTTCCACCCACTGTTGAGCATAAGTCTCCTACCTTTGCGCCCTGCTTCCCTGGTCTGTGCGAGATTTCAGTAGGCTGCCCCACCTGGCTATTAGTCTGCCAACACACGTTCTACCCTTTCCCGGCAATCATTCCGTTAGGACTCTGCTCCACCTGCTCACTTAATCGTTGTCCTCTGTTGCGGGAACGTCCGAAAGGGATACCGGGACCTTGGTAACAGGCAACTGAAAGTCTGACACTCCCTTCTGCTCCGCCCAGAGCGGGAGAAGTCATTTGATGATTTCCGGACCACAAAAAAATAATCGTTGTCCTCTAAGAGACGGGTGGCACGCGCGATGTAACATAATTAATTAGAAAGTCGTTGACCGCTTAATCCCAAATTAACAAAAAGTAGAAATCAAGAAACAGAATCCATTAACCTATTTCAATCAAAAGCAATTTGAGACAATACCTTTTCATTTTCTAGAACAAAAAACAAAAATATTTACAAAATAGCAAACAACGAGCAATTGATAATAGAAACGCGATGTTTATGGCTGAAAAAACGAAGAATACAGTTCACAGAAACGTTATTCATAATCTTCAGTAAATATTCAAAGATGGTAAAAAAAAATCATGCTTCAGTAAGTCACAATGGGCGTTGGAGGTCCTTTGTGAGCGATGTCAAGTAATCCCATAGCTTTTATTTTATCTGTACTTACTTTGAGTTTTATTCGAATGAGTGATATTATTGCGATTTCTTTTCGTTCTTTAATGAGTTATTTTGTTTGTTTGTGGACATACTTTGTAGTGTTTGATTTTAAAAGGAACTCGTCTAATTATTTATTACACACAGGCAAGTACTCTAGCACTATAATTATGCAATTTACTGGTAATCTTGTATTCCCATTAACAACTCATAAGGTTTACGTGGTAAGGTTTACTGAGAGCAGTAGTGGCCCAGAGGTAACAGCCATGACTTACGAGTTGTCAGATCGTAGGTTCGAATCCTGACAGGCGCTTTATTTTGTGTAAATTATTTCGCCACCACTGCTCTCAAAACGGTGAAGGAAAACATCGTGAGGAAACCGGCATGTTCTAGAACCAAAAAATCGAAGACATGTGATATCCAGTAACCCGCAATGGGCCCGAGTGGTGGATTACGGCCCACTCCCTCTCACAGAGGGGCTTGTGTCCCAGCAGTGGGAACGTTATAGGCTGATTATGATGATGCATTTGTTTTCTACGTTTCTGACAGAATTTTCTCGAGTAGTTTTGAATGTTGTGATACTAGTAAAAATACTGTTTTTATTTGGATCAGAACCTTTATTCTACTATGGTTTTACGTCAAAAAAGCTGCTCATAAAAAAAGAAACAAATGCATGTAAATACAATCCACTCTTTATGATTTAATGTGGGACATAAAACTATTCCCTTGGGTCTTGGATAGTGTCATAGTATTTATTAGCTTGTCTCAAATGCAAGCCTGGACGTTTTTACTATTGCAGTTCGTATTGCTTGTCTTATAAAATTATTATTGTAGCTGTAAATTGTAAAGAGACACTTTATTATAAACTAGATGCGCCCCGCGTAAGTCTCGATCCCGTGGGAATATTGGGATTAAAAGTATCCTGTGTCCAATTTCAGGTGGTCTACCCATGTGCCAAATTTCACCTAAATCCGTTCAGTCATTTTAGCGTGAAAGCATAACCAAACAAACTCACTTTTGCATTTATAATCTTATATTATAAGTTAGGATTGTCTTTTGTAATTTTCCGTAGAAGTTGTGAGGAGATTTATTTTAATTTCTATTTTGTATGAGCTCTAGTACTCGTAGAGTTATTGTTTTATATAAGTGATATATGATACAAAATTGAGATTCTTGGACACGATGTTTTTCTGCAATCGCAATTGTGCTGCCTTCTCAAGGCAAACAACACGCAGTCAATGATATAAAACACACTGTGCATAGGCCCCTGAGACGTTATGTAGACAAGACATAAGTTGAGAAACAATTCGTAACATTTTTGTGCAACTTTTGTTACGAATACGGAAAGTTTGATATGTTGCCGGCAACACTGCAACATGTTTCTCACAAAAACATGTTCTTAAACAATGTTGCGCAGCCCTGTTCGCAACACATACGCGGCTTTACTATCACATTCAGCAATGAATACAAGAGCGTATGTAGTAGATCACAAATCAAGGTTTTATCGCGAGAGGCCGGTGCAGAGAACTATGTATCATAATAGTATCATCGATCCGGTACCAGATGCGATTTACTGCGGTTAAAGGTAATATGTACTGGAAGTGACTTGGGTGATTTTGACCTGTATGTGTGTTTATGAAGATAGGTATGAGGTAGATGGGTAAGGAGATCTAGCTCAGTGACGTACTGGGGGAGTAAAACGGCCACGTTAGCAATTCCTCTAAAAGCAATTCATTTCCTGAATTCCCAGCTGTCATAAGCAATTCCTCTAATTTGACACAAAAGCAATTCATAATTTGTGGACCATTTTACGAATCTCCATAGAAAACTGTCAAATAGATGAATTATTTCGTATTATGAATTGCACGATCAATATGAATTGACCGTTTGTGACATTTTACGATGATTCATAATATTTTCCTATTATGATTCTGACAAAGTGGCTGGTGGTGGCCTGTTGGGAGTTCTATGTCAAGTAGTAGAGTGTTGATAACATACCAAGTATTAATATATATTTAATAATAATTATACCAAGTATTAATTTATATTTTAATAGTTTCCAGTTTTAATAGTTTTCAAGCAAACTAAGAAACAAATCAGTATAAACTTTCTCGTGACTTTACTACTCTTTTAACCCTTGTGTCTAATACAAGTAAAACACATCTTCCAATATACAAGGTGTTAAAACACCCATCACATAGCCGTCAACTACGCATTCTGTACATCAAATTAAGTAACATTTCTCAAAAATAATTGCTGGTAAACGACTTTTATTTTTGGCGTGAAAAATCACTGTTTACGGTAGTGCGCAACTTAACACAAGACAAACATTATATTTATGTACATTCAACGGTTCAGGGCTCATGGGGGTAGGTATATAAAAATAAAACTTGTTTTTTTTTTATAACGTCTGAAAATGTTGGAACTTTGACCCTCAATATCTCCGTAACCAGAAGGTTCCCAGGTAAGGTCCAGAACAAAAAAAAAATCACAATGACGGGAATAACAAGTGACTTTCAGCTTCGTTAAGTGTCTTTTTACACCCTGTATAACGTATTATTGATTCCTTAGAACAGCGTTTCCTTTGGTATCCCGCTCTTTAGCCTTAAGAGGAATGATAACTTTCGCATCCAGCACTGTTATATCCAAACACGTCTCTTCACCATCTATATTACTGTCATTTAAGACTAGAATAAAATATAACTACGGACCACATATTGGTCGTATAAACAGTGGGAATGATTTTAGTTCATGCCTTATTTTATAGACTCTACATACAAAGCAATAATTTTCTTTTGTTCTTAACTAGCTGCGCCCCGTGGTTTTACCCGCGTAAGTCTCGATACCGTGGGAATATTGGGATAAAAAGTGAGTAAATTTGCTTAACAATTAATTTTCCTGGCTGTACCTATAAAATCTGAATTGAAATTGACCTTGCAAAAACCAAGAAAGTTAATTATGTTAATCAAGTATCTTGACTTGATTTGACACTACATGTGTCGCCTTTGTCATTATAGTTACAAAGTTAGACTCGGCAACCATATAGGCGAATTAGGTGATATTCATTATAGCCAATACCCTCGACTAATGCCTGAGAAACCTCTCGGTAGGCCGTTGGATGGGTGGTTACAGAAAGCAGCACTCCTGGACACAGCTCGTAATGTCAGGAGGTTCCACTGTCTGGAGCCCTGATCCCCGTTGAATGGAACTTTTTTTTTCGTTTTTGGAAAGTCGTCAAATGGCTTCTCTCGCTCTGGGCGGAGCGGGAGGACGTGTCAGACTTTTACTGACTAAACCCCACCCGTGTTCCTTCAGTTGCCTGTTGCCAAGGGTCCCGGTATCCCTTTCAGACTTTCTCGCAACCCTGGCAGGCATCGGTCCTAGCGCACCCCGCCACTTGTGCTGACATCTCTTTGAGGCGCACGTGGAACACGACGCGCCATCGACCCGGGCCTGGTCCTTATCGGACGGTGAGCTACTCATTGCTCGCCGTCCACGTTGCTAGGACCCTGCACCCGAAATCAGTGGTCTTTTAATTTTTTTTTTAAAGTAATGTACAAAATATATAATAAATAGGCTCGCCACTTTTGAAAACTCCCAATAAATTGAAACTCCATTAAAGTTCTATTTAGCTGTCACATTGGTATCAAAGCAAAAATAGATTTTGACGTCTGAGGACCTGCAAGTTACATTCAACTTTATGATCGTAAAGCAATGTCACAAGGTCGAGTTCAACTATACATTTTTTTAATAAATTTATGAACGTAACTTAGACTTATTTATTTTCTAGCTGTTTTCCACGACGTCGTCTGCGATCCAGGATGAAAACTAGCCTATGTCCTTCTCCAGATAATGGTCTACCCATGTGCCAAATTTCATCCAAATCCGTTTAACCGTTTTAGCGTTAAAGCGTAAAAAACAAACAAACTTTTACAACATTTTAGCAATTATAATATTTGTTCGAATTAATTGAATACTTCAAGCACACAGTATATACAGTCTAGGCTGGTCCCAATACATAAAAGTATTAAATTCCCACAGTAAAATAAATAATGTTGTCATTTTTATCACGATTTATATGCGTTATTCGATGTGTTAAGTAAATAAAATGACCACAACAACGTGATCAATTTATGACAACTGATGCGGCCACGAAATTCATCAAATATCAATTCAGCTGTGATTTCGTTGAATGCCTTTTATAATGAAATTATATTTTAGCGTTGGTTGGTTGGTTTATTCGTTTGGAGGAGCTCGTGGCTAAGTAATAACAGCCGCACGGGTCGATCCACCAGGTTAAGCTACGCTTGCCGGGGTTGGTCAGCGGATAAGTGACTATCTTTACATATCGAGACACCTCCGTGCCTAGGAAAACACGTGGTTCCGGCGGTCATTCGTGAATCTTTGACAGTCGTTATAAGTCGTCAGAAGCCTGAAAATCTGCTGACAACCAGTCTTACCAAGGGGTATTGTATTACCCCAGTTACTGGGTTGTGGCCTCCACAACCCATTTACTGTAAGGTCTAATCTTGATTCAGATTTAATATAAGCATCGAAAGCCGAAACTAATATTATAAAGAGGTGAATTTTTTTGTTTATAAGACGTAAATTTCTGATTGCGGAGTGCCATTGAATATGATTTCTTCTCTCGTCTCGGGCAGAATTGAGTTTGTAATAATTATAGTTATTATTAAAGTCTTGCATTTCAGCTTAAAACTATACCGAAACCCACAGTTTTAACACACGTTATTGGCATAGAATACTCTTTATTATGTACACCATAAAAAATACAGATATAAATGTAGAAATTGTACATAGGGTGACACAATCTTATCGCTAAAAGCGATCTTTTACAGACAACCTTTGAATGGACCTCAAGCTTTGGCATCCCCAATACATATTCATTCAACATATTATAACGTAATACCGTAGATCTTTGTGCCGTCACAATATTCAATAAGCCCATCGCTGAACAAACGTTCACAGAACTTTGTTTAACTTTTTGAACAGGATAAGCCTACGCCGATAGGTAAAGTTTACTGTTAAAACATACTTTAGCATTGAACTGAAAGCTTATGGGATGAGTTACACTATATAGATTCTATATTGTTATATAACTTTCGGGTTTTGTTTGGCATAAACTGGCATTCTTGTGCGGTGCCACTTTGTGATTTTTATTTCTTCCTGTGGCTATTTTTGCATATACTAACAATAGATTTATAAGGTTTTTGTATTACTAACAGTATATGGACTACGTCTGAAATAAATGTCTCTCTGAAGTAAGTAAATTAATTAATTAGTGCTCATAGTCAGTTTAGTGAAATCTCCAAACGGCTGCTTGACACTTCCCGTGACCCAAGGGCTGGCTTTTACCTTGGTCAGAGGCTAAGCATTGCCATTCAACGTGGCAATGCCGCCAGTCTCTTGGGTACATTACCAGCCGACAGCGATGCGGAGGAATTTTTCGACGCCTTACTTTAGTTATAGTTAGTTAGTTCTTTAAGTTTTAGTGTTTTATGTAAATAGTTAGTTGTGTTATGTATATATTATCTAAAAATAAATTACCTATCTGTACCTGTAGTGACACACATATATGAATAAAAAATGCTGTAAAAAAATTAATTAAGTCGCTTGAAATATTAGATATCGATACCCATCGCATCTGCAGAGTTTAGCTAGCCAATTTAAAATAACCTGTATACAGCTCGTGCCGACTCTAGACAAACAACGATAATAATATCTCGCAACAAAATAAAATACAACACAAAACAGGATACACAATGACAAAACAAAGTTACTTACTATACAGGAGAGAATGGAAACCCATTTAGTGACAAGGACGGAGATAATTCGATTATTTGCAAGTCTTGTGACGTGAGATCTACTCAATTGGAAAATTGACGTCTTGCGACCCCCTTATGCGATGTTTTCACATCAATACACGGTTGTATTAACTTGACATAGGTACGTGTTATGT
This sequence comes from Lithophane ornitopus, assembly GCA_948473465.1. Lineage (NCBI taxonomy): Eukaryota > Metazoa > Arthropoda > Insecta > Lepidoptera > Noctuidae > Lithophane > Lithophane ornitopus. Next base: position 14,515,857 of record OX419621.1, on the reverse strand, counting down.
AAGGAACCTGTTTACATAAATTACCTACCTATTTACATACAAAGGTAATTTATGTAAATTACCTATTTACAGAGGTAATTTATGTTTTTATTATTTGCTAGCATTTTTATTTTTAGATCTTTGACTGTCGTTACAGGTGGTCAGAAGTCCGAAAGTCTGGCAAACAGTCTTGCCAAGAGGTATAGTGTTATCTTGTAACTATATAGAGTTGTAGAGGTCAGATAGGCAGTCACTCCATATTAATACTGCTCATGTGGTCTGCACCTGGTTAGACTGGAAACCTAAACGATGTAATTTCAATTATAATTTCACCAGATTATTTTTTTTCGATCAGTCGATCAGTTTTTGACAACAATTAAAAATCTAGTCAATAGATTAGAAAGCGCAAAACAAAAGACATCTCAACAAATTCTAAGTTCAAAGTAACATGGTGAAATAGCTGTAGTTAGCACTAAAAGTAATAAAATTGATCCACAAACTTCGTACAACGTCGTTTTCTAAACGATTGGTCGTATTATTTGGGCGCCTAGACATTTACACAAATACATACAGAAGGCCGGCTCCGTGCAACGGGCGAAAACGCACGCACACATAGACACGCTTCACGTACAGCGAGCGCATTCGCGACTTTCATTTGTTTGATATTTCCATACGTAACTACGTCTCGGTTTTAGCGATAGCCTAATTAGCCTATATAAAATTTTACTTGCATATCTGTTTTTCATAGAATGTGCATAATAAAGAACTTAAACTGAAGTAGCAGTGGGCAGGGCACATTGGTCGCAGAACAGATGGCCGATGGTTTTGGAGAGGCAACCGCGTACAGGAAGACGCGCAGCCGTAGCTTTGGAAGGTGACTGACAAGGTGGACTGACCGGCCTTGTGAAGGCCGTAGGCATCCGCTGGATGCGGGAAGCACAGAACCGGTCGCAGTGTCGGTCCTTGGGGGAGGCCCTATATCCAGCAGTGGACGTCTTTCTGCTGAAATGATGATGATGAATAAAATAATAAGAAAAAACGGAAAATATCAAAATCCAAATAATCTAGACTACCTGAACTCAATATTTATTCTACCGCATTACTAAACGATAGAAAATTTCTAGCGGCCATTGTTGTTTACATACTTGGAATAAAAATAAATACATTACATATATTGATAATGATTAATAATATAAAGATTAAATAATATCGATTTAATATTTTAAATATTACAGTTTATATTTTGCGCGCACCTCAATTAGGGTAAAAAAAAAATGGTGAATGATAGAACAGCGCTTACTAATCGCGTCACGGATCAAGTTATAATGAACGCACTGTACAGCGAGTGCGACTGTCAATTATTTCGAGACAGTTTGAGATTTCCGTACACACGCGTCTATGTGTGCGCGCGCCTGTTTTCACTTGTCGTATAGAGCCGACCTTCTGTACCTACCTATTTTGTATCAGTAGGCATTCTAGTTTCTGTGACCAAACGTGAGGGTTATTAACAAGTTAGGGTTACCACCGACTACATTGTAACATTTTATGCTGAAACTTTGGTGAACGTGCACGCATAACCCTCGCAAGTGATTTCTCGAAGACTGTGAATCTAAATTGAATTTAAAATTTTATTTCCTTGGTTTGAGCTAGCAGTTTCTGTACATTGTTGGAATTGAAATTCGGTTTCCTGAATCAATAAGTTTGCAACTTTAAACAAGTTAATAATATGTTATAATGTACTATTGTAAAGAACATCAAAATACATATTCGAATTACGAACGATTTCACAGACAGAACTAACAGTTTCTCTGTTTTTCTGTTTCCCCACTTCTCGCTATCGGGTGTGCGAAGAAGAAGAGAATATTCATAACCACGCCGCAATAAAATCCTTAAAAATATCTCCCTTCCTGACAAAATCAAAAACAAATCAACCAGTAATATCCTAATAATACAGGTTATTACATCACAACTGACGCAACTATATCTAGCTGCAAAGTTGCAATAAATTGCAACAATTGCTTCACGAAGTTCCGCACTGATTTCCCGTGTTATAACCCCGCAGAAGTCTCTCTAAAAGATCCGTATCCGGTTATCTTGCTCCTAAAATTGTGGGTGAACTGAAATGGGTTAACCGTAGCGTATTTACACGATTTATAGTTTCTCGCTGGTTGAAATACAAGAATGAAAGTGCGAGAAAAACCACCAATTAGTTTTTGTTTCTCATCACAAGAGTGATGAGAAACAAAAACTAATTGGTGGTTTTTTCGAATCTGATAACTCGAAAGATGTGACTATTGTACACACAGTCAACGGCACGTCAGAATTAAAAACTTGTGTTCCAAAACTGAATTACATTAATGACTTGCTGAGCTATTGACCCATAGATATGTATCATTTACACGAGTGACATTTTTCTTTTCTTTACGAACTGCCTGTTCGAAGCTAGAAACTGTTCTCGTGTAAATGTGCTTCAACAGTGGGCTAACGATTTTGGGGACGATAAGCTCGCTGTCTCTGTGTCATGGTTTATTACTGCTTTGATGTAATCGGTTGGCGCAGTGGCTGAGCGATGGACTGCTGCGCAACGTGTCGTGGGTTCGATTCCCGCACGGAACAAATATTTGTATGAACTGCAAGTAGTTGTTCCGGGTCTGGGTGTTTAGTGTATGTGAGTTTCTATGTTTGTAAACGCACCCACGATACAGGAAGAAATTCCTAGAGTGGGGCAACGTTTAAAAAAAAAAAAAAAAATTTGGAAACAAAGAGAATTTTTGCTGAGCGCAGTAATTATAAGTTAGTTTTTTTTTGTTGAATAATTATTCGAGAGATATTTCTCGATGGCATCTGAACCCAAGTCAGAGGCCCATGGGTGGCATAAAAACTCTGACACCAGGTTAACCAATAACCACACGAAAAATATGGATTCTATGGGTAATGATACTTAACTCTCAGAGCCATGCCACACGATGCGGTGTAACGCCGCACCGCAGGACATCTCGTAGTGTCGTCGTGGTAGTACGAGTGATCGCTAGTCCGGTGAGATGACCTGCGCATCGTGTGGCATGGCTCTCATGCAGTATTTGTTATTCAAACTGGTTAAATTAAAAGAAGATTTTTTTTTTTATTCGTCAAGTTTGCTCTTCCATTTTTGAATATCACCTATCAAGGCTTAATTCATGCCGTTGCGTTGCTCGCGCGCTTTAATCCAGACATATTTGATTTTTGTATTGAATTTAATTATTAATCTAAATAATAAAATTGACATTCATCTGGTGGAATTTACGAGAGTTTCAAATTGCAGTGAATTCGAATATATTCAATCTTGATTTCGATTTTAGTGCTGTATAACATTTGGTTCTAATTACAAATTCTCTTTTCAAAATTAGAATCGCAATAAAACCTCTTTACTGTCTAATATCCCGAGTTTTCACCGCATGACACACATCCGTGCATCCGTGAGATGTATTTTCGCGTTTAGAATTCCGTCTCAGATCTCAGATCTGTGGAGCCACGTGTGGCTCCGGACGTGTGTGGCAGATGCTTTCTCAGTCTGCCAAGCCCGTCTTACTAACTCTAAGATTTTGTTTTGATTTTGACAACGATACAAGAACGTGGCTTGGATTTTATTTTCAGACGTTTTAAGTTGGAGTTTTCAAAACGTTTTAAATTTTAGAAGAAGGCCGGACGGCTTTTTTCTTAATTTTTAATTTGTTTTATGGAACAGTAGCGGCAATATTATGCCGTGATAACTTGTACATAATCGGTTTTGAATATTCAATAAAAAATAAAATTCTTCCAGACTTGTCACTACATATTATAAAACAAAGTCCTCCGCCGCGTCTGTCTGTCTATTTGCGATAAACTTAAAAACTAGTGTAGTAGTTTTTAAGTTTATCGCGAATAGACGATTTTCATGCTGTTTTCACCAATAGATAGAGTGGTTCTTGAGAAAGGTTTTAGTATATAATTTTTCAAGCGGGCGAAGCCATGGGCATCAGCAAGTAAGTAATAAAAATGTAGTCATCTAGATAGAGTGGTTCTTGAGGAAGGTTTTAGTAAATAATACGTCAAGCGGGCGAAGCTGCGGGCATCAGCCAGTTAGTAATAAAAATGTAGTCATCTAGATAGAGTGGTTCTTGAGGAAGGATTAGTAAATAATTCGTCAAGTGGACGAAGCTGCGGGCATCAGCCAGTTAGTAATAAAAATGTAGTCATCTAGATAGAGTGGTTCTTGAGGAAGGTTTTAGTAAATAATTCGTCAAGCGGGCAAAGCTGCGGGCATCAGCCAGTTAGTAATAAAAATGGTAGTCATCTAGATAGAGTGGTTCTTGAGGAAGGTTTTAGTAAATAATTCGTCAAGCGGGCGAAGCTGCGGGCATCAGCCATTTAGTAATAAAAATGTAGTCATCTATATAGAGTGGTTCTTGAGGAAGGTTTTAGTAAATAATTCGTCAAGCGGGCGAAGCCGCGAGCAGCAGCTAGTAAGTAATAAAAATGTAGTTATCTAGTCGATACCAATCCTCAGAAGACCAATGATCTGAGCTAAATTATAAACACGAAAATGGCTTCCCCAACGTTACGTGACGACAAAGATGGTAATGTAATCTGAATACATAGCACTTAGTATTGACCGGTAAGGGTAAAACCCTGAATATTGTATAGCGGATTACGTCCTTCAAGGGGAAAAAGTTAGCCTAATTTGTTCCCGTGTTTTTCTTACTCCTCTCACTAATATTGCAAATGGGACACTTAGTTTGGGCTCCGGAAAGGCTAGATACATTATCCTTCGCTGAGGTTTTCGGACTGTCTCTTAGAGATCTTAGGGATTACGTCATTTGAGACGGATTTTGTTAGGGATGAAGTTTGTAAAAGAAATAAGTGTCTGCCTGTACCTTTGTTCAAGACATGTGTGGAGAACAGACTAACACATAAATAAACAATTTATTGTTTCGAGTAAATCAGAGTTAGGTTTTTGATACTTATAGTCTATGATTATCTGATAATCCTAACTATAATATAATATTATATTAATATATATATATATAATAAAATAATAATAATTAATATATATATAATATAATTAATATATATAATATAATATTATAACATAATGTATAATATAATATAATTTTATAAATTCGAAAGTGAGTTTGTTTGTTTGTTATGCTTTCACGCTAAAACATTGATTTGGATGAAATTTCGCACAGGTAAATAGGCCAAATTATTTAATATAATAATATAATTTAGTATAATGTAATATCTAAATAATAATTTAGTTAGAATTTTTATCATATAACTTGAATACAAACTACGCCCTACTTCCCTAAATAGTTCAAACACTTACCCAAAACTATGACGACGAACGTACCCAAAACTTACTATTACAACCGCTACCACGCTAATTCTATCATCCAAAATTAATTTCTATTACGCTTTCATACATACATTCATAATATAATCAGAACGTTAATATTAGCACTTTCAGGAAATGATAGAGCTTGTTAACACAATCCCTTAATTCTCGAATCTGATGTAGCATTTATTTAAACGTTATTCGCACACGGGTTAACCGATGATTACGTCGGCACATAAGAGTTATTTGTACGGCGTTGATCAATAGTCTTTAATGTTCTGACAATGAGTTCGGAAGAATAGGACATCCCATCTTAACATGAGAGGTACTTTGCACTATTTATAGTCAAGCGCTGTTATCCGATCATTGTGTGTATGGGTTACCGTGTTTGGTTACATGATTGGCCCATAGGGACTGTTGCCCATTGAGGGGTCATCGGTTTACGGTTCTATTACGTGTAAAAATTTACGTAGTACGTTTTGACGTGTAAAAGTGTTTGTACAAACCTACTTACAGAAATAAATCATTTATCATTTATCATTAGATCGCGTTTGTTTTGTACTTTTTTAACCGACTTCTTCAAAAAGGAGGAGGTTCTCAATTCGTCTGTAAGTTTTTTTTTTTGTGTTTGTGTTACGCGATAACTACGCCAATTATGAATCGATTTTGATGATTCTTTTTTTTTGGGTATTTCATGCTTCAGATGTGGTCCCATATTTTATTAACATTGCTTGCGTAGTTTTTGAGTTAGCTTCAATAATTACGTATTTTTCCCACTTAGTGTATGTAGACGATATATTATTTGACTCCGTCACCGTTATTTACGTAGCAGGTAGTGGTATTCGAATTTGTGTGGGGGGGTGGGTACCACAACTAAAAAGTGAAAAATAAATACTTTTTACAAAAAAAAAAACAACCGACTTCCAAAAGAACACAAAAAAAGGGAAAAATTACTTTAATTTCAGAAGTCGGTGGCAAAAAACGAAAATTGAAAAGCAAACACCGACTTCACTTTTCACCGAAATTAAAGTTACTTTTCACTTTGTTTGTGTTCTTTTGGAAGTCAGTTGTTTTTTTTTTGTTTACTTAGCTTTACGAGCTTATACATACATCTTTTTATAAAGGTACTTTATAGTCAAGTGCTGTTATCCGATCATTATATGGGTTACCGTTCCATTGGTCCATTGGTGTTCTGTTCTACTTGAGTTTGTTTGTCTTCTTTTTATTAACATTGCTCATTATTTACATCTTCACATGATACCTACTACGTACAGGTGCCTACTACGGACTCAATTAAAATCTAAATATTTTATTTCACATAAACCTACATTGGCACTATATATACATCAGAAGCGAAATGAATTCAAATCCTTGTAATATATGTTACTAAAGTATATTTTTTCGTGAGTGAATTTGAACCTAGTTACAACACAGACGCTTATTGTTTCAGCAACTGATCAGTTACTTCAAAGAATGGGAACCTATGTAAGCAATGATATAATGTAGGTAATCATTAATTAATTAGTAACGTAGTATTCTTCATCTAGTTATCATGTTACCCATTGATTGGGTTGTGGAACTCAAATAGCTAGTCGCTTCATGTAAAAATACTGGTATTAAGCTGCATAAGGTTAGACTGGAAGCCGACCCAGACAAAGTTGCGGTTGTTGCACAAAGGTGTTTTAATCTACAGTAAAGTTCGGTATTATAAGTCGACGATTTAAAATATAATTAGTCACCATCACACAATCTAACATACAATTATTTCTTAATTCCGGCAGCGTGCACAGGGTACGTACACGACACGCATCTCAAAGCAGTAGATAAGCAAGGATAAGCTAAATTAATGCAATGCTTAGACGAATTAGGAGTGTACTGACTGAAGGAAGCAGAGGATTTGGCACGTAGTACAAGACTTACCCTTAATTTTTGGATGATGCAAACGAGTTTTAAGTTAAGCTGCAACAGTTTTTAGCACAGAGATTTCATATTTTTTAGTCTGGACTAAAAAACTGTCTGCTGAAATAGTTGTTAATTTTTGAATTTATATATAAAATCAGTACAAATTTTGTGTCCCTCGGCAAACTTCGTGTTGTTAATACTCTTTAACTTAATGTAGGAAATTCACAGCTTTAAATAGTTCACACGAAAACCAAAAAACAACAACAATAAAGTACATAGTTCTGAATTTAAATTATTATACACGATAAATCTAATAATTGATGGACATGGAAATTAGCATTCGTTTGTATTCGGAAATGCGATGATTCCCGAGGGACATTAAGAAAATAGTAATACTTGTAATCTCGTAACAACAATAGGCGTTTAAATCCAGATAATTGCGTCGTGTCCAGCATCCAGTCCTACAAATGTCGGACACGAGACATAGCCCCGTGTAATGTAGCGTTAAGAACGATCGCCTGCACTGGATGGTCCAGATTCCTGCCGTAAGAGGATTCTTTGGTATTTAGGAATTGAATTTAGGCTAAAATTTAGGATTAAACCTGTGGTGTACTGTTGTATAAAATGTAAAACATTTTATACCGCGATGTCTGTAGAAACACTCGTAGAAAATGCCTCAGGCATTAAGTCTGCCTTTGTACAGTATTTTTTTACTTGTGGATAAAGTTTTAATAAATAAACAAATAAATTAGGTTTATTTGTCACAGAAACACGTGCTTACAAAAAAATAAAATACCTCGAATAAAAAAATAAAAAAACATTTATTTGCAAACATAGGTAAACAAAAGTGCAGATGTTATACAGTAATAATTGTGTATCACAATTTAGGTAACACCCTATTTTACCTTTCGGCATGCAAAGTACGCATTAACAAAAAAAAACAAACAGAATATAAATTAAAATTAAGAATGAGATCAATCAAACTTGTAATAAAAATCCTACTATCCTACTAATATGATAAATGTGAAAGTTTGTGTGTTTGGATGTTTGTTACTCAATCACGCAAAAACGGCTGAATGGATTTGGATGAAATTTGGCAAACCGATAGTTTAAACCTGGATTAACATATAGGATACTTTTTATCCCGATATTCCCACGGGATCGAGACTTACGCGGGTGAAACCGCGGGGCGCAGCTAGTAAAGTATAAAAATAAATCCTATATGTTATCCTGAAAATATTCAGATACTTACACTGAATATGCTTTATTTATCAAAAAGCTTTTAATTTTTTTTTTTAAATAGCAGGCGATTTTGCTTCCATTAGGTATTTAGGTAGGTGATTGTATACAAAAACAAAATAGATCTAAAATCGCGTGCACAGAATAGAAATAGTTGGCTGCTGCGCATCGTGACTGCGACAAGAAGGTTTCCACTCAGCATGATATGCATTGTTGGTTCGTTCCATCCCAGAGATAAATGAGAAATTTGAATGTATGTGACTGATATTACCTACACTAAGACCCTTAGTAATTTATAATATTTCAATTTGTACATTTTTAAAGTGTATCTTTTCATACACTGCCTTACCTTTCGTCCGTATCTCCTTAGTATAACTAAACATGTTTTTGACTACATTCCACTTTCGACATCAATTTTTGGCTGACTTACATACCTATATTTAAATGATATTTAAGTGTTACTTTATGACCATCGTATTGAATCAATCTAAATGCAAACTTAAACCATAGCTAAGACAAGTTTAAAAAGCAAATGGTCTGCTGGCTGTCCGTGACTAGTCCGCCACGCTCGGCTGCTTGCAGCATATTGTGTGATGAAGTAGGTAGCAAGTGCACGGAAAAACAAATTAATTATTATGACTATGTGTTTGGAACGTGGAAGTCTGGCATCGGCTAAAACAGGTTTTTTTGTTTTTTTGGTTCTGACTCGTTGCGAAGGATTTATTTATTTTATTTACATACCTCCTATAAACAATCAATCAACAACAACAATGGTCTAGCATGCGTCCGTCTCATTTATTTATTTATCAGCCTTCTAATTTTTTTCATTTTTATTTGGTCTGCAATACAATTTATACAAAATCACACTAATTATGTAGGTATATATATATATATAAATATAAGTGTGTACTTCGTTATTATTATTATGTGACACTTATTTTGTTTTATTTTATTTAAGTAGGTATGCATACACACATCACAATATAAAACTGATTTGCATCCGTAACTTCACACTTTCGGGTCCGGTTGAAAACCAGCGTCAGGCACTAGTTGTCTGGCATTTTTGCTGAACTGGGCCTTTTTGGCGCAGCCGTGAGGCACACTCCCCTGATAATGTCCTTCTTTACCTTCTCAATTGGTTTCTTTATTTTTATTTTGTTATCTGCTGTATATTATGTATATTGTGTGCCTTTTAGTCTGTGCTGAATAAATGTATTTTCTTTCTTTCTTTCTTTCTACACGAAATGTCATAACGGTTCATTGAACTCGTAATTAAGGCCTGCGCAGACGACGGACTTTTCTCCGCGGTGAAGAAAAAAGTACGCTCCGCGAATAAAAAGTCCGCCGCGGATTTACCGCGAACTCAACGCACACGGTGTGCAATCATTTGTTGCCCGGAAATGATTTTTTTCTCGAGCGCACAACGCGGACTAAAGTCCGCCATGTGCGTTGCTTCGCCTAGTCACACGAGTTCTATTTTTTTCGGGGACTCCCCCGTATTTTTGTCCGGTCCGCTCTCTGCATGTCCTCGGTTATTCGGGGGACTTTTTGTACGCGGTATTTTTAATCCCTCGTTTGCGTTACTCGATACAGTTGTAAGCGATCTATTTTTAGCGGATAAAAAGTCCGCGGACAAAAATCCCTCGTCTGCGCAGGCCTTTATGAACAACTTCCACTACAGGCCTAAACCTGGAATCGCGAAAAAAAAATTGCTGTTCCCTACATTTTGCAGGGACATAAATGTAGGGAATAGCTGACCCCTTGAGATTTCGTGTATGAAAAGATTTACCTTATAAAAGAACCACCTTATAGCCTTGGGGTATCCTCTAAAGATAGCTTGTATTGGTGATTAAATTAATAATCGGATCAAAAATATGCGTTTTCAAAACTGCTAAAGCTTATAAATTAAGAAACAAAAATTAAAACCCAACTACGACTAAAAAGGTATAAACAAGACCCCACAGACAGACAAATTAAAAATCCGGAGTCCCACGAGTGTTAGGCCATAAATCGAACAGATTACGTGTGACTCCGGACTTTTAATTTTTTTTGGGTTATAATATATATATTTTTGAAATTAGCTCATTAAGCCCTTTCATTAAATACCCAACATGGTACGATAAAACAATTTTTTATTTTTTATTCCTGACTTTATTTCCTCTAGAGGTCGCCATTTTTAATTTAATGTGACGTCACATAGCCTATAACCAGCGGCCAATCAAGACGCTTCCAACGATACCTCATTTGTCAAATTGTGATTGGTGCTTTAGAAGATAGGAGGGAACAGATGAACATACATATATACATACATACATACATACCGGTCAAAATCATAACCCTCCTTTTTTCTTCGCCGTAGTCAGGTAATGAATATTAGAACGTGACATTGCAACAATTCAAATTCATTAAATAAACAATAACATTAATCTCAGTATGATTATTAAATATGGTAGTTAATTCGGACGTAGGCCTGCTGTTGACATATAGCTAATTAATTACAGAATTAACTATGCAGGCTGATATATCCACGAATCTGCTGTGTTTATTTGATAAACAGAATGTTGCAGTGTGTTTAACATTAGCAGTCAGGATAAGATTGGAATTAATTATTTTGGATTAAAATTAATTATTCATAATTATTATGTTGATGTTTATGTTTTACTAACACGAGTCATGTTGCTTTATGTTATGTGTTTATGAGTCCAGTTGCTTGATTTAAATCAATATGCCTAGCCTTTTCCCAACTATGTTGGGGTCGGCTCCCAGTCTAACCGGATGCAGCTGAATACCAGTATTTTACATGGAGCGACGCCTATGTGACCTCCACAACCCAGTAACTGGGTAATACGATACCCCTTGGTAAGACTGGTTGTCAGACTTTCCGGCTTCTGACGACCCGTAACGACTCTCAAAGATCCACGAATGACAGCCGGGACCAACGGCTTAACGTGCTTTCCGAGACACGGAGTAGTCTCGGTATGTAAAGATGGTCACCCATCCATAGACCAACCCCGGCAAGCGTAGCTGAACCTGATGGATCGACCCGTGCGGCTATTATTACTCAGCCACGAGCTCCACCTCCTCCTCCCTGTTGCTTGAATTAAATGAATAAATAGATAATTCTAATAAAATGACGACCGAAAAAAATAGCTGTCCCTAGTGACAATAAATGTGATAAATAAATAACAGTGACAGGAACTTATTATAACTTCATCCACATAGGTGCAGTGGAAAAAATAAGTATTATCGAACCTAAATCAAAAACTACCCAAACAGAGTAAAAAAATACATAATATTATAGTCGAGCATAGAGACCCATCTTTTTGGCAGTTGGTAAAAAATTTGAACATCAGTTTTTTTTTCGCGATTAATGTGTTCGTGAAAATTGCCCATAATTATGAGCAAATTGTACTCATCATTATCGACAAATTTTACGGTTTGTTATATAATGTCGATAAATGGATAAGCTGTATTTTTTTAAATAAGCTTGTTTATTGATTCAGGCGTGTTCTTGTTACGATTGGTCAATCGTCATTCTCAGGAAGCCTCAATTGAGAGGTGAAACACAAATGTCGATTTCTTACAGGGATTTCTATGACTCTTAAGGAATTGTTAAGCGGAATAGGTTACTAAATATATCTACGTCTATTGTAATTTATAAGCTCTCTTCTTGTCAAAAGTTGCCAATTACGAAGTATGTAACCAAATAACATACTACTTATGCACCCAACTATTGTAACTGGTATAACGGACGAAACGTGAACGTCTGCTTGGATTCAGACATGCATTGCACGTAATTCATGTCTCATGTCTTGCCTCATACGTTGACTGACTAACGTTCAGGAATAACCTATGTCTATCGCTCTATTATTAGGTTTGATTGGCGTCTTTGTATTATAGTGCCAAATAGAGGTTCTATTTGGTACAAAGTGCCAAATAGTGAGCATGCTATTTGGTATACCTACAGTTCGTTAACTTGCATAAACTTTTTGTGATAAAGTAATAAAAAAAATGAAATTCTGCGGATTAAACAATGTACCTATACCTTCTTTTGTTTTTGAGTTTGGGAAATCATCAAATGACTTCTCCCACTCTGGGCGGAGCGGGAGGGCGTGTCAGACTTTTACTGACTAAAAACCACCCGTGTTCCTTCAGTTGCCTATTGCCAAGGGTCCCGGTATCCCTTTCGGACTTTCCTGTAACCCTGGTAGGACGCCGACAGTGAATTCACTTGAAAATCAGTACAAACAGTTTTGTAACATATTCCACGTACTCCACGTAGTATAGTTTTGCTTGAAATCTTAAAGCACCGGCTCTAACCAAACTATTCCCTATATAAATTGGAGCTAACCAAAATACTTCACCGGAATCCGGACCGGACGTGTGCCGTGGTCGATCACCCTTCACGGAACGTTAACCGGATAGATGTCTGGTGTCCATCATTGCCCGAACCTTCTACAGCTGTTTGTCAGCAACCGGCGTCACTTTGACCGCTCTTATTACTTTGATTAAACCAATCTTTACTGAAAAAGCTACCGTAACTTTGGCTAGTAAGGTGGTAATTGTATTGGCAGGGAAAACAATACGTTTTGCTAACTTAATCCGTGTACTGTCCGCGGTGACTCTATTAATAATGTTAGTGATGAATGTACTAGGTTTGCTTTGCAAGTCTCTGGTGGTGTAATCTCTGGCTTGAATGAAAGATAGGATTCCGCATCACTCATGTGTTTTTTGTTCCTTATCACTGTCGGGTTCGGTTCCAGAGTAATATTTTTGCCTCGTATCAGCTGAGCCATATAAAATAGCTCACGCCGTGGCAAATAACAGGGTACACGAATGATAATCCTACTATCCTATTAATATAGTAGTGTGAGTTTGTTTATTTGTTTGTTTGTTACGCTTTCACGCTTAAACGGCTGAACAGATGGATGAAATTTGGCACATGGGTAGACCATAACCTGGAGAAGGACATAGGTTACTTTTTATCCTGGATCGTAGACGAAGTCGCGGCCAAAAGCTAGTAATATTATAAATGTGAAAGTTTCTGAGGATGGCTGGATGTTTGTTGCTCTTTCAGGCAAAAACTGCTGAACAGATTTAGATGAAATTTGAGGCACAGATAGTTTATAACCTGGATTAACACATAGAATACCTTTTATCCCGTTATTCTCACGGGATCGAGACTTATGCGTGTGAAACCGCGGAGCGCAGCTTGTTACTCCTGAATGTAGATACTGATATTCTGCGCACCATAAGATGTTTTTACTACAATCGTGTTCATTCTTTTAAAGTTAAAATATATGAGAGAAGAAAAAGACATTTCATTAATATGAATAAATTATTTTCTTCACACTCCAACAAAGGAATACCTTTTAATGATTCTTTATAATACAAAGGTGCCTTTATTAATAAGGTAACATTAATAATAAAAAAACTGAAACCTTCAGTTACGCCATCAGGATGGAATTTAGTGTGGACAAATGTGCAGTCATGCATGTAAAGCGAGGGGAGATTATGGAATCAGAGGGAATTCAACTCTCGGATTCCATATACCTCAGGTCCCTCTCCTCATCCGAAAGCTATAAGTATTTGGGTATGTCGGAATCGTTAGGCATCAACGTTGCTGACATGAGCAATCGTTGAAGGAGCGCTTCTTTGGTCGCCTGAAAAAAGTATTAATTAGTCTTCTTTCAGGCGGAAACAAGGTGCGTGCCTTCGCGCGCTACGGTTGAGTCATGCCGGTTTTGATGTACTCTTTCGGCATACTCAAATGGACTCAGATCGAACTCGACGCCCTGGATAGGAGGATCCGTACACTGTTGACCGCAAACCGGATGCATCACCCACGATCATCGGTGGCGAGGCTTTTTAAATGCGAAGACCCTCCACAATCGCGAGGTGAGCAATCTCAGAGAATGTTTTTTTAAAGCCGAAGTGGGTATGTACCGCGATGTGGTGGCAGTAAAAAAAGGACTCACCCCGCTCTCCATGGCTAATGAGAACTGGCGCAAACCTGTAGTACTTACTACAGAAGACCGCAAGGAGGTATGGCAAAGCAAGGAGCTTCATGGGCGCTTCTATCGGGCTCTTCATGAGCCCGATGTAGATGTCTTAGCGTCCGTATCCTGGCTACGTTTCGGTGACCTATTCGGGGAAACTGAAGGTTTCGTCTGTGCAATTATGGACGAAGTTATCTTGACGAATAACTACCGGAGACATATTATGAAGGACGGGACGGTTGACGTGTGTCGGGCATGCCACCGTCTGGGTGAGTCCATCAGACATATTATCTCTGGTTGTTCTCGTCTAGCTAACGGCGAGTACTTGCACAGGCATAACCAAGTGGCCAGGATAATTCACCAGCAACTTGCCTTGAAATATAAACTTGTGGACTCTGAGGTACCGTACTAGAAGTATGTGCCCGACCCAGTTCTCGAAAATGACCATGTCACGTTGTACTGGGATCGGTCTATCATTACTGACAGGACTATTGTTGCCAATAAACCTGATATAGTAGTGATAGACCGATTAGCGCGCCGCGCAATGATAGTCGATGTTGCCATCCCACATGACGAGAACCTCGTGAAAGCTGAGAAAGAGAAACAAATAAAATATCTCGACTTAGCACACGAGGTTGTCGACATGTGGAATGTGAGCTAGGCTGTCATTGTGCCGATTGTCGTAACGGCCAACGGCCTGATAGCCGAAAGCCTCGACCAACATCTCTCGAGGCTCTCGTTAGGCGGTTGGATCAAGGGCCTGATTCATTGTGAGGAGGTTCCTATCTCTGCAGCCCTAACCACCGGTAGCTTGAACCCTGCTCCCGACACCGGCGGACCTCTATTTTTTATATTTTTAAATGTATTTTCTTATGGTATTATAAAAATAAATATATTATTGTTAACATAAATTATTGTTTACATAATGGCACTTACAACATAGTTATTCTCAAATGGTTGTTCTTACCAGCATACGACATGTAATATACATGATAACAATATTGACAATTTAACACATTGTTATTAACACACAAGGTGTTGTAATTCGATTTGATTAAACACTGCGATCAATCTAAGTGTTGTCAACTGTGTTGTGTTTACTTTAATTAACAGTTTACCAATTAAATTGTGGTTCAGTTGTTGATTCAATGAGTTTTGAGATTGTTGCCAATTAATATTGTTTATTAAATAGTAACGAGCAAGTTGATATAATATCTATTCCTAGTTCCTTTATATACCTATCTATCATCACTGAATCAATCTGCTTAACCTTTTTCCAACTATGTTGGGGTCGGCTTCCAGTCTAACCGGATGAAGCTGAATGCCAGTATTTTACATGGAGCGACTATCTGACCTCCACAACCCAGTAACTGGGTACGATACCCTATGGTAAGACTGGTTGTCAGACTTTCGGGCTTCTGGCGACCCGTAACGACTGTCAAAGATCCACGAATGATAGCCGCGACCAACGGCTTAACGTGCTTTCCGAGGCACGGAGTAATGGGTACCCATCCACGGACCAACCCCGGCGGCTGTTATTACTTAGCCAGGAGCTCCTCTATGTATCTATCATCACTATCATACATAATAAAAAACATAGTCCCCCCGCCACGGCTGTCAGTCTGATTCGATCATGACATTGACACAAAATTTCATTACCAACGAATTCCGCAGATTTTGTAATTTCTATGAATCTGATACAAGGAATTTGGTAGATAACAGAATCATAGTGTCTCGTTTGACACCCATTTTACAGGAAAACCAATCAAGCGTAACCAATAAAATGTAATAATCTGAGAACCTACAATACATTCGTAACTGTATGAACGATAACTTTCATGGTAAAGGACACTCACAGTGACTTTGATCGCCGGATTTTGACATTGCTAGACAAATCAGCTTCAAAATCTTTGTGTCGACGTAACATTACACAAGTAAGTAAACAAGTATTGTCGCGATCAAAGTCACTGCGTGTGTAGTTGTGTATCTTTTATTAGGTCTTCTCAAGTTTGTCTTCTGTTATACAAACAAAGCCTAAAAATACCCAAAGAAAATAATCGACACTGTCATAAAACATTATAACTTTTCACTTCAATTTTATCGATATAAATCAAGATAAACCCTCCTGTGATTCCGTTAAATCGTGAAAATTTTGCAAAAGCTAAACTTTGTGAAATGTGTACGTGATGTGAAAATCGAATGGACGAAGGGTTAACGACTATTGTTTTTTACAAATGCCAGCGGTATATCACTGGGCCGCACTATTTGGTTGGTCCCTCCCGTTTTTTACCTCAAATGCGGAGTTTTGGGGAAAAATCGAATGGTCAGTTGTAATTGAGGCTTTTTTTTGTTGTTGTTTAATCCTCGAATTGTTATTCAATGATAGGTTTATTAGTGTCGTTGCGTTAATATCCTATCTTCCGTTGTTTATTTTTTGGGAAAAGCTTTAGAGATTTTATAATATGAAAACTTTTTAGCTGTTTAAAGGTTCATGCACGCCGATCAGTCACGTCAATTTCAGGAACGTGTGTGAACAGATAGTCAGTCAGACACATTCACCCAATAAATTTTTGTATACCTATCCATGTTTAGTTCGTAGCAATACAAGTTTTGACTTCCCGGTGACACGAGGTCGACTAAGACGCGCCGATAGTGACGTGACTGATGTAAGTAGCCAACGTCCTACAACTTGACGTGACTGACGTGTGTGTATGAATACATGAAGTCATGCAAAAGCCAGGGGTGGTGATGACGACAGATTCCCTTTGACTGCAACTTTGATTTCAACAAGGCTTCGCGAATTTTAACTCGCTAATATTAATTCAATAAAAGTCCACCACTAAGGGGTGAAGTTTTAAATGTGAATTATAATAAAATTATTGATCTAGCATTAAAAGAGACAGTACTACAAAAAACTACTTTATAATAATATTAAAAACATACAAATCTTCCCAAAATAAACACGCCAATAAAACAACCAACCACCTCCATCGCTTATTTGTTAGAAAACAACGTCGCAGAAATTCAATTAACTTTTAATAAAAGCGCAATCGTGAACCCCTTACAGTGTAAACTGCGGGACCTTTTGTTGCCACCCGGGAACTTCTACTTAATTAACTTCCCCTGTCTTTCCAATCTTGACCCTGTAGTTACTTACGTGGGGTTCACTCGAGCTCGATACAAAGAAACAACGAATAACTTCACTAAGGTTGATTCTAAGAGGCTTTCCACAAGGAGTTGTCTTGTTGTCTATACTATGGTGTTTATTTCGAGACTGTTATGTGGGTACATATATATACAATTAATAATAAGTAGAGTAGACTAGAAAATTAGTTTAAAGCGTTGACGACTGCTGCGACAGTCCAATATATGAGCTTGTTCGTATCGGTTGCATTATTTCATCTCCACCCCCCCTTCTGTTATAACAGAGACTTGTTGGGGTATTAAAGAAGCTTCAATGGGCAGCGATACTGGAACATAAAATCATGACACGCTCTCCCTGAGAAGTTAGCTACTTTAGTGCCAGGCTTATATATATAATACGGTTTGAACCATTCTCATATTGTTATTATTATATAGTTTGTCTGTCTTCAATGAATTCCATCGCGATACTCTTCTATTAAACTATATTATTAATTATTTGTCCAGGAAGTTAAATGTATATTTTTAAGATCCATTAAACCATTGCCCGGTCCCGGCTGTCATTCGTGGATCCTTGACAGTCGCTACGGGTCGTCAGAAGCCTGAAGTCTGACAACCAGTCTTATCAAGGGGTATCGTATTAATTATCAACCCGTTTCTGGGTTGTAGGGGTCAGATAGTCAGTCGCTCCATGTAAAATACTGCATGCGATTAGACTGGAAGCCGACCCCCAATGTATATGGAAAAAGGCTAGGCCGATTGACTCTTAATGCTCTCCGCGCTAACATTGGTGCAGTGGTGGCAGTGGTAATGGACCCGACTGACGAGTTGTAGGTCGTGGGTTCGACCCCAGACAGGCGTTCTACTTTCTGTGAATAAAACATCACCACTGCTCTCAAAACGGGGAAAGAAAACTCGTGAGAAAATCGGCATGTCCTAGAACCAAAAATTTGAAGGCATGACATCTACCAACCTGCACTGGGCCCGCGTGGTAGACAGCCCAGTCCCCCTCGAAGAGAGGAGGCCTGTGTCCTAGCAGTGGGAACAATTATAGGCTGATTATGCTTATGCTTATAACACGGCATGAGCCATTGTCATAGTTATTGTTATGTAGTGCTGAAATGACATCGTAGCAAAATAAATTACGCCAATCCTGCAGAGACAGGACTGTCATTTAAAGTACTGCGATACCCACATATTTACTGTCTAACTTATTCAATACTTGTTTTCACTTCAGCCCAAGTTTGGATTACAGTTTGATGTGTAAAAGCTGGCATGTACACAGAAAACAATTTCAACTATACTTTTGGAAGGTGTCATGGTAAAGTAACTAAAGGTCATCATTTGAATAAAATAAAGGTTATTTTGATTATTATCTATACATAATTATAAACTAGCTGCGCCCCACGGTTTCCGCTTATGTCTCATAAAATTACCCTATGACCCAGATTCTAACCGTGTGCCAAATTTCATTCAAATCCGTTCAGCCGTTTTAGCGTAATACACATAAAAACTCACTTTCGTATTTATAATATTAATTATTAGGATTAAAGTCGCTTTTCGTGTCAAACTACCATTATTTTCACCGTAAAAAGCAATTACCCAAACTATTCGAGGCTTGAGAGCCGCCAGCATCCCACTCCGTCTCGCTCTCACTCAGGCCACTAGTAGTATGGTGCGAGCGAGATGAAATCTGAGGTAGGGTACAGCCTTAATATTAAACTTACATTTAGTAAAGAAATTACGATATTTTATCAAGTCATAAAAACTGTGCGAAGCAGGCTCGAGTCACTAGTTGTTTTATAAAACAAATTATTATGACCTCAAACAATTATGAAGCTGTTTGAACGTTCAACCCATAAAATATTGATTCCGTGTTCAACGCCCTTTAAATGTCAATCGGTGAGCAAACACGGTAGTATACACATTACTACAAGTAGTACATTATCGAATATGTCGGCACATCATCAATCATACTGATTAAGAATGGCTGCCTTGACATAATATTTAAGGCATATTTTTGTGGAACTTTGTGGGTTCAAGGCGAAATACTCTAATGTTGTGAAAGATAAATATTTTATTTATTTCGTTGTTTATATTTTAGTGTTTTGAATATAGATGGAAAACAGTTAATTGATTCAGGCGTGACTTTGCGGAAATCCATTATAAAATACAATAGACGTAGATATATTTAGTAACCTATTCCGCTTGACTATTCTTCAAGAGTCCTAAAAAACCCTGTAAGAAATTGACACGTGTTTCACCTCTCAACGAGGCATCCTCAGGATGACGACTGACCAATTGCAAACCAGAACGCGACGTGTCACCACACCGAGCGCTGGACGCAAAAAGGACTCTTGAAGAATAG
This sequence comes from Lithophane ornitopus, assembly GCA_948473465.1. Classification (NCBI taxonomy): domain Eukaryota; kingdom Metazoa; phylum Arthropoda; class Insecta; order Lepidoptera; family Noctuidae; genus Lithophane; species Lithophane ornitopus. The sequence goes on along the minus strand of OX419621.1, from coordinate 14,495,876 downwards.
TCAAGCGGAATAGGTTACTAAATATATCTACGTCTATTGTATTTTAGATGGAAAACGTATTTTAAACGTTTTAATACATTTGGTTTTGAACCGTCTTTTTGGTTTAAAACGCTTTAAACCACACTTAGCGGTTTATTATTGGTTTAAAATATATATTTTTTAATATAATGTACCGAGGCTTCACTCAAAGTGATCTGGACCACATCTACTACCTGATATTTTTATAAATAATCTCGATTTGTCTATACAATTTTATATGCATATTTACAAGAAAATACATTCTAAAAATACTCAGTAGCTGAGTAAAAACTTTAGCTAAAACTTGTTTTTTAAATGTATATTTCATTTTCACCATAGCAAAGGGAGGATCCTCCGACCAGAGGGTTGGTTGTGCCTGGCGGGCAACTGCCCAACGATTGATGTTGGTGTCTTATATAATTATTATTATGTCCATCGCGCGGTAAACTCTAATTGCGCGATACATGATTTATGTGACGTTAGGATTTTTGTGTGACATCAGAGGGCCAATTCTCTTACTTAAAAAACGTTCACAATCAAGTCGCAATCTGTCAAACTTGTCAAAAATGTTGGTAAATTGATGGTTTTTTTGACAGATTGCGAATGCGATGCGAATGTGAACGTTTTTAAAAATAAGGGAATTGCCCCGCAGGTTTTTGATGCGTAGTTCGCATGTGGCGAGCTATGGTACTACAGTCAGCCTCAAAAACAAGTTTTTGTTTATCGACAAGAATTCATTTGATTGTCTACAATCTGTGTTCCATAATTTGTTATTTTAACAATAATACTAAGATTGATGAGATCAAGCCCTTGACCCAGCCGCGCAATGAGAGCCTCCTGAGATGTTGGTCGAGGTTCTTCGCTATTAAGCCATATTATTATTATCATTTATTCCTTTTTCAAAACATATTTTTTACATTTTTAAATATTTTTATAAAAAAACATAAAAAATAAAAAAAAACATTTAAAAATATAAAAACTAGTAGCCCATCGGCACCAGGATCAGGGTCCAAGCTGCCGGTGGTCAGGGCTCTAGAGAGAGGAACCTCCTCACTATGCGTGCGGTGTCCAGGAGTACTGCTTTCTGAATCAAGCCCTTGACCCAGCCGCGCAATGAGAGCCTCCTGAGATGTTGGTCGAGGCTCTTCGCTATTAAGCCATTGACCGTAACGATTATCGGTACAATGATTGCAGAGTCCACGTCCCACATGTCGACAATCTCGTGTGCTAAGTCAAGATACTTGATTTTTTTATCTTTCTCAGCTTTCACGAGATTCTCGTCATGAGGGACAGCGATATCAACAATCATTGCACGGCGCTCTCGTCGATCTATCACCACAATATCAGGCTTATTGGCTACAATAGTCCTGTCAGTGATGATAGATCGATCCCAGTACAATGTGGCGTGACCATTTTCGAGAACTGGGTCGGGCACATACCTGTAGTATGGTACTTCATACTCCACAAGGTTGTACTGCAAGGCAAGTTGCTGGTGGATAATCCTAGCTACTAGGTTGTGTCTGTGCAAGTACTCGCCGTTAGCAAGACGAGAACAACCGGAAACAATATGTCGGATTGATTCACCGGGACAGTGGCATGCCCGACAGATGTCAACCGTACCGTCCTTGACAATATATTTCCGGTAATTATTCGTCATGATAACTTCATCCATAATTGCACAGACAAAACCTTCGGTTTCCCCGAAAAGGTCGCCGAAGCGTAGCCAGGATACAGACGCCAGAAAGTCTACTTCAGGCCCATGGAGAGCCCGGAAAAAGCGTCCGTGTAGCTCTTTGCCTTGCCATACTTCCTTACGGTCGTTAGTATCAAGTACTGTAGGTTTGCGCCAGTTCTCTTTCGCCAAGGAGAGCGGGGTAAGGCCCTTGTCTACTGCAACCACATCTCGGTGCATCCCCACGTCAGTTTGAAGGAAATATTCCCTGAGACTGCAAATCTCGCGGTTGTGGAGGGTCTTGGCATTTAAGAAACCACGACCCCCACACTTCCGCGGGATGTACAGTCTCATCACTGATGACCGTGGGTGATGCATCCGATTTGCTGTCAGTAGTGTACGGACCTTCCTATCCAGGGCGTCAAGTTCCGTCTGAGTCCATTTGAGTATGCCAAAAGAATACATCAAAACCGGCATGACCCAACCGTTGAAGGCTCGCACCTTGTTTCCGCCTGATAAAAGACTATTTAACACTTTATTCAGGCGGCCAAAGAAGCGCTCCCTCAACGATTGTTTCATGTCGGCAACATTGATGCCTAATGCTTCCGACATACCCAAATACTTGTAGGTTTCGGTTGAGGAGAGGGATCTAAGGTGTATGGAATCCGAGAGTTGGGTTCCCACGGATTCCATAATCCCCCCTCGCTTTACATGCATGACTGCACATTTGTCCACACCAAATTCCATCCTGATGGCGCTACTGAATGTTTCTGTTACCTTCAGTAGCTCCATCAGTCGCAAATTGTTGGGGGCGAAGAGTTTCAGATCATCCATGTAAAGGAGGTGAGATATCACCTGACCGCCCCTTCTCAACCGATAGCCTAGACCTGAATCCTCCAGCAGTGTGCTTAGAGGATTCAAGGCTAAGCAAAACCAAAGTGGACTCAAACTATCGCCCTGGAATATTCCCCGCTCAATCCTGATCGGTTCATCGATCCCCCGTATCTGTCGACATCCTGGATAGAGAAGGGTTGTTCTCCATTGCCCCATACACGACATCAAAAAGGTACGTAGAGTTGCGTCTATTTTGTACAACTCCAGCACCCTAATGAGCCATGTATGTGGCACCGAATCATAGGCCTTCTTATAATCTATCCAACATGTCGACAAATCCTTCCGGGATCTACGCACCTGTTGGCTTATGGCCATGTCTATAAGGAGCAGCTCCTTAGTACCGCGGGACCCATTCTTACATCCATTCTGAGACACAGACATAATTGAGTTGCTATAAATATGTTGTGCAATTTTTGCTCTAAGAATGGATGTAAGAACTTTATAGACCGTCGGTAAACATGTAATTGGTCTATAGTTTTTAGGTTCCGCAGTACTACCCGATTTGTGGAGCAGGTGGGTAACTCCTGTCGTAAAGAACAGTGGTAGCGACCCAGTCTCTAGAGATGACTGGAATTGCGAAGCTAAGCAGGCGTGTGATCTTTGTAGCCATTTAATCCAGAAATTGTGCAGTCCGTCCGGTCCTGGAGATTTCCAGTTAGGCAACGGACGGACTGCACGGGCCACATCCAGGGGACTGATGGTAATGGCCTGCATGTCCGGTATTGAATCACACGCCCGCTCAACAGCACGCATCCAATCACCTTCAGTGTGACTGACGGGCACCGACCAGATGCTTCGCCAAAAAGCACTCATGGTCTCATTATCTGGTGGGCGCGCGTCAGTCAAACCTTGAGTGGGAATGGGTCGCTCCCATGCTCTGTATACCCACCTTTCATCGCTCTGGAACATACGGTTCTGAGTGTACCGGTCCACTCTTCGCCTATACCGACGGATACGGTTTGCCCATGCATAAACTTTCTGCTTCAGGAAGTCGATGCGCTCTGTGACACAGGAAACATATTCTCGAGGACTGATACTAGTTCCCGAGAACGCCCGTCTCACAAAGCGCATCACCCTTGGGCGTGTATTGCCCTCCCTGAAGCAGATGAGCTTCCCGATGAGTACCCTGGCCTCATTAATACGACGCTCAATCCTGCACTGCCAGGCTGGTGCGGCAGGTTTCGGTCGGACAGCTCTGTCAGTGTTTGGAAATTTGACACGAGCAATACGACATGCCGCAACAGCCGTGCAATACAAGATCGAGTGTGTATCGCAAAGGTCTGCGCTACCTTCAATAAAATTTGGTAACAGTGCATCCAGAGCACACACCAGCGCTCTGTTTCTTTTATTCATGGGCAAACGTGGTAGCCGCGGTCTAAGGTCAGGTGATGTGAACCGGTACTCACGGATCGCATCCTCCAGTGCGGTCCCTAATTCCACATTGCATAGGTTATCTGCAGATATAGCCCTGGCGTCCTCCTCATCATGTTGGTTTTCCCGCAGTGGAGCTTCGACAGGGGCATGCATGACATTCTGGGATGGAGGAGGGTTGCTAGCAGAGCTACTCTGCATTTCCGAGCGTAGCCGATCAAGTGTAGCGTTATCCAGTCTATGATTGTTTAGAATGACGCGCACCTGATCCGACAATCGTTGGGTCGAGACATTAACGGCAGGTTCAAGCACCTGAAACAGAGAGAGCATCCGACCTCGGTACGCTGTAAGGTTAATTCCTCCCTCAGTAGCCCCATAATATGCGCGCATCACATTTTCATTAATGGACTGGGTCCATCGCATGCGCGACACATTTCCACCGGCAGCGGGGACCCTGGTCGGGGCCTGTTGGCCTCGAGGTCCCAAGCCCGCTGGTGGCCGTCCTCTTCCTCGCCGTTGTGGTGGTATTGGTGACGACGGTGGGGAGAAAAACTCGTCGCTCGAGCTCGACGCAGCTGCAGCGACCGGTGACACGGCGCTCACGGTTGCGGCGCGTACCGGCCGTTGCGAGGCGGAGCTGAGCGACAAGTCCGGAGATGGTGGGTGTGCCTGTGGTCGTGCTCTGGCTCTGGTCTGCATTCTACATACTCACATGAGACTGACATTTATATTATAGTCTATTATTTTGGATATTTTTATGGTTCGGTTTGATTTGGTTTTCATCTTTATTTCCATATGGTATTAGTTTTGTGGTTTTTAATTGTTAATTGGATCTGGGCTGTGAAATTCTTGCTATGTTTTATGTAAAAAATGTTGAGCGTAAAAAATTTTTCGTGCTGACTTTGACAGATGCCATAGAGTAATTATTATTATTATTATTACTAGGTGCGCCGCACGGTTTCACCAGCGTTAGTTTCGATCCCGTGGGAATATCGGGATAAAAAGTATCCTATGTCCTATTCCAGGTCATGGTCTACCGATGTGCCAAATTTCATCCAATTACGTTCAGCCGTTTTAGCGTGAAAGCGTAACAAACAAACAAACTCACTTTTGTATTTATAATATTAAAGTTAGGATGGCTTGATCAAACCATACTCATTAACTAAATTATACTAGTTTCACGTAGTTAGTCTTACTCTTACTAAAAGAAAGGAATCGTGAAACAGTGACTAGCTAATAAATAAACACCCCACATATTCTGATAGTAACAAAAAGGCGAATATCCACCTAACAGACTATTAAAAAAGAGGCAACTAAACTAATTAATAACTCAGTCTAAATCCGTACCGCAAACTTGGGGAACATGACGTAAAAAAACCTTCGATGTCCGGAGGAAGTTTAGCCGGGGTGTCAGTGCAAAAACAATAAAACAACAATATGGGTCAAACTCATATAACTCTCTGAGCTAACTTCATTAATTAAGACTTCAGTCCTGAAGGCTTCCCGGTGCACCGACCACCGACTATAATGGATCCGTCGGTACTGGAGTAGCCTTCGCGAATGGTACTTAAATAGATGAATGGAATACTCTTTATTGTACGCTATTATGAATTACAATACAACTTTTGACAGCTATGTACAGTCAAACAAGCTATTTAGTATCTACAGGCACCAAACAAAGTTATTGTATATACTGAAGTTTTCAGGTGCAGTGGTTAGACGTTGTAGATTTGTTAAAGAAATGCATTTGTTAAAATAATCTCTTTTGAAACAGTAGGTACAGCGTAATAATACGATCACTTTATGAAAACTTTGATCACTTTTGGATTAGTCAACGATATATTTTTTTTTTCATTCTGAAACATGGCACATCTTTTTTAAGCTGATGCGGTATCCTATATTTTGTCGGCGCTTGTCTCGTCCGATAGTTTATGTGTTTCTTCGATGTCACATATTTGTGCCACTACTTCTAAATACATCCACATCCACATGTGATCGCATAAAATTAAGTATTAGCTGTGAATACAGCTTTGTTCTCAGGAAGCTGAGAACAGATATTATTGTATTATATTAAATCATGAAATCCGATATTATTGCCGGCCTGTCAATAATATCGGGTCGTCACTGCACCTAATGTACCTTTGACTTCTTTTAAAATAAGTTTAAAAAAATAATGTCACTTTCTCCGTCATTTCGAAATCGAAAATTTTAATGCTTCCTTTTAAATCCAAGTCAGTTCAATCAATCAGAATTGATTGAGTGAACAGATGGAAGTAAAAGTCATTCAAGTGATTACCTTGAACGTTTCAATTTGATTTTTTATTTATAGAATCAATTTAAATGGTTGTTAGTACCTTCCGCTTTTTTTTAAAGTCACTGTGAGTATTTTTAACCCCCGACGCAAACAGAGATATACCGTGTATGTCTGTCTATAGCATCGTAGCTCCCAAACGGCTGAACGGATTATGTTTTTTTTTGTAGAATTGTTTAATGCATGTTGCTATAACCAGTCTTGTTGTCTTTAAGTTGTAACTGGGTTTATAGTTTATATTTTTAACACAACGAAAAGGGGTGAGATATTTTTTCTAAACTTTTTTTGGACGAAACTCTATGACATAAACTAAACTCTATGATATAACTCTACTCCCGACAAAATAATTAGTCATCCTTCCATGAAATATGTATGTGACTTTCAAATATCTGACCTCCATCACCCAGTAACTGGACAATACGATACCCTTGGTAAGACTGGTTGTCAGACTTTCAGGCTTCTGACGACCTGTAACGACTGTCAAAGATCCACGAATGAGAGCCGGGACCAACGGCTTAACATGCTTTCCGAGGCACGGAGGATGTCTCCCACGAAGGATGTGTCGAAGTCTCGGTATGTAAAGATGGTCACATACTACGACTCCTCCGTGCTTCGGAAAGCAAGACTTTCAAAGTGCGAATGAAATCTTTACCAAGCATAACTAGATTATAGTGGCAAACCCCCATTTATCATTCATCGAGAATACCTGTTTCTAAAATTGTTACACAGGCTTGTCATAGTAATACTGAAACACTTTTTTTCAGATTTAGATAATTTCCTCAAAATTAAATAATTAAAAAAAAAAACAAATATTAGAAGAAAATTCACAAAACAGCCCTTAACGAGAAATACGTAATGAACAACGTTCTGTTGAATATTAGGCAATCAATTAACATAATTTTATTAGCCGTATTTACTGCTTTCGACGCAAATAATAGGCTTTATTAAAACTAACTTTGTTTTATTATGGCCATTAAATGTCGGACTATCACGCGATATTAAAACGGGTTACTGAATTAGGTAAAACTTCGTGAGCAGGTTTTGGAAATTCTCCAGGAATTGTACGGAGTAGGTACCTATAGTATAGTTATGTTATGAAGTAAGATATATTCTTAAACGCCTTACGTTTTGAATGATATTTTTTTTTTGTAAGGAGAATGATCGTAAAGATGAGATTTATTTAAATGATTTTTTAAATATTTTTATTTATCTTAATATGTATGTACACACAGGAAAATACAGAAAAATAAGACATAATTGTAATATGAGTACTATTATGGGAGGTAATTTTAGTAGGTATTTTCAAATCCATAATGGTAAAATATTGTTTTCAATATGGTACTTACATTATTGGTATCGATATGGTACATTATTGGTATCCATATTATGGTACATAAGTGGTATCGCTATGGTACATTATTGGTATCCATATTTGGCTCATTATTATTTATTTTAACTCTGATTGATACCTGCAGACTAATCTGGAACATCAGTTATGATAGTACCCCTAATTTTCGCTCCTCAACACTGCGTCAACCGTTACAATAAACGTTATTCTTTCAACCCGTCTATACCTAAGTTAAAAAAAACACAGCAGAAGTAAAAAAAACCGGTAACAGTATAAAAAAAAGTTGGAAGGGAAGTCGTGATCCGGCGCGATGGATAATCGAATGATGGAGTGCGCTGTAGTTTAATTAGCGCGCTACTGGGGAAGCAGGAAAGGGAAAAAAATTGAAAATAACTTCATTCCATTGAAAAGTAACGGTAGATGACATCAGTCGGATGTTTACTTTGTATGAAAAATATTCATACCTGGTGTTTTATGAAGGTGGCCAATAGGAGCTCCGTAGCTACCTTCCTTGAAATTTATTTAATTTTGTTATTACTAATTCCCTACTCGTATAGTGGTATACAAGTAGGTATAACCTCAAAAACGACAGGACAGATTAAAAAAAAATCTTTCACCAATAGATTGCTATTGTCACTTAGTGACACAGGCTATAATTTATAAAGATATCACGCGGGCGGAGCCGCTGGCGGAAGCTAGTAATACCTAATATATAATAAAAATTTCTGTGCGTATAAGGCATTTAATCCTACGTCTTACGTCAATGCAGAAAGCGGGATTTATAAGGAGTGTAGCAGATGTTTTGTACACTTGGCTAAACTTACATTTACCAAAATATGATACACCATTTTCATCTTTGACTCCTGAATTTTAAGGCCGAAATTCCCGTTTCAGAACTGACAATTAGAGGCAGAGTTTCCGTTGTCCTTGGTACTTCTTAATGCGTTTAGTGTGTATAGCTATGAAATTGTCACATTTCTTAGTTGTTTGTGTTATCTTCAGAATCCTAAATAAGGGACCGAATGGGATTTTTTTTTAAACAACTGATAGTTGTCCTCGGAGTCACAAAATTCGAAGAAAATGTAAAAAGCTGCTACTAGTCTTAATGCTAATAATCTTCATATTTCATCTAGATTCAAAAATAATAGCGTAAAAAAGGGTTAAAAAAGGAAATGACAAAAAAAAAACATGCTTGATAGACGGCTCCTAGTTAACAGCTTAGATGACTAACAGATTAGTACTAAAAATGAAACCATCTTCGCATAAATTCCCACTAGATTATGAATGTAGGCCAAGTTTTCTTGAGACACGTTTGAGTTACAAAGAGCATCGATATTTCAATCTATATCCTGAGGGAGTTTGTGTCAGGTTCGCATAAAAAGCAGATCGAATGTGCTAGATACGACATATTGATAGTATTTCTGAATTGACCTAAAAAGAAAAAAACTCTCATGTACCTACTCAGTTCACATCATATTACCATTAATCGTTACCATTGTCATTAATTGTGGCAATTTGTTTTTGTTCCAAATAAAAAAACTTTTTACAATATTAAAAAAAAATTGTGCGTTCGGGGAACCTCGTCAGCAATGAAGTTCCTTACACGATACTCGCACGCACACACGCACTTGTATATAATAGAAAGTGACACAGAGAGAAAGTCGCACGGGGAAATAATGTTTTTTTCTTACGTGACGATTTCTACCAGTCAATTCTTACCGCAAGTCGCGTTATGGAACTCCGTACCAAATCGACTCAGCCTATATACAGTCCACTGTTCGACATAGAGTCTTCCGAATCCAGTCTGTCCCAGCCACCTTCTTAAGGTCGTCAGTCCTTCTAGCTGGGGCGCGTCCCACACTACGCTTGCTGAAACGCGGTCTCCACTCAAGGACTCGTCTGCTCCACCGCTCATCGGTCCTTCGACAAACATGGCCAGCCCACTCCACCATTTTCACCGGAAAACATCGTGAGGAAACCGGCATGCCCGAGAGATATTTCTCGACTGCACGTGAAGCCAAGTCTGAGGCCTATTGGGTAGATAGAGCCAGCCCACTGCCATTTTTCAGCTACTATATTTGTTTTTTTTTTTTCCTAGCCTACACTGTCCCACTCCTGGGCAAAGGCCTCCCTCCACTCCTTCCATCTTCGCGAGCCCGGGTGTCCTCTTTCCAGTTTTGATGGAACCTATCCAACGAGTTGGATAGCTACTATAATAAGATACAATAAATCAATAACAATATAGAACAACGACGCATTATTCACAAAAGCCCTACATCCGACAAATTCCGATTGAAGAGCACTCTTGTCTCATTAGGCAGGTCTCTCCACACCGTTACGTAAAACCCAAATGGATAAAGGTCCAATTTATTTATCAGATAAATATTATTATTGAATAAATCATAAAGTGGGTTAACGAACAGTCGTTAGTAATTTAGGGAAACGTCAATACGTTGAACATATAAATGAAGGCAATTGTACGCACGGCTTGGAAAAATACAAACGACGCGTTTAGCGGACGGATCGGCCATGTTTCTGAAATATACTGGGCTGGAGATGTTGCGGGTGCGCTTATTTAGATAATTTGTTTCCACTTTTTTTTTAATCCATATTGTTTTTACTTTCACACATTAAATTTTCAGAATAATATTAAAAAATAATTAGTACTTTGAAGATTCTAATGATTTTGATAAAGTATTCTAATCGAATTAGATCCAGCAAGGTTTTGACTTTTCGTTGAAAAATATGATGTTGATGAATGAAATGAACTAAAAATGTAAAGGAAAGACGAATTAAAATGATCATTGTGTAGGTAGGCGTTGAGTGATGATTTGATTTGACGTTTGGCGTTTATGCACATGATCCTACAAAACGCTTATTATTCATAACTTGCTGCCCGCCTCGGCTTCACACGGGTAGCAAGTACTTATCTACGGCGCACATACCCTACCTACCTACCCTGCCCTACCTACCAACCCTACCCACCTACCTACCCTAGCTACCTACCTACCGACTTTGTTTTATATATTATATAGATTGTCAGATACATTTAAGAAGAATAAATATGACATAATTATTTTCTATGCAAAAGCTGTCAGACTGCAGTACTTATTCCCCGGATAAAAGTTATCTGACTCTTGAAAAATCAGCCGTAAATGAACTAACAACTAAAAACTTTTTACAAAAAAAAACAACCGACTTCCGAAAAAAAAAACACAAAAAAGTGAAAAATAACTTTAATTTCGGAAGTCGGTGTTTTTGCTTTTCAATTTCCGTTTTTAGCCACCGACTTCCGAAATTAAAGTTATTTTTCACTTTTTTGTGTTTTTTTTTGGAAGTCGGTTGTTTTTTTTTGTAAAAAGTTTTTATTTTTCACTTTTTAGTTGTGGTACCTACCCCACACAAATCCGAATACCAGTACCTGCTATGTAAATAACAGTGAAGGAGTCAAACAGGATATCGTCTAGATAAACTAAGTGGGAAAAATACGTAATATTGAAGCTAACTCAAAAATTACGCAAGCGAAGTTAATAAAATTTATATGGGACCACCTCGGAAGCATGACCTACCAGACAAAAAAAGAATAATCAAAATCGATTCATAATTGGCGGAGTACTCGCGTAACAAACATACAAAAAAAAAAAAACACAGACGAATTGAGAACCTCCTCCTTTTTGAAGAAGTCGGTTCAAAAGCAACCTTTCCTTAAAAATCCTCCCAATTACGGCTCCGCAAAACATAAATCCCCGTACATTTCCAAACAAAATATACGAATCCGTATCCGAAATACAAATTGCAATAAACTAATTTGTTACATTCGTGCAAATGAAAACCTTTCATAAATCAGCCTTAGGATTGACGCGGTAACATTTGCGTTTTATCACCATCTTTTCTGGGGGTACATTTTAATTAGAGAGCACTGCGAACACGGATCTTAGAGAAACGGGTCTTTTAGATTATAACATTATTTTGTAGATTGATTTCAAGAGAACTTTTTTGGAGAACTTTTTTAGAGAACGAACAAATCTATTCTCAAACAATTACGCGTAAGAGATAGGCTATACACGATCTCTTACCAAAGGATTATCGGTTACTTTGGGTACATTGCCAGTAAGGAACCAGATAACCTTGAAAAGTTGGTGGTGATGGGAAAGGTAGATGGGATAAAAACTTTTTACAAAAAAAAAACAACCAACTTCCAAAAAAAACACAAAAAACGTGAAAAATAACTTTAATTTCGGAAGTCGGTGGCAAAAAACAAAAATTGAAAAGCAAATATTTTTCACGTTTTTAGTGGTTTTTTTGGAAGTCGGTTGTTGTTTTTTTTGTAAAAAGTTTTTATTTTTCACTATTTAGTTGTGGTACCTACCCTACACACATTCGAATACCACTACCTGCTATATAAATAACAGTGACGGAGTCAAACAATACATCGTCTACATACACTAAGAGGGGAAAAATACGTAATTATTGAAGCTAACTCAAAAACTACGCAAGCAAAGTTAATAAAATTTATATGGGACCACCTCTGAAGCATGACCTACCAAACAAAAAAAGAATCATCAAAATCGATTCATAATTGACGGAGTAATCAACAAACACACAAAAAAAAAAAAAAAAAAAACATCCAGACGAATTGAGAACCTGCTCCTTTTTGAAGAAGTCGGTTAAAAAGACATCGCGGCCGGTCACCTAGCCGCTGGTCAGACCAAGTAACCGCCCTCACTGGACTTTCTGTTAAGACCGCCCTGAGAGCAGCGGAGAACCAAATGAAGTGGAAGAATACCATACATAAAGCCACGAAGACCTGTAAGGGACACGACCTTCAGTAATGAAGTACGCGACCAAGAAGAGCAGACTGATTGATGTTATGTTCATTAATTTTACTACGTCTGGTGCGGCACGTAATCCATCTTATGTTCAGGTGGACCACTTGCTTGTTAGCCACCCAGAAACTTTAAGGTTTTTTTATCAATTGCCATTGCTACTGCCATGCTTGTCCTTCATTTAGTTTATTTGTAGGCATAATCAATAATAATAAATATTAATTGATATCCTACCTCAATTGCCTTTTGGCCTACAATGTTGAATTCGCAAAAATGTTTTATTCGCAAAAATGTTTTATTCGCAAAATGTTGAATCCCAAAATGTTGAATTTGTAAAAAATTGAATTTCCCATCTGAATCACAATGTTGAATTTGTAAAAAGTTATTTTATCGAGAATATTATATTCTATAGTACACTGGCTTCTAATATACCTAGTTTAGAAGTCAGGGTTTTTCACTCTGCAGCACTAACTTAAGCCATTTTTACCTGACTACGGCGAAGCAAAAAGGAGGGTTATAATTTTGCCGGTATGTTGTTGACCGGTTTGTATGTATGCATGTATATTCATCTGTTCCCTCATAACTTCCAAAACTACGCATCATAATTTGACAAATGAGATATCGTTGGAAGCGGCTTGTTCGTCCGCTGGATATAGGCTATGTACCACATTAAATTTAAAATGGCGCCCTCTGTAGGACATAAAAGGGTCGTATTGTTTGCGTGAGCCGCGCTGTTCATCGTGTTCACACACAGAGCTGGCGCGGGTCGGGCGCGGGACGGCAGCGGTTTGGGTGCGGGACGGCAGCGAGTAGTGCGCGGACGAACCAAACCAGGCGGCAGCGGTTGCAGTGTAATTAAAAATATCGGGTAATTCGGACACGGAAGTTATTATTTCTACTACGAATAAAAAAGGAAAAGGATGTGGGTTCATTGAATAATTAAAAAAGAATTTGAATAATGGAGTGTATGCTGTGTAGAAAATTAATTTGAATTATTTTAATTAATTAATTAAGGAAATTAAAATAACGATATGAGATCCATCGCTAAACAGTTTTTTTTTTGTTGGAAATGTTTACAAAACAAATACGACACGTTCCGCGCACGACTCGCGTCCGCGTTCAGTGTGAATGCCTATCGAAGTATAAGTGTATTACGACTTTACCACAAATGTAACGACGCTACACCCGCTTCCGACCCGCTGCCCCGCGCGCTCTCTGTGGTGGCGGGCCGCGGGCGTGGCTGGAGCGGGAGCGGGCTCCAGTCCCGCTCCGCGCACGCGTTCTGTGTGTTGACATCCATATAATTCCTTGAATTACAATTTAAAACGAGTTTTAGTTAGGTACGTAATTAAATTTTAGTATGTATACAAATTATTGTACCAAGTGGTAGGTTCCTATAAAGGGCGGTCTATGTGGGTACCACCGCAGTGCCAGATATTTTCCGGTGAAGTAGAAGTATGCTCATTATAATATTTGCCAAAAGACGTTCACTGCTGGACATAGCCGCCCCCAAATATCTCCACCGCAACCAGTCCTGCGCCTCTCGCATCCACAGGACTCAACATTATGGGATTCAACATTTTGCAAATTCAACATTGCGAGTCCAGAAAATTCAACTTTTTGCAAATTCAACATTTTGGGATTCAACATTTTGCGAATTCAAAATTTTGCAAATTCAACATTGCAGGCCAAAAGGCTCAATTGGCCGTGTTATAAGCATTTCATCACCACTGCTCTCAAAATGGTGAAGGAAAAAATTGAGAGGAAACCGCGACATGAAGTTAAGTATCTAGGAGTTATAATCGATGCTACCCTTAGATTCCAGGAACACATTGATGCACTTAAAACCAGGTTACGCAAGCTCATATACATTTTCAAAACCTTGAGACAAGTAGCTCATGACAAGCTAAAGAAATCAGTATACTTTGCCCTTGCTCAGTTACTGTTAACCTACTGTCTGGGGAGGTGCTCCGAAAACTACAATTATTGAGTTGGAGAGAGCCCAGAGAGCTATCTTAAAAGTGTCCTCAATCCTGCCATACCATTATCCCACTGAGCTCCTTTACAAGGAGGCTAAAGTTTTGACAGAGCGTCAACTTTTTATCCAAAGCATCATATTGAAACAGCACTCATTACTTACCTATCATCCGATGGCCTCACATCGAAAAAGACGGTACAACCCCGTAGACTGACGGCTTATACACCAATCTACTACTTCACAAAGCGGTTTTTTTGCCACCTGGGAGGTTTCCTTTATAACAAAATAAATAAGATTTCACCTATATTTAACCTCATTAGAGCTTTATGCAAAAAAAAAGTTACTGCCTTACTACAACAACTAAATTATGAGGATACTGAAAACTTACTTACTTCCATGGTGTAGTATTGCAGTTACAGTAATAACCTAAAAAAAAACAAATCTACATAATCATTCCCACGTCATAAAGTTACCTTTAAGTCCCATAATAATATTATTAACGCCTAACACACATACACCCACACGTCACTCGCACTGACCAATGCTACTACTCATACGCACGCACACACACACACACACAACTTAAACCGTTTACGCAGCGCACGCAACGGAAGCTCTCAAAAAGGAATAATTTTTCCCGTTTTTGCAACATTTTTCATTTATGCTCGGCTCCTATTGGTCGTAGCGTGATGTTATATAGCCTATAGCCTTCCTCGATAAATGGACTATCCAACACAAAAAGATCTTTTCAATTCCAACCACTAGTTCCTGAGATTAGCGCCTTCAAACAAACAAACTCTTCAGCTTTATAATATTATATAATATATTATATGTAAAGTTCAAAATGTCCACTCAAGCGACTAATCTTTATAAAATGTTTACTTGTTATTTTGTCTTCTATGTTGTCAGTGTACAAGTACATAACAAAATAAAATGTATTACCTGGTAACAGGGCGGAGACCTGGTGTTCTGAAAAACAGGCCTAGAGCTTAGTTTAGGCACCAGTCTCCCACAATATTAAAATGTTGCCTGACGCTGATACCATGTGATATGTATTCTTGTAATATTGTGGTGAGAAAATAAAATTATTATTATTATTATTAAAAAAATAGAAGCCGAAGACATAATTTGACAACCACCACCACGCATTGGGCCCGTGTCGTGGATTACGGATACAGGCTTCCTCTCACCGAGAGGGAGCCTGTGTCCCAGCAGTGGGAACAATTGTAGGCTGATTTATGCTAAGCATCCATACTTACTATAATATTATAAATTCGAAAGTAAGTCTGTCTGTCTGTCTGTATGTTACCTTTTCACGCCCAAACCACTGAACGGATTTCAAGATGATTTTGATTTTAGGGGTATGAGGAACAGGGTGTAAAGTTCACTCATACTCCATAGAAAAGGGAGAATCCTCCAACCAGACGGGTGTTGTGTCTGGCGGGCAACTGCCCAACGATTGATGTTGGGTTCTCGTATATATGTCCACTGCACGGTAAACTTTAATTGCGCGATGCAGGATTTATGTGACGTCTGTCTGACGTCAGGTCTTTGATGCGTAGTTCGCATGTGGCGATGTAGATACCGCCACATCACTCCTCTCCGGAGACCGGAGGTCGACATACCACGCAAGCGAAGCCGCGGGCGGAAGCTAGTATTTAATATAACACTGTCAAAGAATTACTGTTTTAATTTGAACATACGGAAAATAAGTTGATAGCTTATTTGCTTAACAATTAATTTACCCGACTTGTTTTTCTCCGACTTTGTTTTTCCTTGCTTCTATTTTCCCGTCCATTAATGCTGTAATTTCTAATGAAATTACTATTATAACTCCTCTCTTTTTCGTCATACGATTTTTCATTTGAACTATGTAGGTTTATGAAAATGAATATTGCTTAGCGGATCAAACCTGAATCAAACTATTGCGTATCCGCTGGCTTCAGTTATCCACCAATTCAGCTTATTTATGCCTAACAGTGATCTTTAAACGTAACATGTTACTGCTGTGCGTGACTTTGGCGCAACACAAAGTGCATACCAATGGACTCTGTATTTTGTGTCGAAGCTTGCTGAAGTGTTGATGTCTCTACGTAAATTAGCAGTTTACAGATTCGCGGTTAGATAATGGTTGAAGTTTTCATGTTATTACCTTATAATGGATAAACTTGTTGTACTAAATTAACTAAAAAACGAAATTAAAAGAGTAACTAACTTCTTGTACCAATAAATATAAAAACAAAAAGACACTTAGGTGTCGAAGTATTCGTCCGCATCGCTGTCATCCGCATTATATATTTTAGTGTTAGATTGTATATTATAATAAAGTTTTTTCATAATTTACTGAATAAAAATGCTTATAATTACAATTTGTTTATGATTCGTTTTTATATTACTTTGTTTCGCGTTTGACCAATATCTTCCATGAGCTGTGAACGATAATATATCCGCAGATTTTTCACGTATCCTAAGTACTTTAAGACTCCCATGATAAAGATATCACTTTTGTGTGAAAGTGAAAGTCATAAATGTGCGAAGTGCTAAAATTATTTTATTTGTCAAGTATTTTTATTTTTTTCTTAATTTCTGAATACTTTTACTATAAGTAAAGTGCGAAGTGTGAGGTAAAATACAAAACTATTATAAGTAATTCCAATTCACGGTGAACTTTTTTTTTTCTGGGGCTGTCTCGTATTTTTTCGCAGAATTTATGCTGAGCGATGGCCGTTTTGCGTGGATGTGACGCATATTTTCCCACAACTTTTCATATAATTATTTATTCTTTCTTTACGTCATGTTTACCGCAACTAATCGTATATTTTTAGAATTTTATAATTTGTTATTTAAAATCAAGAAATCACAATATACCAATTACTACTTAACAACCAAAACCCACAACCAAGCCACAATTTCCAAGTTATCCCCACTTGCGTTATCGGACGATAGTCAACTCACGTTCGAAAACAATGAAAATTTTCCACTGCGGCTCTTTGAAATCTAACAAAGGGGCAATCCAAAGTCAATGGTCACGTTTGACCCGTAGTCACCAAGTTTCCTGGTCGTATGACGAGGGGTTGAAGACTTGGAACTATTCTGTCGACAATCTATTTTCGGTAAAATATATAGGTGCTTTTGTTAGAGAACCTTGTATCGCCAAGGGTTGGATGACCGAGAACATGTCTTAACAGTTAAAATGTCTGTTATGTTTCAAGGTCCCCTGCTTCCAGCGAGAAAATCCCTTATTTTTAAGAACGCCTAACACGTGTGCCTCCGGATTTTTTATTTGTCTGTCTGTGGTGTCTTGTTTATACCTTTTTAGTCGTAGTTGGGTTTTAGTTTTTATTACTTTAATTTTTTTAAGTTACGCAAATGGCCCTCTGATCGTTTCATATAAAAAATTAAATAAAGCATTAATTGAAATATTTTTTCAATGATTGCTCTACTTAATATTTCCCTTTTCTTTCCTTTACACTTTTAGTTCTTTTCATTCATCAACATAATTAATTTTCAACGAAAATTCAAAACCTTGCTGGATCTAACTCGATTCGAATACTATATCAAAATTATTAGAATTTTCAAACTACTAATACATTTTTCATAATTATCTAATGAAAATCTAATGTGTGAAAGTAAAAAAATATTGATGAAAAAAAAATGGAAACAAACAAAATGTAGTAAAGCAATCATTGAATTTACTTAATTTTTAACTGGAGCGTTGGTCTAGAAGATGCAAGGGCGAAAGCTGAGCGTCACATCCTGATTTCAATCTCCAGGATGGGCATGGTGTTATTGACACAGGAACTGAACACATGGTGATGTCACAGGTGTAATGTTAAAAAATCATTTTATATTTCAGAGCCAAGTCTTCAAAAAAAATACAATAGACGTAGATATACAGGGTGTTAGGGTAGACACCGTTATCCTTGAAACTAGTGATTTGGTGTCATCTGTAATATACTTTTTCTATGGGACCAAATTTGAATTCGCAAAAAAAAAAATGCTGTTCCATACATTTTGTCGATTTAAGTGAACACAAATGTATGGAACAGCTGATTTTTATTTCACGATTTCAATGTTGGTCCCATAGAAAAAGTATATTATAGATGATACCAAACCACTAGTTTCAAGGATAACGGTGTCTACCCTAACACCCAGTATGTAGTAACCTATTCCGCTTGACTATTCTTCAAGAGTCAGTCAAAATACCCTGTAAGAAATCGACACGTGTTTCACCTCTCAACGACGCATCCTCAGGATGACGATTGACCAATTGCAAACCAGAACGCGACGTGTTACCACACTGAGCGCTGGACGCAAGGTCAATTGTCATTCCATTGTCAGCCATTTGTCGTCCTCAACAAATCGTAAGCCTCGATGGTTACAAAGAGCTGTACCGAATGTAACATCGGATGCATACCGGTCACGTCACAAGACTTCTAGACGACACCGACGCAGCGACATCTGTTTTAAAACGAAGTGAAAATCCGGACTTGTAGGTACAAATAATTTGAAGGTATTGCGATGTTTTGAAGCAAAACCTTTCTCCCGCGGGGGAATTCCGTAACACACTAACAGTAGCAATGGCTTTCATTTTGACGGTTCAACAACATGCATTATTTACGTTGTTGAGTAGACATTTTAGAAGAAATGGATTTGCAATATCCTTCAGAATCATTCAGATTGTGATTGAAAGTGTGCAGGGTGTTGGAAAAATAGAGAGCAACGAAAAAACACACACACAATCATGATTTGTTCGTATTTGATTAATAATAAATGATCGGGCTTGCCAATACCTAATTAAGGCTTTTAAGAAAATTAACATCTACCACTTGCCAAATTGACCTTCAACTTTATTTTTTGTTTTCACTGTCTGGTTTAGAAAGAAATAGTGTAAATTAATTAAGAACGAAAATTATGATGTCTTTATTGCATAACACCGGAGTGAAATAATAAACTTTACGTATCACAGATTACTGCTGAATTCAACTATAATTTCTCCCAAGTTTCGACAAAAACTTCCGAAAAAATATTGTGTTCGTGACTTTTGCAACAATAGAGTAATAATTTTGTCGGTTCAAACGTCTTTTTCAAATCCCCATATACCTAGGCAAAAAGTTTTATCCTCGAGAACAAAAATCTCGTAGAAAATAAGTCGTCTTCCTAAAATCCGTAGTTTCGTTTGTCACAAAGCTGCACTGTGATCTCATCGAAGATCGCATGTACACCAGTCACGTCTCGTAGCACCCAAGCTACGATGCTACGGTGCTACGACGCTACGAATGTCTACGACGTCGAATTTGTAGCTGTGGCCGATAACGCTTTACGTATACGCTTTTATTATGGAAACCACCTTGGGTATTGATGTTGGGGCCTCTCTCTGTAGGATTTAAATAGGTTAGTATAAAACTGTTTTTTTTTGTTCGCTTCTACAATAGCCTCCAAAATGTACAAATTAAAGTTTTCCAAATCATAACTCTATAAGACTGGCTTTTGCAAAACTATATATTACTAAAACTATTCTCAATTATATATTCAATAATTCTACAATTGCAAAACTGTGTGCACGGTAAGAACCAAACATTTTTTGCATAATTATTATCATAGGAGCAGTTTTTATATTGGTTAGATACCTACCCTACATATTGAGAACTTTGGCTATAACATCTTTTTATTAAACAATCTGATCGTTTTCGGTCAGATTAGTCTGTTCAGATTGATTTTTCCATGTATGGCTGCCTTAATAAACGGTCTTGCCTTATTCTGCACACAGCCTAACTATTATGGGTCACGTCTCAGTACTTCCACTGCAACACTGAATTTGACGATAACGTTGTACGTACTTGTAAATGTTTTTATTATAGGAAGCATCTTTTCTATTGCTAGTACTTGAGAAGTACTAAAACGTACGTGTTATGTACTGTTGAGAAGTGAAGTTTTGTTTTACTGTAATTTTTATCGTGGTCTGCGGTAGTCTGCAGCCAGTTATAATTCAGTACAAGATATTTATTATTATATTTTTTGTGTAAATTATTTCATCACCACTGCTCTTAAAACAGTGAAGGAGTTCACATCATGAGGAAACCGGCATGTCCTCTAACCAAATATTCGATGACATGTGACTGCTACCAACCTGCACTGGACCCGCGTGGTGGATTACGGCCCAGGCCCTCTCACCGAGAGAAGGCCTGTGTCCCAGCAGTGGGAAAATTATAATTAAAAACAATTGAAATCATGATTCAATTCTCGCGATAATTCTCCGTTATTTTTCATAGTTCTTTTTTCAATTAGGTGCAACCAAATGAAAAAGTACTAAATAGAAATCTCTTATTTATTACATAAATAATGATGTCTTCTCGAAGTAACTCAAGTCTAGTAACTGAAAACTAATTTCTTAAAAAAGTTCAATAACTACACACACAAGTTTTTGACAATGAATGTCAAAGACTTGTCAAAAATTAAGGCAAATAGAAGTATTTTTAAACTGCAGCCGAACTGCCCTACGCCTCAACACTAACCGCATTTGTTGTTTATCAAAAACTATAATTCTAAATCCCCTTTACCTTCAGAAATATTTTGCACAGAAGCACATGAAAATGGTTCACCGCACTTTGTATTGCGGTAATCCTTGTGTCGGGCATAAGTACAGTCAAACAAAGAGATTGGTATACAGGCATAGTACGACGACGGTCAAAGTTTCCATCTGTTAGGTGGTCTTCGGAAAAGCCGAAGTTTGAAAAATAAAATGAGTCTGATCCAATAATGAAGTGGGACTATAAATCTTATTATTTGTTAAAATTTGACATTTTCGAAAATTATTATTATTATACTTTACATTTTTATATAGTTACGAGTTTGCTGAAAATTGCTGAAGGCGTCAATTTCATCATCTTCGATAACCTTCTTATAGAATTAAATAGAAACCAGTCTACTGAATATTGGCAGTGTACTGAAAAGATGAGCCGAGGTTCGTACCCCACAGAGAGTGCGCTTAGCGTGTAGTCGCCTAGTTTATAAGTATTGGGACCTGGCTGGAGGCCTACTTTATTAAAGCATCCACAGGATAGCCCAGATAAGCTGACGACAACCTCCTAAGTTGAGCTGGGAGATACCAATAACAAAACAACAACAAAAAATGGCCAGATGAATATTTTGGCCTGTGTACCTAACTCTTTTGTTGACAGTACTAAGGTAGGTATGACGTGACGTCACAGACCGTTCACACTGAGTGGATTGAAGAGGACTACTACAGTTACTGGTCAAAAGAGGCTGCTGGAATATTATCTCAATAGCAATATAGGATGGAGTTTATAGAGCTCGGTGAATGCAAAGAATTTCGGTCTGTTTTTGTGGACAGTTTTGGTGTTGGCATGGCCAAGATTTTATTATTTTGTGATGTCACAGGTAGTGAAAAAGGGATGATTAATATTAGTTGCATTCAACGCGCACAAACTGAGACCGAATCGATGGCCGGTGGAGCTAAAGAGTCCTGGTGTGGGGACCGCGTATCGGCAAGCGTAGCGTGTGACAGCTACATGGACACAGACTGGAGGAGGTGGAGGACAGGGTGTTGTGGTGCAGCCTGGGAGAGGCCTATGTCCAGCAGTCGACTGTGATAGGCTGAGTTGATTGAAGCTGAGGGCCAAGAAAAGAGCCAATCGCTTTCAAAGCGTTTATTATTTCTAAAGCGACTTTCAATGTACATTTTTGACTCTTCCATTATAATAGATAGAATGTCACTTTGTATAGGCCATCTAATCGTTGCTATAAAACATCATTAAGACTAAGTACCTATCATACCTTTCAAATAACCTCATTATTTGAAAGGTATGATAGGTACTTAGTCTTGTTTACGGTTGTAAAAAAATACGTTAATGTCATTCGGACCAAAACGCAAGAGTGATCAATAATAACTCATACATGGTTTGGGTCACCACCATTAAAGAGGACAGCAACTGCCACTTAGCATCATTTTTCTGACTTTTTTTAGGGAGTAGCACTATAATAGTGGAGCTCGTTGTTGACCACTATTGGCTGGCATAAGTGATCCGTGTGTGTGACGCCTAAATCAGCCCTATTTGTTTGTCCTTTGCGAAATATAATCCTAACATTTTGGTCAATGTTTGACCCAACATTTCTTCTGTAAATATAATGAAAGTAGCTTCTACGTTATCTAGAACATGCCCGAGGATGTGGCTAGCATCGCGTTGCACGTTTTTAGTTTCACAGATGTTTGTAATTACTCCAACATGGCCACGTTTTTTAACATTTTCTTTAGGTCAATATTTAGTCTATGGAACCAGAATTGAAGTAGGTATTACTATATTCTATGGTGCTTCATGTAGGTACAGTCAACATCAGTGGTATTAATTTGACATTATTTTTTCGACAACATAGGTTTGTATGAGCTTTATCACGAGGAGTTTCATTCAGAAAAAAAAATGTTTATAAATACATAAATAAAATCATTTTAATTAGCACAACTAAGAGATCCATAAATTGTTAGTAACAGGCACTTAAAACGCTATTGTTAGTAACTTAAACTAAAGACGAATTTGTGAGAAGACCACCCAAGCAATCTGTTTAGCCTTGAATACCAGTGTTTTACATGGAGTGACTGCCTATCTGACCTCCACAACCCAGTAACTGGGTAATACGATACCCCTTGGTTAGACTGGTTGTCAGACTTTTCGGCTTCTGACGACCCGTAACAACTGTCAAAGATCCACAAATGACAGCCGGGACCGAGGCACATAATGTGAAAATGGTCACCCATCCTTAACCTGATGGATCGACCCGAGCGGCTGTTATAGCCGTTAGCCACACGCTCATCACAATACAAGACCACCCATCACTAGACAAAGAGAAATGAAAACTAGGGTATAAGTCTTCTCACAAATTGCCTTATTATGGCGGAGGAAGTATCTTCCGCCACAGCCTTCAGAAAGGCTGTATATAGGTATTTGCAATTTTTTTTTCAATATCGATATGATTCTCATGCTTTACGTTAGCTTACGAACAAAGTATTCCTTCCCACAATATAACGTCCTTCAGAATCAAAGCCTGATAATGCACACAAGTATTTTATGCTACCGTGGTAAGGCCCTGTAACTTATGAGTTGTCTCCCTTACGGAACACCTGGGCTTCAAACGGTGTACGTACCTAAAGTGAGTACTTTTTGCTTGTATATTTGGTAAACAAATATGGCGAACCGAGATTTGAGAAAATGAATGTGTTTAAATGGTTAATTCAATCAATTAAGTTTAGGTGGCTGCTCAATTCAGACGTCTGAATTGAGGTACCAGCGTAAGTCTCTTACATACTGGCGCGACTTGTCAAGCGACGCGACTTTTAACAAAACAATTTCTGAGAAAACTTCACGACGAACAATGCGGCGGCGTGGCGTCGCGCTACATGTCGCGCCAGTATGTAAGAGGCTTTAAACGTCCTGTAAGTTTTAAGGGATTTACTACAAATTCCAGGACCGGGCCTAAAAAATCGGCTAATTTACTAGTAAATATTGATAATATATGTAATTTATATCGTTTTTGTTTCACAATCCTTCGATCACTAAATTAAAATGTGTGGTTGATGCGAAAACTAGAGAATTTCTGTGCCATGTTTGTTTACCAAAAAATAAATGTAAAGAAAAACAGACTCTACATGAAAGAACGGTGGGTAGGTATATGAATAATATAATCAACTTTCCACGGAACCGTGTTAATATGGGATTTTTACTTAGCCACATGAGTTATGTATGTAACCTCGTGAATTTCTGAGAAGTTTTTTGGTTGTGGTCATTTCAGTTTGAGCCCAGCTTTTTCACGGCTTTCAACCCACGAATATTGTTGTACGCTGTTCACACGAGTTACCTTTATATCCCTATTCAATAATATCCTATTCGAAAGGAGAAACTTTCTTCGTATAAATGAACCTATAGATTGTGAGTTCAGAAAAAAAATTAAAAATTTGTTTGCCCAATGCTAGTCTTTGTGTAAAAAAACTGGATACATATTCGTTTTCCAAACAAGATGGTGAGTTAATAAAAAAAAATTGCATACCTACAGATTAAAACATTACCGGTCTTATTAGGTACTTATCAACGATGTTCTTTAAACTAAGGGTAAAACCACCGAGCCAGTTTTTGTAATAAGAACCTAACTGTGATCGAAATATAGTTCTTTATTCAAAACTGACAACTTGGCCCGGTAAAGTAGTCAGTTTTGTATGAAATATTAAATCTGCTCGATCATGCACATACGTCAGTCACGTCAATATCAAGTTGCCGATCAGTCACGTCAGTTTCAGTGACGTGTATGGAAAGATAGTCAGTCAGTCAGACACAGCAACCCCTCGGTTACAAATTGTCTTTGTCACAATGCCACGTTGCGCGCACGCTGATGGTGGCGCGTGTGTTGGATCATTAGGTTCCCTACAAAATGGTTGAGCTGGATGGTGCTGATCCACGTGTCATGTTCGTGAACGGGCGCCGTCAGTTGAGACTGGTCACCTCTTATTTGCCAGAGCTTATTTTTGATCTTATATTTTGAATTTTTTTTTATTATATTTTGTTTTACATTGTTGTTCTCATATACAGAAGCAACAAGAATACTGTACCCAGGATTTTGTAATATCTATATCCATATTTAAAAGAGTGTCCTTGTAGTTTCTTGCCCGTTCTTCTCCATAGAGATCTACGTTTTGGAATGGGCAACTAGCTTCAACTTTCTGACTAACAGACCGACTCTTTGACAATTCAAAAGTGCCTGTAAATGGTTTAATTGAAATAAATGCTTTGAGTTTGAGTTTGAGACGTTGCATTTGTAGCAATACCAAGTTTTGACTTGCCGGTGACGCGACGTCGACGGAAACGCGCCGGTAGTCACGTGACTGATATGTTAATTTTTTACGTGACTGATCGGCGACTATACGTTGACGTGACTGACGTGTGTGTATGAACCTTTAGGTTCTGGCTAAGAATAGATCTCATTTTGAATAAGACGGTACCTGTCCCTTAAAATCTCTTTCATTTCATCTTATATCTAAAATTATTAGTCTCAGAAAAAGTGCAGAGAATATTTAAACTTACTCAGTCGAACATAAAGTAAATGGATGATTGTGGTACTGCAAGTCAAAGAAGTAGAAACTGTAGCCGGTTCTACATTACTGAGAACATTCTATCAAAGTTAGTCTCAAAACTTGTTCGGTTTTAGGATGATCTTAAGACAAGACTAAGATGTGATGGCTTTCGTCAAAAGTTTTTATATTCTTGTGGTTTTAAAACATTGAGTCTCTGATAGAGATGTCGTTATATAAATGCATCAGTAGGTACTCCTGAAAGAACAGTATCAAAATAACTTTTCACCTAACCCCCTAAAAATTGCTAATTTACCAGACCATGTCTATATATGGTTTGGCAAATTAGCCATTTTTCGAGGTTTTGTGACATATTAGTTATTTTTTTTATTTTATCACTGGCTGGTTTCTTTTTTTATTTTGCCTACGGTTTAGCCCGCGTGTGGGTCGAAATTCCACGTAACAACTTACTACCGGGATAAAAAGTATACTACGTCCTACGAATTTTATCGTTTGATCAGCCGTGAAGAGGTCATAGGCATACAGAGTTGCTATTGCATTAATAACTTAAGTATAGAAAATAACGGGTGAATAATGACACTTAACAAAGCCGAAAGCCACTTGTTATTTCTGTCGTTGTGATATTTTTGTTGTTCTATACCCGTAACCAGAAGGTTCCCAGGTAAAAGGATTAAAGTTTCCAACTTTATCAGACGTTTTTTAAAGAAAGTAAGTTTTAAAACACCCCCATAAACCCTGAACCGTTGCATGCACTCATAAACACATGTTTTGCGTGCTTTACGTTGCGCACAATACAGTGATTTTTCACACCAAAAATAAAAGTAGTTTCCCAGCAATTGTTTTGTGCTATGATACTTATTTTGATGTACAGAATGCGTAGTTGACAGTGTGATGGGTCTTTTTCAAATTCAAAATTCATTTATTTCGTGAACACAGGGTACATACAGTAGATGTTTTCATAAATAATAAGATCCGAGCTGTGCTCCGCCAAAAGGCATACAAAATTTTAACAGGTTTTACATGCATAAAACATAACTATTTCAAAGTAGGTGATATCACAAAAAATATAGATTAAGTATGTCAAATTTAGATTAAATTGTTAAAAATATGTCAGTTAAATAAAGTAAAAGGGCCAAACAATACAAAATGAAAAAAATATGTCACTAATAATTAAATTCAAATCAATAATCAAAATCATTCAGTATGTCACATATGATAAAACAGACTAATTAAAATTTGTCATTGAAATATTCGTCAACAGAATAATACAACTTATTATTTAACAGTTTGAAAAGATTCCCTTTAAATTCATTAATGTTTTTTTACACCCAATAAGGATGACAAGGCTGTTTACTTCAATCAAATTAAACTTACAATCAGATATAAAATTGGTTCGTTCCTTGAGTTCAAATTGGAACTTTGTACATTCAAAAGTGTCTAATCTATTCTTGGCCCATTTCCAAATGCTACGCGTTCTTTCGTCAAAACCGCGGAGTGAAAACTTAAAACAATGAATCTTCGTCGAGGCCCTAATCAAAAGTATGCGATTTCAAATGGCCTGTAAAGGCCGATACCGAAACTTCAGCTCATTGTTAACAGTCGTCTAGAATTTTAGTTTATGTAAGGAAATTTAATGAAGTTAACCTATTATTGTAAAGAAAAAAATGCGACGTTTTAGCACATTTTTGCATACAAGAAAGTCGATCCCACACCATAATTGGCGATATTTAAAGGCATGTATTTAATCAAACAGTGGTGGCCCAGTGGTATCGGCCCCGACTTCCGAGTCGTAGGTCGTGGGATCGAACCCAAGCAGGCGCTTTACTTTATGTAAATAATTTCATCACCACTGCTCTCTAAACGGTGAAGGAAAACATCGTGAGAAAACCGGCAAGTTCTAGAACCAAAAAATCGAAAACATGTGACATCTACCAACCTGCACTGGGCCCGCGTGGCAGATTACAGCCCACTTCCTCTAGAAGAGTGGAGGCCTGTGTCCCAGCAGTGGGAACATTATAGGCTAATTAATATTCGAACCTCAAATAATTCCCACTTTGCTATCCTAAAAATATTATTAAACTCTCTAATATAATGATTGCGCCTCTTTTTGTGAACCCCAAATCTATTTTGGGTACACCAAAGATATAGCACTCGTGGGCTTCAGTAATTTATTATTAAAAGTTCAATAATATTATTAGAGGAACAGTTAAATATTTTCAATTACCAGGGTAATCCTGCATCCAAAATGCGTAACACACACAGCTAATCAATTGCTCCTTAAGTTCTAAAAATTTGTCTGCTGAACTACATTTAAAACGCAAGTAATGTTGTTGATCTGTCAAAATGAAAGCCATTGTTACTGTTATTGTGTTACGCAATTACCCCGCTGCTACGACCTTCCTCTAAAAGAGCTATTACTATCTAATTCATGCTGATACAAGAGAAGAAGACAGGCAACATGTGTAGACCGAACTCCTACGCTGCTCTGTGGGCGAGTTCCCAAGGCTTCGGTTGTGCAAAGTAAGGGAACCCGAGTCGGCAGTGACTCGATTCAATTCGAATTCTGTTTAGTTTTGTGCAAGATAGTCTGTTTTGTGCAAGATTGTCTACAGACTACTGTAACTTAGTAGGTAAATCAGCAATGTAATTGTTTTTTAGTATTACGTACCCAAAAGGTAAAACGGGACCCTATTACTAAGACTCCGCTGTCTGTCTGTCTGTCTGTCCGTCTGTCACCAGGCTGTATCTCATGAACAGTGATAGCTATACAGTTGAAACTTACACAAAATATCACAGATGATGTGTTTCTGTTGCCACTATAACAACAAATACTAAAAAACAGAATAAAATAAATATTTAAGGGGGCTCCCATACAACAAACGTGATTTTTTTATAGATAATGGTACGGAACCCTTCGTGCGAGTCCAACTCGCACTTGGCCGGTTTTTTAAATTACGTTGTTGATACTTTTCCATTTTTTATAAAGTGCTAGCAATTAGTCCTGGACAATTTTGAAGCTAGAACAAATAATATAACGTTCGAGTAATTTATAAGCATCGTA
This sequence comes from Lithophane ornitopus, assembly GCA_948473465.1. Taxonomy (NCBI): domain Eukaryota; kingdom Metazoa; phylum Arthropoda; class Insecta; order Lepidoptera; family Noctuidae; genus Lithophane; species Lithophane ornitopus. The sequence goes on along the minus strand of OX419621.1, from coordinate 14,467,302 downwards.
ACTAATATTATAAATGTTAAAGTGAGTTTGTTTGTTTGTTACGCTGTCACGCTAAAACGGCTGAACGGATTTAGATAAAATTTTGCACATGTAGGCTGACCTGGAATATGATATACTTTTTATCCTGATATTGCGGGTAAAACCGCTGGCCGCAGCTAGTAATAATAATGAATTTAAATCCGTCGATAATCCTATATTTTTTCTTTCATACTATGATATTAACTATTTATCATTCAAAACTAGTGTCAATTTTACGCAAACAGCAAAAAATGCGGTTTGAAACAAAGTGCAAAATTCAATTAAAGACCATGTCATGGTCTTTATATCGTATTTATTTAATTACAGCAAAAAACAAAAGACGCATCTACCATGTACGCAGCCAGCTACTTATCTACCTACTCGTAGGTACACCTGCACTCCCGTCCTTGTATTAACAGATCATTCAGCTACACTCCCTGACACCTGAATCGAGCCACCATACATATTTTTGTTTAATATACCTTTTACTCTATTTAAATTATGGTTGTCTAGGAAGAAAAAAAGATGTTTTGAAGCTAGTCACGCACTATCACAACCGTTTGTCAATGTTCCGAATTTGAAATCGGAATACTAAAAAGAAACAGTTTAATTACAATAATTAGTCGTGTTTTCGCGTTTTTCAGGGGAAAAAATTGCGAATATTTTTTGTAAAAACTATGCTTAACCTTGATCGACCCGTGCTGCTGTTATTTCTTAGCGACAAGCCCCTCCTTCTCCCCTCTCCCTCGTAAATTCACAATAGTGATACCGAAATGATGGCCAATATGTCAGCTTCAAACTACGTAAAAAATGTTTCTCAGACTTATCATTACTTTGATGGTTTAGGCCTATAAACATAAACATGCACGGTGGCTCCATTTAGAAGTCCGGCAATATATAGTAAGGCCAAACACTGACTAATGCACTTCCCTTGTCGCCCTCCCATCGCTCAATGTGCTCTTCAATTTGTCCAATTTGGAAGTCGCTACACGCATGCTTGGTGGTTTGTCATGTGACGGTAAAAGGTTTTGTCGGAAGATTGATAGTAATGTAATGTCGTAAATGCAGTCAACATGGAAATTCGGAATCATATTATTTTGTCGAAATTAATTTTGGTATCGTAGGAGGTAGTCATTTTATTGTTGACTAGCTGCGCTCCGCGGTTTCACCCGCGTAACTCTCGATCCCGTGAGAATATCGGGATAAAAAGTTTCCTTTGTCCTATTCTAGGTCATGGTCTACCCATGTGCCAAATTTTATCTAAATCTGTTCAGCCGTTTTAGCGTGAAAGCGCAACAAACAAACAAACTCACTTTCGCATTTATAATATACTAGCTGCACCCTGCGGTTTCACCCGCGTAAGTTTCGATCCCGCGGTAATATCGGGATAAAAAGTATCCTATGTCCTATTCCAGGTCATGGTCTACCCCTGTGTCAAATTTCATCCAAATCCGTTCAGCCGTTTTAGCGTGAAAGCGTAACAAACAAACAAACAAACTCACTTTCGAATTTATAATATTAAAATTAATAATTATTATTTAGTTTAGGATTCTTATTATATTCTGCTCCGTAATAATATTGTTCGAGTTATTTCGAAAGCCCTTTAAAAGCTTGAAGTTTTTCTATAGGAACACGTCACGTGTCATTAAAATTTTGTTATAATAAGATTGGGAATGATAATAGGTAGTTAAGTACTGGTAGTTTTTAATTTTTTAACCATTAAATGAACAATAAGACGAAAAACGTTCAGTGCTGTCAAGAGTCTTTCTCATCGCTGTTATGATTCAAATAATTCTCATCGCATACTTGGGTTGTAATCCAATTGAACGTTATTGCTCATCGTTGACAGTCTGTCTTTCATTCAAAATGGTATCAGCTTGAAAATTCGCAAATAACCGGCAGTTTAATACGAAAAAATAATAAATATAGGCGTAATATTAATTGGAGTGGATACGCGAGAGGATCGAGAGAATTGTTGCGAGTTACACTCTTTTATTAAAACACGTACATTTTTAATTATTTCAGTGGCAATACTGACGGGTGGGCTGAGATATAGGAACCGTGGAGTGTATGTTTTGTTATTAATTATTCCTATTTTCAATTTTTCATTGTTGCTTTTGGCGGTACAAAAGCAAAGGGTAAGAACAATGAAAAGAAACCTCCCATTTAATAAATGCTTTCTAACATTTATTAAATGGGAGGCCATACACAACAACAAAAAAAACAAAGACCTTCAGAAAAAAAAAATCACTCGCTATTCATTGCATTCTGAGAAATTCAACACATTCTTAAGGCGAAATGGAACTGACGAGAGCCGAGGGGGGTGGTATGACCCCGCCCGCGAGCAATTCTAGTGAACTATGTTTACAAATATTTAATATTAAAATTTTATTTGTGTTTATATAGAAAAAATAAGTCCATAATCCCGCTTAAAGCTTTTAATAGTGAACACGTAGACAAAATTTTATTACAATTGCTTTGATAACAATCGAATGGAATAGGTTTTTCTCTTTAAAAAAGCAGATTTTATGAAAACTTTGCGGTTTTTTTGTATCGAGGAAAGTTTTGTCAATCGTGTTTCGGGCCTCATACTACACTAAAGATACTCTTCAATTTTCGTAATCATAAAAAAAACGCAAATGCGTTGTTTTTTTTAGAGAAACATTGATTTTGCGTGTAGTCGAATCGCGTCAAAACATCTGCTTTGGAACCATTTCACCTAATCGTTACGACTTTGCATTGCTTGTTCATAAATATCAAAGGAGATCAGGGTTTCAACGTATTGTGCATAGCATAAGCCACTCAGTTTAATTGAACTTTGTACTAGTATGTAGGCTTTTCTTCAATAAACATTTTTGATTTTTGTTTTTTTTTTTTAAAGCGATAATGTGCCCAATTTTTGTGCCACGCGTTGTTTTTCTGGCTTTCTCCACAGGCAGTTGGTGATACGAATCTGTAGGAGTACAAAGTAAGTACACACACGGTGACCATAAATAATTAAGTATTCATCCAAGATATTTAATTATGGGTACTGTACTCCTTAGTATTTTCTTCAGTTAAAATAACCATCACAGATAATTTATAAATTATTTCATTATCTCTACACCTAATAAATCTCTTAGTAAATCTGCCACAAATAATTTAATTTGATTTATTAGTCAATACAATTACATGATTCACGGGTTACTTACGAGATGATTTATTCATAGCGAGCAGGCAAGCTCGTGGCTAAGTAATAACAGCCGCACGGGTCGATCAGGTTAAGCTACGCTTGCCGGGGTTGGCCGTGGATGGGTGATCATCTTTACATACCGAGACTCCTCGGTCTCGGAAAGCACGTTAAACCGTTGGTCCAAGTTGTCATTTGTAGATTTTTAAATTCGTTACGGGTCGTCAGAAGCCCGAAAGTCTGACAACCAGTCTTGCCAAGGGATATCGTGTACAGTTACTAGATTGTGGAGGTCAGGTAGGCCGTCGCTCCATGTAAAATACTGGTATTCAGCTCTATACAGCCGACCCCAAAATAGTTGGGAAAAGGCCAGTCAGATGATGGCAGGCTAGCGACGTCAAACTGACTTCATGGAATTACAAGAGAGGATAATACCTATTTTGTTGCATATGGCAAGGTTGCTAGCCTAATCTGCGTTCAAAAAACATTTGTACCTAATATAAAGAAAAAGAAGCACGCGCAAGCAGAAGTATCATTAACTACTTGATAGTGTGGATGCATAAATGTAAAGACAGACTGGAGTGGCGACCGCGTACCGAAAGACGTAGCGTTGGAAGGCCCCCCACAATGTGGACCGATGACCTGGTGAACGCCGCAGGAATCCGCTGTATGCGAGAAGCACAGAACCATAATAGTGCTTGGGGAAGGCCTTTGTCCAGCAGTTGTCTTTGGCTGAAATGATGATGATGATCTGTAAAGACCACCAGAATCTGTATTTCATCAAAGAAACGTACGCAATTAGCACATCTAAACCACTTTCAAGATCTGTTAGTGTCAATATTACACAACAATAATCACACTGGCAGCTTTTGAAAGTGGTTTCGATGTGGTGTTCGATTTTAGTTTCATTGGTGAAACTTTAACGTTATATTAAAATATAAAAAAAATCTTTTATTTCAGACAACATAGTTAGTCCATATTAGTAGCTACAAATTTATAGACAGTATGATTAAATATACAGGGTGTTAGGGTAGACACCGTTATCCTTGAAACTAGTGGTTTGGTGTCATCTATAATATAGGTACTTTTTCTATGGGACCAAACTAGTAATCGCGAAAAAAAAATCAGCTGTTCCATACATTTGTGTTCACTTAAATCGACAAAATGTGTGGAACAGCTGATTTTTTTTAGAAAGTATATTATAGATGACACCAAACCACTAGTTTCAAGGATAACGGTGTCTACCCTAACACCCTGTATAGTACAATTAAGACATATCCAGTACATTATGCCAATATAAGAAGTGTCTTTACAACGCACTGCAATCACCGGTCTGTGATCCAATTCTGGTGATATTGGCCACCCGATTGTGAGTGACATTATTTTATTTCATTAATCATAGACCATACTATGATTAAATCTACAAAACACATGCAGAAGTAAAGACTTAAAAATGTTTATTTCAAGTGCTTTTCAGTGTTATTATTAATTAATTTCCTACAATCCATCTCCCTGCCTATAAATCGCTGTCCAATGATTACACCGTTGAATTGATTAAACAGTTTCCAATATGGGAGCGATGCATCGCATTGACACTCACGGGCGCGCCATGTTTTAATAAATTTTATAAATATTAATCATTCAGAACGATCGGATATTATTAATAACAATCACATGTATAATTTCAACATAAATTATGTAACCAATATATTGTAACTATATTCTGATTTAAAAGAGTGTCCGTGGAGTTTCTTGCCCGTTCTTCTCCATAGGAACCTACTACGTTTGGAATGGGCAACTAGCTTCATCTTTCTGACTGACCGACCCCTTGACAATTCAAAAGTGCCTGTAATTGGTTTATTTGAAATAAATGCTTTGAGTTTGAATCATGGGTATGTTTTAAATGGATAACAAAATGGATGAACTTCTAAAATTTTTTACCCAACTGCCCCAGAAGGAGCGTTAATGTTTTTAGTAAAAAAAAGTCTAAAAACGTATCGGATATTACGAAAAGCGGGTGGATAAACTACAATTTATTCTTAGCGTAACTTCCTTCCAAGTAAGTAAAGAACTCAGAGACTTTAATAGTTGGTAGTCCTAGAAAAATAACTAAGCATGGAGACGCCTCGACGGCTGCTGCTAGAGATATCATTATGCACACTTGTCATACAAGCGAAGCGTGTCAACGTTTATTCTCACTACGATACTAATGATGTATAGCAACTGACAGCTTTGAATGACGGCCGTGACAGAATTAATGCGCTCAACACATTTTCAGCACCACGAATTTTATTGGTACTGCCGTCTCCAGGCGATTCCGTGCTCTTTGTTACTAATAATGGTTGTGGCAACAAAACACAATACAGGAACTCAAAGGCGGGTGCATAGTGTACGTAGCCTTTGCCCCTCCAGACATTCTCAAAGATGCTTCAACAAACATCCACTATTCAATTTTACAAAATGTACTAACTCACTTTGAAATACCAAAGAAGTCCATCCCTTTAAAACGCCACATCTCCCATCTTTCAAGTATAAGTTTCAAAGCAAATGGATGATATAAGCGTCCCGTCCGAAGTGTTAAATTAAATTTACGATATGACGGGGAACCGGCTGTCTGTTCCCGGCCAGAGAGCTATGGGAATACGCCAAAGTGCAAACATTTTCGTTCGAGACGCCTCTTATATAGTGATGGTAGACGAGCGATGCCAAAGAAAAGGTGCCGAGTAGTTTTATGAGGCTGATCTTGGATAGAAAGGGAAGATACTGCTTTGGTATGAAGATGCAGAGATGAGAGAAGACTTGCATATAAGTAGGTAGTTATTATGACGGATGGCCTGGCGTACGACTTTCGACACAAAAGCCATGCACCATGTCTTCCGAATGTGAACTGCCCTATTTTACTTTTCGTCCTTTTATAATATCTGCTTCATCATTATGAAAGCCGAAACCATAACATATGGGCTAGCAAAAGATAAAATTGCCACAGTAATGCTATTACAATACGCCTGGTAAACTAATTGTTAATTAAGGGGGATCCGTCAAGGTATCCTGCGCAATTAATTTGAAGAGTTCCAGCAAATATAATTTCAAGACCTATATTACCTTATGCCGCCCGAGATACGGTTTATCTTAGTAAAGGCATCAAACTTTGTATGTAAAGGTGTTTTCAATGATTTAGCGTCTTATTATTTCATCATAATATCCGCGTATTTAATTTTGATCAAAGTACAAAGTAAAACAGTGTTGCAATTTGTACAATTTGAATTTTGAATTTGAATTTCGCGTGCTACATTGAAGGAATCACCAGCATATATAAAGATACTGTCCATCATAAAAACGTAAGTTCTCAATCGTCAGTTACCAAAAACACGTAAAACTACTCCACAATTCCGGCGCATAATTAAACCAAAAACTAGGTCCTTCAACAAAGTAAACTGTGGTTAAAATGTAAGTGATATTAAAATTCACACTTGAAGGATTTAATGAAAAGGAAACTTGAGTACAGCCCGTGAGTTAAATTAATGACTAAGAGAGTGAAAATTAAATAGTGGTGCAATCACTCTTTGAATTTCTTGAGTAATTACTGATTGTACGGTGGACATCAAAATCAATATTTTTACACATTATTAATCGATGATTTTGTTAATTTATTTACCTTTTGTAATAAAACGGAATACGCTTCAAGAACTATATTACATTAAGCAAAAAAAAAAAATGGTAACCTATTTTCACGAATTCCAAATCTGTGGATATGGATTCCCCCTTCCTCCTTTGGTGAAATTATATGAGAAGAACTCCTCAAAAATCAACAAAAGAATTTTAAGTAATAAGCAAAACAACATCCATGGTCTTCCATTCAAACGTCCATTCCCTTTAAAAAACACATAATGAGAGAGAGAGAATACAAGAAAAGAACCAGACATTGTCTTAGCATTGAAATGCACGAAGCGAGATGAATACATCGCGTATTACCCACGAGCGTGGCTAAGATTAATCTTTACTTACTCAGCAAAGAACATGATACTTTTATTGTTCTCTTGGAAAACAACGCCATTGTTTTACCCCCCCCTCCCCCTTTAACAAATGCATTCGCAAACAAGAACAAATCCACGCACGCGACCTTAAGGGGGATATACACTGGCGTCGCATAATACATTTGTGTTACGTCATACATTAGCAGGGCTCAGAGATGTGTTGCATTATACATTTTCATTGGATGCTCGTACGTACGGTTGGACGAAAGTATAAAGGTTTGGCATTCTCGTCTTTCTGTGGTAGCACATATAGTACAGTGGTATACACATTCTGATCCACGCAAACATGTGGTACTTATTATCAGAATTTTAGTAACCGCCATTGGCAATTTTAAAATAAAATCACAATCATAGTGGTGTACGTAGAACATTCTATAACTCTGAAAACTAATTTGCTTTATGGGATAAAACCGAATCAGATTTTATTTTAAAATGGCAATAGCTATTATTCTGTATAGTTATGTGTGGTAGTGAATTGTTCGAGTTTTGTTTAGCAAACTGTAGCTATTTATTTCGACTTTGTTCAAAATCTTTCACACTATCCTTCATCATGATCTCGAAATGCTAGTGTTACCACTCTGATGTGCTGTGACTGTACCTACATCGCACACAAAAATATTCCATTTCGCAGCTCACAAAAATAATTGCAGCTCCATATAAAATTGGCTTCCTTAAAAAAGAACATCTCTGCCAACTCTACATACTTGGTACCAACGTACCTTTACTTTTTTCAGAATGCACGTGCATAATTTGTCTAAATGAGCTCGCCGGAGGTGCCTCGGCGCTTTTATTCCGCTCCACTGATATTAAAAGTTGGTCAAATGTGCATCTCTATTGTACCTTTGGTTCTCATTGTTTCTATTCTATTCTAAGCGGAATCTAGTGTTTCTATGCAGCCAGTAATTTATTGTGGGCGGAAAGGCTTGATTGTTCGTGGCTAATTTGTTTGGTACGTGGTTTCGTATATATTTATTATAAATTGAGATCATGGTACTAATGCAGGCCACACACGTTACGATATACTTGCGCAAAAATCGACTTGCACAAGTACATTAATGTGTGTGGGAAGAATTAGAACAAGTATCCGGTTAATTCGGTGTTACGTTACGATATACTTGCGCAAATTTAGACTTGCTCAAGTATATCGTAAAGTGTATGGCTACCATAAATACATTTTATGCGAAGCTGCATGTAGAGCGATGATTAATACTTTCTGAAAAAGTATTGGTTTTTCGTAGGGGTGGTTTTAGATTATGTACGATCAATGTAGAAGTTTAAGAAATTATTTTTGTGTTATGCTGATGACATTAAAATTAAATAATTATTATGGTATTAATGTTGTTGGTTGTTATTATTTTTTAGTACAGTCCAAATACCTACCTATCAATGTTCCTCTTCTAGGGATTATTTTTCTTCCACATTTATTTATGTTACATTTTCTTCTACTGAACCCTGAACTCTTAACTAGCCAACGTCTAAAGCCTGATAAATGAGGGCAGTCGTTAGCCCATTAATCTGAGTGCCTACAGACGTCAACGACTCACCTCACCCAGTGCCTATGTCTAATTACCTAGACCTTTTTTATCTTGTTAGGATAAAACTGAGATTATGCGGTATTTAGTCTCATACTCAAACTATTTTTTTTTTTTGTATTTACAACTACCTACTCATGATTTACTATGACAATTTAGATTTACCAACGTATAAATGACATCCATCTCCCTGCCTATAAATCGCTGTCCAATGATTACACCGTTGAATTGATTAAACAGTTTCCAATATGGGAGCGATGCATCGCATTGACACTCACGGGCGCGCCATGTTTTAATAAATTTTATAAATATTAATCATTCAGAACGATCGGATATTATTAATAACAATCACATGTATAATTTCAACATAAATTATGTTACCAATATATTGTAATAATATTCTGATTTAAAAGAGTGTCCGTGGAGTTTCCTGCCCGTTCTTCTCCATAGGAACCTACTACGTTTGGAATGGGCAACTAGCTTCATCTTTCTGACTGACCGACCCCTTGACAATTCAAAAGTGCCTGTAATTGGTTTATTTGAAATAAATGCTTTGAGTTTGAATCATGGGTATGTTTATCATTGTTTTAAATGGATAAAAAAATGGATGAACTTCTAAAATTTTCTACCGAACTGCCCCAGAAGGAGCGTTAATGTTTTTAGTAAAAAAAAGTCTAAAAACGTATCAGATATTACGAAAAGCGGGCGGATAAACTACAATTTATTCTTAGCGTAACTTCCTTCCAACTAAGTAAAGAACTCAGAGACTTTAATAGTTGTTAGTCCTTACAAATAACTAAGCATGGAGACGCCTCGACGGCTGCTGCTAGAGATATCATTATGCACACTTGTCATACAAGCGAAGCGTGTCAACGTTTATTCTCACTACGATAATAATGACGTATAGCAACTGACAGCTTTGAATGACGGCCGTGACAGAATTAATGCGCTCAACACATTTTCAGCACCACGAATTTTATTGGTACTGCCGTCTCCAGGCGATTCCGTGCTCTTTGTTACTAATAATGGATGTGGCAACAAAACACAATACAGGAACTCAAAGGCGGGTGCATAGTGTACGTAGCCTTTGCCCCTCCAGACATTCTCAAAGAAGCTTCAACAAACATCCACTATTCAATTTTACAAAATATACTAACTCACTTTGAAATACCAAAGAAGTCCATCCCTTTAAAACGCCACATCCCCCATCTTTCAAGTATAAGTTTGAAAAGCAAATGGATGATATAAGCGTCCCGTCCGAAGTGTTAAATTAAATTTACGATATGACGGGGAACCGGCTGTCTGTTCCCGGCCAGAGAGCTATGGGAATACGCCAAAGTGCAAACATTTTCGTTCGAGACGCCTCTTATATAGTGATGGTAGACGAGCGATGCCAAAGAAAAGGTGCCGAGTAGTTTTATGAGGCTGATCTTGGATAGAAAGGGAAGATACTGCTTTGGTATGAAGATGCAGAGATGAGAGAAGACTTGCATATAATTAGGTAGTTATTATGACGGATGGCTTGGCGTACGACTTTCGACACAAAAGCCATGCACCATGTCTTCCGAATGTGAACTGCCCCATTTTACTTTTCGTCCTTTTATAATATCTGCTTCATCATTATAAAAGCCGAAACCATAACATATGGGCTAGCAAAAGATAAAATTGCCACAGTAATGCTATTACAATACGCCTGGTAAACTAATTGTTAATTAAGGGGGATCCGTCAAGGTATCCTGCGCAATTAATTTGAAGAGTTCCAGCAAATATAATTTCAAGACCTATATTAGGTACCTTATGCCGCCTGAGATACGGTTTATCTTAGTAAAGGCATCAAAATTTGTATGTAATGGTGTTTTCAATGATTTAGCGTTTATTCTATCATAATATCCGCGTATTTAATTTTGATCAAAGTACAAAGTAAAACAGTGTTGCAATTTGTACAATTTGAATTTTGAATTTGAATTTCGCGTGCTACATTGAAGGAATCACCAGCAAATATAAAGATACTGTCCATCATAAAAACGTAACTTCTCAAGCGTCAGTTACCAAAAACACGTAAAACTACTCCACAATTCCGGCGCATAATTAAACCAAAAACTAGGTCCTTCAACAAAGTAAACTGTGGTTAAAATGTAAGTGATATTAAAATTCACACTTGAAGGATTTAATGAAAAGGAAACTTGAGTACAGCCCGTAAGTAAAATTAATGACTAAGAGAGTGAAAATTAAATAGTGGTGCAATCACTCTTTGAATTTCTTGAGTAATTACTGATTGTACGGTGGACATCAAAATCAATATTTTTACACATTATTAATCGATAATTTTGTTAATTTATTTACCTTTTGTAATAAAACGGAATACGCTTCAAGAACTACATTACATTAAGCAAAAAAAATGGCAACCTATTTTCACGAATTCCAAATCTGTGGATATGGATTCCCCCTTTCTCCTTTGGTGAAATTATATGAGAAGAACTCCTCAAAAATCAACAAAAGAATTTTAAGTAATAAGCAAAACAACATCCATGGTCTTCCATTCAAACGTCCATTCCCTTTAAAAAACACATAATGAGAGAATACAAGAAAAGAACCAGACATTGTCTTAGCATTGAAATGCACGAAGCGAGATGAATACATCGCGTATTACCCACGAGCGTGGCTAAGATTAATCTTTACTTACTCAGCAAAGAACATAATACTTTTATTGTTCTCTTGGAAAACAACGCCATTGTTTTACCCCCCCCCTCCCCCTTTAACAAATGCATTCGCAAACAAGAACAAATCCACGCACGCGACCTTAAGGGGGATATACACTGGCGTCGCATAATACATTTGTGTTACGTCATACATTAGCAGGGCTCAGAGATGTGTTGCATTATACATTTTCATTGGATGCTCTTACGTACGGTTGGACGAAAGTATAAAGGTTTGGCATTCTCGTCTTTCTGTGGTAGCACATATAGTACAGTGGTATACACATTCTGATCCACGCAAAAATGTGGTACTTATTATCAGAATTTTAGTAACCGCCATTGGCAATTTTAAAATAAAATCACAATCATAGTGGTGTACGTAGAAAATTCTATAACTCTGAAAACTAATTTGCTTTATGGGATAAAACCGAATCAGATTTTATTTTTAAATGGCAATAGCTATTATTCTGTATAGTTATGTGTGGTAGTGAATTGTTAGAGTTTTGTTTAGCAAACTGTAGCTATTTATTTCGACTTTGTTCAAAATCTTTCACACTATCCTTCATCATGATCTCGAAATGCTAGTGTTACCACTCTGATGTGCTGTGACTGTACCTACATCGCACACAAAAATATTCCATTTCGCAGCTCACAAAAATAATTGCAGCTCCATATAAAATTGGCTTCCTTAAAAAAGAACATCTCTGCCAACTCTACATACTTGGTACCAACGTACCTTTATTTTTTTCAGAATGCACGTGCATAATTTGTCTAAATGAGCTCGCCGGAGGTGCCTCGGCGCTTTTATTCCGCTCCACTGATATTAAAAGTTGGTCAAATGTGCATCTCTATTGTACCTTTGGTTCTCATTGTTTCTATTCTATTCTAAGCGGAATCTAGTGTTTCTATGCAGCCAGTAATTTATTGTGGGCGGAAAGGCTTGATTGTTCGTGGCTAATTTGTTTGGTACGTGGTTTCGTATATATTTATTATAAATTGAGATCATGGTACTAATGCAGGCCACACACGTTACGATATACTTGCGCAAAAATCGACTTGCACAAGTACATTAATGTGTGTGAGAAGAATTAGCACAAGTATCCGGTTCATTCGGTGTTACGTTACGATATACTTGCGCAAATTTAGACTTGCTCAAGTATATCGTAATGTGTATGGCTACCATAAATACATTTTATGCCAAGCTGCATGTAGAGCGATGATTAATACTTTCTGAAAAAGTATTGGTTTTTCGTAGGGGTGGTTTTAGATTATGTACGATCAATGTAGAAGTTTAAGAAATTATTTTTGTGTTATGCTGATGACATTAAAATTAAAATAATTATTATGGTATTTAATGTTGTTGGTTGTTATTATTTTTTTACCAAATACCTACCTATCAATGTTCCTCTTCTAGGGATTATTTTTCTTCCACATTTATTTATGTTACATTTTCTTCTACTGAACCCTGAACTCTTAACTAGCCAACGTCTAAAGCCTGATAAATGAGGGCAGTCGTTAGCCCATTAATCTGAGTGCCTACAGACGTCAACGACTCACCTCACCCAGTGCCTATGTCTAATTACCTAGACCTTTTTTATCTTGTTAGGATAAAACTGATATTATGCGGTATTTAGTCTCATACTCAAACTATTTTTTTTTTTGTATTTACAACTACCTACTCATGATTTACTATGACAATTTAGATTTAGCAACGTATAAATGACACCGTCAGCTAATAGAATATTTATAACATAAAAGGAATAAATGAGTAAATTCGAATTGATACTTCAAGACACTATTGTCTACCGTTGTAGCCCTGGCTCTTATACTAGTATTCCCTGTGTCACAAGATGGTGCAAAAATACTGGCTTTTTGCACCATCAGCAATGTAAAGTATCTGTAAAATATCAGACAACGCTTTTGTTTCCTAAAGCCAGGGTCACGACATAGGGCGGTGTGTCTTGCAGTGCGGCTTGCGGCGCGAGGAAGCGCTCGAATGTTCCCGCGCCACTTTCCTCTCCGCAAGTCACACCGCGGCGACTCATTGCACGCTCTAAATAACTTCTAAAATTTGTACTGGCCGCGGTCCCAGACGCAAGACGCAGGTCGCGCAAGTAGTCGTGTCGTGGCCAACGGTCACATAATGGTGTCCAAATACAGAGCGTTTTTTGACACCTTAATATCAGATGCCTACTGGTGAAAATTACAGATTTTCTGGGTACTGGGTTACAGGTTGCTGAATAGTCCGAAAGGGATACCGGGACCCTGGCAACAGGCAACTGAAGGTACACGGGTGGGTTTTGGTCAGTAAGAGTCTGACACGCCCTTCCGCTCCGCCCAGAGCGGGAGAAGTCATATGACGATTTCCCACCCAAAAACAAAAAAAAAAGGGTAATAAAGCGGGCAACGGTCACAATCATAATGCCGTCCAAATACAGAGCGTTTTTGACACCTTAATATCAGATGCCTACTGGTGAAAATTACAGATTTTCGCAAGACGTAGGTCGCGCAAATGGTGATGTCATCCAGGGGGGTAAGAAAGCGGGCAACGGTCACATAATGCTGTCCAAATACAGAACGTTTTTGACACCTTAATATCAGAAACCTACTAGTAAAAATTACAGATTTTCATGACGGCCGTTATACTATGACCGCTTTCCTAGGAAACCGCAACTTTAGTAATAGCAATATTTGACCAAAATAACAGCAGTTTTAATAAAAATACTTTCTAACTACAATTTCTAGACCAAGACACTTGCAAAATTCTTGACCCGACCGCTTCAAAATTCAATACTAACTTCAACAATTTCAACATAACCATACCATCTTTCACAAACTTCGGGCGTCTTGCCGCGGTCATCCAGACTGTTATCAAGGGGACTATAATTCAGTTACAGTCCACTAGGGAGCAATGTACGGGACCTCTAACTGTGTGTGAGCAAGTTTACATGGAGCAATTAAAAGTATTATAAAAGGTCTGCGAGTTATTAGACGTCGTGTTTTATTGCGTACATGACCTCTGTGGAGGTTGGGTTTATTGTAGGATGACTCTTAAGGGATAGGAGGACAATTGGGGCTGTTAGAATAAATGTCGTTTGTAAATAAGACTGCCTCGTGTTAGTCGCAAGCGCGGCCGCAGTGTGCGGTCATTTATTAGTTGTAAAAGCCGGGAAAAAGTTATTTGATTGTTTCATCATGAAATTATTGGGTAACATCAGCTAGACTTTACGCAATACAGGCACGTTGTAGTTTTGGTTAGGAATTTTACAATAAAAAAAAAATTAAAAAAAAATAAGCATCAGTTTTAGTACCTATGTATTTTTCTGTTAATATTTTCTTTTCTATTTTTAAGTGTGTACATAAATGGTAAATAAATAAACCTTTCTGTTCATTTAAATTTTTTCCAAATATTTTACCCGGTTCACGCCGGTAGCACACCTCCGCCGCGAATTTATAGCAGCGAAACCGCAGGAGTTCAATATTCTACTGCTTCGCATCATGTTCCGGTACTCGAATCGGATTCAAGTAGTAATATTAATATTTTACATGAAACAACTGCCATCCGATATCAATACAATTTCATGGCAATCACAAAATTCTAACATTACAATTTATAACAACAGAACAGCTATAATATCACCATTACTTTCATACTACCAAAAATAGAATCACAATTAACTTTAATAAGGTTTAAAAATAAATTGCTGTAAAGTCAACAACCTATTAATTCCCATTTATTTTTTATACTGAGGTCATTAAAGAACCAAAATGGGGTGAAACAGAGCTAATATAATAAGCGAATGATTTTCGGGGCCAAAAACGAATTCAATGTGGGGCGAACAAGGAATATGAGTATGAGTTTGTTACGCTTTCACGTTAAAACGGCTGAATGGATTTGGATGAAATTTGGCGCATGGGTAGACCATGACCTGGAATAGGACATAGGTTACTTTTTATCCCGATATTCCCACGGGATCGAGACTTACGCGGGTGAAAGAGAGGCGCAGCTAGAACATAATATTTTTAAAACAAATGAGCCAGCGATACTTCCTTGAAACATCAGCTGCATCGTATTTTGTATCGGCAGGTGTGTGTACTGACCTACTTGGTAGCTTACGAAAAATCGATAGCCACTTCCAGAGTATGACTTAATGTCTCCATAATGTATTGAAAAACTTTTATCGTGACGCTATCGATATTTTTCTCCGAAGTTTTATAGGTATTACGGAACTACGGAAGTTTATAAGGAAGATTGTCTTATGCTGGGTTCCTATGTCTTACCGATGGTTAGCGATTTAAACGCACAGTACAGTTTTATAGGGATTTTGTACTTTTTGAATACCTCTTTTTGGTTGGTGGCGCTGGTGTTCAAAGCATCGAGGAAAACCGTTTTAAGTAAACTAACTGTTGTTCGGCTGTGATCCAGGATGAAAAGTATCCTATGTCCTTTTCCGGGTCGTGGACTACCTATGTGCCAAATTTCATCTAAATCCGTTTAGCCGTTTTAGCGTGAAAGCGTAACAAACAAACTCACTTTCGCATTTATAATATCATAGGTAGGATATCCTCACAATTGGCGGGGTCCGCTGGAACCGATGCCTGCCAGGGTTTCGGGAATGTCCGAAAGGGATACCGGGACCTTGGCAACAGGCAACTGAAGGAACAAGGGTGGGTTTTAGTCAGTAAAAGTCTGACACGCCCTTCCGCTCCACAAAAGACATTTGATGATTCCCCAACTTTCAAAAAAAAAAGGTAGGATATTCTAAGACCAGTACTATCCAATAATAACATTTTATCCACTAATGCTTTTTTGTATTTGAAATAACCTAAAAGATTACTTAATATTGAAAGGGACAATCAAAGTAAACAGCCATTATAAGAGTCGATTATCAATCAATCTAGGCATAATATATTCTACCGACTTTATTATTTACAAACTACGTAAGTGGGTACTTATATATATATACCATAGACGTTAATAATAAATGATATTTCGTGAATCTTTTGAAAGCTGAACCTGAGCTCTTTTGAGCTGTTCTTTTGAGATAAAGAAATACCTAATGCATTTTGACTTAGCACGCGAGCTTGTCTACATTCATTTATTTAATTAAACCGTCTAGATGTTTATTTATTTATTTAGAATCTGCAACAAACGATACACACACTCAATATAAATTACAATAACCAAAACGGTTCTTTCTTGTGTGCAATTACAGGAGACCATAGCATGCACATTATAACTAGGTGTAAACAGGATAAAAATAATATTATATAAAATAAATTAAGAAATTGCAAAAAAATAAAAATTAGCATGTCAAGATTGAGCATTTATATTAGAATTGTATTAGAATACCTAATAATTATTATTTCACATTTGCTGACTAGGCATTGGAGGGAAGAAACATAATTATTATATTAGGTCTTTACCTATGAAATTGCCGTTCTGCAGTACTGGCCATTTCAAATCAAAATAATTTTTGTTTGGCTAAGAATTCTAATTTCAAATTAATTTTATTTTAAAAACATGGATTTTTTTTTCCAAAAGTAGTCATTTCTTTATTGATTAGTGTTACATTTTCATCGCATTTCAATCTTTTTCGTCATCATGGATACGTTAAAAATTCGAGTAATTATGGAATATGAGTACCGTCGTGGCAGCAACGCGGCACAAGCGGCACGCAACATCAACGACGTTTACGGAGCTAACACTACAAACCAACGCACCACCTGTTATTGGTTTGCTCGCTTCCGTTCTGGAAATTTCGACCTGAAAAATGAACCTCGCGGTCGTCCGAAGACTTTGGTCGACAATGACGAATTAAAGGCGATTGTGGAAGCTGATGATACACAATCTACGGCTGAATTAGCAGCAGCTTTCGACGTTAGCGTCAAAACAATATTGGTCCATTTGCGTCAAATTGACAAGGTAAAAAAGCTTGACAAATGGGTGCCCCACGAACTCAATGATCGCCAGCGCGAAATACGCGTCGAGACGTGCCTTGCACTGCTCAACAGACACACAAATGAAGGAATTTTGAACTGCATTGTTACCTGCGATGAATAATGGATTCTGTTTGATAACCGCAAGCGCTCAGCAAGTTGGTTGGATCCTGGTTGAGCACCTAAACAATGCCCTAAACGAAAACTTACCCCTAGAAAAGTGATGGTCACTGTTTGGTGGTCTAGCGCCGGTGTGATTCATCACAGCTTCTTACCAAACGGGGTGAGCATTACTGCAGATGTGTACTGTGAAGAACTGAACACAATGATGGAGAAGCTGGCGCATCTCCAACCAGCATTGGTCAATCGCTCGTCTCCGCTGCTCCTGCACGACAACGCGCGACCTCATACTGCACAGCAGACGGTCTCCAAGTTGCAAGAACTGGGGTTGGAAGCTCTCCGTCATCCGCCCTACTCACCAGACCTTGCGCCTACAGACTACTACTTTTTCCAGAATTTGGATAACTTCTTGGCGGGAAAAAAATTCAATACCCGAGAGGCAGTACAAAATGCCTTTGAAGAATTTGTTGCCTCCCGTCCAGCTGATTTCTTTAAGAAGGGCATCAATAAACTGCCACTGCGATGGCAAAGATGCATTGATTGCATGGGTGATTACTTCGATTAATACAAATAAAAAATTCATGAAAAAAATTCGTTTAAATTTTTTCATACAAAACGGCAATTTCATAGGTAAAGACCTATTATATTTATTTATGTTAACACATAATTATACGATAACATAAAATAGATATAAGATTGTATGTTATTTTTA
Source organism: Lithophane ornitopus (assembly GCA_948473465.1). Taxonomy (NCBI): domain Eukaryota; kingdom Metazoa; phylum Arthropoda; class Insecta; order Lepidoptera; family Noctuidae; genus Lithophane; species Lithophane ornitopus. The sequence goes on along the minus strand of OX419621.1, from coordinate 14,449,081 downwards.
CATAATATTATAACAGTTACACATTACATTTCTATTGTAAGTATCAAAACATTGTAATCTAACAAAAAAAACCACTTGACCAGCTAAAGCTTGGCAAATGGATTTGTAGTTCCATCTCACAATTATTTCGTATCAGTAATTGGAGAGCGCTTAGTCTAACTGATTATAATTTAATTAATCAGTATAATAAGTAAATTCTCATGCAAACGCCTGATCAAAAGATCATACGGTTATCCACAAATGCAGGATGCAGAATGAATCCCATTCTAGCTAGATATTATAATTGGAATATTATTCCACTATTGAGTTATATTACTCAGAATGTTGTGTGTTCCCATTTGATTTAGGAGCATTGGAAAATGTAATCTAGTCACATGATTGTGGTTATATATTCAAATTAAATTCTCGCTAACATTTTGCAGATATGTGAGTAATAGGTACTATAGTTTGACCGGTACCGCTGTTCCGTGGCTTAAGAATGCGTGGATAGGCGGGGGCAGCGTTGATCAATGAGCAGTGGGCGGGATGCCACTTGCCGTGATCATTGACGAATGCGCGGCCTGCACTGCCCCCCTGTCTCGCCGCGCACTTACCTTAGGGACCCCTGATACCGCTTCAGGGATTAAAAGTGACCTGTTATATGTATACTGTATGCTTTACAGAAAATTATAGAGAGTAGTTAAAATCGTACCTAATAGTATGTACTTATTGTATTTGCATTGCAGTGTCTTCATTCGTAGTCAGTAACAAAATCTCATCATTACACATAGAAAATAGTCTAGCTGTAATATAAGTAAGTTAACGAAAAGTAAATGGAACAAAATATTTTATTGCAAAAAAATTGCTACAGAACAAAATCTATACAAAAATAAAACATGCGTGATAAAACCGACAATAAAATAATATAAATAAAATGGATATGAAAATAAAACATTGGATTGGAATGGCTTTCGAGTTTTAAGCAGAGTTGTTACGTTTTATAGTAATAAACGATATTATGTACTTAAGTACCTATACAATAAGTATATCATCATTGTCCTGCCCTTATCTCCATTTATTTGGGGTCGGCGCATCATAAATCTTTGTCTCCCATACTTCTAGTCTCTCATCTCGATAGACACCCCCTTTCTAGCCATAAAATCATCTTTCACACAGTCCACCCATCGTTTCTTTGGCCTTTCTCTACTACAACAAACACACAAAACACATAAAATTCCCAAAAACACAAAATTTTAAGAAACAATTCAAAAGAATATTCCTACGTAATCCCGACAAATGGAGCGCCGAACAAAAGCGAGCTCAGCAAATCGCTCGACAAAGGTGCAGACTTAATTTTTTAAATCAACGGGCAGAGGAAGCACGTATTCCCACCGCACTGCACTTTTTTAGTCTGCGACTCAAGTAAAATTATATTGCCAAGACTTTTGCGCTGCGATTGTTTACTTGGAGCAGATGGTGCGAGTTATGTCTCGGAATTACTGGTCTGTTCATGATTGTTTTAGAGTGGATTCTGGCTCAGAGAGTTCTTTGGTTTGGTGTTTTCATGTGGCAAGTAGAAATTATTCAATATAGTTTAGTCAAGTGTATGAAGTAAAAACATTTTTTTTTTGCCGACTCTAAAAAGGAGGAGATTCTCAATTCGTCTGTATGTTTGTTACCCGATTACTCCGCCAATTATGAATTGATTTTGATGATTTTTTTTTTGTTTGGTAGGTCATGCTTAAGAGGTCATAAATATACATTTTATTAACTTTGCGTAGTTTTTGAGTTACCTTCAATATTACGTATTTTTCCCACTTATATGGACGATGTTTTTAGTTACTCTGTCACTGTTATTTACATATCAGGTAGTGTAACGCAACTAGAAAGTGAAAAATATCTTGCAAAAAACGAAAATTGAAAACCTAAGACACTTTTCATTTTTTTTTTTTGGAGTTCGGTTGTTTTACATATAACAAATGCGTGTTAACCCTAACAAATTCACATGGAGTGGAAAACTTTCATCACAGTTGCTACCCAACGCAGCCGCTCCAATCATGCGTTGATAAGATGTTACAGACGCAAAGACACCGTTGTATTCTGCCTCTTCAATCGTCCATCTTTGTTTATAATAGACCCCCCTTGATCGGTCAATCACTTATCATTGTTTCTTGTCTCAATCTTGGGAACATTTTCCATAAATTAATCGGTCATCTTAATCTATGAGATGCAGTTGTGTTAGCTCCTCGTCTGTCTATTGTGATCTTATTAAATTGTTATATTAATAACTCAGAATTATTCCATGTTGATGTAATTATTGTGGAATTGTGTGCAGAACTTATCTGTGAAAGTCTTTATCATCATTAGCGTTGATCGATTTTATTTATTTTTTAATTATTGTTCAGATGAACCGTTCAAACTAGGAATGCAAATCAACAAAAACGCAAAAAAAAATTAGGCTTCAATTTTATTGTATTTTTCTTGACCTTGTGTTCCGAAGATTTCAATAAGAAATAATGTGCATAATAATCTATATATTTACTTACAAAAACCATCTTATGATAGACAGTAGAGCTCAAACGTCCTACAAACTCCAACCTAGATTGGAACCCTCCATCTCTGTCTCGACTTTATCTTTTTAATAAAACCGTGTAAATATTGACTTGACTCAATAAAACATACAAGTCCTAATGTCACACAAAACAGTATTCATTGAGCTACAAACAATCGTCGCCCCGTGGTAGATGCGGTAACAATGTTCCCAAAAAGAAAAACTAGGTTGTTTCGCTTTTGCCATCATTTGCAGATCCCATACAAAAAAATATACAAAAGGGGATGCCCCAGAACCCTTTCATTCGCTGAGATAATAGCCTTTTTTATTTTTTGAATCAGAAACAGTTACAGTTCGTTGAATTTTTGGTTCCTGCTGCCTTTATTCTACTTTGTTTAAGAATTTGTGCGAGATGCATCGGGAGTTGTTTTGAAAATGCTATTTTGTATTCTGTTTTTTAGTTGTGATGCATAAACTTGTATTTTAACTCCCGGGGTAAAAATGTCCTATGTCCTATTGCAGGTCAAAGTCTACTCATGTGCCAATTTTATCCAAATCCGTTCAGCCATTTTAGCGTGAAAGCCTATCAAGCAAACAAAAAAACTCACTTTCGCATTTATAATATTAGTTAGGATAGTTAGTCGTGTTTTTCGTGTCGTAATTCCCAGTTACTGGGTTGCGGAGCTCAGATAGGCAGTCGTTCCATGAAAATACTGGTATTCAGCTGCATGCGGTCAGACTGACAGTCGACCCCAACATAGTTGGGAAAAGGCTAGGCAGATTGGTTGCTGATTTTTAAGCGACGGCCGCGGTTGCCCAAACGGAAGGAAACTTAAAAATAAAAACAGAACCCGTTTTTATTTTTTATTTTGCTCAATAGCCAACAGATGGTGATAGCCTAATGGTATGACCGTTAGACTGCCAAGTCATAGGTCTCGAGTTCGAACCCAAGACACGCACCTCTGACTTTTCGGATTCATGTGCGTATTATATGATTTTATTTACACTAGTTTCTAAAACGGTGAAGGAAAACGTCGTGAGGAAACCGACAAGCCTGAGAGATATTTCTCGACAGCATGTGAAGCCAAGTCAGAAGGCCATAGACGGCATAAAACTTGTTCACATGCAGTCTGTGGCCCGACTACAGGCAAAAATTGTTGCGACGAAGGGCAATAATTTTTTCGTGTAAGTGTATTGACTGACGATTTCCGAAATTTTCATTCAATACACTTACATGAACTTAGAGAGTTGTATTGCTGATTCTAATGTTTATAATTCTGTAAATCCATATTTGTTACGGCCGCTAATAATATTTAGATCAACAAACAACCTGATACTGATCTGCAAATTGCAAAAAACGTAAGAAAATTTAAATTTCGCCGACTACCCTAGCGCATCCACCTTAATGCCTTAAGCATTCTCTTCCAGTCAACCAAGGGTGGTGAAAAGATTAGATGGCGGTTGATCTGTTTGAGAGGAACAAAGAGAAAAAAAATATAATATTATAATATATCATAATGCATTAAAGATAAAACAGGTTTTACAGTATAAATAAGCTATAAACTTATGATACATACTACACATACATACATACTTACATACAGATTTACTATAATATCTATCGGACCAACTTTGAAATCGAAAAAAAAAAAATCAGTTGTTCCATACATTTTGTCGATTTAAGTGAACACAAATGGAACAGCTGATTTTTTTTCGCGAGTCTATTCTATTTTCGCGTTCAGGATAAAAACGTTCATAAACTACCACATCTATGCAACATTATATCTGTGCATATGACAGAATGGGTAAATTAGTTTGTCAGGCGCAGTGGCCCGACAATCCTTTGTGTCATCAACAAAACAAAGTTATTCATATAAAAGTTGGTACATGCTATCTCGGGGCTGTTTTAAAACTTACTGCTCCACATTCATTTGACCTATTTTGTTATGTTACCGCAGGATGAAAAGGATTTTCTGAAGAATTCTGGAAAATGAAAAGTATCTTGTTCTTTATTGTAAACAGGGTACCTAGCAGTTCTAGTATTTATTATTCTGTAGGGTTTTGTTTGGAAGGAATCCTAGAAAAGCTTTTGTTCCTACAAATCGTTTTAATAGAGCTTCGGTAATTAACCAAGATTACCTATAATTTTGAAACAGTCACACCTCTTTTTTAGTACAGTCTTAAATTGTTTGTCTTGTTTGTTACTTTAGTAGTCACACGTTTCCTTTCGTATCGAGGGAAAGGAATGAAAAAAAGAGTAAGACGAAAAGAGACAGAGAGAGAGAGTAGCTTAAACTTTTACCTCTCTCTTCAACTTTAAAGTTAGAGTTAAGTCTAGGGCGTTAAGGCTAGGGAAAGCTAAAATAAATCATGATAGATATGTGGGATACATACCTCCATGCATATGTATACAATACAGGCTGTACAGAAAATAAAAAGAAAAATAAATATTTGTCAAAAATTTATGTCATGTCAATTGTATGGTCTTGTCGTCTTCTAGTTTTTCCCGGACTACACACAAAAATTATTCCTACTAATATTATAAATGAGAAAGTTTGTGTGTTTGGATGTTTGTTACTCAATCACGCAAAAACGGCCGAATGGATTTGGATGAAATTTGGCAAATAGATAGTTTATAACCTGGATTAACACATAGGATACTTTTTATCCCGATATTCCCACGGGATCGAGAATTACGCGAGTGAAACTGCGGGGTGCAGCTAGTTTATAATATATTCTTTATACCTAACTCTGTGTGCTTTTATTCTCCTTCTGAATAGTAAACAAATTAATTAAATACCATAGATACATAAACCATTCACTACTGCTAGTTTGTACCATTAATAGTATAATAGGACCGTCCATATGTGATATGCAGATTTTTCCAATTTAATTTATAAAATAAATACTTGCAAACGAATGCTGATTAAAAATCCATTCATTTCGGATTAATCATGAACTACGCCATTTTAAATTCATCATTCAAACTTAACGGCCGATGCATATTACAAATACGTTTTTAATGAATAATCCTGATTAATTTTTGCTTAAGCCTACAATATTTTTGTAATAAATGAGTGGCATTGAACATTTTGGTTATTATTTTATAGCAGCCACATCTACTTACAGTACAGCACACGTCCGTGGTAACACTTTGACTTTGAGCTGGGGGCCTACCACCACCCCTTACAGCAGTATTATTTTAATCTTACTTCATTGGGGGAAAGAGATAGAACTATACGTCCTGTAGAGCTTCATCTCTTTCCTACACTGAACTTCTCCACCGAGACACTGTGTGGCATACACGAAAATTAAAATACACGGTACAAGTACATCCCCGGTCATACCGCGGTATATTAAAATAATACTGCTGTAAGAAGTGGTGTTATGCCCCCAGGCCTAACATAGTACGGAGTTTTAATATAATGCAAGGCCAGTTTATACTGGTTTTGTTACTACTGATGTGCAGTGATAGCCTAGTGGTGTGACCGTCGGACCTAGTGGTGTGCCAAGTCATAGGTCTCGAGTTCGAACCCAAACCACGCACCTCTGATTTTTTGGATTCATGTGCTTATTGTATAATTTTATTAACACATGCTTCAAAAACGGTGAAGGAAAAACTCGTGAGGAAGGCATGCCTGAGAGATTTTTCTCGACGACCTGTGAAGCCAAGTCAGAAGGCCATGGACGGCATAAAACTCTGACACCAGATTAGTCACAAACCACCACTGAAAAGTAAGAAGAAAGGCTAGTGATGAGCGAGTGTACCTGACTGGGATCGAACCACGTTTAAATTAATTGTGCAAGTATGACTCATCATCATCATTTCAGCTGAAAGACGTCGCCGCTGGACATAGGCCTCCCCAAGCACCTCCACTTCGACCGGTTCTGTGCTTCTCGCATCCAGCGGAGCCCTGCGGCCTTCTCCAGGTCATCAGTCTACCTATTGCCTTCCAACGCTACGTCTTCCGTTACGCGATCGCCACTCCAGAACCTTTCGGCCCCATCGGCCATCGGTCGTGCGAGCAATGTGCCCTGTCTACTGCCACTTAAGTTTGGCAATACATGTATGACTATGACGTAATCCATCATCGGCCGGACTCGGTCAATCGAAACAAACATAATTTGTAAAAGAAAGTGGGTGCTTACTTCAACCGACATCGTCCGGTAACTAGGTGCACGCACTCACTTTCTTTTTTTAATCTTCACGCTAGATTTTAGACTAACATTATGCACGTAACGCTCTACAAAGTTGGCAACTTATAATCGGATTTAAGATCAGTTTTAATTAAATAAAAACTTTTTACAAAACACTAAGAGGGAAAAATACGTAATTATTGAAGCTAACTCAAAAACTACGGAAGCAAAGTTAATAAAATTTATATGGAACCACCTCTGAAGCATGACCTACCAAACAAAAAAAGAATCATCAAAATCAATTCATAATTGGCGGAGTAATCGCGTGACATATACACAAAAAAAAAAAACATACAGACGAATTCAGAACCTCCTCCTTTTTGAAGAATTCGGTTAAAAATGGCTCGATGGTTTATACCTGGGTTTAAAAACAAAACTTGTTTTGTAATAGTACCGTAAGAGTCCGACATTAACTCATCGTTCTTCCCAGAGGATAAGCATTTATCCACAAGTTTAAACAAAACATTACACTTAAAAAGTGGCCGGGCGGTCCCTCATTTACCTAAATCGAAAAGGTAATCACAGTTCGCAACGGATATTGGATACTGTATCATATTTTTGGGGCCCATTTATTTTACAATATTCGTATTGTTGTCAATGGCGGTTCATATAGATATAGTCACTGATATGTTGTTGGATCCGGAATACCGTTCGATCATGTCAGCTCGCTTATTGAAAAAAATAGATGTGCCTCTATCAGAAATAAAAAATGTTTTTGTTTGCGAGACTGCCCAATGATGATGACCTCCCATGACCTCCCATTGTTACTGCTGATGGTAGAAAAGGCTGTAGTAGCATCCATTTTAGCTGTTATTTGAGTTTATTAGGCCTGAACAGGTTTGGCCTGACAGGTTTTCACAATACTAGATCAGACAAGTCCATATTACAGCTAGAAATTTTACTTTTCAAATTGAACAATTTTTTTTAATTGCAATCACCAATTTGGTAGCCAACATTGGTGATATAAAAAAAAAACGGCCAAGGACTCGCACACGAAGGGTTCCGTACCGTACACGAATCTTGTATAAAAACAAATTAAGTTAATCATTCATATTAACTTATTTATATTTTTAACCGACTTCTTCAAAAAGGAGGAGTTTCTCAATTCGTCTGTATGTTGTTTTTTTTTTTTGTATGTTTTTTACGCGATTACTCCGCCAATTATGAATCGATTTTGATGATTTTTTTTTGTATGGTAGGTCTTGCTTCCGAGGTTGTCCCATATAAATTTTATTAACTTTTCTTGGGTAATTTTTGAGTTAGCATCAATATTACGTATTTTTCCCACTTAGTTTATCTAGACGATGTTTTCATTTACTCCTTCACTGTTATTTTCATCAGCTAGTGGTATTCGAATTTGTGTGGGGTAGGTACCACTACTAAAAAGTGAAAAATAAAAACTTAAAAAAAAAAAAAGCGACCTCCAAAACACTCAAAACTGAAAAGTAACTTTAATTTCGGAAGTCGGTGGCAAAAAACGAAAATTGAAAAGCAAAGACACCGACTTCCAAAATTAAAGTTATTTTTCAGTTTTAAGTGTTTATTTTTTGGAAGCCGTTTTTTTTTTTTGTAAAAAGTTTGTATTATTGTTATTTTAGTGGAATTAGAAATACACAATCTGTGAAAATTTCAACTGTCTCCTATTACGGTTCATGAGATACAGCCCGCTGACAGACAGACGGACAGCGGAGGCTTAGTAATAAAGAACTCTTACAATTGTGCGTTTCGGGAATTTGTTGATGATGTTTTAATATAAAACAACATATTATTTTAGAAGATTTTTCCTGAAAACTTTTAGACGTAGGGTAAGGTGATAAAAGATATCAGACGTTGGACGGAGTTTCTTGTAGGATAAAGTTATTTATTCGCAAACAAAATGCATCCGCATGACATTTCAACGTACAGTCCGCTTATGTCACGTAAATCACGGCTTTTCCATTCCCCCATAGTTCCCTATTGCCCAAAAGCAGCAATTCTTCACGAAATAAATAACAATTTTAAATGTAAACCGGACTAACTCATAAATTTTCCTTTTAGAAAACAACAAACAAGTTAGTACTGAAACTAAAAGTAATTTCCTGATAAAATTGTGCTAACCCAGATAGTGTGAAGTCGTGAGGTGTTTCCAAGACTGATCTCGGAATTAAAGGAAAACATACAATGTATCTAAAGTTTCCCGTTACCTCGTATTGGATGAGGAAACTTGTTTTTGTACTGGAAACTCTAGAAAGTATACCTAGTTCAGTTAATTGTTGTTATTGTATAAAGGCTCTTACATACAGGCGCTACTTGTCGCGCAACGCGACTTTTAACAAAACAATTTCTGAGAAAACTTCACGGCGAACAATGCGGCAGCGTCGCGTCGCGCGACAAGTCGCGCCAGTATGTAAGAGTATATAAGTCGTATTTATCTATTGATTGGTTTGTTATCTTTACATTTTTTCTTATTGTTTTATTGGTAACTTCTCGTGTTCCACTTTTTATTATGTTTTGTTAAAATTTGACCGTAAAACGCTTTTAGATTTATTTAAATATTGTTGTTGTATCGTATCTTAAATAAATAAATAAAAATATACATTTACTAGTAACCGCTGCTTCGCACAGTTTTTACGACTTGACAAAATATCGATATTTCATAATTATATACAAATTATGTAAGTTGAATGTACACATTCTTTAATGTTGGTTTTATTTATCTGAGTTTGTTTCGGCCTTTCTTCTCAGAGTAGTCAGATAGGAAACGCCGACCTCATCTAGCTTATTTTTAATATTTTTTTTATAATATGACGTGTAAAAGTGATTCCAATATCCTATTTACAGAATAAACAATTTCATTTCATTTCATTTCATTTCATCATTGTAATATTTTCAACACAATGTACATTGTTATGTAATAAAAAATGCCTAAGTGACTTATTACATAGATGACTTTCCGGAATAAATTCTCTAAATGATGGTGACAATCGCATCAAAATCCGATGTGTAGTTTAAAAGAACAATGCGGTCACAAACTGAGCAAGTGGCTTTAATTTATAATATGTGTGAACTTATGCGGCCTATTAATAAAATGCTATACAGGGTGATCCGTGAGATGGGCCAGTATGGACAAATCTGAGGTAGGTAGTCTGAGGAAGGAAAATAATAACAGATGTTTTAAAAAAAATATAATATATAAAATAATTGCCTGTTACCTTATTTATAATTTATTAGATAAACAGATAGAAAAACACAAAGAATTTGCAATAAGGTTTTCCTAGATAAACAATTCATGTTTATGTCAGGGAAAATTATTGATTGTAATATTAAATACCTACCAAGTAATTTATTGCATTCCACTTGTATTGAAATAACTAGGTAATTTAGATACATGTCTAAACAGAAAATAAAATCGCGCATGTAAGTCCCGAAGGGTTAGACAGAGGTGTATAATACAGTCACACTTCGTTAGTCCAGCACCCAGAACCCAGGGCCACGGGTGTGATTCTGTAAGACCTCATTCTAAACTTCGAATCTGAATCCGCTGTGAGTTTCTTGATTGGTATTATAAAAACTCGGTTGATACACTAGCGCTACCCTTGCGAGCGTGTCATCCAGTTGAACTAAATTGGCCATGAAATTTTGATAGATAAAGTATGAGATGACGTAAGAAGTGGCATTCAGTAAGGTAATTCCCCGTCACTTCGACGCTCACTTCGCACTCGAGCCCGATTCAAAATTCGAAGTGAGAGTGAAAAGCGATGTGAGATGCGAGTTGATGTTTTAATTTTACAGATTCGACTATATATAAAAATTAAAGTAATAAAAACTAAAACCCAACTACGACTAAAAAGGTATAAACAAGACACCACAGACAGACAAATTAAAAATCCGGAGTCACACGTGTTATGGCATAAATCGAACAGACTACATGTGACTCCGACGTAGTTGGGTTTTAGTTTTTATTACTTTTTTTTTTTTTTTTTGTGTTTATAATATATATATTTTTGAAATGTGCTCATTAAGCCCTTTCATTTGATACCCAACATGGTACGACTAAACATTTTTTTTTTCATTCCTGACTTTATGTCCTCTAGAAGGCGCCATTTTTAATTTAATAATGTGACGTCACATAGCCTATAACCAGCGGACGATCAAGACGTTTCCAACGATACCTCATTTGACAAATTGTGACGAGGGGTTTAGAAGATAGGGAACAGATGAACATACATACATACATACCGGTCAAAATCATAACCGTCCTTTTTTCTTCGCCGTAGTCGGGTAAAAACTAACCTAAACTCAAAGCTAAAATCTGTTTCATAAAATAAAACAAAATAGGCATTAATAAACTTGGCAATGCTGCCAGTCTTCTTGTGCACGTTTTCGGACGATAGTGATGCCAATGATTCCGTTTGTTTTTGTATTTATTTGTATAGTTAGTTAGTTAGTTCCTCAGGTATTTAGTGAAAATAGTTAGTTTTCTTATACAGGGTGTAAGGGTAAACGCCGTTGTCACTCAAACCAACTCATGGTTTGAGTAGCCTAGCAATTTAATCGCTTCAATGAAAGCTCGCAACAATATTCACATTTACAAATCCCAGATGTTATCTACCGCTGCTATATTATACGTGTTAACACAATAAGTCAGGACCGGCCATTTTGCTACATAAAGGCTCCAAGCAGACAGACGCGACGCGAATCTGGTATAACAATTTCTATGAAGTTTTCATAGTTTTACTACTAGTGTCACATTGCGCTGTCGCGTTGCGCCTTTCTGCGGGAGCTTTAAACGAGTCTGCAATGCATTCAGCAATTCAAGCCTTTTAACAAATTAAGGCATATGTTACCAGATTATGTTGTTCGGCGTTTTTACTGGGGATTGTCCTGCGGGGATTTACAATGCAGTTTTGGTATAAAACTGTTGAAACTGGTCCCAGTAAAAGGTAAAATTCACCGCAGTGGTCAATTAGGACATACAATGTCCATCGTCCAGCAGTGGACGTTCACAGGAAAGGTGTCAACGTCCACTGCTGGACGAAGGTGGAAAGGGTGATAGGCTCGGTTTTACTAAAAATTATCATCATTATGAGGCCTATATTTTAAGCCAATACGGTAAAATGGACTATGAAATAAATTGCAGGAATTGCTCTGAATGCAAATGGTCCTTATAAGATTAGATGTGGCGGTTGCAATTTGAATATTAACCAACAACAAATTAACCTGTCGTTAGGTTTTCACCATTTTCACAATCACTGTTCATGGCAAGTCGCTGAAAACATTAGATAGAGACAAGAAAAAAAATCTTTTAGCTACACAATAAAATAACTTTTTTTTGTGATTTTTTTTGGAGACGGTTGTTTTTTTTGTAAAAAGTTTTTATTTTTTACTTTTTAGTTGTGACCCCACAAATTCGAATACCACAACCTGCTCTGTAAATAACAGTAAGAGGAACTTAAAAACATCATTCATATAGACTAAGTGGGAAAAAAACATTATTGTTGAGGCTAACTCAAAAACTACGCAAGCAAAGTTAACAAAATTTTTATGGAACCACCTCTGAAGCATGACTCTAAAGCCCACAAAAAAAAGAATCATTAAAATCAATTCATAATTGGCGGAGTAAAGCGTAACAAATATACAAAAACTTTTTGCTTCGCCGCAGTCGGGAAAAAAAAAAACTCATATTCGATTTTTTTGTTTTTTAGATATCGTTTAAAAACATTAAATTAAATAAAATATTCCGTTGTAAGAACAAAAAATGTGTTCTACTACATTTAGCCACACCCACTCAAAGAGAAGGAACTGAACTAAGTAAATACAGCGTCATAAGCGACACGGGTGACCTAATATTGACGAAACTTGTGTGTACAATCGAGAGGTCGAGTCAAAGTAACACCGTTATTGGGAAAACTTAGGTGTTCGACAGTGCACCTCGGAGACATGTTACTTTGTAGGTAGGTTTATATTTCGAACTTCAAAGTCAAAGTCAAAGTATTTATTAGTGTGATTTTTAGTGATACAATTGGTCTTATATTTAGGTTATGGTAACTCAAAAAACTACACTATTTAGCAATAATTTTAAGAATTTAAAATCGATATTACATATTACATTACATAATACATATTACAATCAATCAAAAAATTCAATATTAATAATACAATAAATTTTTATAATAAACATTTACAATACAATTAATTATTACAATCGATCAAGATACTTGTTCCTGGTAAGGTTGAATTGAACAACGTAACGAATGCCACGTCATTTGGATTTTAGAGTTAGATTTTCTCTGATTAGAGTCAGTCGATGGAATAGTACCTACATAAATAATTTGGTAACGATTTTAATTAATTTCGCGACACATAGATTGCAATGAAAGTTACAATACAAATATGACGGTTTTAAAAAGACGCATAAAGCTTATAGTCCGGCCTTCGCGTGTATAGAGAATGCGTGGTTGACACCTGTCAGTTTCACACCAACGAATTATGTGTTTTGCGAATTTTATCTTTATTACATCTACAAATTGTCCAACTGAGAGGTGTTAGGAACGCCTTCTCTCTACGGCCGTACTGTAATTAAGCCGAGACTCACTGGAATCGTTTTTTGTAACGGACCATATCTGGGAACCTTTTGATTACGGAGGTATTGAAGGTGAAAGTTCCAACTTTTTATCTTTTTAGGGTTCCGTAGTCAACAAGGAACCCTTATAGTTTCGCCATGTCCGTCTGTCCGTCTGTCCGCGGCTTAGCTCAGAGACCGTAGGTACTAGAAAGCTGTAATTTGGTATGGATATACATATAAATGACGCCGACAAAGTGGTAAAAAAAAAATCATAAAAAAGATTTTTTTTAGGGTTCCTCCCCTACACGTAAAGTGGAAATGGTTTTTATTATTATCGTCAATCCCATGTTGTGGGGTATCGTTGGAAAGGTCGTTTAAAAATAATGTGAGTTTGTGAAAACTATTTTTCGATTCAGGGATCCGTTTGCGGAATATTTTAAAATGCTATAAGCTTTAAAATGCTAATTTTTGTTAGAGCCAAGTGTTCCCCCCCCGTGCCAGCTTAATGGTTGGGTTTGGATATGTGAAAAAATTCACGGCAGTAGTATATAATTATAACGAAATTAAAAGGAAAACTAACACCGCTACGTAGGCTCCACAAGTTACAGAGTAATAATCGACCAACTTAAATTTGGAGTTGTAACAACATGTTCTCCCATACATTCTGAATCGGAGAACAAGTATTTCAACTACAATGTTAAGTTTGTTTTATAAATTCATTCCAACTACGGAACCCTTCATTGTGCATGGTACGACATGCACTTGGCCAGTTTTATTTTTTTAAGGAAAACATTTTTTTAAAGTTGTATTTCCACGATCCCGGTACCATTGCATGTACCCATAAACACAATGGTTTGCATGCGTTACATTGTGCAATACCATAAACAATGAATTTTCACACCAAAAATAAAAATTTCCCAGCAATTATCTTTGGATAAAGTTACTTAGTTTGATGTAAGTAATGCCTAGATGACTGGCTTTGTCATAGATCTCTTTATCTCAATGCAATGAAAGACATAATATATCACATTTCGGTCACATACAGAAAATCTATCTATCTATCTGCCTAGCCTTTTCCCAACTATGTTGGGGTCGGCTTCCAGTCTAACCGGAAGCAGCTGTATACCAGTATTTTACATGGAGCGACTGCCTGTCGACCTCCACAACCCAGTAATTGGGTAATACGATACCCCTTTGGCAAGACTGGTTGTCAGACTTTCGGGCTTCTGACGGTCCGTAGCGACTGTCAAAGATCCACGAATGACAGCCGGGACCAACGGCTTAACGTGCTTTCCGAGGTACGGAGGAGTCTCGGTATCACCCATCCACGGACCAACCCCGGCAAGCGTAGCTTAACCTGATGGATCGATCCGTGCGGCTATTATTACTTAGCCACGACCTCCTCTCCACAAAATATACCCGATAAATAAACACGTAAAAAAAATATCAATCTCCAAATCTAAACTGAAACTAGAAATCCATTTCAGAAACAGAAAAAACCTTCAATTTTTATCCAAATGACATTTCGGCATTTCGGCCGCTCACAGGCCGGTTGGAAAAAGCCGAAAACCTCTCACTATAGACGCGAAAAAAGAATGTCCTAGGTAAATCGACCCAAACGAGGTTACAAAGGTCCTCGTCTCGCAAAAATTTGATTTGTAAATAAAGCCCCTTAGAAAGGACAAGTACCCGTACATTTAATTCAGAAATCAGTTGATTCAATTGTGAGACTTCGTCGTTTGAGGCCCTGACGACTGTTATAAACTTCGAGCTACGACGATTATTCTGTTTTGTGTCTGTATAAATTAAGGATCAGTGACGACTGATGGCCCAGTTTTTTGGTAGGAGCTTTATCCATCGCTATATTTTTCGTATAAAACATAGTACTGATCGTAATATTGGTCTATATATATTATCTGACGGCGCAGCAAGTCGTAACAAAACTAGAACTAAGTTACTGGAAACACTCTAGAAGTCGGATAAGAGTGACACTGGCTGATTGTCACTCTAGCAGAGTTGTTCATCTACATTTTCGACGGAAGAATAGACAAAATCACAGATTTTTTTTCTGCCTGTTTTATTTGTCATTTTGTCTATTCTTCCGTGTAAAGGGTATCGTGCAGAAAGTCGCATCGATGGTTGCATGACGGCTGTCTTCTGTTGACGTAGATGATGTCAGAGTCAGCCGCTGTCGTACGTCGCGGTCTTCCACGATGAACTGCTTTAATCCAGCACAATCCTGACGATATTCAAGCTGCTGAACCAGTAATACGTTGACCACTTCTGATGAAGGCTATCCTATGCTATTATAACTTTGCTCATTTTAAAGCGTTCCTCATCTTCTTTGCTTAACAGGGTCCACATTTTTATAAACAACAGCAGTTGGGACATGAGTAGAGACTCAACAGAGTCTAAGAATAACAAACGATGCTACAGGTGATAGGTATATGGTTGTTTTATATCTATGACTACCAAGAGAACGTTACGCACATAGCATTATACAGGGTGTCTCGTAAATAATGGATCAAACGTAACGGGTAGGTAGCTTACCTCATTTCCAACAACTAATTTGAATAGTTAAAAAAAACCGGTAAGGTAAGGTTTTGTTGGCTTGCTGCACGCTTTGGTATTTACTGTAAGTGCAGAAAGCAATTGTTGTTAAATAAATAATAAATAAATACCCAAGATATTTATTTCTTCGATTTTTACCATTTTCTCTACCAGCATTCGGTGTTTTTAATGCTGTTGCTGCAAATGATATCTTGGTTACCTTAGCGGTTTTTTTAAAACTGTTCAAATTCGTTGTTGGAAATGAGCTAAGCTACATACCCATTACGTTTGAATCATTATTTGCGGGACACCCTGTATGTGCACTACTTTAGAATTTAGTAGCGTAGGTATACAATATGCGATAGATACTGGTCGGTATGGAGTTTGGTTTCTGTAGCATACATACGCTTGTTCATCTAAGGGGTACAATTTTATTGTATTTCCTCAAAAGAATTTCTAGCAAACATCACGATTTCTTTTACTAAGTGCTCCGTAATTGCTTTCAAACTGTCGCAGTCTATGAAGAACGTTTGGCATAAGTGGAGCTTGTTTGAATAAAGAATCGATAGACGGTAACGATATCTAAACAAGTCAAAATAAAAAAATAAAAAAGATTTGTTTTTTTTTGTTAGTGTTGTTACTTGAAGTATGAGTTGAGAAATCTATTTTATCGTGTTTCTAAATATCGATACCCATCACGTTTGTGAAGTGTACACAAAAAAAAAAACTGATATTTCAATTACTACACTGCGGTTGATGACCCAAAAAAAATCATCAAATTAATTTTATGTATTTGTTGCTTTTATGTTTAGATATCCATCACGTCAGCGGAGTTTCGCTAGCTATTTTAATTTGATCCTGTATACAGGGTTAAATTTTAGTCGTATAAATCCTCTTAAGAGGTTATTGTACTCACCATTATGAACAACTTTCACTATGGTAGCAAGACTAAAATCGCGAAAAAAAATCAGCTGTTTTCTACATTTTGACAACCTATGCGAACATAAATGTACTGAAAAGCTGATTTCAGTGTGTACAATGTCCTCTGTAAAATAGATACACCTTATACTTACATAGGTATATTTCTGAAATATTTGCCCTTTAGAGACAACGAAAGGCTAGGATTACTACATGAATATTGAATAACATATAATATCATTACATACATTTGTTTCATATAAGTGACTTTTCAACCCTTCATAATTTTTCATTAATTTAACAAACAAATGATATTACCGCAGCATTTCCTGATGAGCGTAACTAAATTATACACAAAATATTAAACAAAAAGCAATTTTAGACACCTTGAGTTTATCCTCACGGATCGTATCTTAAATACGGCCTACATTACTACAATATTACTGCAATTTATCTTCCCTTTAACTTGCAAATTGTGTTTGAAGTACATAGATAATATTTGATATACCCCCTCTCCCTCTAACACTCAAAATTCAGTAAGCGTGAAAAGGACAACGATACAACAGTTACGAAATTGCGGCATATCCAACTCGAAGTCGTGAAACAATTCTCACCCAAACATTAACATCGAATTATTACGTTTGCTGAAACTATTCGTGTTAATGTTAAGTATATCGTAAAGGGATGTACTAGGACATCATGTCACTATGAGTGGTATGGGACAACTCGTTGGTTACAGAATACGATGGTCCGGCGTCTAGTGCCCGTAACAAACTGTTACTAGTAGTGGTCTACTTTGTAACGAAGCACACACACATAGGAATACACTCACGCATTGATAGATACGTCATCGCGAACACAGAGACTACAAAGATGATATCTATGAGTGTATAAAACTCAGTTCATCTACAGAGATACGATCGCAGTGTGTGTAATTTCTGTCTTCAAAGTCTGTGTGAGTTAGAAATGATGAGACCAACCGTGAAAATGGTTTAACTGCTCCGCGGCAATAAAATGCAGCCATCAAGTTCTTGCGAAAGATGCGCCCTGAGAATTGGACTATTTATTGAATTAGACGTTTTATGTTGTCATGTTAATGCTTATCGTAAAGTATCAGATGCTAAAGTAGAAAGTTTTATTATTACGATTATTGAAATTCTGTCTTTCATTAAAATAATTGGACTCCCTTGCCTTGGTAAGACTGGTTGTCAGAATTTTGGGCTTCTGACTAGTAACGAAGATCACCGAATGATTGCCGGGACCAATTGCTTATCGTACTTTCCGGGTCACGGAGAGGTCTCGGTGTGTAATGGATGGTCACCCATCCACAAACCGACCGCGGCAAGCGTAGCTTAACCTTCGATCGACCCGTGCGGCTGTTATCATTTAACCCTTCTTCTTAAACTCACGCCTTTTTCCTCATGGAGGTAAGCAGAAACTATAGAACGCCACTTTTTACTATCCTTACATATTCCTTTTGCTTCGTTTATGTTCATACATCTGGTCATACACAAAAAAGAAGGAGGTTCTATACATAATAATTATAAAAAAATAGGAACGAAGAATTTTTGTCCGTTTGTCTGTTTGTCTGGATGTATTTTCCGGACTGGTGCAAAACTGGCTGAACGGATTTGGAGGAAAAGCACACAGATAGTTTATAGCCTGGATTAATACTTATGGTACTTTAATCCAATTAGTGTTCCCGTGGGATATTTCCGACGTACGTCATACTAGTGAAGCCGAAAAAATACTTAAAAAAATATTTTAAAAAATACAAAAAATACTAGTGAAGCCGAAAAAATTAAATATTTCTGAATGTAAAACAATTAAAACCAAACAATCTCGAGGTAGATTAAAAAAAAACCATTTAAAATAAATTTTAGGAGGTCCCACAAACCATTCAGTAGACGATTATACTAATCTATTCTTTATTTAAAAAATATATATTTAATCAAGCGATCCAACACGCTCTTTTAAACTAAATCTAAATGAAATCAAATTTAGTGTAACTAAAGATATTTTTAATTGAGTAATTAGCACCGCCAAAGTAAATAATTCGAGCGAGCGATTCGAAGTACTAAATGCAAAAAGAACGGAGTTTCGGTTTAAAAGTCATTCAATTAAGTGGTTGGTAATTAACTTCTCCTAGAATGTTCCAGCAATAACAAATGACAGTCAAAAGGAATGAATGAATGAGTGAAAAACTCTTAGTTATATAGCACTTAGGGGTTTTTGATAAATTAACTGTCAATTTGAGTAAAGAATAAAAAGTGTTTTAAAATGTTGAAAGTAATTTGAATTCACTTTACGGTTTTGTTAATTTGAAAAAGCTCTGGCTGGCTTTTTATTAATGAGTTTATTATTCAATTAAGAACATAGGTATTACTTTTGAGAGGGCAATTATTATAATTACCCGTTTGCTAAGAGGGACATGTTTTACGAGCGTACGTATAATTTTACTTATAGAAACTTCAATAGCAAGCTTGAATCATGATCATCTGCCTAGCCTTTTCCCAACGATATTTAGGTTGGCTTCCAGTCTAACTGGATGCAGTTAAATACTAGTATTTTACATGGAGCGGCTGCCTATCTGACCTTCATAACCCAGTAACTGGGTAATAAGATACCCCTTGATTAGACTGGTTGTTAGACTTTCGGGTTTTTGATACCACGGGTACTCGAATGACAAAGATCTACGAATGACAGCCGGGACCAACTGCTTAACGTGCTTTCCGGGGCACGGCTCTCCGTGCCCCGTGCTTTTTAAAAAATATTAAAAATAAGCTAGATGCGGTCGGCGTTTCCTATCTGACTACTCTGAGAAGAAAGGCCAAAACATCAAATGGGGAATTAAAGATCATGATCAAACACGAAATTATACTAATTATTGTAACTCAAGATTAAAGCAGATTGACTTTCCATCAGAATCAGAATCAGAATCAGAATCAGAATTATTTATTTGTGAAACATAGGTGAAAAACATATATAACATAAATATATAATATATAACATACATCAGAGTGTAGTTATTGCGCAGATGGAATGTGTAGTGATCAGAGCCACAAAATGACAATAAATTCAATGTATGACAAGCTTGTAAATATTTTGACTGAAGCCGCTAAGAGTAGCTGCACTGTACCTAAACGAAACAATTTTAAATATGTAACAGGGTGGAACAGGCATGTCAGTGATGCTCACCGGAGGGCGAGACTTAGTTATCAGACTTGGGTGTCTTATGGGCGACCTAGATCTGGTTATGGGTATATTAAAATGTGTGAATGTAGGAAATTATTTAAAGCTAAATTAAAGTACTGTCAAGATAATGAAACTCAGATAAAGATGGATATTATTGCTGAACATCATGCGAATAAAAAATTTGGTGACTTTTGGAAAAACACTCATAAACTGAATCTAAGGTCGGGGTCACCGGTGAGTGTCGGCGGCGCGAATGAGCCGCGGGACATAGCCTGCGCTTTTCAGCGTCATTTTAATATGGTGTCACCGCTCGGGTCTGCGTCTCAGATGCTCGCTGCTGAGGATCGCCCTGGGGATAATAACGTCAGATTCTCTGCCAAGGATGTGGCTAGCGTGATAAAGAACATGGTGAGAGCATTTGAAGTACGCGGGAATACACCTGCCAAGAGTCCTTGCATTGTTTTTTAACTTGTGTATTAGTCATAGTTATTTGCCCGATGATTTAATGTACACGGTTGTAGTGCCAATCGTTAAGGATAAGACTGGTGACTCCTCTGATGTTGCGAATTACAGACCGATCTCGCTTGCGACTGTCATAGCTAAGGTGCTGGACAGTTTGCTAGACCGACAGTTAGAGAAGCACCTCCAATTGCATGACGCGCAGTTTGGGTTTAGATCCGGTTTGTCAACTGAGAGTGCTATCCTCTGTCTTAAGCAAACTGTTCAGTACTACACAGACAGAAGCACACCAGTATATGCATGCTATTTAGATTTGTCAAAAGCTTTTGATCTGGTGTGTTATGACAAGCTGTGGCAGAAGCTACAATGTGAAACGGATCTGCCACATGAGATTGTATCTTTATTCAGGTACTGGTACAATAAACAGCTGAATAGCGTCAGATGGGCTGGTGCGCGGTCAGACGTGTACAGGCTGGATTGCGGAGTGAGGCAAGGGGGTTTATCTTCTCCTCGCCTCTTTAACCTGTATATGAACCGGCTGATCGGTGAGCTCAGCAGCACTAATATTGGGTGTTCCATAGATGGGGTTTGCATAAACAACATTAGCTACGCGGATGATATGGTGTTGCTGAGCCCATCGATCGGTGCGTTACGTAAACTTCTGTGCTTATGTGAATCATATGCGGAGGCCCATGGGCTCAAATACAATGCTAAGAAGAGTGAATTTATGATTTTTAAAGCCGGTACCAAATGTTACTCTTCTGTACCTCCTGTCACTCTTTGCGGCATTCCTTTAAACAGGGTGAAGCATTTCAAGTATTTGGGCCACTGGGTCTCTGATGACCTCTGTGACAATCAGGATATTGAGAGGGAGCGCAGGGCGCTGTTTGTCCGGTGTAATATGTTGGCTCGCAGGTTCGCGCGTTGTACTAGACCAGTAAAGGTGACTTTATTTAAGGCATATTGTCAGTCGTTTTACACGTGCAGCCTGTGGACCAAGTTTACGCAACGGGCGTACAGCGCACTGCGCGTGCAGTATAACAATGCTTTCAGGATGCTGTTAGGGTTTCCGCGGTGTTGTAGTGCCTCGAGTATGTTTGCTGAGGCGCGTACTGATGATTTTTTCGCGATCATAAGGAAACGGAGCGCTTCGCTACTAAGTCGTCTGCAAAACAGCTCAAACAGCTTCCTGAAGGTATTGTCCGGGCGGTGGGATCTACCCCTGATGCAGAGGTGGATGCAGCTTCATAGTAGCGCATCCCCTCGTATGATGTATTAATTTGTGTTGTGTTTTATTTTTATTGTATTCATTTTGGTTGACATGTGTATGTAGTTCAAATTTATTTTATTTTATATTTTTATTTTTATTTGTTTGAATGACATGTAAAATACAATAGACGTAGATATATTTAGTAACCAATTCCGCTTGACTATTCTTCAAGAGTCCTAAAAAACCCTGTAAGAAATCGACACGTGTTTCACCTCTCAACGAGGCATCCTCAGGATGACGATTGACCAATTGCAAACCAGAACGCGACGTGTTACCACACCGAGCGCTGGACGCAAAGTCAACTACTACAAGTTACTTTGCGTCCAGCGCTCGGTGTGGTAACACGTCGCGTTCTGGTTTGCAATTGGTCAATCGTCATCCTGAGGATGCCTCGTTGAGAGGTGAAACACGTGTCGATTTCTTACAGGGTTTTTTAGGACTCTTGAAGAATAGTCAAGCGGAATTGGTTACTAAATATATCTACGTCTATTGTATTTTATAATGGATTTCCGCAAAGTCACGCCTGAATCAATTAACTATCTTGAATGACATGTAATTAATGAATTTAATATTTTGTGTATATTTTAATCGTAATGAAATGGAATGGACTTTGTCTGAAATAAATAAATATTATTATTATAAAACAAACTCAGAGGTCACAGTCTCTTTTAAAGTCCAGACATAATCTTGGTCAGGCCATAGACCTCTGTTTATGGCCTGACCAAGATTATGTCTGGACTCAGAGTAGTCAGATAGGAAACGCCGACCGCATCTAGCTTATTTTTAATATTTTTTAATATGACGGTTAAAATTGATTTCAATATCCTATTTACAGAATAAACAATTTCATTTCTAGGTATGTAGCGGCTGGTCACCCGTTCACGGACCGACTCATCATCATCAGCCTATAGCAGTCCACTGCTGGACATCGGCCTCTCCAATTGCACGCCATTCAGCTCGATTCTCGGCAGCTCTCATTCAGCTGCTACCAGCCACCCTGCGAAGATCGTCGCTCCACGCGTAGCCTGAGGGCGTCCTACCTTACGTTTTCCGATTCGCGGTCTCCACTCAAGAACACGTCTACCCCAACGGTTATCGGTTCTACGGCTAATATGGAAGGCCCATTGCCACTCGGACCGACTCACCACGCGTTAACCTTGAAGATCGACTCCTGCAGCTGTTATTATTTAACCACGAGGCCAAGTTTAGCAAGCCCAAATGTTGTATAATTAATTTTCATACTTTGTGTATTTTATTTCCCTCCCCACAGCATTTGCCGTCAATTTTGCAGTGATAGAAGCAGTGTACTGGCTATATAAGACGAAGTGTAATACATCAATGTACGGATAGCGAGTAATGGAAGTGGTGCACTCGACAAGCGTCGACTAGGGACGCGCCGTCAGCGTCGTCGCCTTTTGTATACTGCGCTTCGCAAAGAATTTACGCTTATAAATGCTTGTTCTGCTTTTTCTCTTGGAATCTTGCTTGTTTTAAAAGTTATTAACATCATCATTTTCCTGCCGTTATGTATCCCAATTTAAGTATTTTTCTATATTATATATTAATATACTTCTCTATTAGTCGTCATCTCAGTAGTCACCCCCTTTCTAGCCATATATCATCTTTCACACAGTCCATCCATCGTTTCTTTGACCCTTAAAGTCATTGTCATTGATTACCTCATGTAGGTATGACAAGTTATCATTATAATTAACTAGCTTTTATTTTGATCTTTAATTTCGTTTTTTTTTAAACACTTGGAGTACGTCTAAACCTTGACCGCTATTTATTTTTGTTACCAAATCATTGTAAACAATTAAAGTAATGCGTATAATTGAGTAGAAAATAAACAACTAGTAACGAGCGATCTGATAATCAGTATCGTTTTTACTCGGTCACTTGGTAGAATTACGTAACTTGTGTGATAAAAATAACTTAATCATCTTAATTCTGTGTTTATTTCCATTCGCTTATCTAAAAAGAGATAAGAAAAACTTTATCGAAATGGCAAAGAATAAAACGTAAAACCCGAAAAAGATTTTGGTACTTAAAAAAAAAATTGAATTGGTAAAGAATATTTCATGCACCTACATGAAGTTCAGGGAATTAAAACATCGTGGAACTGGAAATGGTCAGACTAAGCTTTGAGTCCAGTGATTTTCGTTTCATAGAGAAAAACTTCTCAGTTCTAAAGATACAAACCTATGAGAGACAGATGAACCGGATCCCGTCCTGTTGTCGGTACCTTAACATAGGTAATAATATTATAACCTATGTTAAGGTAATGAAAAGTACACGTTCCAGCGCGCTGAAAAGCTGAAGATGACTTCTTTATTTATTTAATGACATGTCATGTATTATTTTAATATGAATCTAAATAAAATTTTATAAATCAAACGTTTCAATTAATTAACCAAATTGGTTTAATAAACTGGGATTTGTTTGCATACATTCAGATTTACTAAACAGTGAGATGTACCTACAATACAAACAGAAAAAGAATTATAGATTGATTACATTCTATAAAAACAAATGTAATGTGATTGTTGATCACTAAGTTACTAGTTTGTATAGGTTTTAATAAAAATATGGCGTCCATATGTAAATCTTATGAATTACGTTTGCCCTACATAACAGCAGTAATTTCTTGACTGTCCTTTATTAGTTTCCTAGGATGGACTGTAAGTTCATGACAACATGAGTTCACCGGTAGATTTTAACAGATTGATAAAGATAGGTAATAATTATCTAGTTAATTGATTCAGGCGTGACTTTGCGGAAATCCATTATAAAATACAATAGACGTAGATATATTTAGTAACCTATTCCGCTTGACTATTCTTCAAGAGTCCTAAAAAACCCTGTAAGAAATCAACACGTGTTTCACCTCTCAACGAGGCATCCTCAGGATGACGATTGACCAATTGCAAACCAGAACGCGACGTGTTACCACACCGAGCGCTGCTGGACGCAAAGTGAATCAAATCGCCCTATATAAGTGGGGGTGACGGGCGATCTATATATTTTATAAATAATAAATTATTTGAAAAAAGTGATATGGATATGATCATAGTTTTACATAAACTAATAAACTATACTAACTATTTACATTATATATTAAATTAAATTACTGATTAAAACTAACTATATAAAGGGAAAAAAAACATATATAAAGGAAGGGTTCATAGGGCGTCAAAAAATTCTTCCGCATCGCTGTCAGTGGGAAAAGTGCCCAAAAGGCTGGCAGCATTGCTATTTGAAAAAAAAAAAAACACGACATACTCGTAACAACATGTTCCTAAGTGTCTGCCGTAACCAGGTTATTTCATAGATAACCTAAACCGACTCGTGAATAGCAAATTGAATTCACGACCCGAAGTACCAGGCTGTCATAAATGATCGGAAGAAGATTACTACACTACCACCAGTCGTATGCACGGACCGATCTTTGTCCTTCGTGTCTCGAGAAACTGGATACAACTAGATATTTCTACTGACGATAACGTTGTGTTTGGGTTACCCTCTGACTATATCGAAGTAGGGAAGGAAGTTCTAGAGTCTATGCGACGACCAGCCAATACCTAGCATCCATTGCTGCATTTGTCACCAGTTTCATCGATAATTACTAAACAGTAGAAACAATGGATGTTAATCTTAGTAATTTGGTCTTAGATTTATCGATAAAAGTTTGTAAGTCAAGAGTGAAGTGCATTACTAGTGGCACGTGCCAGTGTTTTGATATCAATTAGTTAAGTCGTTACACTTTTTGCCTTCCTAACATGCATCAAGCGTGTTCTCTCCCGCTTCCAATGGAAAACACCGAGAGAAGTATTGCTCAATAACAATTATTTTGTTGTTATCAGTTCTAAAGTCGTATTGGAAGCAGTAATTCTGTCATCAATAAACTATATTGACACAGTTTCAGCCAAGCGGAAAATTTTGTAGCACACGAAATCAATTCATAATAATATATTATTTAGTGATCACACGAGTTATTATTTCAAATGGGCTCCCCATTTGAAATAATAACTCGTAGAAATTAAATGATAATGCAATTAAAACGTTCATTTGTTTCAAAAAATAGTTATAGTTCTGAGAAAATCTAGTACTTTTCATACACGTAGAATAAAATAATTATTTTCGAAATTAATGTCGTTCGTGGTTTAGAGTGGTTGGAAGCGAGAATTAAAACCTTGAAAGAAAAAAAGAAGGAAAATAAGTTTATTTGCGGTAACTTTGACAATATTGGACAATGAGGAGCTTGTGGCTAAGTAATAACAGCCGCACGGGTCGATCCATCAGGTTAAGCTACGCTTGCCAAGGTTGGTCCGTGGATGGGTGACCATCTTTACATACCGAGACTCCTCCGTGCCTCAGAAAGCACGTTAAGCCGTTGGTCCCGGCTGTCATATGTAGATATTTGACAGTTGTTACGGGTCGTCAGAAGCCCGAAAGTCTGACAACCAGTCTTACCAAGGGGTATCGTGTTACCCAGTAACTGGGTTGTGGAGGTCAGATAGGCAGTCGCCCTATGTAAAATAATGGTATTCAGCTGCATCCGGTTAGACTGGAAGCCAACCCCAACATTGTTGGGAAAAGGCTAGGAAGATGATGATGGAACATTAATCTTTTCAGCTTTTATACAAAAACACAGCATATTTCATTCTCCTGCCCTTATCCCAATTTATTTGGGGTCGGCGCAACATGTCCCTTTCTTCCATACTTCTCTATTAGCCGTCATCTCGGTAGTCACCCCCTTTCTAGCCATATCATCTTTCACACAGTCCATCCATCGTTTCTTTGGTCTTCCCCTACTCTTATAGCCATCGACATTCATACCCAAAACTTTCCTCCCAACATTTTCCTCATTCCTTCGCATCACGTGCCCATACCATGACAACCGATTTCAGCACAACTTTTCAGTCACCGGTGCCACTTTCAGACTTCCTCTTATGTACTCATTTATTCTATCCATTCGTGTAACACCACACATCCCTCTTAACATTCTCATCTCAGCTGCATGCAATTGCCTTTCATTCATCCCTTTTGTGGCCCAACATTCTGATCCATAAAAACACAGCATATTTATAGTGACCTTATTGGTGATGTTCTTCAAAAAGATCAGGTGCATAGTACTCGCAACCAGCGTGTCTGGATGATCAGATATATGAACGTAAACGAAGCAAAGGGATTATGAAAGGATCATAATAGGTCATGTAGTTTCTGCCTACCACCATGGGAAGAAGACGTGATTGTATTCTAGTGTATTTTCAATTTCACATTGCAAATTCCAGCACCTACATTCTTCGACACTGAAAGTAAATAATACCGAGTGTCATTTGAGCAATACTCAGAAAATGTACTATACAAAGGTAATATCTTCTGAACATAGACGTAACCTTTCAGAAGACCACAGGGGACATTAGCGACTACACTCATGTTACTGGGCGTTATTTGAAATTTATATTTATGCTAACATTGACGTGTATTGACACTGGAGTTGTTTTATTGTTGAGTTGAATATTGAAGTGAACTTCGCCTCGAAATTTTACTAGCCGATGTCAACGTGAAAACTTAGGTGAAGTGACCTTGAAGAGACCTGTCAATTCCTAGCATCAGGTGGAACTCGTGCTCGTGGCTAAGTAATAACAGCCGTACGGGTCGATCCATCAGGTTAAGCTACGCTTGCCGGGGTTGGTCCGTGGATGGGTGACCATCTTTACATATCGAGACTCCTCCGTGCATCTGAAAGCACGTTAAACCGTTGGTCCCGGCTGTCATTCCAGGATCTTTGACAGTCGTTACGGGTCGTCAGAAGCCCGAAAGTCTGACAACCAGTCTTAACAAGGGGTATCGTGATACCCAGTTACTGGGTTGTTGAGGTCGCCGATCCAACATAGTTGGGAAAAGGCTATGCAGATTGAGGTGGAACGACAGCTCACTTCACTTATGTCTTCACGGTGACATTTTTTGAATAGACTGACTCCTGTTATTTCTTATTTTAAAGAGAAAAGTTTTTGTTCAAGTCATGTCCTTGGAAAGAGTCTAATGCAAAGTACGTTTTGATGTATAAACGTGGGCGTAACAAAAGAATTATGTGAGGATCGTGGCTCGTAGCTTTCTTTATTTACTAGTAATTATATATTATGTACCTACCTAGTCTTTCCATAAGATAGTTCATCTAGGTTGTCGTTTTGTTGACATGACTGGACACATGTTTTTGTGAGAGGACATGTCTGGACACTTATGTGACAGGACATGACTGGACATATGTGTGACAGGACAAAACTGGGCACATGTCTGGACACATGTGTGACAGAACAAGAATGGACACATGTGTGACAGGACAAGACTGGACACATGTGTGACATGACATGACTTGACACATGTCTGGACACTTATGTGACAGGACATGACTGGACATATGTGTGACAGGACAAAACTGGGCACATGTCTGGACACATGTGTGACAGAACAAGAATGGACACATGTGTCACAGGACATGACTTGACACATATCTGGACACATGTGTAACAGGACATGACTCTTTGCAAAACGGAACTTTCATAAATAATCGATGTGTGGTTATACGACAGATTACATAGATACATACACTCACGCCTTCTTCCCATGGAGGTAGGCAGAAATTGCAGAACGCCACCTGCTACGATCCTTACAAACAGCTTTTGCTTCGTTTACGTTCATACATCTGGTCATACAACACGCCTGTTGCGACTAGTACGCACATTTTCTGATTTTAAAATTTATTGGCTATCACGATATATTCATCGCTCTGGTTTTATTCACTCTTCTTTCTTTGTCCAGGCGGTATTTCTTTGGAATGCGCTCCCTCTGAATATCAGGATGGCAGCGAGTCGGTTATCTTTCAAAGTAGCGGCTCGTGAACATATTCGTGAGAAGTTGGCAGAATCAATGTGGCGCTGATTTGCTGGACTTGTTTTCTCCTTCACCTATCGTTATTTCTCCTGACAAAGTTTATTCTGTTTATATGTATGTATTTAATTATATATGTATTACTATTTATCCTTTTTCGAATTATCTATCCCGTATGTTGCACCTGCCATGTTTGTCTCTGCATCACCCTAAGGTTGACTGGAAGAAAATGCCTCAGGCATTAAGTCCGCCTTTGTACAGTATTTTTTTTTTACTTGTGCATAAAATTTTAATAAATAAATATATTGAATTGGTTACAGCGATCTATTAGCTTTACGTTATCTCACTCAATTCCTCATGACTTTTAATTGATCTTTCAACTGACCACGTTATTTCTACATGTGACATCGATACAATAATCTTCTAAAAATGGTGGCGCAATTAAAATAAAACGAGAATTTTTGTTATGTAAACTGGATGAAGTTTATTGATGAAAATCTTCTCTCATACCAACCTTAAGATCAAGAAATATTGTAATTATGAACTCTTAAAACAACACTTTTCGGCCACTACAACGTGTAACGTTAAATGCGCAAAACCTGAAAATAGTTTGATCAGAATAACGAGCAGGATCAATTGAACCACTTTATAATAAAGGTCACATTTTTCAAAAAATCTCCATTAAAAACGTTGCCGTGTCTATTTATTAATAGGTCAAGCCATCACATGCGCAAAATAGGTAAACAAACACAAATTTTTGTCGACCAATTAAAATTTTCTCATACGCGGGATAATAATAGCTTTTATTTCAATGCAAATACGAATCTTCCAAAACTAAAACAGCACATAAAACCTTTACAATTTTTTAAATGATTTTTTTCTCTCTGGATTAGGTCGATTGAATTAAAAATCAGTTGGGATGTCTGAGGTTTTGCGCATTTAACGTTACATGTTGTATAACTAAAGAAAATAAAAGTATTTTTTCAAATCTCTAATCGGAAATCTCAATTATTTTTGGTTGTTAGACCAAGAAAAACAATAGTCACCCAATTCAGATAGACACTAAAGCAGACAGTGCCTAAACCAAAATAATAATAAACAATTTAGATGTTTATATTATTAATTGCTATATCATTAAAACAAAACATAATTGCATAACGTCTGCCGTAGTCCCGTCTTATCATTGAAACGCGACCCAGTGACTGCGCACGCGTGGCTCAAACCGGTTTCAAACCAATTGTCGGTGACCTATCACCTAAATATGATAATCAGTCCAGACATGAGTGATTTTAGTGATCAATGTAAGGTGACTCTACTGCGCACGGAGTGTATGTAAGTACAATATAAAATGCCCCTACTTGGTATATTGGATCTACACGTTATGTAATAACGTTCCATGTCTCTTATAATGTGACCCAGTTGTGTCGCCTATAACGTTCTCACTGCTAGGACACAGGTCTCCTCTCGATTAGAGGGAGTGGGCCGTAATCCACCACGCGGGTCCCAGTGTGGGTTGGTAGATGTCAGATTTCATCGAATTGTTTGGCTCTAGGACATGTCGGTTTCCTCACGATGTTTTCCTTCACCGTTTTGAGAGCAGTGGTGTTGAAATAATTTACACAAAGTAAAGCTCCTGTCTGGGTTCGAACCTACGAGCTACAACTCGTAAGTCACGGCCGTTAACACTGGGCTTTTCTGTTCTATGTTACATAAAGCTTTATCCGAAATCCGAATTCGAAAATCATTCTTTGTAGCTTTCATCTAACATCGTATATCTACCATCATTCAACCATTAACCAATCAACTCAGCCTATCGCAGTCCACTGCTGGACATAGTCCTCTCCCAAGCTGCGCCACAACACCCTCCCCTCTATCTTCCGCATCCAGTCTGTCCCAGCCACTTTCATCAGGTCGTCGGTCCATCCAGCTGGGAGCGTCTCACACTACGCTTGCCGATACGCGCCTATATTAACGGCCTGTTATGAAGATAATGAAAGTCAGTGTGGCGATTATAAAAAATGCTATGGTTTAAATTAAAAACATAAAATTCACAAAGAACCAGAGCTTCTAAATCAACTCGGTTTTATGATACATTTTAATGGCGTGAGATTATGAAACCAGTATATTATAGTAATTTAAATAAAGTGAAGTGACACGACTAAACCCGAATAAATCACGACAGGAATATTAGGAATAAGCTTTAAATGTCTGTACTCTGTTTATAGCTTCAAGTCTGTCTTTGAAGGAAGTCTGAAAGTGGCACCGGCGACTGAAAAGCCAAACCAACACAACTGATATCCACACAAGGAAATCGGTTGTCTTTATATAGGCATGTGATGGGGAAGAATTAGGAAAATTTTGTGAGGAAAAATTGAGTATGAATGTGGATAGCTATAAGAGTAGGGGACGACCAAAGTATCGATGGATGGACTGTTTATAAGATTATTATGGCCAGAAAGGGCGTGACTACCAAGATGACGACTGATAGAGAACTATAATATACTAGCTGCGCCTCGCGGTTTTACCCGCATATTTGTCGATCACGTGGGAATATCGAGATAAAAAGTATCCTATGGCCCAGATCATGGTCTACTCATGCACCACATTCAAATCCGTTCAGCCGTTTTAGCCTGAAAGAGTAACAAACAAACAAACTCACTTTCGCATTTATAATATTAGTTAGGATAGATCGGATTACATTGAGATATGGGCAAGAGAATGATGAGATGATGACCTTCAAGTCTGTCTTTCATATAATGTCTGAAATGTTCCATTGTCGTTGGTGTGAAAGTTGCAAAATAAAACAATAGACTTACTCCTAATTCTCTGCCATTTCTTTCTTTTTCCATCAGCAAATAAGATATAGTAAAGTAATGTTCAGTTTTGAAAAGAGGTAGAGGTTCCCAACAATAATATCGATAGATATTTGAAAAAGAAAATTAAGGCAAGGAAGAAAATGAATTCTGAACTGAGGGATAATGGATGCAGATGATATTAGAGCAGACGCCTCGCCATCTTTAGATTATTTACAGAAGAATAATAATGATTAATCAGGGCCCAATAAGTATTGAATAACTTAACATAACATCATGTCTGTATTATCTGAAGAGGTTAGGCATAATACACCCAAAATAAGGGCACACATAAACACTACACTATATAATTCGAAAATAATTATTCATTTTAATAACCTTTTTTGGAAAAGGCTCCCACGTCATGACGCGGGTAGTCTTAACGTGATTATTCTGCCTACACTGTTATTAATTATAACAAAAGTATTTAAATATAAATAGAAAATTCTTGATAGAGCTTCGAGGAATTGAGTGTTGAAAATAATAACCGCCTTATTCATAAACGCTGCATAAAGTTAAGTTAGGAATTAGCAACTGTTTAACCATACATTTTCGACGTTTATACGTCTCTTTAACTTTAAGAAACGTTTATGAATAAGAGGGTAAGTCTTTATCTATTTCTGTCCTGTGATCTTTTGCACTTTAGACATTTTACTTTTTTCTTCGTCAATTTGAATTGCACCGTTTAATCTTTTGTTAAAGATTATTGTGATGTTTTTGTCACCTTGCTGCGGTTAGCATAACAAAAGACTGTTTGCTGGTTTTATTGAATTAATGTTTTTTGTTAAACTTGCTGAAGGATGAAAAAAGTAGAATTTTCCAGTTGTTTTGGAGCGTATTGTTGGATTAATTTTTTATTCTAACTATTAACTATAAATAATGTTAATCGTTCGATTTCTAAAACAAAAAGCAGTATTACAGTATGTACATTTGAACAGATGGAAAGCATTTGAAAGTGTGCCTTTCTTAATTTGCTAAACAATTGCTTAGCAATTGATTAAAATTTAACTAGCGTTTATAAATAACACTAGGGATTAGTTCAGATTAACATAATTATCAAAAAAAAATCTTTTACCGTACCTACCCCAACAATATAAACTCAGCTTAGTGTACCTAACTGTACCTAAGTACAACTATTTTCTTAATGTCCCTCGGCATTAAAAAAATAGTTGTAGGTACTGTAAGTTGGTATCTCTGATGCAATCAGTACCTAAAATTAAGGTTCACAGAAACGTTCTTGTGATTTTGGAATAACGTAACCATTATCACCATTATCATCTTCCTGCCCTTGTCCCATATTAGTTGTGGTCGGCGCAACACGTTTTGTTTTTACACTTTCCCCTGTCAACCGTCATGCCACTATTCACTCCATTCACTCCATTCACTTTGGAATAATGTAACTGAGATCTAAAAAAAAGAAACAAAAAAGTGCTCAAAGTAACGGTGAGGTTTTACAGCGCAACGAATAAAAACAGCCGAGAAAGAACTTGATAAGCTAGCAGATATTATAAAAGTTACAAATTGATGGAAAAAATTGTTTACAATAATAAAATAGGTACTGAAATGAACTGAATCCATTATTTTTATTATGATTTATTGTACCTTTATGTCAAGGTTTACTGCTGAATCACATTGGAATTTATGACATTTCATTCAAAACTTTACAAAAGCTTTTTCATAAATTGTTTATTTTACACACTCCTATTTTTGGTAACCTTCTCGTGCCTACACTATATTATGTTTACATTTTTGTAAACTGTTTGGGTCACCAGAAGATAACGAGATAGTTATCTCATCATCATTCATCGCACTTTTACACTTTTTTTGTTTTATTTATTTCTATATTTTATTTTGTTATCTTCCGTATATTATGTATATTGTGTGCCTTTCAGTCTGTGCTGAATAAATGTATTTCTTTCTTTCTTTCTTTATTCATCATTCAATTGGGCTAAGGGCAGGATTATCCCAATTTATTTGGGTTCGGTGCAACATTTGTATTTTTCTTCCAAACTTCTCGTCTACAGGTCAGTGTTGTACGCATTAGACGCATCGCATGTAACGGATCGTAGTATTCTTTGTATAGAAAGTCACACAAGTGCGTCCACTGATCCGCATTATAAATTGATTGTATTTCTGACAGATTACGAATACCGATCGCAAATACCGACCTGTCGACGCTTAGCTTTAGTCGTCATGTCATCGCTGTAGTCACTCCCTTTCTAGCCTATACAAATCATTACCAACTTTCACACAGTCCATCCATCGTTTCATTGGTCTTCCCCTACTGGTATAGCCATCCATATTTATACTCGAAATGAGTTAGTCATCTAATTTGTTGAATTCCCATCAACCGGTGCCTTTACTAGAAAGGGTACTGATTCCATGGTTATCAATCAATAGTGGTTGGTTATCAATAATCACGTGGCGAAATAATAACAGCCGCGCAAGTCGATAGAAAGTTAAGCTATGCTTGCCGCGGTTGGTTCATGGATGGCTCACCATCCATTAGGTACATATCAAGACCCCTCTGCGCCTCGGAAAGCACGTAAAGCCTTTGGTCTCGGCTTTCATTCGTAGATCTTCTTAGTCGTTACGGGTAATCCGAAGTACAAAAGTCTGACAACCTGTTTTACCCAGGGGTATTGTGTTACCCATAACTGCTGTTGTGGAGATCAGGTAGGCAGTCGCTCCATGTAAAATACTGGTATATTCAGCTGCATCTGTCTAGACTGGAAGCCGACCTCAATATAGATCAGAAAAAGCTAGGCAGATCGATTGACAATCAACCTAGTCATCAAGATTGCTAATGCAAGTGTGGTGGATACACGCAATGCCATTATGAGTAACACGAGTCTAGTAATCGACAGAGAGTCCACTGATAAGGAACAATATGAGACTAGCAATCTTAAAACATTTCCCTACGATTATAATGCAGTCTTTAACCGTTATCAGCTTTACTGTGGTCTAAGTTCTTAGGATGCTTGTGGGAGCTATTGTTAGCCATTCCTATCACTCCTGGACTGTTGTCCAATTCCCATTTCTTTCACTGCATAGCCTAATCAATTTATCAGCCTGTTTTCACTTCTGGGACAAAAGATGTCGATTTATCAGCCTATTATGTTTCCACTGCTTTTTCAGGGGATTGTTGATTGTTAATTTGTTTCCTCATTTTATTATTTATGTACACACAGTAAAATACATAGAGATACGACATAATTATAATATGAGAACAAAGGTACTGTTTATTTCTTAAGAAATTTCAGAATTTTAATTTTAATTTTGTTTTAAGAATTTTTTAAATACTATTTGTTGTGTCCCACAGGGTCCGTTATTGTACCTCAGCTTTAAGCCATTGTAATACCTTTAAATATTATGGAATGTAAATAAATAATAAGCATGAATATACATATGAAAGGCCTCTTTCAAGAGTGAGCCGTAATCCTCCACGCGGGTGCAGTACGGTTTGGTGAATATTGGTTGGATCCGGATTCTTCTATCCAAGTTATGCTATCATCATTAATTCCGTTAATTTTACTTAAAAATACACATATTTAAATCGCTTTATCACTATGACTAGTCAACCTATTTGAACAATTCTATTTTCGTAACAAAACAATCTATATTCATTCACTTTTTTAGTCCTCTAAATTGAAGCCTGCGTGAAGCCGGAAAAAACTACTTACATTTATATAAATGTTGTTATATTTGTAAATAAATGGATATAGGTAGACACTGTTTATTTATATACAAAGACTATATATAACGGGGTACAAGACAGCTTGTTATCAGTGTGTGTTTGAGCTTGAGTTAAGTAACTCGTTAGCTTCAGTGATAACAGTAGAGATGATTGAGACTATCGTTCCAGCGTTCGCTGAGCTAAGCGAGTTTGGAAGTATTGGGGTGAGTTCTTTTTCGACTTTATTATTTCTGTGTTTATTATTTAGCTGGTTAGTTTGCATGGAATCTATCACCTAGCTAGATATTGTAATACAAATCGATATTTCATTTTTAGTAAAATTTTACTAATTTTGTTTCTTTAAATATCCTGATGTTCTATAAAAATTTCACCATCAAAACTTAGGTGAAGTGAGCTGTCATTGTCATCGATACCTACTGATGCTAAGGCATTGACAGTTCACTTCACCTACGTTTTTACGGTGAGCTGGTTACAGAATAGCAATGCAGCACGCTTAGCATGACCACAATAGAAACGGTTTTTGTCGATGGAAGAATAGACAAAATGACAGATAAACAATAATTACTATCTGCATTTTGTCTATTCTTTCAGCGACAAAATCCGTAGATAACCCGTTTCTATGGTTGTCATGCTACGCGTGCAGGTGGAAAGATGTCTAACTTCAAGTTTACTTCACTTCAGTTTTCACGGTGAGATTGTATAGAATAAACGAGCTGTTTCGGTTGAAATTCAGTAAATTCCAGTTTTGATATAAAGGGTAACAGTGATTGCAGTAGGTACGGTAAAACTAAAGCTACAAATGCCATCCATTCTTTAAGCTCTTGGTCACGAAATCTACGAATAAGGTGCCCCAGGAATCCACTTTTACGAAATCGCTCTACATTAAGATTTACAAAACAAAAATTCGATTAACTAAGTCTAAAGTTCTGAGGGCCTACACAAGTGACAATCGCTTCCAAAGCGTTTCGTTTTTCTACAACGACTTTCAACAGAATTGACATAAGCTTTTCGATAGCCTATGTCAGTCCTATACATTTTTGCCTTTTCCATCATCGTTATCGCTGATAGAAAGTCACTTTGTCTAGGGCTTCTGTATCGATAAAATAATAAAAAATAAACATAATATAAATATAATAATAATTAAATATAAGATTAACTAAAAACGTGTTGAAAAATTAACTCAAACTCAACAAGTTAGTAATGGGGATGAAAGTTACAAAACCTAAAACTAAAAAAAAAAAAATCCTTTCATTTAGACCAAAAATTCACTAACCAAAATGTATTCTCACACAGGCTGGTGGAGAAGTAGTCTTCGCAACAGACGACTTCTTCGCAACATGCGAGAACATGATAGCCGACTCCGAGCCGATATTCATCGAGGATAAGTACACCGAGTACGGCAAGTGGATGGACGGGTGGGAGACCCGCAGGAAACGGATCGCGGGTCATGACTGGTGTATCTTGAAATTGGCGACCAAGTGTGTTGTTCGTGGTACGTATCCATACTAATATAATAGGTAAATGTAGCTATAATAATAATTACTAGCTTCGCCCCTTCGTACCCGCGTAAGTCTCGATCCCGTGGGGATTTCGGGATAAAAAGTATCCTATGTCCTTTTCCAGGTCATGGTCTACCCATGTGCCAAGTTTCATCTAAATCCGTTCTGCCGTTTTAGCGTGAAAGTGGTAACAAACAAACTCACTTTCGAATTTATATTATTAGTAAGGATCATATTTGTAGATCTAACAGTCGTTGGGTTTAAGGGTACCTAGTCTAAAACTCGGAACTCTGCCAACCAGTCTTACCAATGGGTATTGTGTTATCCATTACCCGGTTGGTGAAGGTCAGATAGGCAATCGCTCCATGTTAAATACTGGTAGACAGATGCATCCGGTTAAACTGGAAGATAAGGAGGAAGAAGCAGATGAGGATGATTATTAATTTGATATATTTTGTTCCAGGTTTGTTAGTCGACACGGCATTTTTCACGGGAAACTATGCGCCAAAGTATTCGATACAAGCAGCTTGCTTGACGCCTGAAGGTGAGTGTTTTAGTATAACATAACATTACGCATGTTTTTCTCGAAGCGTTAGGCAGGGTTGTCCGTAGTACACCCACATTTCGCCAGTTATGATAAAGTCCAACGTAATAGGAGGGAGCCTATTGCCATCAACAAATCCAGACTATAGGATGCTATTGAGAAATTCGTGAAGAAAAAGCCAATAACACTTTGCTTGCCCTTTTTTTTTGTTTTTTTTTTTTTGTATGCTGGGAAATCATCATATGACTTCTCCCGCACTGGGCGGAGTGGAAGGACGTGTCAGACTTTTACTGACTAAAACCCACCCGTGTTCCTTCAGTTGCCTGTTGCCAAGGGTCCCGGTATCTCTTTCGGACTTTCCCGCAAAACACTTTGCTTGCCTTTGGAATCGAACGCAGGATCTCACTCCCATTGCTTGTCACCACTAGACCAAATGAGGCAGTGTTTTTGTTAGGTATTGCTATAGTTATTACTGAATTTGGATCACTTACGCTGCAATAAATATGTTTTTTGAGCTCCATGGGGAACGACTAAGAAATATTAGTCTCAAATGAGAAATCACATAAAAGTATCTTTGGGGTGAAACTCATATGATATATATATATATATATTTTTTTTTTCAATCTATCAGATATCTATCTTCTAATATCAGAAATAAATACTTTTTTATATACTTAATTTTCAAATACTCTAGAAATAAATTACAAATCTAGATCCGCAAAAACCTAGAACTAAATTACATTGAAGGCAATATTATAGTTAACCTAACAATGCGAAGTTCCTCCCAAAAACTGATTGCTATCCGTAAATCCTCTTTTTGCAAAAACCTCCACATGTTTCATTGGCCACAAGTACACATTCAAGTACAGTTAGCAAAAGAGTTAGGTATACAAGCAAGCAAAAAAAAACACTTCTATAAGTGCTTTTTCATTCATAGATATTCATTGATAGTATGTGCCTGCATACAAAATCAGCTTGTTATGTTCCAAACGCTGGAATTCAGCCATAATCAACCACGCGGGCCCAGTGCGTTGTTGGATTTCCACCAGTCCAGTCATGTCTTACAAATTTTGGTTCCAAGACATGCCAGTGTCCTCTCGATATTTTCTTTCTCCGTTTATTATTTTGTGCAAGTAATTAACATTCAAACTTATAACAAACTCTTAAAAAGAGATGTCAATGACTTGACTACCCACCAGCGTAGTCAAGTCTTTAACATCTCTCTCACGAACAACACGAATAGAAAGTACTTGCAAGTTAGTCTAGTGTACTCATCTCTTTTGCTGACTTTACCTACATACCTAGTACTGGCAAAGCACTTAGTTCTAGCGCAATGAGGCGTGACCTGGCAATTTTCCAATGCTATTTACCGGACACTCGTTATTTTTGCCAAAGAAAGGTCTTGGAAACTGAGACTCTTTATCCCTGGGACCTAATCAATCATAGTAGAACTAAGAATACTGTTTCTAGTACCTAAATGAAGTGTTTCCAAAAGATTTATTGTTGTTTGTGAGAATTATTGCGTTCTTTAATCATGTTTTTTGATAGACATCGCAATCAGTAGAAAGCGAAATGGTTAGGAGTGACAAAACAAACTGATTTTAAGATCTATAGATGAAACATGGCTCTTGCCATTCTTATGTTTTGCCTAATATTTTTTCGAAAACTTCTACGATTCATTGCCTGGTTGAACTTCGATTAAATATCCGTCAGATACACATAATTTGTCGTAATCTCAGAACGTAAGCGCTAAGTGCCCGTGGCTTACTAATAACAGCCGCACGGGTCGATCCATCAAGTTAAGCTACGCTTGCCGGGGTTGGCCCGTGGATGGGTGACCATCTTTACACATCGAGACTCCTCCGTGGCTCAGAAAGCACGTTACTAAGAGGTATTACCTTTAGTACACATAGTAACACACACAAACACGCAGGTTGTTTCATACAAATCATGATTCGGGAAGAAGTAGTTCCTACTTAGACACGTAGAAACATTCCTTTCCCGATAGAATTTATCGTACATTTTTATCCACAAGCATACCTTAAGGGTAAAAATGTACGAGAAATTCTAACATCACCACTGTACCATATACTTTTACTGGAACGCAGTGTCCTCTGCTATCCGTAGAGACAAAAAGTTTTTGCAGTTTACTGCTCATTTGCGTACGAACTTATAATGTTTAGGCATATCTTATGATACCCGCGGGGCTATATGAGTAGTCTTGCCAAGGACTATATCGTAAAATGCCACGTTTATTATACTATGGATACCTCTTACCAAGGTGGTTAATATGATGGGAAGACCTATTTAATAATAATAATAAGTTCTACTTGGGGAACTATTGTTTTATGAAATTTTTATCAAGTTAGTAAGTAAGTGAGAAATTGAAGGACTGTTTTATCTATCAGATGAAATATTGTATATAAATGTATATAAATAAAAATATAGAAATCCAGTCCCAATATAGGTAAACGTAAGGCAAATGTAAATAAAGTATTTTTATTGTTACAGAAGAAGAATCAATTCCAACAAGACTCTCCAAAATGGGCACGGCATGCAACAAATTCGAATTGAAACATATTGAACGACTTAAGTCTGACAAATGGGATGAGTTAGTGCCCGTTACGGCCCTACTGCCCGGCTATGAGGAAACAAGGCTCAATTTCCAGAAGGTAATTATCCAAAGATAATAATATTTGTTCTATCTTTAGGAGTCTAATGCAACGTTACAAAGCAGCGTCTTCTAAATCACTGTTTATACCCAAACTAATAATGATACCAATAAAATAAAGCTGTAAACTTAAAAGAATTTACGGAATCCAAGGGTAAAATTCGACAAGAGAGATTAGCCATTCCCGTGAAATTATAATTCTCAAAAGTTCTTCAAATTATTACTCCGAATAGATGCAAATACCATACCACAGACAGTACACTGAGCTCATTGTTTAACATATTTTTTGGGAATCAATCAACTCAGCCTATCACTGTCCAGTGGACATAGGCCTCTCCCAGGCTTCATCACAACACTCTGTCCTCCGCCTTCCACATCGTCTGTCCCAGCCACCTTCTTAAGGTTGTCGGTATATCTAGCTGGGGGGCGGCCCACCCTATGCTGCCCGATAAGCGGTTTTTACTTGAGAACTCATCTGCTCCACGGGCCATCGGTCCTTAGACAAAGATGGCTTACTCTGCTAGCTATATCGGCAACTCCGGTAACTTTGGGAAAGGCTATCCTCTAATAATGAAAAGATGGACCCAATCTCGTATGGTTGCAGCGTAAATTGCACGCAGGATTCATCTAGATGCCACAAATGGCACGGCAAATATGATTGACCAAATACCAATTTATATAAATCCCCAATAAATATTGCATTGCTTTCAAATTGCAACTTTCCCGAAATCGCACTTCGTCTAAATTGAGTTTCTGAAAATAAGACGGATGGAACTTGTGTCTGTAGTGCAAAAACTTTAAAATAAAACCGATTGGACGTTGAAAACTCATAACACAGTTGCAAGAAACGGAAAAGATTGTGTTGATATAAAATAAGGAAGAAGACGAATCTCAATTTCATATGAAATAACAAGCCACGTCTCTCATGAGAAAGCAGAACTTCTAAACTCTAATAAAAATATGTCGTAATTATGAATACCATAATTATGAAAATTTCCTTTAACTTTGTTAATAAGCGTAATATCCTACAGAACTAACTGTGACTCCACTAAAATAAAATTCACAAATTCGCGACATTCTCGCCTCTAGTTCTAATTTATGGCACACTAGAGTGAAATTTCAAAATCCAGGAATAAACTCGTAGAAATTAAAACATGGAACTACACTCAAGATATTTTTGTTTCAGGTACTGAGTGACGATGCTTGGACCCATATTCGTGTGAACATTTACCCGGATGGAGGCATTGCACGCCTGAGGGTGTTCGGCGAGGCAAGACCAGAACTACCTCCGAGAAATCAAATTATAGACCTAGTGTCTTTGCTGAATGGTGCTTCCTGCCAAGGTATATAATAATATTCGGAGACGTGTGTGTGAGACGTTGAAATTTGATAGTGCAGAGATATGTACTTAATTAATTTGGTTATTTTTGGCTTCATAGTGTTCGTGAGTAATAACAGCCGCACGGGTCGATCCGTCAGGTTAAGCTACGCTTGCCGCGGTAGGTCTATGGATGGGTGACCATCTTTTCATATCGAGACTCCTCCTTGCCTCGGAAAGCACGTTAAGCCGTTGGTTTCGGTTGTCATTCGTAGATCTTTGACATTCGTTACGGTTCGTCAGAAGTCCGAAAGTCTGACAACGTCGTCAAGGGGTGTCGTATTACCCAGTTACTGGGTTATGGAGGTCAGATAGGCAGTCGCTCCATGTAAAATACTGGTATTCAGCTGCATCCGGTTAGACTGGAAGCCGACTCCAACATAGTTGGAAAAGGCTAGGCAGATTGACTTAACTTCGTATACATTCCAAATTTTAAAAAAATGGAAAGGTCTCATAAATTAACCATCTCATTATTTTTGTTATAGGTTTTTCAAATGCCCATTACGGACACCCCAAGAACGTAATTAAGCCTTCAAAGGGTAAATGTATGTCGGACGGTTGGGAAACAGCCCGGAGATTGGATAGGCCTAATGTTATTGAAGCCAACGATGACGGAACAATGAAAAGTACAGGTAAATACAAAATCATTTATTATTTAGTATTCAAAGAAGTTCACAGAATTTGAACTAACGCCTCGCAAATACAATATTGATTGTGTTAATTTCTGAATATCACAAAATAGTCATTTGAAACACTTAAAAGTAATGTTTAATTCAAGTAATAACAGCCGCTCGGATCGATCCATCAGGTTAAGCTACGCTTACCGGGGTTGGTCCGTGGATGGGTTACCACTTTCACATATCGAGAGTCCTCCGTGCCTCGGAAAGCACGTTAAGCCGTTGGTCCCGGCTGTCATTTGTGGATCTTTGACAGTCGTTACGAGTCGTCAGAAGCTCGAAAGTCTGACAACCAGTCTAACCAAGGGTATCGTATTATCCAGTTACTGGGTTGTGGAGGTCAGATAGGCAGTCGCTCCATGTAAAATACTGGTATTCAGCTGCATCCGGTTAGACTGGAAGCCGACCCCAACAAAGTTGGGAAAAGGCAAGGCAGTTTTTTTTTTTTTTAAATTCAATGCTAACCGTAAATTGTTGTTCTAACTAAAACCAATATTTTACCGAAGCCCGGGTTTAAGCGCTACTGCTAAGCATGAGTTCCGGGTTCGATTTTCGGGTCGTACAAAGGGTTATTGATTTTTGCCATCTAAAAGATCTCAGTAGCAGTCCGGAACCTGAAATTATGCCCGGTTGATGACAATTGGCAATTAACTCGCCCCCTATTACAATGGGACTTAAACATAACTGGCGAAATGTCGGTGTACTATAGGTACACCCTTGCCTAACCCTTCGGAGAATACAAGCTAATGTTATTTTATGTTACTCCTTAGTTATTAATAATTCAGTTCAAAATCACTGTCAGCGTCTAACAGTAATATTATTTCTCAAAGGTCAAGAATGGGCCGTCTTCAAATTGGGCTTCCCGGGGCACATGAAGCAAATTTGTGTGGACACCAACCATTTTAAAGGCAATTATCCTGACTCCATCAAGATTGAGGGGGCGTACTTGGGACAGAATTGGTATCCTGAGACAGATGGCAACTGGAGTAATATTCTGAAGCCTAGCAAGGTAAGAAAGTTTTTTGATTATTATTCTTTTAGTTTTATCATTTATTGGTCTTCCTTTGCTTACATTGTTTTTGTTATCCGTTCAATTTTGTTTTTGTTTTTCTAAATAAATTCCTTTTCGAAATTCAAAATTACTCTCCAGTTTATAAATAATATGATTTTTCTTTAGTATAGGTATTCCTTTTTCAAATTCAAATTAAATTCCAATTCTAACCCTTCAATCTCTGCGGTACCATTTTCCAAACATTACTCTTCATTTGCAAGGGTA
Source organism: Lithophane ornitopus (assembly GCA_948473465.1). Lineage (NCBI taxonomy): Eukaryota > Metazoa > Arthropoda > Insecta > Lepidoptera > Noctuidae > Lithophane > Lithophane ornitopus. The sequence goes on along the minus strand of OX419621.1, from coordinate 14,405,930 downwards.
AATAAAATGGCAACCGCCGCTGAGTTACAAAATCCAATTTATTAAAGCCTCCATTTTCAATTACAGCTATCAGCCCATAATGAGCACTGGTTCGACTGTGATTCGGGTGTCATCACACACATTAGAGTAACGATGGCCCCAGACGGCGGTTTCAGCAGAATTAGGGCGTTTGGATACGTCGACTGTCAAATTGTTTGAGACTTTAGATCACGGTTTATGAAGCAACTCTGCAGTCACTTTACAGCGGTTACACACTGGCGTTTTTATTGCTTGTATAAGTTCGTTTTTGAACGCTCGTATACGCGCTTTCTTGCCACATACTTCACTCGTATGAGCTTATTAGCTCGTACCGAAACAAAATTGCTACTAACAGAGCCACTGGTTTGTGCGAACGTATACGCCCGTTCGATTTTTTGAAGCGCTAAATGTTGCACAATTGTAAACGCGTATGCAAAAACGAGCTCAAAACGATCAGGTCTAAAACCGCCCTTAAAATAGGAAATGTATTCGGCTGTGCTGTTAGAGACTGTACAATGATGCGGAAGCCAAAAGAGCAGTATTGTAAGGGACCACCACCATTGTACAGTTGTGCACAGCGATAGTTGGTGCATACGTACAATAGATGCAGGTTTAGATGCAGCCGCGTTGCTCCACGTAATATCGGTGAAGTTCAGTGAAGCAGCAAATTGTTATAATATTCTCATATTTTATTCTGTGCGTGTGCATCTTTAGTCATTTAAGCTTCTTAAACAAGGATTTTAGTTACACTTTTAGTTCCTTTTGCGATCTGCAGAGTTGTTGAGTGATGTTATTATGTATTGCCGTCCTGTATTATTTAGATGTCTAATATTATAATAATATTATTAGTGAGCTTTAAATTATAATGTTCTAGAAATTGGTCAAGCGGAATGAATATTTTGTGATATACCTATTAATTTTCATTCCGTAAAAAATGACAGTTTGTTGTGAGGAACTTAAATAGAAAACTTTTATTAATAAATGCGAGTAACCGGAAACACAACGTACGAACGAAGCAAGCTTAATATAAAGCTTGTAAAAATATGGCTTTGATGTAGTACCTTAGGCCGTTTGTCCACCGCACTGGGAACGGGAACATCAACGGGAAACATGACGATGCCATTGTAAATGTATTGTCGCTACTTCGGCGTCGTCATCTGTTTCTCGTTCCCAGTACGGTGGACAACCAGTGTTAAGGTAGTCATACCAAAGATGTTTCACATTCACATAAATTTAAAAAGTTTCTTTGTATTACTTAAAATAACTTTAGTTTATAAGTGACAGAAATTACTTAGTTGTTGATTACTTTGAAAGAGATACACGACTAAGTATAAGTTGAAGGAAATACAAAATTATTAATCAAAGTTTTTCGTCGCGTTAATATTCTATTGAAATAAGGAAATTATTATAACTTTGCATCTTTCAAATAATCAATTTCTAACGTTTTCAAGTATTACTAATAAAATAATGATGATTATACACAAGTGTGTTTTTGTATGACTTCCATCCTATAATTTTTATGTTCAAACAAGAATAACAAAAACTTTAAAGAAATACTGTTTCTTTTCTTACACTTTTTTTTTCTCAGCTCGTGGCTAGGTAATAATAGCCGCACGGGTCGATCCGTCAGGTAAAGCTACACTTGCCGGGGTTGGTCAGTGGATGGGTGACCATCTTTACATATAGAGACTCCTCCGTGCCACGGGAAGTACGTTAAGCCATTGGTCCCGGCTGTCATTCGTGGATCTTTAACAGTCGTTACGGGTCGTCAGAAGCCCGAAAGGCTGACAACCAGTCTTACCAAGGGGTATCGTCGGGTATTACCCAGTTACTGGGTTGTGGAGGTCAGATAGGGAGTAGCTCCATGTAAAATACTGGTATTCAGCTGCATCCGGTTAGACTGGAAGCCGACCCTAACATAGTTGGGAAAAGGCTAGGCAGATGATGGTACAGTACAGACGTTTTTTTAATATTTTAAAGAGTCATGCGTATCACCTTATCAACATTCAATCACCATTTATTTTATATTGGAGATTGCTCTTTATGTAAAGTATGTATCCGTAATGTGTGGTCATAATTAATGGTGTGGTACTGAACCACTTTCTTCATGGGACCAACATTCTAATCGAGTAATCAGCTGTCCCATACAAAAAATCAATATATTATATTATTATAGTATGTTAACTAACAAAGGGCGTTCCCTTTAACCAATAGCAATAGTATAGCGTCTACACATGCTAAAAAAAATATTACCATAAACAAAAAAGTTCTTTATGTTTTTTATAGGAAAATATTCACAAAAAATAAAATAAAAAATAAATTCATGCTAAAAAGAAACACTCTGTATAACACGCACACTAGTCACACTTGTCATTCTACGTTTAAATACAAACGTGCGTGTACAGAGTGTTTCTTTTAAGTATCAATTTAATAGTTTCGTGAATATTTCAATAATCATATAGAAAAAAAAAAAATTTTTTTTTGGCAATATTTTTTTTAGCTTGTAATGGACGCTATACTATTGCGGGTTACCGGGAACACCCTTTGTTAGTTAACATACTGTTACTCGATCCAAATGTATTATTTATTTATTTGTATGGGACAGCTAATAATTTTTTCGCGATAACGATGTTGGTGTCATGGAGAAAGTTGTTGAGTTTGATGGTCTGTTTCATACCCTTAAATATGACCACACTTTTCTGATACATGCATCCTGTATAGAGAATAATTTCTAAGAAAATAAGTCAAAACAAACGCTCACCGAATCGAACATAAACACCGCATCTCCCAACACACTAAAAACTACACAATAAAAACAAGAAAAAAAAAATCTCCCAAGTATAAAATGGACATCTAAATCCCAATATTCTTCGCTGAACAATTTCATGGAGATCGAATGTATGTATGTCGAGCCCTAACTTTATATTGCCACTATAAAATGGCAATATATTTGAGAGCCGTTTAAAATAACAAAATATCCCAGACAATCCCTGGTGGGCTTTTAAGCAGAGTTGTGCAATCTCCTCTACAATATCCGGCTTGGAACTTTGAGCCACATGTGAATCGGTAAGTCGGCAACTTGTGGTAAGGTTCTGCTTACGGAGCTAGGGAACGGTTATATTGTGAGTGAAACTTCGCAGCAAGCCGTAGGGCACAGCTCCTACGGCGAAGAGGTGATGTTTCAAATGTAGGTACCATGCCTATTTTTTTTCATCCACAACGGGGAATCTCTTGTCCTGCATCTCACCTGATGGTAAGTGATGATCAGGCCGAAGGTGGAAGCGAGCTTCACCCGGAATCCACAACCACATAGGAACTGCCTATCTTAACTGTAACTGCCGAAAAACAACAATGCTGTTAACATCGTTGTTTTGGCGACAGACTTAGATAAGATGGTGGTAGCTAGCCAGGTTGACTTAGAATAAGACCTAGCAACAACCAAATCGACCTCAGGGTCCGAAACAGGTAGTCTAACCACTAGACCTCAGAGGCGGTTATCTCTAGGTGCCATGTTTTCATCAACTATAAAACTCAAAACTCAAAACTCAAAGCATTTATTTCAATTAGACCATTTACAGGCACTTTTGAATTGTCAAGGAGTCAGTTAGTCAGAAATATGAAGTTAGTTGCCCATTCCAAAGCGTAGTGGGTAGCTATGGAGAAGAACGGGCAAGAAACTCCATGGACACTCTTTTAAATCAAAACATTGTTACAATTATATAGATTTGATATTACAATTCAGTGAAGATTTTTTGAAACTCAAACAAACATTGCTTATGATAAGCGACTTATTAACTCAGCACGCATGACCACTGAGAGAGAAATGGGTTTTGTCGACGGAAGAATAGACAAAATCACAGTCTGTTTAGTAGTAGTTTATCTGTCATTTTTAGGGTTCCGTAGTGAACAAGGAACCCTTATAGTTTCGCCATGTCCGTCTGTCCGTCTGTCCATCTATCCGCGGCTTAGCTCAGAGACCGTTGGTACTAGAAAGCTGTAATTTGGTATGGATGTACGTATAAACGACGCCGACAAGGTGGTAAAATAAAATCGTAAAAAATATATTTTGTTAGGGTACCTCCCTTACACGTAAAGTGGGAATGGTTTTTTTTTTTCTCGTCAATCCCATGGTGTGGGATATCGTTAAAAAGGTCGTTTAAAAATAATGTGAGTTTGTGAAAACTATTTTTCGATTCAGGGATCCGTTTGCGGAATATTTTAAAATGCTATAAGCTTTAAAATGCTAATTTTTGTTAGAGCCAAGTGCCCCCCCCCCCTGCCAGCTTAATGGTTGGGTTTGGATATGTGAAAAAATTCACGGCAGTAGTATATAATTATAACGAAATTAAAAGGAAAACTATCACCGCTACGTAGGCTCCACAAGTTACCGAGTAATAATCGACCAACTTAAATTTGCAGTTGTAAAAACATGTTCTCCCATACATTCTGTATCGGAGAACTAGTTTTTCTACTACAATGTTAAGTTTGTTTTATAAATTCATCCCAACTAACGGAACCCTTCATTGTGCATGGTACGACATGCACTTGGCCGGTTTTGTCTATTCTTCCGTCGACAAAACCCGTTTCAATGGCGGTTATGCTACGCGTGCAGTAAGGTAGACCATATACTTTAAAACCGTGGTTACAAAATAAATGCCATAGGAAATTAGTAGAAAAAATACCAAAACAACAATTTTAATAAGTATATTAATTATTTTATGCGCTTTGCGGGGGTTTTCGTTAAAAATTCATGACACCAGTTGATATAAATTAAATGGCGACGTTCATCATTATTTTCATTCATTACTCCATCATTCAGTCACGAAAAAATTGTAGGCGCCTTGGCAATTGTGACAGGTGTCGACATCTCAGTGCTACCACCTGGTGAGCGTAATTTCAGAAAAAAAACCCTCATTGTATAAAACAGTAATTACGCAATATTGTCTTTGGTCCCTGGCCTTGACACCAACCAATGAACAAACATCAAGGAGTAGAATAAGTATAAACAATATTGTCAAACTTTTTATTTTTTTTATTGGTTAAATACCGAGGGTTTTGGCTACTTTTATTTTATGTCTTTTTTGTTGAGTGTGCGTTTTTTTTTGTGCAGAATAAACATTTTTTCTTTCTTTCTTTTTCTTTTTCTTTATTATGAAAATCTAACTTAGGTACTCATTTCCTTAATGCTGAACTGAGTAATTAACCTTTCTGTCGTGAAGGTTACACAAAGTTGGAAGCAAGCTTGGAAAAAGTGGGTAGGTACCTATGTAGGCTATGTATAAAACTTATATTTGATTTTATGAACACTTTTATGAAAAAAAAATTACTAGGTTTTGTCGGTGGTCACAAAACCTATCTAGTATTTTTTTTTCATTCACACATTTTTTTTAGTTAACCTGTATTGTCCCACCGCTGGGTAAAGGTCTCACCATACTTTTCCAAGTTTCTTTATATCGTGCCTTTTGCGACCAATTCAGCTTTTTTCTGATTTTTTATTACAAAATGTATTTTATTTTTACTTCTTAAAACTTTATACACTAGTAAAAAAATACTGACTTAATTTCTGAGGCATTTTCTACGAGTCAGCGTTTGGAAAAAAAATTAAATAGGAAAAGAATTTCTACAAATATCGAAAATTTTATGGAAAAGATAAAAGAAAGATCACAAAAGCACGACGTCGAGCAAGTATATCACACCACTCTACAATATAGGTATCAAAAATATAATGAAAAATTTCTTGTAAAAAATCTCATATTCTGTGAAGTCTACAGCCGTCAAGTCTTTGTGCCACCTTACTTGGTAAAGCGAATACCATTTAGGGTAAGAGTACCGATTATCCGCTATTTAATTTAAAATTTTGTTCGTGAAGAATAACGTTCGAGTAAGAATTTACTGTTTTCAGAAAAATAATTTGTGTCAGACATAAATAGTAATAATTATGGTCGTCCACTATAATCATTGAGTAGGTACAACCATGGTCATAGCTGAGTACCTACCATTATTTTAACGAGACCGCTTTTATTAGAAAACCTACACTTTCGTGACTTTTATTACAGGCAAATGCCAATTACTCTCGAAACCCGATCCGATCATCAAAGCTAATTATCATTCATTACCTAAAAAGTACGACGGCCGACAACTGGGGAGTCTACCCCAATATTTTAAATGATACAGCTCATATATCAACAGGGTCAGTGAAATGTGTGAAATTGTAATTTTGTGAAGCGAAGACGTATCGTCGACCTGTGTTTTAGGGTTCCTTCCATTTACAACGAAATACAAGAAAACCATTTCAGTTTGGCTTTTTATTTCTTAAGGCTTTTATATCCATTATAGAGGGTGCGTTACAGGAACCACTATGGCAGCTGTCTACTTAGCTGTCTACCTTTTAATCTCTGTTGAATCTATACTATACCTCTCAATATACCTATTCTGAAAATTAAAAAAAGAAAAAGAGAGATTTTGATTGACAATGCGTTGTAAGAAATTAACAGGAAGAATGTTGGGGTCGGCTTCCAGTCTAACCAGATGCAGCTGAATACCAGTATTTTACATGGAGCGACTAACTATCTGACCTCCACAACCCAGTAACTGGGTAATAGGATACGAATACGAAGACATGTTGTCAGGCTTTCGGGCTTCTGACGACCCGTAACGACTGTCAAAGATCCACATTTGATAGCCGGGACCTACGGCTTAACGTGCTTTTCGAGGCACGGAGGAATCTCGGTATGTAAAGATGGTCACCCATCCACGGGCCAATCCCGGCAAGCGTAGCTTAACCTGATGGATCGACCCGTGCGGCTGTTACTACTTATCAATAATAAGTAATAATTGTCTGTGGATATTTTGGTTTACCGAATCACTTCAACAGCAGACATTATGATTACCTATTTTTTACCTATTTTACAGCTCAAACACAGGAATGCTTTCAGTACACGGATGTTACCTTCTTCTTAAAATTGTTTCCATCTTAAAAAAGTACTAGCTGCGCCCCGCGATTTCACCCGCGTAAGTCTCGATCCCGTGGGAATATCGGGATAAAAAGTATCTTATGTCCTACTTCCAGGTCAATGTCTAGCCATGTGCCAAATTTTATCTAAATCCGTTCAGCGGTTTTAGCGTGAAAGCTTAACAAACAAATTCACTTTCGCATTTATTATATTAGTTAGCATGTCGGATTTTCCGTAAGGATTCCTCTTGTAAAGCTTTAGTTTTAGAACAGACTAGTCTAATAAAAACATTTATATTATCTTTTATAATATATAGGAAGCACCCGTAGCATGACCAACATAGAAACGGGTTTTGTCGACGGAAGAATAGACAAAATTACAGATTGTTATTGTTTATCTGTCATTTTGTCTATTCTTCCGTCGACATAACTCAAATGTGTTACTCGTGCAGTATTTATTTATTTAAACTTTTCGCACTTAAAAAAAGGTACAAAGGCGGACTTAATGCCTTAGGCATTCTGTACCAGTCAACCAAGGGTGGTGAAGAGATCATATGGCAGGTGCTCTGTTTGAGAGGAAACATGAGAAAAAAAAAAACTCAAGAAATAATAAAAAAATGATTCCCAAGACACACACTTGGCAAGTTACAATAATAAAAAAAACCCTCTTAGCAGCGACACGTATTTTTATTTTATTTCTGTATCGAAGTTCGAGATGTGAGTTCGAGTGGAAGTAACACTTGATAATGAAAAGCTACGAGAGTTTTCGAGTGATATTACTTTTTTTACTCGATACCGAATTATATTCGGCTATCGATTACGTCGTGTTCGTCGTTTTCCGAGACATGTTGTCTCCGTGTGGATATTCCATCGGCAAAATGATAAACTTCCATACACTCGTTCGTCTCCTATTGAATCCCTAAGGAAAATAATAATAATAGAAAAATAATTTAAAAAAGTCCTTAATTAGTGCGTACCTTCGTTTTAAAAGAAACTCTAAGCTAAATTTCATGCTTCTTGAGTTCAACTAGACCCAGCAGTTACACATTACGCAACTAAATTGTCTTGGGCCTCTCATCTAGCAATAGACATTTGTCAAATTTTTATAAGTTCGTATTAGTAAATACGAGGCTTTTGGCTAATTTGTACTTTTTAGAATGTCATTCTTTATTTTTAACCGACTTCTTCAAAAAGGAGGAGGTTCTCAATTCGTCTGTAAGTATTTTTTTTTTGTATGTTTGTTACGCGATTACTCCGCCAATTATGAATCGATTTTGATGATTCTTTTTTTGTTTGGTAGGTCATGCTTCCGAGGTGGTCCAATATAAATTTTATTAACTTTGCTTGCGTAATTTTTGAGTTAGCTTCAATATTACGTATTTTTCCCACTTAGTTTATCTAGCTAGACGATATCCTGTTTGACTCCTTCACTGTTATTTACATAGCAGATAGTGGTATTCGGATTTGTGTGGGGTAGGTACCACAACTAAAGAGTGAAAAATAAAAACTTTTTACAAAAAAAAAACAACCGACTTCCAACAAAAACACAAAAAAAGTGAAAAATGACTTTAATTTCGGAAGTCGGTGTCTTTGCTTTTCAATTTCCGTTTTTTGCCACCGACTTCCGAAATTAAAGTTATTTTTCACTAGTGTTTTTGTTGGAAGTCGGTTGTTTTTTTTTTGTAAAAAGTTTTTATTTTTCACTCTTTAGTTGTGGTACCTACCCCACACAAATCCGAATACCACTACCTGCTAAGTAAATAACGTAATAATAAACGTAATAATTGTAATGTGCGTTTAGTTTGTGCAGAATAAACAATTTTTCTTTCTTTCTTTTCTTTCAGTTTACGCAGTGCATCGTCAGTGAATTTAAGATTTGTAGTAGATTACGGCCTCTATTTTTCAGACGCATCGTAGCTCCTTAATGGATAAACAGACTTCCATGTATTTTGTTATTGTTTCATCTGGATGATTAATTGGACAATCGGCATTATTACTCATTAGGGAACGAATCTTAACGAACAACACTAATTATAAAGTAATTGTGGTAAACGTACCTCTTACGTAATTAAACCTTTGCGGAGCCAAAGCTAACGCTGTCGACGTGGCTGAAATCTGAGCGTTACTTAACCATACTCCATTTGAAATAAGAGTAGACATTCAAACAAACCTTTATACAGTACGTTCAACTGATATTGACTTTTATACCGTAGGCATACGGATGGCATTAAAAGCAAAAAAGGTTACACAATACCAACTGTCTACTGCAGCTGCCATTTGTCATGCCACCAACGCAATAGAAGTCAAAATCGGTTGAACGGACTTTAAAAAAGGTTTATTTAAATGTCTAATCTTATTTCAAATGGGGTATAAATTAATCCTAACTAATCCATACTAATATTATAAATTCGAAAGTAACTCTGTCTGTACGTCTGTCTGTCTGTCTGTATGTTACCTTTTCACGCCTAAACCACTGAACAGATTTCGACAAAATTTGGCATGGAGATAGAAGGCACCCTGGGAAAGGACATAGGCTACCGCGCGGGCGGAAGCTAGTATTATAAATGCGAATATTGTTTGTTTGTTACGCTTTCACGCTAAAACGAATGATATTTACACGTGGACCATGACCTGGGTTAGAACATAGGATACTTTTTATCGCGATATTCCCACGGCATCGAGACTTTTGTAAGTTAAAACGCGGAGCGCAGCTAGTATTGTATAATTTGGAATCATCAATACGACGAATAGGAGAAAAATATTCTTTTGGTGTCAATTGTAAGATAATGGCACGTTTTTATTCGAGTCATTCAGAATCTCGCAGCGATTCAAACTCGTATAATGTCATCACCGTAAACCAGAACGTATATGATTTGCATACATAAAAATGTCACCAATAGGTGCAAAGTATGTACCACTGAATGTGCTCTCGATAACCCGCAGATAAGTTGACACGTGTACATTGATACGAAGTTCTGGAACGATATTCAACTGCTCATAACCGGAATTTTGTGGCGGGGCTGATAATGTGGGTACGCGATCGGATTACCTCGAACTATGGACGGTGTGATTACAAACATATTATGTATCTATGTTAGGATGTTTGAGTTTGAAGGGCTCATGGCTATAAGCGATAAGTACCTCTATACTCCATTTATAATAACACTAGTTGCTCCCCGCAGTTTCACAGGCGCAAGTCTCGGTCACGTTAGGAATATCGGGATAAAAATTAACTTAATGTCCTGATCCAGGTCATGGTTTAATCATGTGGCATATTTCTTCTAAATACGTTCAGCCGTTTTAGCGTGAAAGCGTAACAAACAAACAAGGTCACTTTCGCATTTATAATATTAGTTAGGATTAGACAAATAACTGTTATCACCCTATAATTTGATATAAACGTATAATACACTCCGTTATTTTTATATTAAACAAAAAAATGTAATGTATTTACCATTAACATTAAAAAATAACTCTAAAAGGCCATATCTATAAGATAACTGTCATTATTTAACCGTTATTTGTCTGATGCTATATTACATGGAGTAAAATGAATGAATTAATGATCTTAGGTCGTATTTACCGTGAGGAGGACTGAACATTCTTTGTTATTATAGAGACCTCAGGACACCTTCGTAGTTGCCAATTGTATTAGTGGTGCTTTAGGGGTATGAGGAACAGGGTGTAAAGTTTACTCATCCACCATAGAAAAGGGAGGATCCTCCGACCAGACGGGTGTTGTGTCTGGCGGGCAACTGCCCAACGATTGATGTTGGGTTCTCGTATATATGTCCACTGCACGGTAAACTTTAATTGCGCGATGCAGGATTTATGTGACGTCTGTCTGACGTCAGGTCTTTGATGCGTAGTTCGCATGGTCGATAGTGGGCTGAGTCTTGTATCTTCCGATGCTTGCCAGTGCCAGTTGTGGTTCCAGTGAGTCGGAACCGGGTGCCGCATTGTTCGTGGTGGGTCGGAAATGTTTGCGGCGGTTGTGGTGATTGAGGTGACTGCGGTGATACCCCAGTGGGTCGGGGTGATGAAGTGATTGAGGTGATTGCGGTCATTCCCCAGTGGGTCGGGGTGATGAGGTGATTGAGGTGATTCCCCAGTGGGTCGGGATGATGAGACTAAGGGTGATGACCAGGAATGCGCGTTCGCTGCATGCTAGTGGTCAGGATACCCGTTGACGCCTCGGGTGTTGGCTTGGCTGTGTAATTCGCCTCACTGAAAGCTTGCGGGAGTGATGATGATGACGTCACGCTGGATAGTTGCACGAAGGCTGCGTTGACGTTCATATTCGGGGTCACCAATTTAGGGGCATGAGGAACAGGGTGTAAATTTTAGTTGTTCCATGCATTTTGACGGTGTACTTAATATTGCACTTTTGTATAAATCAACAGATTTTGTTTTAAATAAATAAAAGAGGAAAAATTTCTTGGTGGATCTACAAACAATGACCTACTGAATTCCGCATAGTAACAGTTTGCGTGTCAATGATTACACTCTGTATACACTACGGAATCAAATCAACAAAAGCCACATAAATCAAGGTTATCGACCTTCTACCAAGGAACAAAGACTACAAAAAGAAACAGACAAATTATATTCAGAACATCTTCACTTACATACCTACAGGTGTGACGTGTCGTGACCTACCTCTATAATTGCCACTTGCGATCCCGTGTCACACCCGTGTCACACTCCCGCCATTTGCACTGGAATATTCCCTATAAATTGGCTTTCATAATGCCTTGACGACGGTTTATCAATAAAACCCTTCGGTTCTATGGAGGTATCAAACGTTAAATTGGTTTTTCACATTGCTCTGTTTGCGTAGGATTGTGCGAGTGGGAAATGCAATGACGAAAGGAATTAAATCTTTTCGTTATTGAAAGAGTATTTTCTTGATTAGTTATGTATGCTTACTGGGGGCTAAACCAGCCACATTAGCAATTCCTCTAAAAGCAGTTCATTTCCTGAATCCCAGCTTTCATTAGAAATTCCTCTAATTTGACTTAAAAGCAATTCATAATTATGTGGACCATTTTACGAATCTCCATAGAAAACTGTCAAACAGATGAATTATTTCGTAATATGAATTACACGCAGATCATATTATGAATTGTCAGTATGTGACATTTTACGATGATTCATAATATTTTCATATTATGATTCTGCTAAAGTGACCATTTTAAGCCCCCTGTTCTTCTACATATTAAACCTACCTTGCAGAACCGTGTAACGATTTGACATTACATAAGCCTACATATACTGAAATCTGATATACTGTAGTAGTAGTAGTAGGGCTAATAAAGTGATCAACAAACTACCAGACATGATTGGAAATTCTGTGACAGGCGAATAATCCAATATTGTCAAAAAAAAAAAAATCTATAAAATTACATTTATGATATTCATCAAAACCTTGAAATTGAATTTGCGGACGATCACGTTACGTACCGAGTTCAAGACGCGAAATTTAAAAAAAAAACGACCGTGCCTTACAGTAGTCGCATACGATGTGTAACATCTGACATATTGGCTAACGTATATATAGTAACAATATTCATCATCATCACCATCACCATCACCATCACCGTCACCGTCATTGTCATCATCCTGATAACAACCTTTCAGAAAATAGGTTGGTACCATCTGACGGCCAACTCAAGCACCGCGCGCGCTCATTGGTCAAATCAAATAGCGCCCGCTTTCCCGGCTTCCTGTAACACACTTCCGTCGCTTTTCATGAAATCACTTCCACAGATTTGATTATTTAGATTTTGATTGCAGGAAAGCAAGAGGAAAGAGCTTACATATCAAAAAAGGATAATTTTTGAAACCTTCTCGGTAAAAATCGAAATGAGGTTTGAATATTCAGGTCAAGAGCAGGCCCATTCCACAATAAAATAAAATAAAACAATTGCCCCTGTTGAATTATACATACAGTCAGACACTGACACTGTCTAGCTTCAGTACTTTCGTATAATTATAAGACGAGGCGGCACAAATACTCTTTCTATAATGTTGTTAGTTTCAGAATTGCCAAACTAGATCCGAACTGAAACGAAGCTTATTTGTATGGAACCAACGCGAGCCTATCATTTACCCAAAAAGAAAAAAAAATGCTGATCAGGGAGCGAAGTTGCAAGTCGAGCAGTTCCAAAACATCTAAGTATTAATTATAACCGCAAACATAATAATATTTACGATAGTGTCAATACTATAAAGTGTACCTATGTGTTGTGATTTTGTCAAAAATTACATCACATGCACCTGCAAGGAAGAGAAAATACTTACAAACTGTTTTCTAAGCATAGTTTTAATTAACAAGATAATATTTAAGTCTCTATAATTGGTAACAATAGCTCCCACCTCCCTTTGGGGGCTCTAAGGAAGGACTAAAGGCTTATGAGTGAATTCACCTTCGAACTAATAAACCGTGCTTCCGTGCCCACAGCTATGATACAAGTTATTATGAAGACATCCCCCTTGGTACTCAAGAACGTTGTAAGATTTTTGGAAGACTGTATTTGCAGTGAATTTTACCTTCACAAAACATAATGACATCGCGCATGTATTCCCGACGGGTCAGGCAGAGATCTCTATTGTGTAGTAAACCCTAATTTTGCCAACTCGAATTTAAACAACTTTTTCTTCCAACTACGTAGTAATGTTATCATTAATCACTACAAAACCGATCACAAAGAACGTAGTTCTTCCTTAGAACCTAAACAGTGCAATAAAGTTGTATGAAATTTCATTATTGCACTGTTTTAGGGTTCCATATCCAAAGGGTAAAACGGGACCCCGTTACTAAGGCTCGTCTCTCCGGCTCTGTCTATCTGAGTTGACTTGACCGGACTTAACCGGACTTGACCGGACTTGACCGGACTTGACCGGACTTGACCGGACCTGACCGGACCTGACCGGACTTGACCGGACTTGACCGGACTTGACCGGACTTGACCGGACTTGACCGGACTTGACCGGATTTGACCGGACTTGACCTGACTTGACCAGACTTGAACTGACTTGAACTGACTTGAACTGACTTGAACTGACTTGAACTGACTTGAACTGACTTGAACTGACTTGAACTGACTTGAACTGACTTGAACTGACTTGACCGGACTTGACCTGACTTGAGTGAGTGAGTGAGAGCGTAGCGTTGCGTTGCGTTGGGTTGAGTTAATAACCTTTTGCCGCAAAAGTCGCGGAATAACTTTGTTTGTTTTCATTAACTTGAGTAGGTTTATCATCTTTTTTCTATTTTTTTATCACGGTTACATTGGTAGTTGAAAGTAGATTGCGCACCTCGCTAAAGTGAGTCATTAATGCACGAGGGTTATGTTGGTACTAAATTAACACGAGTGCAAACACTTTGTGCTCGATGTTATAATCTACTATTTTTGGCCACCATTTTCATTATGCGCCAAATTGTACAGTTCTTTGATATCCACTATTAAGTTAAAATGTAGCAAATTCGTGATGCACCATTTACAAGACAATGACTACCACGTTAACTTCACTAATTTTATCCCAAAGTTCCTAAGCGGAATGAAAAACGACAGCAAAAAGGTGGAGATTTGATGGATGTTACTTTTCACTCAAAATTCCCAAACCTGTACTATATAATTTTGGGAAAATATGTTGCAACTTTGGTTTGTAACAAAAATAACCTCACCCCGAACCTTTGAAAATTTCCCTTTGAAAATGGTTGCCCACCCTGTATATTTTTTGAAAATTGTTCTTCGCCGTTATTTTTCCAAAGAATATGATTAAAAAAAGCTGTTTTCTTACCACCATCTTTTCTCAAAGACTTCCACAATATCCACAATTAATGGTCACAGGGGAAAATACTTGAAGTATGTAATCAGAATCACGAATTACCACGTTTGCCAGATCTCACATCTGTACACATTCTGTAAGCCAGTTCCCTTCAGTTCCTTAACAAAACAAATAATCTACAACGTTCGTATTTGCCAATTAGATCTAGTTATAAGCCTGACTAAGCATTACATTAATTCACTCTGTGTTCCACGAATGGATATTGCGCCAAAGAAAATATTTACCGCTTAAAGCTTTTGAGCTCTACTTGTTTTTCCTCTACCGCGGCAACGTATTTTCCTTTGGAGCTTCGGAATATTTTTCCATGTCCGTCCCGAAGGTACAGGCATTTGAAAACACGGATCCCTGATAGCAGAGTTTATTCTATTAGAGAATTCTTTGGCCAACGGCTTTTATTTAAATTCTGTTCTTTTGTTTTTTCGTATAATCGGATGAACCGCATGAATTCACTTAGTTAACTTTACGTTTTTTAAAGAAAGTTATTAAATGTTCTATAAAGTTGGAAAGGTTGTTCAACTTTTAAAGATAAATGAGCTACCGAGCCTGTTGCAGTCGGTTGTTAATCAAAGATGGCATGTCCTGATAGACCATCTTTGGTAGGCCTGATTGATAGGCCCACTTTGGGCAACTTAAAAAAAGTCCAAAGAATTAGCATGCTTTTAATTTACAATGTTTCACACATGCTTCATAGTAGAAATTGGGGAATTGAGCATGTCTTCACACTAGTAGTGTAAACCTGAACATCTTTGGGCAATATCATCACCATCACCTGTCTACTCTTACTCACACACACACACACACACACACACAGTTTACTCTTCATCATCACCAGTCCACCCCATATCAGGTGATAAAGAGTCGAAGATAGTTGAAGAACACCGTACGAGTCAATAAAAGTCTGTCAGTCCCGCCTGCCCCAGGGCGAAGAACATCCATGAAGACACACAACAAATAAAACAAATTATTTAAAAAACAATTAGTTTTATTTCAAGCTTTTAAGTTTTATTAATTTAAATATTTTGAATTAACTTATGATTTATTTATACACAATATTTACAGAACACTACTAACTATTTACATAAAAAACTAAAACTAAAGGGACTAATTAACTCATTACTAGCTTTTATTTGAGACCAATATTGTTATAATTTATTTTTTTAAAACCTTGCCCTCCGTTTTTTTTCTATTTGCAGATGAAATATAATTATTAAAAAATATAGCATATGTCACTCCCGCAATTATGACGAACCTAACGACACCTCGTATGTTAAAATCCAGCAAGCCGTTTAGGCTATAGAGCGTGCCAAAGAAATAGACATACATATATAAAAACATACATACAAACATACAAGCATACATACATACTCTCGAAAAACATTACCCTCCTTCTGGGGCTGTCGGGTAAAAAGAGGGAAGATGAAGAGAGTTTTTTGTCATATAGCATTTGTATCAAACTACATCATGTTGTGATTAATTCTGCTATCCGTCAAGCTTACAGAATTATCTAGCCGTGCCATACAGAGATATAATTTAGGGTCTGTTATTGTAGTTCATAGTACATTGCTTAATAGAAGCTTCGGACAATACACTAGACGGCTATTGTTGGTCTTGCCATTCAAATCGGTACAACTGTCGACGGAATGAGTAAATGTGTGAGGGATATGACCCTGTTATGGTGAAGTCAAATTTTGGTAGAGAAAAATATGTATGGTGAGTTACCTACCCACTCCCTAATAAAAATATTTTTAAAATATTTACAAGAAACCTGATGGTTTCTTGTAAATATTTTTATTAGGGAGTGGGTAGGTAGAGTTACATACCTACCGTAGGTATTCTGCTGCATCCGGTTAGACTGGAAGCCGACCCCGACATAGTTGGGAACAGGCTATGCAGATGATGATGTAAGGAAATTACTGAGTGAAATAATTCTCAAATTGTGAGTTGTAGCGTGTGTTTCCCACTGTTTTATCACTTTTCTTCACGGGATTTCATTTTCATTGTTATTAAAAAAATAAGCCAGGTACAGTATGTTACATTTGAAGAAAGATACAGATATAAATAATAGTAATAATTCCTTTATTGTCAAGCTAGCAAAATAATAAATATACATATTAAAACCAGCCAAGTGCATGTCGTACCATGCACAATGAAGGGTTCCGTTAGTTGGGATGAATTTATAAAACAAACTTAACATTGTAGTTGAAAAACTTGTTCTCCGAAACAAAATGTATGGGAGAACATGTTTTTACAACTGCAAATTTAAGTTGGTCGATTATTACTCAGTAACTTTTGGAGCCTATGTAGCGGTGATAGTTTTCCTTTTAATTTCGTTATAAATACTACTGCCGTGAATTTTTCACATATCCAAACCCAACCATTTAGCTGGTAGGGGGGGGGACACTTGGCTCTAACAAAAATTTGCAATTTAAGGCTGAATATTCCGCAAATGGATCCCTGAATACAAAAATGGTTTTCACAAACTCACATTATTTTTAAGCGACCTTTCTAACGCTATCCCACACCATGGGATTGACGAGAAGAAAAAAACCATTCCCACTTAACGTGTAGGGGAGGTACCGTATTTTTTTTTTTTCCGATTTTATTTTACCACTTTGTCGGCGTCGTTTATATGTATAACTATACCAAATTACAGCTTTCTAGTACCAACGGTCTCTGAGCTAAGCTGCGGACAGACGGACAGACGGACATGGCGAAACTATAAGGGTTCCTTCTTGACTACGGAACCCTAAAAAAACACTAGTAATCTATTAATAACTATTTAGTACGTTGAGTCGGCGGTGTATTGCGCTAAGTCGAGGTGTCATGTAGCCTTCCGCGAAAACGCCGATAAACGACACCCTTCGGCCAAAAATCTTCCTATATAAAGGTCTTCAGCTGATGAGTCGGAACGCGCACCACAATTTTTTTTTTCTGTTATGATAGTGACAAAAATAATATTATTTATGACGAATAATAAATTATTATTAAAATACATAACATAACATCACGCCTGTAATCCCCGAAGGGCTGAGGCACACCCCGTACCTATAGTACACCCACATTGCGCTAGTTACGTTTAAGTCCCATGTAATAGGGGGCGAGCCTATTGCCATCAACCGGACACAAATCCAGACTTCGGGCTGCTACTGATAAAAATACGAATGGACAATCCCAATAACACTTTGCGCGATCTAGGAATCGGAACCAGGACCTCATGCTCAGCACTTGCGACAACTATACCCCATTTGAAAAAAGATTAGTCATTTAAATAAACTTTTTTTACAGTCCGTTCAACAGATTTTGACTTCTATTGCGTTGGTGGCATGACAAATGGCAGCTGCAGTAGACAGTTGGTATTGTGTAACCTTTTTTGCTTTTAATGCCATCCTTATGCCTACGGTATAGAAGTCAAAATCGGTTGATCGGACTGTATACAGGTTTGTTTTAATGTCTAATCTTATTTCAAATGGAGTAAGACAAAAAAAAACTTCAAAATAGTTATTATTTTTTAATTAAATACCAGTGAACAAAATATTCGTATATTCGTCAACAAATAAAGAGAAACACGGAATAAAATTATTTGTGTAATGCCAAATCATATTTTCTACCAAGAAATGTCTTAATTAATTTGTTCGTAAGACAGGTTGCCTGAGCATAAAAACAAAATTCTATATTACGTTTCAGAGAAAAAGGAAGTCTGAGCACAATGTATAATTTAATAAAACAAACCAACTGAAAGAGACAGCTTACTGTTTTTTTTTGTTTTTCTATTATTCTATTAATATTTAAAAAGTAATTAAATTGTACGTTAATTGAAGTTTTATGATCTGTGGAAATTACGATACTAATATGGATGAGCCTTATCTCCTTGTCAAATTCCCTTGAGACTATACTTCCCTCTGACAAATTTCCCTGGCACTATACTGTAACTTTCTCCTGGCTCTATTAGATATGCTCCTATATCTCCTGGCTCTATTAGATAGTGATATTATTTACTGCTCCCTGTTAAATTCTCCTGGCACTATATTTCTCCCTGTCTTCCCCTGGCACTATACTTCTCCCTGTCAAATTCCCCTGGCACTATACTTCCCCCTGTCAAATTCCCCTGGCACTATACTTCCCCCTGTCAAATTCCCTAGCATTATACTTCTCTTTCTCATATTTTCCTGGCACTATACTTTTCCCTGTCAAATTTCCTTGGCACTATACTCCTCCCTATCATATTTCCCTGGCACTATACTGCTCCCTGTCAAATTTCCCTGGCACTATAATTCTCCCTGTCAAATTCCCCTGGAACTATACGTCTCCCCATCTTTCTGGTTATTCGTCCTCAATATCATACGAACTTTTTCTTCTTAAAAAATAAGGACATTACCTTAATACCTACGTGTACCTGTACCATAATGGGGTCCCAGGAAAATCTCAGTTCATAACTTGCTTAGAATTACGTTTCTCATAAAGATAAATTATCAGCCGTGTTTACACCGCAAATGTCTTAAATATTATCTTCCTAAGTGTTTTATTGGGGGCTCAAGTGATTATGAGATGTATCTTTTGGATTAAGCATTCATTTAAGTACTGTTTTTAGAAAGTTGTTTAGAATTTTGAAGTGGAAAATGAGTGAACTTTGAGGTTTATTGCGAATCGTTATGAGCTTTTTAAGTAAACAATTCCAGCCATCTGAGTTAATTTTGTACTTAAAAGAAAACCAAAATCGGATCGTCTATTGTCTATAGGTATCAATGGGCAATATCATTACGATTTCAGAAGAAGGAATCGACTGTTTTTCTATTACCAAAAACACTTTGCTGCCTTTTACGACACTTAAGGGAATTGGCCCATTCTCGTTTAAGGGCCACAATTCGCCGATTTTTTCATTGGTGAATTCCCTTTTGTTACTTAATAATTAATTGAAGAACTCACTAACAAATTCCCAGTCTTCCAACAAATTCTCCCAGTAACTGCAATCCTATAAATCTACAGAAAACTTGCTAATCACTATACAAACGTTCTGCACCGAAGTTCGGTGTGACGCATCGAGCCCGGGCGACCTGGCAACGTGCCCAATGGAACGCCGGTTACCCAAACATCAGCTCTAAGATCGCCTCTACGTATCACTACCTCGGTTTTATGTCTTCCTAGTACTTTGTTTGGCATTGCCTTGATTGCAAAGCTGTGATAGCCTAGATTGGCTTTGGCAGTAAGGGTCCCATAACCGTTTGCATTCGTAAGTCGTGTCGTATGTGTTCAGCCGTGCCAGTAACCAACTTCATATCATGGATAGGTATGTCCTGAGATTGGTGTGTATTTATTATAGCTGAATGAGACTTTACTAGCTAGTTCGATGTTCGGAGTTAGTTTTTATGAAGAAAAATATTGTAACTTATGCGATATCACCAAATTAACAGCGCCATTTCTGTTTTCACTTAATTTTCACACCATAATTTGGTAAAAATCCTTCACGAAATCTTATCCATCCGGTACTAAAAAAACATGTTTACCGCATTCCACGTTTTTTTCTTCTGTAATCACCCATCACGAAATAAGTACGCAAACGAGAGGTCGGGAATTATCCCCTGCCACTAATTGAGCTTCCCCTGGTCTCAGTTCCCTGAAAATGGTCCCCTGTCGTCTCGATCCTCATACATTTTTCCTACGAAGCGACCCGGGCAATTTAATCCCTGCATTTACGAAGTTGCTAGGCGAATTACCGAATAAATGCGACCCTCGGCGTCTCAAGACAGGTACTACTTATCTTGTAAAAGGTATTAGATATTCCGGAATTAAAATTCGGTGAGGTAAGTATTCGTGATGTAATTGTTGTGGTAGGTCATTAATCTACGTTTATATGTAACTAATATTATAAACGCGAAAGTTTGTAAGTATGGATGGATGGATGGATGGATGTTTGTTACTATTTCACGTAAAAACTACTGAATGGATTTTAATGAAATTTGGCAAACAGATAGTTTATAACCTGGATTAACACATAGAATACTTTTTACCGATATTCCCACGGGATCGAGAGTTACGCGGGTGAAACCGCGGGACGCATTAAATATGTAACTGAATCTCAGCCGTTTTGGTAAGGGTTTGGTTGTAAACTAGCATTACGGGATATTTTGCTATAGTTTCCAACCAATGATGCTGGAAACCTAAGCGATACGTACATATATACATACTAATCACAAGATTAAAATGAACGTAAGAAGGCAAAGCCACGGGCATTTCTGTTAGTTCTATCATGTCTAAGGTAGTTACAGAGGTAGTAAACATTGTCTTGGAGCAGGTATTCTGTTCTTCATGTTTCAATTTGTAAAACTAGGACAAAGTGTAGACAAAGTATTCTTCACTTTCAGTGCCTGGTTTTAATTGCGAAGAAAAAAATCAAAGTGCGCTATAACTTTTGTTACTTTGAGAAACTGAACTAATGTATATCACTGGCAGTTTTCGTGGATGTTTATGAACAGTAGTTTGATAAATTGTTATTGGGGCATGCCCCAACAACAATTGTTAAAATAAAAAATTGTTATTTAAAAAAAAAAACCAAACATTATAATCCTTGGTCTGCAATATCAGGAAAAAGTTGTTTTTAAAAAAAAAAATGTATGTATATTTTTCAGTAACTACGCTTTGAAATTTATTAAAATGCGCCATGAAATTTAAATTTTACAATAGGTATACGTGCAAAGCTTTTTTGTTATTTATCCAAAGGTTGGTGCAAAAGCTGATATCCAATGCTTCACTTGTTCATTTCACGTAGGTATATTGAAAAGAACGTTAATTTGCTCATGAAATTTAATTCCGAATAAAATCAATTATTCGTAGACCGAGAGAAAGAAAAATTCAAAATCGTTTAATCGGTTCACTAATGAGTTTTTTACCCTTTTGATTAATTTTTTCTTTTGTTTTTTTTTTTTAACACAATTTATCTTTTGATAAATTGTGTTCAGGCGTTTCACTTTGAGTGAAAGACATAAATGAACAAAAAGTGAAGCTGATATCAACTTTACCACCAACAGTTTGCCATCCAAATCAGCAGCTCTTTATTCGCCAACGCGAGCTGACTACTTAATAGACACACATACTTCAAGCGGGATAAGTAAAGTGATTCGTCCGTAATTGGATAGGCCGACACCGACACCAAACTTTGGACAGTTCGTTCCGTGTTGTGCTAATTCTGTGCACACCGAACTCACCCTTTAGTCGAGGAACTTTCCTAATCGAAAAGAACTTGACGAACTTAACGTTGGAATATTTAAGGACTGGGAACATTATTTTGGTCATATAACGCTTATAAAAAGTACACTTAACGAAGCCAAAAGTCACCTGTCATTGTGATATTTTTTTTGTTCTGGATCATCTTTCATCATCTTTTTTTTTGTTCGGGAATCTTCTGGTTACGGATATATTGAAGGTAAGAGTTCCAACTTTTTCAGACGTTTTTTAAAGAAAGCAAGTTTTAAATGTTATACTTAACTTAATTATAAATACCCTCACCAACTCTGAACCGTTGCATGCAGTACACACAATATTTTGCGTGCGTTGCGCACTACCATAAATAGCGACTTTTCACACCAAAAATAAAAGTCGTGTCCCAGTAATTACTTTTGCGCAATGTTACTTAATTTGATGTACATAATGCGCAGTTGACGGGTAATATGATGGGTCTTTTTACACCCTGTATAGAATAGAATAATATTCTTTATTATGTACACCATACGAATTACAGATTTAGATATAGAAATTTTACATAGCGGGGCTGGGCTTTGAAAGATAAATCTCTTCCGACGAATCCAGAAAAATTACTGACACTCACACTTTAAACAAAATACATAAAACTTTTTTTTTAAATTACCTGTCTTGACTTATAAAACCGGCCAAGTGCAAGTCGGACTCGCGCACGAAGGGTTCCGTACCATTATCTATAAAAACGTCAAAAATGTCAAGTCTCTTGCATGGGACCCCTTTTTTTTTTGTGTGGGAAATCATCAAATGACTTTCTCCCGCTCTGGGCGGAGCGGAAGGGCGTGTCAGACTCTTACTGACTAAAACCCACCCGTGTTCCTTCAGTTGCTAGGGTCCCGGTATCCCTTTCGGACTATTCCGCAACCCTGGCAGGAGCCCCTGGCCCTTAAATAATTATTTTATTCTGTTTTTTTTTATTTGTTCTTATAGCGGGAACAGAAATACATCATCTGTGAAAATTTCAAATGTATAACTATCACGGTTCATGAGATACAGCCTGGTGACAGACGGACAGACAGACGGCGGAGCCTTAGTAATAGGGTCCTGTTTTACCGTTTGGGTACGGAACCAAAAAAATTATCTACCTTGACATAAAAACATGGCAGGAACGCATTAAAATAAAACAAAAAAAAAGTTTTCAAAATGAAAATAAATCTCATAAATCTTCTTGTCAAATACAAACAGTGGTTGAGAAAGACCGAGCAGAAGTGTCAAAAAGTTTTGTCTAAATACACTGAAGGCACTTCTTTAGAGTCGGGCTTTGCCTACTTTGTCGTTTGTCCTTTTCGCACACTCAGATTGTACAGTTTTGGAAAGTTTAAATCCCTAATTAAAGATATTATTATTAATTTGTATTTCAGTTTCTTTTTTGTTTTTTTTTTTTGCTGCTTCTTTGTTCTAGTGGGCGCAAGCGCTACTGTGGAGCATGAGATCCTGGTTTCGATTCCCGGGTCGGAAAAATTTGTTTTGGATTTTTTCATCTGGAATTGCTCAGTAGCAGCCCGCAGTCTGGATTTGCGCCTGGTTGATAGCAATAGGTTCACTCCCTATACATGGGACTTAAACATAAATGGCAAAAATTTGGGTGTACTATAGGTACACCTCTGCCAAACCCTTCGGGGAATACAGGCGTGATGTTGTCCTTTATAGGTTAAGGGTAAGATTTATGACAATACCTATAGGTATGTACATACGAGATCAGAATTAATTATTAATATTGTGGAA
Organism: Lithophane ornitopus; assembly: GCA_948473465.1. Classification (NCBI taxonomy): domain Eukaryota; kingdom Metazoa; phylum Arthropoda; class Insecta; order Lepidoptera; family Noctuidae; genus Lithophane; species Lithophane ornitopus. Next base: position 14,382,133 of record OX419621.1, on the reverse strand, counting down.
TTTATTTAGGTTTTTTTTTTTAAAGAATACACTAATTAGAAATTACTTTTTATCATGACAGTACAGAATGCTTCATAAGGAGCATATAAAAAAATATTTTGTTATTGACGATAGCATCGATGAACATACATAAAAAAATTGATAATATTTAATTAATACGTTAAGTAGATTAATTGTGAGTCCGAGTGTCGAAGGACAATGATTAGTTGTGAAGTAAGATGTGTGCAAGTGAAATGTAAATTTCTTTATGAGAAATAAATGTCTTTAACCAGAAAAAAACACATATAGACGAACATAGAACCTCCTCCTTTTTTGAAGTCAGTTAAAAATAATTGCCAGTGTTTTAAATAATAAAAGTAGCCTTTCTTATCCACATTTCAACAATCCATGTCACAGTACGTACTGAAGTGGCCTTGGGAAGTTTACGATGCGGGCTCTTACCCTACTTTGAAAAAAGTTTTCTAAATCAGTGTAAATGCACTGCAACCATAACAGTTTTATCGGGCTCCAGGGAAGTTTTGACCAAACAAAGAAATAGATATTAGGATTTTTAATAAACAGATTACGAAGAAAAGAGAAAGTTGATTAAATTTATCTGTTGTTATTATTTTTGGCTCAATTTAAAGCGCAAAATGTTTTTATTGCAATAGCCAAAAATCCGTGTAAATAAAAACATTGAAAGATAAATAAAAGTTTTATTTTTTCTCTTAATTGCAGTTTGTTAAATTATACAAGTGTTATTTTGTTATTTCTCGTGTTTATATTACCTATATAATGTTTTTGATTTGTATTTTACCTAACCTACGTACCTATGTGTGTCACTTTTTATTTTATATTTTGTTCTGTACAACGCCTTGGGATTGTATTCTGTAATATTGTGCAAGAAAAATTTAATAAATAAATTGAACTATTCATTATACGAGAAGAGAGAGACAGAGAGAGTTTTCTCGCTTGCTCTTCTTAGAGAGAACCTTTCCTTCTTCAAAAAATCAGTATTAGTAGCTCTTCATTTCCAATACAATAGTGACTTCTGTATTGAATGAATAAAATAGACAAACTGTCTATTGGTGAGTGAAAGATCAAATCACTATGGCCGCTCGCATAGGTACATAAAACACATAACATCACGCCTGTATTTCTCCGAAGGGTTAAGCAGAGATACCTATAGTACACCCATATTCCACCAGTGGGCCTAAAACGGTCACATTAGCAATTCCTCTAAAAGCATTTCATTTCCTGAATTTCCAGCTGTCATTAGCAATTCCTCTAATTTGACACAAAAGCAATTCATATTATGTGCGCTATTTTACGAATTTCTATAGAAAACTGTCAAACAGATGAAATATTTCGTAATAAGAATCGCACGCAGATCATATTATGAATTGTCAGTTTGTGACATTTTACGATGATTGATAATATTTTCCTATTATGATTCTGCCAAAGTGACTGTTTTAATCCCCTTATGTTTAAGTCCCATGAACTACTACCTGCGTCCCGGGGTTTCACCCGGGTAGGTCTCGATCCCGTGGGAATATTGGGATAAAAAGTATCCTATGTCCTATTCCAGGTCATGGTCTACCTATTTTCCAAATTTCATCCAAATCCGTTCAGCCGTTTTAGCGTGAAAGCGTTACGTAAACTGTCTTACGCATTTATAATTATTAGTTAGGATAGTTGGACCGATACCGCTGTTCCGCGACTTAGGTATGTGCGCGGCGAGACAGAGGCGCATTCCTAATACGCGGAACAGCGGTTCGATTAAACTATACTAATAATAGAAGTCCTTAACTTAATAGAAGGCCATTAACCCCCAAAAACAGGTAAAATGTTAAACCACCATTAATTTCATGAAACATTTAAGCCAACCTCAGCCAGCATTACCAACGCTAATCCACTAAGTCCCACTATCAGACAGCGAAGTACTTTAGATAATTCAAACAAGAAACATTGGAACAACATTGTTTGCTCTATTTTAATGGCCAAATATTGGTGTTAAGCGCACTCCGAACGTGACTACGGGCGAAGCTCAGCGATACAATTGGGTTATCATAATTGCGGATTACGTCCCTCACCTCCTGGATAAATGATTCGGGTGCAACACGTCAGCATTCCCCTTAATGGTATGAGCGTCTTATTAAAGTAATAAAAACTAAAACCCAACTACGACTAAAAACACACCACAGACTGACAACTTAAAAATCCGGAGTCACACGTGTTACTCCGGATTTTTAATGTGTCTGTCTGTGGTGTCTTGTTTATAACTTTTTAGTCGTAGTTGGGTTTTAGTTTTTACTACTTTTTTACCCGACTACGGCGAAGAAAAAAGGAGGGTTATGATTTTGACCGGTATGTATGTATGTATGTATGTTCATCTGTTCCCTCATATCTTCTAAACCACTCATCACAATTTGACAAGTGAGGTATCGTTGGAAGCGTCTTGATCGTCCGCTGGTTATATGTGACGTTACATCAAATTAAAAATGGCGCCCTCTAGAGGATATAAAGTCAGGAACTAAAAAAAAATTTGTTGAATCGTACCATGTTGGGTATCAAATGAAAGGACTTAATGAGCACATTTCAAAAATATTTATATTATAACCCCACAGACAGACAAATTAAAAATCCGGAGTCACACGTAATCTGTTCGATTTATGCCCATAAATCGAACAAATTACGTGTGACTCCGGATTTTTAATTTGTCTGTCTATTGTGTCTTGTTTATACCTATTTAGTCGTAGTTGGGTTTTAGTTTTCATTACTTTTTTTTTTTTTGAATTCTTTTGGGTTTATAATGTATATATATATTTGGAATATGCTCATTAAGCCCTTTCATTTGATACCGAACATGGTACTATTAAACAATTTTTTATTAGTTCCTGACTTTATGTCTTCTAGAGGGCGCCATTTGATGTGACGTCACATAACCAGCGGACGATCAAGACGCTTCCAACGATACCTCATTTGTCAAATTGTGATGAGTGGTTTTGAAGATAGGTAGATGAACATACATTCATACATACATACATACATACCGGTCAAAATCATATACCTCCTTTTTTCTTCGCCGTAGTCGGGTAAAAAGATGGCGCATCGGGACGGCATGGCGTTGACTTTGTAAAGGACGGTTTGAATTAGTTTCGGCTAGCCAGAGGTTAAAGTGGATGATCTTGTTGAAGTAGAATTCTCGAATTTGCATGAATGTTTCATTTACTTCGTGTGTCTGACTAAATTCGTTTACTTTATTGGATCTTTAGAATTGGCAAACGAAGTAAAAAGAAAATATACTACACTAGCTGTGTGTTTATTTCACCTGCGTAAGTCTCGATCTCGTGGGTATATCGAGATAAAAAGTCCTTTGTCTTAATCCAGATCATGGTCTATACATGTGTCAAATTTCATCCAAATCGGTTCAGCCGTTTTAGCGTAAAAGTGTAACAAACAAGCATACAAAAAATCAAATCTTTTTCTAATATAACGCCCGCTTACACCAGAAATCTCTAAACGCGTTTCCCGAAAACAAGAACAATCAAACAATTTTAAATACAGAAACACTAATATGTAACTCAATGTCTCAATGATAATAATATATCTGACAAGATAAAGGAGACAACATAAAAACCGGCCAAGTGCGAGTCGTACTCGCGCACGAAGGGTTCCGTACCATTATCGATAAATCTTTTTTTTTATGTATAGTATATTCTATTAGTTAATAATATAATATATTTTTTATTATAGTGGGCTGTACCGGTACAGCGTCGCAGCATAATGCTGAGCGATAGCCGTTTTGCGTGGATGTGACGCATGTTTCCCCCAACCTTTTCTTGTGTTTTTTCTTTGCGTTTTTTTTACCGCAAATAAACGTATTTTCTTTGTTTCTTCTTTCTTTCATAAAAACGGCAAAAAAATCATGTCTGTTGTATGGGAGCCCCCTTAAATATTGATTTTATTCTATTTGTTGTTATAGAGCGGCAACAGAAATACATCATCTGTGAAAATTTCAACAATCTAACTATCACGGTTCATGAGATACAGCCTGGTGACAGACAGACAGCGGAGCCTTAGTAATTGGGTCCCGTTTTACCCTTTGGGTACGGAACCCTAAAAAAGACCGATGATATAAAAAAGAATCTGTTGACATTAAAAGAATAATAGCCAAGAAATTATACTGGATTCCGAATCGCTGACAAGAGCTCTATAAGATTTGATAACAATGACGGACCCGAAAGCACGACAAAAGACTCGACATGACAGATTTTCAATCGATTTTCCTTACAATAATACTGTCTTTATAACGAAGGGAGATGAAAATAATGAAACGTCCCTACAAGTCAACGTAAAAATATTCTTTTGAGTCAACTGTCCCGGCGAATTAAGATTGATCACCTTGCTTGCTACATTTTCTCTCTAGGCGTGAATTTATTCTATTTTTAAGTGGGCCGTTCTCAGTTACGTTGTCATTTCCAAAAATTTTAATGAGATTTTATAACTGAGGAAGATTTGCCGTATCTTTGTTTTTAATCGCTGAAAAGGGTTAGTGTCAAAAGATTATTATGATTAGGATCGCCCGGAATTTGTTTTTGGTTAAAAATTAGCTGTGAATCATGGTTTTGCTATTGAATGATTTTGGTGATAACATTCTTTTCCAATTATGAAAATTATGATTATCATATTAAAATGGGCTCTTTAGCTAAAATTTCTATGATTTAGAATATCAATCAGCACCCTGATTGCGTAATACACGATCAATCACAGTCTGAAACGGTTTGAAACCAATAATCCATTGCTTCTTATGTTAGATAAAAAATCTGCTCAACCACGTAAATAACGCAATGAATGTTGTTGAACTGTCAAAATGAAACAGATTAAGAAATGAGTCAATCTTTTACGATTATAAGTAACGAAATGAATTAGCAGGATTTAATATCAGTCTCTATTGTAAGTAGTGTAGTCTATTGTAATTAGTTATTATTTAACCGTGCTTTTGTTTGTTATACTGTCTTTTGTGTGCACCAAATAAACGTTTTATCTATCTATCATAGAGCAAAAACCCAGTTTTTTTTTTCCAATACAACCGTCTGGTATGCAATAAACTTTAAAAAATAACACTTTTCTTTTTAACCATAATTTTTGCATAAGTAATCGAAAAAGAGTGACACTGAAAAAAACTCGGTACGTGATTTTAGCGTGTCATCAAATACAGCTAAACGTGAATCAGAAAAACCCGTAACGTTAAGCCTGTGTGTGCTGCGCAGTCGCTAATTGCGTCCGTACCCATTCGTTTCGTATTTCGCCGTGTTGAATTTAAATAAAATTTGTTATTTCGTGACCTGTGGAGAGTTATGCTTGTGTTTATATGAGTGAGGTAGAGGTGATTTATTTTTTAGAGTTGATGGTACACGTTGCAATTCTACAAACTCGCCAAAGTTGGTAAAAGATTGTATTTATTTTCGCGGTTGAATTATAGTAATTACTACGTAAAAGTAACTATATGAGCAGGGCAAGTTTTTCCGAGAAATATATACCTAAGAAAACACGACAATGATAGCGAAAGATAGGAGATACAAAAGTAATGAACTCCCGGACCACAAATAATTCAAGTCTCCTTCCAAGAAACATATTATTATTATATAGCCAAAACAAGCTTCATTTGACTATTAATAACATACCAGTAAACTTAATTAATAATAATTTCGTCTAGAACAATTTTCAAAGTTCGACACAGATGAAAGTTTAAGCTAAAGTGTACTCGTTAGTCATAACTGCGAAGCCTTACTCACACAAGTACACACATAAGTACTTAATGAAGGCGATGAAGCTGAATTTTAGGATAGGGTAAACTATTGTACACAATAACAAGATGGTTGCCTAATTATCTTATCGATTACTTACTACTTACTACTTACCTATTACTTACTTGATTACTGGTTGAAGTTGAAGCTGTTTTGAAGTTATTAAAGAAGGAAATCTTAGAAGTTTATGGAAGTACCTGTGCAGGCAGTCTAGGAGTTCCGGAAACCGGTGCTGACCATTACGGAACCGCATTTGCATACAGTTCCATATGGAATATCAACTGTATAGTTCTCAGTGAAAATTATGATGACTTCCAAGGGAGACAAACACTGTGATCTACATTTATTTATTTTTTATATTTAGAAAGAGAAAATATTTGTATTTTTGTTTGTAATTAATAAACTCAAAATCAATCTTCGTAGCCTTATCCCAACTATGTTGGGGTCGGTTTCCAGTCTAACCGAATGCAGCTGAATACCGGTATTTTACATGGAGCCGCAGCCTATCTGACCTCCACAACTCAGTCACTAAGATACGAGCTCCACCTACTAAAAATTAATGAACCGATTTAAAAAAAATAAACCACCAGTCGAATGCTACAATCATCACTGAGTAACATAGGCTATAATTTATAAAGATAATCATGTGGGCGAAACCTCTGGCTGTAGCTAGTTTATAATAATTCTTATTCTTTATTGTCGCTCCATGTAAAATACTTGTATTCAGCTGCATCCGGTTGGACAGGAGCCGACCCCAACATAGTTGGGAAAAGGTTAGGCAGATTGATTCTTTATTGTACACGTAAATTACAAAAACATTGTTACAAAAATATAAGAACAGCTCATGTACAAAGGCGAGCTTAATCCAGAATTTTACATCACTTTCAAAGAAAATTGTATTTGAATGAAACTGGCGTGTATTTATATTTTTTGTTAGGTAGGTACTGTTGAAGTTGACCTTTGGGGGCACTTTACGCACAAGAATCTTCAAGTAAGGAACGGAGGTGTATTTTTTAAATAATGAAAATAATTAGTACGGAATTTCCACTGAAAACGCTGTCCAAGATCTTGTAAACAGCGTTGTTTCTGTGTGTTGTAATGTTATCGTGTTTTTCTAGATTTATATAAAGCATTTGAGTCGGTTTCTGTCCCCACACTGCGTCTGAAGATGGAAAACATTGGAATACGTGGACACGTCACAGATTACTTTTCTGGAAGAACTCAGCGTGTAAACATCTATTCCTTTGTCTGTGAAGATGAATGTATCTGCTTTGGGAAGCCACAAGGAAGTATATTAGGACCAACCCTGTTTCTAATATACATACATGCTACTGTGATATAATTATTCACCCACGCTGACGACAGCGCTTATTGTATACGATATTAACTGGGACATGGCCAAACAAAGAACAGAACACTCTCTCTGCCTCGCGATGGTGTTTTGTGCCAAACTCTTATGTTTTTTCTTGCCGAATTCTATTTCCGTACCTACCGAGTCTAGTGTAGTAAAAAGCCCATTTCTGTTCAGAGCATAATAACAGCTGATGTTGTCTTACACTCTCCTTAGTTTCAAGTATCAAATACTTAGGGGTGTACCTGTACATTGATGAAATACTAACCTTGCTCATCCACATTGATGCTTAATGTATTCGTACAAGAGACGCTTTTCTTTGTACAATAAACTTTTTTTTTTTTTGTGTAGCCTTTAAAGGGAACACATAAGTTCCTTTGTTTATAAGTTTAGTACAAATTAGAAACAAAGTTATCTGCCTTTTTATTAGGACGTAAATGGCATGAACATTGGTTTGTCCTTTTTGATACCTAAACGTAAAAATGTTGAGTATAGTGATTATAGATCGCAGTCTTAAAAATATGCAGATTTTCTGCAAAACTCATTAATGATGACATCGTTTCCATATTGTTCATTTTAGTGGTTTAGAAAATTCCGCAGTGGAATTTCTTGTCGTTTACCATGACATTTGATGATTACCATGACATAACTTCTATCCTGCATAATCATCATCATTTCAGCCAGCATTTATGCTTGGGGAAGGCATACGCCTTCCCCAAGCACCGCCACTTTGATCGGTTCTTTGCGTCTCGCATCCAACATAATAAGTACGCTCAAAATAAACCATAAAAGTTTCACAAGAGCTTACGTATTTACTATACATTTTCACACAAGAATCTTATAAAATATTGTACTAAAGTAGGGTCTATATTTCGTGTACAACCCGCATCAGAGTTTTGGAGTTGTTCGAGCGAAAACGAACAAACTAACTAGAGGTTAGTATTGGAGATATTCCCCTGATAGGTACCTACTGAATACATGAATAATACAATTAAAGAAGAAGCGAAAGGATTGAATTTGGATTCATAGGTTTACAGTAGGAGATTTACGATGTAGAATTTTTGTAAATCTCTAAATGAAAATTATTTATACACACGGCGCGCAAGATTTTTGTTGTATTTTGTCCGTTCTGGATCTGTTTGTTAACTTTATGATTTATATAAACTCAGGGAAATTAATATTTGACCAAATTTACTACCAACTTAAATTCGGACAATCAATTCGCGGATTAGACATTCGATTCATGAATCAAAAATATATTCAAATCACAAGTGGCTTCACTGTTATTGTAAGAAATTGTTATAGCACGACAGATTGACGTGAGAGTCAATTTGCTTAACAATTAATTTCCCTTACCGTAACTACCCATTTGAAAAGTGCTTACTTCATTTTTTTGTTGTCCTTGACGATTTTGCTGAATAACTGAGAGTAGCACAATAATATATATTATAGTTGATCGTATAGCGTTGCACCCAATAATGTCCCCACTGCTGGGACACAGGGTCTCCTCTGACTCGGTGAGAGGAAGTGGGCCGTAATCCACCACGTGGGCCCAGTGCGGGCTGTTAGATGTCACATGTCTTGATCGTATAATATCCTGCTATCACAATTGCGTAACACATTTTCGTAAACGATTAAGACCAACCTGTTTCATTTTGACAGTTCAACAGCAGATTTTTTTTCTAACTTTTGACGCAATGGATTAGCTATGTGCTTCAAAACGATTCAGATTGTGATTGATCTTGTATTACGCAATTAGGTTGCAGGGTTAACTGGTTTAACATTTTAAACACCTTACATAAAGTAATATAATAAGACTTCACTACCGACTCTTTATTCGTATATGTTATGGACCTAGTGATTATTAGGGCATTATAAAAAAATCCCGGGCAGTTTGAAAAATGCTCAATATGAGAGTGCAGTATGATAACAACTATTGAAATAATCAAATCGACCGGGCATTTTTTATTATGCTAGTCAACTATGGGGCAGCACCATTAAAACCAGTTTTATTACTATTTTATACAGTTTTATTACTATTATTTTGATTTCAAACGTAGAATCATCATCATCATCATCATCAGCCTATAGCAGTCCACTGCTGGACATAGGCCTCTCCAATTGCACGCCATTCAGCTCGATTCTCGGCAGCTCTCATCTAGCTGCTACCAGCCACCCTGCGAAGATCGTCGCTCCACCTAGCCTGAGGGCGTCCTACCTTACGTTTGCTGATTCGCGGTCTCCACTCAAGAACACGTCTACCCCAACGGTCATCGGTTCTACGGCTAATATGGCCGGCCCATTGCCACTTCAGCTTGCTTATTCTATGAACATAGAATCAATATTTAAAATCAAATAAAATCTTTCCATTCGTAGACACTCTGCTGACCTATGATGACTTTACCATAATTAAATACCTGTGTATTATCAGATTGCACATAGACCACACGGCAATATTTATAATGACGAGGCAATGTGATAAATAAGGAAGTTCAAATTATAATTAATTATTTCGCCCTAAGTAGCTTGTCATTATTCATAATGCGCGGGCATTATGAACATGCCCGTATTTATTACTTGGTCCATAACATATATATTCCCTAAATATTTCAATTCCATCCTTACAAAAACCTTGTTCAAAACATAAGCACCTTATTCAAAAGTACCCATCTGAATATTAAAGAGGATATTGAATAATATAAAGCTGCATGGGAAAGTCAATACAAGCCCCGGGCAAGACCGCTGGGAGGCTGTCAACACATTTTCCAGTACTACACGCCTTTAAATCAGAAAAAAAAAGATTAAAAACAAGAGGCATATACTGTTATTTGCCGCGAACAAACGCGCGACCCCGAATCGGCAAACGTAAGGTAGGACGCCCTCAGGCTAGGTGGAGCAACGATTTTCGCAGGGTGGCTGGTAGCAGCTGGGTGAGCGTTGGCGAGAATCGAGTTGAATGGCGTGTGGGTTGGAGAAGCCGATGTCCAGCAGTGGAGTGATATAGGCTGATGATGATAATGACTGTTATGTGATGATTAATGTAGGACAGTGCTCTCAAAACGGTGAAGGAAAACATCGTGACGAAACCGGCATGTCCTAGAACTAAAAATTCGAAGACATGTGACATCTACCAACCCGCACGGGGACAGCGTGGTAGATTACGGCCCGCTCCCTCTCACAGAGAGGAGGCCTGTGTCTCAGCAGTGGGAACATTATAGGCTGATTATGTAATGTAGGAAAATGAAGCGATTTCATTGACTGAAATTAGCGGTTGTAAAGTTATTTACAGTAAAGTAATCTAATACTTTAGAGCCGTTTTTTCCATCGTCAGATAACTTTTATCTGCGTAATGGTGGTTTGACATATTTTCTATACCTATAGCTAAAGCTCAATCCCAATCTGCCTAGCCTTTTCCCAACTATCTTGGGGTCGGCTTACGGTCTAACTGGATGCAGCTGAACACCAGTATTTTACATGGAGCGACTGCCTATCTGACCTCCACAACCCAGTTACTTGGTGAGACTGGTTGTCAGCAATTTTGGGCTTCTGACTATTAAACAATTTTAATTCCTGAGCTAAAAGTTATCGGGCGTTTAAAAAATCGGACCTTAGTAACATTCTCGGGAGACATTCCTTCACATACAACCTGACACTGAGCCACTAAAAAAATGTTAGAATATTTAAATTTCGCAGGCTACCTTAGCGCATCCCCCTTATGTAAGTGGCTGACAGACTGGATGTGGAAGGCCGAGGACAGAAGGGGGAGTTCTATGTCCAGTAGTTGACTGCGATAGACTGAGTTGATTGATGACTAATATGACATAACTGTGACCCAAATAGTACACACACTATTATTAAACTACATACTACTATAGTTTACACACTAATAGACTTACTACTACTCTATACTATTTTGATGTTGACTATAGGTATTTGGGTACAATAAAGACTAGACCTGCATCCGCCAAGCTGATGATTCCGCAAGTCTACGAGAAAAAAATAAAACTCACAACTCACATCCAATTAGTAATTTTTTTTTTTTTTTTCCTATCAATCCACCTAGCCTTTTCCCAATTCTGAATACCAGTATTTTACATGGAGCGACTGCCTATCTGACCTCCACAACCCAGTAACTGGGTATTACGATACCCCTTGGTAATGACTGACCGTCAGACTTTCGAGCTTCTCACGACCCGTAACGACTGTCAAAGATCCACGAATAATAATAATAATAATAATTTTATTTCATAAAAAAGTGGTACAGTCTGTTACAAAGTAAAATGACAACTTAGGAATAGTTAACATCTGAGATGGGTAGGTAACAATACAATTTACGATCTGATGTCCTAGCTAGGTTACATAGTAGCCTGTATTAAGGACAATCAGACTTCATTTCCCGAAAAATAGGACAAGGGTTTTTCTTAGACTGTAACATAATTATTATTATCAGATAAAAGAATTTTTACAAATAAAAGTACAGTACAAGAATGTGTGAGTGCGAGCGCGTGTAGGTGTGTCTGTGTGTGTGGGAGTGTGAGTGTGAGAGTGTGTATATCTTTGATATGAGTTACTTCACTGTTGTAAGAAGGGATTCGGTATCATCGAAATTTTTGGTAGAAATAAATTCAGTAATCCGCTGTTTGCATGTTAGCTTACAACAAGTTTGCAGCGGAATTATTGCGTTCAATCTATTATATAGAAATGGACCTTGATAAAAAAAGAATCTTTTTGTGAAAGTAAAGTATGGTAGGTACAGTACATATCCTATTTCTTCTTCTGAGTAATGTCGGCCGACGTGTAATTGGAGTGTTAGTGTGCTGATGTAAAATCGTGCTGAGTATAAACATTTGGTAAGGACCTTGCATTTCTGGTAGAGCTCAAAGGTAGGATAAAGTATTGGTCGAAAAGTGGCCACCTTCAGGACTGCTCGCTGCGCTACCTCGAGAGGCTTGAGAATCGATTTAGCAGCACCACCCCAACTTGTAATACAGTAAGAAATCACAGACTGGCACATTGTGAAATATACAGACCGTATAACATGTACGTTGGCAACGTGTCTTAGAGTTTAAAAAAAATAAATCAACTTGCGGACACGGCCAGTCAGGAGAGTAGTATGTGCTTTAAAGTTGAGGTGCTTGTCTAGAGTAATACCAAGATATTTAATTGTATCAGTAGATGTAATTAGTGGACAGTTGCAGTTTGGTGTGTTTAATTGACAGGCGTGAGCTTGCAAAGTTAGGGGAATCGGAGGTTGTGATGTGATGTTGAGAGAGAAAGTAATGAGTTTTGTTTTAGAGGTATTTAAGGTAAGTGAATGAGACATAAGCCAGCTACGTAAGACATCAAATCCTTTCTGAGCGGTAGTTTGAAGACTAGACCACGAGTTGTCGAAGAAGGTGATGGCAGTGTCATCGGCAAAAGAAACTATGTTTCCGGAATTTAATTTCATATTAGAATGACAACGAAACCCACGAATGCCGGGACCAACGGCTTAACGAGCTTTAATTTATTTTTTTCGTTATACAAAAAACAACGACAAAAGACTAAACCTAAAATACTTAGAATTTACAACAAAAATGAATATTCAGGGAAAAACTACGATACTAAACGGACGTCGATATGAAACGGTTAACCGGTTAACTAAAACCGTATTGTTTCCAGTGACTGCACGGACTTCGTTTGCGCTAACTTCTCTTAGATCTTTACGTATATTTATTCTGTGGAACTTTCTCGTTTGCCGATAGGATTGCTTCAGGGCAGTGGATCTATATTGACCGTTTATCAATTGTTTTTTGTTCGTCACGTGAATGTCAATAACCAGTAACTGGAGGAATTGTATTTTGTAGATTTTGTGGGAAACAAACAAATAGACCATTTGATGATTAGTGGTCACGGTCGCTTCTGATCATTTGCAATATCAGAAGCGTCAAACGATGACGCGTGGTCATCCTAGAGACAACTGAAAAGTGTCATGCGCATATGCGAGTAATTACCAACTCTCAAACTCAAACTCAAAGCATTTATTTCAATTAAACCATTTACAGGCACTTTTGAACTGTCAAGGAGTCGGTCAGTCAGAAATATGAAGCTAGTTGCCCATTCCAAAGCGTAGTACATACCTATAGAAAGAAAGGGCAGGAAACTCCACGGACACTCTTTTAAATTAAATAAAAATTGATACAAAAAAATTGGTTACATCAATGAGAACAATGATAGAAAGCTCGTTAAAAGCGTCCGCAATTATAACATAAAAACAAAAAACAATTCAATAATTAAAATAAGCCATGGCAGCTAAGAGGTGACCAGTCAAAACTGACGGCACCCGTTCACAAACATGACGCATGGATCAGCACCATTCAGCTCAACCATTTTGAAGTGAGCTAAACCAATCTCCAATCTCTACCAATAGGAACACAGCAACCCATGGTATAATTTACTCGGAAGAGTTCCTTCAAAAATAGAATCACGCTATAATTTAATAAAACAACGTACTTTTGTGTTTGAATGTTTGCACTACACATACTGTTGAATAAAAAAGTATTTGAATCCAATAAAGCGAAATCTACAAAATTCGATTATATTTGCTCATAAATGTTTCTGATTCATGGTCTTACACGTGCCAAAAAAAAAACATTTATAAGATCATTTGTTTACAACAGAAGAAGGTTCGAACTTAATTCTTTACAAACAATCATTCTTACAAAAGCTAAAAACGCTTTTATTATTCGAACCCCCAAGGCGATATCCCCTCGACCTCGAACCATTTATAAATGGAGCAAGCGACGACATTAAACAACATTTGTGTAACAAAATAATAAATAAACAATATACTAAACATAATTATTGTGAGTTCGTGAACGCAGTTGTTCACGCGACAGTGTTGCTGACCTTTGATTCTTATCGATCGACCACGTTTTAAGTACTTATGTAAAGTTGGTTTTAGAAATCAGAAGGGCTCTGAGGTCCTTTAAGAATAAATTTATAAATGATAAGTAATGAAAAATACAGTCATCATTTGCCCAGCCTTTTCCCAACAAATTTTGAGTCGGTTTCCAGTTTAACCGGATGCAGCTGAATACCAGTATTTATATGGATGTTCTATTCATCTGACCTCCACAGCCCATTTATCCCAGTGAAATGAAATTAATTTGCTTATTCTGTAAATAGGATATTGGAATCACTTTTACACGTCATATTAAACAATATTAAAAATAAGATAGATGACGTCGGCGTTTCCTATCTGACTAAAAACCCCCAGTAACCATAAAACGATTCCCTTTTGGCAAGACTGGTTGCCAAACTAAGTTAGTTTGTCATCGGACAGCCCACAGAGAAAAGCAAGGAAAAAATTCAATAGTTACTACTCTGTAAACATTGCAGGTTACTCATTACCTGTATCGTCTTTCCATGGATTAGTGACAATTCATTTCATACCGAGGCTTTCCGAGACACGGAGCCTCGGAAAGCACGTTAAATAAATAAATAAAATAAAAGCCGTTATACCGTTGGTCCCGACTGTCATTCGTAGAGCTTTGACAGTCGTTACGGGTCGTCAGAACCCCGAAAGTCTGACAACCAGTCTTTCCTAGGGGTATCATGTTACCCAGTAACTGGGTTGTGGAGGTCAGATAATCAGTCGCTCCATGTAAAATACTGGTATTCAGCTGCATCCGGTTAGACTTTAAGCTGACCGGTTAGGCTTTAAGCTGATAATAGAGAAAATGCTAGGCAGATTGATTAACTAGATTTTGAAAGTTGTTTTTTCATAAATATTTCAACAGTATTCAAACTATTATGTTTACTGAAGACAGGAAATCAAACAAAACATATTTCGGTCCCCGATTGAGAGCCTGGTAGGATTTTGTCTGAAGCTTAATATGAATAAATCAATCACAATTATTTCAAACTGTGGCCTTAAAAATACTTATCTGTTTATTTTGAATTCACTGCTGATAAACAATTAATAATTCTAATTAGATATTATCGTTCGTTAATATTAGAGATGTATTCATTATAAATATGTGGTCAATACACGCTATTGTAATTAATGAGGTTCAATACGGAAATTGATCTAAAAGTGAATACAGCGGAAAATTATTGCAGCTGCTTTTTGATATTATTTGGTATTCTCTCTCTATATCCATCTGCCTAGCTTTTTCCCAACTATATTGGGGTCGGCTTCCAGTCTAACCCGATGCAGCTGGATACCAGTATTTTACATGGAGCGACTGCCTGTCTGACCTCCACAACCCAGTAACTGAGTAATACGATACCCCTTGGTAAGACTGGTTGTCAGACTTTCGGGATTTTCCTGCGTCTGAGGACCCGTAACAACTGTCAAAGATCCATGAATGACAGCCGGGACCAACGGCTTAACTACTGAAGTCCACTGCTTGAGATAGACCTCTCCAATCGGCAATTCAATTTGACAACATTTCAAAACTGACAGGACCGTAAAACAGAAATACCGTTTCTTTATTTTCGTGTCCTGAGTTCAATAATATATATATATTTTTTTTCATTTCGTCATTTTTGAGAAAAATTATAAAAATCAAAAAACATGTCATGACGTCACATAAACGGTGGAATGAGGTAGTTACCTTTGCCTAAGCATTCCTATGTTTTAGATGAAAATGTTAAATGTCATATGATGTCATACAAGACGTCAATCTCAGAAGTTTGTTTACATTATTCTTATTGTTTAAATATCTGTATAGATTATTATTGATGAACTTTAATTAAAAATACACGCTGCTTATGTGCTTACTACGTAAATATTGTCAAATTTTGATTGATATTTCGCCAATAGAATGGATCCCAATGAAACTTATACGCCATGAAGGAACCAAAATATTGTTTTGTACCAGCCTGCCAAAACAATTCTAGAGATGCTCAAAAAGCATTTTTTGCGGTGCCTAGCTCAGCAAAACAAGAGTGGTGCAATGCTGTGGGTATATCATGTCCTAAACGCGTTATATATGTATGCGAAGATCATCTCAATGTAAGTACCTAAATGATAATGATTTTTCCGCATACCAGAACACAATGCATCATGCCATCATGCAGTGCTTATCTTGACAATGTCAAATTGTCAAGGCAAGTGTTACATGACAGTGACATCAAATTTTTTTTTTTGACGGGTCACAGTTAGACAAAAGATATAACGCTATTCCACCGTATACATGACGTCATTTGGCGCTTACGTCATTTTAGAATACACCGAATTTCAAAGTTGAAATTATGAATGAAAAGTACATAATTTCGAAAAACGGAAAAATACGGGTGCCCTAGTTTTGGATTTACTTTTAAATAACGTAATAATACATGCATGTTAAAAATATGAAATGTTGTCAATGAAATTGTATACAACGTTAGTTTTTCTTTATGCTAAACCCGAAAAGGGGTCATTGTACTCATCATTTTGAACAACTTTTACTATGAAACCAACATTGAAATCGCGAAAATAAAATCAGCTGTTCCATACATTTTGTCGATTTAAGTGAACACAAACGTAGGGAACAGCTGATTTTTTTTTCGCGATTTCGTTGTTGGTCCCATAGTAAAAGTTGTTCAAAATATCAGAAACTCTGCACACATACCCTTCTAACATTACAAGGTCCATTTCAAAACATAATTTACAAAATGAAACACTCAGATTTATTATAAAACAAAACAGAACAACAGGAAGGACCTCTGGCAGTTAATTAAGAAGTCGCCAGCTGGTACGAGACGTGTAGACTTAAAAGTGCTTACAGCATTGTACAGAACTTGAGAATACATAGATTATACGTGGCAAGTTCTTTGTGCTAAGTGAGAAGCAGTAAGTCATGTTGGGGACGTCTTTGAGAAGATGCGGGAGATGTGGGGCTATGAATGGGCTACATTAATGAGTTTTTTTTTTTTATTATAACACGTTTAAAAAGACGCTTAACTAAGCCGAGGTTGACTTGTTGGCTAGTCATTGTAATATAGAATGAATACGGAGACAATGAAGGTCAGAGTTTCAATTTTTTTTAACTTTTTTTCACGTAAAATTGTTTTTAAATGTTATAAATTAATTTGAAATAAAACTTCTGTACCGTTGCATGCACCCAAAACCACAACGTTTTGCGTGCGTTACATTGTGCGCTGCCAACAGATGCGATTTTTCACACCAAAAATAAAATTCGTTTCCAAGCAAATATTTTTGCTCGATCTTACTTAGTTTGATGTGCAGTGGCTGGCGATATAATGTCACAGTATACAGGTAAGATACAGAATACAAGGTTAACATTTAATTAGGTAGCGAAAATTCAATGACCCAATGATTATCGTTATCTAAAGACGATAAAACAAAAAAATCTAAACAATTTCAAATTTAACTACAGCTGAAAATCTTTTTTTGCTGTCGACACCATCACATATGCGAAGTTTCGCTAGCTAATATTTAATTTGACCCTGTATTTCAATATATCCCGAAGTCTTGCCAAACTTAAGTGGCAGAGGGCAGGGCACATTGCTCGCAGAACAGATGGCCGATGGGGCCGAAAGGTTCTGGAGTAGCGACCGCGTACCGGAAGAAGTAGCGTTGGAAGGCCCCCCACACATAATATGTCCACAAGGTGGACCGTGGTCACCTGGTGAAGGCTGCGGGAATGCGCCGGATGCGAGAAGCACAGAACCGGTCGAGGTGGCGGTGCTTGGAGGAGGCCTCTGTCCAGCAGAGGACATCTTTCAGCTGAAATGATGATGATGATGATCTATTTCCACCACGCCAACGATGAGACACCGGATCTTCCAATTCTGCTAAATTAAACGTATGCACTTTTTTTCCTAAAAAATGTATTTACTGCGAACATCTGTTGACTGTCACAGAACTTAATATACATAGGTTGCAAGATGTTCCCGTTTTATCAAGAGACCGCGTATCGACTTTTGTACTTAGCATAAATTTGCATGTCAAGATATACATACTCACCACTTGTTTATGCTAAACATGATACCCTTTAATATTATGCGGTATATCGTTCACTTGATCAAGTTTTCTGCGAGATTGATCTTGGTATGTGAGGGTGAAAAATCATGAGAGTGAAATACACTCAAAAACATATTGTTTGGACCAACTTTTGCTTGATATTTAAGCCGAAAGACGAAAAACGTGAAATATATAAAAATACTAGGACATGGTAAGTAAGTATCTGAATACTTACCATGTACTGGTATTTTTATATTTTTGGATATATCAATCTAGCAATCGGACGTTTGGCTAAGTTATCTACGCCTGCCGCTTCTACCTCCAACTGTCACTTACGAGACACAATAGAATTTTAATTGTTATCGGCCTTTAAAAGGCCAATCAGCAGTTGAGTGGAGGACGTCTGCAATATCTTCTAGATGGTGCGTTTTCATGTTATTAAAATGATAGTTACCATAGATAATAACCGTTCACTTACCTTAAAATAATTATCACAAAAGTGGATAATATTGCATGTAGAAAATCAGTTTCGGCTCATAAAAACATGAGCTGTAAGTGATAGAAAAAAAAAAAAAATTTGTTCGATAAATTTCAAAAGATTTCGTCTAATAATACTAATTCAAGTTACAAAACTTTTTACATCTTTGCTGAAAGCAAATCCTTATCAGAAGGTAATTCTATTGCTCTTACATCAAAGCTCTACATTTGATTGATTGCTAAAAATACTCTTTAAATCCTCTTCGTATCCAAAAAGATGACGTGAATGGCAGTATTACTGTTGCCGCAATTCCAAGGATGGAGTTAATCCGCTCGGATTTACTGACGTCACGTACTTCACATCATCCCGACAGAGTGCTATGAACTGGATTATTATAGGGAAATAGGTTACCACGTGGTTCTCTGAACGATTGAGAAAAGGAACTTGTCCGGAAAGTTTCGCCAACCGGTCTTAGGCAACCGTGGTGATCAATGCTCGTACCTTCTTACCCGACTACGGCGAGGCAAGAGCGGATTTTGACCGGTATGTATGTATGTATGTATGTTCATGTGTTCCCTCATAACTTCTAAAATACTTATCATAATTTGACAAATGAGGTATCGTTGGAAGCTTCTTGATCGTTCGCTGGTTATAGGCTAAAAATATATAAATATGGCGCCCTCTAGAGGACTTTTTTTAAAATGATGTGTTGGTTATCAAATGAAAGGGCTTAATTAGCACATTTTAAATATATAAGTATATAACGCCAAAAAAGATGTAAACAAGACATCACAGATAGACAAATTAAAAATCCGGAGTCACACGTAATCTGTTCATGTTCTTGACATAAGCTATCGAAAAGCTTATGTCAATCCTGTTGAAAGTCGTTGTAGAAATACGAAACGCTTTCGAAGCGAGCACTTGTCTAGGCCCTCTGGTGTTGCAAATGTCCTAAGCTGAAAGTTACCACTTACCATCGAACGCGTGCTTGTTTGCCAAGAATAAATAATCTTTTTGTGGGAAATTGGCAACACAGGGAAGTTTTTTGAGTGGCGACACTATGGTGCCTCATCAAGCTGTTTAGTCAAGACACCAGTCTTTTTGTAACGAGGTTTTGAAGAAGTCGGACCGTCTTCCACATGACTTGCCTTATCTTATCTTCCGATCAATCAATCAATCTGCCTAGCCTTTTCCCAACTATATTATAATCCGCTTCCAGTTTAACCGAATACCAGTATCTTACATGGAGTGACTGCCTATCTCACTTCGATAACCCAGTAACTGGGTAATATGATACTCATGGGTAAGGCTGGCTGGTTTTCACACTTTTGGGTTTCTGACGACCCGTAACGACTGTCAAAGATCCACGAATGACAGCCGGGACCAACGGCTTAAAGTGCTTTCCGAGGCACGGAGGAGTCTCGGTATGTAAAGATGGTCACCCATCCACGGGCCAACCCCGGCAAGCATAGCTTAACCTGATGGATTGACCCGTGTGGCTGTGGTTGTCTTTTTCCCAATTTTATGAATTATTTTTTGAGTAACCCATAAGGTAACAATATAAATATTAGAGGAACTTATTTAAAACCAATGTGTTGATTACAATTCTTTATTAAAAATTAATTGAAACATCCAGTCGATATAAATATGGGAACATTCATAATGATTTCAAAAGGAAATATTCTGTATTTCGCTACGAAAACTTTGCTAAAAATTACAGTTGAGTTCAAAATTTTAAATGAATTACTTATTTTTCGAGTTTTTCCGAACAGTTCGCGGATTAATTTGTTTGCGCTTTAAATTGGAAAATTCTTGATTTAAATATAATCAAACAATCCTGGCTACAACTGTAATTTTTACGTAATAATTTAAATTCTCATACACCGATTAAATTGGTCTCCGCAATAAAATAAATTGAAATAAGCAATTCAATATTTACTTATGTACTAGTTGTTCCTCATTTACAATTTCAAAATTAAATTACACTTGTAATTATGTACAGCGCTTTTAACTTTAAAGTTAAGGCTAGAATTACTTTAATAATTATTTAATGTTAATTGTAATATTTTGATTTTATAGACCATTTCAGTTTCTTATAAATAAAAGTTCGATTTCATAATTATTTAAATTTTGGGTTACACTGCACCTCTACTTACAACTTTTAAATTAAAAAACAGCGAAATTCAAAATGTCTTGTACTTTTAACAATTGATCGGATAACAGAGAGAATTTAATTAAAAAGAATATCACTTAAGCGGACTTCAAATTAAATAAATTCTCTTTCGTGAAAGTCAATCAAAGAATTTTTTTAAAGGAGCGAGTGACGCTGTGTCACATGATACGTTAGAAACCAGGTTTTGTTTATGCTTAGGCGATAAAATCAAATTTTCATCCATAGAAGCATCGTGAGTACTTAATTACTATTGTTTAATTAACAACTGAATAAAAACAAAACAGTGTGTAAACAAACAACAAATAACCTCGGAGTTTTATTTACTTACTTTGACAAAGAAAAGTTTAATTATCCAGTGACAAACTTTCAAGGAAGTATTAATTAAATTAGTCCAATATTTCAAACTAAGTAACTTTCAATTACACTTCTAGGATCTGTTTACTTATTTATACCTTTTATTAAGTCCATTGTAGCGTTTGAATGACCTTTATAAAAATTCTACTTACGTAATTTATTTACAGTAAAAATACACCGATTTTACATTCAAAGCAAGCATACTTAAATGTCATGTAGTTTGTTACAAAAGAAATCACTTAATAAATTCTAATTAAATTTATAAAAAGTTATGTTTTCTGAATTATGAAACATTCTGTAAATGCTTTTTCGTTTAGAGATGTATTTGTTTGACAGAAATGAAATTGTTATCATAACTTACAGTATCGACTTTTTACATCGTTTATTTTTCTTCAATTTACTTTATCATTATTCTATACGACTAGAATGTCTAAAGCATTATTTTTTACAATTATTATTAATAATAAAACTTTTGCTATCCTATTCACTTCACGTATCATCAAGCGTTATCACAAATGCCGTCTGAGCTACTAAACCTCATTACACTTTGCTCATTATAAACCTACTTACCTACCTATGTTATACTTTTGAAGCACATTAATATTTACATGTCAAAAGGTAAATCTCAGAATCTTCATAAAATTATAATAATTTATGTATTCGAGTAAATAAATAGAGTGCTTATTGTGGGGTCGAATGATTCTGATTATCCTACGTAAACGTAAGTATTAATGCAATGTAGGTATATGGAATCAAAAAGTCAATTTTTCAATGTGTTCTGACCACTAAAGAGAAGTCAAATAACTATTTAACATTTCAAAAATATTTACACAGATTCTTGACAGACTTTTTTAGACAAGTCACCAAAACAGTAAAAAAGTAGGTACCTCAATTCCATGAAATATAAATGTTCATAAAATAATATTATTAACCAAAAAGGCAACAATAATATCAAACCAATATTATTATTACTTCAGAAGCGATTGAACAAATCGGAAGCGCTCACGGCTAACACGTTGCGATCGCTGTCACGTGTCAGAGCGGAAATTCGTGTAATTTTAACTCTCTTTGTCGATTTATCTCTATGATGAACAGGAAAAAGTATTGCTCAAAATGTTTCTTCAATCAATAATAATATAGAAAGGATTTGCAAATACAAAAATATTTTTATAACAAAAAATATGACTCAATAAAAAAAAAACAAAGTAGGGTGTTGGTAAGCGACGCCGTTCCTAACACAAAAAATATACATTTGAAGTATATACGAACAAGAAATAATAAAAGAGGCTTTATAAACATAGAAAAAATACAATTTACCCAATAACCATGATACAAGCGATTAAAATCAGCAAAGTATTGATGAGCGGTAAGGTAAGCGGAGCAGAATCCCCGGCCGCTGCGAGCGCGCTTGCGGCCGCTTCCACGCACTGACGGTAAGCGACGTGCTCTAAACACGTGATGGCGCAGAAGTGCTGGTGAGCGCACGCACCGTCACACGACTCTGAGCTTTCGTGACGGACACGGTATGCGCGTAAGTACCTGGTGGGAAAAGAATTAATTTTAATTAGGTACAGTAAGTTAAAAAAAAATATTATTATTATAATATATTATATTTATATTATTATTATATATATATTATTATTATATATTATATTATTATTATTATATTATTAGTTTTCGATTACCAATGGGATCAAGCGGTTTGGTCGGTTTTTTACCAAATAAATAACTATTTCGTCTCATAGCACTCACTTGTGAAATATATTAGTCTCATGCGGCGTGCCTATCTGCAGCTTATCGGCCAGATTGTGCAGGGAGATGGCGGACACCTCGTGCAGCCCGTAGTACTGGGTCAGGTTGTACTCCGGCGTCCATTCTGCCAGGTTACGGTTCGCGGCAGCCAGGTCGAAGAAGTACTGGGTGTAGTCTAACACCTTGGGGCAAAAAGAGTAAGTGAAATAAATGAAAAAGAAAAAATGTTGTACTTATTCATATTTATTGGTCCAGTAAAATACATGACATTAAGTTCCCTTCTTCTTCAATAGTTGAGCTGAATGGTGCTGATCCATGCGTCATGTTCGTGAACGGGCGCCGCCAGTAGGGACTGGTCATCTCTAGGCTGCCACGGCTTATTTTTAATTTATTTTACTTTTTTTCCTTTTTTACATTGTACTCACATGTATAATTTCAACATAAATGACGTAACCAATATATTGTAACAATATTCTGATTTAGAAGAGTGTCCGTGGAGTTTCTTGCCCGTTCTTCTCCATAGGAACCTACTACGCTTTGGAATGGGCAACTAGCTTCATCTTTCTGACTGACTGCCCCCTTGAAAATTCAAAAGTGCCTGTAATTGGTTTATTTGAGATAAATGCTTTGAGTTTGAGTTAGAACATGGCTAATGAAGATGATGTAATCCTCGAAGCAATGAAGAAAGTTGGAAGTAAAGAAAAATGCACGAAGAAATTCAGTTATTTAAGAAAGTAACAGAACAATAATGGTTCGTAGTTCCAATATAATGCGTTCCGGGTATTGATTTATGGAAATACGTCCACGTTATCGTTTTCCCTGTGTTATCATAATACCGTGACGTGGATGAACACGGCCACGTTAGTATCGTCACGTTAGAAATTATAATAAAACCGGCCAAGTGCATGTCGTACCATGCACAATGAAGGGTTCCGTTAGTTGGGATGAATTTATAAAACAAACTTAGCATTGCAGTTGAAAAACTTGTTCTCCGATACAGAATGTATGGGAGAGCATGTTACTCGGTAACTTGTGGAACCTACGTAGCGGTGATAGTTTTCCTTTTAATTTCGTTATATATAATACTGCCGTGAATTTTTTCACATATCCAAACCCAATTATTGCTGCCATTTAGCTGGCAGGGGGGGGGGGACACTTTGCTCTAACAAAAATTAGCACTTTAAAGCTGAATATTCCGCAAACGGATCCCTAAATCCAAAAATGGTTTTAACAAACTCACATTATTTTTAAACAACCTTTCCAACGATACCGCATACCATGGGATTGACGAGAAAAAAAAAACCATCCCCACTTTACGTGTAGGGGAGGTACCCTAAAAAAAATATTTTTTACGATTTTATTTTACCATTTGTCGACGTCGTTTATATGTATATCCATACCAAATTACAGCTTTCTAGTACCAACGGTCTCTGAGCTAAGCCGCGGACAGACGGACATGGTGAAACTATAAGGTTTCCCTGTTGACTACGGAACCCTAAAAACGCTCATTGACACTGATGATAATCATAAAAACCTAAGCGATTGCTGCTTTTTGTGGTCCATTATGTTAATTATTAATACATTATGAGAATGCAAGGGTTAATAACTTACCTTCCCTGTATTGGTATCAAACTTGTAAAGCCTGAGACCAGGGTTAGAAGAATCAGATGGGTCACGATGAGGACTCACTGATGGAGCCATAAACGTCCAGGACACTGGCCGATCTAAACAAAAAAATAAAACACTCGTTAAATTAACTCTACAGTAGTTATTTTTAAGGCCCTACCCTACCTCAAATCTTAGCATGTTCTTTCGTTATGCCAAAAATACTGCAGCTTTAATTTTGAAATAAATCTGTTTATATTGAGGATTGATGCTAGGTTCTATGTTTGGCGAAAACACGATTACAAAAAAAATACTCAAAAGTTACCTCTAAACCGAAATATAAACCACTGGTATTCAAAAAATAATTCTAATTAGATCATTAACCTTTGCTTATTAACTGAACTAATTATAAAGCAGGTCATATGTTTTTTTTTTTTAATTACCATTATTTTCACCGTAAAAAGCAATTACCTAAACTATTCAAGGCTTGAGAGCCCACTTCATCTCACTCTCACAGAGGCCGCGAGTAGTATCGTGCGAGCGAGATAAAATTTGAGGTAGGGTGGGGCCTTAAGCAACAAACGGAGTCTTTGATAATCAAAACATTATTTTTTTTCATTTACCCTTGCTCTTGGCCAGAAATGTAATTAATTATTAAGTACTTTCAGCAGGTCAAAGTAATTATCAAGAAAAATACAGAATATGAGTTATTCATTTATACAATGTGGAGACGACAATATAACAATAAATGAAAACACTGGCAATACTAATGCATAAGAGTATTATGGAACTATCAAATTAATCGTAACATGTGAATTAAAAAAGTCATTTTTTCAAACAAACTAAATAGTAGTGATGGGCCGACTATGGGGTTTTCCGATCTTTGACTAGCTTTCGTAACTAAACTATTGGATATATTTGTTTTTTTTTTTAATGTGGACCAAGAACGTCATTAGATATGCGGAGTTTTATTTTTTGTTGTATTGTAGGTCCACCTTGTATAATATAATTATATATATTTATACCAATTCTAGAAGCAGATTAAACACAATTATTTCTTTTAAATGCGGCTGGTGTTTGTGTTCAGTGATTTTAATTGTCACTGACATAACAAATTACGAAATGGCCAACCTTATGGGAAACTGCTTAGAAATAAAACATTTTTACTCCACTCTAAATACACTAATTTGGTTGCGAAATTTTCGTGACAGATACCAGATACCGTTTCACAATTTATTGGTTCCCAAAAATGTCATCTCCTACAAAACAGATGGGTACAGAAGGTCAGCTCCATACAACGAACGAAAATAGGTGCGCGCACACATAGACGCGTATGTACGGCTGTCCTAAACAAATGCCAATCGTGAGAGCGCTTGCACTCGCTGTACATGAAGTGTATCTATGTGTGCGTGTGTTTTTGTTAGTTGTATGGAGTCGACCTTCTGTTTCCATCTATTTTATGTTCTCTAGCTGATATACCGGTTTTACGGTAATTATTCGGACGCAAGCTTCGGGCAAATAAAACATAATGGCTGCTTTTTGCTGAACGCATTGAGTGCTGACTGCTGACATTATTTAATAAATGCAGTCTATTTATTTAGTTTGTATTGCTATTTTCTTTTTCGAGATGGGTTGTTGGTACTGGAGATATAACGCTGTGTAATTCAAAGAGGTGTAAACATAATGTTATAGTTTATTGACCTCTGTCTTCTCAGGAACGTTTGTTGAGGAACTCCTTAGGCTCCTTGAGCTTACGTACGTTAAAAATTTTGTGAACTTAACGATAGATAGAAATAGTAAGTGAAAAGGATCGTAAAATGCCATAATGATTACACAATACAACATTAAAATCTGGCAGACCACTTACGCAGCTCTATCTAATCTGCTACGAGTACTAATTGGCTACTCCAACAGCACCCACAAACAAAGATCCTCAAAAGAGCAAAACGAGTAAAAATAATTGATCACGAAATAATAAATACAGCGACAATATTGGCTGCCGTTTGTTCGCAAGTGTATCACATGAAAATAATCAGCGCATTCGCTGCCACTATTTAATGAATGCCGACGACTACACTGTACGTTGCTGAAGGCAAATGAAATGATAAATAAATATACTGCTCTCATTATAAAACATACGGATTTCATACGTAATGTTATCAAGTAATTATTTCGTATTTCATATCCGATAATTACATTTTGCGGCTGTTTTTTGAAGATAGCTGAGTACAATAATGTATTAATGAAGGAGAATTTTTGTTGTAGTAATCAGTAAAATACATGCGAGAGACCTCGAATTTATCCACCTATTATTCTGAATATCAATGAAGCTTAATTTGGTAGCAATATTATGTTGATGATGAATCAGGAAACATAAAGGGGTACTAGAGGCACACATTGTGAAGAAGAATTAGAGTATTATACATTGTGTTCACAATCTTACATGCAACACACGTATACAAATTACGCACGTGTTTCGTTAACCCGTCATGAGAATACAAACGAAGATACGCGCGTAAAAGCACGTGTACGCTATGTTACGTCAAATACGCCAGCTGGCCAAAATCATTCTTGCAAAAATGTAATAACATAACAAAATAACGCAAGCAAGAAACTGTAGCGCGTTTTAAAGAGTAAATGGTTGGTGGAGTGGTGGTGGTAAGAGTCAAGAAAATTGAATTACTGGGACACTTAAAGAGATGGGAACCACTTCCCTGAACATATGTGGTTGACACAGTCTGTTTTCTTTTAATTTCCAATTTTAGCAAGAATGGTTTTTCTAACGAAACTTGGCTGGGAATAAATCGTTGGAGGTTTTGACGATACAGCTACATAGTTTGTGCTCGGTAGTATTTGCTTCTATATTTCTACCATTTTCGACATCATCGGACTAGGTTCGAATTTTCATGAGACTGTAATAGATTTTGTGTGTAAATTACGGGAAATTCTAAAGCCAGAACGTTTATTATATCACGCGTGCAGTTTGTGAATTGTTTTAAAATACTCGGACGTTAAAATAGGGCACTTCAAGTTTTACGGCCAAAATATACAGTCGACTGTACTTTTGGCTGTTACTTTTGACGAAGAAACTGGCCGTTAGAAAAATAAAAACAAAAGAAAGATCAAACCCATAACATCATGTTTTTTTTTTCCTGAAGAGGTGGGCAGAGATATACCAGTAGTACACCCACATTTCGTTTAAAGTCCCATGTAAAAGGGGGCGAGCCTATTGCCAGCATAAGCATAATCAGCCTAAATCAGCCTATAATGTTCCCACTGCTGGGACACAGGCCTCCTCTCTGTGAGAGGGAGTGGGCCGTGATCCACCACACGGGCCCAGTGCGGGTTGGTAGATATCACGTCATGTCTTCGAATTGTTAGTTCTAGGACATGCCGGTTTCCTCACGATGTTTTCCTTCACCGTTTTGAGAGCAGTGGTAATGAAATTATTTACACAAAGTAAAGCGCCTGGCAGATTTCGAACCTACGACCTATGTACAACTTGTAAGGAGCCTATTGCCAATTAAAACTAAGTTACTCACCGTTATCATAAATAACCCGGAATGTATCAGCATGTAGATGTCCAAAGAATTGTCCGGCTATAATCTTGGCGTGTCGGCGGACTGTGCGCAGGTACTTCGCGTTGGCGTCTGCAGACATGTCGTAGGGATGTCGTGAGTCGGACCCTGGGGCCGCATGGCCTACGATGTAAACCTGTTGAACAAAAATAGTGGTTCAGAACGATGCTATCTGGTAAAGTTTGCATACTCAGCCTATACAGTTCCAAATGCGTGGACACAGGCCTTCTCTCTGTGAGAGGGAGTGGGCCATAATCTACCATATTGGACCAGTGCGGGTTGGTCAGTTAACGTTGATTGGAAGATGTGAAAAGAGTGTCGGTGGAGTTTCTTGCCCGTTCTTCTCTATAAGAACCTACTACGCTTTGGAATGACCAACTAGCTTCATTTTTCTGACCGACCGACCCTTTGACAATTCAAAAGTGCCTGTAATTGGTTTATTTGAAATAAATGCTTTGAGTTTGAGTTTCAGTGAGATCCTTGAAATTGTGATGTATAAGGTCGGTTGGGTTGTGTGAATTGTGAAGGTAATAATACTTGCTTGACAAGGATCTTAGCAATCGCAGTATGATGTTATTACACTTCAACCTTTTGTCTTGTCATTCCACAACTTCATATTGCCTAAAGGAGTAACTATTCTTTTGTAGTAAAGAACGCTTACAAAGATCAACATTTCCTGTAAGTACCTACATCAAATATGTATACACATTTCCATAAAATTGAAATGGACACATCTTTGTAAGTCTTATTGAGACATTGAGTATTACTGGTGCACGAAGCTTCGATTGCATAAAGTTGTGTGACGTAAATTTTTCTATTAGAGCCGAATTTATATGCGAGCATAAAATTTTATCTTCTACTGACACTTTGAAAATCTTGTGCACCTTCCAAGAGACGGAATTGCAAAACTGAGGACGGGGAATCTTTATAAAGATTTTTGTGTACATTGCAGAGTATTTTAGTTGCAAAATATTTGGCTGGAAACCCGTTGATTAAATGGAAAGTAGGTATATTTGAAATCGTAATTTCGCTCCGGAGACTTTTATTTCTGACGGCAAGGCGATGAATGATAAAATGTTAGTGGTTATTAAAACGTTAGTGGATATAAAACCCACTTGGTATGGAAGTGAGTCTTCAGCCATTTACCCTGTTCCTGTCCAAGGATCGTTTAGAGCTGGCAATAAAGCACCCGATTAAGACTAAACTGTTATAATTAAATGTTTGATGTTTTCCATTTTGTTCCTTAAATTAATTCGTAATAAATGGCACAGCGTTTCAGCAATTACTTTTTATGAAACAATTTGCTGTATAAGAATTTCTTTTACGGATTTTTGGATATTGGTTTGAGCCCAAATTCCAGCCTATATTTGCTTGAGCTGCTGTCTATACCTAAACATTCTATCGTATTGGAGGATTTTTGAAAGAACAATAATCTACGTGTTCAAAGAAAGAAAGAATTCCACGTATTTGTACATTAATAAAACAAATAGACCAAAAAGAATTGTACTTATAGGACCCAGTTTCAAAAGGGATATTTCAAAAGAGGGCATTGGAGTGAAGTTGACAAGATCGAGTTGTTTTTATACAAGAGAATAAAATGGAGCTTGCAATGCACTGGTCTCATTTTTCTTGCTCGCATATTTCTTGTTCGTAATATTACGGTCATAACAAGTTCTCGCTCTTGGAAAAAAAGTTTGTTGTTTGTTTTGTAATTTGTGTGACTGTAGTTATGATTATCTTATCAATCAATCTACCTAGCCTTTTCCCAACTATGTTGGGGTCGGCTTCCAGTCTAACCGGATGCAGCTGAATACCAGTATTTTACATGGAGCGACTACCTATCTGACCTACACAACCCAGTAACTGGGTAATACGATACCCCTTGGTTAGACTGGTTGTCCGACTTTCGGGCTTCTGACGACTCGTAACGACTGTTAAAGATCCACAAATGACAGCCGGGACCAACGGCTTAACGTGCTTTCCGAGGCACGGAGGAGTCTCGATATGTGAAAATGGTCACCCATCCATGGACCAACCCCGGCAAGCGTAGCTTAACCTGATGGATCGACCCCAGCGGCTGTTATTACTTAGCCACGAGCTATTATGATTATCTTATCATTCATAATATATTATTATCTTCCGCTTTTAATTTTTTTGTGTGTACAGATGGTTGGCATGTCGCACGCCCCACTTTATCTTAAACAGCGTGTAACAAAAAAATCAGCTGTCCCATTCAAAACTTCGTCGACGAACTCGACCTAAATGTATGGGACAGCAGATTTTTTTTTGCGATTGCTTTGTTGCTCCCAAGGAGAAAGTTGTTCAGTTTTATGTTCTGTACCACACCCTTATAAATGACTACACTTTTCTGATGCCCATTGTAGAAGACAAGTAGAAAATAATTGCCTTAAAAAGCGGCCTAAGAATTACGTCAACCCTGACAGGGTGCATATTGATCTTTTACTTGTTACCATCTATGTAACACATGGAATGCAATAAAAAAATTGAGAATTGAATTGAGTTGAGAACTGACTATATTATATTACTCACCAAACTATAATTATAGTCATGTGCCATAATGAAAATGTCCCACAGAATGTTTCACAGTTCGATGTACGCTCGTAATCACCAACAAAACTTTCTCCGACTATACAGGGTGTTAGGGTAGACACCGTTATCCTTGAAACTAGTGCTTTGGTGTCATCTATAAAATACTTTTTCTATGGGACCAACCTTAAATCGCGAAAAAAAAAAATTGTGTTCACTTAAATCGACAAAATGTATGGAACAGCAGATTTTTTTTTGCGATTTCTAAGTTGGTCCCATAGAAAAATTATATTATAGATGACACCAAACCACTAGTTTCAAGGATAACGGTGTCTACCCTAACATCCTGTATAGTACATTACTGTCGCGGCTTGCAACTGGCGCATTGATGGACGATCGTGAAAAATGTGGACTGAGGCGAAGCTGAGGGCCACATACGTGAGTCCATCAATGCCTGGTTACGGCCAAGGCTTGTATAGTACTTTTCTCAAATAATGCGCGGAAATTCAAACTAAGTAATTAATTATAAATTCCAGAATCAATGACCGACAGTGATAATTTTACCTCGCCAATATGTTCATTTATTTCTTCTTTACTTTAGCTCTATTTGGAAGCCAAATCGAAAAAAAAAACAATGGTAAGTTACCTCCTTGGTTGCCAGGTATTGAAGTAAAAAGTTCGTTCCATATTTATTCAATAACACGACAGTTATGAGTTTGCATAGTAATTTATTTGGCCGCTAAACACGTCAGATATTGATTTTTATAGAAACATTGCCGGCCACATCGTCACTTGTTTTTGACCAGCACAGCAATTTCGATTTATCTCGAAGATGAATTTCCAAGCATGTGTGAGAGAAAAAATAGGTATTTCCCTAACAATATGGTAATCC
Source organism: Lithophane ornitopus (assembly GCA_948473465.1). Taxonomy (NCBI): domain Eukaryota; kingdom Metazoa; phylum Arthropoda; class Insecta; order Lepidoptera; family Noctuidae; genus Lithophane; species Lithophane ornitopus. Next base: position 14,350,660 of record OX419621.1, on the reverse strand, counting down.
ATTCAAATCGCAGAAACGCTCTATTCAACTTTAACTACGCCATACAGCCTTCGTTTACTCAGCCCTTAAACCCAACTATTGACTACACCTTTCAAGGGAGGCTCTCTACCAAAAAGGGTAGTGTGAACAAAGGGACTATACATTTTTATATATAAAATTGACTTCAAATCCCCGGCTCAGGATGTATTGACAGTATAGGTGGAATAAATTGAATTTTCCGACACGGTCTGACTTCTGGCATATCCGAAGTCAGAACACCCGTATCTTTGATTCTGAAATGTGTTTGGTAAAGCCTTTTCCCTCTTATGACGTCATTACAATGGATTGTGATAAGGTTGTGCTGTTTAATGAGTGGTATTGGCGTTTTATTGATAATTTTGTTGAACCGGATGAGTGGATTGGCGAGGAATAAAATTTAAGTAGTTACCTACCTATGTGATTGAAAGTATTAAGGCTGATACACATTTGTAGATTAATGCCTGGTTTTATCATCAAAAAATCGGAGCTGCTTTGAAATTTCAGTTGAGATAGCCTAGTGGGTTAGTACAGTCGAACAAGCTCTTTGGTATACAGGCAGATAACTTGCAACTACTTAAAACGTCATTCTCCTTAGCCATAAGCTCAAAAAGTTAAATTACTCACACAATCAAAACGGCACTTAAACGGAAAATTAATATATTTTGCCTGTATACCAAATAGCTTGTTCGACTGTACTATCAATTATTCTGTGTTAGTAGTGTGATGGTAGTGGTCGGACTGCCAAGTCATAGGTCTCGAGTTCGAACCCAAGCCACACACCTTAGTCTTTTCAAATTCATGTGCGTATTGTATTATTATCACTTCTTTCAAAAACGGTGAAGGAAAATATCGTGAGGAAAAAACACAGCCTAAGAGATATTTCTTGACGGCTAACATTGATTTAATAACGCTATACTATCACTGGATTCCAGCACTAGATTGAAATCCTAGGTCAATTTAAGCCTATTTTATTGAAACACATGTCCGTTTGAACTATTAAATGAGCAATATATATTGTAATCACGATCTCGAAAACGGCTGCAACGATTTCAATGACAGCTTCAATATATTATAGGGGTTAACGGGGGCGATAAATCAATCTAGCTAGGTATCAAATCGAAAAAAAAAAACACTCGAGCAGAGCTCGGTCGACCAGATACTTTGTTTCATAATTAAAAAATTCGTCAACCATTCTATTTATTGTCGTAATCACACTTCACTTTTTCGATTAACCTCAAACACTCTCACCATCAAAATTATTCCGTCACCTTTCGTAGTTAGAATAATATTAGCGGAGTTGTATGATTTATACAAAAAGGGAACATTCCTGACTATGATCACGCGACAAAGATTGATGCTTGGCTGCAGAAATGTATTTATGAATACAAATAATACGAGAGTGGTTCTTTATTTCATTGTGTTTTTTTTCACCGAATTGTGTGATGTTGTTTTACGTAGGTCACAGTATGATAATGTTACAGTAGGTAAATGTCAAATGAGTTTGTTTGAGAGCTTCCGTGAAACATGCAAAGCCTTTACAAACCTAAATACTATTTGTTTGTGAAGCTAATTAGCCAAATTAATTAAATGTTACATGGTTTATGGATAGGACCGTACTCAGCGCTCTTCACGAATATATTTCGAATTTGTCGCGAAACGTAACAGTTTGGTGAGGATTCCACGAAGACCAAAAACAAATCTCTAGAAGTTAGTCGTGATCGAATGTTTGTTTCACAAGTAATAGAAATTCGCGCAACGAATGTTTAAGATAAATCCAATCATTCTGCCTAGTCTTTTCCCAACAATGTTCGGGTCGGCTTCCAGTCGAACCGGATGCAGCTGAATACCAGTATTTTAGTCATGTAAGGTGGAGGTCAGATAGGCATCTCCACAACCAACAGTAACTGGGTAATACGATACCCCTTGGTAAGACTGGTTGTCAGACTTTCGGGCTTCTGACGACACGTAACGCCGGTCTAATATCCACAAATGACAGCCGGGACCAACGGCTTAACGTGCTTTCCAAGGCACGAAGGAGTCACTGTATGTAAAGATGGTCACCCATCCACGGACCAACCCCGGCAAGCGTAGCTTAACCTGATGGATCGATCCGTGTGGCTGTTATTACTTAGCCACGAGTTTTAAAATAAATCAAATCAGAAATTAAATTATCCGGAAAAGAACAGACTGACGTAGCTTGCAGAGTCAGCAAGCTAAAGTGGCAGTGGGCTGGCCATGTTTGTCTAAGGAATGATCTTAGCTGGAGCAGACGAGTCCAGGAGTGGAAATCGGCAAGCGTGATGTGGTCCGCCCCCCAGCTAGATGAACCGACGACCTGAAATGGATGCTGGGACAGACTGGATGCGGAAGGCAGAAGACAGGGTGCTATGGCGCAGCTTGGGACAGGCCTATGTCTAGCAGTGGACTGCTATAGGCTGAGTTGATTGAAAACAGCCCCCACATACCAAAAACATTATCAGCATGAACTACATCGTACCTACTTTATGAATCGACAACCAAATCATAGAAAATTATGTTCGCAGTTGATTCACTGTTGCCCACCACACAATGGTACACAGTCGCTATTTACGACGGAGAATTACAACCGGCCAACAATGATTCATAATTATAGACGAGAAATTCATATCGTTTTGAATGTACTGTGTACGCTTCATTATTGAGTTTTATGTTTAAGTATATTATGTATGTACATAATGTACGTTTTGTTGTATGTATGTATTTATTGTGTATGTAATGTATATGTTACACCATAGACAGTGGCGTGCCTAGGGGTCAAAATCAGGGCAAACAGACAGGTTTTTTACTATTTAAAAAAATAGCCAAGTGAGCGACTTACGGATTTTCTATTGTTGTTCATGGTAACACCATTATTATATAGTGTTATTTTTTTATTTTATTAATAGGCTTAATTTTGAAGGCAAGCCGGGCTTTTGGGCTTCTATGGAAGGAACGCCACTGACCATAGACTACCTTTAGTATTGTCTCTTTTTAAATCCATCCAAAGGTTGTCTTTAAAAGGTCGCTTTTAGCGATAAGACCGCCCATTGTGTAAATATAAATAGGTAAAATTCCTACATTCAAATCCGTAATTTGTATTGTTATATTTGTATATTCAGTATTAATATTTTGAAGAATTTTGTATAGTTATAAATAGTACCTACTAATGCTTTTAAAATCAACAAGAATTTGAAGGAAATTGCAGAAAAATCGTTTTGGCCGCGCCATATTCAAAAGTGATCGTGGCGCGAATACGCGATAGTCGCCTTCCTATGTCACTTTTTGTTCGGAAAACTGGAAAGTGCCTTCTGTCGGCGCGACCACGTGTTCAGATTCACCGAATAAAAAGTGACATAATAACGCGACGATTGCGACGAAATTAGAATATTATTATCTAAACTAGCTTTTGCCCGCGGCTTCGCCCGCGTGGATGTCGGAAATTATCCCACGGGAATGTGCTACCGGGATAAAAGTATCCTATGTCCCATAACCCACGTGGTCTGTCTAGGCGACCTAGGCGTTACGGCGTAAAAGTAACAGACATGAGACAGCCAGTAACTTTATATATTAGTGGTAGTCCATATCTATATTGTGGTCATAGTGTGGATAGTATGGACAGCAGTATGAAACTGTCGGAAAGATTAATGAAAAAATATTGTATAAAGATTAATGAAAAAACTATGGCATATTGTATGGACGATGGAAACTAAGGCGAAAGCTTTGCGGGAGCCTGCGAAATTCAAATTATCTTATGTTTTTTGCTTTTTACAGGTCAGTATCAAGTTTTATGTTGATCTAAATAATGAGTCGCAGTTGTTTTAAATATTTATTTATCTAATCTAACTAATATTGCAGGAGTTGTATTCCTGTATCTAATGGTTATTATTCTGTAAAGCTACTATTTGCTACGATCGCGAATCATATTTTATTCATATTGACATTCGAAACTTACCCATTAAACGATTTAAAAGCTGTATTAAAACCAAACTTTGTAAAAAAGGGTACTATACAATTTCAGATTATTTAGAAGACAAAAAGCATGGGATTGAGCTGCTCGCTCTGCTAACATTTTGTCATTTTGGCATTGTGACATTTTGAATAAGTACTATGGAAAATCATCAAAATATACCTACCAGTTTTATATACAAATTCACATTATTGAATATTATATGTAGGATATTGACAAATGATTACTTTGTAAAGTATTGAATTATTGTGAATGTGAGGATGAATGTGAATTTTCGTTCTCAGTTAGTTTTAACAATGGTCTGGCAATTTGAGAACTTTATGCGGCCTACACAAATGTCCTTTCTTTGGTATTGTTCGTCGAGTCGTTGAGCTCCTTAAGTTCTGAGCTGAGCTCCACTATTACTGACAAATGCTTGCAGTGACAGGACAGGTTCACTCAAATCTGTGTGGTTCATTCCTCAAAAGACTATTTCAGACTCTAATCTACATGGCCCTCATAGGGCCTGACCAATATGCCAATATCTGACCTAGGTATGTCCGGACTTTAAAAGAGACTGAGTTTGTTTCGGCCTTTCTTCTCAGAGTAGTCAGATAGGAAACGCCGACCTCATCTAGCTTAATTTTACATTTTTTGATATTATTACGACGTGTAAAAGTGATTCCAATAACCTATTTACAGAATAAACAATTTCATTTTAACATACAACCTGTCTGACACTGACTTGCAAATGGCAAAAAACTTAAGATTTGAATTTCGCGGGCTACCGGCGCATGCCCCTTAAGAAAATCGCATTATTTGCACAACACCATCTATCGAGTAAGTACTCACTGGTAAACTCAAACTCTTTGTTCCAAGCCAAGAGCCAAGTAGTAATAACTTTTGATTGAGTGGACAGATTCTCAAGATACGGACTATGACTATATTCTCAATCCCTTAACGCTCTTGAAGTGAGTCCCGCAAAAATGTCAATAATAAGTACTTACATTTGAATTTTAAAATCAAGAGGGTAAAGAAGGGTTTTTACCCTCATGAGGGATGATTTTAGAAGAACATAACTCTTTGTTAGTTACAAAAAGCATAAATTTTCACAGCCCTAAGTTAAAAAAAAACTGGCCAAGTGCGTGTCGAACCATGCACAATGAAGGGTTCCGTAGTTGGGATGAATTAATTTATCAAACAAACTTTCGCAAAGTTTTATTGTCATTACCTCTATGGGCGTTTACTGTCCCTCAAAGTGTAGTTAAAAAAACATTGTAGTTAAAAAACTTGTTCTCGCATACAGAATGTTTGGGTTTTTGCAACTGCACATGTAAGTTGGTCGATTAAAAGTTTTTGAGCTAAGTCGCGGACAGACAGACAGACAGACGGACATGGCGAAACTATAAAGCTTCCTTGTTGACTGCGGAACTCTAAAAATGATAGGTTTCCCATAAAAACTTTCATCCCCTATATCCCCCCCCCCCCCTTAAATTTGTTTTTGAGAAAATAATTGCCTATGTTCTTCGCCGGGATGCCATCTATCTCTTTACCAAATTTTATCGAGATCCGTTCAGTGGATCAGGCGTGAAAAGGTAACATACAGAATTACAGACGGGCAGACAGACAGAGTTACTATCGAATTTATACTTTTAAGCATCGATTAGTATGGATTATGTGTTCAATTCAAAATGAGCCAAACACTCGATAATTATGAATTCGGCGAAAGTCATTCTTCTACGGAGACTCTTAACACCGCGATTCAGAAAATTACGTTAAATGAACAACGCCATCTATCGAGCACGAAGTGATACTGTCAAAATATATGGGAAAAAGTTCGAACACTCTGTAAGGTATGTAGAAAAGATGTAGGGTTCCATGACTGACTTGACCTGACTTGACTTGACTTGACTTGACCTGACTTGACCTGACTTGACCTGACTTGACCTGACTTGACCTGACTTGACCTGACTTGACCTGACTTGACCTAACTTGACCTAACTTGATTTGGATTGAGTTGAGTTAACCTTGAGCAGGTATATTTTATCGCAGCAGGTACATTGGTAGTTGAAAGAAAAGTAGATTACGTACCTTGCTAAAGTGAGTAATTAATGCACTCGTGTTTATTTAGTAAGCGCGTTCGTGCCTTAATTACTCACTTTTTGCTCGATGCAACAATCTACAATTTTTAAGAAATTAAAATTTATCACCATTTTTTCATGATTAATATTTGTATCATGATTTAAAAGATAGATAGCGCCACCTATGGCACTACTACCAAACAATGGATTTGGAAAACTTAAATTAACCAATCTTTAGATTGGGTAAATTCACAATGTATCGCGTTATGTTTCCGCGCGAAGTATGTGAACATATGATGATTATGATCGTGTGTTACACACGTTCTCACAAACCTACCTGATTTTACGCTAGTGTCATTTTACGACAATAGATGTCGTTACGTGTATCTACATTACGTACCTAATGAAAATTTCTTCTTGAATACTTTAAACTCTTATATCTTTTGATATTTTGAAGCGATTGCGATGAAACAAAAACTAAATGAAACATCGAGTTACACACAATATTTGAGTTTATAAGTTAACCATATTGATTTCGTACTTTTTACGTGATACTGGAACAATCAAACAAACGAACAGACAAACAGACAAACAGATAAACAGACAAACAGACAAACAGACAAAAATTCCAAAAATGGTAGAAATGGCATCTGTTGGTTATTCTTGGACACTCCAGCCAGGTTTTTTTTTTTTTTTTTCATTGTACAGAAACGCCTCGTCTACAGATTTATTATATGTATAGATGTACTTAGAATATATTGTGTTTTACATGCGTGGGACGCAGCTATTATATTCATAATCATCTGCCTAGCCTTTTTCTAAATATTTTGAAGTCGACTTCCAGTCTAACCCGTCGCAGTTGAATATCAGTATTTTACATGGAGCGACTGCATATCTGACCTTCACAACCCAGTTACTGGGTAACACGATACCCCCTGGTAAAACTGGTTGTCAGACTTTCGGGCTTCTGACGACCCGTATCAACTATCAAAGATCTACAAATGATAGCCGGGACCAACGGCTTAACATGCTTTCCGAGGCACGGAGGGGTCTTGGTATGTAAAGACGGTCACCCACGGACCAACCGTGGCAAGCGTAGCTTAACCTGATTGATCGACCCTTGTGGCTGTTATTTCTTATCCACAAGCCCGTAGCTAGTCTATTCAAAAATGAAACAAAAACCATAATATTTTGCCACTTCAATTAAAAAAAATTAAAGTAATAAAAACTAAAACCCAACTACGACTAAAAAGGTATAAACAAGACACCACAGACAGACAAATTAAAAACCCGGAGTCACACGTAATCTGTTCTATTTATGCCCTAACACGTGTCACTCCGGATTTTTAATTTGTTTCCGTTTGGTTTCAGTTTTTATTCCTTTATTTTTTTTAAATTCTTTTGGGGTTATATTATATAATCATATATTTGAAATGTGCTCATTAAGCCCTTTCATTTGATACCCAACATGGTACGATTAAACAAAAAAATTATTTAGTTCCTGACTTTATGTCCTCTAGAGGGCGCCATTTTTAATTTAATGTGACGTCACCTATAACCAGCGGACAATGAAGACGCTTCCAACGATACCTCATTTGTCAAATTGTGATGAGTGGTTTGGAATATATGAGGGAACAGATGAACACACATACATACATACAATACATACATACATACATACCGGTCAAAATCATAACCCTCCTTTTTTCTTCGCCGTAGTCGGGTAAAAATGAAACGAAATCAAAGCGCCTCAATTCGATTCAACAAACAATCCTTAAAAAAGCCAAACAGCAATTTAAGGTAAAGCGATTATATTAACGATTTTCTAATCTGTAATTTATTACGAAGCGGCGGCCGGCCGTGCCGGACCGAGCCGGATTTCCTACAGTTCCGGTACCGTAGTACCACTATGTAGTTCCACCTCTCCTTGTTAAAACCGTGTTTTGAAACGGAGCCGGCTGAAGTGCGCATATTTATGAAGGAAGTTTACAAAGTACTGTTTGTAATTTGTATGCGTCAAATCGGACTTTTTAATGCCAAGGGTTGGATAAGAATGGCATTTTAAGTCGCTGTAATGGATAAGTGGTTCTACTATAATCACTATGCCTAGTTGATTGATTCGTGATCGCAGAATTTACTTTGGACAATCCCACAAACACCCTTTTACCACTATCCGCTATCACCCTTTAACTAACGGACTATGAGACCTTCTGCAGGGTACCATCTGCACTTGGTTGATATCCATAGACAGAGCGCTTCTCCTCCAATTTTGTTATGCGCACAGCCAAATGTGGTCTCAAAACTCTCTGGCAGCGTCTATGTTCCCTTCCACATTTACTAGCCTGCTTTCAAATCAAGAGTGAACATGCATCTTTTGGGCATGCTCGTTCCATCACAGACCTTTCCATCAGGCGAGATCGAGGTCAAGCGCAGGCCTATTCAACAATCGAAATAAGAAAACAAATGTACACACAGGTAGGCTATCAATAGGCTAAACTTATGAGTACATGACCATGTTAGGGAGCATCTTATTTTTTTATTAAGAACAAGAAAATGCATCCTCTGGCCTTAGGGGGTATCAACTACAGATTATAATGTCTGTTCCTGGTTTTATTATTTTTTTAATATGGAGGTGTCCTGACAGACAGTACCCACACTAATGCGACCCATACTATCGTAAACTAGAGACAATAATCTGTCTATTACACCCTATTTTATTTCTGTACAGCGTGGGTATAGTTTCCATACTATCCATACCTTTACAGACGTGAAATTATTGCCTTAATGCTTAGTATTGATACTATTCAAGGTAAAAATTTCCAAAGTGTTATTCACTGATTCAATATTCTCTTTGTTTATAACCATGCAAATAAAAACATAAACAGTGCAACTATTCTCGTTAAAGATAGCAAAAGTAAAACGGGAATCACGGAGTTATTTTTTATTTACAGCAGCCATGGTTATATGAATACAAAAATAAATAACAACTGAAAAATCATGGCTATTTTCAAAACAATGAATAAACAAAACCCACTGTGCAAAATTTACATACTTAGTATATTTTGTTTGTTCGACGTAAATCGGTATGTTTCACAACAGCACTGTGTTCCAAACCAGAATTGTTCGGACAAAATTTCATGTTTTTTGTTTTTTTACTTTGCTTTATTTAGCAACACACTTTGTAGTAAATTTTGAACGCAAGCTTATTTTGTTAAGGTTCATTTTTAACAAATAAATTGCTATTGAAACCCCCTTAACTAGCTATGTGGAGCTTGGATTTTAGTTTTTAGTAGTGTAAGTATAATTAAACTTTCATGTGTATTGAATTCAGATTATGTTTGAAGTTTCAATTTCTTCCAATGTAAAACACAGTTTAGAACAGTGATTCTTAAAAAATCAATCTGCCTAGCCGTTTCCCAACTATGTTGGGGTCGGCTTCCAGTCTAACCGGATGCAGCTGACAACCAGTATTTTACATGGAGCGACTGCCTATCTGACCTCCACAACTCAGTGACTGGGTAATACGATACTCCTTGGTTAGACTGGTTGTCAGATTTTCGGGCTTCTGACGATCCGTAACGATTGTCAAAGATCCAAGAATGACAGCCTGGACCAACGGCTTAACGTGCTTTCCGAGGCACGAAGGAGTCTCGATATGTAAAGAATAGAATAGAATACTCTTTATTATGGATAACCTTAACCTGATGAATCGACCTGTGCGGCTGCTATTACTTAGCCACGAGCTCCTCAGATCTCAATCTTGGATCTCATTAAGAAATATGTCAGTTACTTACCATCTCCTTATTAGTAGTGGCCTTATCCAGCACAGCATCGAGCCACTCCCACTGTTTCCTCGCTTGCGCACTATTCGAGTCCCGGATGCTGAACAGATTTGTGTTGAGCGCCACTATCCGAAGCTTACTCTGTTTCTGCTCTATCGTGTAGTATCCACCTGTTTTTGAAGATGGTTATGTCATTAGATTAAAATTCGGTGGCGTTAAATGGAAATAAGATCAATGAGAGATTCGTTGGACCGCGAAGCTGGTTATAAAATATTAGCTTCCACCAGCTAATTCACCCGCATGATATCTTTATAAATTATAGCCTTTATTAGCTTCCATGTCGATAAAAAGTATAGCTATGTCCTTCCCCGGGATGCCATCATTCTATCTGCTTGCCAAATTTTATCGACATTCATTCAGTGGTGGCGTGAAAAGGTAACTTATAGACATATCAGAGTTACTTTCGAATTTATAATATTAGTACGGATAGTATGGTTTACTCATTGATAATGAAGCATTCTAATGGTAAATGAATTTTAAAAATCGGTCTGGCAGTTTTTATGTTAATTCATTACAAAAAAAAAAAATCTTTTCTCTTTATAACATTAGTGTAGCACATACAAGAACACGTGATTTTACAAATGAAGAAAAGTGCAGTAATTCTCACTATAGTTACCAAAGCAATTAGGTTTTAGGACTAGTCATTAACTAGGAAAGTAGGTATGTTTTTTTGCGGGAATACAAAAAGAATGCTAATCTTTACGTAGAAATAACAGACACAAAAAAAAAATTAAAATATTTCTCATCTTCTATTTTTTCAAGGAATGAGATCAACCACCATATTTTTACCCCTAAACTCATACACGTTCTTATCAAGCACCATTGAATATAGATCAAGCCCCAATTCAAGCATCAACCAAGAATAATGCAAAAAGCGAACTATAAAAACGCCCAATACGCAGTTTCGTTCAGCAAACTTCCTGTTTCCTATTTCCCGTCGACTCCTGGAAACTTTAAACTTTTATAAAGCGGACTGAGGCAGTAACTTAGAACTGATGGCAGGAAAGTTAGGCGTTCCAGTCTTAAGACATCAAAACAATCACCATATTTAAAAGTCTGCAGTGCTTGCGAAGCCGTTGCATCTCGAATAAGGCATTATGTTCTTGTGGAGCTGCCTGTGGCTGATTGCAGAGCGTATTATTTTGAAGGATTATAATCTAGTTTCCTGTACCTAGAGCGCTATTTAACCTCCGTTGAGTAAATACGTTGTTAAATTAATCTTTTTTGGTATATAATAAAATAGATGAGAAACAGTGGAACAAAGAGATACCTGGTATGATCAGTTCAGAGTAAAATGGCGAACATATCAATAACAACAACAAACAAATTATAAATATTTAGTTTCTATCACCGCCCAGACGGAGATGGCGGGATGAGCTGGACTCCTTCAATAAAGATTGGCCGTTGGCAGCTCTGAGGCCCTAGACAAAGTGACATTCTATCAGCGATAACGATGATGGAAAAGGCAAAAATGTATAGTAATGACATAGCTATCGAAAAGCTTATGTCAATCCTGTTGAAAGTAGTTGAAGAAATACGTTAAATAATAAGTTGAAACGATTTGGAAGCGATTGTCACTTGTCTAGGCCCTCTGGGCAGAGGTGGAATGAGAGTTGGGAGGTCGTTGCCCAGCAGTGGGATAGTAATGGGTAATAATAAAAATACAAAACATCACTAAGTATTTGAAATTGTGCAGCGCTTGCGAAACCGTTATAAGGCATTATGTTCTTACGGAGCTGCCTGGCTGATGGCAAAGCGTATTATTTTGAAGGATTATAAGATCGTATCTTGGGGGCTTTATTAAAATCTAGTTTCCTGGGAGCGCTGGATTTAATAGGATTTTACCCTGGTATGGTATTGAGTTTTTAGATGAGCGATACTATTATTAATTGTATGGTGTTTGAAATAGGTGTCTACACTCATCTTAGTTGAGGTATTGAGGATTAACGAGAGAGGACGCCAAAGGTAGAAATTATGTAAAATGGAATAAGCTCTCAATGGGCCTACCAACACCGCTAACAGCTGTATTATTTTAATATTACTTCAGTGTAGAAAAGAGATAAAGCTCTACAGGACGTATAGCTCAATCTCTTGCCCCCTCGAAGTAAGATTAAAATAATACTGCTTGCTTGCATTGCATTTTCTTTGCCTTGGTGTGTAAGCCATCGGGGAAAACATTTTATGCATGATTTTATGAAAAACAGAGAAAAATGGTGTGCAATTGGAAAAGCAACTTTAGACAGAACATAATCAATCAATCTGCCTAGCCGTTCCCCAACTATATTGGGGTCAGCTTCCAGTCTAACCGGATGTAGCTGAATACCAGTATCTTACATGGAGCGACTGTTTATCTGACCTCCACAACCCAGTAACTGGGTAATACGATACCCCTTGGTAAGACTGGTTGTTAGACTTTCGGGCTACTGACGACCCGTACTGTCAAAGATCTATAAATGACAGCCGGGACCAACGGCATGAAATAGTAGTACAAAGTACATAACAAAATAAAAATACATACCAATTTTGAAAGTCTGTAATGCTTCCAGTGGAAGCCAGTGCATCCACAAATTGGTGAGGCTTTCGGACGGCGCCGGGTCCAAGTGACCCAGAACTGGGAAAACGAAGTGTGAACTGAACGTTCTGCTCAGAAGATCTGTCATGTTCCTGATGGCCTGGATCTTGTCATCTTCGTTGCCTGTGTACCGGGCTGCTATGATGTCGCTGAAAGAGTTATTCTGTTAGAGACGAAGGTTTTTTTTAAGGACGATGATGATGATGCTGTCGATCGAGATTATTCAAGTTAGCACATGGGTAGATTTCGTTTCAAAGATTATTATTTTTAAATGTCCATACATCTTTTAGACGAATGTTAACAAATATTTCCTTTTTATTAAATATTAGCTGCGCCCCGCGGTTTAGTCTCGATACCGTGGAAATATCGGGATAAAAAGTGTCCTATGTCCTATTCCAGGTCATGGTCTTTATCCAAATCCGTTCAGCCGTTTTAGAGTGAAAGCGTAACAAACAAACAAATTCACTTTCGCATTCATAATATTAGTTAGGATTTAGCCTCACTCCGCGGTTGTAGTCCTTCAGAAACTGTGCATTTTTCTGGCATAAACAGTAGGTATCCTATATGATAATAAGGAATAGTGAAGCTTTCAATTAAAAAATAACTCCTAACCTTTTAAAAACTAACCAAACTTTACCTTTTTTTATTATTAAGCGTTTAGAAGTTCAGGCAAAACTCACCCAGTCCACAACACGAACTCGACGTTTTCTGAATGTCGTGTGCGCATGTACCGCGCGGCCGACTCGATCAGCTCCAGTGAACTGTCGCAGGAGTAGTCTCCGAAGCGGCCCAGCGCGCGGTGATGGCCTGAACTGCCCCGTTCGTCTGCTCGGCGACAATCTGGTATAGAAAATGGCTAAGCTTTTTTTTCTCTTACGATATAATATTTATCGGGGCATAAACAAAGCCCAAATAATTCCATTGGTTTCCTAAAAATATGTTTTACACGAAACCAAAGTATTTGATTACGTCTATGAGGTGACATAGCGGTTAAAACTACTTGTATCTCTATGCACCATATTTCGAAGCATAAAAATCGTAAGTAGGTAGGTACATAACATCAATCAATCTGCCTAGCCTTTTCCCAACTATGTTGGGCTCAGCTTCCAGTCTAACCGGATGCAGCTGAATACCAGTATTAAACATGGAGCGACTGCCTATCTGACCTCCATAACCCAGTCACTGGGTAACACTATACCCCTTGGTAACTGGTTGCCAGACTGGCACGCACATAACATAAACCTACAATATAGTTGATAACGCATAGTCAGCCTATAATGTTCCCACTGATGGGACACAGGCCTCGTCTCTGTGAGAGAGAGCATGGGCCGTAATCCCCCACGCGGGCCCAGTGCGGGTTTGTAGATGTCACATGTCTTCGAATTTTTGATTCTTAGGATATGCCGGTTTCCTCACGATGTTTTCCTTTGCCGTTTTGAGAGGGTGTGTAACGGTTGATATAATAACAAAAAATCTAACGTTCACTTGACCTAATTTCAGTTAATATACTTTTGTTTAATATAACGATCAGTTGAGATAATGAATTGTTGATATAATTTCATTTTATCTAATTTCTTATGATATAATAAACATTTCCTATAATGCACATTTGACATAATATTCATTTAGTATATTATTCATAATCTCTATTAACTTTTAATATAATTTAGAAAATCTGATACGATTTTAAACGCCTGCTAGTATGGTAAAATAATGTACTGTTTTTTTTTTCTTCGCTTTATACCCTATACACCTACCACCCTCAACTATTGTAAACAGTAGAAATTGGATGCAATCTGGACTTTAGGGCACCCCGACTCGGACAGGTTAGGTTAGAAGGGAATGGCGGGGTCGTGTGAGCGAGCGAAGCGAGCGAATAGACCCCGCCATCCCCTTCGTGGTTATTTTTTTATAAACCATCCAGAAGTAGGAGCCCCGCGAAGCGGGGCTCCGTCGACCAAGCCCACCTTCAACCATGCATTGAATATTTTAAGATTTGGTTAGGTGCCATTTGAGTTAGGTTAGAACTGTGACCATTAAACATGAAAATTAGGTCAAAAGAACATTAGGTCAAATTAATGTTATATAAAAAGAATATTATACATATTGAAAATTATATAAAATTAACTTTATACTAAATGTTTTATATTAAATGAAAATTATATCATATGAAACATTAGGTCATATGAAATTAGGTTATATGATTTTATAGCATATGAAAATTATATTATATGAACGTTATTTCAAGTGAAATTAGAGCATTTGTTATTATATCATACATTACACACCCGTTTTGAGAGCAGTGGTGATGAAATAATTTACGCCTTACTTTAAAAGGAACAATATATCAATTAAACCGATATTCATTAACCGTCGAATAAAAATTCAATCAGTCAAAAGCGTACACAATTCTTCTATTTATAGGTACTGTGATTGGGAGCGCTAATTAAACCGATGTTTTGCATACAAATTACGATTGCCCTACTGACACAAGCTAACCAAAATTGGGAAGTCAAATTGAAAACAGTGTGGTAAATTGTTTCCGGAGTAGGTTATGTTATGTGGGTGCCAGTCTGACAACTATTTACCAAGGAGGATCGTGTTACCCAGTTACTGGGTTATGGAGGTCAGATAGACAGTCGCTCCATGTATAATACTGGTATTCAGCCGCATCCGGTTAGACTGGAATCCGATCCCAACATAGTTGGGAAAAGGCTAGACCTCCACAACCCAGTAACTAGGTAAGTAGGTAGGTAATGCGGTACCCCGACCCGTAACGACTGTCAAAGATCCAAAATGACAGCCGGGACCAACGGCTTAACGTGCTTTCCAAGACACGGAGGAGTCTCGCTATGTAAAGATGGTCACCCATCCACGGACCAACCACGGCAAGCGTAGCTTAACCTGATGGATCGACCCGTGCGGCTGTTATTACTTAGCCACCAGCTCCTCGAGTAGCCTATGAGGAGTAGGAACATAATTACCTATAATACTTCCAAGAATTTACCATACTTAAAAACCTCGCGAATATTTATGACATCAAATCAAATATGACGCGTCAACGAGGTATTTAGCGGACCACTCACTGCCTAGACTTCCGCCAAAAACGATTTTTGATAATATCCAGCAATCACATTCGCACAAGAGGTACCTACCAATCGACTGCTTCGTTGGTCTACGGACACAACCGCTACTGCTGAGCATGAGATCCTGGATTCGATTCCAAAGTCGAGCAAAGTGTTTTGCTATCAGAAATTTCTCAGTAGCACCCCGGAGTCTGTTTTTGTGCCCAAGAGAAATATGGTGTACTATAGGTGTAGGTACCTCTGCCACAAAACATGTTGAAATCTCTACTTCCTGTCAAAAATTGTATGAAACATTGACAGAAATTAGAAATTTCAACATATTTTGTTGTGAATGTTTCGCCAGTGCAAACGCACAGTAAGATAGTAATGCATTACCGTTGATTGACGTCATTACATAGAATTGGGTACGCAACACTTTCTAAGCCATACCTTTAAACTTGTACGTCAACTAGTGCGGTTTTCTCCACAATACAAGTTAACTGAAGTTAACACATGGTTCAACACAAGTTGGTAACTTGAGTAACTTAGAAATAGTTAACATTTTATACCTACGTCTTCTAGTGTCGCCCTGTGATGTGTAGAGAGGGTCATAGTGGAAATCCGTTATGTGCCAAAAGTAACCTGAAACAAGGATAAATATTGTATTAGTATCATAATCTATTAACATAATAATGATTGTGTTAAACATTTCAAAGAAGTGAGAGACCGTGGTAACTTTAAAAGGTAGTTTTTTTTTTCAATTCAAGTCAGTCAACTGCACAACGGTTGAAACGCTTCAGGAATAGGAATTATTTAAGACTAGCTTCCACCCGCGGTTTCGCCCGCGTAGTATGTCGATAAAAAGTAGCTATGTCCTTCCCCGGGATGCCATCTATCTCCTTGCCAAATTTTATCGAAATCCGTTCCGTGGTTTAGGCGTGAAATGGTAACATACAGACAGATAGACAGACAGAGTTACTTTCGAATTTATAATACTAGTATGGATTGTTGCAATTTTTCATAATTTATGATCCAACAAATGATCTGCAATGCCGTTACGGCATCGACGGAACGTTACCGAATAAGGGCTATGACCCATTAGTGTGACGACGCCCGACGTCGCAGCGGGTCGAGGCACGCACCTCAGACAGTCTCCACAATGGATCGGAACAGTGGAACACTGTCCCGTCAGCTCCGACAGCGCAGGGCACCACCCTTCCCCCGCTTCGTCTCTCATCCGCCGACCCGTTAAGATCTCTGCCCCATTCGTGCGTTGCGTTGCGTTGTATGGATCAACGCATTGTAAGCCACACCTGCATTGCGTAGACGCACGACGTTGCAGCGCAAGAAGAAAACGCACGCACCTCAGTCAGTCTCCACAATGGATCGGAACAAACGTGTTCTATTGTTGCTTTTATTGCTGTCCGTTTTCGCACTGGAGCTTCAACAGCGCAGTGCTCCACCCTCCCCCCGCTTCGTCTCTCATCAGCCGCCCGTTAACGTCGCGTACGACGATGCAACGTTTTAATGTGCGACGAGGAAACGCAACGCAACGCACTAATGGGGCAGAGCTCTAATATAAGACCCATTGCTCACGATAATCAAAAGTATCGGGTTACAAAGCAGGTCGGGGGACTTAAAACATTCACTTTGGCAGAATCATAATAGGAAAATATTATGAATCATCGTAAAATGTCACAAACTGACAATTCATAATATGATCTGCGTGCGATTCATATTGCGAAATAATTCATCTGTTTGACAGTTTTCTATGGAGATTTGTAAAATGGTCCACATAATATGAATTGCTTTCGTGTCAAATTAGAAGAATTGCTAATGACAGCTGAAAATTCAGGAAATAAAATGCTTTTAGAGGAATTGCTAATGTGACCGTTTTAGGCCCACAGTTCGTTATTTGATTCTGTAACTGAATACTTTTGAGAAGCGTCGTGGATGACAGGCCTTAGTCTATGGTCTTTTAATAACAAGTCTACACCCAAAAATAAGCAATAAGGCCGCCCATTGTGTTTTTTAGTTCAATATATCCGCGTTTTTTTTTTAACCTCTGCTGAGAATTTCTTGGCCTTCTTGGTGTACGTAAAATGCGTTACGCGTAGACTTTGACCTGGAATAGGACATAGGATACTTTTTATCCCAATATTCCCATGGGGCCCAGAGTTACGCGGGTGAAACCGCAGGGCGAAGCTAGTAACTAATAACACTGAAACAATTTCCTAGAAAACATTTAATGGTCGTATTCATGCATCAGTTTATCCTACACTAGCAGCGCCCCGCGGTTTCACCCGCGTAAGTCTCGATCCCGTGGGAATATCGGGATAAAAAGTATCCTATGTGTTAATCCAGGTTATAAACTATCTGTGTGCCAAATTTCATCCAAATCCATTCAACCGTTTTTGCGTGATTGAGTAACAAACATACAAACTTTCACATTTATAATATTACTAGCTGTGCCCCGCGGTTTCACCCGCGTAAGTCTCGATCCCGTGGGAATATCGGGATAAAAAATATCCTATGTCCTTTTCCAAGTCATGGTCTAGCTCAACCCATTTGTGCCAAATTTCATCCAAACCAGTTCAGCCGTTTTGACGTGAAAGCGTCACAAACAAACAAACCATAAAAAAAACAGACTTTCGCATTTATAATATTAGTTAGGATAGTTAAGATGCTAAGCCTATGTTTTTTTTTCCTCTCAATCGTTATAAACTTTTCAGTGATTACCTTTAATGTTTTTGAAATGATTATTATTATTTTACCCTTAATGTTTCTTGAAAAATCATGCTGATTTTCATAATTATAAATACATAGGTACACACTGCATTAGGGTAGTATCATATTAATCATATTAAACGCAAACGGGCTATGCCAACTTTGCTACTCAGCACTCATCGACCGTGGGTTAAGAAGTAATTGAACTAAAAGTGGGTATAGGGGCCTTCTTATACCTTTTCTACACTCTTATCTTTTTCTTATATCGTATCCTATGTGTTAATCCAGGTTATAAACTATCTGTGTGGCAAATTTCATCCAAATCCATTCAGCCGTTTTTGCGTGATTGAGTAACACACAAACTTTCACATTTATAATATTAGTAGGATTCACTTTGCCTTGTACTAAGATTACAAGATCTTTGACTAGGTAATGTTCCAAGAATCTGTATCCGGAGGTAGGATTATGTCTATCCTAAGAAAATACTTGAATCTTATATTGCTTCCAGTGTTTATTATTTAGTACCTGGGCAACCGAGATCTGCTCGGGTGAAAATAGAGAAAACGAATTTTCCCAGATAACTAGATCTAACTAGATCGATTTTTCGCTCCCGCAAACCCTTATTATAATGCAATTTGCAACTTTCATCGAAATCGTTAGAGCCGTTTCCAAGAACGTGATTACAAATATTGCTCATTATAAGTATAGGATAGTATGAGATTTTAGTTTAATCGTAAATCATTCAATCAAATTCTGTCAATAAAAATCTTGGAGTTACGATATTTTTAATCATCGATATTTTGGTTTCAATCCGTTTTTACGACAAAGTTTTCAACATATTCTTCTGTTATCCTTTGTTTTTTTTTTAATTATTATTATTTCGAACGCTTTCAAGTTCGTATGGTCGCGGATTTTAAAGTTTAGGGATATTAGAGAAAACATTTGTTTGTGAACTGCATATAACTATTATAAATGACAGTTCAAGATTAAATGAGGCCAATTCTGCATTAAAATAAATTGCCTAATGTTTTTGCTCCGCGATTTTGGTAGGTAAGATTCAAACACTCCTTCGTGTGAACTTTTTTTTAAGAAAATCTACTTAGCTATTATATGCCTCCATTACGTACTTTTCCAAAAAATAATCAGACACGCTATGTAACTTCAATTAGATCGAAGAATATATGGCCAGCAAAAAAAGTACTCAAGTTTTTTCTCGTCTCCGGAGATTACCCAAAAGAAAATCATGTTGTAGTAATTCGTCGGAATTTATTTGCAGGCCCGCATCGGGTTAGACGAGGCAAAAACATCTGATTAATGACGCCCCTAGTCAACTGATGAACACGTTGCGTATTCAAACATGGAGCGAGGAGTCTGTGTTACTGGATGTGAATTGTTTTTTGTTTCGATTTTCTGGTTTTTCTTGGGTGCCTCAAGAGCGACGTGAATCTATTGACCCATTATTTCGCTGGGAATGGGTTTGGCGTAGACTTTATTCAACGTTTGTGATCTAAAGAGGGTTCGATTTTTTTACTAAAAGTAGAAATCTCATCGCAATTGTAAAAGGGCATTACATTGATTCTGAAACAGGAAATAAAATAATGTTTTATTTTTTTGTCAAAATGAAGGATTTCTTTCGGTGTCTTTTTTCACTTAATTAAATCTGTAAGATTTATGCCTTAATTACATGACGTGTGACTCCGGCTATGCGAAAACCGAAAATAAATTCGATATCATCTTGTCTGTACCATCATAGTTGGCGTTTTTGTCGTAGTTGGATTTATGTTTTTATCTTCAATGAGAACAGAAACAATTCAATCAATAAACTCAGCCTATCGCAGCTCGTAAGTCGGGGCAGTAATGGTGGAAAACACTGGAGCACCACTGTTCATAACTGCTCGAAATAGAAGCACAGCTAATTTACATAATCCACAACGCTTCAACTAAAGCAATATTGTTATATATCGCTCGATTACATAAGACCATTTCAAAGCAGCCATAAAGTGTTTCCCCGCCGAACAGTTCAGAAATGTACACCTTACTAATGTAACAAAGTTATAAGTGCCAGTCATCGCGGCCAATAGCCGGCACTTCCGAAGTTAATTATAAACTCTTGCTTGTCCAAGTCATGCTTCAGGTACACGGGTATTGGTGGGATGAGAAACAATAGCAGTAGGTAGGTATGTATAGTTTTATTACGGCTGTAATGGCTGAGTGATTGGCTTTATATTCAATTAAAATTAAAATATTTTATTGGACCAAAAAACAGGTTCACAAATATTTATGTAGGTATTCGTTAGCAGCTACATTCGTTAAAAAAAAAAACAATGGGGAATAGATATATGTCAAGTGCTTGTCTAGCACGTCGCGTGCGTCTCGCCTAGGACTTTGCGTCCGAATTCGGTGGCATAGAGATCGCTATCTATGTCGAGACAGGCTGCAGGCTTGATGTAGCTGAATACCAGTATTTTTAACCGACTTCTTCAAAAAGGAGGAGGTCGCAATTCGTCTGTATCTTTTTTTGTATGTTTGTTACGCGATTACTCCGCAAATTATGAATCGTTTTTGTTAGGTAGGTCATGCTTTCGAGGTGGTCCCATATGAATTTTATTAACTTTGCTTGCGTAGTTTTTGAGTTAGCTTCAATATTACGTATTTTTCCCAGTTTATCTAGACGATGTTTTAATTTACTCCGTCACTGTTATTTACATAGCAGGTATTCGAGTTTGTGTGGGGTATTTACCACAACTAAAAAGTGAGAAATAAAAACTTTTTCCAAAAAATAAACACTAAAAAGAGAAAAATAAATTTAATTTCGAGGTCAGTGGCAAAAACCGAAAATTGAAAAAGCAAAGACCGACTTCCGAAATTAAAGTTAAAAAAAAACACTTTTTAGTGTTTTTTTGGAAGACCGTTTTTTTTTTGTAATTTTTTTTTTATATATTGAGCGACTGGCCTGGTCTATAAGACCCAAGATAACAAAAAAGGCGGTCAAGTTTTTCGCTCTAATAAAGAACATTCTAAAACGAAAACTAGATTTTTCAGAGCGACATTTTTTAAGAATAAGTTCGAAGTAAGAAGAGAGATTAAAATAATCGATTTACTGACTTTGCAGAACTTTCCATCTTTGATAATTTTCAGTGCATCTTGATAAACTTATCTGAGTCAAAGTGGGCATGAACTTCGTGTCACAGAATAATTTGCTCTCCGGTATATAAAGAGAGGTTATCAGGACGATTTTTTCTTCAAAAGGAGTTTATTGGAAAAAGAATTAAGTGAAGTTGAAGAAGTTTTATCTATTTTGAATATTTTTACTGTTGCAGTGACGGTTATGAGACATGATACATTAAAGACATAAGACATTATTTGAATATTTATTATGAGATTGACAGGTGAAGGACGTATACAATACATGTGGTGCCTCTGTTAGGCACCTGTGTTGTGCCGGCGATTAACGAGAACCGGGTAGAGTTAGCAACTAAAACCGAGTTGGCGAGCAACGAGCAGCGAGTGCACGACGGCGCCGAGCGGTTACGAGCGCGCGATTGCGAGTCACACATCTTATCACAGTTTAGTCATATAAAATATGTGAATCGAGGCATGTCAAAGTAGGCCGTGCTCGCCCCCCTGGTATGCTGAAGTATGTACACTAAGCGAGAATCTCTCGGCGAGTGTTCTACCCAAACAAACGTCGCTGAGCACGTACTCCCTTTGGTAGCTTCTGCCGGGGTCGCGGGAAAGTCCGAAAGGGATACTCTGACATACCCTCCCCCTCCGCCCAGAGCAGGAGAGGTTATTAGATAATATCCAAACCAAAAACAAAAAACAGCTCTTGTTGCTGCGACAAACGGGAACGGTCAGCGATCGACTATTAATATTTATGTATCTCTTTTACTCGCACGGGACCTACAACCTTTTGTAGATACTTACGTTTCTTAGGCCCTAGACAAAGTGACATTCTATCAGCGATAACGATGATGGAAAAGGCAAGAATGTATAGGACTGACGTAGGCTATCGAAAAGCTTATGTCAATCCAGTCGTTGTAGAAATACGAAACGATTTCGAAGCGATTGTCACTTGTCTATGCCCTCTTTAGCGAGAAAATCGTTGATAGCTTATATCGCTTCCTTGTCGATCGCGACAGGTGCCTTGTGAATAGTATCGTCTGATCTAATAAAATTAATAATTATACTAACAGTTGCTAGGAGAAAATATAATAAGCAAAATCTAGGTCATACACGTTCGCCCAAAAAAAACAACCCACGCACAGATCCCAATATTTTTCTTTACATCCACGTGCCATCCCATGAGAGCCGAGCTGGCAAATCTCGCTGAATTCAACTCGCGAAATAAATTAGACAAGCGATTTGTATTTCTAGGGGATTAAATTGTCTTCATTTATTAGGCAGCCCCAGAGGCAGTTGGTGTCGTTAATTTGTTATATTTTAATGTATTCTGTTTCAAGTTTTCTTTTCTATATTAATGTTGAAATGTAGAGGTGATTTATCATTGTTTTAAGCTTGTGAAACAGATGCTTTGTGTGAAAATGAGTTTGTAAGGACTGTCTACTTTTAAATGAATGATACGTTATTGTATTCTTAATTGTTTTCATAGCTTTGTATCAGCAATGTGAAGGTTCATAAGCATTTTCACCGTAGGTATTATTTAGAAATACAGTATTTTCGTTAAGGAAACTCCAAATTAAACATAGTTACCCGACTACGGCGAAGCAAAAAGGAGGGTTATGATTTTGACCGGTATGTATGTATGTATGTATGTTCATCTGTTCCCTCATATCTTCTAAACCACTCATCACAATTTGACAAGTGAGGTATCGTTGGAAGCGTCTTGATTGTCCGCTGGTCATAGGCTATGTGACGTCACATTAAATGGCATAAAGTCACGGAACTTGAAAAAAAAAATTGTTTAATCGTACCATGTTAGGTATTAAATGAAAGGGTTTAATGAGCACATTTCAAAAATATATTTTCTACTTCATTTTGATCAACACTTTTTCCTCCACGGTCCCGAATAAATCCCGAATAAATACGTTGATTGAAGGAACGTTTCGTATCAAAGGCGATTACAAAAGGGTCAATAGTATTTAGAAGGAAATGAGACTGACTAACAACAGACAAATTCATCATCATGATTTCATACTATACATACATATACTCTTTTTTTTTTTTAAGACATGGTAATTTAATTATTTTATTTAATTAGACTCGTTAATATTGTCAAAAAATTTGCATGCCGAATTTAGTAGGCGGAATATGTAGAACTATTTGTGTATGTGTTATAAAATCTGTAAAATACAATATTTCGGGCAAATAAATGAATCTATCTATCTATCTACGACAGACGTCCACTGTTGGACATAGGCCTCCAAATAGCTTCACCTCATCGACTGGTCCTTTGTTTCTCGCATCCAGCGGATTCCTGCGGCCTTCACAAGACCAAGCGCTAAATTGTATTTGAACCATTGTGTAAACCGAGCTTTCGATATAAATGGAAGATCGTTATTGTTTCGTTATTACTGGATCTATTTTCGTACACTTCTGGAAAAATCATTTTATAATCTGTTTTTAGAAAAATAATGAAGTTGCCTTAAGATTTTTTTTTTATTCGGTAAAATTAGAAGTAATTTTTTTATTATTTCATTTAAAGGTGTTATTAACAAAGCTTCAACTTCAGTAATTTTACTGTCGTATGTTTACGAGTGTATTTCATACATAACACTAATGATACATGCCAAGACGGTAATATGACCTTTAGAACTGACATTTTACGACTAAACGAGCACCCTTTGCGTATATTCAAACGCGTGCATGATAATAACAAACAAAAACAGTATTGGATAGATGCCAAATTGTCCAAAAAGATATCTACATAAAAATTGGTCCCTAAATAAAACCGTTATTTTTTTTGACATATTGTTGCGGCTAGTGAAATTTATATCACAAAATAATATTAATAATTTTGGGATACCAAAGTAACCTAAAAATAGATCATAAATTTCAAAAGAAATATCGTATCTTCATACTTTATGTAATTCCTCTGTTAGCCAGAATTCGTTAGCCTGTAAATAAATCAGGACTATTATTAATGTTTGGGGCCTAGGATATCCCTTAAGATAAAAATATATGTGCATGGAAAAGGTATCTACAAAAAATGCCTGTGATATTATATAGTACCTACATAGTATTCTTAGTTCATATCTTATATCCATTTTGAACGTCTATTGTGTTAAAAGTATGCAATTATATTTTCGTCTACAAAGAAAAGTAGAATATTATTTAAACGCTATCAAAATGTCTTCGTGTTGACATGCTAGAAATGTTTCAGGGCTGTAAGACTATTGTAAACTGCTTATTGTATTTATAAACTCCATAATATAAAAAAAAAAAAAAAAAATATAAGAAGACTTCTAGTAGTCATAGAGTTAATTTCTTGATTGTAAATGTTACACGCTTTCTCCAAAGGGTTGGGCAGAGGTGAACCTTAAGTACCTACACCTAAAATTCGCCAGTTTATTGATTGATTTAATACAATATTGCTGAGCGTGGTGTTTTAGGAATCTAAGGCTGATTTTTAAGTGAAGAACGACACTTAGTTTTAGACCACGATAGAGTACGGACGGCCGTCCGTTTCTAGGCTAGTTAAGTTAGGAGGCTTGGTGAATACCAAGAGGCCATGTCCGAGTGGGCTGTCGTAAAATAGCGAGTATTAGAAATTAAGTTAAATATAGTTGAGTTAAAACCCAGATTAGACTAATCTAGTATTTAATGTAGTATGTGTGTGTGTGTGTGTTGGTGCGACTGGGTGAGTCTTTCATTATAATAATTATCCTTGGCTGGTAATGTAATTAAAGTTCTTTTAACTAAACAGACAGAGACGTGTGGCTGGGGAGTTTGTTGCGCCACTTCTTCTCCCCAGCTCAAGCACTAGGAAGTGGTGAAGGGTGGGTTTGGGACTTTCTATAGACCTTCAAGAGAGTTGATCCATAACTCTACTTATTTAATTAATGATTCTAGAGATTTGATTCTCTGCTCTATGACATAGTACATACCTAATTCTTGAATTCTGTATTCTTTGCCTCTGACCTATAATAGGACTTTAAGAGAGAGATTATCCAAAACTCGATTAAATAATGATTCTTGAGACTCGGATCTCAACTCTAATACCTAGTAATTTATGAATGTTGTATTCTTTATCTCAGACCAATTATTCGGTCAGGCTGACATGAACACGTGTCTTGCAGATATGCTTGTTGTGCAAAGGGTGAACTCCCAGGGGTTTGGGTGACCACATTTATCTCATATTCAGTCCAAGGACTGATAGGGACCATGTCTCATTAGGAGCATGATGCCGACGCAATGCCGCTGGAACTAGCCGCCCCGTTGCTAGACAAGGACGGTCGCACGGTTGCCGCAGGGAAAGCCGCTTCGTCACGTTTATCAGTTCGAGAGAACTGCTAGGGACCATGTCTCCAAAAGAGCATGATGCCAACACAATGCCGCTGAAAAGCCGCTTGCGTCACTTTATGGAAGTGTATCTCTGAGTACTCCGAGTACAGATGTGAGGTATCGTGTGAGTAATGACTGACCAAATACCTGTTACGCTAACGTAAGGGTTACTCACAGATTTATATAGTAATAAACTTTGCATCCCTCTATTATTTATTAACTTTCTAAAACCACATCCAATTATTCATAGCCATGAATTCATAATTCTTATTTACAATCTCATTCAATCCTTTCCTTGCCTTTTAATGGGACAAGGCATCGGACTTCTCTAATGAATTCATTTCTTCTAAAGGTGGGAGAGTGGCCAGTCTGGGACGAGCTCTACAGAAAAGCGCGGACGGCGGGGCGCTTTTCTTTCCCCTACCGAAAACACTAATATTAGCATAAATAGGAAAAACGAAAATTTTACCAGCCTAGGGTAATTTAGGAACAGTCACAAGGGGCCGAGCCTATTGCCATCAACCGGGCACAAATCTAGACTCTAAGCTGCTACTAAGAAGTTCCTGATGGAAAACAAAATAAAACTTTGCCAGACGTGGGAATTGAACCCAGAATCTCATGATCAGCAGTAGCTCTTGCCACTAGACTAATAAGGCAGTAAATCCACAGTCTATTACAATTATTAAAGTAGCACTTTTCTAGAACACTGAACAATGAAAAGTACCTATAATAATCACGTACATAATCAATATGTACAAGTTTATAACAAAAAAAAAGCAATACCACATAATTGCTTTAATTCAAACCTCACGAACTTTCGCCAACCCTATCTGAATAAAGTACGTGAGGAGAATTTAGTTTTTTTTTTGTTCCTTTCCGTAACAAAAACCTTCGCAATCCAAGAGGAACGTACTGAATATCCTTTTTGAATAAAACTGTGCTTTTTAAGTTTTCCTTTATGTTATTTTCTTTGAACAGAGTTTCCTCCTTAATGTTATAGCGATTATGTTATTGTTCCTATTGTTATCATTTTTTGGATAAAGGTTATCGGTATGTTTCATATTCTGTGTTATTTTGGTATTAGAAACAAGAAATATTTTTTAAATTTGTAACGAAATCTTCGTGTTATGATTGTAATGGGGAAAACATTTGATGGGTACGCCTGTATTTTTTGTATGCATAATTTAATTGATAATTGTATGTGTAAGAATTATAAAAATAGCTTTTTGTACCGTGGCTATTTTTCAATGTAAGAAAAAGTCTACAAAAAATACTGAGTCATTCACGATATCATAAAATATCAATCCATAATATTATATCCAGGATAAAAATAAATTATTCATACAAAAAATACAGGCGTACCCATCAAATTTTTTCCCCATTACAATCATAAAATAATCACTAAACGAATTTCTTCATCCCCAAACGTGCGAAATGTATCGGGGGAGGAAATAATCAACGAAAAACCCATTCGTCATTGGGAATAAAGATTTAATACAATGCCGTGAGCGTGAGTTGCGTGATCAACCTGTTTCGTACTCGCAAGGCTATGTGTGCTTACCTGCAACCTACAATATAATAACCCCATTTGATTGATGAATACGAGTAAGTACGAAGTTTTACGAGGAACGACGAAGCTTAGTGTTGTTACTCGGTGTATTGTACGTGAGAATTATGTGCGACGGGTTTTACGAGTGACTTTGAATTGGTATTATTTATAGTATAAGGAAAATGTATTGTGAAGTTTGTGCGAGACGGCCGTTATGATAACTGATGGCACATCGTTGACAGCGGCTGTATTAAAGTAAGGTCGAGGTATGAATGTGGTAATAGTTCGTGTTAGGTAAATAAAAATTTATTAAGTATCATTTGAGTCAATAATTTTGGCCCGCACTGTAATATATTCTTCGTCGATTGTTCGTAGATTTTGTAAGTGTCAGTAATTTTGGTCCGCATTGTAATATATTTCCGTCGATGATTTTTTAAATGAATTGAAACGATTTGAGAATCAATTTATTTTATAAAACATAATATCTAGGTAATTATTAAAACAATGTAATAAAAGTCGTCGGCATACCGAGGAAGGCCTACAAAACGCTGGCGTGACGATTTGGACTTGTTCCTGAACGATTGGCCGGAGAACGTACTACATAAAGAAAACTGGAAAAGTATGGGGGAGACCTTTGCCTAGCATTGGGGCAAAATAGGCACAGATACAAATAGGTACCAGTATTAATGTCTTCATAGAAAATGGCTGAAACGACCTACTTCGAAATCTCAGTGTATACCAGTATGTAACAGTCTCGAGTGGCGCGGCAGTAAGGCTAAGCGTATGCTGAGGCGCAGGTGACGCAGGTCCATGCAGCGCAGGGCAGAGCAGATTTTGTAATGCAAGACCGAACTGACAGCTGGTCGTCACTTGTTTTTGAGACACAGGTAACGCAGCACAGCACAGCACTCGTCGTGCAGAAATCTGTGCCGGCTCTACAACCAGAGCAGGACAGACACATGTCTGCGTCACACGTGTGTCAGTACGTTCATGCATTACAAAATCTGCTCTGCCCTGCGCTGCGTGTACCTGCGTCACCTGCGTCTCAGCCTCACCACACACTTAGCCTTAAACACGAACGCGGAAGGTTTGTCTACCAAGTTGTCGTAGGTAATTATTTCAAGTTTACTGTCGAGAAGTAATACTGTTACTTTATTATACTGTGACAAAGGTTAACTTTAAAAAAAGACTGCATTCTTCATTTTCATAATTATCTACCTATATCAAGATTCAAATCTATGGTTACTCATTCATACTATATCAAACCGTAATGGGTTTGAAAAATCTTACGCTTGTTAATTATTTAAGAAAATCGACATTTGAACCATTTAATGGAGACGAAAATAGACAAATTTACATTAAATTGATCTAATTAAATGATTAAATCGACTGAAATTATTATAGGAGACAATACTGGGAATGACATCGTATGAAACACCTGTGTGTTATTAAATAAACAGGAAAGGAAATAAATAGGTGATTAATTTCTGACTAATTATTTCTATGGAGTGGTTAACACGAATATACAATGTAGGTAAATGGTATAGAGAAGTAGATAACTTTCATTGAACATAAACAATAAAGAATATACCCGGAATAGGTAGGTACCGTCAGAAAAAATGTATTGCTAAGTAAATTGACACATTGAGTCAATTTTCCGTGTCATACAATTAATGAATGTGATTTTAGTTAGTAGCCAATCATTGACTTTGCGTTGAATTACAGTTTACTTGCTTTCTAATTTTCCGTGTCATACAGCTGACAAAAATCATAATCAGGCTATAACGTCCCCACTTCTGGGACACAGGCAATAATCTACCACGCGGGCCCAGCGCGGGTTGGTAGATGTCACATGTCTTCGAATTTTTGGTTCTAAGACATGCCGGTTTCCTCACGATGTTTTCCTTCACCGTTTTGAGAGCAGTGGTGATGAAATAATTTACACAAAGGAAAGTGCCTGTCAGGGTTCGAACCTACGACCTAGAAGTCGTAAGTCACGGCCATTACCACTAGGCCACCACTGCTCTCAAAGAATGGCAGTTGTGATTTTTACCCGACCACGGCGAAGAAAAAAGGAGGGTTATGATTTTGACCGGTATGTATGTATGTATGTTTGTTCATCTGTTCCCTCATATCTTCTAAACGACTCATCACAATTTGACAAATGAGGTATCGTTGGAAGCTTCTTGATCGTCCGCTGGTTATAGGCTATGTGACGTCACATTGAATTGAAAATGGCGCCCTCTAGAGGACATAAAGTCAGGAACTAAAAAAAAAAAAATTGTTTAATCGTACCATGTTGGGTATCAAATGAAAGGGCTTAATGAGGACATTTCAAAAATATATATAATAATATTATAACCACAAAAAAATAAAAAATAAAATAAAGTAATAAAAACTAAAACCCAACTACGAATAAAACAGGTATAAACAAGACTCCACAGACAGACAAATTAAAAATCCGGAGTCACACGTAATCTGTTCGATTTATGCCCTAACACGTGTGACTCCGGATTTTTAATTTGTCTGTCTGTGGAGTCTTGTTTATACCTGTTTTAGTCGTAGTTGGGTTTTATTTTTTATTACTTTATTTTTATTTGATGGATCGATAAAAAATTGCCTATGGTCTTCCCCAGGATTCCATCTATCTCCTTGCCAAATTTCATCGAAATCCGTTCTGTGGTTTTGGCGTGAAAAGGGAACATACAGACAGACAAACAGAGTTACTTTCGAATTTATAATATTTGTATTAGTATGGATATAATATTAGTATGGGTTAGTCAGAATTATTCAGTACATTGAAAATAAAAATTGATTGAAATAAATTATTTTACGTAAGGCTACACAAAAATGTTCCAAATACGATGAAAAAGCGCGTTTGCTCTCATGTTTTTTCAGCGCGCGGAGGTCAATGACACTAATTAAATATACATTTGGATTTCCTTTTGAATATTTCGTCAGCAAAAAATATTACAAATTAATACTTGATTCCGACGTAGATTGAACACAGTGACTACATTATAAAGGCTTTACGAAAGCCTGTATTACGTAGATAATACAAAATGTATGTACATAAGTATTTTGTATAAAAAATTACGTATTAAATTTAAGTATAATGTTTATGTAATGTAGTCCTACGAGAGATCTTTTCATGTACTTTCAAGTTCCAGCTTTATTGTTTTTGTTTTTTTTTTTATGTAGACGAGATGAGTAGTTATGAAGTCATCGTTGTTTTTAACCGACTTCTTCAAAAAGGAGGAGGTTCTCAATTCATCTGTTTTTGTTTTGTTTTGTATGTTTGTTACTCGATTACTCCGCCAATTATGAATCGATTTTGATGATAAGAATCATCAAAATCGATTCAGAATTTTCACGATCATCAGAATTTTTGTTTGGTAGGTCATGCTTCCGAGGTGGTCCCATATAAATTTTATTAACTTTGCTTGCGTAATTCTTGAGTTAGCTTCAATATTACGTATTTTTCCCACTTAGTTTATCTAGACGATATCCTGTTTGACTCCTTCACTGTTATTTACATAGCAGGTAGTGGTATTCGGATTTGTGTGGGGTAGGTACCACAACTAAAAAGTGAAAAAATAAAAACTTTTTACAAAAAAAAACAACCGACTTCCAAAAAAAAGTTCGGAAGTCGGTGTCTTTGCTTTTCAATTTCCGTTTTTTGCCACCGACTTCCGATATTAAAGTTATTTTTCACTTTTTTGTGTTTTTTTTTTGGAAGTCGGTTGTTTTTTTTTTTTTAAGTTTTTCTTTTTGATGGTTGGTTTGTGCATGTAGGATAAAGTGCTTTGGTTGTTACAACAATATGCCGTTTGTAGGTAGGTACAAACTTACAACTTAATATTTAATTGATATTTATAGTTAACGAGTCGAGCCACCAATGTAGGTATCACATCACACATTAAAATCCCCATACATTTCAAAACCGAGGCAAACATCCAAACCCAAAACCAATCCAAACCTAACATCCATAAGTCCACCCATACATTTTCGTCACTGAGGCTCAAAGACCATAGATTAGTATTCCAGCGCCATCACTCACACGGCCGGAATAAAAAATAGGAGAGTACCTAATACTTTTCTTCCTTAATACAATGTCAGCCTGTCACCGTTATGAGGGACACATTCTACCTACGTGATTTTGCGACGTCTGGTAATAAGCTGATAAGGCCTCAGATGTGAAATATTTGGGAGGTGGAAGGAGACTTAATTTTTTCATTGTTTTGGTTTTTTTTTGTGTCAGAGAAATGTTTAGTGTGTGAAGGTGTTTAGCATCTTGAAGGCAGAATGCATAGGTTACAGTTAATTATTTAAGAATTTTATGTAATTAGAAGCCGTCGTGGCTAAGTAATAACAGCCGCACGGGTCGATCCATCAGGTTAAGCTACATTTGCCGGGGTTGGTCCGTAGATGGGTTACCATCTTTACATATCGAGACTCCTCCTTGCCTTGGAAAGCACGCTAAGCCGTTGGTCCCGGCTTTCATTCGAGGATCTTTGACAGGGTCGTCTGAAGCCCGAAAATCTGTCAACCAGTCTTACCAAGGTTTATCGTATTACCCAGTTACTGGGTTGTGGAGGTCAGATAGGCAGTCGCTCCATGTAAAATACTGGTATTCAGCTGCGTCCGGTTAGACTGGAAGCCGTCCCAAACATAGTTGGGGAAAGGCTAGGCAGATTAAGAAGCCACAGTGCTGACGCGCTACTACTGCTCGATATTGCTGCACGACATTGCTGCCGTGCTCGGAAAGTAATCTCATAAACACCTATAGAAGTATGGGGACAAGTAGAAATGCGTCACACAACAGTAGTAACGCGGTCAGTATTTCAGGTCAGTAATCAATTTGCAGGTCAGTATCAGATTCTGCCAGGGTTGCGGAATAGTCCGAAAGGGATACCGGGACCCTGGCAACAGGCAACTGAAGGAACACGGGTGGGTTTTAGTCAGTAAGAGTCTGACACGCCCTTCCGCTCCGCCCAGGGCGGGAGAAGTCATTTGACGATTTCCCAAACAAAAAAAAAAAAAAGGTCAGTATCAGGTTGTATTTGTCATTCAATGCACTTACATGAACTTAGAGAGTTGTCTTGCTGATTCTAATGTTTATAATTCTGTAAATCCATATTACTGATACTGACCTGCAAATTGTAAAAAAACGTGAGAAAATTTGACTTTCGCGGGGTACCTGAGCGTTACCCTTTTAAGACATTTCCCCCGAGTTACTACACCGTTGTAGGCTGAAAATGGCGCAGTAGAGTATTCAAAGTCACGATTTCAACCTCTTCTGATTTGATTAGGAGCTAGAGTTCAACCAACCAGCAATTAACTTTTCACGAAATAAAAACGTTAATTTAAAAGTACAGTCGACGACAATATCTTTAACGAAGCTTTATTATATTAAATGGGTCCTTTTATAGTAGGTATACTAGCTGTTGCCCACGACTTCGTCGGCTATCCAGGATATAAAGTAGCCTATGTCCTTCTCTAGGTCATGGTCTACCCATGTGCCATATTTCATACAAATCCGTTGAGCCGTTTTAGCGTGACAAACAAACAAATTCACTTTCGCATTTATAATATTAGTTAAGATTGTATACTATGAAAGTAGTTTCAAACTACTCATAATTTATTTAATAGCTATGAAATAACGAAACATGATTGAGTTTTACTAGCCTAGTTTTAATACTTTTACTAGGGCATTCAACGTGTCGGCCATTTGCCACCGTATAACTATATTTTATAAATAGGTAAGTACATTATTTACATTAGAGAAACGCGTAAAATCATAATTATTTTTATATTTAAGTCAACTACCCATGGTTTGAGTGACAACGGTGTTTACAATTACACCCTGTATAACGAACGTAGGATAATATTTAAAACAAATATAACATCATAATATGCTAATATATTGTAATTGTAAATTGTTATTGTAAAATATTTTCAACGTTGGAAAATATTTTACAATTCAGCAACTGTCAGTTCTCATTGTATCCACAATCCTCACAACAAAAACAAAAAACAATCCATCTAGCTTACAAAAATACCAGAAAACATCCTCACCTCGTTTCACGAGTTTATACCCGAACATATACATACACACACCTAATAGTGTGTTGTTTGAAGATTAACCCGACATCGGCAAAGTCGGATCATCAATCAAGCCTTACCCTCAACAAAGAGAAGCGGGCAGCCTGTGATTAGCGCTTCTAAATTATCTACCATCGCCGTGTGTGCATCACTGGTGGAGAAAATGCTTTCAAACTAATTGTTCAAAGAAACTGATGTTTTTGTTGGTAATTAATTCCATTGAGCGTCACGGTAATGATCACTCAAAACCTATAGGTTTTCAGTAGTTGGTACATATTAACCTGTGGCAGTATCTACATCGCCACATGCGAACTACGCATCAAAGACCTGACGTCACACAAAAATCCTGACGTCACATAAATCCTGCATCGCGCAATTAAAGTTTACCGTGCAATGAACATATATACAAGAACCCAACATCAACCGTTGAGGAGTAGCCCGCCAGACACAACACCCGTCTGGTCGGAGGATCCTCCCTTTTCTATGGTGGATGAGTGAACTTTACACCCTGTTCCTCGTACCCCTAAAAACCTATTGACCGCGGGCCAGTCGGATTAATACGACAAATGTTTTCGGGCCCGTGCCGCGTCAGTCGTATTTACTGACTGAAAAGAACATGACGAAGTTTGGTTTTTGTTATTCATTTCATTGCGCGACCCGATGACAATATCGGATCGCGAAATCTCAGCTCATAAATCGACAAATCGTTAATTAGTCGATTTATGACAATAAATAGACTAATTGACCATTTAATCATTTAATCATTTGTTAACATAGGTACAATAAAATAGGTGTTATAAAAAAAATTATGTTATACCAGAAGGTGTATAAATATACATGGATGTCATTGGTGCTAAAAAATTGATAACATAATTATAATAATCAAATGATATTAATTAATTTCCTGAAAAATAAAATAAGAAAAATACTTGTCCAAAAGAAACGATTTTCAGATTTATGAGTCGGGCGCTGGGGGCACGGCAATTAATACCTAGCGGCCAATAGGTTAAAAAGAATTACGCAATGGCTAAAATACGGGCTTGAAACTAAAACATAGACCTAATATAAATTTTTACGAGCTTATTTTAAGCCTGTATAAATCTCCAACTGTCACTAACGAGACACAATAGAATTTTAATTGTTATCGGCCTTTAATAGGCCAATCAATAGTTGAGCGGCAATATACTGCGGGTTTTGATGATGCAGCAAGATAATTTAGCTCAATTAATATTCATACAATGAGTTCATACAGTGAAAGGAAGCTTATAGTAATAGAATGACCGTTTAAATAAATTCAAAACCTCACAACAAATAAAAGAAAAATAGAAAAGAACTCTCAGCAATATAAATCAAATTCTCGCACTCATTTTCCTATTCAACCATTTATTCAACAATATCCTTTACAAGCACTGCGCTCGATTGTACCGCCCTACTTTTGCGAACCGCCTGAGCATATTAAATTATCGTAATGATGAATTTACAAAAGGGGAATACCTCAGTGGTATTACGAGAATTGAACCACCACCGGCTATATTTTATAACATTATTAAACTGACATTCATAGATCTTATCTCTTGGTATGTACGTTGTAAATTATGACCGAGAGAGATATGCAAAAACGGCGCGGTATGGAATTCTAACAAAAGATATTTTGTGGTAGGTTCGTTGTTGAGGTATTTTTGAATGTGGGGTAATGGGGCTAGCACAATTGAATTAGCATTATTTCCTTAAAAAAAACAGAAGAATTTAATAAATTCATACGCAATTTCCGTATTTAAAAACCATCAAAATCTAGTCGTGATGTCATCTCAGTGACAATCAATGTCAATATCTCATGAATTTTTTGACAGATTGAAACTGAGATGAGAGTGCGACGAGATTTTGAACGAACGTTTTTAAAAGTACATTAATTCCTCTCAGTTAATAACGGCTTAGGCATTGCAATTCCATTGAATTTCCAATCTCTATTTCACAAATATTTGTACCTATGTATTAACCCAAATGCCTAGGTACCTACTAGTAACGTGCAGAGAGTATCATCAATCTGGATTTACCTGAACTCTATTTGCATCAATCCAGTGAGTTCTACTGGACTGATCGTAGTGGCTGGGAATAGGTACCTAGTGCTTTCCTAAAAAAAGGCTTTTTCTTCCCGATTCTAGCTTTTAATTTCAGATAACATTGAATAATGTGTATTTTTTGTCAACCCCGCCATAGTTGGGAAAAAAAATATTCCCTACTAAATAGGAATGTTCACTAAATGTTTTTTTTTGTCCGTCAATTAGATTATTAAAAATATTGGACTAGTATTTTTTCTTTTTTTACGTAATCAAAAAATTACGGCAATACATACAGTTAAAATGTGGCATGACGTCATTGGTCGGTAGATTTTATACTACCTTGTGACGTAGCGAGCCCCCTAACCCAACTTAATGCGTTTTATCTAAATCGTTTTTTAATAATATGATAAAGCAAATTGCCTGTCAAATATTTTATTATTACCGATCAGTCGGACTAAAGGTTTTTTTTTTTTACGCAGTCAACATCCATATTATATTTCGAAACACACTTCCTATAAGCCTATTACAAAATTCTCATGACTGCACAGGGGTGTCAAAAATTACGCTTCATAGTTCCAATGATCACAGCACCTGATTTCGTGTACAATTCTGATTGAACACAAGCCCAGTGACGCGTGAAGTTTAACATTTATTCAGAAACAATCAGGCGTGCAAAGCGAACAACCTTTCCACTGAATAGCAATGCTAATCTTTTATGCTACGAACAAATTTTCTGGTCACGCAAACCATCGATCACGTATTTAAATTCATTTCTTTGCAGACGTTTTACATACTGAAGAAAAAGCAGGTAGCTACACCACAGTATAAATAAGTAAGAGTATTATGTCTTCATATAAAACGGCCGAAACGACACGCTTCGAAATCTCAGTGTATATCAGTCGGCAACAGTCAGTTACGCACGGACGCGGAAGGTTTATAACACGGCCGTAGGTAATTATTTCTAGGTCACTGGCTCACACACTAATACTGTTTACTTTATTATACTGTGCCTACACTGTATAGTCAGTTTGTTAGATTTGATCGGGTAGAAATAAAAGTAATTGGTTCCTGGTAAACATTTCTAAGATAATTTAAAGTCTGAATGAATTACAAAACCTAATGTAGGAATAGTTAAGACAGTTGCTAGTTTTACGATCAAATCTGATAGGCTCGTTCAAACAGGCGTCAGGCAGCGCTACCCTTGTCGCGCCCGCAATATCGCGCCTGTTTGTGAGCCTTAACTCTGCACATCTGACCCATTTAAAATGTTGAGGCCAACAATCATGATAAGTATGTAATCTTCCACAAGCTTCTAAGTTTGTCTGTATATCTAACTAGCTTTTGCCCGCGGTTCACTCGCGTTGAATTTGGAAAAAATCTCACGGGAACGTACTACCGGGATTAAAAGTACCCTGTGTTTATCCAGGTTATAAACTATCTGTGTGCCGAATTTCATACAAATCTTTTCGGGCGTTTTACAGACAAACAAACAAACAGAAAATAATCGAAAGACTATATTTTCGGCATCAGACTCGTTACCAAAACTCGAACGTTTTTTCGAAAATAATACAATGTCTACGAAATATAACAATTACCACCGAAGGGTAACAAAATGATTGTGTTCCGACGTGACGACGTCTAGAACATGATATACCTACGCCCGAAACATTCAAAGAAGTAGGCATACAATAAGGGATGAAAGAATACGACAGTACCTTGCGTCAAATAAGAACTGTGTCTCAGCAAATACGTTAACCGAATGCCATAATCCACTAGGTCGGCAAACAGAGCAATAAACTGCCGCAACAGTAAATACATATATGTACATATGTATATCAGCACATGGTGCTCAGTAGGTACACGGAGGAGCTCGTGGCTAAGTAATAACAGCCGCACGGGTCGATCCATCAGGTTAAGCTACGCTTACCAGAGTTGGTCCGTAGATGGGTGACCATCTTTACATACCCAGACTCCTCCGTGCCTCGGAGAGCACGTTAAGCCGTTTGTCCCGGATGTCATACGTAGATTTTTGACAATCGTTACGGGTTGTAGAAGCCCGAAAGTCTGACAATCAGTCTTACCAAGGGGTATCGTATTATACCCAGTTACTGGGTTGTGGAGGTCAGATAGGCGTTCGCTCCATGTAAAATACTGGTATTCAGATGCATCAGGTTAGAATGGAAGCCGACCCTAACATAGTTGGGAAAAGGCTAGGCAGGTTGATGTGCATCAATATATCCTATAACTATGTTACGCAGTATTTCGCCCCGAACAAAGGCATTCGATCCATTACCGGGACACTAAAAGCCTATTAGCGATAGGCAGGAACATCGTTTACATAAAAGATTAATGTTTTTTAAATGAATGCGTGGGACCTGAACGTGGCTAAATGCCTAGACAATTAAGGAAATTGGCAACACTATCTAAAGAAGAAGAAAGAATAAAAAGAGAGTATAAATAAATAAAGAAATGCCTTAAGTCCGTTTCAACTTTCTGCAGAGAATTTTGCTGTGAAGAACTTTCTAAAATATTATGGAAGAGACTCTAAGAGTTAAGTTAGGAAAACTTCACTTCAATGTCGGCAAAGATACAAAAGTGTTTTATTCAATAATGGTTTGTACGAGATATTAGGAGTCGGGCATAAGTCACTTAATTTGAACGTTGAGTAGGTTGGAAAATGCGTTTTTTTTTTTTGTTTGGATGTCGGAAATTATCCTACGGGATCGTGTTACCAGGACAAATAGTATCCTATTTCCGAACCAAGGTCTACGTGTGTGCCGATTTGGCTTGAAAAGGTAAAAAAGACAGACAAACAGAATTATTGTCGCATTTATAATACTAGTAAATAAATATAAATAGTATTATATAATATGGAAAGGTATAGTATATAGTATTGATAGGTAGACTAAAATGGACAAGCAATTCAATATCCACACTGAATAATTCAAATAACTTGGAAACAGAACTGAACGTAGATTATTTCTACAAGCTAAAAACGACCACAACCTCTAAACATTTAAGTCTAATTCACAACAAACAGCCTGTTATTCAAAGTTCTCAGAACAACAAGAGCGTCAGTCAAAATGTTTCAAAACATACTTCGTTCGCACACAGAGTAGGCGCAGGTCACACTGTGAGCTAAGCTAACTTAGCTTAGCGTACGAAGCTGTGCCGTCTTTTCATCATGTTTCAGTACACACTGTTGACGAGAGAAATAAGAGTGACCTAACTAAACTGCGAGACTTAACTAACCAGCACCCTACTTGCGTAATACACGATCAATCAGAATTGGAATCTCTTCGGAACAAATGTCTAATCCAATGCTTCATAAGTTCGTAAGTTACGTTCTTGAGCAGATTATTTTTTCGAACTTAAGAGTCGATGGATTAAACATTTGTTTCAAACCGATTCCAATTCTGACGTCGACAATTAGGGTGTCGGTCTATCCCAGTTTAGCTAATTGAAACCAATTTGTCCTTCTAACTCGCTTTACCTACTCCTGAGCCGCTTCGCCGGTATAATATTATCCTTAGTTTTAGGTGTGATCAGAAATTTCAGCTCGCATATTTTATCTAGTCCGTATAGCTAGTTGCTGAGATGGGTCAGCTTAGCTTGCGGTATGACTTGCGCTTCATACATACCTACTAAAAATTCAGAGGCGGAACCCATGGCTTTGCATTTTAAGGGTCGGTTGGAAACCGCAACCATGGGTACGGGGATAGAAGAAAATCCCATGCCCTCCCTAACCGACGCCCCGTGAAATTACACCAACACCTAAATATTGGATATATTATGTGGCGTACCGAGATGGATGTATCTACTTACATAGATCCATCTTGATTTATGGATGAAGTTGATTATGGTAAAGAGAAAATTTTGTGAGAATGAGGGATCAATAACGCTGGCAAGGAATAAAGCCGTGTCGTGATTGTTGAAAAAAGTAATAAATTATTTCTACAAGTTCTGTCAGGTATACAATATGATATGAAGTAATAAATAGGGGCATTTTTCATAATGCCCGCGCATTATGAATAATGACAAGCTACTCAGGGCGAAATAATTAATTATAATTTGCTTATTTCCACTTCCTTATTTCTCACATTGCCTCGTCATTATATTTAATAATACACAGGTATTTAATTATGTTAAAGTCATCATACAGCAGATTGTCTATGAATGGAAATTTTTTATTTGATTTTAATTATTGATTCTACGATTGAAATAAAAATAATAGTAATAAAACGTGGTTTTAATTGTGCTGCCCCATTGGTGACCAGCATAATAAAAAATGCCCGGTCGATTTGATTATTTCAATAGTTGTTTAGGGGCATGAGGAACAGGGTGTAAAGTTCACTCATACTCCATAGAAAAGGGAGGATCCTCCAACCAGACGGGTGTTGTGTCTGGCGGGCACAAACTGCCCTCTCATATTGGGCAATTTTCAAACTTCCCGGGCATTTTTTATAATGCCCTAATAATTACTTGGTCCATAACATAAATACCTACGTTAGCCATGACGGTTGCAAAGACAAGACTAGGCATTTTTCAAACTGCCCGTGCATTTTTTATAATGCCCTAATAATCACTTGGTCCATAACATATATACCTACGTAGCCATGACGGTTGCAAAGACAAGACTACTTTGGGCTACGGAGGTCAAACCAAAGATGCAAATAGATTGCATAGTCAGCTTATAATGTTCCCACTACTGGGACTCAAGCCTCTTTTCTTCGAGAGTGAGTGGGCTATAATCTAACACGCGGGCCAATTGAGGGTTGGTATAAGTCACATGTCTTCAAATTTTTGGTTCTAGCATGTGCCGGTTTCCCCACGATGTTTTCCTTCACCGTATTGAGAGCTGCAGTGATGATGAAATTATTTACACAAAGTTGTAGGTTGGGGCCGTAACCAACAGGTACAGTTCGATTCGGAACATGAGGCGAGTCGCTGCGCTGTAATAGTTTCATGTGTCAGCGAGGGTGGGGTACTGCGCAGCGAGTACCTAACTTCCGAGCCGCCAGTAAGTTTGAATTGAACTGTACAAATTACAAATAGGTTGGTAGGTATGCGAAAATTTCCTACTCATTCACTCAGTTAGTCAACAAATATGAGGATCATGTAAGGGTCGTAGCTGGTGGCGGTCTGCAGTTACTGCCTACCCCCGTGGGAAGAAGGCATGAGTTTAAGTATGAAAATAAATATGCTAAAAAAACAGTCACTACCACTATTTAATAATGAAAATGCTAACAAAGTCAAAACATGTCAAAAGGAACCTTTTGAAAACATTTCTGAAGTGCTAGCTAATAAGCAAGCGATACGCCGTATGATTTTTAATCAAAGGTTATGGAGAAAAAATATATTCCTCATTTTTTATGTCGTATACATATTTGTTACGCATTTCCCAGAGAGACCGAAAGCAATCTCGTAACACGACAAATGACGAACATAGACTTACCCCTAACAAACATTTACGATTTACCCGTAACAAAATGGCGACTTAATAAACTTCGTACACACGATTTTTTCCCCTCGACATCTGCCTAGCCTTTTCCCAACTATGTTGGGGTCAACTTCCAGTCTAAACGAATGCAGCTGAATACCAATATTGTACATGGAGCGACTGCCTATCTGACCTCCACAGCTCAGTTGCTGATTGTCAGACTTTCGGGCTTCTGACTACCCGTAACAACTGTCAAAGATCTTTGAATCACAGCCGGGACCAACAGCTTAACGATGGTCACCCATCCAGAGACGGACCTCGGCAAGCATACCTCAACCTTCGATCGATCCGTGTGGCTGTTATTACTTAGCAACGAGCTCCTTTTTCGTTTATTTTGACACAAATTCTAGCTCAAACTTCATTTAGCCTCCAGTTCCGCCTAATAGCCTATGACGGTAAATAGAGGCGTTTTTCAGGACAATAATGCTTAAGACTAGATAGGGTTGCCAGATACCTTTTTATTTTCGAATAGGAGCCTCTCTTATCACTATCCAATCTTTCGTAAAAGGCCAATAAAAGCAATGGTAGAAAAAAGTAACAACTGAACTGAGAATAGTTTAGTTTTTTTTTGTGTTTTGGTTTACATTTAAATGTCTGTCGATTCGAAATAGGAACAATTTGGAATCGAGTGACCATAGTTTAAAATTATGTATTTATAAAATAAATCTCGGGGGTGCGGCGAATGTACAAGTATCTCCCGGGCCCCCGATTCATGGTAGAAGTAGGAACAGTGGGGTTTTAGTCGGTAGGAGTCCGACGTATAATCCATGAGGATTTGCCCAAGGAAAAAAAAAAAAAAAGTTCTAATTTAGAGACATTTAAAATCTCTTGCAATATGAATGTGCTATGAGAGTGCATGCATATTTAACTATATTGTTATTGACAAAATAAAACATCGATTCCAACTATTACTTATTTTGTAAACTAAACTAATTAATAGGTATGTAGTGCAGTGCGCAAATATTTTCAATAATACCAAGTTTATTCTAAAGCTAGTTCTAACTATATAAATTTTACTACGCATATGGGGACAACCCTAATTGCGTGAATATGTCTGTAGGTACCCTATAACTCAGTGGCCTCGCATTTTATCGCCTCATACGAGTTCATTCCTTTTAAAGGTTCCCCTTGTAAATGGAAATACTTATATTTACGATGTATTCTGAAATGCTAGTGTAAACAAGCTTTATGTTAGGGCAGATGAAACGCTATATTTTTTC
The DNA here is from genome assembly GCA_948473465.1 of Lithophane ornitopus. Taxonomy (NCBI): domain Eukaryota; kingdom Metazoa; phylum Arthropoda; class Insecta; order Lepidoptera; family Noctuidae; genus Lithophane; species Lithophane ornitopus. The sequence continues at coordinate 14,308,493 of OX419621.1, read as the reverse complement.
CATGATAAGTATTTTGTAAGCTATATATTATCGCGTTTAGTACACATTGATTATATGGTATAGGACAGTGATTGAATTCTGTTTTTTTTTTTGTCGTTATTAGAATTTATTATTTCTATCATAATATATTATTCTCTTGTCAATATGAGCTTGACAGTAGGCGCTGGATACTGGGAGGCACTTTAGTTTTGCCACTGCCAGCATCAAACCATAGGTTATAGCCACCATTAGCTTTCTTCCGTGGGTGAAATGGTGAAATGCGATTATAGGCCGCGCGTTAAAAGTCAAAAGTGTTGTCTGTCGCGAAGCCTTTAAAAGGCCGCGGGAATAGTGACGTATAAAATGATTGATATTGCATAGCAAATCTATACCTTTCCCGCTCAAAATTGCACCAAAGTATATGGAATGAAACCAGGGTGCCATATAATCGCAAATGTTTAACATCTGTCAATAATTTGCGCCGGAATGTTTTAAAACTTTGAATTCTGTGGGGCTTACGCAGGTAAAGATGGCGACGCGTTAGTTTACATTTTGATTTTGTTGATAAAAGTAATGTATTTTTTAGGCAACAAGCCTTTGTGTTATGTGTTTCTATTAGTAAATATCAACATACAGTAGAATGTACATTCAGATTTGTAATAAGTGTGACGGAATACAGACTGTGAGCCAAAACTTGAGTGTTTTTTTTATTGCAGTTGGTTTCAAGTGAAAAAAACGTGCAAAGAATGAGCTTAGAAGCTCTAAAAATTTCAGTTCAATATAAACGTAGAGAAGTAGAATTAGCTATTAACATTGTGAATGAATTCTTTTGTGAGATAAGCAAGAATCCAACTAAAGTAAACAAATGGCTAACACTATTACACTTGATTGGAGGATAAGTAATCAGAGCATCAAGTAATTAATTTCGGGAGGAAGTTCTCTACGGGGAGAAAATGTCGCCTCTATTGGAAATCACATAGCTGTAACAAAATATTCGCATAAATCGCAAACAAAACAAGTCACAGTAACCCCGAAACGAAGTTTACTATCGTTGTTATTACAAGGTTTTGGCACAGAGTAGATAAAACAACAGAGACCGAGCTTCTTCGTACCATTGCGTTGTGTATTAAAGAATAAGAGTGTAGAAAAGGTATAAGAAGGCCCCTATACCCACTTTTAGTTCAATTACTTCTTAACCCACGGTCGATGAGTGCTGAGTAGCAAAGTTGGTATAGCCCGTTTGCGTTTAATATGATGAATATGATACTACCCTAATGCAGTGTGTGCCTATGTATTTATAATTATGAAAATCAGCATGATTTTTCAAGAAACATTAAGGGAAAAATAATAATAATCATTTCAAAAACATTAAAGGTAATCACTGAAAAGTTTATAACGATTGAGAGGAAAAAAAAAACATCGGCTTAGCATATTAACTATCCTAACTAATATTATAAATGCGAAAGTCAGTTTTTTTATGGTTTGTTTGTTTGTGACGCTTTCACGTTAAAACAGCTGAACTGGTTTGGATGAAATTTGGCACAAATGGGTTGAGCTGACCATGACTTGGAAAAGGACATAGGATACTTTTTATCCCGATATTCTTACGGGATCGTAACTTATGCGGGTGAATCTGCGGTGTGCAGCTAGTATTATATATTTTGACCTAACCCATAGAAACCTAAGTCTCTGTCAGAAATTTACTCTGTGTCGGTGTTACAAAAATAACTAAATAACAGACCGTTTTTATTTTCTTGGAGCGAACTTATAATAATATTGCTGAAACGATCAAAACAAAAGCCGAGCGCTTATTGTTATAGTCGACTATAAACTAAGGTGTGTAGTAATAAAGGTGTGTTTATAAGTGTTGTTAATATTAAGGTGTTTAGTGTTTACCCTAAAAGGAGGAGCTCGTGGCTAAGTAATAACAGCCGCATGGATCGATCCATCAGGTTAAGCTACGCTTGCCGCGGTTGGTCCGTGGATGGGTGGACATTTAACACAATTGATACCCTCCGTTCGAAAAGCACGTTAAACCGTCGGTCCCAGCTGTCATTCGTGGATCTTTGAAATTCTGACAACCAGTCTTACCACGGGGTATCTTATTACACAGTTACTGGGTTGTAGAGGTCAGATGCAGTCGCTCCATGTAAAATACTGGTATTCAGCTGCATCCGATTAGACTGGAAGTCGATCCCAACATAGTTAGGAAAAGGCTAGGCAGATTGATTGAGTCTTTACCCTAAAAGTTTTCTGGGAAATTGAACTGCTTTTATATGGCTGATAAGGAAGAGTGCGATTATGAAGAGTGCGATTACGATATTTCATTTCGCTAAGAGTACCTATGAGCTGCAATACACCTCTACTCTTGCAATAGGTACTATAAAAGTTCCTTCGCACCTGGTGTTCTGTAGCTTTTGCCAAAGGCATTTTCATGAAATTACAAACCTGTGCCCGTTGGGATTTTCTTCCACAAAACCGGGATGAATTTGCCAAAAATGTTTTGCCAATTAAAGAACCATACAAATAAAACAGGAAAATTAAAGGTAAAACTGTTTGACAGTTGATTGACGTACATAGCCTGTGAATTGACTACCTATTGAAAAGGCATTTTTATGTACCATCGCGAAAAACCATAACTAACCACTTTCAAAACAAAATTCCGTGCACAAGATAACCACATCTGTTACCGCCCAGATTCTAAAGCGGTCAAGCGCAGCAAGCAAGAATAGTCCCATAGTTAGTTACGGCTTTCCGCGATAGTGAGTACAAGCCCTTGTGCCCGGTGGGACTTTTCGTCCTGAAAAACGGAATCAATTTTCCGGAAATCTTCTTTAGTGCTCACTTTTGTGCATACTTCTAGACTCAGCTGTATAGGCTGTGCTTTGTCTGTCAGTGAATTCAAATTTTATAATATTTATGTAGAAGACGAAAGTATACTAAAAATGATTAAATAACCAATCTAAAAATTATTTGACTTGTCTCCCTATGATTCCGGCAAAAATGGCTATGACTATAAGAAACTCATAATTAGGTACCAGCAGATGACCGTCCACTGCTACGCATAGGCCTTCCACAACACAAACCCGGGTTGTCACTAGCAGTAATGCTGTAGGGAACGCTGAAACCCATACTTTAGTGGCCTCTAATGATACCCACGGGAAGAAATATAGGGTAGTGCTATTCTTGGCCAACAAACAACCTCAGAGATTCAAACAGACACAGAGAGACACCTCTGAGGTTGTTTCTGTGCTTCTTTTCAGAGTAGTCGGATAGCAAATCAATCAATCAATTTGCCTAGTCTTTTCCCAACTATGTTGGGGTCCGCTACCAGTCTAACCGGATGCAGCTGAATACCAGTATTCTACATAGAGTGACTGCCTATCTGACCTCCACAACCCAGCAACTGGGTAATACTATACCCCTTGGTTGTCTGACTTTTGGGCTTCTGACGACTCGTAACGACTGTCAAAGATCCACAAATGACAGCCGGGACCAACGGTTTAACGTGCTTTCCGAGGCACGGAGGCGTCTCGAAATGTGAAAATGGTCTCCCATCCACGGACCAACCCTGGCAAGCGTAGCTTAACCTGATGGATCGACCCGAGCGGCTGTTATTACTTAGCCACGAGCTCCTCATAGTCGGATAGCAAATATCGACCAAATATATTATTTAAATAAACCTGTAAATTAGTTTTTTAAACCATCTTACACAAACAACTCATTTATCATTTAACTCTCCACAGAAAATTACGTGTGAAATGTTGCCTTACTAAAGTCAACACAAGAAATTTGTCGATCGAATGATTGGCCAATTAAAGAACCATACAAATAAAACAGGAAACAGGAAAATTAAGGTAAACACGTCTGACAGTAGATTGACCTACATAGCCTGTTTATTGACTACCTATTGAGTGGGCACAGAATATATAAGTAGCAGTATTATATCTCGGCAGCGATCTTGCAATAATTACTTACGGCCGCTCCGTAGATAAACCTTCCGCGACCGTGCGTAACTGTCGCGCACTCGATACTGTGAGATTTCGAAGCGCGTCGTTTCGGCCGTTGTCTATGAAGATAGAATACTGTTACTTATTTATACTGTGCTAGGGGCAGGTTTCTTCAGTGACAACATCGTTACATTGTATGAGGTTGTTGACTGAACTTTTATTGGAATTATTATAGTTGAAATTGTGGATTCTACTTATTTTTCTTTCTGAATTCCATAAGGTTTCTACAGTTTGTATACAGAAATTATATTTAAAAGAAGGCAGTGATTAAAAAATATTGGTACAAATGGTGTAGGTATCACATAGAAAAGTGCTCGCCACAATAAAAGATCTTTCTTAATCAAAATCTTCAGTGTAAATCATAGTTGTGAAGTTAATTGCAGCGATGTACATTTCTGCGAAAGTTTGCTATCGCGACGTTCAAATGAAACAAACAACATGATCAAAAAGCTGCACTTTCACATAAAAAAATATTAACCAACTCTTCTGTCGCAGGTCCGAAGGAAGAAATTTCTAATAAAAAATCAGTGCCTTTGTTCTTTTCTGTCTTTATATATTTTTCTCTACTGTTTTGCGTGTATATAAATAAACCACCATAAATAAATTGAACCTGATATTTTGATCTTTCTGTTCGTTTTGTGCAATATAAATAAAAAAAATAAAATAAAATGTTACTGCAGTGTGATGAGCCGTTCTGTATGAATAAAATTTCATATGCACAGTGGTGTCAAACATTATTGCTATCAGTAATCTAGAAAAGCAATTCGTTTTGAGATACCAAATTATACAATTCAATTCTTCGAATTCATATCTACCGAACAGTTGGAAATGATATGCACAACTAAGCCAGCGGATATCCGCATTCATGCATAAATGATGCGAAGGTTTCGTGCATAAGTCCTGGCTCGGAGGGCAGAATCAATAAGTCATTTGGTTACCTGTGCGTCACTTTTGGTTTTGTAGTAAATAGTAAATTGAACCTTATACGTATAAAAAGTAGGTTATTTTTTTATCTGTCAAAAGATTGGTGGCTTTGGATGACAGTTCTTGGGAGAGACCAAAAATCAGCAAAGCGTAGCGTAAGGCGTTAGAAGGACTGACGAAACAAAAAGGTGGCTGCGACAGATGGATTCGGAAGTGGAGAACTGGCGGTAGTGGTGAACGAACTGAGTTGACTAATTGTACCTAGTAAGACTATTCATTTAAGAATAAAAGCAACGACAGAAAATTTAATGACAAGAAAAAGTACTGAAACTTGGACCATAATAGAACAACGCTGGTATGTCAACGTTATACGCCAAGAAAACATGTATGTTTTTAGTCTGTAGGTTTTCATTGAAAGAATCGATTCGTGGATCTTTGATAGTCGTTACGGGTTGTCAGAAGCCCGAATTTCTAACAACCCACTCTTACCAAGAAGTATCGTATAATACCCAGGTACTGGGTTGTGGAGGTCAGATAGCAGTCGCTCCATGTAAAATACTGGTAGTTACCTGCATCCGGTTAGACTGGAAGTCGATCCCTAACATAGTTGGAAAAGGGCTCGGCAGATTTTTGAGATTTTCATTGAAATCTCTACAAGAAAATCGTTTAATACCTACTAACTTAAACTTATAACATAGTTCACATCTAATCACCTAGCAAGCTTTAACAATAACGAGGAAACATATTGACTATTATTCACTGACCGCAATACCGTTATCACTTTACAATACATCGCTGTAATTACTTAGTAAATCCAATGTACAGTCCTAGCCAATTAATCGTAGGCCAATCAACACGCAAGTTGAAAATTATCGGCTTTGTTAGTAGCGATACAATGGGATATGATACCGTTATAATACGTTTGATTGTACTCGTATGAGGAGGCGTGTTGAAATTATTTTTTGAAGTGTTAATATTTTTTTAAGCTGAAAAGATTCAAACTCAAGGCATGTATTTCAATAAAAACATTTACAGGCACTTTTGTCAATTGTCAGAAAGTCAGTCAGTCAGAAATATGAAGCTAGCTGTCCAATCCATACCAATCGAGAAGAACGGGTAAGAAACTCCATGGACACTCTTTTAAATTATATTGTTACTAATTAAAATATTAGATATGGGACTGGCATATACACCTGTATAAAAGACCCTAAAATAAATAAAGATAAAAAAAAAAAAATTGGTTATAACATTAATGTTGAATTTATAATATTATAATTGAAATTAAATTATGTAAGAACGATTATACTTAACGAAAATACTTAAAATAAATCATTATAGGTACTTTACTAAGCATAAGTGGGGCTGGGCCGGCCATGTCTACCGCTTATCAGATGAGAAATGGGCTAAAAGAACCACTGGTTGGTTCCCATAAAACGCACGACGATATCGCGGCAGGCCAAGGTGAATATGGCGGGACGAGCGCGCGAGCTTGACTCCTACCGAAAGGACTGGCAAAAGTCTAAATTATGTGGAAAAGGGAGATTCGGGATTCCTTTGTCCTGCAATGGAACAATACAGGTTAGCTTTGATTAAATTAGTTAAATTACTTTATGGGAAATGTCCATAAAAGAGTTCTTCTTTATAAAAGAAGCGCCGGTGACTGAGAAATCGCATAGAAAGCGGTTGTCATGGCAAGAGAGACATTATCGTAAAGAAAGATTTGATTATTAATGTCGATGGTTTAAATAAGCAAAAGAACGATGAAGGGATTGTGTGAAAGATAATATGAATAAAAAGTGGGTGAAAACGGAAATGGCGGCCAATAGAAATGCTTAAGAGAACACATGCTCCGCCAGGCCCAATTGTTGGAGGGATGGGATGAAGATGGGATGGGAAAAGGGCAGATGTCTTGAAACGTGATTTATTTATTTTATATTTTATGTATCAAGCAAGGCACACCAACGACATACTTACAAGAATACTAAGAATAGGCAATCGCGAATCTTCAATACTGTGTAAATACATCACTTACCTGCCTCTAATATCTCTCTCCCAACCAAAATTGACTAAACCTACTGCAGAATAGAAGCTTTTACCGAGTGTATGTCATTAGTTCGACAAACAATTGTGCGACAGTTCATTGGGTTCACAGGTCTTAATACCATCACACGTTTCGTAACACAATTTAAACCCAGCTCAAACTAGATAGCGCATGTAAGGTTTGCACCCAGTCCGTTTGAAGCCTCAAGCCGGCTGTAAGCGCCCTCTTTGCGTGTTACGATGACGTGTAAAGCACATTAGAGATCACGCACGCTGCTTTATATGTATTGGTTTTTGATAGAACAGTGTATGAGCAGTCGAGGAGCTCGTGGCTAAGTAATAATAGCCGCATGGGTCGATCCATCAGGTTAAGCTACGCTTGCCGGGACCATTTTCACATATCGAGACTCCTCCGTGTCTCGGAAAGCACGTTAAGCCGTTGGTCCCGGCTGTCATTTGTAGATCTTTGACAGTCGTTACGAATCGTCAGAAGCCCGAAAGTCTGACAACCAGTCTAACCAAGGGGTATCGTATTACCCAGTTACTGGGTTGTGGAGGTCAGATAGGCAGTCGCTCCATGTAAAATACTGGTATTCAGCTGCATCCGGTTAGACTGGAAGCCGACCCCAACATAGTTGGGAAAAGGCTAGGCAGATTGATTGAGTGCATGAGCAGTCGAGAATTTCTCTTTCTTTCTATATGTATATAGTTTTGATTATACGAATATTTGGTACTGTAAGTTTTTATGCAATAAGCAACCAACAATTGTACTGGCTGTTAAGAAAGGCTTGATTCGAATGTTCTAGCAGTTTGTATTTTAGAATAGGAAGATAGAGGGTGACAGCCCAAGACTGGCTTGCGGGCTAGAATATTATAAAATGTATCGTCGATTTCTTGAGTTGTTATAATTAGTTTAACTATCAAGAAGTGTTTTACTCGATAAAGTAGGTTATGCTTCTTTGTAAGAAGATTGTGATAGAAACTGCAACGTGATAGATCAGCAAAGATGTTAAGACGATTCTCGATTTACGCGATTTGAAAAGAGCTTATTTCAAAGGTTTTGCCTATACCTGATTTGACGATGACCTAGGCCGAAAATGAATGCGCTGATGCTAAAAAAAATATTAACCACAACGGTGAAACTCTTCCTTCATCTCACCTGATGGTAAGTGCTGATCAGGCCGAAGGTGGAAGCGAGATTCACCCAGAATCCTCAACCACAGAGGAACTGGCACATCGAAAGATAGCCTGTTACTCTGTGGAGTAGAGCCAGTTAGAGGTAAATCTAACTGCCTCACTCCCTACTCACAAAAATGCTGATAACATTGTTGTCATGGCGACAGACTTAGATAAGATGGTGGTAGCTAGCCAGGCGGACTTAGAACAAGCCCTAGCAACCAAACCGAGCAAAAAATGTAGTCCCCGCTGAGAATCGAAGGTGGTTTTACCACTAGACCGTGGGGCGGCTTTGTAACTAGCAGTACAATATGTCTTAGTTATCACAATATCCTTATTAAAAACCTTAGATGACTAATTGGGCAGCACCGTAGTCGAAAAACAAAACGATGGAAGAAACGAACGAACGAAACGCAAAAGACGAAAATTTCAAAGCAAAGAAACCGACTTCCGAAATTTTATTTTTAACTTCTTTGTGTTTTTTTTGGAAGTCGGTTGTTTTTTTTTTGTAAAAAGTTTTTATTTTTCACTTTTTAGTTGTGGTACCTACCCCACACAAATTCGAATACCACTACCTGTTATGTAAATAACAGTGACGGAGTCAAACAATATTATCGTCTACATACACTAAGTGGAAAAAAAAACGTAATTTTGAAGCTAACTCAAAAACTACGCAAGCAAAGTTAATAAAATTTATATGAGACCACCTCTGAAGCATGACCTATCAAACAAAAACAGTATCATCAAAATCGATTCATAATTGGCGGAGTAATCTAGTAACATACATACAAAAACAAAAACATGCAGACGAATTGAGAACCTCCACCTTTTTGAAGAAGTCGGTTAAAAAGCTGTCAGGTTTCTTGTAGAATTAATTTTCAAGCCCAAATAAATCTTCAACCTAAAACTATCAGCAAGCAACAAATCAAAATGATTTAAACCCTTCTAGTGCTGTTTTAAGTGAATTTGTAATGGCATATTTAAGTACGATTAACAATTCTGTTAACAAATCCTGTACGGACTGCGTTCCTCTTTGGTTGCATTTCATTTACATAGAAACCTCCTGTATGTTGTGTTACTGGAATACGGCAGGCTGGATGTTTAAATGAATGAATTTTAAATACTGTATAGTTACCTACTTCTTATTCAACCTCGTTTTTTATTTATTTAGCTAAGTAGTAATTTGTAGAAGTAGAGTTATGTAAACTGAAGAATAATATCAATCAACCGACTTCCAAAAAAACACTAAAAACGTGAAAAATAACTTTAATTTCGGAAGTGGGTGTCTTTGCTTTTCAATTTTCGTTTTTTGTCACCGACTTCCGAAATTAAAGTTATTTTTCACGTTTTTAGTGTTTTTTTGGAAGTCGGTTGTTTTTTTTTTGTAAAAAGTTTTTATTTTTCACTTTTTAGTTGTGGTACCTACCCCACACAAATTCGAATACCACTACCTGCTATGTAAATAACAGTGACGGAGTCAAACAATATATCGTCTACATACACTAAGTGGGAAAAATACATAGTTATTGAAGCTAACTCAAAAACTACGCAAGCAAAGTTAATAAAATTTATATGGGACCACCTCTGAAGCATGACCTATCAAACAAAAAAAGAATCATCAAAATCGATTCATAATTGGCGGAGTAATCGCGTAACATACACACAAAAAAAAAACTTACAGACGAATTGAGAACCTCCTCCTTTTTGAAGAAGTCGGTTAAAAAATACTACAATACCTACATATTTAATGGTAATTTGGTTTGCCTAAACGCTTGGTTGTAGTAACCAAAACCAAAGAAAAAGGCACTACAATCTGTTCAGTTATTATAAGTTACAAGATAGAACAGTTACTCAGAAGAGTCATAATTATCTTTGTGTGCAACAAGACGTAAACGCACACACACAGGTGTCTTTCATATCACAGTGACGTCGATCCACCGCGGTCTGGATGCACCCCATAGGGTACCGCTGGCAGTATTTGTGTGGAACCTTACCTCACCCTTATGAAAAAATAAATACCTACTGAACAGTGCCTCCATTTTCTATGAAACTCGTGTAATATTAGAACGAAAATACGATATTTAAAGACTCGTGTAATTGGTTTCCAACATTGAATCATGTTCATTGTAGCTTCAAATTAAATTTTGAACCATTTTACCCAACGTATCATACATCAGATATCAATTCTGTTTTACTAACTTTAATTTATACGGGACTAACTGAACGGAAATTGAAAAACCCTTCTGCTCTCAACCCGACCTAATGTGACAACCTGTAATGCAGTTGTTAACATATTCGACACCTTATGGTACCTGTTCCATGATCTATCAGGTTAAGCTACCCTTGCCGGGGTTGGTCCGTGGACGGGTGACCATCTTTATCTACATATCGAGACTCCTCCGTGCCTCGGAAAGCACGTGAAGGTGTTGGTCCCGGCTGTCATTCGTGGATATTTGACAGTCGTTACGGGTCGTCTGAAGCCCGAAGGTCTGACAACCAGTCTTACCAAGGTGTATCGTATGACCCACTGGGTTGTGTAGATCAGATAGGCAGTCGCTCCATGTAAAATACTGGTATTCAGCTGCATCCGGTTAGACTGGAAGCCGACCCCAATATAGTTGGAAAAAGGCTAGGCAGATTGACTGTTGTCAGAAAGACATTTACGACGTTGCTTGTTCCAACCAACCGACCAAGCGTCCTGACAGCTCTCAGGGCCTAGACAAGAGACAATCGCTTCGAAAGCGTTTCGTATTTCTACAACGACTTTCAACAGAATTGACATAAGCTTTTCGATAGCTTATGTCAGTCCTATACATTTTTGCCTTTTCCATGATCGTTACCGCTGATAGAATGTCACTTTGTCTAGGGCCTCTGAAGTCCTACACGACGTTGCTACAACTAAAGAGTCACTGTTTTATTCATTACCCTACGGCTTCAAAAATTTAAGAATGGAATAAACTATTCAACGTTTGCTACCATGACAACCAATAAACACAGCTGTTGTTCCCTTCAATATCCTATCAAGTTGAAGTCTCAATCAAAGTCGCTACTCATATCGAACACACAATGAAAGTCAGTCATGACTGATTGCTCGACAGCTAGCAATCAGGAAGATTTCTTACTTTCTGATAGCAATCAATCACTTGGAATTGATGTTCTTTTGTTTTCCTAGTCAATCGAAGACGTTGGTAGAGGAATGATCATTGTGATTAATTGGAAGAGAAGCGGATACTTCACCGCAGACTACCTGCAGTATAGTATCTCCTCCTTAAGTCGAAAGCGTCAGCTTAGCTCGCGAAATTTCTTTTTTCTTACGTTTTTTTTTTTAATTTGCAGGTTTAAATATAATTCGGGGTCATATCAAATATTTATCAGAATTATAATCATAAAAATCATCAATAAAACTCTCTTAAGTTCATGTAATCCTATTGAATGACTATTTGCGGATTATTCAAACTTAAGGAGATTGGATTCTTTTCTTCTTTTATATTTAAATGAAATGAAATGAAATTGTTTATTCTGTAAATAGGATATTGGAATCACTTTTACACGTCATATTAAAAATAAGCTAGATGAGGTCGGCGGTTCCTATCTGACTACTCTGAGAAGAAAGGCCGAAACAAACTCAGAGGTCGCAGTCTCTTTTAATGTCCAGACATAATCTTGGTCAAGCCATTTATGAGGACATGTAGATTAGCGTCTGAAATGGTCTTTTGAGGAAAGAACCACAATGATTTGAGTGGACCTGTCCAGTCAGTGCAATCATTTGTCAGTAATAATGGAGCTCAGAACTTATGGAGCTCAACGACTCGACGAACAATACCAAAGAAAGGACATTTGGGTAGGCCGCATAAAATACTCAAATTGCCAGACCATCATTAAAACTAACTGAAAACGAAAAAATAAAATCTAAACATAAATAAAAATCCACATAGTCCTCACATTCACAATAATTAAAATAATACAATACTTTACAAAGTAATCATGTCATTTTGTATGTAATATTTAATCATGTCAATTTGTATATAAAAACGGTGATGATTTTCCATAATAAGTAATGAAAATGTCACATAGCTTAGCAGAGCGAGCAGCTCAATACCATGCTTTTTTGTCTTATAAATAATCTGAAATTTTATAGTACCCTTTTTTACAAAGTTTGGTTTTAATACAGCTTTTGAATCGTTTAATGGGTAAGTTTCGAATATCAATGGGGAGTTTATTATATACTGTAAAACCATTATGTTTTAGCACCGTAATATTATATATTTATATATTTTTGTGTTAGCTTGTATACCGTAATTAAGGTTCATAACTGAGTAAATAAAAGTGTATGTTTTTGTTAAACTGAAAAAAAAACAATACGAAAAATATGCAACAAAAAAAAAAAACAGTATATCGGATGTTCTTTTATGGGGAAATGTTCACCAATCAAAGATTTCCATTTTAAAATACATGAGTAAGATATTTTTGTATTATTAGGGGAAATGTCCCGATAACACGTAACCACTAAAACTCACCTGTTTTGGCGTGCGTGCAGGTGAGGGAAATGACACAAATGAGTGTCAACACTAAATTAGAGGTCTTCATATTGAACACTAACACTTATGTCACTCGCATTTTCACTTTACACCACTATGTTTATCTGAAAAGAAGAAAATGTTGTTCGTTAGATATTTTTGTTAAGCAATTTTAGTTTCTTAGAATAATGAAAAAGTATTAGGAACATAATTTTTTATTATGATGAGCGGGAGAAATCGTTTGATGATTGAAAAACAAAAAAAAAGGAAAATTAATTGTTTATCAAATTGACTACCTACAAACTTAAAAGGTACGGCACATTCAAAACACAGCTTAGTTTTAACACCACAAATTGACGTAGTATGTCAATTTGATAAACAATCAATTTCCCTAGCTTTACCTTTCTTTCAAAATTATAAAGGAAATTGGCTTTTTTATTAGATTTACTCTTCAATAACGACGGCTGAGCAGCGCGGAATAAAATCAATCAAATTTCACGAAAACAACTTTCGGTAAAAACAATAGGCGTAGCAGTAAAAACAAACCAAAAAACTGTGTGAACCAGTAATCAAACCATCTAGAATATGCAATAAATAACAACATTAAACCATTACACCAAACCTCCAACACAAAACGGCAATAAGAAAAATTCTATTGACGGCAACTCAGACGTGCCACACTTGATATCAGACCGAAAGACATTAAGTGTCTCCATGTCACTTCATGTCGGAATTTATTTAATGCTTTCACTCGATAAGGCCTACCGCAGAATGTAGAACAGCATTCCATCTCGTCAATATAAGTCAGAACGATGACCTAAATCACACAGACGGAGCGTTCGCGTTGTATTCGTGACTCCGATTCTTGCTTTGAAACAAAAGACTTTTGGTTTTGATTATTTTCGGTCCCAGTTTTGTGTACCTACTTACTGATGCTTTGGCATGGTTTTTGTTTTGATAGTTCAATTCTTACAGGACTTACGGGTTATTAGAAATCTTAAGGCTCCCACAGAGAGGCGCGATGCGACGGTGCAAGATTCTGGTAGAAAAAAATCCATGAAGTTTTCATAGAAATTGTTCTACTAGAGATGCGTCGCGCTGTTGTGTCACACTATTGCGTCGCGCCTGTCTGTGGGAGCCTTTATAGGTCATGAGCAGCTCGTGTAAGACACTTGAAAGAACCTCTACGGGAGAGACAATACGTGCTTTCGGACCGTGGGGCAGTAAGCCCCACTACAAACTAGTTATCTGATTAATCAAATATCTTTTTATTAGGACTTAAAATATTTAAAGTGGTGACTAGAGAAAAAGAAACCCGAATAAGTGAATACCGTAATATTAGGTCTATAAAAGTAAGATGACACTTCAAGTAAGAATTCATGTATACGTATCTGACCCCAATATGGTTGGAAAAAGGGTAATGATGATGAAGCGTGGGTTCGATATGATACTAGCATACGTAATGTAGTTTACGACGGAAAAGAGTGCCCCGTTTTATTGTCCACTATGTACTGACAAGCCATTTTCTTCACAATAAGCCACAAAATTCTAACTCCAGTCTTGCTTTATCGTCACAAAAATCCACACACGAAAATAAAGCCTTTGTCAAACACGTATATAAACAAGGAGAAACAAGTACGAACGACCAGTTATTACGTATTGCTCACGCATTCGCGACCACAGCGAAGCTTTGTCAGACACGACCTCTTTTTATCTTCCCCTTTCTGTATCGAACGGCCTTTGTTTGTCATAGCGAGCCACGGCAGCGATTTAGCAATTTTCCGGTGCCAAATAGTCGTGTTATTAGTGCTCCTACCCTACTTTTTTTATTTTTTACTAATGTCATATTATTACGACCAAGGCGTTTTGTACGAATTGAATTTTGTAAATGTGAAAAAAGGGGTAAAAGCTTGCGGATATTGATATTAATTGTGAGTGCAAAACGGTTTTCGTGAAAAATATTTGGCTTGTTGGGCTGTCATACTGCTGTGTAAGGGTTCCCCTTCCCGTATCTTGTAAGGAATACATTGGTGACTCATCGGAAATTCAATCTGATAGTTCTTTGGAAGTTTTATTTAGAATTTGTGAACTTTTTAATCCTTTTCTCTTCACACCGAGACGCGAAGCGACGCACACTTTTTTATGATCCGATACAATATCGAATTTATTTACTACACAATAAGGTACACCCGCTGCGCAGACCCGCGAATCTCAGCGTACTTTGACACGTGTCAACCCTCGCACTGAAATTATACCTTTTCGTAAAAAAATAAGTTCGATAATTGTTAAAAAGTGTGCGCAGCGTCGCGTCGCTTCACGTCGCGATCTAAGCTGATCCTAGGCATCAAAACTACCTAAGTAACAAGTTAGGGAAGCTTTTCTAAAAAATCTGTGGCGGTATCTACATCGCCACATGCGAACTACGCATCAAAGACCTGACGTCAGACAGACGTCACATAAATCCTGCATCGCGCAATTAAAGTTTACCGTGCAGTGGACATATATACGAGAACCCAACATCAATCGTTGGGCAGTTGCCCGCCAGACACAACACCCGTCTGGTCGGAGGATCCTCCCTTTTCTATGGAGTATGAGTGAACTTTACACCCTGATCCTGATACCCCTAAAAATCTACCGTTTGTTGACACTCACAACGGACAAACTTACTTTCACCGAATTTTCACGCTTCTCACTTCACAAAACGAAATAGTTCTTATTTTAAACTTCAATTTATCTAATTAGACGGTTTACTTTGAAACTTGTGAAGTAAGCCTTATCACTCAAAATATTACAAAGGGCGACCATTACTGTAAGTTCTTGTCACACAATTGAATTTAACAACGAACTTTTTTAAATAAGGCTTGCTTTTATATCTTCTATAGAGTGAGCATTTAGTTAATTTATTTTCTTTGTACATAGATAAGTTGAGACCTATTTACAATTTGAGAGAATAAATTACAACTGAGAACAAGAGATATATAACTTTATTTTCTAAAAACAGTAGATTCATAACATAACATCACGCCTGTATTCCCCGAAAGCTTGGGCAGAGGTGTATCTCTGTACACTCATATTTCGCCAGTTATGTTTGAGTCCCATGTCTGTTGTTAACTTGGAGATGAAATTTTGTATGGAAGCTCCTCATTTCTGCCGATGGGAAGACCCATCAGGCACACGGCTTGTTTCTTTCTTAATAGAATGTTACGGATCTACACAGGGTTGATTTCTCGAATTTTAACCTATTGACCGCCCCAGTCGGATTAATACGACAAAAGATTTTCGTGCCCCTGCCGCCTCGGTCGTATTTATACGACTAAGAACCTATGTTTGTTTTTTTTCATTGCACGACCCTATTCGTCGTAGATATTTATTTGGTGATTTATGAGCTGGGCGCTGTGGATACGGCAATTGTTATAAAACCAAGCGATCAATAGCTAATTAATAAGGAAAGGTTAGGCTACGCTTGTTGCCATCGGTTTTTGGATGGGTGACCATGCATTGCATATCGAGACTCTCTGTGCCTCGGGAGCCGTTGGTCTCGGCTGTCATTCGTAGATCTTTCACAGTTTTTACGAGTAATGAGAAACCCAAAAGTCTGACAGCCTTTCCAAGGGGTATCGTGTTACACAGTAACTGGGTTGTGCAGGTCAGATAGGCAGTCAATCCATGTATAATACTCGTATTCAGCTGTATCCGGTTAGACTGGAAGCCAAACGTGAAAAGGGGAGGCAAATTGATTTTTTTTCTTTGCGTTTTTTGATATAGCCATCAAATTAAAAAGGTAAATTCTGTCACTAGAAAATAACATCATTATTTAATATCAACATTATCACTCCTGAAACTTTAACAAAACAGTCAGGAAAGCTTAATATTACTCCATTACCAACCCGAAATGGTAATGACGTGCCCCAAAAATATTCCATTTCACGGTGCGTCATTATTAATAAAGGTGCATAATGCGACAACCAGAGAATAACGTAACGCAAAGGAAATGAAACCGGTAATGGTGACAGATACGCGGCAATGAATTGACAGAAACGCGACAACGAATTGACATAAACATGGCAATGAATTGACAGTCCGGGCAGTTGGTAATGACGTGTTTTTTAATAAGATACTATGAGTTTCATTTAATGGTTGGAAAAATGCCTTTCCTTTATGTAATTTTCCACAGCGTTTCAATTTGTCACATTGCAGAGTAATGAACGGAAATATTATGTTATGTAATGTCCAATACTTTGTGTTGGCTTTGCCCGCTATGAGCTTAACTGTCACTAACGAGACACGATAGAATTTTATTGTTATCGACTTCTAAAGGCAAATCGACAGTTGAGTGGATGTGTCGATTTCTTAATAAAATTAATTAAATACGACTTACTGGTTTCTTAAAAAATGATTTAACTAGTTTATTTGGTATGTAACTTACTTTTTATGACATTTAAATAATTTATACGGCCATGGGAAGTTTTTGTTCATGATAACATCATAGTCGTAGAACCGATGACCGTTGGGGTAGACGTTTTCTTGAGTAGAGACCGTGAATCGACAATCTTCGCAGGGTGTCTGGTATAGCAGCAGGATGATCGTTGGCGAAAATCGAGCTAATGGCGTGCAATTGAAGAGGCCTATGTAGAGCAGTGGAATGCTGCAGGCTGATAATGACATCAGAATGCTCCTCATTTTAACGCATCTATATCAGATATTTGGTTTTTAATTCCGAAAATACATATTAGATACGTATCTAAGTCAAATATTAATCCTCTAAAATAAAAACAGTTTACAATCAGATAGACATTCCACTTAAAAATAAACTAGCAACATTTAAAATCCGAATTTTAGCTTGAATTTACGGGCTCGAGACCGTTGAGATTACGTCAAAATTCCAACTGGGAAATATATTTGGAATCGTCTGTGGCGATACGGTATACCCCTTTCTCGGTACGAAGGTACTTCGGACCGCGACGTTGCCACCTTGACATTTCGTTTAGGCTTGGAATAAAACTACAAAAACATGTGTAGGGTTAAACCGTTGACGGCGACCGTGTGTGGGTGAAGAATGGTGCGCCGTGATTGTGAATTGTTAGATTTCTTTTATTGTGTTTGAGTTTTGGTAAGATGAAAACAGAGACAGATAACTCAATGGAACTATTGTCCGTTTGTCTGCTTGTCACAAGCGTTTTATAGTGAACACGCTCGTGTGTGTGATTTAGATATTTTGTTTTGTAGTTTGTTTTGTAGTTCATATTTAAATGTTTTTGCTTTTTCCAACAACAAAAAACCATTTCACATATCAAATATATTAGTAAGTAAAAGCGATAAAAAGCTTAAGTTTTATCATTTATAACGTTACGATATTACTGTGGGCGTAAACGAATAAAATATATGGAAATACGTGCACGTTAAAACGTTATCGTGAACGGAAATTTAAAAGCTTCTTCTTAAATTTCCAGACATTTTACTTCCCTGTGCTATGGTAATGCCGTGGACGTCGATGTAGTAGTGTTCACAGTAGTGTAGAAATTATAAAAACGCCCAATAGATAAAGAATTATTACAATTCCAAAGAATTATTAAAATGCACATTTACAAAAACATTCTGTGAAACAGCACATTTACAAAAAAATACGACATTCCAAGCCAAAAAATATCTTTTACACTGCCTATTTTAAAGCGTAGGTGAAACAGAAAAACAGCATTGCAAACCAAAACGGTTGGCGCTTAAAGCAGCTAGAAAACTGCGAACTATCTCTGCATTACGGTTGGAATCTCGCCATAACAGTCGGCCGCAGGTTTACCGTACGGTCCTAGTGTTATTGTAGTATTATTACTTTTCACGCTGGCATTTAAGGGTTACGAAGTGGCGAAGAATATTTTTATATTATGTGTCGAGTCTTTCGAACAAGCGTGACTTGTAGCTGCATTCTTATATATGTTGGGATTTGACTCGGGATTTCGATGAAGAATGTGTGTTTTGTTCCCAGCTGAATGTAAAGATGGCGAGCTGTGTTTGTCTGTGAACTTTACATTTGTACGCAATTTTATTTCTTTGATTATTTCGAGACCGATTCTCACATTTTCTGTGTGGCTACTTGTATTAAGCTATTTTGACATAGGTTTTTTAAAGTAGGTTTGGCCGAAGATTAATAACCAAAGTCAGAACATAAAATCGACAAACTTTCCACTTACGTTCCACGCCAATATTTTCTTTCATTCAGTCTCCGTGCGATAGTTATTGTCGCACGGAGACTCATTCGCGGGTACTTGATGCTCCAAGTGTTATTATACTTTTATTGCCACCACACCAGCATTTACGGGTTATGTTAAGGTAAGGAATTTTATTTTATATAACGCGACCGCGTTTTGGGACCGCGTGACGTGCGTGTAATGTGATTTTGATCGCAGTCATATTCTGCTTGTGATCGCTTTCAAATGTTATTTCTATTATTATCAAAAGCTTTTGCCATCACTGGAGTTCTATTGCGCCAGGCCTAGTTGGTGGGGATAAATTATAAGCGGAGGAAAAGGTTGGAATTTTTTTAACGGTTATAAAAAAAATTTGCTGTTGCCTAAAAATACCTACGCGGTCAAAATGAATGGAACAACAATTTTATTTTTCATCCGGAACCATGTACTGTTTCCATGGCAACAGGTCGCTTGTCGATATCCCTGCCATGCCATATACAATATATATAAAAAAAACCTGTCGATCCGAAAGGGGCACATAAGTACTGAAAATAAAAAAAGTTATTACCATTTGAAATTCACATATTTAGACTCGCGACAATCTAAGAAGTCCACTTTGACAGCTATAAAAATCCTTTGTGTAGCGATGAAAAATAAAATTAGTTTCTTCTAAACTGATTCTCGAGACACATCGATTAAACATACTTAGAGAGTTTGTAATCGACGACTTATCTACATTATTAAAACTGATTCTCAAGGCTTAACGTTTTATTACAAGTACGAGAACGAAACGTCAAAACGGACTTCTTAGATTGTCGCGAGTTTAGTACCAAAATTACTAATTTAAATTACAAATTTTCTACAGAGGTCATAAGTTATGACTTGTAGACACCCAATAAACGACAGCCACCCGCGCCCCATGAAAAAAAAAACCGGTAAAATTCCCCAGTGAAAAAAAAAATGCGACAAATTTTTTTTTTTTTTTGGCGCAGCCGTGAGGCACACTCCCCTGATAATGTCCTTCTTTACCTTCTCAATTTGGTTCTTTATTTTTATTTTGTTATCTGCTGTATATTATGTATATTGTGTGCCTTTTAGTCTGTGCTGAATAAATGTATTTTCTTTCTTTCTTTCTTTCAATTTTTTTTTTTTTTTCCAAAAACCACATAAATAGACTCCCTGTACAATTTTCCACAACACCCTGACGGATCGGACTGGATTTTTGTTACACGCTGTATATTTCCAGCTGAACTTCATGGACTGTTTGCATCGTTCACAATTATCATCACCATTGTTCAGCTCTTTCACCTCGGCTACAACATAGGCTTATCAAATTTCGCCACAAGACCTTATACTCGGTCCTATCTGCGAAAGGTGTATTTACGATAGCCTTAGCTAAAAGCTTCGCTCAAAGCTTAGCTTCCGTAAACACACTACCCGAACTTGTAAATGCAAAAGTGAGTTTGTTTGTTACGCTTCCACGCTAAAACGGCTGAACGGATTTGGATGAAATGCTGCACATGGGTAGACCATGACCTGGGTTAGGACATAGGATACTTTTTATCCTGGTAGTACGTCCTCGTGGGATAATTCGTGACCTCCACGAGAGTGAAGCTGCGGGCAAAACCTAGCACGCAGGAAAGTCATTTTCATTGCCAAAATCATCATTCCCGCTTTTAAGCGCGATTTTCCCTCACTCTCTTCTCTAAAGGTTCCTCGCCACATTGGCGTCTTTTAGAGAAGCTGTAGTGAATATCGTAGCCTTTTACGACACCAGCTTTAGTGGTTATGGATGGTTGACGGTAGAATTAACTAACTTCGTAAAACATTGATATTATATGATATGATTATATATTATTATATGATATTATATTATATGAATACTCCCCAATCACACCAGCAACAGGCAGAATACGTAACAAATGAAGTACGAAATGCACCAACGAATACTTCACGTAATGACGTGTAAGAATCGGTTCATTCGGCTCGCATGCACTGTAGAGCACTATTACATTTCTATTCATTAAAAGGCTTCCTCTACGGAACGTGTTTCCTGCCGTAAATTAAATTTCCCAGATTCAACGCCATAAGTGAACAATGCACCGGTTTAAATTTTACAAGCGTCTGTGTGTGGCTGCTAAGATGGCGGGTTGTGGAGTTCATTTATTAAGATAATTTAAATAGTAAAGATAATTGATAATTTCCTACATCGCACTTTTACACTTTTTTTTTTGTTATCTGCTGTATATTATACAGAGTGTTAGGGAAAACACCGTTTTCCTTGAAACCAGTGATTTGGTTTCATTTATGGAACGTTAAATCAATGGAAAATTACAAGTTTTTTTTAAAGAAAATCTACCTTTTATCACAAGAGTATTTCACCCTTTCACCCTATGCGCTAGAGCAACGAACTTGCGTCTCAACACGGGCGGGTAGTGTGAGACGTGACCTGACCGGCCGCGAGCGCGACCCCTCACTCAGTCAGTCAGCTGTTTCGCTAGCGAGCGCGGTGACGGATAGAAACTTTTTAAAATCTTTTAGTGAAAATAAGGTTTTTTTTTTTGTTACTCGGTCATTTATTTTTATATTTAAGTCAACTACTCATGGTTTGAGTGACAACGGTGTTTACCCTTACACCATGTATTTTGTGTTAAATAAATATGTATTTTCTATCTTATTTAAAGTCGCACAAAACAATATGAAGTAACTTGTAGGGCCTGAACAGGGCGTGTTAGAAACTAACCAAGGCATCGATCTTGATAGAGGTTCGATACTATCTAAACAGGGGTGAATTTATTTCCATCGTTCTAAGAATTGTGTCGGGTTTGTAACAATAATATTAAATAACTGCCTCGTTTTTCTAATGGTCGGAAGCGCTAATGCTGAAAATGAAATCCTGGGTTCGATTCCCTGCTCGGGCAGTGTTATTGGATTTTTCCAACAGGAATTTCTCAGTAGCAGCCCGGAGTCTCATTTGTGTCCGATTGAGGCTCGCCCCCGCTGTTACTTGGAACTTCAACATTACTGGCGAAGTGTGGGTGTACTATAGGTACACCTATGTCTAATCTTTCGGGGATTACAGGCGCCGTGATGTTATCATCATCTGCCTAGCCTTTTTCCAACTATATTGGGGTCGGCTTCCAGTCTAACCGGATGCAGCTGAATACCAGTATTTTACATGGAGCGACTGCCTATCTGACCTCCACAACCCAGTAACTGGGTAATACGATACCCCTTGGTAAGACTGGTTGTCAGACTTTCGGGCTGCTGACGACCTGTAACGACTGTCAAAGATCCACAAATGACAGCCGGGACCAACGGCTTAACGTGCTTTCCGAGGCACGGAGGAGTCTCGGTATGTAAAGATGGTCACCCATCCACGGACCAACCCCGGCAAGCGTAGCTTAACCTGATGGATCGACCCGTGCGGCTGTTATTACGTAGCCACGAGCTCCGTGGCGCCGTGATGTTATGTTATATTAAATTAACCGAGGTCAAATTAAATTATTTATTTTGTAAATACATAGGATATTGGAATCACTTTTACACGTCATTATTACAAATAAGTTAGATGAGGTCGGCGTTCCCTATCTGGCTAAACTGAGAAGAAAGGCCGCGACTGCTTATTTGACCTCCACAACCCAGTAACTGGGTAATACGATACCCCTTTCGGGCTTCTGACTACCCTTAACGATTGTCAATGATCTTCGAATGACAGCTGGGACCAACGGCTTAACGTGCTTGCCGAGTCACGTAGGGGTCTCAATAAATATAATGGATGGACACCCAAAGACAAACAGAAAGGCTGATCACACAATATTATATCACTGAACACTGTTATAGGTTTATCATGAACAGTTCAAACAGTTTATCTATTCTATTAAATCTTTTTCTCTCGTTTTTTCTGTCATACTTTAAATCCTTATTTTGTCCTGTTTTTTCCTCTAGATTTTTATATATTTGATATAAACGTTCATCGTTTAAGAAATCGCTTGTTTTAAAGCCTAGGTGTGTTATTATAATACCCTCTAATTGGACGCAATATCGCGTTGCATGTGAGAACAACATATTTCATAATAAGGGGACGTTTTTTAATCACTTCTAAATGGCCACATACCTTCTTTGAAATGTGAAAAACGTTAATGCGGTGCTAAACAATTTAGATACGGTGTTAATGAGCATTCTTCTAAGTATTTTTATATTTTCCCAACTGTGTTGGGGTCTTCCAGTCTAAGCGGATGCAGCTGAATACCAGTATTTTACATGGAGCGACTGCCTATCTGACCTCCACAACCCAGTAACTGGGTAATACGATACCCCTTGGTAAGACTGGTTGTCAGGTTTCGGGCTTCTGACGACCCGGACTGTCAGAGATCCACGAATAGGGGACTAACGGCTAAACGTGCTTTCCGAGGCACGGATGAGTCTCAGTATGTAAAGATGGTCACCCATCCACCGACCAACCCCGGCAAGCGTAGCTTAACCTGATGGATCGACCCGGTGTTATTACTTAGCCACGAGCTCCTAGGAGAAATCGTAACGTAAATTCGAACGATTTTAAACACGCACACGAAGGGTTTCCGTACCGTTTATTTATTTGTACTTCAATCACAGAAATTTACAGAGGCTGACTTAGCTTCTTGTATGGGGACCCCTTTTCATAATAATTATTAAGTTTGTTAATTTTTTATTATTTTGCGACGCGGCGATAGAAATACAAAATTTGTGAAAATTTCAAGTGTCTACGTATTACGGTTCTTGAGATACAGCCCACTGACAAACAGACGGACGGACGGACAGGGGAATCTTAGTAATATGGTGCCGTTTGGAACCTTTCGGGTTCGGAACTAAAAAAAACGTCTCTTTGCAGTAAACCTAAAAAAATATATCTTTTTGCACTAATATTTACTTTGTTTTAAGACTTTATTCGTATCTAAGGGTGATAACAACTTTTTTATATATTTAAAACAAAACGCTATTATATGTTGTATTTTCGTTCAAAAAACGTTTACGTGGCGCGTTCGTCCTAAGGCCTGTATTTTCAGTTACGAATTTTTTAGAATAAAACTAATTGATGGTACCTATCTGTATTCGCAACCAATACTGATAATAATTTTTCTTGAACATGTTGCACGAATTATTATTAAAGTTACTGCAGCAGTGAAAGGTTTATGTGTATACGTTACTATTAAAGTCAAATATAACTTAGAAATCTCGATGTTTTGTCAAATCATAAAAACCGTGCGGATCAGGAGCGGGTTTTTGGTGCAGAATATAGCATGAAAATCATTACATAACAAGCTTATAAAAATTATGTTATCCAAAGCTGTCAATATGCTCTTAAACATTTTTTAGTACAAAACGCTTTTACCAAGCCCAGTTTATGACAGCCCCAAAATGTTCTAAGTATCCACAAAAGGGGCATCCCAGTACTTAACCATATTATTCTACTTAAAAAGAAAAAAAAAACCTTAACACTTTTACCTCGTAAAAGAAAGACTGGAACACATTTCATAAAAGAAAGCAGAAAAAAAATGAAACAGATTTCCTCTCAAACGTACCGCGGACGACGGAGAATTCAATTTCCTGTGAAAAAAATCCAGAATGGACGAAAAATAAATCGAGTAAACCATGTATTGACCGAGCATTTTACATAAGATTAGTGTTAGCGAAAGGGACTTTGTAAAGCTTGAGGTAGGATGATTACTGTTGGGAAAACAAGTATAAACTAGTTGTAGAAACTTTATCTGTATCTATACACTAGCTTCGGCTCGCGACTTCGTCCGCGTGAATTTTATGAAATCAAACTGGTGGATCCAGAGATTAGCGCGTTCAAACAAAAAAAAAACATTTAACTTAAACTTTTTTCGTAATTTTTTTTTTCTTATATATTTACATTTTTTAAATCATAAAAAAAAACAAAAATAGGAGCGCACCAGTATCGGCAACAGGTTCCAAGCTACCGGCGGTCAGGGCTCCAGAGAGAGGAACCTTCTAACAATAAGGGCCGTGTCCAGGAGTACCGCTTTCTGAATCAAGCCCTTAATCCAGCTGCCCAACGAGAGCCTCCATAGATGTTGGACGAGGCTCTTGGCAATTAAGCCATTGGCTGATACGACTATCGGCACAATGATCGCAGAGTCCACATCCCACATGTCAACAACCTCGTGAGCCATAACTTAAACTTTATTATTAGTGTATTAAACTGACGAGTTTGTTTTATTTGTCGCTTTTCTCAGCTCCACTGTAAATTTTGATGTGGTTTTCACCATCATTTACAAAACTCACTCCGGAAGAGTTAAAAAAAAAATATATATATACATATACAACATTATTTATTCTTTATGCTAAACCCGAAAAGGGGTCATTGTACTCATCATTTAACAACTTTTTCTATGGGACCAACCATGAAAACGCGAAAAAAAAAAAATCTGCTGTTCCATACATTTTGTCGATTTAAGTGAACACAAATGAAAAGGTAGAAAAGGTTGTTCAAAATGATGAGTACAATGACCCCTTTTCGGGTTTAGCATAAAGAATAAATAATGTTGTATATATAAGTATATACATATATAACAATTATAGCACATCTCAATGTTTTTGTACCCATACGAAGCAGGGATGGGTCGCATGTCAACTAGCTCTAAAACATTCGACTTACTTAGAAACATCTAAGTAAAAAATTGTAATAAAAATATTAAATAAACTATCATAGTCTCTAAGCGTCTTTGTTTTATAAATCACAAAATGTATCAGTGTTTTAGCAAGAGCATGTCCTCTATATCAAATTATTTTAAAGCTGGCAAGGAATTTTAATTGAAACATAACTCGGAGATACCTTTGCTGCAGTCGCGTTTTAATTTAATTACATTTGTAATTTCATGCACAGGGTGCTTTATTAATTTTTCTAACATATTATTTAGTACCTAGTAGAAAAGCTCCTTGGGAGTTCGTTCGAGGTATACAATAATCACACGAGCAGCTCAGGCTAACCTATTTTTAATCCAAACTAAAAATTCGAATTAATTTCATTTGTCTGTTACCTTTTCACGTCATAACGGGTGAACCTTGAAGACTTGGGTTAGATTATAGAATACTTTTTATCCCGGTAGTATGTTTCGGTGGGAAAACTTTCGTTCTCCACGCCGGAAAAACAGTGGACAAAAAGGCTAAAGGAGTCTAAGGGCCGAGTCACACCGGAATGGCAGCGGCCCCCGGCGTCGCCGCTTGCAAATATAACTGTTTAGAAGAAACAAATGAACGGGTGTGCGCGAGGCCGCCCGCGGTGGCGCGGGTGGCCTCGCGTCGCCGCTGGCAGAACCACAGTATTGCGACCTTTTCAAGCGATACTGGTCTTTTATGTATGTAGATAAATTTTAAAATTATTTCACACTGAAAGTGCTCGCCGCGTCGCTGCCGGCCGCTGCCATTCCGGTGTGACTCGGCCCTTATCTGGAAATAATATATACAGGTAGAATTTCCTAATCCTTCGTAGAATACAGGGGTGATATACAGTATGTTAATTAACGAAAGCCGTTCCCAGTAACCCACAATAGTATAACGTATAAGTCAGATAAGTACAAAAATGCAAAAAGAAAAAAAACTTTTTTTTAATAAATACGTAAAAGAAACACTGTTGTCTTTCAACATGGAAGTACAATAGCAATATGCTAGGTACTATTCCGCGCTACTGTTCAGATTTTAAACAGGACGTTTCGAATTTATTGTCATTTAATTCAGATTTTTTTATAACTTATTTTTCTATGCCGATATTTAAATTTTTATCATTTAATGATATCGATTGTCGAGTTTAAGGGAACGCCCTCTGTTATTATTTAACATCCATACGGTATAATGTAAATCCCCATCTCTTTGAAGCTTTTCAAGTAGCATTAAGCCAATGAATCGACACCGCTACACGAAGCAATGAGCCCGGCGCAGTACCTGCACGCATAAGCATCAGTTTGAATTAAGGCAGTAGACACACTGATCACAGAGTTAATCTGTCCTGATAATGTAACTCGCGTGAATGCGTGCGAAGGCGTCGAGACGATTATGCGATGCCAATGAGGCGTGAACACACCGGTTTTACATACGACAATGTAATCTCGACGATTCGTTAGATAAACAACCTCTTCTGGTGTCAGTATCAGTGGTTCGAGAATAACACAATGTTGTGGGTCGACACTAACTTTACAACTTCAGGTCCAGGTGAATCCCAGCGTCAAGCAATAGTATGTCTGGCATTTTTATGAACTGGAACTATTTAGCGCAGCCATGAGGCAGACATTCCTGCATTTTCACTTTTTTTTTTTCTTTAGATTGGGTAGTCGAGAAGTTTGTTAGCGAGATAATGTGAATGGACGAGTGTTCCGCAAATAATAGTACGTACACTCGTGACAATCTAAGAAGTCCGTTTTGACGTTTCGTTCTCGTACATGTAATAAAACGTTTTGCCTTAAGAATCAGTTTTAAGCAATGTAGATAAGTCGTCGATTACAAACTCTCTACGAATGATCAATCGATATGTTTCGAGAATCAGTTTATAAAAATCCTATTTTTTTTTTTCATCGCTACACAAAGCATTTTAAACCTGTCAAAACGGACTTCTTAGATTGTCGTGAGTCTAATGATGAATCGCATCCGGGAGACTTTATGTGCGCTTGTAAACATATTCAACAGTGGACTGCCAATAACAATTAGATCAACCATAGAACATCATATTAATTAGACATACCTTTCAAAATAGCAATGTCTCTAACCAGGTTTTATCGCAAAACTAAGGAAACTATTCCAATTATACTATTGATGTCATATTAGAGGAGACTAGAGGAGCTCGTGGCTAAGTAATAACAGCTGCTCGGTTCAATCCATCAGGTTAAGCTACGCTTGCCGGGGTTGGTCCGTGGATGGGTGACCATTTTCACATAACGAGACTTCTCCGTGCCTCGGAAAGCACGTTAAGCCGTTGGTCCCGACTGTCATTCGCGGATCTTTGACAGTCGTTACGAGTCGTGTCAGAAGCCCGAAAGTCTGACAACCAGTCTAACCAAGGGGTATCGTATTACCCAGTTGCTGGGTTGTGGATGTCAGATAGGCAGTTGCTCCATGTAAAATACTGGTATTCAGCTGCATCCGGTTAGACTGGAAGCCGACCCCAACATACTTTGGGAAAAGGCTAGGCAGATTGATGACATGCCGATTTCCTCACTACGTTTTCCTTCACCGTTTTGAGAGCAGTGGTGATGAAACAATTTACACAAAGTCAAGCGTCTTGTTTTTTTTATATCATCAAATGACTTCTCCGCGGAAGCGGACGGGCGTGTCAGACTTTTACTGGCTAAACCCCACCCGTGTTCCTCCAGTTGCCTGGTGCCAAGGTCCCGGTATCCCTTTCGGACTTTCCCGCAACCCTGGTAGGGTCAAGCGCCTATGTGTGTTCGAACCTACGACCTCCAAGTCGCAGCCGTTAAAATTGGAAAAAACAGCAATCGAAAACTCTCAATCAAGGTCTATCCGCTAGGTACCTAAACTATTAACTTGGAACTCAATTATAATTTTGGTTAGTAATCGTCTTTTATCGTAATTAGTTGTTAGCTAGCAAAGCGATGATATATCTTGAAACTTGTGGAATAATCAGATTACACGCTAACTGATTAATTAGTTCCAAAGGCTTTAAAGGACAGCCATTTGTAAGTCTAGAGTCGAAAATAAATAGAGATAGCTTAGACTTTTTTTTTTTTTCTCCTGCCCTTATCCCAATTTATTTGGGGTCGGCGCAACATGTTCCTTTCTTCCATACTTCTCTATTAGCCGTCATCTCGGTAGTCACCCCCTTTCTAGCCATATCATCTTTCACACAGTCCATCCATCGTTTCTTTGGTCTTCCCCTACTCTTATAGCCATCGTCATTCATACCCAAAACTTTCCTCACAACATTTTCGATAGTTTAGATTATGATAAAGAATTAAGATATTCATTAATTTCTAATGCCCTAATCTCTTGCTATAGGAAACCTTCTGATAGAGAGAAGGAATGAGTAGGTATATTTTTTTTCAAACTTTATGCATAAGAAAAAAATATAATGTACAACGGCGGACTTAATGACTGAACCTTTTTCTACCAGTCAACCTTAGGACTATGCTTAGGGTGCAAAGACAAAACATGATAGGTATGAAATACAATAGACGCAGATATATAGTACCTAGGATTGCTGCTCGGCGCTGATTGATCCTATATAAGTGGGGGTGACGGGCGATTTGATTCACTTTGCGTCCAGCGCTCGGTGTGGTAACACGTCGCGTTCTGGTTTGCAATTGGTCAATCGTCATCCTGACGATGTATGTGTGAAACACGTGTCGATTTCTTACAGGGTTTTTTAGGACTCTTGAAGAATAGGCAAGTGGAATAGGTTACTAAATATATCTACGTCTATTGTATTTTATAATGGATTTCCGCAAAGTCACGCCTAAATCAATTAACTATGACAGGGATGTGTGTCGGTGATTTAATCCCATTATATATCCCGTAGTGTTTCATCTAGAGGTTTTTTAGGGGTATGAGGAACAGGGTGTAAAGTTCACTCATACTCCATAGAAAAGGGAGGATCCTCCAACCAGACGGGTGTTGTGTCTGGCGGGCAACTGCCCAACGATTGATGTTAGGTTCTTGTATATATGTCCACTGCACGGTAACCTTCAATTGCGCGATGCAGGATTTATGTGACGTCTGTCTGACGTCAAGTCTTTGATGCGTAGTTCGCATGTGGAGATGTAGATACCGCCACAGTTTAACAACACAATATTCTTTATTAAAAAGATAGAAGGAAATTGTTTAAAAGGAAAATATAATCACGTCAGTATTTTACATGGAGCGACTGCCTATCTGACCTCCACAACCCAATGGTTGTCAGATTTTCGGGCTTCTGACGACCCGTAACGACTGTCAAAGATACACAAATGAAAGCCGGGACCAACGGCTTAACGTGATATCCGAGGGATGGAGGAGTTTCTGTATGTAAAGATGGTCACCCATCCACGGACCAACCCCAGCAAGCGTAGCGTAACCTGATGGATCGACCTGTGCGGCTGTTATTACTTAGACACGAGCTCTCTCATACCCGTTCCTTCAACAAGCTGGTATTATTTACTTTTCAGACTAAACAACAGATACTAAAAACTAAACAAAAATAAGTTTAGTCAACACTCAAAGTACCAGGGCGTAATAATCCACAAGAAGAAATAGAAAATAATGCATCATAAACACCAATTTATCAAAAACTTCATGATTGAAATTCAAGCAACCGACGATTTTCATTATAAAACTTTCTACTACACACTGCGATGGTGTGGTGGCTTGATAAACGCCAGTGAATAACGGGTACATCAAAGTTTTATGATCTATGTTGTAAGGCCCTATTTATAGTCGACCTGTGGTTAAATGGAATAATGGATTTTAAATCTTACTATTGGATTTTTTCTAGAGCTGGTGGTGCGGGCTGTCATTCATAAATCGTTGACAATCGTTATGGGTAGTCGTAGAGTAGAGGAGCTCGTGGCGAAGTAGTAACAGCTGAACGGGTCGATTTGACAGGTTAAGCTACGCTTGCCGGGGTTGGTCCATGGATGGGTGACCATCTTTACATACCGAGACTCCACCGTGCCTTGGAAAGCACGTTAAGCCGTTGGTCCCGGCTGTCATTTGTGGATCTTTGACAGTCGTTACGGGTCGTAGAAGCCCGGAAGTCTGAGAACCACTCTAAGTGGCTGAGCGATGGACGGCTGCGCAACGTCTCGCGGGTTCGATCCCCGCACGGAACAAATATTTGTATGATCTGCAAGTAGTTGTTTGTAAACGCACCCACGATACAGGAAGAAATTCCTAGTGTGGGGAAGCGTTTAATAAAAAAAAATAAAATATATATATATATATATATATATGGAAACCGGCCCCAATATAGTTGGGAAAAGGCTAGGCAGTTTGAATCTTTATAGGTAGTCAGAAGCCCGAAGGGCTGATAACCAGTCTTACCAAGGGGTTATCGTCAGCTGCGTCCAGTTCGAGTGTAAGTCGACCCCAACATAGTTGGGAAAAGAATAGGCTGATGATGTATATTTCTTATAGCCGATTAAAAATATTAGCCCCCATTACCTATTTTAAAATCATACCAAAACGTCTAAATTTAATTTTTAAATAGAGGTGGCTAATAAACCCTCTCAGATACATATCAGATTACAAGTATATACGCAACCTGTGTACATGTATAATCTGATTAAAAAATATTCGACAGAATTAAAGAAACACAAATTGTTAAGTATTTGTCGGGTAGGTACTCATGTATATTATCCGTAGTCTAAAAGTTCAACTCACTAATAAAAAATAAAAAAAATGGAACAGATAAATCAACATTTTGATTCCTCGGAAACGTTGAAACTTACTGAAATGATGTATTTTCAGAAATATTACGCATTTCTGAAAATATCAGTGGGTTTCAATATTTATTATATATCTATATGTTATGGACCAAGTGATAAATAGGGGCATTTTTCATAATGCATTATGAATAATGACAAGCTACTTATGGCAAAATAATTAATTATAATTTGAACTTCCTTATTTATCACATTGCCTCGTCTTTATAAATATTGCCCTGTGATCTTTGGGCAATCTGATAATACACAGGTATTTTGCACGGGGTGCGGGTATCGCGCGGGGTGGGGGCTCGCATTCCGGAGCCGCGCCCGCGCCTGTTCGGCCAGTCAGTTTTAACAACAGTTTAACATTTATTTATGGTAAGTCATCATAGTTCAGCAGAGTGCCTATGAATGGAAAGGTTTTATTTGATTTTAAATATTGATTCTGAAATGAAGAGATCCGTAGGAGAACCAAGTTGGCCCGAAGTATTGTCAAACTTAAGTGGCAGTGGGCAGGGCACATTGCTCGCAGAACAGATAGCCGATGGGGCCGAAAGGTTCTGGAGTGGCGACCGCGTACCGGAACACGTAGTAGCGTTGGAAGGTCCCCCACAAGGTGCACCGATGACCTCGTGAACCACAGAACCGGCCGAAGTGGCGGTGCTTGGGGGTTCCTATGTCCAGCAGTGGACGTCTTTCGGCTGAAAGATGATTGATTCTACGTTTGAAATTAAAATAATAGTATTAAAACCTGGTTTTAATAGGTGACTAGCATAATAAAAAATGCCCGGTCGATTTGATTATCCCTAAAACATAAATTATAAATTGAATGTCATGTCTGTCTGTGTGACCACGTTGTTCTTCTAAATTCTGCTCCGGATTTTAATGCGGTTTTCATCATTATTTAGCGAATTTGTTCCGGAAGGCATATGTGTGTAATTAATACTTACATAAAATAAATAAATTTATTTCTACGAGAAATAAATTTATTTGAAACAAGGGCTGGTCGCTAGTCAGTAATAATAATATGCGCGAAATAAGCTAGAATAATGCCCTCTTATGTATATGTACCTACACAGACTATACATTGAAATATCTCAACTTTACGGTCAGATAGTTTTGTAATTAAAATTGTTTCTATTTCTAAACCAACAGTTAGAGCCTTGTAGTGAGTACAACTAAAACTAAGTAGGTAGTTTATAAGCATCTGGGTTTAGTTTTGTGCTAAACTGGTAGGTATATTTACGTATACAGCATCATCAGCCTATAATGTTCCCACTGCTGGGACACAGGCCTCCTCTCTGTGAGAGGGAGCGGGTCGTAATCTACCACGCGGGCCCAGTGCGAGATGGTAGATGTCACGTCTTCGAATTTTTGGTTCTAGGACATGCCGGTTTCCTCACGATGTTTTCCTTCACCGTTTTGAGAGCAGTGGCGAAGAAATAATTTACACAAAGTAAAGCGCCTGTCAGGGTTCGAACCTACGACCTACAACTCGTAAGTCGTGGCCGTTACCATTGGGCCACCACTGCTCTAAAAATGTACGTATACAGGCTGAAATTAAATTCATGGGCATCCTCGGGGTCATTGTACTCATCATTATGAGCTGCCATAGTATGAATTAAATAATACCCCAAAAGCTTACACATAGCATAAGTTACATCACTGTTGAAGCTAACCTAACCTAACCTAGTTTTTGAATGTTCAAAAACACCATGTTCGCGTTCGATTTCGACTTAGCCATAGTATGAATTAAATAATACCTCAAAAGCTTTCATATGGCATATTATGTTACATCACTGTTGAGCATTTGGTCCAGACTCCATACATGCGTGCCCGTGGTCCTTTTACTATGGGACCAACCCCGAAACTATGTTCGCATAGTTCGTGAAAATATAGGGAACAGCTTATTCTTTTTCGCGATTTCAGGATTGAACCCTTGACCCCTTAAGAGGATGCCCATGAATTAAATATTACCCAGTAGTTTAGTTTTGAGTACGTTTATTAAGGTCTGTGATTTTTTAATAGATTTTTTTTTATCTGAAGGTAACGATACGGTGTTTTTTTTAACCGATAAAAAAAAGAGGATGTTCTCAAGAAGACACGATTTTTTTTTTGAGTTCATCTTTTGATTTGCCTTGAGAATTCAATAACAATTGTCAGTTTTATCGAAAGCATTTACTAAGTAAACGGAGATTTTGTTGTTGTTGTAAACTTTGTTTTTGCATCGTACTCGCTACAAATAGAAAAACGTGGAAAGTGCCAGACAATAAATATTCATTTTATCAACAAACTTACAATAAACTTATAGGTTAAATATAAATGTTTTAAATAACTAAAACCCAACTACCCCAAAGACAGACAAATTAAAAATCCGGAGTCACACGTGTTAGGGCTTAAATCGTACAGATTACGTGTGACTCCGGATTTTTAATTTGTCTGTCTTTGGGGTCTTGTTTATACCTTTTTAGTCGTAGTTCGGTTTTAGTTTTTATTACTTAATTTTTTTTAGTTGATTGACTTTCTTGTCGTAGTTGGGTTTTAGTTTTTATTACTTCAATTTTTTTTTTTTTTTTGTGGTCATAATATATATATTTTTGAAATGTGCTAATTAAGCCCTTTCATTTGATACCTAACATGGTATGATTAAAAAATATTTGTTTTTTAGTTCATGACTTTATGTCCTCTATAGGGCGCCATTTTTGCCAACGATACCTCATTTATCAAATTGTGATGAGTCGTTTAGAAGATATGAGGGAACAGATGAACATACATACATACATACCGGTCAAAATCATAACCCTCCTTTTTTCTTCGCCGTAGTCGGGTAAAAAACATATCCCGGAGATTTCTCATTGAGACACAGACGGGCAAGAAAACAAAGAAAACAACAGCTACCTTTTAAAAATATCCTCACAGAACAATTGTTTCCTTAAAAGCTATTCTTAAAATAAAACAATTTTAAATAGAAACGACTTTAGATCCATTAAAACCGTTCCATAATTTCATCTGTCACGGCACTTCCCGTCATTTCTTAAACTTCGAACATTTCCGTTCTTAAACTTTTAAGGGAAAAAAGTCGGTATATCTCTGCGAAGTTTTTATACGTTCTACGCGGTTCAATAATAAAGTTTCGATCGATTTACATCAATCAAAAAGTGGATTGTTGTCGGTTCCGGTAAGAGTAACTTTGGATAAGTTGTGTTTGGCGTACAGTACTTATTTTAAATTTTTGTGTACTTAGAATGAGAACCATGTCATAATACAAGTATGATGTATATTTTTTTTTGTATGTGTTTGTGCGTTGTGCTATTTCTTTTGTGTGCAATAAATAAACGCTCTGTGCAATGCACTGACAAGTTTAATGTGACAAAGTCCAAAATTGATCAATGTTTTGTGGTGAGTGCTTACCAACATGTTTTTACTCCAAGATGCCTTGCAATTTCCAGGAAAATTTGCCACCATTGCTCCACCAGTGGATGTAGAAAATCGACAATGGTGTTCATCAGGCATCATGAAGATGAACAAAAGCATTCTCTTTTCGAGAGTAACAGACCGACACATTTTTTTCTGCCAAGCGTAGTTGGTTTTGGTGATCATTATTAGGAATCACTTGTAAACCAGAGGGCCTAGATAAGTGACAATCGCTTCGAAAGCGTATCGTATTTCTACAACGACTTTCAACAGGATTGACATGAGCTTTTCGATAGCGTATGTCAGTCTTATACATTTTTGAGAGCAGTGGTAGCCCAGTGGTAACGGCAACGACTTACAAGTTGTAGGTCGTAGGTTCGAACCCTGACAGGCGCTTAACTTTGTGTAAATTGTTTCATCGCCACTGCTCAAAACGGTGAAGGAAAACATCGTGAGGAAACCGGCATGTCCTAGAACCAAAAATTTGAAGACATGTGACATCTACCAACCCGCACTGGGCCCGCGTGGTGGACTACGGCCCACTCCCTCACACAGAGAGGAGGCCTGTGTCCCAGCAGTGGGAACATTATAGGCTGATTATGCTATACATTTTTGCCTTTTCCATCATCGTTATCGCTGATAGAATGACACTTTGTCTAGGGCCTCTGGAGATATTATTCGCTTTTATAATTTCTGAGGTGCCAAAAAAGATGACTACCGAGATGACGACTTATAGAGAAGTATGGAAGAAACAAAATTAAACGCTGAAGCTCTGTATAATAACAATATATACTCGAAAATTATAGCACCTTACTAACTGTATCTGATCGAGATATCTTTCAGAGACGTTTTACCTCGTTTTACCTTTTACAGGTACCTATTTAATGTTGAAGCCATTATTTTAGATAAAAGGCTGAAAATTCCAATAAACATTAATAGATTGTCTCGTGTCATTGAGGATTATTTTTGACGTGACATTGGAGTAACGAGGTCTGCCCTTTGAAGAAGTAAAAGGTGGTATAGGGTACCTGTTTTTATCCGACTACGGCGAAGCAAAAAGTAGGGTTATGATTTTGACCAGTATGCATGTATGTCAGTATGTACAATTATCTGTATTAGCAGTTTATAAGTTATGAGGGATCGTAACTTGAAAACTGCTTATCATTATGTGACAAATGAGATATCGCTGGAAGCGTCTTAATCAGCCGCTGGTTAAAGGCTATGTGACGTCACACTAAATTGAATATGGCGCTCAATTTATGCTCTAACAAGTGTGACTCCGCATTTTTAATTTTTCTGACTGTGATATCTTGTTTTTACCTTTTTAGTCGGCATTTTTTTCGTAGTTGGGTTTTAGTTTTTATAACGTTTTTGTATTATATATTTTTAGCAATGAATTTATTCGATGGGTGAAGTGTTGTATTGTCTTTAGATGGGTATGGCTGTATGTTGAATTATAGTGAAATAGTTAGTTGTTGTTAAATATTTTAAACTAGCTACGCCCCGCGGGTACACCCGCATAAGTTTCGATTCCGTGGGACTATCGGGATAAAAAGTGTGCTATATCCTAACCTAGGTCATGGTCTACTCATGTGCCAAATTTCATCTAAATTTGTTCAACCTTTTTAGCGTGAAAGCGTAACGAAACAATTAACTCACTTTCACATTTATAATATATAAGTTGGGATAAACAGCAATAATTTAAGATTAACAAGAGATAATAAATAAAATACATGTTGGCTATTACTGACAAAATCATAATTCAGTTTCATATAGTGTAGTTGCTTGTAAAAAATGAGAGGCTAGCAACACAGTTGTACTAGAAGATAGCTGCCGTTAGCTGGCAGCCTGCCACACTATAGTGTGACATTATCAATTTTTAACCCACAGTATTCATGCCAAAATGGCAGTTTCAAGCATAAGCTTAAAACTATCAAGTTTCGAAATGGTCAGCAAAGTAAAATAAGAGCCAAATAGTCTGGAAACAAAACACTGTTGTGCCTGCTTGATAAAATTACGTTTAGTGCAGTGCACTGCGCTTGTCGACCACTTTTACAGTTTACATGAGAGCAATATACAATCTTTATATCGAGACTCCTCCGTGCCTCGGAAAGCACGTTAAGCCGTTGATCTCGACTGTCATTCGTTGATCTTTGACAGTCGTTACGGGTCGTCAGAAGCCCGAAAGTCTGACAAGCAGTCTTACCAAGGGGATCGTATTACCCAGTTACTGGGTTGTGGAGGTCAAATAGGCAGTCGCTCCTTGTAAAATACTGGTATTCAGCTGCATCCACTTAGACTGGAAGCCGATCCCAACATAGTTAGGAAAAGGCTAGGCAGATTGATTGATTTGTGAGAAATATACTGCTCATCCAAAACAACAACAAGAAGGACAACTTCAAAGACTAGTGCGAGCTTTCATACTTACTCCACCGCATAACGTTAACATTCACATTTCGCAAATATTAATTTGTATGGAATAATTGTGTTTCCCATTATTGTCACCAGACGGCGCCAACAAAACACCCCTATTGCTTAACACAATTTCAATAACAATATGATTTTGAAGAGAATTGCTAATTGGTTGCTTCATAATATGTATGAACAATTTGTTTGCTCGACAATGATGCCAATGATGAAAGGCATTGCCATTGTGTTTTTGGCAATTACCTCATTGGTTCAGTAAAAAATACTGTTTACGTTAGAAAACCTCGCACTAAGACCACTGCTCGCCTTTAACAACATTCACAAGAAATTGGAGAAGGAAGACCTTTCCCAATAGGAACCTTTTCTCATGAGGATACCTTCATGGGTAACCTGCGACTGGGGAGAATGGAAGGACAGTTATATAGAACATCTACCGACTAAAACCCCAAGGTATGCCACAAATTACAACCATGAGTTTAGACGAGGACCTCGTGGCTAAGTAATAACAGTAGCACGGGTCGATCCACCAGGTTAAGCTACGTCCGCCGGGGTAGTTCCGTAGATGGATCACCATCTTTACATATCGAGACTCCTCGGTGTCTCGGATGCTCCCAGCTGTCTTTCGAGGATCTTTGACAGTCGTTATGGGTCGTCAGAAGCCCGTAAGTCTGACAACCAGTCTTACCAAGGGTATCGTATTACCCAGTTACTGAGTTGTGGAGGTCAGATAGGCAGTCGCTCCATGTGAAATACTAGTATTCACCTGCATCCGGTTAGACTGGAAGCCGACCCCAACATAGTTGGGAAAAGGCTAGGTAAGAAGGCAGATTGACTACTATGAGTTTAGAGTGGGATATACTTGCAAAAGTAACGCAAAAGCTACACTTTCTGGCATAACCGGAACCATAACATTTTTACAACTCCTAAAAAAATAAGCACACACAAAAAGCATTAATTAAAAAGCTTTCTTCCATTCTTTACATCGCTTTACCTTTCCAGTATTCCCCATTTCATTGTAATTTATGTACCGACGCGAAGTTAACTTTGCAAAGAAAAGTGTTGCAATATAAAAACACGGCGATATAGGAAAATTCCTATTTTTGCGAGAAAACTCCCTGCTTAAGATTTATCCACAGTTTTTCCGATCCTCAACTTTCCTTTTAATATTTTTTTTTTATCTTTCCTTGCATAAACAAATTATTTGTAACAGCTTAACTGGTTCCCCTAAATTGATGTTTCGATAAGCCGTTTCATTCAACGTAAAGTTACAGAAGAAATGGAAGAGTGATGTTTTATTGAATCTTTTTCTATTATTATGAAAAGATTTTTTGTAGTTTTCGGGACAAACCTTCGGGCTTCTGACGACCCTTAACGACTGTCAAAGATCCACGAATGACAGCCGGGACCTACGACATACCGTGTCCGAGACACGAAGGAGTCTCGTTTTGCAAAGATGGTCACCCATCTACGGACCAACCCCGGCAAGCGTAGCTTAACTCGATGGATTGATCGGTGCGGCTGTTATTCCAGACCATTTAAATAATAAAAGCAGTAAATACCCAACGAAATGATAATAATAAATTATCTAATCAACATACACAGAAGAATTAATTACCTCAACTTTCATAACGGCACAACTTGATAATTGATAGTTATATTTTCGTGCGTGTGACTGAAGAAATATTCCCCTTCCTTGTTCTTTATGATTTACAACGAGCTGCTATTTGGTATAATAGGCGCCAAATTGTTATACTAAGCGTTCGCTAAGTTACTTTTGATTATTTTGTTTGTTTGTTTCCCTAAAGTTTTATTCCCTTCTGGGTAAAGACCGTAAGGGATTTGGGGTGGGTTTGATTTGGGGTCAAATAAGGCTTTTGTATTTATTATCGTGAACGTCGCTTAATAAGGATAAGAGCTACAGCCACTCAAACGCAAAATCAAAATATTTATTTCACATGAACCTACATGGGCACTTATGAAACATCAGAAGCTAGGAGCACGGTTCCAATTCATCGTTTCCTATGGAGAAGAGCCGGCAATAAACAACACGGTTACTCTTTTAAAAATAATTGGCTTTTACAATATTTTCGAATTACAGTATTAAAGAGACAGTACTGTTAGATACATACCACCATTCTATTTCATTATATTCTTTCAGTTATTTTCTTTGAAAACTACAAGCAGTTTCATTATTAACTGAACGATTAAAATACCTTTGTTTAGTAGTAGAAATTTACCGTCTAATATTTACAGACAAATGTAGCGTCGCATGAAATTAATCGAGACAACGAATAAAACTAATAGTTTATTTGAAGTTGAGCTTCTACAACACTTAAAATTACCAGTCACTGGATAATATCTAGACTAATTTGCGTCACTGATGGTAACATAATCCTAACTTAATATTATAAATGTGAAAGTGAGTTTGTTTGTTTATTACACTTTCACGCTAAAACGGCTGAACGGATTTGGATGAAATTCGGCACAGGGGTAGATCATGACCAGAAATAGGATATAGTATAATTTTTATCCCGATATTCCAACGGGATCGAGACTTACGCGGGTGTGGTTACACCCGCTGCGCGGGGCGCAGCTAGTAATATTATTAAATTAGAATCACTTTTTATATCTGTCTGTATGTCCGCATTGTTCTTCTAAACTACGCGACGGATCTTGATGCGGTTTTCATCAACATTTAGAGAATTAATTCCGGAAGAATTACGTGTACAATACATACATATTAAACGTACATATAATAAAGAAATCTCAATGTTTTGTGTCAAGATGGAAAAACCGTGCGAAGTAGAGGCGGGTCGCTAGTCATTATATAACAAGGTAATATCGTCAGGGTAATACGGCAAGGTAATATCGTCTCTAATAAAAAACATGATTCATTTATCGCAAGTAATTCTTAACTATATAAACCGCCAAAATATCCCACCAAATAGATTAAAAACAATAACAATAAATATTTTCAAACAACTAAAAATAAACCAATCTAGTTTAAAACCTGTCACTTATAAACTCATAGTCTAACTTTAGACAGCTCTCACCAAACTTAAAAACTTCAGCCAAAACAGTTGATACGATACAGAAAAAGCTGAAATTGTAACACTGTTTCTTATAAAATAAAAGTTTTTCTACAAAAAAAAGCGAAACGGGTTCCCAATAAAACGATATGGAATGTTCTGTGTTAGTATAAACGTCTTTTGTCGGGTATTCTAAATAACATTTTTTCCTTTGTTCCTTGCGTTGTATTTCTGTCAAGGAAATTCTTGTTCATATTGCACCTTTTTGTTTTACCTAATGATGATAGCAGGAACTTATGAACATAAAAATATCTCCCAAATTTAATGAATGTGTCGTTAGAACTTAGTGATTATGACAATAAGTCACAAGCTTAAATCATGATAATATCTTACGTTCTAAGTAAATATGACGATATTTCACGAAGTTTTTGTTTGGGTCACAAGCTTGGCACTCAACTGCACACATAACATGTCATAATCACTAAGTTATGTTAGTGATTATGACAATCACTAAGTTATGTTAGTGATTATGACAATAAACCACTAGGTTTTCTAAATACAGCTTTTATTCGATGTTTCTAACTTAGTATTTCAGTGGAAATTCCACTATTGTACTTATCGTACACACGTGCAGTTGTAAATAGTTCAGTAGAATGTTTTGTTATGCTCCACGAATACGGTTTGTGTGATGTTTTTGTTTAAGTTTTTGCGAAGCGACGTTTAGTTTTTACGTGTGAGTATGAAACGGCCGTGGTATTTATAGGCAGGATGAAAAGATATTTCAAATATAAGCTCTTGCAACGAATCTGTTACTTTGCAGGTTGCCTTAAAACAAAGGCTGCGTAAACGTGACAAATGGTTTATGAGAATCTTGGTCTTCAATGACAACACCACCCAATTAACACAAACATGCTCTGTAGCAGCTGACAAGTAGACACAACTCATGCAATTTAACCGCGGAGTGACCGGGTATGTACTTGTACCGTGTATTTTGGTTTACGGGAGTGCCACCCAGTGTTAATAAATATTCATTCGAAACATAATAATTCTATACTCGACAAACCCACTTCTCCTTCTTATCTGACTTGCCATGTTCAATACCTATGCTCTGCCCATAGTAAAAATCTTCGCTCCACCAACAATCTTCTTCTACGATGTCCTTCTCATCGCTCTGGTTTTATTCACTCTTCTTTCTTTGTCCAGGTGGTATTTCTTTAGAATGCGCTCCCTCTGAATATCAGGATGGCAGCGAGTCGGTTATCTTTCAAAGTAGCGGCTCGTGAACATATTCGTGAGAAGTTGGCAGAATCAATGCGGCGCTGATTTGCTGGGCTTGTTTTCTCCTTCACCTATCGTTATTTCTCCTTACAAAGTTTATTCTGTTTATATGTATGTATTTAAGTATATATGTATTACTATTTATCCTTTTTCGAATTATCTATCCCGTATGTTGCACCTGCCATGTTTGTCTCTGCATCACCCTAACGTTGACTGGTATAAAATGCCTCAGGCATTAAGTCCGCCTTTGTACAGTATTTTTTTTTTACTTGTGCATAATGTTTAAAAAAAAATATAATAATATGATGGTGCGCGCTTCTTGCAGACTGAAATCACCAATGAATCCACAAAGATTTGAGATTTTGCTATGTTCTTCAACAACCGTGCATTGACTACCTGTTTCAAGAACGTAACAGTACGTTAAGCTACTGTAAAGCTAGTGTTTCCTACAACAACTGTGGCCGCCTCCTAACGGCCGCAGTGATGGCCGCCGTGAAAATAATGTTAGCAGGTTTTGACATTACGCTGAAGAAAACGCTCTGAGAAACACAGCAACTTACTTTCATAGATAACGTTTCAGTCACGTTACTGACGGTAACGGTGAATTGCAGGCACTATGTGGCGGCCACTGCAGCCTTAGAAAATCCTAGCTTTACACTCGTTCAAGCTTGTGTTTGTTAACCAACGTACTATCGATCAAAAGTGTCAGGTCCGAGCTCATAATTATCTATCAACGACACAAACCCCTATATTTGTAAAAGTTGTTAAAAGTTAAGAGACGTCAAAAATCTATGGTTATACAGTCGCTTTTACGCAACGTTTATAAATATACCCTTGAACACGTATATCACATACGCTACTAAAATTCTGAGCCAACTCAAAAGCTTCAACGGCACATAAAAACACTATCAATTATATTATATTTATTAATAGTTCATATTTATAATTTTAC
This sequence comes from Lithophane ornitopus, assembly GCA_948473465.1. Lineage (NCBI taxonomy): Eukaryota > Metazoa > Arthropoda > Insecta > Lepidoptera > Noctuidae > Lithophane > Lithophane ornitopus. The sequence continues at coordinate 14,266,152 of OX419621.1, read as the reverse complement.
ATATTGAATAACAAAAATATGAAATAACAGTATCCGTATCAAATCGTGGACACTGTCGAGCATAAGAACAGTCCTCATAATAAAATAAATCATAAACCAAAACAAGCGAATCAAATAATAAAAAATAATAAAAATATATACGCATGTATGTCATCTTAATCCAGAAAATTCATATTACATACATAATATATAAACTCAAGCCTTCTTCCTATAGGGAACTACAGAACGCCCCCTATCCTTACAGAAAATATAACGTACTCAGCAAAAGTGCTGAAAGTGCGAAAGCCTTTTCATATGTATCCGGTTCTCAAAAACCTTTTTTTTCAGCGCTTGTAAAAGTTACATAATAATATTCTTACGAAACATAATCTTTTACACTACAAAACATATTTTAGTATTGCTAAATCATTCTGAAACCCTACCGCAGTGATACCAATAAATCTTCTTTCAATTCACTAGTACAAAAAACCAATAGTTTCAATCTAAGCCAATTTCCTGAAACCATGAATAAATAAACGACGGAATGAATACTAGTTCAATCTCAACTAAATCTTAATATTAACTTCCTTCCCGGGAGTCGTAATGCCCCGTAGAAAATAAAATTAAACTACTATTAACTCGTAGCGACGGCGTAGCGACGGCGTAGCTCCTCGTAGCACCACGTAGCGAAGCGCTACGAGATATTCATCAAACACACATTTACGTTTGCGGATACGGCGGACTTAATTTAATTTGCGAAATGAATTTCGAGATATTATTTCAGAATTTACATTTATGTATGAGATTTCTCGCGGTGGTGTGATGAAATTTTAACGTTGTGTTAGTTTCGGTTAAATAATGTGAGAATGTTCTGATTTTGAGAGCGATTTGCAATTCATAATTTGATCTGTTGGACTTTTGATTTAATTTACGAATTTTTCGTGGTGATAAATTGAAGGTGCATGTTAACATTTCCTTGTAAAAAAATACCTAAAATAAAAATCACAAAAACATACATTCAAAAAAGTAATATAATCAAAAATTCTCACCTTATTAAGTCCTAAAATCTTCCAAAGCAAACACCATTTATGTCCTCATACCGTGAAACACAACAACATTAACCACTCGTTCACCACTCCACTAAACGTACGACCATAGATATTTTCAGCCGACCAAACACGTCCGCACAATACAACGGTCGGCGGCAAACTGCGCTTCTACTTCGGTTAGCATTCCAAGTTTGAAAACAGCGGCTCGGAACGCTTCGGCTAAGCTCGGCTCGCGGTGCAACATGATTATTCAGTATTTTCTGTACCGTATCCTAGCATCGGATATTTGTTATCTATGCACTAGAGTTATGCAGGAGACGGATGAGTCCAATATCATAAAACGTGTTTCTGGAAGTTTCTTGCAGGTTATTGAGATTGTGTTTACGCCGCCTTTTCAATTTTTATGTGACGTAACTGTTGTTGATACTAAAATCTGTGTTTCTTATTTATGCATGTTCAGACGCACTAAAAAGAGAATGTAGGATATTCAAGGGTTGGACATGTCACGATCAATCAATCTGCCTAGCCTTTTCCCAACTATGTTGAGGTCGGCTCCCAGTCTAACTGGATGCAGCTGAATACCAGTATTTTAAATAGAACGAATGCCTATCTGACCTCCATAACCCAGTAACTGGGTAATACAATATCCCTTGATAAGACTGGTTGTCAGACTTTCGGGCTTCTGACGACCCGTAACCACTGTCAAAGATCCACGAATGACAGCCGGGACCAACGGCTTAACGTGCTTTCCGAAGCACGAAGGAGTCACGGTATGTAAAGATGGTCACCCATCCACTGATCAACCCCGGCAAGCGTAGCTTAACCTGATGGATCGACACGTGCGACTATTATAACTTAGCCACGAGCTGCATGTCAGGATCCGAACCAAAAATTCGATGTTTCATTGCTTTGATTAATTGGATGAATAACAGCAAAACAAATCACTGGACAAGAGATTAGATAACAGATGAAATATTAAAAAGACGTTAATAAATTGGGGTGGTTCCGGTCCCAACAGGAATGGTTTTTAATGTAGCAGTGGAAAGGAGCTTCAAAAGAAAAATACTGTTTTTCTTAGTGTAAAATATAATGAGTACGATGTAATGACATTCAACATAATATCAAATCAAATCAAATCAAATGTATTTTGGCAGAAAACACTGATACAATGGTTTTATTGAAAGTACATGTTTCAAGTGATTCTACCGTAAGGCATGCAAAATGTATACAATCATGGTTTAACAGAATCAAGATTAACATTGAGATATAAAAAATTAGATAAAAGTCATCTATATCCCTTCGAACCGAAAATAGCAACGACGTTTGATGGTACAAATAGTTAGGTATGGTAAGTACCTAGTACTTCCCTGAACGAGCTCCTTCACATAGAACTCTGCTACTATTTTGAGCATCCCTGCATATTAAGAACTCATTGTCAAAACAACTACTAAGAAGGGTATCGTTTAGTTTCTCGTCTTCTCTAATCTCGAAATAGTATCAAACAAACTAGTTTGTATGTGTATTTTGAGCTTAGTTTTCATCAACTAGTTCAACAATTTTGTAATAACAACAATTTTCTAGTTTTCATCAATATTATTTTTAGAGAATTGCGAGAAAGGTTTTTTTAGTATATTAATCAAGTTTGCCATAACAGACAATCATATTTTATGATTCATAAAACAATTTCCAATAAAAAACAAAATGTCATCTTAATAAATAAATAAAATATTTTTGTTTGTGACTGAAAAGTTATCATAAAAACCGGCCAAGTGTAACGGTATCCGATTGCAACAAAGTGACACTACAATGGATTAAAGGACACAGTAGATCGCTGGGCAACGACGCAGCAGACGAGCTTGCTAGAAGAGCATCTAGCACTTCAGTTTGTGGGCCCGAGCCCATCGTTCCCATCCCCTTCAACCAAATACGCAGGTGGCTCCAGGAATTCACCCATACCCAAGCGGTGAACTGGTAGTCCTCGGCACCGGGCTGCAGGCAGTCCAAGGAAGCTATGCCATTTCTGGACAGCAGGCTTACCAGGCGTTTGTTACGCCTGGACAGGAATGGCCTGCGTCTGGTGGCGGGGACCATCACAGGCCACTGCTCGCTGAACAAACACTTCCACACAATAGGCATAACGGACAGTCCTCTGTGCAGAGCGTGCATGGAGGCTGAGGAAACCGTCGCGCACGTGCTCTTTGAATGCACGGGCGTCGCCCAGATTAGAACTGAAACTCTAGGGTCACCCAGATCTTACACGGAGGCTCTGTGCAAACCAGTAGAGTTGGTAAACTTCTGGAGGGAGGTGGGCTGGATGGAATAACCCCCAACGGCCGCCATGGCCCACGCACAATGGTCCATCTTAGGGACTAAGTGCGGCAACCAAACCCGTAACATAGAACCGGCCAAGTGCGTGTCGAACCACGCACAATGATTCTCGGCTGGTGGCTGTAGTACTTTTCAACAAGAAAAATTAATGGACAAAAAGGTCACAAAACAGAAAAATTCCCACAAACTTTCAGCACGACAACAAAGCTATTTTTCATATCGTTCGGTAAAAGAAACAAAAGGAGTTAGCCAGTTAGCCTAGCCTAGCGGCCGACGTCGCGGACAAAAGCTAGTTTTTGATAAATGTTACATTCCGAGTTCAATCTTTCATGTTCGAGTGAGTTCGATCAAAGGTTCCCAGGTGAATGATGCTTTTATGGAAAAGACAGTCCTTTTGAATTTTTTGTTCCGCTTTCGCGTTTCGGAGCTGAGTTACCGTTTTTGTGCTAAGTGTAAGTACTTACTCGCGTTTTGGGTGCCGACTGTACCTACGTTCCGTTTTGTCACTATATTTCATTAATGATTTCACGTGAAAGTTCTTTTGTTTGCTGTCAGTTTCGGAAACGAGATGAGAATCGTTGAATGCTGGTGGGCCAACGCCATTATAAATATAACCCCATTTTTTATGTCCACGCAATCACTGTCCATTCTAAGGTTGCCTGGAAGAGATCGCAGAAAGCGATAAGGCCGTTCATTGTATGTTTTGTAGTGTTAAATTTGTTTATTTTCGCTATGTATTTTCTGACAAAAAAGACACAAAGTCACTTACATGAGAACAATGCTTAAAATAAATTATAAATATAAAGTTCGCCATAGACGTCACGGTAGCAATTATGGTACACCCATCCAATACATTCAGCTTTTAGGAAGGATGTTCGGTATTTGTGATTAAATATTCAGCTAATTGAGTTTTGAATGCGTTAAATGAGTGTAACTTTTTTATACATGAGGGTATTTTGTTGTATAATTGTGCTCCTTCAAAAATCAACAATTTTTGCCTTGGAAGTTGGGTAGACCTTTGGTGTGGGACCCTCGCGCCATCCCATCTTCCTAGCACGGCGTGCTGTGCTGGGGCAGCTGCTACAGGAGCAGAAAACCTCAAACGGCGCAAATATAACAACCTTATTGGGAGCTATATGTTTGAGCCGTTTGGGGTTGAAACACTAGGGCCGTGGGGTCCGAGTGCTCATCGAGTATTTCGGGACATCGCTAAACGATTGGTCGACTCTTCACGTGACCAGAAGGCTGGCCTATTTTTAGCCCAAAGAATCAGCATTGCCATTCAACGTGGCAATGCTGCCAGCCTTTTGGGCACTTTTCCTATTGACAGCGATGCGGACGAATTCTTTGATGCCCAATGAGCCCCTCCCCTTTATTTGTTATTAGTATCATTAGTTGTTATGTAGGCAACATTGCCTACATAACAACTTAGTTCATACAAACTTAGTTCTCATCTTCGGTAAAATCAGAAAACTGGCTCGGCGAGTGCTACGTTGGGTTACTTGTTTTACTTTAGTAAACGATAAATTAGTCTGTATACTTTTGTTGAGTACCTTACGAATGAAAATACATGTATTGTAAATATATAACTGCCTTATGTTCATTATTTGGGTTTCCTCATAAATTTTGCATGTTGATGTTAAATATGGGTAGTTAAAAATCATTTTTATTATTTTGTTTTGTGCAACTTGGAGACTTGCTAGCTTCGTCTTAGCCGCACTGCCCCAGATTTCAACCAGATATAGTAGGTGTGGTTTTACTAAGGCGTTATAGATGGTGTGACGCAGTCTATGTGGAATACATCGAACTATGTTTCGGAGGGATCCAGGTAGCGACGTAAGCTTTGTTTTTATATGATCCAAGTGAACAGTCCACGACAAAGAACTATCCATTCTCAAGCCAAGATACTTTTCACATGATTTTTGTTGTTAGGGTACTTTGTTTATAACTAATGGATTGTGTGGAGGTATTATTTTATTTAATGCCTTAAACAAGATATAGTACGTTTTAGAAATATTTATCGTTAATAAGTTATATTGGAACCATGAAAAAAGGGTGTTTAAATCATCTTGAGCCTGAGAAACTAAATCATGGATGGAGGATCCGAAATAAAATAAGCAAGTGTCATACAAAGTAAGATGGCCATGTAGTTGAATTTCCTGAATATTATTTATGTAGATTAAAAAGAGCAGGGGCCCCAGAATTGAGCCCTGGGGAACACCACACGTTATGGGTAATGGTTGGTTGCAACTTTTTGTTGTTAAGATTTTTGTATCAAGCGCCAATTTAGAAACTGTCTACATTTTTACAGAAGTCTAAGGCCGCGTCCTATTTTAAAGCGATCGTCACGTGAATACGCAATTGTCGCGTCCATAAGTAACTTTTTGTTCGAAAAACTCCCTCTGCCGGCGCGACCACGCGTTCTGTTTCACCGAACAAAGTGACATAATATAAGTGCGACGATCGCGTATTCGCATAACGCAGGGTAAGGCCGTGGCCTAACCAACGAAATCGTCGCGTTCATTTTCTTCGGCAAAGCCCAAACGCGTGGTCGTGTCAAAAGAGCACGCCTTCCGCACGCGTTCCTTCACTAAATTAAAGACATTATTGTATGAACGCGATGATCGCGTATTCGCGGAATCGATCTTTTTGGTTAGGACGCGGGGTCTGTGTAAGGTAAAAGCTACACACCCATTGACCCGAAATCTGTCCCTTCATGACTTATTACGTAATTAGTGTAGGTAGGTACTCAGCTATTAATGTTTCTGCTTTCCCTGCTATCATGTTACGCTATAATTATATCATCAACCTCAAAACCACAAGAGGTAATTAGGGTGAATGACAAGTCAACAATTAATTATGTATCTTTGGCAAATCACATGTTATGATGTCATGGAGAGCGGTGATGGCCCGGTGGTAACGGCTGCGACTTACGAGTTGTAGGTCGTAGGTTCGAAACCAATCAGGCGGTTTACTTTGTGTTAATTATTTATTCACCACTGCTCTCAAAACGGTGAAGAAAAATATCGTGAGGAAAACGGAATGTCCTAGAACCGAAAATTCGAAGACATGTGACATCTACCAACCCGCACTGGGTCTGCGTGGAGGATTATGGACCACTTCCTCTCACCGAGAGGAAACCTGTGTCCCAGCAGTGGGAACATTATAGGCTGATTATGTGATGTACTGGAGATTAGCCATCATATCATAACTAATCGCCGCCCCGCTCTGTTAGACGTGCCTGTAGCTACGACTAACTTACTCAAGTTTACCCCTATGTCTCGAGCGGCACGTATTATTTATTAATGGTAGTACGATATCGGAGTATATATTTGGGCAAAACCTGCCGAAATTCATTAAAATGGCACAAAAATTACAGGTTTTGGATCACGTTATCAATGTTGAGAAACAAATGAAAAAAAAAAATGGTATCAAAGTATTTAGAATATAATTTAGCTTTCTATCTTGCTATTTTATTGTGAAACAAAATAATGATAAAAATTATTTTATGGAAAAATTTTTTTTATCAAAGTATTAGAATATAATCTACCTTTCTATCCGCCTAAATTATCACAGATTATCCTAAACACATTACTTAGCTTGTCATCAAACTTAGCACCATAAAGCAGCAGCCATATGAGATGTTTCAACTTTTTGTCTCAGTTTTCGGTATAATTATAACAATGAGTAAGTAATTATAAGCACAATCTATCATCGCTGTGTGGTCACAATCTACCGCGAGTAACATGCAATCGCAATATTATTATTGTCAGTTTTGATGGATGGTTGTATGTAGGTTTATTCTTTTCTCCTAATGCTTAGGTACAAACGATTACTGATCAAACCTAACATTACCTGTATTACTCTTTATTATCTTCTATACATACATACATGTATACAGGGTGTAAGGGTGAACACCGTCGTCACTCAAACCAGGGGTAGTCGACTTAAATATAAAAATAAATGACCGAGTAACAACAAAAAAAAATGTTATTTTCATTAAAAGATTTCAAAAAGTTTCTATTCGAAACCGTGCTCGCAACTGAAACAGCTGACTGAGGGAGGGGTCGCGCTCGCGGCCGGTCAGGTCACGTCATGCGACCTGGTAAAAAGTAATTTAAAAAAAAAGAAAAAAAAGTTGTAATTTTCCATTGATTTTACGTTCTATAAATGACACCAAACCACTGGTTTCAAGGATAACGTGTTCATCCTAACACCTTGTATAAACAAATAAGTAAAATTGAAATATTTGTTTTTAATGTCAAAATAAGAGCATTTCACAAAAAGTGTATAACATTTTTTTTTAATTTTTAATATTTTGTCTCTCTGTCTGTTTGTTCCCACTAATCTTCGAAACGGGTCGACCGACTTGGACGGGACTGAACAACTGGCAGTGAAAGTCCCGTCAAAATCGGTCAAGCCGTGCTGGTCGCTGATGTTTTAAAATAAGGAATAACTCAGGCTACTAATTAGGGTCCACGCGGGTAACAGCTAGTAGAACGTATAAACAGTTCTTGTACGATACATACGTTATACTAAACTTCAACAAGTAATTAAATTCCCGATCAACAAATGCGGGGTGCATTTACAACAACCCCAACCATTAGAACAACGAAACGAAGCAACGAATAAGACTCCACGCTAAATAGCACCTCTCTATTCTATAAGCTAACCCTCGATGCAACATGAGATATAGGGCTGTCCGCAAGCAGTTATTTATCCACCGACATACCAACGAAACAGCTTCAAGTTAATGCGCTAAGCATTAGTTACGGCCCCTGTCTCATCGCCAACGATAAGCGAGAAACGAGTCGGCGACGATCGAGCAGGCTGCTCTGTGAATCCACAACACTGTATCTCAGAAATACCTATTTCGAGAAAAGGTCTTTTAAAACTTTTTGGGTTTTTAGTACCTACCTATGTTTTAGTACAGTGTTAAGTATGTGCTCATATCTTCTTCTAAATACTATAAAATGAAAAAAAAATATAGGTATATGTAACTGCCTCGAAATAATCAAATGAGCGCTATTAAGACAAAACACTGTAACTCGAGTTACAGTGTATTGGATTTACATTGCTAGTATGTAGTTCAGGTAATTATGTCACTGGGCTAGGAGCGAGTGAGCGAGAGCTACGAGTAGAACGACTGCTCAGTTACTTGCTGGTATGCGTATTCGGCAAGCTAGTTTCTCAGCGAGTGTTCTGCCCATCAAACAAGCGTCGCTGAGCGAGTATTTTCTTTGACAGTTCTTGTCACTGCTACAAACTAGTAGAGAGAAAGAGTGTGAATATTAAACGATCGTCTATTAATATATTATGCATATGTTTTACTGATACGGGACATTCATCTACTGTACCTTTCTTGAGCGAGAAAATAGTCGATATCTAGTCGCTTCCTCGTCGGCGCCAGCGGTGGGACAAATGCTTTATGACCACGGTTATTCCGACTGCAAAAGAATGCGCTTGCAGTTGGCCGCAGGTCGTTATACCATACGTCAAAGTCTCTCTGTGTAAAAATACGGGTAGAGCTATTTTTGTGTACACGCGGAGAAATGATATAGTGTGTAAGTTAACAATGAACATGGTATGCACTACGCTGGCTGTACTGTCGTTTTGATTGATTTTGTTTTTACCTACGATGTTACCAGGCAACGGAACAGAATAACGAGGAAGGAGCGCTTCCAAGCTCGCAGGTGGGCAAATAAAAGCTCCCGCAATAAACAGGCCACACTCGCTAGTCCGATCAAATCAATCAGCGGCCAGCTCAACTTCTCCGCCGGAAAGCGGTCGCAGTTAGAGGCCAACCAGCGCCCATACAACCGCCAACCATTGTTCCAGAGAGACAGGCCGTGCGAACCAGTAAGGCACAACGACCCGATTAGAGGGATCAGGCCGCGGCCAAGCGAGCACTCAACGACACATTGACGCGTCTAGGGGAGCGTAAACGGCCGCGTTTGATCAATCCAATCGGGTCGCCCAACAAAGCTACGCCCAAGCTGAACTACCTTAGACGTCGCAATCACCTGCGACCGCACGAGGATCCTCAGCAAGGACACTGCTTTAATACTACTGCCTCGTTGATCTAGTCGTCGCCACCGCTACCACTGAGCATGAGGTCCTGGGTTGGATTCTCGGGTCTGATTGAGCGATAGACACAAGCACTATTAAATTTAAAAGTAGATACAGTGAGGTGCCTGCACACTTGTTACTTTTTCTGACAGTACATGTTGAGTAATGTGATATTTCGACCATTTTCGAGCGCAGTGTTGAACTGAATCACTTTAATGATGTTTTTATATCACAGAACGTTTTATGAGAGTGTAGTGAGTAGGAGTTTGATTGTGACAGTGATATCAAGTGCAAGAGCGCCCACGGATATGCTGATATAAAACAACTTGACTGCAAACCGCAGTAGCAATACTGGGGAAATCGCAACGACAGACCGCAGCGATACTACAATGGCGACATTGCAGCGGGCGGCAATGTCACCGCGTGCGGATCCAATTTCATAGTTACATAGAATCAATAGTGTCGCTGCGGTTTACGGTCTGCGATCACCTTTGGAATTGTACCGTAATGGTCTTGTAGTGATGCTGTCTCGAAAAATTAAAAAGCTTCTGATATTGATGAAAAAAATATGATCTAAAATATAAATATAATCTTAAATACAAAAGTTACCGTTTTGGTGCTGTGGCGACACTGATTAATGTTATTCATTGCACTGCAGTACCAATTTGTTAGGAATTTTGTTCCAACCATCATCATCTGCCTAGCCTTTTCCCAACTATGTTGGGGTCGGCTTCCAGTCTAACCGGATGCAGCTGAATACCAGTATTTTACATAGAGCAACTGCATATCTAACCTCCATAATCCAGTAACTGGGTATCATGATACCCCTTGGCAAGACTGGTTGTCAGATTTTCGGGCTTCTGACGACCCGTAACGACTGTCAAAGAATTTTGTTCCAACCGATTTCATCAAATTGCTGATTAAACTCGTCTCTAACAAAATGTGTTCAGAATTAAACCAACATTTTTCTCAAAGCTCTAATTCTGAGAACAATTTTGAAATATAGCCAGTTACGTCACTGATACGGAGTCTCATACGCGAGGCTATGACTCAGATATAAGTCTGTATCTCAAGTAACCTCCTATTACTGGAATTGAATCACTTAAAGCCTCCCCGGAGCGCGCTTATTTGAATTTTATACCAAGGTTACCTAATTTTGTAAAGGCAAGTTAAATTTTAGAAGGATTTTTCTTCGTCACATTGGGATTGCTTTTTCTTGGAACTAGAATTGGGGAATTGGAATGGAGATGTGAGTGAAGGAATGTTACATTAGCACTTAGGAATTTATTGTCCATTATTATTATTTTTACAAGCTTTAAATTAACTTGCTTCGTTCGTATGTTTCCATCAGATTGAGCTGAAACTTGGGGTACTTAAATAATTATATTAAACACTTATTTAAAATAATGCTCGCTTTAACGGTGGTTAAAAGTGAATCAAAAAGTTTATAACGAAAAAGTGTCATTTATTTGGTTACGGAACTCCATAGCTAATTTACTGCTGGCAGAGTATCATATAAAGAAATAAAAAACAATGTCTGACGTAAAGGCAACATATTTTAGGTACTGTCACATTAATGACATTTATTAAAATTTTATATTGTCAATTTTCAAAAACGATACCCTAATCATTTCTCGAAAAATGAGCGAAAAACCTATTTCGGAGAAAGAACTATTGGTTGCAATTAAAGATCTTCTAAAGAAAAATGGATATTTAAACAAAATGAATGCAGAGGTATGTATTTACTCGACATCGTTGTCCAGTGTTGACTATCATACTACAGAATACGCGTCGACGACCACTGCTCGTGCGGCGATTCCGTACTCTCTGACGGTGTCTAAGGAGTCTCTGACCAAATAAATTTGGCCGCCACCCTTGCGACCAAATAAATTTGGTCCGAGTATGGAGTACTTATTTACAATGACCACAAATCTTGTAACCAGTCCATTTATAGGTCTGTCCGAAAATCAAAGAGACATTTCAAAAATTGAATGTAATATTCTTTATTATGAAACTTTACAAAGGGTATATTTACGAACCACAGATTTAGCTGCAAAATTTTAGGCCATTTAGATCTTAGACTAAAAGGCTTTGTTAAAGTCAGTCATTCCATCTAGTTGACGGTTATAAATATACAAAGATTTCAATCTTTGACAAACATTTAAATTTAGTTTCAATACCGTACAAAATATAACCTACCTGAAAGTATAAGTAACCATTTAAATAAAAAACATAAAAACCTTTATTCCTGACCGCACTAGGGCCTGGCGTGCACTAGCGTTCTGGCCACGCGGCCATGACGACGCGACCAAGCCGCAGGGGTTGTGAACAAGCATGCGGCTACAGTCGTCAACTGGAAATACAGCGTACACAATACCTCCGGCCGCCGCGGCCAGTGTGCACACACTGCACGTTTATCTACAATTTAATTTGATCTCAGTGGCCGCAGCGACCAGCGACCGAGCACGGGCTGCAGATGCGTTACTTCAATTTCATTGGTCGCCGCGGTTCGGAGTGACCGCTGGCCGCGCGCGGCCTTGTGCACGCGCTCCATGGCGATTTCATACTAATGTATCTATCTCGCTAGCCGCTGCGACCTCGCCGCTAGTGCGCTATTGGACAAAATTTCCGCGTAGCACCAACAAATAAAACAAAAGCAAAAAAAATCCATTACAAAAAAATATTCCGCTCCGTTTTCCGATCGCACAACTATTTGTTACCAGCAATCGTGGTCGCTATATAATGTGGTTTGCATAATAATACGCGCCATTTAAGTGCTTGGCTGAATTAAAACCCAATGTTTAAATACAAATTAAGAGCTGATCATTTTTATTTAATTTGTCCGCTGATCCGGAACGCATTACGTGTGTTTCGGGAATTTTTCGGGATCTGTTCTCGGTATTTTGTTGTTGCTTATTTAAATAACGATAAATTTAATTAACATGGATCTGTGTTCACAATTCACATTATGAAAGTGTCTTTATTTGCCATATTACCTGCAATTTGATTGGTTGAAATGTCGGATTTATTCATCAACTAGCTGCGCCCCGTGGTTTCGCTCACATGTGTCAAATTTAATCTAAATCCATTCTAGCGTTTTAGCATGAAAGCGTAACAAACAAACAAACAGACCAAAAAACAAACTCACTTTCACATTTAAGTTAGGATTAATTTAATGTTCTAGGAAACACACCCACTTTTCATCAGTATTGTTAAAAAAAAAAACCTATCTGCCAGAATCTGACTTATTTACACGTCAAAGTTCCTGCATTTAAACTTCATTCTATCCTTACTTTCCCAGGTTCGAGCCAAAGTGACAGGGCTTCTCCAAGACCGACAAACCACAGGGGTTGCTTCAACACCGCCTACTCCTGTGGATGAAGTGCTTCTAGTCAATGAGATGGTGAGAGAATACCTGGAGTGGAACGGTTACCTGTACACCGCTTCTGTGTTGATGTCGGAAGCTGCTATGCCGAAGGATAAGAGAACGAGGTAATTAGCTAGTTAGTAGCCCATAGATATAAGTTTGTAGCTCATCCTCATCCGCATCATTTCAGCCGAAAGACGTGCACTGCTGGACATAGGCCTCCTCAAGGACCACCACTTCGCCCGGTTCTTTGCTGGTCATCGGTCAACCTTGTGGGGCCCGCTTCCAACGCTACGTCTTCCGGCACGCGGTCGCCACTCCAGAACCTATCGGTTCCATCGACCATCTGTTCTGTGTTGCGAGCAATGTGCCCTGCGAACTGCCACATAAGTTTGGCAATACTTCGGGCTATGTCGGTTATCTTGGTTCTCCTACGGATCTAATAATATTAAGTCTCTTATATTCTCTGATACTCTCATTTTATTTGGGGTCGAGGAAATATCCACGTCTTTTTTCTCTAGGGTTCCGTACCCTATGGGTGCCAAACGAAACCTTATTACTAAGCCTCCGCTGTCTATCCATCTGTCTGTCCGTATGTCTGTCAACGGGCTGTATCTCATGAACCGTAATTGATACATTGCAACAATGCAGTTATTGTTGTTTCGGCAGTTAGAGGTAAGATAGCCTGTTCTTCTGTGGTTGAGGATTCCGGGTGAAGCTCGCTTCCACTTTCGGCCTGATCATTACATAACATCAGGTGAAATGCAGGCAAAGAGCTTCGCAGCGGTGGAAGGAAATGATTTTAATGGTATTGATAATTGAAGATTTTATTGATGAAAGATTAGTGCGTTGTACAACAACCGACGACCGACTCGTCGGTTGCCGTCGGTTTGACTCGATCTTAAAACATAAAGCTGCTTTTCACTTCGCAGGGCAGATCTGTGTACTGAAGTAGGTGTTAAAGATGACGAGAAGTCTTCAGCCCTACCACTACTGTCTAACATCGTGGCTGCGTACACTGAGAGGATAAAAAGGAAGATCAACAAGAGCAAGCGAGATGTGTGTTGATGACTTGAATAAATCTTTTGAGGTACTTACAGGTTGTTTTTTTGTTATTGTAGCTGAACAAACCACAGACATGCGCGACGCGACACCGATAGAACAATTTTCGTGAAGTACCTATTCACAGATTTTTTTTCGCGACGAGCCTGTCTGCGGTAATCGAACCGCGACCAAAACCAGAGTTTCTAAAATAGTTAACAATTTCTATCGATAGTTATTCAATTTTGTATTATTTACACTACTAATTACTTACTGCAAGGTACATCTTTTTAAACGCACTCCAGCTGGAAATTGCCTCATTTTTAATTCACATTCATTAATAATTAAATGTTTAGTTAAAATATCACATGGAGCCTGTACTCTCCGAAGGGTAAAGCAGAGATGTGCTTGCCAATATGTAATAGGGAGACGCCTGAGTAAAAAAAAATCTATACAGTCCGTCAGTCAGATAATAAAAAAATATTAGACGCGTATTTTTTGCTTTATCAGAATAAATCAATCAGCCTAGCCTTTTCCCAACTATGTTGGGGTCGGCTTCTAGTCTAACCGGATGCAGCTGAATTTATTATTACCATTTTTTTACCATTATTTTACATGGAGCGACTGCCTATCTGACCTCCACAACCCAGTAACTGGGTAATACGATACCCCTTGGTAAGGCTTTATCATAATAATATGAATAAAAAATGACTTAGCATTGAAGTTAGAGAGTGGAGAGAGTAAAATCTAAATAGGCGTGACGTCATGCTACATTTTACCTAAATGTATCGCTGTAATCTTTTGATTACAAAAGAAAAAAAATACGTGCCTATATTTTTTTAGTAAACTAAATGAAGCACAAAAAAAACATTTTAGTCATCATACCTGTCATTTCATTATTTCACAGCACACCCAAAAACAATTTATCAAAACAAAAAAAAATATTTTCACTAGCTGCGCCCCGTGGTTTCAGTCACGTAAGTCTCGATTCCGTGGGAATATCGGGATAAAAAGTATTCTATGTCCTATTCCAAGTCATGATCTACTTCTGTGCCAAATTTCATCCAAATCCGTTCAGCCGTTTTAGCGTGAAAGCGTAAGAAATAAACACAAAATTACTTTCGCATTTATAACATTAGTTAGGATTAACAGACCAGGTGCAAGACTTCATAGTCAACAAACATTGTTTTAACTAACTCAGCATCAAAACATCTAGGAGGGAAGGTAGTTTGGACCTGAAGTTAGACATCAGCTGTTACAGGCTACAGCATAGCCTAATTTATTATGCTGGGAGGCTAGGTGGTACAAGAAATCTTGGAGAATCTTTATTACGTGCAGAGTTGTGAAACACAATGAAATATGTACTAAGTTTAGTGAGGCATTGTTTTAAACACTGGAGGTTCTGTGAGCTAGTGACTGGTGTATTTTTTAAGCTGTGGCTTATCAAGTACCTAAGGGTCAAGGTGTTTCGTAGAAAAGATGCTATAAAAAATATTACCAAAAAAAAATAACCAACTTCCAAAAAAACACTAAAAAGTGAAAAATAACTTTAATTTCAGAAGTCGGTGTCTTTGGTTTTCAATTTTAGTTTTTTGCCACCGACTTCTGAAATTAGAGTAATTTTTCACTTTTTAGTTGTTGTGGTACCTACTCCACACGTTTCGAATACCATTATCTGATATTCATATAACAGTGACGGGAAATTAAAACATCATCCATATAAGCTAAGTGGAAAAAATACGTATTATTGAAGTTCACTCAAAAACTACGCAAGCAAACTTAATAAAATTAATATGGGACCACCTCCTGAAGTCGGATGCAGGTGAACGGGCATTTGGGACACTAGCAGATGGGACAAAGTCTGTTCAGGAGCACAGAACTCACACTGGGTGTTGGATGTATAGGTAATGCCTTATTTCACCAAATTATGTTTGCAGCGGCCTACTTGGGTTCGTCATTTCAGTGCTTATTCTACATTTATGTCTGTATTTTTTATGGTGTACATAATTAAGAGAATAGATATTCTATTCTATTCTTATTTATTTATTTATTTAGGCAACCAACAAAGTTGTCGTATGTTAAAGAGTAATTGTGTTACAGTATTGTATGGCTAATAATAGGTTTCCCTGTGTAACTAGGATAAGTGACATATTTAAATTCAAAAAGTGAAATTTTAGGTATATTACTTATAGTTAAGGATAAACTTTAATTTAAAAAAACATTTTTAAGAAGAAAATAGTTTGAATATTTAGAGATTCTACTTAGTAGTTTGCCATTTAGTTTATGGTTTTTATTATTTGTTTTTTTTAATGTCGGTTTATTACAGTTAAATACAATATCGACTTGAGAGAAATCTGTGTTATAATTATTTTCGCTTAATTGATTTTGATTTGGGTTATAAACACCGATTAGAGTTTACAGTTTCCGATTACTTAGGCCTAAATTTTGTTCTAACAAGGTAGGTGGTAGATGTACCTACCTATTTAACCCACCTACAATTTCAAACCTAAATTGTAAGGATAATAGGTAAAACGTCACGGGAATTACATTTCAGACGAAGAAATTAAAAGCAATCAAAAGCTGAAAATAGAGGTATACATACGTAGGCAGTCTTTCCAATTGAAATCCTAAACTTGTCTCATATCTCTTGAGAATGTCGTATTATTTAAAAAGTCTCTGTAATATCATAATTAAAGCTGCTTAACATTCACTTACGCTTCACAATTATTAAATACTAGCTGCGCACAGCGGTTCCGCCCGCATAAGTCTCGATCCTGTCGGAATATCGGGATAAAAAGTATCCTATGTTCTATTTCAGGCCATGTTCTACCCCTGTGACAAATTTCATCCATATCCCATTAGACGTTTTAGCATGAAAGCATACCAAACAAATAAACTAACTTTTGCATTAATTATAATATTAGGATTTGTCGCCCAGCCAATTACTTAAGCATCAAGACTAGGCTAATTATCTCGCGTGCGAACCACCCCCCACAATTACTGTAATTACTATCCTAGTGCTCTGTGGTTATGGTCTAAGCTAAGGTAATCTGATAAAGGAGCATATACGCATGACGCACGGCCCGGGCACAATTAACTGCATTGGCTTTGTTTCGGATGCACACCGGACAGGTTGCCTCAAAGCCGGTATCGTGATCTAACTTCGTTAAAGTTGATATCAGGAGCTTATTGATAGTGTTAAAACTCGGTGCAGATGCGGGAGGGTTATTCCGTTTATCCACCCCAAAAAACCTATATTAGAATATAAAAGAAAACTCTTTATTATGTACACCATAAAAAATACAGATATAAATGTGGTAATTAATTAATTAACTCTGAAACTTATTTACCTACGCGAATCCACCCTAAGCCTAGTTTTGAAACGGAATTTATGTGATATATTATATGTATTACTACGTAAAATTCACGTTTTTACTACTAAATTACCCCAATTTCATTATAAATTGCCAAATTTTCTACAGAGGTCATAAGTTATGCCTTGCACACACCCGCTAGACGACGGCCGCCCGCGCCCCATGTAATAACCCGGTAAAATTCCCCATTTAAAAAAATGCGGCGATTTTTTCTTTATTTTTTCTTAAAAAATACCACAAAAATAAATAGACTCTCAGTATAATTCTTAACAACACCCTCACGGATTGGACAGGGTTTTTTTACACGCTGTATACAGGGTGTGATTGAGTTCATGCATGCTCTTACGGGGTCAAGGTCATTGTATTCAATATAATGAACAATTTTCACTATGGGACCAAACCTGATATCGCGAAAAAAAAACAGCTGTTCCCTACATTTTGACGGTCAAACACACATCTACCAATCAAACACATACATATATTAAATAGGTAATCAAGTTCGATTAAACCACCACTGTACCATACCATCATGGAACCTACGCCTACATAATTATCATCGTCCGTCAACTGCCAACATCAATCCCGAACCATCATGTATGTTAACTCATCCGAGTACCACATTCCCCCATGTCTGTACCCACAGCCGGCGGTTACCCCCAATGAATATGGCTTGTGAAGCTATGCGTAAAGTCCCCATAGCTGGGGGACGCCGCTTGTATGCACTGTGCCGAATGGTGCGGGAAATGTATCGGACCGCGTGTCCGATATCGATAATGTGTATACTGCTTTAGGTTATAGAAGTTTGTTATGTAAATTAAGTATTAGGTGTAGGTAATTGGTTCGGAATTGTCAAGAGTACCTGGGGGCCTAGACAAAATCCATGCGTTTTCTGCTCACGTTTTTTCCTTTCACGCTAAGGAATTGACGTAAGCGTGAAGATAATGGTAGACAAGTTACACAGAGATTGCGATACGCCTATTCCGCAGCGTCATACGAAACATTCTATTGGAATAGTGTATAGCAGTTGTCAAATTTGAGATTATGGAATGTTTTGTTCGACATTATATTACGTAAATAAAATTCCGTATTTTACTACATCAATTGGCAATATTTTATTCTTGCAATCATTTAAAATAACATCAAAAATTGTATAATTTTTTTTTATGTTAGATGATGGTTTGACAATCACCTAAATAATTACTATGGAAACCGCATATTTGGTATATTTTCTCTGAGGTCCAAACAAAGAGTATTTACATAATATTAAACAGCGCTTGGTGCTTGTGGTTATATATGATTGTGGTTCTTACATATGTTATTCTTCTATAGATAAACTCGAATTACCATAATACTTATTGCATGTGTAGAGTGTTAGAGTGCCAAAATTCATGTTTATAGACTCCTATTCTTATTGTACAATAATGTTATACTTAATGAATAGTAATTTTAGCCATGGTGATCTTTCAAAGCCACAAGCTGTGCTTCAAGATTTGTAAACTAATTTCCTGAATGACTTTTAAGAAGTTATACGCCGAAGATCATGACGAAGACGCCAAAAGCTTTGTTTATTTGGCCTAAAACGATGAAAATTCCAATTTTATTCTTTTATGTTTATATAAATTTAGTCTTGTTTGCCGTCTTGCAATGCTCCTTCATTATTAGTTGCCCGTATTAATCTCAAACTATGTATTTTAATTGATTAATTTGAAATAAAAACACACAAAAATGACAATATTTACTGTTAGCGTCAGGGTCCGAGCTCCCGCTAATGTAGCGTGTTGCGGAACCGCCAAAATAGCATTTACGTTTGTCAAAAGTGGCACTTGTCTACCATTTTGATTAATATTTTTGGCGTTTAAACGTCACGCTCACTTCATCGTTCCTTTCTGCATGAGGAATAATGACTTTGTCTAACAATTTAGCAGCAGTCACGTGACATCTCTGAAGCTAATGTCAACTCCATACAATTTGATTTTTCCGTTGGCGTTAACGCTTACAGAAAAGGGATTTTGTCTAAGCCCCCTGTCTGACTATGAAAAAACCTGGACCTTTAGCTACAGTTCTGAAGAAATCTAAACTTAAAAAGTTACTGGTCTGAAATCACCGCTTAGTCCGGCTTGTTTTGTTTTTCTATGATGGCAATCGTAAACTAAAACAAATATATAAAACTACAGGATACCAAAATAAAGAAAGATAAATATTTTATTTGGGGCACTCACAGGAAATACAAACAGTAGAAAAAGGAGCATTTATATCTAACAGAACTAACATATTTTTCGAATGAAAGGAAACAAAGGTGCCAGGCCGAAATGGCTCCTAACTCAGCATAATGCTGTGATATTTAAAAAAAAACAGGTTAACACTTCATGCAAAATGTTATGGATCTGAGAGGGCTTCCTTGAAGAGGGCTAATTCTCTTAAAAAAACGTTCACATTCAAGTCGTAATCTGTCAAACTTGTCAAAAATGTTGGTAAATTCATGGTTTTTTTGACAGACTGCGAATGAGATGCGAATATGAGCGTTCTTAAAAATAAGGGAATTGCTCAGCTGGTCAATGAATGGCACGTTTGATGACTTAACGAAGAATGAGTTACCTCTATTCAATTTTAAATAAGATTAAACGTATAGATAAGCCTTTTTTACATTCGACTTCTATACCAACCGATTTTCACTTCTATACCATAGGCATAAGGATAGCATTAAAAGCAAAAAAAGTTACACAATACCAACTAGGTATCTGCTGAGGCTGCCATTTATTATGCCACCAACGCAATAGAATTCAAAATCGGTTGAACGGACTGTAAAAGGGTTCGTTTTAATGTCTAATCTTATGTCAAATGTGGTATACTTAGAGTCCGTGCAAGATAACTCTGTGCGGGACTGGTCGCGCTGCTGGCGTATTTAAAATATTAAATCAATATTAATAATTTATTCTTAATATTATTAATCCCATAGTAACATTAATTAATTAAATAATTCTATAGTTAATTTGATCTTACATTACGACAAACTGCGGCATACGATTAGTTCTGATTTCAGCCACACGCAGACATATTTTGCGCGCAGTCTAGTCTCTGCACTAGCAAACATTTCGTGGCAGGTAAAAATCGTCTAATATCATTCAAGCAATTTTAGCCCTTACGTCTTCCTCTTAAAATGTCTCTGTGTCATTCCCCCAATTCATTCAATACCTTGTTAGCTTATTACTTTCCCAACGTACCATCTGCAGTACCTAACCCATAAATTAAATTCAATTAAAGTCCGCCCATACACAACCGCCCCAAAGTAATTGATTGATAAGCTTGTATAAAATTAATGGTACGTATGTACCCTGAGTTTCGAGGTCAACAGCACTTTGAGTACAAGTCTATACATCGTTCTCAATACCTAATAGGCTTAATTTATCTTCGTAACTGTTCAAAGTTTAAACATGTGAACGTAATCAGTCTTCGGAAGTGCGTTACGTGTTTTTGGGATATAATAATGTATTGGTACAGGATGGTGGTAGTTTCTTAAGGAATATTGACAGATCTTGGTGAAATTTAAATGTACTGTGGACTCCGAGAGAGTCTACAGTACCGGATCGAATAAAACTCTTCTTCGTAGTTTAACTAACTTATAATAACTCCAGAAATCCAAGATACGTTTTATATTAAACTGCCGTTAGCCAGCCTTGGGCTGCCACCCAAATCCTTCCTATTCTAAAATACAAACTGCTAGAACATTGGAATCAAGCTTTTCTTAACAGCCAGTACAATTGTAGGTTACTTATTGCATAAAACCTTACACAAAAAAAAAAAAATACTCCATAAATTAAGAATATAGAGGGTGCAACATTCAATCGACTAAATGACCTGGCTGAGAATTGTTTCTGCAAGTTTAGCTCACTTTCTTAGAAGAAATAATGCAATTCTAAGCATGTTATCTAAAGAAGATCACGCCAATATTCCCGACATGGAAGAAGGGTTAAACAGAAGTGCATATTACTAAGCCAATATTTTGCCAATTATGTTATTAGGCCTATTTAAAGGTCGGACCAACATCCAGACTGCGGGCTGCTCCAGAAAATTTTGTAATTTCATTACAAAATTTTGTAATGAAATTACAAAATTTCATTACAAAATTTTTTCGCTTTCCTCGACTCGTTGATCCACCCAGAATCCCAAGCTTAGCCTACATCTGCTACTTCTAAAGCCGTGACCAAAAATATCGTACACGAGTACGCGATCATCGCACTTTTTATAACAAGCTTTATATTAGCTTGCTCTGTCCGTATGTGTTTCCGGTTACTCCAATTGTCATCCATTTTTCAATCACCTGGCACCCGATTGAGCTGAAACTTGGCATACTTAAATAACTACCATCATATTTTAAAAAAATGATACTATGGAGCTGTTCTGATGATGGAGCCGGAAGTTGGCCATAGGAACTCCGCAATCAAACAAGATAGCACCATCGTGTTTGTACTCATTGGCTATGTATTAACCAGTGCTTTGATACTAGGTGAAGGTGGCCATGGAAAAATCCTTTTTAGTTCATTAAAAGCTTGTTTTAAAAAATATTTTTACTTATATTTTATTTATATGAATATGACACGCGGGCCACAAAATTTATACAAACGATCGCGTCGATTGTGTACTCGCGCGACTATCGCTTTCGGTTAGGACGCAGGGTAAGGTCCTGTTAGCGGGCTCGGCCGATGTGACTTGCGTCAAGCGACTAGCACTCGCGTCACCTAAGGCCCTAGTGTGCCAATCTATCAGCGATAACGATGATCGAAAAGTCAAACATGTATAGGACTGACATAAGCTATCGAAAAGCATAAGTCAATCCTGTTGAAAGTCGTTGTAGAAATACGAAACGCTTTAGAAGTGATTGTCACTTGTCTAGACCCTCTGTTTCTGTCGGTCGCTCCGCCAGTCGCGTCTCTTTAAGGCTGCGTTTCCACCAGAGATGAGCGAGGATGCGTAGCAAGGGATGTGTGAGAAACTAACCAATAACATCGCTTTACTGTCATAGCTTGAGCTAAGCTAGCGTTGTTATTGGTTAATTTTACGGACATTCCTCGCTACGCATCTTCGCTCATCTCTGGTGGAAACGCAGCCTTAATAGTGGAATGCTCTAAACAACTTCTTTCATATGTTCTCTCTGCAGTCACTGGCGCAAAATGCGTGTCTATACGGAGTAAAGCAATGAATCAACCTCTAATAGTACCTGAAACATCCCTAAATTGATTTCTGGAAGCATCATTTCTCTCCCCTTAATATCCTTAAATATTATACCTTCCTTCAATCATTACTCTATCGTACTGTATACAGAATTAACGATATCGATTGTAACGGTAATAAATGATCGCTCCCTTTATGCTTCGTAATAGCGTGAGGTTAATGATTCCGAGTCGAGTAGTCGAGTGGTTGATGGAGTCGAGTTGTCGAGAGATTAAGGCTTCGGTAATTGAGGTCCGTGATTGGCCACCAATTACCTGGACCGCCCTTGATGTGGCTGGTGAGGCGTTGTCTGAAAGGTACTATATAATGTAGTTGGTAGGTAGCTATGGTAGGGCTGTGATCTTTCGTTGTTTGTTTCAATGGGGTTAGAATTTAGGCAGTCTCTTTGTTTAAGAGCTACCTTAATTTTACATATAACATCACGCCTGTAATCCCCGAAGGGTTAGACAGATGTGTACTTATAGTACACCTACCTACATTTCGCCAGTTATGTTTTAAGTCTAATAGGGGCGAGCCTATTGCCATCAACCGAGCACAAATCCAGACTCCAGGCTGCTACTGAGAAATTCAATAACACTTTGCCCGGCCTTATTTTTTGGGTGGGAAATCGTCATATGACTTCTCCCGCTCTGGGCGGAGCGGAAGGGCGTGTCAGACTCTTACTGACTAAAACACACCCGAGTTCCTTCAGTTGCCCCTGGCAACTGAAGGAACTCGGGTGTTGCCCGGGATACCGGGACCCTGGCAACAGGGTCCCGGTATCCCTTTCGGACTTTTCCGCAACCCTGGCAGGCATCGGTCCTAACGGACCCCGTCAGGTGTGCTGACATCTCTTTGAGGTGCGCGTGGAACACGACGCGCCATCGACCAGGGCCTGGTCCTTATCGGACGGCGAGCAACCCATTGCTCGCCGTCCGCAAGCCCGCGCCTATGGTGGCCGGGAATCCGCCCGGGATTCCCGACGCCCAGGGTGTCTCCAGCGGCGGTGGTTAGGGGCGTGAGGGCGCAGGCTTTGCCTCTCCCTCACGCGTTCCTCCTCCTCCTTCGCGAGCATCACTGCTTCGCAGAAGGAGGTGACCGCCTCCCATGCCCTCTCGCTCCGTACCATGGCCTGGACCAGGGCCGGACGCGAGAAGTCAGTGCCGCCAATCGCCTCCACGAGGACACGGCGGTGCACTGCCCAAGCAGGGCACACCTCCAACGTATGCTCCACCGTGTCCTCCGGACGATCCACACAGTGGTGACACCCGGGCGTTTCCTCCCGCCTGATCCTACACAGGTACCTCCCGAAGCTGCCATGTCTGGTGAGGACCTGCGTAGGGTGAGGACCTGCGCCAGGACTTTGCCCGACCTGGGAATCGAATCCAGGACCTTATGCTCAGCAGTAGCGGTTGCGAACACTAGACCAACGAGGTAGTCACCTTAATTTTACTTATCTCAATATCAAGATACCTACAGCTATCCAGCTAGATATTAAACACAATAAGCTGAATATACATCCAGTAGTACAAAAATAAAGCTGAAGCTTTAGTCTAGAGTACACTCATCATCATCATTGGCCTAGCCTTTTCCCAACTATGTTGGGGTCGGCTTCTTATCTAACCAGCTGAATACCCTATTTTACATGAAGCACTGCCTATCTGACCTCTACAACCCAGTTACTGTGGAACACGATACCCCTTGGTAAGGTTACGATCTTTAGTTTTTTGTTTCAATGGGGTTGGAATTTAGGATGTCTCTAGTCTAAGTAGAGTATACTGGATACTTATAAATATGATTTCACTATAACTCGAGCAACATTACTTAAATTTGAATAACAAACAGCCGACAAAAAATCGTTTCCAAGTTAGGTAAAATAATTGTAAACAGCTTCAACAAACCGTAAAAACACAAAAAACCCGCGACCCTCAGTTCCGTCATGGGTCCCTAGTACCTCGATTGTTTCCCAAATACTTCAACATTGTAACATCATACAAAGGAACTTATAATAAAAGAATCTGCGCATATCAGCCCTTTACTGGGCTCGGACGATTCGACCCCACTTTATACGGTTTTAATATTGGTTAGATTAGACGGTATACATAGGAGCATGTGACATCTCTCAGGGAAAATTGAATTGAGGTACGCCCACGAATCGGAGGTAAGGATATTCAGAAATCGTTCCCACTCGAACCCATGTGAGAGTAGTGTCATACGGATGGAAAGTTCGGCGGCATTTGTGTTTGTTTTTGACATGTAGTCATTTACTATCGTGAAAAGCGATACTTATAATTTTCAATAAAAGTGTTGGATCCGGTTATGCCGTTTATCCACCCCAAAAAATCTACCCTATGGATACTCGGAAAAGTATGTCTGAGAATCCACCCTAGGCCTAGTTGGATGAACGGAATTTATAGGCTTAGGGTGGATTCTCGGACATACGTCCACAGGCATAGAACATAACAGACAAGCTTTCCAACCCCAAAAACCTGACCCAAATCGCTTACCATCCGTCCCACCACTGAATCCCACCCATCCAAGCGCGATGAACATCCCATTGTGATATTCTCACATCTATTACCTGCTGTAATCAGTTAAAGCACAATGGGTCCCTGACTCAATGGGTGAGATGTCTTGAGATAAATCCACTACGATTACTACCCCTGTCTCATTGTAGGTGGACGATCGAGTGGCCGTTTCAAAAATGGCTTCTTAGCTGATTCGGCTTTCGGCTTTCGGTGTCGTCTCGGCGGAAATTGGCCGAGGCGATCGGCCTCGCTGCTGTAATGATCGGGTATTGGAGCTGCAACTAATCAAAGCTAGGTTTGGTATTGATTTTGGGTGTGGGTGCAGGAATTTGTGCTTTGTTTGCTTAGATATTATTGCACTGTAACAAATAAACTTTTATTACCCGTCTACGGCGAAGCAAAAAGGAGGGTATGTATGTATGTTCATGTGATACCTCATATCTTCTAAACTACTCGTCACAAATGAGGACAAATGAGGTATCGTTGGAAGCGTCTTGATCGTCCGCTGGTTAAAGGCTCTGTGACGACACATTAAATTTAATATGGCGCCCTCTAGAACACAAAGTCATTAATAAAAAAAAGAAAACGTATTACACACACAGCTTTTTTTTTTTTTTGGATTTATGTATCTCAGACAGACAAATTAAAAATCCGGAGTCACACGTATCTGTTTGATTTATGCCCTAACACGTTCCCGCCCGCGAATACTGACCATGTTCTTTAATTACTAACGTATTTTCTAATCCCAATTTTTTTATAAAAACACCAAACATTCAAAAAGCGATCACCAAAAAACTCCGTATAAATAAAAAAACAAAAACCGTTCTCCAATTACAATTTTCCATTAGTTACACAGTAAAAACAACATGTACTATGTTACTGTAACAAGCCAGTCACAAGTTCGTTTTACATCGTCTCTTGCCCTAGTTATGAACGTGTCGAGTAGCTGAGGGTAACATGATGCCTGCAACTACAAGATTTTGTTCACTTAAACTGGTGTTGAAAAGATTTATGGAAAATAAAAAGAGGAAGAACATCAAAAGATTTGTTAGTTTCCGGTGAAATAGCTCGTATCTAAAAGAATAACGGGGAAAGAATATCGGGATAAAAGTATTCTATGACCTATTTCAGGTCATGGTCTACCCATGTGTAATTTTATCCAAATCCGTTCAGCCGTTTTAGCGTGAAAGCGTAACAAACAAATAAATAAACAAACAAACTCACTTTCGCATTTATAATATTAGTAGGATACTAGTTTCCGCCCGCGGCTTGGCCCGCGTGGTATGTCGATAAAAAGTAGCCTATGTCGTTTCCCAGATGGCATCCCCCATCTATCTCTTTGCCAAATTTTATCGAAATCCGTTCAGTGGTTTTGGCGTGAAAAGGTAACATACAGACAGACAGAGTTGTTCGCGTATACATTGTAATGCAATTTTTAAATTTGTGATTTGCGTAACAAACAATTACATTTTTTTAAATATATTTATAAATGTTTTTCTATTCTGATATTTAAAAATATAATTTATATGTAATTAATTAAGTAAAGGAAATTTAATGATGTATAGTTAGGAAGTTATGATTCTGGCCCCCAAGCATGCCAAAAAGCTGAAGCTGAATTTGGTTTGAAGAGGCTTTTCTTTTTAGTGATTATGTTACGGGATCAGGACTAAGACTATCAATAATTATCACTAGCTTCAAAAACGGTGAAGGAAAACATCGTGAGGAAACCGGCATGCCTGAGAGCCCATGGGTGGCTCTGACACTTTAGTCACCAACCATTCGAAAAAGAAAGAAGAAATGCTAAGACATCAAACAGTCACAAACAGCCATAAACAGTTGCAAATATTTCCACCAACGTAGATTTTTTTTTTATGCCACTTAAGTTAGTAAATTGGCAAATTGGTTTATTTTTTATTTTTCTTTTCTTTATTGGCCAAACAACAATTTATTACACGATATATGATAAAATAATGCTTAATAAAAACTAGGGTTTGTGTAACAATTTCTTATAGGTTAGCACCGTATGCCCCATGAACGTAATAAATGTACCGCAAGCACTATATACTACAAAATAAAATTTATACTATGAATAAACAAAAAAAAAATAACAGGAGAAGCAATTTAAAAAAACAAAAAAATATACGTGAATGTTTGAGAAATGTTTTTATTGTACATCTTTTGACTATGCAGAATGCTTATATGCACATAAAGATGTTATATATAAAATAAGTTTATTGATTAAAGAATAACAATTGAATATAAAAACGACAACTCTTATGCACCAGTTACATACATCCCAACGCCCGGAACTTTACGTCGATATCGAAATTCAGTTGAAAATAGGACGTTTTACGCCTTGCAAATGTTATATGCTACAAATATTTTGATGTAGTCGCATACTTTTGTGGCCGTCATTTTATTTGCTGTGTTTTTGTGCTTCGATTTTATTCGGACTTTTTCATGTCGGGAATTTCTTTATGCTAGTTATCTGCATGGGTGTTGGTTGTATTGAAAATGTAGATGGTAGTTTTAATGATAAATATTTAATTATTATTTTTAACAAATCTCGGGACCCTGGGGTCCCGGGCCTTTGGAAGGCGTACGAGGGGCTGAAGCCAACTCGCAGAGGCCCGTTAGACATCCATAATGAAATGGAGCACCAACCGACGACTATCCCTGTTCGCACCCGGTTGGTGTAGGACTATTATAGGATATGAAAACAAAACAATGATATTGAACTATGGGTTTAGGTGGCTAAAGTGGACTGGTAACCTGGAACTATGGAAGGACTATGGCCCCTGCCTGATCAATTGTTTATATATACACGGATAAAATGGCAGACTTGCACACTCAATGATTTTATTAATTATTCTGTAAGTAGGTTTGTACCATGTGGTTTGTACAAACACTTTTACACGTCAATCATATTTTAAAATCTAGATGAGGTCGGCGTTTTCTATCTGACTACTCTGAGAAGAAAGACCAACAAAAACAGAGGTCACAGTCTCTTTTAAAGTACAGACATAATCTTGGTCAGCACCCTAATTGTGTAATGCATGATTTGGTCAGAATTGGAATCGGTTTAAAGCAATTAGACATTTAATTTCTAATGCATTGCTTCATAAATTCGAAACAAATCTGCTCAACAACGTAACTTACGAACTTATGAAGCAATGGATTAGACATTTGTTTCGAACCGATTCCAATTCTGATTGATCGTGTATTACAATTAGGGGTAGATCATGTGACGACCATCAAACTCAAACTCAAAGCATTTATTTCAAATAAACCAATTACAGGTACTTTTGAATTGTCAAGGGGTCGGTCAGTCAAAAAAATGAAGCTAGTTGCCCATTCCAAAGCGTAGTAGGTTCCTATGGAGAAGAACGGGCAAGAAACTCCACGGACACTCTTTTAAATCAGAATATTGTTACAATATATTGGTTACACCGATCTGTTAGGTATAAAAATATGTTGATGTTACCCTCTTCGCGCATGAAACTGCATGCCAATAGCCCCTACGTAATGTCCATAAAAATATTTAATAAGTTACCAGATGCAGTAAAAGATGAAACCAGCGATACCAAATTTATAGATAAGATCAAGCAAATATTAATTAAAAAAGCATACTACACAATAAACGAATACATGCAAGACAAAACGATTGATTTACCACAAACAGACACCATACACAGTTAGTCGTACATTTCATACAATATTATAATAATATGATCTCAATTATTGTTAAGAACATAAATTTAAATATATAGAGAATTAATTTTATACTTTTATACTTTTTGCTGTGCCCTACAGGGTCCGTAATTGTACCTTAGCTTTAAGCCATTGTAACACCTTAACTACATTATGGAATGCAAATAAAATATGAATATGAATATAATATGAATACATCATTCATTTGAAATTAAACATGTGAGAACAATGTAAAAAAATTTGACGTGCACGTTAAAAGCGTCCGTAAAGATAAAAAACAATTCAAAAATTAAAATAAATTAAAAATAAGCCTTGGCAGCTTAGAGATGACCAGTCCCTACTGGCGGCGCCCGTTCACGAACATGACGCATGGATCAGCACCATTCAGCTCAACCATTTTGAAGGGAACTTAATGATCCAACACACACGCCACCACCAGCGAGACAGGCATTTTTGTCAGCGATGTAATCCCCCAATTTATAATATGCTTGAGCCCATAGTGTGCGTTTTACCCAAGATTTCAATTTCGTTTCATTCAGTTGAAGTAGATTGGTGTCTGAAATAGTCTTTTGAAGAAAAAACCTCACAGATTTAAGTGGGCCTGTCCAGTCAGTGCACGCATTTGTTTATTATTCTGCAGCACAAGTGCACAACACAGAAGATATTCGATAGATAGATATTATATTTTAACGATGAAAGTTAGGTAATATATATTATAGTAAATATGCGTTTTCTTATTTCTTTACAAATATTCTGGGTGAATATCAGACTAACAGACTAATTGTTAAGTCATGATAATCACATGACCCTGTACTTATTTATCTACCTATCAGGTATTGTGACAACCAAGGCATACTATTTTTATTATAAGAAGATTTTAAGTTGAATGTTTCTAAAAGCTTGAACAGCAAATGTAATGTTGATTAAATAAATATTTAAAATTTATTTGGACATGTTTCAGAAAAATACACTATCATCACAAAAAGACCATTTTTCCTACTTTAACCTAAACCCCGGACGTTTATCGAAAAACCAAGCACATTGTGATTCCTCTCACACACGTTCGGAGGCTCCCTACCTCAATTCCATCCCTCTATTAAGTGACCCGTGTTAAGTGTCACTCTCAAAATTACATCACATTATTTATAAATATTTAAAATGCCACTTTGTAACACGAATAATTGGGTCAGCCTATACACCTTTTATCCAAAAAGTATTTTGTGTGTAAAAATGCTTTTATGTAGGGAAAAATAACTAAAGTGAATAGTTGTTATAATAGGGCGTTCACTGCGCTTAGGCATGCTCGTAGCATGGTCGTAGCACATGCTAAGAGCGTAGCCCGCTCGTAGCACATGCTAAGAGCGTAGCCCGCTCGTAGCATATGCTCAGTGCGTAGCATGAGCGTAGCAATGGCGAAGCCGGGTCATTGACTGGCGCTTATAACCAATTTAAGGTGTATCCATCATTAATGTTTTTCCACACGTCATTTCGAAAATTATACTTCAAGTAGCGTATTTATAATAATCCACTGTTTAGGACACTCGGTAGTGAGACGCTAACATATTTTTTGAAACTGATAAAAATTTAAAATACAATAGACGTAGATATTTAGTAACCTATTCCGCTGAACTGTTCATCAAGAGTTATGAAAACCCTGTAAGAAATCGACACGTACTTCACCTCTCACGAGGCATCCTCAGGATGACGTTTGACCAGTCGCGAACCCGAACACGACGTGTTACCAAGCCGAGAGCTGGACGCAGAGACTTTGTCCCTGGGTTTTTTATGACTCTTGAGGAATAGTTAAGCGAAATTGGTTACTAAATATATCTACGTCTAATGTATTTTATAATAGATTTCCGGAAAGTCACGCCTGAACCAATTAACTATTTTGGATAAAAACTTGTATTAATTTTCTGTCGATTATTCCTAATGCTTTGCTAAAAAAGGTAGGATTAAAGTTAGTGTATATTACACTAACTTTAAACCTACCTTTTTACATCACATTAATTTGCTAAAAAAGGTAGGTTTAAAGTTAGTGTATATTACACTAACTTTAAACCTACCTTTTTTTAGCAAATCTTCAACATGTATTAAAAATAACCCTTTTCCACTCGAAATTCATATACACTCTGTCAAGTAAACGGAACGTACCTACAGCTTATAAGAGTAATTAATAGTATTTCCGTCGAACTCGACCGCCACGTGTGTGGGTCGCCAATGTTCTTATTTATCGGCCCCTATTCCCAGCCATTAGCTGGACAGCTAGCTTATTAAGTCTGCTCACGACAGAGATAAATGGATTGTATTTAAATCTTGGGTTGTAGTTATTAGTTTGGAGAATGTAGGTACACACGGCTACACATCAAGCTATACATTTCCAGTTTATGTTGATCTCGTATTGTATAGGGTTTCCGTAAAATGCAAGGTCAGTTTATACTGAAAATTGATAGTTTGATGTGTGTACCTAGTGTTTGGGCAAAATTTATACATAAAACCCTTTCCTCACTGCTCGGTACGTCAGCGGTACGGGATCGGTATGCTCGTACCGAAAGCGTACCGAGCGCCTATATTTCAATGAGCGTTTCCTGATTGCTCTATATACGGAGGCGCGGGGCGGGATCGTTTCGGTACCGCGTGACGTCACGCGTTTTACTGCATGCTCGGTACCGATAGCTTACCGACCGCCATAAAGTTATGTATGTATTAAACCGCGTAAAGAAAAAGTTGTAAGAAATAAATACCTAGCAGCTATATGCAAATAATGGCGTACGAAAATAGAGTGGGTACTGCCCCCAAATATCTCCAACGCAACCAGTCCTGCGCCTCTCGCATCCACAGGACTCAACATTTTGGGATTCAAAATTTTGCAAATTCAACATTGTGAGTCCAGAAAATTCAACTTTTTACAAATTCAACATTTTGGGATTCAACATTTTGTGAATTCAACATTTTTGCGTTTTCAACATTTTGCAAATTCAACATTGTAGGCCAGAAGGCTGCCACCATAGCTAAATATTGTGTGATCGTTTTGCTAACCGTCAATGTTGTGCAAAAACAATTCTAATTGGATTATTATCAAAATGGAAGTTTTTTTCATTTATCAAAGAAACGACAAAGCTTTGGTTTCTCAACTTTTAAGGGCGAGTTGTTCGAATGGAAAATCGGAAACACGAATTTGAGGTCAACAGGGTTCAAGGTTCAAAATAATCGGGATATTTGTAAATTGTAAAGAGGAGTTTAGGCTTCGCCGGAGGGCTTTCGTGGTCAAAGAATCTAGAAATTTGTTTATTTTTACTAATTATATGTTTTTTTTTTTTTCAAATTCGTTGTCTTTGGTCTTGAATTTTCATTTTTTGCCACCGACTTTTTAATTCTGGTACATACCTACCCCACACAAATTCGAATACCACTACCTGCTATTTAAATAACAGTGACAGGAACTTAAAACATCATCCATATAAGCTAAGTGGGAAAAATACGTACATTAATAAAGCTAACTCAAAAACTACGCAAGCAAAGTTAACAAAATTTATAAGGGCTCTCTGAAGCATGACCTAACAAACAAAATAATCATCAAAATCAATTCATAATTGGCGGAGTAATCATTTAACAAACACACAAAAAAGGAAGACTTAAAAGGAAGAAGTTGGTTAAAGAGGAAGACTACCTACGTAGTTGGCTGGTTTTTAATTTACCTACGGCTTTTATTTAGTACTCAGTGATCTTGGTGAAGTGGCATAAAAAATCCGCTCTCTGCATTGGAGACAATCATACTACCCCCAGCATTTAAAATCCAAACAGAATACCAAACTCAAACATTGACCATCCCTAATCCAGAACTCGTCATCCGAAAACGATAGCTAACCAACACAGCCCATCCAATCGAACACAGCCACGCACCGGAACCCAATCACAACAACGCGAACCTCGAACTAGCCAAACATAAGCCAATAAACACACACTCAACGAAATGAACAAGCAAAAGAGTCCAATCAATACGTATAGTTAGCATTCTGATGGTTGATTAAGTAATACGCAACGGTTCGTACATGTGGATAATTAATTGCGAGCCCCGGACACTGGGACGAAACACGCAGTACGGACCGGACGGTAACCGCAAATTGCCTAATTTATCGACCCAGTTACTCGACATTTACCGTTTGTGGAACTCTCGAGGGTTCTCCCGAAAATATTTCGGGAACTCGCTTGTTTCGTGTCCAAGTTCGGGATCGTCTAGTTTTGTTGACGTCCTGTCGTTTGGATACTGGTTGAGATGTTTGTGGCTTTATACCCGACTACGGCGAAGCAAAAAGGAGGGTTATGATTTTGACCAGTATGTTTGTATGTTTCTTCAAATCTTCTAAACTACTCATCACAATTTAACAAATTAGGTATAGTTGGAAGCGTCTTGATCGTCCGCTGGTTATAGGCTATGTGACGTCACATTAAATTGAATATGGCGCCCTCTAGAAGACATAAATTCATGAACTAACATTTTTATTTTTTATGAGGCAATGTTGGTTATCAACTGAAAGGGCTTAGCACATTTAAAAAATAAATGTATATTAAAACCTTAAAAAAAATTAAATAAAAATAAAAGTTATAAACTAAAACCCAACTACGGCAAAAAGTCAACTAAAAAGGTATAAACAAGACAGACAAATAAAAAATCCGGAGTCACACGTAATCTGTAGTTGGGTTTTAGTTTTTTAACTTGTATTTAGAATATGAATATAATATTAAAATATTATAATAATAAAATATAATATTATAAAAATATATATATCAAAGGGGAGTTGGCAACGTCGCAAATAGCTGTCAAAGATTTTTCTGTTTTGTTTGCATAATCAACCTATAATGTTCCCACTGCTGGGACGAACCCGCCTGCCTAGGTTCAAACCCACGAGGTACAATTCGTAGGTTACCACTACTGGTTAGTAATTAATATTATAAGTAATTTAATATTGCTTTGTATTGCACTAAAATATTGATAATCAAACTTGCAAATACTTTGTTTTAGGTGTTAAAAAGCATGTAGAACTTTCTTATTGATTTTTTTATATAGTGCACTACAGAGTGATATTTCATTTATTTATTAATTAATCAAAACAGCGAAATATTAAACAGCTATTTGTGATGTTGTCAACTTTCATCATCGGTCATAATTCGGTGCAGGCTTGTAATCTTAGTGATTGGCTTACTTTCCCACACTGTATATTTTGCTTTCATAAGGCCCCACGCGAAAGAATTTGGTATTTAATCTATTTCCTAAGCTTTCTGATAACTACAAAAAGAAGTTGTTTTGCTACGGAAATATTTATACTACATACATTATTCGTCCCAAAGAAATTAGCCTTGAATGAAATCCGATACAAACAAATATAAAAGAAAATAAATTGCCTTATAGTAGAGACAAACAAACTAATGGCTTTTACGGGTAATCGAATACGTTATTTTCGTATTAAGATGCAGGCAAAATACTTGTTTTCGTTTTTAGGGTTCGGTAGTAAACAAGGAACCCTTATAGTTTCGCCATGTCCATCTGTCCGTCTGTCCGTCTGTCCGCGGCTTAGCGCAGAGACGGTTGGTACTAGAAAGCTGTAATATGGTATGGATATACATATAAACGATGCCGACAAAGTGGTAAAAAAAAATCGTAAAAAATATTATTTTTTTAGGTTACCTCCCCTACACGTAAAGTGGGGATGGTTTTTTTTTCTCGTCAATCCCATGGTGTGAGGTATCGTTAGAAAGGTCGTTTAAAAATAATGTTGTTGAGTTTATGAAAACCATTTTTGGATTCAGGGATCCGTTTGCGGAATATTAAGCTTTAAAGTGCTAATTTTTGTTAGAGCCTAGTGTCCCCCCCCCTGCCTGCTAAATGGTTGGATTTGGATATGTGAAAAAAATCACGGCAGTAGTATATACAAGGAAATTAAAAGAAAACTATCACCGCTAATCAGGCTCCACAAGTTACCGAGTAATCATCGACCAACTTAAATTTGCAGCTGTAAAAACATGTTCTTCATCGATACATTCTGTATCGGAGAACAAGTTTTTCAACTACAATATTAAGTTTGTTTTATAAATTCATCCCAACTACGCAACCCGTCATTGTGCATGGTACGACATGCACTTTTCTTTTGTCTATTACATGTAATTCTGTTATTTATTAAGTAAACCTACCCATGATAAATATTTTTATCTAAAGGATACAGTGACTAAGTGCGATCTCCCCTTTGCGATGTCGGGTGATCAAATATCATAATAGGCATTTCAGAAAATTGGCTTCAACATAGCACCTATCATATAACGTGCCAAAATCTAGCCATTGGTTAGGTTACCCTGTTTTCGGCATGTTGTTGCAAAACAGGATTTATGGACTAGTATTTTTTATACAGAACCTGGCACATCACCTTTTGCTCCGTTCCGTTACGAACTGGTATGGTTTCGATACTACATTTAATTAATGATAAATTTACACTCTGTCAA
This sequence comes from Lithophane ornitopus, assembly GCA_948473465.1. Classification (NCBI taxonomy): domain Eukaryota; kingdom Metazoa; phylum Arthropoda; class Insecta; order Lepidoptera; family Noctuidae; genus Lithophane; species Lithophane ornitopus. The sequence goes on along the minus strand of OX419621.1, from coordinate 14,231,003 downwards.
AAGGTGGAAGCACTTTCAGTAATAACATTTGTTTCAACTTTTCTTTTTAATGTTTTTTTTTTTTTATGGCGCTCCCTTTATCCCTCGAGAAAGTTCTCTCCGGCATGCCAGTTTTTGCGGGAATGTCCGAAAGGGATACCGGGACCTTGGCAACAGGCAACTGAAGGAACACGAGTGGGTTTTAGTCAGTAAAAGTCTGACACGCCCTTCCGCTCCGCCCAGAGCGGGTGAAGTCATTAGATGATTGCCAACACTAAAAAAAAATATATATATATAATAAGAAAAGCCAGTTTCCTCACGATGTTTACCATCACCGTTTTTGAAGCAAGTGATAATTATACAATACGAACATGAATCCGAAAAGTCAGAGGTGCGTGTCTAGGCTTCGAACTCGAGATCTATGACTTGGCAAAGGTTGAGCCGTAACATTAGATAAGTTAAGCCATCAGTGATCAGTGCCATGCCTTGGGTAGATGTAATTGTTCAATTCATTTACACTCTTCTCTGTTTCGGTGTTCAGCTGTCGTCCTTCTCTCTTTAGTTTTTTTACTCAAAACAAAACAAAAAACAGTTAATTTATTCAGGCGTGACTTTGCGGAATAGTTAATCCATTAAAAATACAATAGACATAGATATATTTAATAACCTATTCCGCTTAGCTATTCTTCAAGAGTCATAAAAAACGATGAAGTGTTGCCACACCGAGGGCTCGGTGTGGCAACACGTCGTGTTCTGGTTTGCAATTGGTCAATCGTCATCCTGAGGATGCCTCGTTGAGAGGTGAAACACGTGTCGATTTCTTACAGGGTTTTTATGACTCTTGAAGAATAGCTAAGCGGAATAGGTTACTAAATATATTTTCGTCTATTGTATTTGTTTAAACGACAAACTGTGGCAGTCTTAAGGGAATCCCAGCAAGTCTTCTAAACCTAACAAGTTGTGTCTTATCTTAATTTGTGCGAGACCTTAGCATCACTATGTCCCAATGAATGAGGCAAGAAATTCTCCTTTACCCTAATGAATAGCCAGCCGTAAGTTCGTCGAGATATTTTTAGGGCTCAAAGAGGTCGAGGTCCTACTTAATGACACAGATAAGAAAATTGTACGAAGGTTCTATTAAACCTGCAATTCTATTTACAGTTCTATGTCTTAGTTTAAAACGTTAGGCCCATTTTAGTTGTGTAAGTACTAGAGTTCTTAAAATAATTTAGTAAATAAGTAGTTAATTAAGTATCTATCCCGCTGGATGCGAGAAGCACAGAACCGGTCGAAGTGGCGGTGCTTGGGGGAGGCCCATGTCCAGCAGTGGACGTCTTTCGGCTGAAATGATGATGTTGATGGTGATGATGCTAATGGTGATGATGCTAATGGTGATGATGAAGTATCTAGAGTGTTTTCTGGGTTCCAGTTTAGACTAATAAAACGCTAGTTTAACACATGTCTATAGGTTTTTACGTAGCAAAATGTTACATTAATTATTGTTTGAAAAAGGTGAAACTAGGATTTTTGGGTATTAGGAGAAGCCTTTCAGTGGTGGACTATAATTGGCTGAATTCATCGAGGTATTAGGTATATTTATCACACCCTATTTTCTAATATCTAGTTGCGTTTCCTACATCAATAAGATTTTATTTTCTACGAAGACACAAAATCAGTTTCCCAAAAAAAAAAAAACACTACGTATTACCAAAAGTCATTTTCTCCATACAAATAAACTATTAGCTCTCAACCATAATAAATCAATCCAAGACGGCATCAGAGCAAGAAGTAATGGATTACGTCGACCACATTTGACAAATTATTGAGAACTTGCTCGTGTTACGAATATAAGGAAAACTGCGATATAACTAGAAAATCAAATAGGAAAATGTTTGTGATATATTATTATATTATGTTCTTATATTCTTGACCCCATAACTTGCAATGTCATCTTGATAATGTGGTCATTTTGTCCCATTTCATTGCTGTCTTTGTATGGAAAAGTAACATAACATTTTATTGCAATTAAATATATTTTCCTGTTCCTGCAGAAATAAGTGTTGGTGGACGTCACAGATATGTGGACGTAATTTTATGTCTGCTATATCTAGGTTTCGTCTCATTTTTTTTTTATCTTCACTGTTTTTACAGCAAAGTTGCACAAAATAAGTATGCGCCTGCATATATATGAATTTATCACTTACGACTCGGAAGTCGAGGTCTTCACCGTTGGGCCAAAAATGCTCTGAAAAAAACACAAACAGCAGCATTTCCTGCCTTTAACTAACTTTTACAGCTTTCACGGATTGATGTTTTATTTTTACCCAACTACGGCGAAGAAAAAAAGAGGGTTATGATTTTGACCGGTATGTATATAAGTATGTATGTATGGATGTTCATCGGTTCCCTCATAACTTTTAAACGACTCATCACAATTTGACAAATGAGGTATCGTAGGAAGCGTCTTGATCGTCGCTGCTTATAGCTATGTGACGTCACATTAAATTAAAAATGGCGCCCTCTAGAGGACATAAAGTCATGAACTAAAAAAAAATATTTTTAATCATACCATGTTGGGTGTCAAATGAAAGGGCTTAATTAACACATTTAAAAAATATACCTATAGGTATATTATAACCCCAAAAAAAATATCTCACGTAATCTGTTCGATTTATGCCCTAACACGTGTGACTCCGGATTTTTAATTTGTCTGGCTGTGGTGCCTTGTTTATACCTTTTTAGTTAATAAGAATAAGAATAAATTTATTCAAAAATAAAAGTTGTTAAAATACAGTGTAGGTAAAGCTTAGAAATAATGTAGGTATTATAAAGTATGATGCCTGTACTAGGATAAATCTGTATCACAGGCGGCATTAGTTCTTACGATTACTATTAGGACAACTGATTTCTTAACAATATTTAACATAAGTTTTAAGAATAGTGAGATAACTACTTAAATTAGTATGTTATAATTTACCTAAACACTAAATAATTAAGGTAAATAGTTATTAGTACTTAGTTACACGATTACGATTGCATCTGCAGTATTGTTAACTGGGTTAAAACAAATATTGCATAAATCAATCAAGGCTACATTCGATTTTTGAAGCGGTCGCCTAATGTACTTAGACAGCGAAAAATCGCAAGGTAAGTAGGACAGCGCAGTGGCCAGGGATATATGTTGAGTCAGCAAACAAGAGTTACGGAAGTCAGGCCTTGAGTATGAAGCACTAGGTGCCCTCATAATCGATGGAGTTAATGTATCTGTATTCTGCTATTTTCCTGGTTGGGCATTCAGCGTCTCCCGTTTTGTGATCACTGGGCTTTTTAAAGCGGGAGCAAGTTGCACACTTCGGAATGCCGGCTTTCTTCGCGCATTTGGATAACGAATGGCCTGCGACACCGCATTGACCACACGTAGAAACGATCTCTCGGCAAGTTTTTGCTGCATGGCCATATTGTTGGCATTTATAACACCTTGTTACCAATATAAAGTCCCTGACAGAACATGGAGTCCAATTTATAAAAAGCCTGGATTGAGGAATTAGGGCTTTCCGTATATCGGCAGAAACTTCAGCAACGTAGTTACAGGTCGTAGCATCTTTCTTCCGCGATTTGTGGCTTAATTTTATGAAGGTCAAGAAGGATTCCAAGGACATCCCTGGTAACTTTTCGGCTACGTTTTGTTCGAAAATGCATCTGAACACCTCATTTTCAGCCAAGGAAGTCGGCACTCCTACAACCACGATCCTAGGTTTGCACTTGTTGGGCTCGGCGGTGGTAAGTCCAGATAGAGAGAGGTGAAAATTGACTTTCTTGTCGTAGTTGGGCTTTAGTTTATATTACTTTATTTTTATTTGATGGATCTAGGTGGAAAACAAAAAGGAATCTTCTAAATCCAGGTAGTATCTACTTAGTTGCTAAACTTAGTTGTACTTCTTCTAGTACTTTCGACGGGAAGTGGGATGGTAGCACTCGGATTGTTTACTTTAACCACGGATAGTTGAGTTAGTTTGATACTTTCTGTTGGATTCGTTGTTCTCAGACCGCGTCCTGTTTTAAAGCGATCATCGCGCGAATACGCGATCTCTCGCGTAATTTTTTATTCGGAAAACCGGTAAGCGTCCTCAGTCGGCGCGACCACGCGTTCAGGTTCACCGAGCGAAAAGTTCGAATGATCGTGTAATCGCGCGACGATCGCTTTTAAATAGGACGTGGGGTCATAGTCACAAGCGCCGTGGGGTCCTTATGTACTGGTGGTCACCCATCCACGGACCGACCCTGGTAAGCGTAGCTTAACCTGATAAATGGACACATGCGGCCGTGCCGTTCAAACTAAGAACATACTCATGTGGCGGTATCTACATCGCCACATACGAACTACGCATAAAAGACCTGACGTCAGATAGACGTCACATAAATCTTGCATCGCGCAATTAAAGTTTACCGTGCAGAGGACATATATACAAGAACCCAACATCAATCGTGGGGCAGTTGCCCGCCAGACACAACACCCGTCTGCTTGGAGGTTCCTCCCTTTTCTATGGAGTATGAGTGTACTTTACACCCTGTTCCTCATACCCCTAAACTCAAATTAAAATAAAAATCATGTGATTTTCCACGTAAACTCAATACAAAAGGATACACGTACATATAGGCAAAACCTACATATGAATAAAAGCTCCAAGTATATACAAACTAGTAGGTATCTCCATCAAATAGGTCGCGTATTCTTGGTAGGTCTCGAAGTTCGCGAAACTTTGATTCAGCGTCGCGGTTGCAGATTCACAGACAGACGAAGCTATCTTACTGGCGCAGGAGGGAGCTTATCTTAAATCTAGGAAGTAGGCTTCGATTTTGAAATGTTATAGGGATATATCAATTTATAATAGGCAAGTCTTCAGAGTACTTATTTTAGTTTTCAGCTCGATTTACGTCACATAATGTATTAGGTATATTAAGTCTCGATAACAACAGCGTTACAGAAGTAATAGCACAATATAAGTTTATGGAGTAATGGGCTTCATAGTGCAAACCCAAACTCAAACTCAAAACATTTATTTCAAATAAACCAATTACAGGTACTTTTGAATTGTCAAGGGGTCGGTCAGTCAGAAAGATGAAGCTAGTTGCCCGTTCCAAAGCGTAGTAGGTTCTTATGGAGAAGAACGGGCAAGAAACTCCACGGACACTCTTTTAAATCAGAATATTGTTACAATATATTGGTTACATCATTGTTGCCTCCTTAGATATTATTTTAATATAGTTTCAGCATCACCAATCTTTTTTGCAATCGCAGTTTTATTACGAGGCGATACCTCGGAAACCCACGCATTTTAACATAGGAATAGGTACTTTGACGTCGATAACGTTCAGTAGATAACCAAGAAAATACTCTTTTGTACTTGCAATTTCACCACCGCACCACCAATACTTACCTATAAAAACACAGTACGTATTTATGCATTGCTACCTAAGTTTATTGTATTTTCCAACGAACATTGAACTCTACTTCTACTAAAATTGATTTCAAAGCACAGTAGATCTTGAACGCCTTCAGAGTAATCTTTACTTTATCGATACCTGACTCGCGACAATCTAAGAAGTCCGTTTTGACAGCTATAAAAAAGCTTTATGTAGCGATGGAAAAAAAAATTGGTGTCTTATAAACTCATTCTCGAGTAATCGATTGAATATACTTAGAGAGTTTGTAATCGACGACGCGTATTTCCATTATATACAAAGCCAGAACGCAAGGGTGTAAAAACTAGTCGCGTATAGATTGGAAATCACTTTTTAATCAAGGTCTTCCAATCTATACAAGAGTAGTACGCAAATACTCGTGTATACTTTGTAGTGGCCAAAGTAACTAGCTTCTTCCACAATATACAGTGCTAGCATGCAAACTAATCGTGTATAGATTGGAATAAGCGCGACAAACTCTAGATTCCAATCTATACGCGAGCAGTTGCATGCTCGCCATTTTGATGTGTTGACCTCTCTTTCTATTCTAAGGTAATCATATCTACGTATCTATTCTAAACATTGCATCACCTTTCGGCACGTGCTGTTTGTTTCGATTAGCCGTTTTTGTTGTCTCTGCACAATTTATCTCTAGCTCATACTATTCATTTCATTTGGAGTTATCGAGTTATCTTTTGCACTGTTTCTGTGACAAATAAACCTACTTGTCCCTTTTTTTTGTAATTCCACCTTCCGGCTCCATCATCAGAGTCTGGACACCACCTAGTGTCAAAGCACTTGTTAATACATAACCAATGAGAACAAACACGATGGTGCAGTGCTGTCTTGTTTGATTGAGGAGTTCCTATGGCCACCTTCCAGCTCCATCATCAGACCCTGAAAACCACTTAGTGTCAAGCACTTGTCAATAATGACGAATGAGTCCAAACACGATGGTGGTAATTTGTTTGATTGAGGAGTTCTTATGTGTAACTTCCGGCTCCATCATCAGACCAGCTCCATGGTATCATTTTATCAAAATGTCTCGACAGTTGTATAAAGATGCCAAGTTTCAGCTCAATCGGATGCCAGGAAGTGCTTGAAAAATGGATGACCATTGGAGTAACCGGAAACAGAGCAAGCTAATATAAAGCTTGTAAAAATAGCATTAAAATCCGCAAGAAAATTTTTAAGGTGGCGTTTTGGCCTTGTATAAATTGGAAAGATGCACGTGCGCGTCTACGTTACAAACTATAATTATACAAGTAGTACGCAAAATTCGTGTATACATTGTAATCACAAATTTAAAAATTGCATTACAATGTATACGCGAGCAACTCTGTCTGTCTGTATGTTACCTTTTCACGCCAAAACCACTGAACGGATTTCGATAAAATTTGGCAAGGAGATAGATGGCATCCCGGGGAAGGACATAGGCTACTTTTTATCGACATACCACGCGGGCTAAGCCGCGGGCGGAAACTAGTATCCTAACTAATATTATAAATGCGAAAGTGAGTTTGTTTGTTACGCTTTCACGCTAAAACAATAGAACGGATTTAGACGAAATTTGGCATAAGGGTAAAACTTGATCTGGAGAAGGACACAGGCTAATTTTATCCCGATATTCTCAGGGGATCGAGAATTACGCGGGTAAAACCGCGGGGCCTGTATTCCCTGAAGGGTTAGGTAGAGGTGCACCTATAGTACACCCACATATCGCCAGTTATGTTTAAGTCCCATGTAATAGGGGGCGAGCCTATTGCCATCATCCGGGCACAAAATCCAGACAGCGGGCCACCATTGAGGAATTCCAGATGGAAAAACCCAATAAAACTTTGGCCGACCCGGGAATCGAACTTAGGACCTCATGCTCAGCAGTAGCGCTTGGGACCACTAGACAATCGAGGCAGTTTCTATCATTCTATTGTAACCCGCAAAACCGCAAAACTTTACTACGGGTTACGAGTCATCAACTAAACCAGTCAACCGAACCGCCCTTTAAAGTTTGAGAACCCTGTAACTAGAAGTCAGATAATACATAGCTTATGAATCCTATGAATTTCAATATCTTTGAGAACTAGACGCCACTTGTGTAAGTATTCAGACGAACATGTTTCAAGAGTTTATAAGCACTGATTGCTATCTTTTGTGAGGCGTACCTACGCATTGAATTGATGTACAATTTGTACATTTGCCTACTAAATTCTAAAACAAGAGTCATTTATTCAAACTACGCTGAGAATCAGCACTTTTCGAACGTCAAAATGACATAAGACAGTCCCCCAAAACGCCCACGCTGGGAAGAAGAAGTGGTGCAATAAACTCCCCAGCAGCACAGCTGTCTATTCAGTTAGGAAAAAAATATTCTATTCAAAAGTATGCAAAATCATTAACATTACGCTACATAAAAAAATAATCTAATTTATGGAATTAATTAAATAGATTCTGGTTTAAGCACTATCATAGATACGAGTTACCTGATACCTAATTACGTAACTAATTCTTAAGAACATTCATATTCCATTGCTTCAATGTTTGAAAAATTCGTCTGCTCGCCCAAATAAATAACGCAATGAATATTCATTGCGTTATTAAATTGTCAAAATGAATATTGGGATTGTTATGAATCCGCTGGTTCAAAACAGTGTTTTGTAGGTAAACAAGAACACATCATGACTAGTGCCGTGACCGTCAGACTGCCAAGACATAGGTCTCAAGTTCGAACGCACTTGTCGGATTCATGTGCGTATTGTATTTATTATTTATTTATTTTATTATTTATGTACACACAGTAAAATACATGGATATACGACATAATTATAACATGAGTACAAAGGTACCGCTTATTTCTTAAGAAATTTCTTCCAGCAGACCTGCGAAAGAAGAAATGAGAAAGAAATGTAGATAATAGTGTGTGAGAACAAGAAGAGAAAAACATGATTATGCGAAGTATTAACTAAAATATTAAATATACCTACACATATACGCAAGAAAATTAACATATACTTAAATAAATACATAAAGCTCGATGCCTTAGTTCACAATTGTAATAAATACAAAAATTTCAATTTTCATTTTTTTGTGCCAATTACTCTTTCGTTTGCGCGTATCCAAATGCCTTTAATCCGTGTCTTTCTACTAAAAACGTAGGTGACAGTTGTATTAAATAAGTTCCATGAATGCTCTACTATACTAATGACCTTTACTTTTGTAAATCCAAACAAGACATACTTTAACCGATTTTAAATTTCTCAACTGCAGAATATTTCAAAACACAAACCTACTAAATACATTTGCAATATCGGCTCATACTTTTTAACAGTGCTTAGTGCTTGTATTAGTGCTTTCATGTGTTGGTAGTACAAAAGAATCAAAAAAGTTTTATGTACAATTGTGCTAAGTACCTAAACATAACTGAGGGTCTAGACAAGTGACAATCGCTTCCAAAGCGTATCGTATTTCTACAACGACTTTCAACAGGATTGACATAAGCTTTTCGATAGTTTATGTCCGTCCTATCTTATACTTTATAGGTTTGGAATTTTTTTAAGTGCACTATTGTATTAAATGGGGGTTCGCATGTTTATTTCGCTATTTTTTAAATGTTATGGTTATACTAATATTACAATATTGAGATATGATGGAGTTAAAGGACTAGTCTTATGAATAGATACATAATTGTTTTATTATATTACTTTGTTTTCGTACTGTTCACGTCTAAACTTTAAAAAACTTTAAAACGCTCTCCTCAAAATTGTCTTTTTTGTAGTTAGTGCAATTGTGAACTAAGGCATCGATATATAAACATAAATACACTATAGGTACCTATATAATTATATACTCATAGTTGAGAGGAAAGATAATGCTCTTTTACACGAATTTTAAATAGAGAAACAGTTTTTACATCACGAATGCTAGGCGGAAGTGAGTTCCATAATTTTACAGCATGGACAGAGAAGGAATAAGAATAATAGCTAGTTTTATGAGGATGAGATTTAAGGAGGGATCTAAAGTGTGATCTACACGGTGCATCACTAGGACGAGCATAAGAAAAACGCTCACGCAGGTAGGATGGATAAGACGGGTAAACAAAGCGAATGCACAAGTTTTGCAAGCGCTCAAGCTTTTTTAATAGCTCCTCAGTAGCATCCAGGTAGCAGGCGTCGGCATAATCTATAATCGGCATAATGTATAATTATCACTTGCTTCAAAAACGGTGAAGGAAAACATCACATGGAAACCGGCATGCCTGAGAGATATTTCTCGACGGCATCTGAAACCAAGTCAGAGGACCATGGGCAGCACAAAAACTCTGACACCAGGCAATATTAAAATTTGTTCCTTCTGTATAAAATGATAGTCTTTAGGTATTCTAGTGAGAATATATAGACCAATTATTTCTGCTACCTACAGTTTTGTACTGAGCAAAAGCTTTGACATCAATTCCCTTGTGTAAACCATGACTCGTTATTAAATAAAACACACATAACAGCAAAGCAGCTTCTATAAATAGAGACTGTATTTGCACTACCTTTTTTACTAAGAAAAACGGCTATATTTGTGCAAACAAATGCTACAGTATCCATACTTCCGTATTATTAAATATAAATGCGAACAAGTGACAATCGCTTCGAAAGCGTTTCGTATTTCTACAACGACTTTCAACAGGATTGACATAAGCTTTTAGATAGCTTATGTCATTCCTATACACTTTTGCCTTTCCATCATTGTTACGGCTGATATAATGTCACTTGGCCTCTGTTCCTTTTCTACCACTGCTCAATTAACCGCGGAATGACCGGGGATGTAATGTACCGTGTATTTTGGTTTACGGGTATGCCACCCAGTGTCTCGAAGAAAACATCGATTAAAACTGACTCCTTCAATTCGTACGAAGCCAGTGAATTAGAAGTATCCCGCCCGCTCGAAAATTGGACGCAAAGTAAAAATATATTATTCAGCAAGGACTACAATGGCACGGATGAAACTGTATAAAATATACTAGAGATGTATTGTATAAAGATTTGTATGTAGCGTAATTAAATTGAGCTCAAACGAGGAGCTCTCTGTTTCTTTGTGACCCTGGTAGCAGGCTGTTGTGAAATTTATGAAGAGTTGTTCTGCGTTTTGAGTGAAAATGAGGGAAAATGTGTTGAAGTATGTCTCACCTTTAAATTGTTTGTACTCGTGTATTTTTTTCCCTTTCATTTATAACTTTTTCTCTGTTTTGTACCTATCAGTCCTTTTCACTAACAGTGACCTCAGGCATTCTCTAAAGTCCATGGCAACAGGAACTAAAAAACCGGCCTAGTGTGAGTCGGACTCGCACACGAATGGTTCCGTATCGTACTAGGATCGAACTAAAAACGCTGAAAACAAGTAACGTTTCTTGTATATCCCTTTAATTATTAACTGTATTTATTTTTTATTTTTTATTGTTAACCCCCGCTAGGTTTCGTATCGTATTAAGATCTAAAAACGCGGAAAAGCACGTTTCTTGCATGTCCCCTTTAATTATAAACTTTATTTATTACTAGCTGCACCCCGCGGTTTCACCCGCGTAAGTCTCGATCCCGTGGGAATATCGGGATAAAAAGTATCCTATGTGTTAATCCAGGTTATAAACTATCTGTTTGCCAAATTTCATCTAAATCCATTCAGCCGTTTTTGCGTGATTTTTACATTTATAATATTAGTAGGATTTGTTAACCTATTGCGGTTCATGTGTTACAGCCCGCTGACTGAATAATAATAATAGAACTAATAGGGTTCCGTCGGGCACCTTTCAAGTACGAAACCTTAAAAATGTTATATTTTTAAGCCATTCCGTTAACGAAGCCACAAACTTGAAAATAACGAACCAACATTACCCAAAAAACCTTTTATTCACGCCTTAGTAAACAAACAAGAGAACCAACAAAGAAAGTCACGATAGAATTAATTGTAAAACACTTTAAAGAAAATTAACGAGGGTCGGAAAAAAAGTCTTTCAGCTTTGATTTCTGTACAATTTGATCGTGGCCTTGGACGTTCTGTATGAATAAAGGGAATTCCTATCTGGTATATTAGATTTTGCTGCTGTATCCACCTGTCGGGCTTATTTAATTAAGAAATGTTTTCGTTGGGAGAACAGAGGACAATGTTGATCTCTAATATTGCATTTGTGTTTATTATTGCCAGTCTAATCCTGCTTTTTGTTTGCTGCGAATGTTTTTCTTTCTCCATTTAGTTTGGTCGGTGTTATTGTTGGTGGGGAATGAAAGAATAATATACCTGGATTTGCTGACTGAATGTCAGATAGACTAGACTGCATAAATTGGGATAAAAGTGGATAGGTGCTCTACTATGTAGTTTAAGGGTCCCCGAAACGATCAATTTATATTGCCAATTTTTACGTGATTGATACACATTGATGCGCAAATTGATCGTCTACCAATTGAATCGATTGACAATATTACTATAATAGAAATTGATGGCAATTGATCAACCGCAATTGATCGTTTTGGGGACCCCTAAGCTTTCGACAATCTGCTCGGTGAATAAGTTATTTGAAGGTGGATTAAACACGCACCTCTGACTTTTCGAATTCATGTGCGTATTGTATAATTATCACTTGCTTCAAAAACTACGAAGGAAAATATCGTGAGGAAACCGGCATACCTGAGAGATATTTCTCGACGGCATGTGAAGCCAAGTCAGAGGCCCATGGGCGTCTTTAAAACTCTGACACCACAGGTTAGTCACTAACCACACGAAAAGAAGAAGATGTACCTATTTGTGTAAATCACTATTTAACCTATTATTTTTACCCGACTGTCCCAGAAAGAAGGAGGGTGTTGCTTTTTGACAAACGCTACGCTAATGTGTTCACGACAAAGTCAAAGTCAAAGTCAAAGTATTTATTAGTGTGATTTTTGGTGATACAGTAGGTCTTATAATTATGTTATGGTAACTCAAAAAACTACCCATTAGAGCATACACTATTTAACAATATAAGAATTTAAAATCGATATTAGGTACATACAAATTTAAAAAAAATTAAATAGTTAGAATAGGTACTATTGGAAATTAAGAGGCTCTTATTAGGATCAAACGACCTTTTATTCAATAGAACTGACACGAGTACATTTTTATAATCGACTGACATATTCCAAACAACATTTAGTTTTCTTATCAGGTATACAACCTCCATCACGCACCCTTAATCTACAGCATGATGCATGCGCAAGATTACATCAAGTACCTACCTAACATATTTCCTACATGTGCACGCACCCTTAAACTACTTAGTGTGCATATAAGTACGGAGTACATTCAGCTGGAGCTATCGTTCACTGATATCCAATCTACTTCTATTATTCTGTTCTCAACACAGCTCAATAACAAAAATACTAAAGACAAACAAAATAAAATTATATATTACAAATCATAACATCTCAAAACAAAATCACATCAAAGACAATATTAGTTAAAAATCATTACATCACACATTACTCGCCCCCTTAATAGATAATTTTTCTAAAAGTTCCTTAAGTTTTGGGCCTGGTAGTGATTTCGTTAACATATCAGCTACCATTTCTTGTGAAGGCATATATTTTACCTCAACTGCCTCATTAACTATAGCTTCGCGAACGTAATGAAACCTAATATCGATGTGTTTAGTTCTGTTATGGTTCATCTTATTTTTAGCTATTTTATGTGCCGACTGGCTGTCGTTGTAAATGACTACCGGTTTGTCAGAAGACCCCTTTGTTAAACTTCTTAACAAATTTCTTAAATAAATAGCTTCTTTCAGGCGCCGCAGCCGCCTCAGTGTCAATACACTCCGCTTCATGAAACTCTTCTTCATCTTGAATCATATTATTAGATGCACCACTTTCAACCACAGGTTCTATTCGTTCCTCCTCTATATAAATAGGAACAACTGTGTTCTTCGTCATGTCGGTACCATCTCCAGGAAAAACATTTTCCAAGAATTTTACATTTCTTGAGAATGTTATCTTACCTGTTTTTGGGTTCATCAGTCGATAACCTTTAGTAAATTCACTGTAGCCGATGAAAATCAATTCTTCCGTCTTCATATCAAGCTTTTGCCGTTTCTGTTTAGGTTTCAATGCATATGCTTGACAACCGAAAATTTTCAAATGACTCAAGTCGACTTTCTTATCTGACCAAAGTTCTTCAGGTACTTTATTCATGACAGCCTTTGTTGGGCTTCTATTCTTTAAGTATACCACTGTGCATACCGCTTCGGCCCAATACTATTTACTAAGTTTGGCCTCACAAAGCAACGTTCTTGCTTTCTCAATGATCGTTCTGTTCGCCCTCTCAGCCACACCATTTTGCTCAGGCGTATAAGATACCGTCTTCTGATGTTTTATACCAGCTGACCTTAAAATTTTATCGAAGGCTTGGTTACAGAATTCTTTACCATTGTCACATTTAAGGCACTTTATCGACTTTATCGAAATTTACGAAATTTATCGAGGGTTTGACTCTTATTTTTCAAAAAATAAACGTGCGTCTTACGCGTATAATCGTCGATAAACAACAACATATATCTAGATCCACTGAATGATTGTTCTTCCATTGGTCCGCATAAATCACTATGTATAATTTCCAAAAACTCTTTCGCTCGTGTACCTTGATTTTTGATAGAGCTCTTACAAGTCTTTCCATTTATGCACGGAACACATGGTTCAATTTTATCACTTGAATTAAAATTCAATCCAGTCACCATATTTTTCAATGAATTCATATATTTTTGTCCTAAATGTGCTAATCTTCTATGCCAAATATTTGACAAAACTTCTTTCGATAAAGTCAGATTGACAACACAATTTTCTTTTTCAATTAACTCGAAAACTCCATCAACCTCTTTGCACGTTGCTACTATTTGGTCCGTTTTATTTTTAATAGAGCAACCTCTTTTGTCAAATTCTACAGCGAAATCCTTCTTTACAAGATCGCTTACTGAAATTAAATTCATAGAAAGTCCGGGAACATGATAAACATTCGTCAATAGGAGTTTAGTGGTATTCTTTACTTTCGGGATGGCATTCCCTCTTCCTATGACTTTCATTTCGTCCCCACTGGCAACTTTTATCTTTAAGTTATTCTGTTGCCTTTTGTAAATCAGCAATTTTCCGGCATCGTTCGTCATGTGGTTCGAGCATCCACTGTCCAAGTACCATCGGTCCTTTTTCACCGTGTTCGTCATACTCAAGCATGGATTCGCTCTCTTACTGACTTGCATTCAGATGCTTTATTCCCTTCTTTATGACACTTAAAGCACTTAAATACTTTCTTTTCCTCGCTGAACTTCTTTCTATTTTGCGCCGTTGTTACCATCGCTTGCTCTCCATTTTGAATATTTTCACTCTATCGGCTTGCTTCTTGCATCAACTTTGACTTTATCTGCTCCAGTTTAATTTCTTTTCCGCCGTTGTCTATCGCCATTATAAATGGGTTGTAATCTGACGATAAACCGCTTAATAATATCGAAATTATCCACTCATCAGAGATTTTAGCATCAATGTCTGCAAGTTGTTGTGACAAACAAATTATTTTAGAAATATATTTCTCCATGGTTTCGCAATTTTCTAGTCTACATTGCCATAACTCTCGTTGCAATCTGATTCGCCTGCCCCAGCCCTTGTCTTCGTAAGCCTCGCTGAGACTCACCCAAACTTCACGTGCTGTCTTCGCACTATACACATGTGCGAAACAAGCAGGCTCTAGCAGCAAAAATATCGTTGTTCGAGCCTTCCTATCAGTGTCTTTTAAATCTGCTGTTATCTCCGTGGCTTTAATGGCTTTGACCAGTTTTTTGATTCCAAATAATTTTTCGCCACGAACTTCCAGTTAGCGAAGTCTTCAGCACCGTTCAATTTTCTTATTCCACAAATTGAACCTGACTGTTCTTCTGCCATGACGAGAATTGTAAAATTTTATAGACCGCAGTTTTTTGGAGCCTAGGTTTGGGCCCATAACCTGTTGGAAATTAAGAAGTTCTTATTAGGATCAAACGACCTTTTATTCAATAGAACTGACACGAGTACATTTTTATAATCGACTGACATATTCCAGACAACATTTAGTTTTCTTATTAGGTATACAACCTCCATCAGGTACAATCATTTTTTATATTATTTAAACATTTAGGATACAATTAATTATTATAATAAATATTCAGAACACAATAATATGTCAAGTTTTGAATTATCAAGCATAAATACATAATTATCATTTACAACAACAACATTAACATTTTATTAACATTTTGTCAAGAAGGAATTCGTCAATGGTGTAGTAGCATTTTTCAATAAAAAAATTATTTAGTCTCCGTTTAAATTGCGTCAAATCTTTAATGTCATTTGGTATTTTATTGAATATTACTTCAGTGTAGGAAAGAGATGAAGCTCTACAGGACGTATAGCTCTATCTCTTTTCCCCACGAAGTAAGATTAAAATAATACTGCTGTAAGCGGTGGTGGTCGGCCCCCTGAACTCATCAAGAATTTGTTAGTAGTAGCCCGAAGCTTGGCTTTGTTTTTACCTGACTACGGCGAAGCAAAAAGGAGGGTAATGATTTTGACCGGTATGTATGTATGTATGTATGTATGTTCATCTGTTCCCTCATATCTTCTAAACAACTCATCACAATTTGACAAGTGAGGTATTGTTGGAAGCCTCTTGATCGTCCGCTGGTTATAGGCTATGTGACGTCACATTAAATTAAATATATATATATATATTATAACCCCAAAAGAATTTAAAAAAAAAAGTCATAAAAACTAAAACCCAACTACGACTAAAAAGGTATAAACAAGACACCACAGACAGACAAATTAAAAATCCGGAGTCACACGTAATCTGTTCGATTTATGCCCTAACACGTGTGACTCCGGATTTTTAATTTGTCTGTCTGTGGTGTCTTGTTTATACCTTTTTAGTCGTAGTTGGGTTTTAGTTTTTATTACTTAATCGGTTGATGGCAATAGGCTCGCCATGGGATTCAATCGGTTGAAGGACACTGAACAATTCACAATAGAAGTTTTATTGTTATTACGCCTGGTTATTTACTGACAGTGTGAGAGCAATGCGACATACATTATTATATCAAT
Source organism: Lithophane ornitopus (assembly GCA_948473465.1). Classification (NCBI taxonomy): domain Eukaryota; kingdom Metazoa; phylum Arthropoda; class Insecta; order Lepidoptera; family Noctuidae; genus Lithophane; species Lithophane ornitopus. The sequence goes on along the minus strand of OX419621.1, from coordinate 14,214,432 downwards.
AATAATGTAAAAGAACAAAAAATAAAAGAAAATGAAATAAATAAAAAGGAAAAAAAAAAAAAAACGACCAAGTACAGTTGTAGTAGTAACAATGTTTCTGAAAAGAATACGTGCTTTGCGAATTTATACTTTAATTGTTCCTAAATTGTGTCCAACTGAGAGTTTCAGGTAAGTAGTAAGTAAGTAACATAATGTTAGGTACCTACTTACCTACTAAACTCCGCTTTACTATTTTCCCACAAATCTGCAATATCAACTTTCAACACAACGCCAAACATACCAAAATTCTTACAAAAAATACATCCCAACGTACATGCACTTTTTTAATAAATAAAAACACGAAAGCAACCCTATTCTCGCTCCAAACGTCCGAAATTGACATCATAGTATCCAAAAATATACACAGGATGAACTTTTGACATGCATACGTGAGTCTTGCACGTTCGAATGTTGTCGTTCAGAGGGCCTCGCACGAACACGCGAAGTAAACGTAACGTCGGTGAATGCGAACGATTGTTTAATCTTCTTTTTTTCGTGTCGAGCGTACTTTGGTTGATTATTATTATTAATACATTGTTTGAGTTCAGTAAGTGGAGGAGCTCGTGGATTAGTAATAATATCGGCACTGGTAGATCCAACAGTAACCTGCTTAACAGCTACGCTTGTCCGTGGATGGGTGACCATCTTAACATACCAAGACCCCTCCGTGTCTCGGAATGTACGGTAAGCCGTTGTTCCCGGCTGTCATTTGTATATCTTTGACAGTTGTTACGGGTCGTCAGAAGCCGGAAAGTCTGACCACCAGTCTTACCAAGGGGTATCGTGTTACGCAGTTATTGGGTTGTGGAAGTCAGATAGGCAGTCGCTTCATGTAAAATACTGGTTATACAGCTGCAGTGGTGGCCCAGTGGTAACTTACGAGTTGTAGGTCGTAGGTTCGAACCCCGACAGGCGCTTTACTTTGTGTAAATTATTTCATCGCCACTGCTCTCAAAACGGTGAAGGAAAACATCGTGAGGAAACCGGCATGTCCTAGAACCAAAAATTCGAAGACATGTGACATCTACCAACCCGCACTGGGCCCGCGTGGTGGATTACGGCCCGCTCCCTCTCACAGAGAGGAGGCCTGTGTCCCAGCAGTGGGAACGTTATAGGCTGATTATGATGACAGCTGCATCGACCGACTGGAAGTCGACCCCAACATAGTTTGAAAAGGCTAGGCAGATTGATTTGAGTCCAGAAAGTGGCCACCTTGAATGGCAACTTTAGATTTTGAAAGGTCCGAGTTAACGCGCACTTAGGACACTCCTGCAAGTTGGACATGGTTTTATCAGAAGCAAAGCGCCCGCACTGGATGTTGGATAGATCAGTAATTCCCCACTTTGTCAAATTGTGTTTGTAGCCACCTACTTGGGTACGCAATCAATTGAGAGCTTCCCTTAAAGGCCACTGCAGTTCACCCCCGAAGACTGATGTTCCTGGGGCTTGACGAGGTGATGAATGCTTGTCTCCCCACAATTTGCTTCTCCCTTTGAGTGATTTGTCCTGGATGGCAAGCGACAATACATCTTTCTTATTAGAATTTTGGTTTATAAAAATATATTCGGCAAAGGTATTTATTTCCCTTAAATATATGTCTGTGTATAAAGTCTTAAAAACAAATAAATATTAAGCGCAAGGCGAGTATTTTTAATTTATAAATCGGTCAAGTTTACGTCACGTATACTGCGCGCGTTCGTACTAGGCCTACAGTTTCGTGTGTAGGACTCGTAACGTGTAACGTGCATTTTGGTTTATAAAAAAATATTCGGCAAAGGTATTTATTTCCCTTAAATATATGTCTGTGTATAAAGTCTTAAAAACAAATAAATATTAAGCGCAAGGCGAGTATTTTTAATTTATAAATCGGTCAAGTTTACGTCACGTATACTGCGCGCGTTCGTACTAGGCCTACAGTTTCGTGTGTAGGACTCGTAACGTGCATGGGCAGGTCGGAATATGAAATAAGATGGCCAGTGCTCCGTCATACTTATTAGCCTAGCCTTTGGCTTTTTAAGATTGTTTACAGGGGTTCTGTTTTTTATTTTAGATTTTTGTAAAAGATTGTTGTAATATGGCAGTGATGTAGATTTAGGTACTTACCTACTGAGATATTTTTCGATGTAAAACAATGACGATACCTATGTAAAACATCAAGATTTCTGTGCTATATCTAAGTTAAATATTAATATATAATACACAAAAACCTTACGGAATAAATGCTACAAATGTCGGCGAAAACCGCAACATAATCATCACGCAGTCTAAGGCCGGCCACATATAGACGGAATTCCGTTTCGAAATACCGATTCGGAATTTCGAAGGCAGCAAATCCATACAAAATCAACGATCTTATCACACACATACCTACAGTAGTTCTCCGTTAGAAATTTTCTACGATTCCAAATTCCATCTGCATGCACTGCATGGCTTATGGATTTGCTGTCTTCGAAATTCCGAATCGATATTTCGACACGGAATTCCGTCTGTGTGTGGCCGGCCTAAATTACCAAAGCGGTCATACAGACAGCCACGAGAAGCCATTTTGTTTCAATTTTCACTATCTACAGATGTTTAGACCTTACGGTTTAGTAATAAAGTAGGTACATATAGGTACCTTAAACTACACTCAGCTCAGCTTGTGAGAGTAGGTATCACAAAAGTTAAGTACTTAAGTAGTTTAAGAGTGTATTATACTACTAAACTTGTAACTAACACGAGGGGCTCGTGGCTAAGTACCTAATAATAGCCACACGGGTCGATCGATCAGGTTAAGCTACGCTTGCCGCGGTCAGTCAGTGGATGGGTGACCATCTTAACATACCGCAGCCCATCCGTTCGAAACCAAGTTAAGACGTTGGTCCCGGCTATCATTCTTGGATCTTTGATAGACGCCCCTAAGTCTGATAACCAGTTTTACCAAGGGGTATCGTGTTACCAAGAACCTAACTGGGTTGTGGAGGTTAGTCATACACTGGACATTGCACCTGGTTACCCCAACATAGTTGGGAAAAGGCTAGGCAGATTTTTATACTGCTAAACCTATTTTTCGATAACCAATATGTTTTCCATATTATGAGAACATGCTCTTACCACTATTATTTTCCTCGGTACACTTATTCGGTTTATTCTCCGCAGTGGCGAAAAAAATATCCACACATACTGATCTCATATTATGGAATGGAAGCAAGTACAGCAGGTAGGCATGTGTGTAACTTCCCCTTACAAACGGAGAATTCGCTGCACGAGTCTGTAATCTAATGGATTACGTATGTACCGACAACTGTTGAAGCTCGTCGGATATTCCGGCCATCTCACGGACATGACAACACTGTACGTTTGCCAAAATGTAGACGAATAAGTACAACATGGCTCGAGATTATTAAAAAAGGGTTTTTTCTCGCTTTTTATTTTATTTTGAAAACCAGAGCGGTTATTATTCATGAAAAGTATTATCATGTTGGTTTTGTTATTTTTCCTTCCTTCCAGAATTACAATATCGTGTGCTGACTAGTCTCTCATCGTTTATGCAGAAATTAGCTGACCTGACAGACGTTGCCCATATGGTCAACATCGGGTAACGTTGCCAGATTCCACCAATCTTTGTCTAAATCTTTTTTAATACTACTAGCGCTAGAATAAGTTATTTTGTAATACTAACACGATATGGATAACTGTTGTCCGAAACAAATGAAATTTAATTTAATTTGTTAACAGATTGGTGATCTCAAAATATTCAACGTCAACTTCATTGATGAAGGCTAATTCTGTGGAACATACCATAATTTTGCTATAGTTTAACCGAGATCGCTGTACCGTGCCTTAAGAAAGCGCGGTGAAGCGGGGGGCAGCGTTGACGAATGAGCGGCCCCTCGTCTCACTGCGCACATCTATGCGCGATACAGCGATTTCGGTCAAACTTTAATATCATATAGGTACCTACTATGATAGACCATCAATCACTATATATTGTTCAGAGTAACAAAACACATCACGCCTGTATTTCCCGGATTAGAGGTGTACCTATAGTACACCCACATTTCACCAGTTATGTTTTAAGTCACATTTAATATAGGGCGAACCTATTGCCATTAACCGGTCACAAATCCAACTCCGGGCTGGTAGAGAATCAACTCACAGGAAAATCCTTCAGACCAAACGCGTAACACAAAACCTAGTTTTCAAAAATTTCCTCTAAAACCTAAATTCCTTTCACACTAAAAAGGTTTTGTCCTCCAAGGAGACTGCATAGAGATTTGTATCTCTGCCAATGAATTCACTAACTTCATAGACACACCGCCCCATTTACTTTGGCAGGGTTCCAACACAAGACACTGATTGCATGTATTGACTCATATTGCAACTATATTTCTTTCTGTATTAAATTTGGGTGGCACAAATGAGACAGGTAAAGACTTATTTTATGGGAATCGTGTTTTATTGAATACTTTTTCCGCTTGATTTTGTCCACGTGGACTTTATGAAGATTCCTTCGGGTATCTGGAGCGTAAATATTGGAATAAAAAATATTGGTCTTAGATAAGGGCCGACATTGCGTTCTAGCGTAGATATTACGTGAATAACATAAAAAGACAATAAGCATTTATTAATCTTATAAACCTAACAGATAGTGGTCTCTAATAAAACAGTGACTGGTAGCTTGAAGTCTGGATTTATATGAAACTATTTTCTGCCCGTGACTTCGTTCGCGTGGAAGTCGTAAGATAAACAATATACTAAGATATCAGAAATCATTGGATATCAGCCACATTTTTATAAAACTCCCTCGGTCTCTCCCCCACCGCGTCGCATCACCCACTCGCGGTGACTTTTTGTCTTTTTGCTCAGTTCCTGACGGTTGTAGCGTGATGTTAAATAGCCTATAACCTTCCTCATGAATCACTCCGTCCATTGGTGAAAACCTTATGAAAATCAGTTCGGTAGTTTTTAAGTTTATCGCGTTCAGACAGACAGAGGCGACGAGGACTTTGTTTTAAAATATGTAGTGATAACTATACAATTTTTTTTTACTGCAGTTTGTAAACTTGTTAATTTTTGTCAAAATTAAAACAGCATCTAAAGTACTAATTAAAAAGTAATATGTATTTTTGCCGGGAATATAAAATTGCCCCTTAACACATGGAACTCATTACCCACAAAGGCTCTATACGTACTTTGAAAGAAACACATTGTTTTTAATCATTTCCTCCCACAGCCAAATAGCACTACGAGATATCATCCGATCAAGAACTGTAACGTGAGTCTATTAATTCTTAGCGTTTGTGTAACAGTCACGTTTTATTCTTTACTGCGCTGATACGTGTCCGAAGCTACCAAGACATTATTGATACCGCTCCAAAGTAGGTATGTACAGTCACGAGCATAAATACCTTAGAGCCTGTTCACACAATGCGTTGCAGCGCCGCACCGTAAAGATTTCCCCGCATTGGCGGTCACACGGTGAGATTGAGCGATGCCGCTTCGGCACCGCAACGCATACACCCCTCCCTAGCTCGTCTCGCGGGTTGCAAGTCCGGTGTACGTGCGATGCGACGCCCCAGAACGCACCGTGTGGTATACCAGGGATATTTGTATGTAGTATGCCGCAGCGACACCGCTCCGGCGCCACGCAACGCATAGTGTGTATCGACCCTTATACAGTTACGCAAAATACAAAAGCGTTTTTTTTCTTGAAATAAAAATTGCAACTTGGAAAAAGACTTATTTCATAATAATAAGGTTTCGATAATACTAGTTCAATATCATAATAAAAATGTATCAATAATTTACGAGAAAATCGTTTTTGAATCTTACATAAATGTTAGGTATTTTTAATAATGGTGGTGTTTTAAATATATTTCTTTCCTTCTTTTGTGCTCGTGACTGTACCTATGAACGTTTCCTTTTGCCAGTTCACTTTGGAGATTTTGAAAGAATCCAGCTCTTGGAAGTGTAGCAATTAGCTTTTTAATTATCTCTGGAAGTAAACTAAAAAGAATGAGGTGCTGCTAATGAGAAAGTTGTGTAGAGGTTCCGTCTGTAATATAAAAATAGAAAAGGTAGAGATTTTTGAAATTAATATTAGCATATGGACGAGACGACCAGTGGTGGTTCGAACCCTATACTACTAATTTGTGTAAATTATTTCCTCACTACCTACGGCCCACAAAACGGTGAAGGAAAATATCATGCGGAAAGCGGCCTATTCTAGAACCAAAAATTCATAGACATGTGACATCCACCAACCTGCACTGGACCCGCGTGATGGACTACGGCCCACTCTCTCTCACAGAGAGGAGGGTTGGTTCCCAGCAGTGGGAAAAATATAGGCTAATAATGCATGACGAGATAGACTGTTCTCTTAGATTTTTACACGAAGACGTGGACGAAGCGTTTAAGGATTGAAGCAGATAATATGTAAAGTCTTGAAAGAGACTCATTGTTTGTTGCAGCTGCACCAAGTTATTTATTTAAACCACCACCATGAAGTTCAAAATGAATGCATTATTATGTGCAGGCGACGCTTTTCATTATCAATTTGGATGTGAGCCAAGTTCAGAAATTGAAAGTCAATATTCCAGATGTTATTAAATACCATTACATTTGCAGGCCCAATCATTTCCCACTGTGTACAATCAATCTGCCTAGCCTTTTCCCAACTATGTTGGGGTCGGCTTCCAGTCTAACCGGAAGCAGCTGAATACCAGTATTTTACATGAAGCGACTGCCTATCTGACCTCCACAACCCAGTAACTGGGTAATACTATACCCCTTGGTTAGACTGGTTGTTAGACTTTCGGGCTTCTGATGACTCGTAACGACTGTCAACTATCCACAAATGACAGCCGGGACAAACGGCTTAACGTGCTTTCCGAGGCAGGGAGGAGTCTCGATATGTGAAAATGGTCACCCATCCACGGACCAACCCCGGCAAGCGTAGCTTAACCTGATGGATCGACCCGAGCGGCTGTTATTACTTAACCACGAGCTCCTCACTGTCTACAATATGGTAATAATATTGTAATTTGGTACCTCTAAAAAGACTGCAAGATTCCTCTCGTACGGATAGGAAAATAAAGTACATGTCTAGAAATAGCTGGGCCGATTGCCAAACGATATGAGATGTACTTGGTAGATGTCCATCCTTATAAGCCAATTGGTGTTAAGCAATATAGCGACCTTTTACGAAATGGAAATTGGGTAAAAGGATATCGGGTTACTTTGTAATTTGAGTTGTTTGTACTCGAGCTATATTTGTTTGTTTTTTTTAGGGTTCCGTACCTCAAAAGCATAAAACGGAACCCTTATAGGAGCACTCGTGTCTGTCTGTCCGTCTGTCACAGCCAATTTGCTCCGAATCCAATGGACCGATTAAGTTGTGACCCAAAGACGGACGTGTATTGAAAATAAATAAATTTTGAATGTGAGGGTCACTATTGGGGGCAGATTATAAAATAAAATAAAAAATATCTTTGCATGCTGTAGGTACCGTGTGACCTATCAAAGAGAGGGCTTGATGAGAGGATCTCAAAAAAGTACTTGTAAAGTTATATAAGAAAATAGATGAAAATTGACCATTGCCATTATCTCCGAAACTACTAAGCCTAAAATTTTGAGAAAAAATACACAAAATAGTTCTATACTTATAGATTACAGGAAAACCTCTATGAAGTCTATGTCTTAGTATTCATCCCAATTCAGGCCTTTTAAAATAAATCTACGCTCATGATTCCTGTAACAAAATGTTGAACCAGTCTCAACAATTTGGAAACTACTTCAACATCTAAAAAATATGTTCCTCACTTCGATTTACATACCCGTACAACGAAGAGTATTTTTATTTTTGGAAATTTTAAACTAACTCGAAGTGAACAGCGAAACTGACAAAAAAAACTCGAACGCGTATCGCACGCGAGCATCGGAAGTTTCTCGAACAATGGTTGTCACTTCTGTTTGTTAAAAATTAAAATATAGACCTCACCCTACGTGTTCGAACTTTTCTGCTGAAACGGTATAACATTTTTTTTTTTTACGAAACTAATTTACGTTTGTGAAAAAGGTATGTTATACATCGAATAACGATCTCCGATGCTAATTTTACCTACCTAACATCCGTACAATACCTATTATTAGATTGCCGTAGAGTACCGGGCTAATTTGCCAAAAAGTATTTATGTATTTCGTAGCTCATATGCAATGATAAGCGTGATCGCTTATCATTGAAAAAACACCAACAGTGTTTTCTCCTTAGCACCTATTTCCGCCTGTACATTATATTACAATACGATACAAAACTTAGTATCGTTATAACTACTTAAAGAGCGATTCTTGGAGAAAAACGTATGTAATACCGTTAATCATAAGTCAGTTTAGCTCTTACTCCGAATGCGAGCATAAATCAAAACTTTGTACTCCTTTTCTGAATTGTTTCTTGCAGCTAGCGAAGAAAAGGTTGTAGGTATTTTAAGTACCTATCTACTACTTCCGAAGGCGAAATATAAATAATAATAAAAACAGAAACAAACACTTATAAGGTTCACAAAAATGAATGGACAGATGGGCACTACCAAGACCAGCGGTAGAGGGCCTAGACAAGTGACAATCGCTTCGAAAGCGTTTCGTATTTCTACAACGACTTTCAACAGGATTGACAATTAATGCTTTTCGATAGCATAAGTCAGTCCAATACATTTTTGCCTTTTCCACCATCGTTATCGCTGATACCATGACACTTTGTCTACGGCCTCAGGTAAACTATAGAAACCGATACGAATCGCGCACTTGGTCGCATCGGCCAACTAGCCGCGGACCGGGACACGGACCACGAGTCACGACTGGCCGGAGTCGTGGCCGTCTAGTACGCGAGATCTCTTCGGGAGAAGACACACAACTCATATATGGCTTCCCTGTTTGAGAAAAGGCCGTTACATTGCCTTTGGATAAACAGCTGGTAGTGTTATCCTATTTTTATACCCACCTTTTTTATTAAAGTTCCATATTACATAAAAACTTTTTACAAAAAAAAAACAACCGACTTCCAAAAAAAACACAAAAAAGTGAAAAATCTGTTGTTTTTTTTTTGTAAAAAGTTTTTATTTTTCACTTTTTAGTTGTGGTACCTACCCCACACAAATCCGAATACCACTACCTGCTATGTAAATAACAGTGAAGGAGTCAAACTGGATATCGTCTAGATAAACTAAGTGGGAAAAATACGTAATATTGAAGCTAACTCAATAATTACGCAAGCAAAGTTTATTAAATTTATATGGGACCACCTCGGAAGCATGACCTACCAAACAAAAAAATAATCATCAAAATCGATTCATAATTGGCGGAGTAATCGCGTAACAAACATACAAAAAAAAAAAAAACATACAGACGAATTGAGAACCTCCTCCTTTTTGAAGAAGTCGGTTAAAAATAGGTATCCCATTTCAATATACAAAACTTTAATCACCGCAAAATAACTAATTATGTTTAAGCAAATGTGAAATCATTATTAATAATTATGTATTCCGAACAATTGTAACAGGAATGTTCAATCTTTTCTTTGTTTGCAATTTCATCAATTTATTTTTTCTGTTTTTTTTTTTCTTTTGTTTGCTTTGGTTTCCTGTAATTGAAGGAGCACACGTGAAAAAACCGTTTTTGTTATTTATAATGTGTATGTGTATCCTTTGTTGGAGATCCTAAATAAATAAATAAATCCAGATCGATAAAACGCCGTAAAATTACGAACACCGATAAACACACAGGTAAGTTAGACATGTTAGGTTAGTTTTGCACTGAATTTTACTAACGTTCAGTAGAGTATAAAAAAAGATTGCGTTGTGAATTGGTTTTAAAAGCAGCCAAGCGTGATACGATAATATTGTAGGTGGTAGCTTCCACTGCATATAGATAGGTTCCTATTGACTAGTAGTAGATACTTATATCACGGTTTATGCTATGCATTATGTGGTTCGTATTATCAGTTTTAATATTGATGATGATTGAAAAAAAAATAGTTAGGTAACTATTTTTTTTTCAATCCTGTTTTATTTTTTATTTTTATTATTCTTTATTTCATAACTGGCGAAATGTGGGTGTCGGTTCCCTTCGGGAATTACAGGAGTTTTTCTTTTTACTTCTCCTTTTTATCTGCTATCAGCTGTTTAGCCATAATTAGATGTGGTCTTGTGATGCTATGTGTTAAAATTATAGTTCCATTTAATGAACAATTAGTAGTGATGATACTGAAGCCAGATTACACAACGTGCCGCTACAATGGTGACATTAATTTAACACACGTATACGAAATCGCGTATTCGTTTTATGAAAATATTTGAATTTCATTGAACGTTATTATTTATTGATTTATTTTCGATTTTGTAAGCCAGCTGGTAGCTTAAGCTTCATGAATGAATCTTTTACACAGAGTGATCTGTTTTGGTTATGTTTTTATTATTTGTATTTTGTTTGAAAATGTATTTTTTTCAATTTGCGAATTATTTTATTGTATTATAATTTTTATAATTACTGGCCACTAGCCCTACCCATGTGTTAAATAAATGCCGCCATTGTAGCGGCACGTTGTATAATGAATCAACAGTTTAAAAAAATGATTGAATCATCAAAGATAAGAAGATCACATAAGATAGACATATATAACATAAGCACAGCACAATTCTGACAATTGCCTTTCCTCCATTAATCAACAGTCGCGACTGACGGAACTCCCGGACGGAAATACGGTCATCTGGAAATAGGTTCGGAAAATAACGCGAAAATAGATCCTTCACTTGCAAGCTTTCATGAAACATTGGAAGTGGTTCAAGTAATCTTCTAACAGACAACTGATACTGTAGGAGTCATGTATCGTACATGGCATGCGCGCATTGCATAGATCAGAACTTTTTTGGCGCCTTGTACAAATGACCTATAGTCTAATGAGCTGGGACGGTTACCGTTACAAAAAAAATACCGGTAAAATTACCAAAACATTTCGTTATGTTATGTTAAATATTCAATGTTAAAAATAACGTTTTAATCATATGATTTACCGGTATATAAGTAGCGTTACTAGTAGCGTTATTTGGCTAAAAACCGTACTAACACTGAAAGATGCTAGTGCGAAGTCTTCCCACCGTCATCGTTAGAAAGAGATAGGCGTTTAAATTACCGGTATATGAATTGGTACCTTTACCGGTATTCATATTAGTTATTAGGTAACGTTAACTGACTATAGGGTTTCGTTAAAAATATCGTTATATTTCTATCGTCGTAATCCTACTAATATTATAAATGTGAAAGTTTGTGTGTTTGGATGTTTGTTACTCAATCACGCAAAAACGGCTGAACGGATTTGGATGAAATTTGGCAAACAAATAGTTTATTACCTGGATTAACACATAGGATACTTTTTATCCCGATATTCCCACGGGATCGAGACTTACGCGGGTGAAACCGCGGGGCACAGCTAGTATAAGGATAATTGCTAGGTACCGTTATAAAATAACGGAAATTCGGTCCCTGCTAACGAAGCAATCAGCGTTCGTAGTCAGCTGTACTCATCTCAGATGCGTGATAGTTCAATATATTCATCTTTGGCTATCCCTGACTTATCATTCAAGGAGTGTGCGACCCATTTAGCAGCACATACAGATACAATTAAGTGCGAATATTCCCAAAAGAACATTAATTAAAAAGGAGAGCTCATTCAACAAAACAGAACAAAGATTTTCAGTTACAAGCGAATCCAACTAATGAAAAATCAAAACTCGAAGCGCGATCAAACCTAACTTTTCATTAACAAACTCTTGTAAAGATAACATCAAGAGGCCAATAAGCAATTGAAGATACGAACTTAAAAGTTCAGAAATCCTTGAAACATTTAAATCAAGATCGACGCCGTATAACTAAGCTATTGTGCAAGTTTCTTCTCACCAATAAATTGTGTCCCGGACCAATAGTTGAGAAGTTCCTCTCCATCGATTTTCTTACGTTCAGACCACAAATTGTGAAACTTGCTCCACCATTGTTGTGGGCGGTGCAATATGAACCGTCCGCTTGTAGATTGCAATGACTTTTGTAACTTTTGTCGCCATTGTCGGAGCTTGGTGGAGGTCCCTTTGAGTGTGGACGACGTGTATTGAGGAAGTGTGGTCAGGCATTGTTGGAATTCTTGCATTCATTATTGAGGTCTGACTGCAACCATTCTAAGCTTCAATGCGTTGACACTTAGAATGGTTGATGAGTTAAGGCACGGACGGATCGATTCGTAAGAGTCTGTGTGAGAATATTGTGTCTTATTGTCTAGTGTAAGACACAACATTATATATCCGCCTAGCCATTTCCCAACTATGTTGGGGTTGGCTTCCAGTCTAACCAGATGCAGCTGAATACCAGTATTTTACATGGAGCGACTGCCTATCGGACCTCCACAACCCAGTAACTGGGTAATACGATACCCCTTGGAAAGACTGGTGGTCAGACTTTCAGGCTTCTGACGACCCGTAACGACTGTCAAAGATCCACAAATGACAGCCGGAACCAACGGCTTAACGTGCTTTTCGAGGCACGGAGGAGTCTCGGTATGTAAAGATGGTCACCCATCCACGGACCAACCCCGGCAAGCGTAGCTTAATCTCATGGATCGACCCGTGCTGCTGTTATTACTTAGCCACGAGGTCCTCGTCTAAACTCATGGTTGTAATTTGTGGCATACCTTGGGGTTTTAGTCGGTAGATAACTGTCCTGGTTCCATTCTCCCCAGTCGCAGGTTACCCATGAAGGTATCCTCATGAGAAAAGGTTCCTATTGGGAAAGGTCTTCCTTCTCCAATTTCTTGTGAATGTTGTTAAAGGCGAGCAGTGGTCTTAGTGCGAGGTTTTCTAACGTAATCAGTAATTTTTACTGAACCAATGAGGTAATTGCCAAAAACACAATGGCAATGCCTTTCATCATTGGCATCATTTAGTCAGGTCTAATTTCAGTGTCTATCGAGACAACATAGGCCAAAATTAGATTGACATTTGAGCAAGGACCCCCCTAGTCTCCCCCTAGCGAGGAAGTAAACCCGCTAGGGGGAGCTAAAAAGCTCCATCTCTTCCCCATACTGAAGCAAGATTTAAATAATATTGCTCTATGAGGTGGTGGTAGGCGTGTTCTTAACATACCTACAACAAATCCATCTGAAAACATTACCATCCCTACCAAGTTTATTACTACGCAAGATATCGTCCCCAATTACGAATAAGAACATAAGGGGGAACCAAATATCTCTGGCAATATTTTATTGCTAATGCTCTAACAAATATGAGGGAACACTTACGTATGGTGCAGACGACCGCAAATAATCCTTTAAGCTGCCCTTAATTTGAATAGCGCTTTGCAATTGTGTACCGTTATGAGTGGTGTGAAATATGTGAGGGTTTCATTTAGTTATGATTTGCTGGTTGATAGTTTTTTTTTATAATATACACAACTGCTTAATTAGGGTGCGGACTCGTGGTTACACCAGGTTGTAACACCAGTGTGACTAACAGCAATGATTTTCCTGGAGTCCGGACTCGTGGTCACACCGCTAATATTCTACACCATGTACCATTGAATTAAAAGTGCGGCGAAAAAATACATATAGATCGGCTATTATTTTTGATAGTTTATATCTATTCATATCCATGGGAAAGCCATAAAATATGAACTAGTATCAAACTTGCTTGCGACGTAACGCACCTTGCGCTAATACTAAATTGCCTCCCTAAACTGCGAGCAACTTCAAAGTAGCTTCAATTCCAGCCTCCAGGGTGCTAATGAGAAATTCGAGATAGAAAAACCTAATAACACTTTCCCGACCTGAGAATCGAACCCAGGACCTCATGCTCAGCAGCAGCGCTTGCGTCCACTAGACCAACGAGGCTGCACTCATAAAATCCGTCCCTCTTTCTATGGCTTTCATCTATTCTTTTAGCCATCGCACTCAAAATTTTTCGCACGAAATGTTCCTCACACATATCTAAGTAATCACAACCTTCATGACTATCTCATAAAGTCTACACAATCTGTACTTAGTAACAGAGTCAGCTGGTATGTGTAGTACAAAGCACTTTATAACAAGTCTGGTCTTAGTTAGGAAGCACTTTGCTGCAGGTCGAGTTGGTAGCACTCAATATTGGACACGAGCGAAACATTTAGAGAAAGGTTCGTCTTATGGTCCGTACTCACATTCGGTATTACTCGATACTTTTACTACAAAACGAGTAAAAATCAACGTGTGGACCGCAAAACTCACAACTCGAAGGCTCGCATCGAGCCGGCTTGATGGAATTAAATAAAAGTAATTTCCTTCGCACCTACTCGAAGCGAGCCGTCGAGCTTGACTCGAGCGTATGTACGTTTCCGCGAGTCGACTATCAGTCCGCCATTGTTGATCGTAGTTACAACATTTCTTTTGGCTCGAACGGTTCGGTGAATACTGAATGCCGCGCGGCACTCGATAGATGAATGCTGAATGTGTGGACGACTGCCCGTGCCGAGGTTTTTACTCGATATATTTGCTCGATCGAGTAAAACCGTATATGAGTACTTAGCTTTAGTTTTGTTTAGATAAGTTGGAAAACCGGCAAAGTGCGTGTCGAACTCGAACATGAAGAGTTCCGTACTACCTATAAGAATAAGAGGCTTTTATAAACTCGTGATGACTCATGTTCGCGGCAGCACCAACAGAGGGCCTATACAAATGACATTCGCTTCGAAAGCGTTTCGTATTTCTACAACGACATAAGCTGTTCGATAGCTTATGTCAGTCCTATACATTTTTGCCTTTTCCATCATCGTTATTGCTGATAGAATGTCACTTTGTGTACGGCCTCTGTATTCTCAGTGTATTCGCAGATCGGTGGGATTCCCCGATGTTGCGGAGGTGGCTGCGGCTCCACGCTGTTATCTAATTGTAGGATTTTTATTTGTGTATGTAACCTATTAACACTAGAAGTTAAATAAAATTGTTACTAACCCTATGGACTTCGGTCTGAAACAAAATAATTATATTCTCTAGTTTGAACCTTGCAAGGAATTTGTTAGATTATTATTCCAAACTTCAGCGACCTCGAAAGAACGTAAATCATTTTATTAACACAAAAAATCCGATCTTTTGTGTTGCACGGGTGCAATGGTGACAAACATCGATATTTCTTTATAATGTAATTATAATTTATGAATGTATTAAGTATACAGTACACCTTCCGCAATCAATTCTGTAAATGATGATGCAACCGCATCAAAATCTGTTGCGAACTTTAGAAGAATAATGCTGTCACAGCCATTAAAAGTGACTATTTAAAATAAAAATATTTATAGGTATACAATAATAAAGATATAGAAACATCACGCTTTTTAACACCACGCCTATATAATCGACTTCCAA
This sequence comes from Lithophane ornitopus, assembly GCA_948473465.1. Taxonomy (NCBI): domain Eukaryota; kingdom Metazoa; phylum Arthropoda; class Insecta; order Lepidoptera; family Noctuidae; genus Lithophane; species Lithophane ornitopus. Next base: position 14,198,984 of record OX419621.1, on the reverse strand, counting down.
GGCGATTGAGAGCGTCCGGTCTGCACCAAGAGCAACTGATAGAAGTCAGACGACTAGCGAAACACGAAGTTTGCCAAGGCACATTAAGAAAATAGTTATACTGTACACGGTTGTCAAATCGCGGCATTTCTCACAAACGACCTTCAGACGACTTTCCTTTCCAATTTAAGCCCCTATAAATGTATAATTTCGTTCCCATCAAAGTCGAATCTCTCAGCAAACATTAGTACAATATTCTATCTACTCGTAGCTAAATAGGGGCCCTAGGTAATGAGAGATGAAACAATGAGACTTTCGAAGACAATGTTCCTTTCTATCGATTCAGGTCAAAGCTTCGTCGGCTTGATCTGAGAGTATTTTAATTAACAGAACACGAGAAAAACGAAGTTTTATTGAAATTAGTTTTTATTCTTTCGTATGGTGATGTAATTTTCTTTTTAATTATAATATAATAAAAAGTTTGTTTACTTAATTACATTTTAGTATAACAGTAATGTAAAAAATCTAACTGGAAGATGTTTTAAAATTAATTGAATTAAAAACACATCGTTAGTTAGTTATCTACGGCATAAGTAGTCTTTAATTAATCTTTTTAAGTGTTTTAATTAGTTTCTCTTCCTCACACTACTGCCAACCGTAACCATTAGTTTGAAGTACAGGTCATACAAAATGTAATTGGTAGGTTTTTCTGGTTGTTAATTCTTAATTATCGTCTTGGCACACGGAGCCGAAATTCAGGTGGACCTTTACTTAATAAAAACTTTCGTAGCTATGTAGGTACCTAATGTTTAAACAAACCGAAAGGACCCAAGATTTTTTGTAAGACTCGATTTTCTTTGTCCAATTACAGATGAATACAGATCGTTCACTCCGCAAAATCATTTAAATAAAAAGTGACTCTTGCTACGACACAATAAAGTGCAATCGAGGTCGCACAATGTTATTTACCTACAGTTATATCACCTAAAAGTTGCCTCTTTTTCTATCGCGTAACTCGTATATCTTCTGACTACGTTACGCCAACTGACTTCGACAAGTCGAACCCGCCGCGTACCTACTTGCAGCTTCATGCCTAAAATGCGGAATGAACTATCTGTATTCATCTGTGGTCTTATCACAGTTTTTTCCTATTACATTCTACACTAATTTTCTCACGTCTCCTCCCCATATTACAGTTCACAACTAAGGAGCAAGCGCCAACGCCAAAGCTGGTCTCAATTTACTTAGCAAATACCTACACCAAGCCAAGCCAACTGCGCCCAGGGCTACTAGATAGCTCACAAAAGCGGACATTTAGTTTCCAAACTATTGGCTAGAGACACAATTTATGCTTACTCCACAACTTCGTCAATAGTTCTCGAAGATTGTACGAGGTCGCCACTGTGTAGGAAATTGGAACCTATTGTTTATGTATTTCGGATATAGTATGATTAGTAATAAGGTGCAGTGTGGTGGTTGCATTGCGATCGGGGAAAATGGGAACGTTTGGTCGTGGTCAGAAATGAAATAGTGGTTAATAAAATGTGGACTTTAGTGAAATCCTTGGACAAAACTGGGAACTAGTTATCTTTTGTGGTCAGATTGAGAATAACCATTGGGATAAAATGCAAACCTCAACTGATTTTTGTGCTGTCAAGAATACTATACTTACCTAAATTAAAATAGGAAACAATTTGGAAGTCCAAAAAAAATCAAGGAAAGGTTGGACAAATTCTTCAAGAAGACAACATATTTAAATGAAAAATTTAAACAAGATATCAATATAAATTATGTTATCTAACGCAGGGCGTTCCCGTCAACCAAAAATTATAGCGTCTATACATGCAAAAAAAATATATTACCATTAAAAAAAAAGTTTATTTTTTATTTTTTTGTAGTAAAATATTCACAAAAAATAATAAATTGATACGGAAAAGAAACACTATACCTACACGCACACTTGTCACACTTATCTTTCTACGTTAAAATACAAGTGTGCGTGTATAGTGTTTCTTTTACTTATTAATGTAATAGTTTTGTGAATATCTCAGTACCTCATATTCAAAAAAATAACTTTTTTTTTTATTGGTATTTTTTTTTAAACATATTATGTACGCTATAATATAGCGGGAACACCCTTTGTTACTTAACATACTGTATAAAAAAGTGTGATGATATTTATTATCAGGGTCATAATTACTTTCTTTGCTTTTTTCATACATCATTTCAGTATTGATGACTCCATGACTAAGCGGTTCTAGCTGTTATACAAATCAGATTATTGTAACGCGATCATTATTCATTCACATTATGCAACCCCGAGGCGATTAGAAATATATTATCCTTTAGATAATTTGTTAAAAGCGTAGTTAGATGCAGAGCACGTGGGGAGAGCCCCTTTTAATGTCAGCAGGATTTTATGGGATGAATTATGATTATAATTACCATATTCATCCATGCTTACTGAGGACTAATATAAATCTACTCGTAACGTTAGTGGGTACCTCATGAATAAACTACTTCATTAACTGCGATTAACCACGATTACGCGGAATTACGCGCTACACAGTCAGCTAGGAAATGCCGACGCCATCTTGTTTTAAAATATTGACACAAAATTTGACGTGTAAAATATCAGTAGAAATAGAAATAAAAAACAGGTTTAAGTATAGCATTCCCCCTCTAAAAAGCTTATTTATTCACTGAAAACAGTGACTAAAAAGCACTTTTAATCACTGTTTTGGTGTTTGAATTTAGAACACAACAATATTATATTCGAACTCTATTCTTATTAGTTCTAGTTTTTTATTGTACATAATTTCATTTCAACAGTTCATAAAAGTAGGTACCTAGAGCCATTTTGCTGTTCGTTTGGTCAAAGCATTTTTTCGTGAACAGAGTCACATTGCATCAATAAATTGAAAGGTAAAATCCGAACTGATGCCTTCCGATTTATCGTCAGATATTCCGCGAAATATTTCCGAGCAAAAAATGGGATGAAACTAAAAATAGCATTGTGCGAAAAACGTTTTAAGGCTCGTGCAAACAGACGCGAAATCGCGGGCGCGACATGCAGCGGTACCTTTGTCGACAAAGGTACCGCTGCCTGTCGCGCCCGCGATTTCGTGTCTGTTTGCACGAGCCTTTACTGTAGCAGTGACACGCCTCACTTTGTAGGTATCTATCTCATTGCAAAAAAGTGTGTAGGTAAGCTGAACAAGTGTGTTGACTAATGGAAATGTACCACGAGTAGGTATTATGACGAATTCAAAATTCGGTTAACACAGCAGACAATGGGAAACTCGGGCTTTGCATGCCTAAACACGTTTCTATTTCATTCCCTTTTCAAAAACTTGATCCCACGTCAAAACCCAACAGAATCAGTCGGACATTACCGAAAATGTAAAGTGGAACAAAAGGAATAAATCAAAATTTGATTGGAATCGTCCCGGAATGTAACAATCGCATCACGTCCGCGGCGCGCTTTGAATAAACAATTCCGGGACAACTTCGGTGATCCGACCCCTACGCTGAGTTGGAAAGTCACCCGAGACTCGACTTTGTGTACTTATTTATTTTTTTGTTTCGAATGCTATGATTATGATATTTTCTTTCAAATTAGCAACAAAATAATATGGTTCGTTTGCAAATGATGATAACTTTGTTCAAGCCACGCTTACTCGAATGCTACAAACCAAAACCTACTAATGCAGCTTTGATTTTGTCCTTCCCACGGTTCTTTATTCAACCAATTCTTTACAATTTTGTCTATATATAATGTACCTAATACAACTACTTACTCACTTAAATTAATAATAATAATTATGTACAAGTATATGTATAAAGAAAAGGGGGGAAATGATCAAAGGGCATCCAAAATTCGTCTGCATTGCTGTCAACAGGAAAAGTGCTAGTGGTGGAAAAGGCTGGCAGCATTGCCACGTTGGATGGCAATACAGCTTGGTTTAACTTACCGGGCTGCTGTTAATTTACGGGGAACTTCGCCGCTTTTAGCATAGCGGAACTCAAGCCGGACTTCAAAGATATATAAGCAACATGCGGATCTGAGAGACCCTGTCAACAACGTAATGTAGGTAGTACAAACGGCTACACATCAAGCTATACATTTCCAGTTTATGCTGATCACGCATTGTATAGAATTTCCTTACAATGCGAGGTCATATAGCTTGATTTGTAGCCGCGTGTAGGTACCTAATTGACTCAACAGAATTATCAATAATATTTTAAACAACTCATCCAAACTCCCCTCGACTTCTCAGCCCCTAGTAATCATTTGACTGGTTCTCAATTTACATCTAACATGTCGAACAGCATAGAGCGTAACGTGTAGCAACACAGCGACAGTGTTTGCCCGCCAAAGATTTGGGCTTCGAACCCCAGTTCAAGTTTATTTGCATCGGTTTCCGATACACCGTTTTCGTGGCTTATAAAGCACTTGGATTTGCGTTTCGGATTTAGTGTGTTCTTTGATTAGTTTTGATGTTTTAAAGGATGGCGATGTTTTTTTATTTTGTCAGCCCATTAAAAATACTGGTATTCAGCTGCATCCAGTTAAGCTGGAAGCCGACGCCAACATAGTTGTGAAAAAGGCTAGGCAGATTGATTGGGTGGAGAGTACGGATGTCCGGAAGATGATTGTGGATTTAAAAATCGTGAAAAAATCGGACAAGCCAAATTAGTTACACGTTAGTCGCTTGTTAAGTGATGGTTTATCTATCAAATGATTCTCAGTGTTCTTAATTCAAAGCCTTAGGGATTCATTATCATTATTATTCAAAACTTAACACATTATTCAAAACTTTTGCATCAAAGCATCTTTTGTATGGGTCCACATATATTTAATAACCTTCCACCTTTTTTCAGAAATATGAGTGATATAAATACTTTAAAAAAAAAGTTACATCAATTCCTAATAGCTAAATGTTATTATTCTATTAAAGAATTTTTAAATGATAAAACACAGAACCAGTCGACATTTATTATGGCAAACCAGTAATGAAAATTAAATGTAAACTACTGATAAACTCACGCAGTGATTTGTAGAATAATTTTGAATCTGACATATAATTGACTTTTAATTTAACATACAATGTGACATGTAATCTGACATATATAATACCTTATGAATAATTTGTAAATAATAAGAACAAACCACAATTTTTCAAATAACTGTATATTTTAAAAATGTCAATGTACCGGATTATTATTGTTGTATTTTAAATTATTTAATTGTTCGTCTGTAACGTACCTATTATGAATTTTGTATGCCTCAATGGCGAGACATAGCAGACTTATATGTATAACTGTATTGTAACATCTGACCTTACCTATGTTCTACAATAAATTAATTTGAATTTGAATTTGAATTTGAATTTGAATTATTACACACCCTGATATTTTTCTAAGACCGATGGGGTATTTTGTTTAAACCAATAATTAAGATAATTAGGCGGCTGGATCAAGGGCTTGATCCAGAAAGCGGTACTTCTGGACAGGGCGCGTTCCTCTCTCTGGAGCCGTGACCACTGGTAGCTTGGACCCTGTTCCCGATACCGATGGAATACTATATTTTTATATTTTAAAATGTTTTTATAAAAATATTTAAAAATGGAAATAGATAAGAAAGAAATAAAAAAACGAAAAGATAATAATTATTAATATTATGATAACAATTCTTTGGTGAATTTTAGACCTTTACTTTAGATAAATCTACTTTCGCAGTAGAAACAACCTGCCCCCTAACTCGATTCCTAACCGCCACATGGTGACCCAAGGGAAAAATACAGCAAGCTTTAAAACTTTCCAATCTCCAATAACAAAACACGGATGTCACACGAAGAAAACTTTACAAAAAAAAACAAACGCCGGTGGCGCGTTTAAAATATCAGATATCGGATAAAAGTTCCGATCTTCTAGCTTCCTGGCTCCCGACACTCCGGAAACTTATTACCAACCAGCTCCTAATAGAATCTACTGTGTTTAAACTTACTAAATGTCAATGTCTATGGAGCAAAGTTACGTGAAGTCCTGTATAAAACTTATGACAGAGACTTCGAGTCAAGTTACCCCAACCAACTTCAGTTCCTGAACTAAGAGGAAAAATGTTTCACAATTCATGTCCTTTTGAATATTTTATTGAGGAATATTGTATTTTATACGGAGTTGCGGACTTATGTCAGTGTTGACGTTTTATAGATATTGGTGGCAGATTGGATAGGCTTGATATGAGTAGTGACGATTTTATGGTGTTTTTTTTATGTTGTAGTCGAGATTTATGTGTGAAAAGGATGTTTTTCTTGTAGCAATTAGTGAAATAATTCAGTAGGTAAAGGTTTAAATTGTTACTTACGCAAAATAACGCACTACTTAAGTCAATTTGCCGTGTTATACTTAACTGTATCTACATTGCCACATGCGAGCTACTCATCACAATGACGTCACGCAAAATACTGCTAAAAAAAAATCGGCTGTTCCATACATTTTGTCGCTTTAAGTGAACACAAATGTAGGGACCAGCTGATTTTTTTTTCGCGATTTCAATTTTGGTCCCATAGAAAAAGTTGTTCAAAATGATGAGTACAACGACCCCTTTTCGGGTTTAGCATAAACAAAAACTAATGTTGTATACAACGTCCCGACATCCATCGTCGGGCAGTTGCAACACCCGTCTTGCCGGAGGACCATCCTTTTTCTGTAAAGGTTGAATGAAATTTACACCCTGTTCCTCATACCTATAAACAACTGGTAACTTTATTCAAATCACAATTGGCATGACAGTTGTAAATATACAAACAATTTACATAGACAGATTTTCTTTTTTTTTTTCATAGTCAATTTGCTTAACTTTCCCTGAGTTTGCTTAAGTGAGAGAGTAACCACGATTCATTTCAATCTGTTTTCCGAAAGCCATCGAATTATAGTTATGACGAAGAGAGTAATATAAAGTAAAAAGCCTTAGTAACAGTATTAATGACGTGTTTTATTTTAGATCAATATATACTACTAATATATTATGCCTACCATTTATATTATGATCGCTTATGTAACAAGAAGTTTATATATGTACGCTACATAATTACATATATTATCATCTAAACACTTTTTTACATTAAGGCACAAAAAATACAGAAATAGCAATAAAATTAAATTTTGACAATTAGAACATTCGATTAACCTCGAACATTCCCGAACTCATTCGAACACATTACAAAAGTAATTCACTATTGGACTTGAACATCGCACGTCTGTACGTCTATTTATGTAAATCCGACAATTTCCGAACCTTCCCGAACTCACCCTAGCACAGAGTTGTATAAACTGCTTATTGGACTTTCCCTGGGTCTTCATATAACGGACGTCTGTACGTTTATTCATTTGCACCCGACAAGCCCCGAACATTCTCGAACTCATCCGAACACACTACAAAAGTCCTTCACTATTGGACTTGAACATAGCACAAAGTTGCATCAACTGTTTGTTGGACTTTCCCTGGGTCTTCATATTCCGGACGTCTGTACGTCTGTTGATGTGGACCCGGACTCCTTCCAGACCAGACCAGGCTTTGGCTACGGAGACCAACTTGCTCCAAGGTATTGGCCATTCGCCGCGGAGGAACTAAGGACAACACAAATAATGCTGTCAGAGGTCATTTTTAAAGATTTGAAGGTCTTTGTTTGTAGCTGACGATTACTAGATTATTACTAACGCTGAGTCCTGAGTGACGGCGCACCGCGCAGGCGGAATACGGAGCGGATTTATCAGACTGATGTCTAGTGGGCATCCTGAGTGACGGCGTACCGCTGTAGTTTGTTGCTATGGAACTACCGTTGCCATAGCAACGAACCCAAAGACATGACTAAGTAATAACGGCCTGACAGAATATTAATCAACGATTAAGTCGTGTTTTTGAGTGCATTTTTCCAATATAAAGTGAAACTTGGTGCTTTCGAATGATATTCATTGTTATAGTGTATGGGTAACATAGTTATTAATGAGGATTATGAATTTGAGTTTTCGATCTCTTACGTATACGTTCATACAAAGTTATCGCAGCATGTATAATGAGAAACGTCAAATGCGCCGTGTAATGCGCGCGCCCGCTCGCACTCCGGTCAAGTTCGAACATATCGAACATTTGTTTTATCCGCCGTTCATTCCGCCTGCGCGGTGCGCCGTCACTCAGGACTCAGCCTAACACTTGAGTATACATAAAGCATGAGGTTCCATTGTCAGAAGAGTATAGCATTAATATCAGTAATATAATATCTTGGTTGAAATAAAAATACTTATATTTACCTGATCAAAAGGTTGCTTCCCAATATGAAACATGATGTATAACAGCGGAGTTTTGTTCAACGGTATGTCGACGTCACAGGAGTCTTGAATGCCCAGCTCTTTGTATATCCATTCCGAATGCAGTGCGAGATGTTCATAGATAACCTAAAAACGGTGCGAAGCATATTTAACACATTTTTATTCATTATCTTTATACATATAATTCTTCTGTACGTGTGTCATCTAACCCCTCTTAAACGGCTGGACCGATTTGGATGGAATTTTGTGTGGGTCCCTGGATGGTTTGAAAATACAATTGGACCCGGTAGGTGGCGCTGTTCGAGCAGGAAAACGTCTGCCGTGTCCGCTAGTAATTCTATAAATACATATCTCTAGGAAATATGAAATATGGCTAAACAACTGTCTAAAATATTGATTTTGAATTGCAATTATAACACTGAATTTAAGTTGCAACCGGTTTTAGGTGTAAAAAAGGCACTTGGAAAGATTCCAAATCCTTTTTTTACAACTTAAACTAAATATTCGGTGTTACGATATTATTTATTGCGAGGAGCTCGTGGCTTAGTTGTAAAAGCCGCTCGGGTCGATCCATTGGGTTAAACTACGCTTGCCGGGGTTGGTCCGTGGATGGGTGACCATTTTCACATATCGAGACTCCTCCGTGCCTCGGAAAGTACGTTAAGCAGTTGGTCCCGGCTGTCATTTGTGGATCTTTGACAGTCGTTACGGGTCGTCAGAAGCTCGAAAGTCTGACAACCAGTCTAACCAAGGGGTATCGTATTACCCAGTTACTGGGTTGTGGAGGTGAGATAGGCAGTCGCTCCATGTAAAATACTGATATTCAGCTGCATCCGGTTAGACTGGAAGCCGACCCCAACATAGTTGGGAAAAGGTTAGGCAGATGATGACGATATTATTTATTGCATTTCATAATCAGTATATGGCTAGAACACTGTCTAAAGACAGTGTCAGTGTCAGTGACAGTGTCCAAATTAATCAAAACAGCGAAATATTTGACATCTATTTGCGACGTTGCTCACTTTCAGAATAAACGCTCATAATATAACAAATAAGTGACTCTTCGTAGCGATGGGCGTTGAATCAACGAACTAGTTGAATCAACCGTTGATCTCCTGTCAACGCATTAACGTTAACTGTTTATGAATCAACTAGTTGAATTCGTCAACGACGTTGACTCGTTTAATTCAACTAAATTCGTCAATGACGTTGACTCGTTTAATTCAACTAAATTCTTCAACGACGTTGACTCGTTTAATTCAACTAAATTCTTCAACGACGTTGACTCGTTTAATTCAACTAAATTCTTCAACGACGTTGACTCGTTTAATTCAACTAAATTCTTCAACGACGTTGACTCGTTTAATTCAACTAAATTCTTCAACGACGTTGACTCGTTTAATTCAACTAAATTCATACATACTGGTTTCATGGTTTATTTTTTTACGTTTAGAAAAGAAGTTCGCTTTCTATAATTTTTATTTCACTCAGACTGTGACAAGTTGCGCGCAGGGTTTTTTGTTGTTTATCGGAAATAATAATAGCATAATAGCATAATCAGCCTATAATGTTCCCACTGCCTCCTCTCTGTGAGAGGGAGCGGGCCGTAATCCACCACGCGGGCCCAGTGCGGGTTGGTAGATGTCACATGTCTTCGAATATTTGGTTCTAGGACATGCCGGTTTCCTCACGATGTTTTCCTTCACCGTTTTTGAGAACAGTGGCGATGAAATAATTTACACAAAGTAAAGCGCCTGTCAGGGTTCGAACCTACGACCTACAACTCGTAAGTCGTGGCCGTTACCACTGGGCCACCACTGCTCTCAATAATAATAGACTTTTTAGTTAATGTTTATAGTAACAGTGTTATGTGTGTTGTTTTTGTAAATATAATTGTTTATGCATTTAAAATGTCGGGACGTACTAAGTAAGTAATAGTGAATTGTAGCTTCATTTTGAAAAAGATGATTCTAGCGGGAAAGCTGTCTGTAACGTGTGCAAGGAGAGAATATCATACAAATCGACCACGGCAAATTTAAAAAGCCCCTTAAAAAGGAAACCGTTGAATGAATTAACTTTGTAAGTTGACATTAACGATTAACTGTGTAAGTTGACATTACTGCACGTTAACTCGTTGACGAATTTAACTAGTTGATCAACTAGTTGACGAACGTAAATCAACGTTGACGTTTCGTTAACGGATAAACCGTCAACGACCCATCGCTAACTCTTCGTACTTACTCGGAGGCTGTCTCTTCCAGGTGCCGTCATCAGTGTTTGACTGGTCAGCGCAGCAGCATCACTTGCTCTCTCTGCATTTGATCCTGGCACATCACCCTAAAACGTTCAAGGTTCATGAGTTCATTGTTTGGGCTACTAAACGTTCAAGGTTCATGAGTTAAATGTTTCGTGAATATTGATCTCTGTAATGATAAACTGTTCCGGCCATTATAATTTCATCAGTAGTTTTCAAAACAGTTACGCGCACGATACACACTACTGTATCATAAAAGCACGTAACACCAGTACACGACCTATACATTTCCAGTATAAGCTGACCTCGCATTGTAGAGAAATCCTATACAATGTGAGATCAGCATAAACTGGAAATGTATAGCTTGATGTGTAGCCGTGCTGTGTGTGATGTGTAGCATGTATACATTAATAATTATAATGTGAAGACGATGCACGTAGAATAAAATTACTTTAGGGGTATGAGGAACAGGTTGTAAAGTTCACTCATCCACCATAGAAAAGGGAGGATCCTCCGACCAGACGGGTGTTGTGTCTGGCGGGCAACTGCCCAACGATTGATGTGGAGTTCTTGTATATATGTCCACTGCACGGTAAACTTTAATTGCGCGATGCAGGATTTATGTGACGTCAGGACTTTTTGTGTGACGTCAGGTCTTTGATGCGTAGTTCGCGTGTGGCGATGTAGATACCGCCACATTACTAAACCAAAATAGGTTTAAAAAAAAAAAAGCAATAACAGATAAGACGTTGACGAAGTTGGCAAGACCTACCTCCTCAAACAACTCAGCGAATTCCGGAAAGTCTTCCAACCCGAACTGTTCTGACAACACCACTTTCCTCTTGGCCCGTTCTATGAGCAGTTGAATGTCTCTGGTATGTTTGTCGTCTTCATCTATGGAACACAGGGCTTCGGCGACCGCGAGGGCTATTGATGACGCACTGCTGTGACTGCCGTCGAAGCTTAGAGATGTTGAGGTGGCTGCGGGGATAATGGTTTTAAAGATAAATCTACACAAATAAATAAAATTGAAGTGTCTGTTTGTAATGTCAAAATTACAGCTTTTTAGGATTCCGTACCCAACTGGTAAAACGGGACCCTATTACTAAGACTCCGCTGTGTCTGTCTGTCCGTCTGTCACAAGCCTGTATCTCATGAACCGTGATAGTTACAGTCGACATTTTCACAGATGATGTATTTCTGTTGCGGCTATAACAACAAATACAAAAAAAAAAACAGAATAAAATAAATATTTAAGGGGCTCCCATACAATAAACGTGATTTTTTTGGCGTTTTTATAGATAATGGTACGGAACCCTTCGTGCGCGAGTCCGACTCGCACTTGGCCGGTTTTTTACTAAATGCGTATGAAAGTACGTAAGGTACTTATGTTCATATAAGTCTTTTTTTTTATTGTATTGGGAAACCATGAAAACCTATTTCTCTGATACAAATTAGCGAGAGCATTCTGCTTAGTGTGGACTATTTTACATGAGTAATATTGATATCATAGCAATATACAGGGTGTTTGGCAGAACGTTGAACATACGAAAATGGTGGATAGGTGGGGTCATCTGCTACTTACTCAGCCCTAATTTATTTGGCCCTGGCCCCCTGGATATTAAAAAAAAATAGTTTTTGCTTTCTTCTAGTTTCACCAGTTTCTCAACTATAAAGGGTAATTTTAAATAAAAAATACAAAAATAAAAAAAATCTTGCCTGTTTTACCCATTTTTAATAAAAAATATACTTTTAAGTTAAGAAAGTGGTGAAAACAGAAGAAAGAAAAAAAATACAAGAGGAGCAGGGCCAAATAAATTAGGGCTGAATAAGTAGCAGATGACCCCACCTACCCACCATTTTCATATGTTCAACGTTCTGCCAAACACCCTGTATAGCGACAGTTTGGTAATGTAGTTGGAGGACTTACTTGTCTGACCAAGTCCAGCAATCCTGACATGCTTAGACCTCGGTCTATTAGATTTTGCGCTCATAGTGTGTGGATCCCCATTCGCTGCAGATGCTGACAAAAAATTTAAAAAAAAAATTGAAATATTCATTACTAGCTGCGCCCCGCAGTTTCACCCGCGTAAGTCTCGATCCCATGGGAATATCGGGATAAGAAGTATCCTATGTGCTAATCCAGGTTATAAACTATCTGTTCGCCGAATTTCATCATAACCCATCCAGCCGTTTTTGCGTGATTGAGTAACAAACATCCAAACACACAAACTTTCACATTTATAATTTTAGTAGGATTTCACAAATTCTAGTAGGCAAAAGAGCAGTCTAAAAGAAAAAAAAATAACATCTCCTTGTTACATATAATACAAAAACCATTTGATTGGAACGACGCCGGCGGCGGCCTGAAAGGACCAAACGAAAAGTTTTCACACCATTGAAACTCAGTCAAAGCTCAAAGTTCCTGTATATATCACTAGATGGCGCTCACATCAACCAAAAAGTTTCACATCAACATTAATAGATGGCGCGCACCTTCTTTTTCTTTTTCTACTTCTTCATCAGCCCATTTCTGTATTTCTTCGTAGGTGACAGTTACAAGCATTTGTAGTAGTACGGAACCTCCAACAGGGTTTATATGGGAGGGCAAAGTACCCTCTATGATTGAACATGCGTTTACGAAGCTGCGGGGAATACAGTCTAGGGATCTTGATATGCAGGATAAGCAGAGGGCCATTGTCTGGAAGTAAAAAACGAGTTATTAATGATTTATTTATACATATTAGTTTTATTATGCAGATAGAAATAAAAAGTATCATTTAACTACATGAATCTACCTGATACATTGAAGCCCCGCCCTGCACAGCATTGACTAAGATTGGGGGTATGAACTGTAAAATAGATCCCACTATTGCTAGTATCCCAGCCAGCCAAGGAGGTCTTCTGTCACACCACACCTGAAAACAAACAAAATGATTAAATATATTTAAAAAAAAACGACAAAAAATATGCATTTGCCAGTAAGTATCTATACAGATGGTTCACTCCGCAAAACCATTTAAATAAAAAGCGACTCTTACTGCGACACAATACAGTGCAATTCAGGTCGCACAACGCTGATTACCTACAGTTATATTCACCTAGAAGTTGCCTCTCTTTGTATAGCGTACTTAACTCTTATATCTTCCGACTACGTTACGCAGTGCATTGGCCCGAAAAGACGAGCCCGGCGTGTCCTTGTAGCTTCAAACCTAAAATGCGGAATACGCCTTCTGTACTATTCCGTGGTACTGGCTAAAATACTATATTCTTTGTAGGTTTTCATGGACAACTACGGTACAGATTACGGGGAAATTCAAATTGAGAAAGAGCTTCAGTTTCTGAGAAGGTCTAAAGTACTGTAACTCTTTAGTAAATGGACATTGTACATCAGTGGCGTGCCTAGGGGTCAAATCAATCAATCAGGGCAAACAGACAGGTTTTTTACGATTAAAAAAATTGCCAAGTGAGCGATATACGGATTTTCTATGTTGTTCGTGGTAACACCATTATTATATAGTGTTATTTTTTATTGATAGGCTTAATTTTGAAGGCAAGCCGGGCTTTTGGGCTTCTATGGAAGGAACGCAACTGCTGTACATTGTGAGGAGGTGTCACTACCGCGGGGCAAGTGATATAACTACAGTTTGTTCATAACAATTTGACCCGTGACGCGATTGGTAGCACTGTTCGTCAGTCGCCATTTTGAACTCTATTAGTATTGAAACTAAGCTTGACAATCAATGGTGCCAACATGACGGCAAGGGACAAGTTATAGTGAATAGTCTGTAAATCAATTAAACCTTGGTTCATACTTAATTCAACTTTTCTTCTTATTTTTGTCGTTTTTCTCTACTTTTTGGCATTTTGCTACTTTGTATTAAGTAATTATTATTATTATTTGGTAAGACACTGCTAATTCTAATTCTTTGACAGTCGTTACAGGTCGTCAGAAGCCCGAAAGTCTGACAACCAGTCTTACCAAGGGGTATCGTATTACCCAGCTACTGGGTTGAGGAGGTCAGATAGGCAGTCACTCCATGTAAAATACTGGTATTCAGCTGCATCCGGTTAGACTGGAAGCCGACCCCAATATAGTTGGGAAAAGGCTAGGCAGATTGATTTGACAGCTAATTAGCTTATTCTTTTCGTGTCGATGGTAAAACATGTATTATGTTAAACAAGCTTATTGACTGATGCGTGTGTTTTAAATAGCTTGGAGATATTTAATATTTCCAGTCGGTTTTTGCGTTTATTACTTCACTGGCTGCGCCCCGCGGTTTCACCCACGTAAGTCTCAATCCTGAGGGAATATAGGTATACAAAAGTATCCTAAATCTTATTCCAGGTCATGGCCTACCCATGTGACAAATTTCATCCAAATCCGTTCAGCCGTTTGAAAGAGAAAGCGACAAATTCACTTTCGCATTTATAATATTATAGTTAGGATAATGTGCATCGTATTTGGTGAAGAATAATATTTTTTTTTTTATTACACACTTATCGTATAAGCTGTTTACCTGTCGTTTATCCAAACACGCTGCCCATTCTCTTCCAGAGATTTCCAGAGCGTAACACAGAGTAGACTTAAGTTCGGCTTTACTTCCGATCGTAGCCAGAATGTATGTCAGAGCGCCCGCAGCGCGAGCTAACTCTTCACCCGCTGAAATATAAATAGTTAGTATTAGGCACCTGGAAGTGTTTATTTTAACTGGATTGCATTTACGATCAATATGGTTCAACATGAGAGCAGTGGTGGCCCAGTCGCCGCTGGAGACACCCTGGGCGTCGGGAATCCCAGGCGGATTCCCGGCCACCATAGGCGCGGGCTTGCGGACGGCGAGCAATGGGTAGCTCGCCGTCCGATAAGGACCAGGCCCGGGTCGATGGCGCGTCGTGTTCCACGCGCGCCTCAAAGAGATGTCAGCACACCTGACGGGGTCCGTTAGGACCGATGCCTGCCAGGGTTGCGGAATAGTCCGAAAGGGATACCGGGACCCTGGCAACAGGCAACTGAAGGAACACGGGTGGGTTTTAGTCAGTAAGAGTCTGTTAACGCGCCTTTGAGTTGTAGGTTGTAAGATAGAACCAGACAGTCGCTTTACTTTGTAAATAATTTCATCAGCACTGCTCTCAAAACGGTGAAGGAAAACATCGTGAGGAAACCGGCATGTCCTACAACCAAAATTTCGAAGACATGTGACATCCACCAACCCGCACTGGGCCCGCGTGGTGGATTACGGCCCACTCCCTTTCACAGAAAGGAGGCCTGTGTCCCAGCAGTGGGAACATTATAGGCTGATTATGCTATGGTTCAACATTATCATGTAGGAAGAAATACGTGGCTGACCCAAAAAAGATTGGGATAAGGGAATAGGGATGACGGTAATTTTAATTTTTTTGGGTTATTCAAAATACTTACTTAAGTTTATTTCGTCTGTTATGGCGGGTATACAGTTGGTTAGCTTATTTATGTTCAGGACACATCCGCCTTGAAATACCTAGCAATAAATATAAAGGCAATACGTCGTCTTTATCAGAAGAGGTCTTATTGTCTCTTATGCGTGGGTTTGCGGGCTAGGAAATGTAATTAAATAAAACACAATAATATTCTGAATAATCACCAATCTCTGATCACATTAGGGAATGAACAATAATGTAAACGACGTTCCACCGAGTACGTGAGGCGCGAGCGCAGATCAATCTACTCACTGTCCTACCAGTTTAGTCACCATGATCACCAATACCACAGTCGCCATTAATCCTTGCCGGTTTCCCGGTTTCGATCCATCTCCAAGATCTTAAATTATTTTGGCAGGGAGCCGCCTCCTCAGTACTAGGGGTTACGTCAAGTTGACAGCTGTCATGATCGTTCAAAAATCAAGTCCGTAAGTTTGGCGTCGTAAAATCTTTAGACGCGCCGTCAAATACTTTTAGGGTTGCGACTGAAAAACCGTTAAGCAGTTCCATCTTTTATCTTGTACTCACGATTAACATCCCCCTTAAACCTGCAGAACCCGTCGGCGGTGCACAGGAAGCCGCTGCACTTCTTGTGCCTGTCGTGCACACCGTACCACAGCCCGTCCGCCGCCCACTTGAGGTTGTCGGCGCACATGTGGCGCGTGGCGCGGATGAGGAGCAGGCGGGACAGCTGGCAGTCGCGCATCATTAGGACCTGGGGGGAAGGGTTGCGGGTTAGTCCGAAAGGGTTACCGGGACCTTGGTAACAGGCAACTGAAGGAACACGGGTGGGTTTTAGTCAGTAAAAGTCTGACACGCCCTTCCGCTCCGCCCAGAGCGGGAGAAGTCATTTGATGATTTCCCACACACAAAAAAAAAGGAACTGGGGGGAGAAATGTTGTTCATATAAAAGTACTCTGTGGTGCTAGTTAATTGGTTTAGGTGTGACTTTGCGGAAATCCATTATAATATCCAAATAGACGTAGATATATTTAGTAACCTATTCCTCAAGCCATAAAAACCCTGTAAAGAAATCGACACGTCTTTCTACTCTCAACGAGACAACCAAACACACAGCCGCGAACCCGAACACGTCGTGTTCGGGTTCGCGACTGGTCAATCGTCATCCTGAGGATTCTGTCAAAGAATAACAGTTGTGATTTGAACATAGTTGGTAGTCAATTTGTTAACAACCCTTTCCCTGACTTGACTTTAAATGTACCTTATTATTTTTTATTGTACCTTAACAATCAACGCCCAGTTCGGTTGCGGTTGTGCCAACAGCACAATCAGCTCCAATCCTATAGCGGTCTTATTGCACAGGTCGTGCGTACTCCTTACAGACGGGTCGTCCAACTTGTCGAACAGTTTCGGATTGACAAATGTAAACCACGGATACGGACATTCTCTTGGAATCGATGGAGGATCCCTTTCTTTGAATTCCTGGAAAATTAAATAGAGAATTTACTTGAAAATTTTCTGTAAAATGAATAGAGAATTTATTTCAAAAGGACATTGACCATCCATATCTTATGGGAGTTGGAAAAAGTGCTGCCCAGAATGGACACATAGTGCATTATGTATGTTCCTTGGGCTTATATTAGTCTGTAAACGTTTGTTTACACTTTCGTCATATACTTTTAGAACAGAGGCCCTAGTGCGAGTTTCTTTTAACTATCTCGACTTTACGCATCGACCGCGTTCGGCGCTTTGATTGGCCCTCCAATCGGAGCGCCGACAGACATTATGTCTAGAGAGTGACAGACTCACCTGATGCAAAAAATGCAAGTCAGCCCCCCTATACACAAAGCACTTGAACAGTTCATTGCACTTCGCGTGCACATCCCTGACGTCACGAGTCTGATGCTTCGCGTCCAACCCTGCTAGGTCTGACCCATTCGCGCAAATAGACGGCAGTAGCTGAGCCACACAGAGAAGAATGTTTAGGATGTCGTTGAGAAGAAGGCGGGTAGTAGTTTCTGTTGTGTTAGTCTGAAATGAGAAGAAACAGCTTTGAAGTGGATGGAAATTATTAACTTTAATTTAGGTGCCATAAAGTCGTTTTTCAACTGTTACATAATTATGTTACTTTATTATGAGTTTATTATAAAACCACTTACTATCACTCACTTTTATAACTTTGTTATGTATTAAAGTTGTTTCGTTGTGTTCTGAAGTCACTCCAACTGAGTTTTTTTTCGGTGTTTCTGTTCAAGGTATAGGAAACACTGACCTCATCTAGTTAAATATTGTTATTTCTTTTGACGTGCAAAAGTGTTTTTTACTTACAACATATTTAAGTACAGGAATAAAATATAATATACTAGCTGCGCCCCGCGGTTTCACCCGCGTAAGTCTCGATCCCGTGGGAATATCGGGATAAAAAGTATCCTATGTGTTAATCCAGGTTATAAACTATCTGTTTGCTAAATTTCATCCAAATCCATTCAGCCGGTTTTGCGTGATTGAGTAACAAACATCCAAACACACAAACTTTCACATTTATAATATTAGTAGGATTATCACCATTCCGTAGATGGCAGCTATAATTTGAAACTATTAGGCCCGTTTGCACCTAAAATCACAAAAATTGTATTTAATACTTCGTTCTGTTTCTGTCAATCATTTGAGGATGACAGAGACAGAATGAGGTTTTAAATGTTTTAAGAGCTAAACGCATTAATTTGTGATTTATGGTGCTAGTGGGTCTTAGACTAACAGCAGAACCTAGTGGTGTGACCGTCGGACTGCCAAGTCATAGGTCTCGAGTTCGAACCCAAGACACACACTTCTGACTTTTCGGATTTATTTATTTATTTATTTAGGATCTCCAACAAAAGATGTACACAATACATGACACAATTAAAGGACAACATCGGGTAATAAGTAGGTGTACTCCTTCACTTATAGGAGACCACAGCGTGCACAATAAAGTAAAAAATCTAACTAAGCTAACAAAGTTAAAAAGGTAAAATTTTGAAGATAAAATAATTTTTTGAAGGACATTAAAAAATTAAGAAAAACTAACATTTAGAGGTACTTAAATTAAATTAAATCTAATAAACACTGTTTATATTTGGACAGAGACTCGCAGATGTCTAAGTTCGTAGTTTTAGCCAACATGTTATATTGCCTACAAAGTCTTGGCACAGCGGCGAAATGACCGAGGTTCGTTTTTGAGCCAGGAATGTAAAATAAATTATACGTGTTATGCCTGGGAATCCGAGACGGAACTTTAATCTCTAATGAGCTCAAAAGTTCGCTGCAATCTATCGTTCCACTCAATAACTTGTGAAGGATGATGCAGTCCAGTTTCTTCCTACGACTGGCTAGTGTATTCATGTGATAGTGCCTCAACCTGTCAGTGTAGCTAGTGAGTTGTTTAGCCAAGTGATCTCCGTAGCACAAATGGTAAAGGAACCGCTTTTGGACACTTTCCAATCGCTTGGAATAAACCTCGTAATGCGGATTCCATACCACGGAACTATATTCTAGGATTGGACGGACTAAAATGTTGAAAAGCTTTATCTTTGTAGCGGGCCTTTTAAATTCCTTACTATTACGCAAAACAAATCCCAGTACCTTGAAAGATCTTGAGACAATATTTAGTATGTGCACATCGAACTTTAGCGCTTGATCGAGTTGAACACCCAGGTCGCGAATGTTGCTTAGTTTCTTAACTACGATCGAGTCTATGTAGTATTTGTTCTCAAGCACTTTTTTATTACGAGTAAACTGGATGTAATGACATTTACTTATATTTAAAAGCATTTTGTTTAATTTGCACCATTCTACAAGTCTGTTGATGTCGTCCTGTAGCAATTTGGAGTCAAAGTTACTCTGCATTGGCTTCATTATCTTTAAATCGTCCGCAAACAAATAAACACGGGAGTGTTTGAAGCACTCAGTTATTTCATTGATGAAAACATTGAAAAGAATCGGCCCCAAATGCGATCCTTGCGGGATTCCAGAGGTTGCTAGATAGCTTTCAGAGAAATGACCGTTCACTACCACTTTTGATTTTCTCTTCTCCAGGTAAGATTTAAACCACCCTATCAACGTTCCACCCACACCCAGTTGAGCCAATTTATCAATAAGAAGACGGTGGTCTACTTTATCAAATGCCTTGCTAAAATCAGTATAGATTGCGTCCACTGGTATGCGATTGTCAAGGTACTTAGACAAAGCCGACGTAAAACATAGTAGGTTAGTATTGGTCGATCTAGATTTAATGAAACCATGCTGACATTCAGTAATGTGTTCTTTAAGGTACATCAGATGTCTGCTAACAAGTTTTTCGAATACTTTTCCAAATGTTATTAGTAATGAGATTGGTCTATAATTATCCACTAAATGCTTTACTCCAGACTTAAATATGGGTATGACAAGAGCTTCTTTCCAGATGTCGGGAAAGATACCATCGTGCAAAGATTTATTAAAGATTATTTGTAGGGGCAATACTAAAACTTTTGCACATCTTTTGATAAATATAGGAGGAATACCATCGCTAACCGCGCCTTTAGTTTCATCTAATCCAATTAATTTTCATGTGCGTATTGTATAATTATCACTTGTTTAAAAAACGGTGAATAAAAACATCGTGAGGAAACCGGCATTCCTGAGAGAAATTTCTAGATGGCCATGTGAAGCCAACGCAGAGGCCCATGGGCGGCATAAAAACACTGACAACCAGGTTAGTCAGTAACCACACGAAAAAGAAAGAATGAGAGAATGAGTTTATTTTTTGTTAACTCATAAATGTATTATGAGTTTCTAAATATTCCCTAAAACAGACCCGTGAGCTATTTTTAACCGACTTCTTCAAAAAGGAGGAGGTTCTCAATTCGTCTGTATGTTTTTTTTTTTTTTTGTATGTTTGTTACGCGATTACTCCGCCAATTATGAATCGATTTTGATGATTCTTTTTTTGTTTGGTAGGTCATGCTTCCGAGGTGGTCCCATATAAATTTTATTAACTTTGCTTGCGTAATTTTTGAGTTAGCTTCAATATTACGTATTTTTCCCACTTAGTTTATTCTAGAATATTATTGACCACTTACTTGACAATATCTAACAGTGAGTATAGTGAGCGTTTCATTGAGCATTCCGGCGAATATTCTTTGCGCCATCCGCGGTGGTACAGTATCCCAGAGGTCTCTTCTACTACCTAGAAAAACAAAAAAGAAACGAACGACAAGTCATGTATTTTCTAGCAGTAATGTAGCTGTTCAGTTTTCACTGTCAAACAAAAATCAACACTATGAGCATGGAAAGAAAGCTGAAATAAACTTCCACCTAACCGTGACAGCAATAAAGTGGTTAGATGCACGCATGGGTTTCGTGAAGGTCGATACCAATCCTTTCACAGTAATTTTACCTCTAATTTTAAACCATAAAGATTATTACTTTATTTTAATTTAAATAAGGTTGCTATTGGGTTGCTGCTGTCACAGGACAGTACCTCAAAACTATCATAACACAGCACCGCCACCAGCGACCCAGTGTGAATTATTTTCATAAATTCCCTTACCATTCATATAAAGCCACCATCCCTGCACAGATGGCGTGCCAGTCTCGTGCACCGTCCTAGCCTTGCCATCTATCGGCCGCCCCCCTGAATCTTGTAGAATGTACAGAGATAGCACGCGGTTGTGAAGATCTAGAACTCTTTCACCGACAGCTTCCGACATTGTGGTGTAGCGCTTGTAGCAACCCTAGAATTAATGTACGGCTGATAAGGTAGATGGCGGTAACAAAAGTAATTTTCAATATAAAATAACTAGAATTTTATATTGTTAATTAATTTTTAACAATATAAAATTACTAGAATGATGGTCTTTAGAGTTGGTTTTAAAGCGTGAAAAGATAAATATTAGTATGCATGTGGCTTTTAAAACTCGAAAAAAATTAACATAAAAAAAAAATAACAAGGTTATTCACGAACAAAAACTTTAAATTAGAAAAATCAAAAAGAACAAAACAGAAACTAATAAAAGTTTGAAAAAAGCAAAAAGCCAACGTCACGCGGTGTTCCCAGGCGGTCACCCATCCAAGTACTGACCGCGCCCGATGTTGCTTAACTTCGGTGATCGGACGAGAACCGGTGTATTCAACGTAGTATGGACGTTGGCGAATGATACACCGAAATTATCAGACTGTATCAAAACTGTGCGTATGACGTCATATTTTACTATCAACTTTTTATACATATTAGCTTACTTCGTGCGTTTTTTTCCTAGTTGTATCCGAATGCTTTTTTTGTTACATTTGGGTATTAGTTATTTAATTTTCTGTAGTTTCCAGCTACCGCCATCCATGGGCGTGAGTTTATAATATATGTATACTAGCTGATACCCGCGGCTGCACCCGCGTGCATGTCGGTTATTATATACTAAAACCTTCTTCGAGAACCACTCTATCCATTGGTGAAAACAGCATGAAAATCGGTGCAGTCGTTTTTGAGTTTATCGCGTACAGAAATACAGACAGACACAGCAGAGGGCTTTGTTTTTATATTAAGTAGTGATATTTATAGTAAACTGTCCAGGACAAAAACATTTTTATAAGCTCAGGCCAAATAAAAAACCAAGACAGCGCTGCGAACAATACAGTAAAGCATGCCAATAGCCCAAAACTACACCTCCACTCTATGTAAACTCTGCTAACACGCACACATTTACAATCAAACTATGCCTCAATATGTGCACACAAATGTTTACGAAAAGCGCTCTGTCTTGGTTTTTTATTTGGTCTCAGTTTATAAGTACCTGAATTAGCGAGTACCTCTCCGGATTGCCACTATCCTCAATATGCTGCACATAGCAATACAAACTATTCTTCAACAACGCCGCGGCTCCAAGCGTAGCGGTCAGTACCGGGAGATCAGCGTGGTCGAGAGCTTCTTGTGCTAACATGTGGAGATGCTCTGGAAGACGTGAATAGAGAATATTATTATGATAACCGTGGGCAGTGGTGGCCAAATAGAAACGAGAGAGAGGTCGTAAGTTCGAACCCAGTCAGACACTTTATGTACTACGCAGGCAGACATATTATAAGTTGGAGGATTACATCGCTGATAAAAATGCTTGGCTTAATGCTGGTCCTGCTCCAACACAACTAACTAATTAACATTTGGAAATACTGTTGGAGCTGCTGAAGATTGTAAGACCATCTTTGCATTGTATAAACTCAATCTCTTTTGTATTGTATAATTGCATAGCACAGCTGTGAGTACTATGTACTATAGAGCTATCATTTACCGGGTAATATGTCTTTCATTGACTTGAATGTGCTTTATTGGCGGCTGGGAATATGTCATGCTCACTCAAATGTCTCGCTGATGGTGGCGCGTGTGTTGGATCATTTAGCTCCCTTCAAAATGGTTGAGCTAAATGGTGCTGATCCATGCGTCATGTTCGTGAACGGGCGCGCCGTCAGTTGTGACTGGTCATCTCTTAGCTGCCATGGCTTATTTTAATTTTTGAATTTTTCTTATTTTATAATTGCGGACGCTTTTAACGTGCTTTCTAGATTGTTCTCACATGTATAATTTCAACATGAATGATGTACCTAACCATTATATTGTAACAATATTTTGATTTAAAAGAGTGTCCATGGAGTTTCTTGCCCGTTCTTCTCCATAGGTATCTACTACGCTTTGGAATGGGCAACTAGCTTCATATTTCTGACTGACTGACTCCTTGACAATTCAAAAGTGCCCGTAAATGGTTTAATCGAAATAAGTAAATGCTTTGAGTTTGAGTTTGTACGTCAGAAACATTATTTCATCACCACTGCTCTCAAAACGTTGAAGGAAAACATCGTGAGGATACGGCAGGATACGGCATGCCTTAGAACGAAAAATTCGAAGATTATGTGTGACATCCACCAACCCGCCCTCTCTCACGGAGAGGAGGCCTGTGTCCTAACAGTGGGAATATATTAGGCTGATTATTATGATAACCGCATCGTAAGAAGAACTGTAGGAATTCGACCGTACAAATAGTTTTGCTTTGCAGATACTACCTACTGAGTATTAGCTAGATACTATCAGCAGAGTTGCCAAGCAACAAGATAGGTACACGGTACGTCATCATACCTATTAGTAGGCCATTTCCTGAGGGTTTTAAACCAGTGTAATAAGTGAAACAAGATGATGCGACCATGACCTAAACTGTTAGAATCGCAGGAATATTTTATACTGGCTGTTGCACGCAACGTCGCCTGCGATCCAGGATGAAAAGCCTATTTTCTCCTCCCAGTCATGGTCTACCCATGTGCGAAATTTCATCCAAATCCGTTCAGCCGTTTTAGCGTGAAAGCGTAACAAAGTCACTTAAGCATTTATAATATTAAGTTAGGATTAATAATTAGGATTATTTGTATGTAAGTAAACGCGTGTTATGAGAAATAAACTATGTTTATTTTTTAACCCCCAACGGAAAAAGGGGGGTGGTTATAAGTTAATATTTTCTTTGGCTAGGGTTCCATTGCCCGTCTTACGGCAAGCCTTGGTAGGCCAGAGTCGCAGGGAGTGAGATCTGACCTGTCATGTGTCCATAAAACACGTTGTGGGTTATCATATGACCTTTTCGGTTAAAAATAAATAATTAAACAGTACCTACCCAATAGAGAATCACCAGACTTGATAGCCAGCTGTACAAACTTGTCGGGGTCAGAAGTCTTGGCTACACCAAAATCTCCTTTCTCATCCTCTTTTGTTATTACAAACATGCCAGATCCTTGTCTGCAAATGCATAGTAGTATTAAGTCAGACTTTATCTACAACTGAATTACAGTTTTTTTTTCAAGACAAAATATTCCTGAATTTAAGACTACAGATTGATTCATTAGGTGATTTACATTTAGCAGAAATATAAATTACTAGCTGCGCCCCAGGGTTTCACCCGCGTAAGTCTCGATCCCGTGGGAATATAAGGATAAAAAGTATCCCATATGTTAATCCAGGTTATAAACTATCTGTTTGCCAAATTTCATCCAAATCCATTCAGTAGTTTTTACGTGAAAGAGTAACAAACATCCATCCATCCATACTTACAAACTTTCGCGTTTATATTATTAGTTAGATTAGATATATAATATTAGTTAGATATAGAAGTAACATTCTTACCTGCCTAGATAAAGGCAATTTGCATTTCTAAATGTACAAGCTACATTCAATTTAATCAATAAAGACTACAATCTCTTCATCTTTTGATACATACTTGAATGCAATGGAGAACTCTTCTTCAAGCCAAAGTACTATTTTAACTGAAGCAAATGAAGCATTTCTGGGGAAATCTAGCCTTCCACCCACAACACCTTTGCAAATAGTTTCAGATAGTACTGTTTGGTTTTTCTGAAAATGATTTATGATAATTATTGTAATCTTCCAACTTAATTAATCTGCCTAGCCTTTTCCCAACTATGTTGGGATCGGCTTCCAATCTAACTGGATGCAGCTGACT
The DNA here is from genome assembly GCA_948473465.1 of Lithophane ornitopus. Taxonomy (NCBI): domain Eukaryota; kingdom Metazoa; phylum Arthropoda; class Insecta; order Lepidoptera; family Noctuidae; genus Lithophane; species Lithophane ornitopus. The sequence continues at coordinate 14,173,490 of OX419621.1, read as the reverse complement.
ACCAGTATTTTACATAGAGTAACTGCGACCTTATGCGAATATGACCTTCACAGTAACTGGACCCCTTGGAAAGACTGGTTGTCAGATTTTCGGGCTTCTGACGACCTGTAACAATCTCGATTGTCATAGATCCACAAATGACAGCCGGGGCCAACGGCTTAATGCGCTTTCCGAGGCATGGAGGAGTCTCGGTATTTAAAGATGGTCATCCATCCCCGGACCAACTCCGGCAAGCGTAGCTTATCCTGATGGATCGACTCGTGTAGCTGTTATTACTTAGCCACGAGCTCCTTCATCTACCAATTTACCTACTTGCTAAAATTTTAAATTCATTGATAAATTTTCCACATAACAAAAGTGGAAGCACTAAGGAAGGAATTTTGAAAATTCATCCCTTTAAGGGGTTAAAAAACGAGTGATAGTTTTTATGGAAGTTCGACATTTTGTCAATGTGAAATACCATCAGGCTCAGGCAAATGGATTGTATCATTCTTAACATAAATCAAGTCCCAGTAACTACTGATATTCAGAGCTACTCTTTACGAAGGTCCAAATTGTTTTTGGTTAACTAATCTACCAACTGAATGATAAACATAAAGCAGAGAATAAAATTGAATCGAAATAGTCAATACTAATTATTTTACCAACATTATTTTACTTGTACTACTTGCTACTTTTACATTATGAATACAATTAATTAATAATGTACTATGAAGTTACCTGATAATATTCCAAGTCCCTTTGCAACAGTATAGGGATACGGTCCATAATATTCCCATCTTCGATAACCTCCATTTTGGATTTAAAAAATAAAACAAAACTCAAACAATAAAACCTATTTACTATAAAATAAATAAAATATCCATATTTCAAACTAAACTATGAGAACACTTATTAAATTCTACTTTGCTTTTAGCTACTTTTGATATTTCTTCTTGTAATAATTTATGTAAGCTCATTCCGTCATGTTTGTAAACCCAATGGCCTCCGTTTTTGAGAACTAAGTCATAACGTTTGGGACCGGAGGCTGGTGAACTGAGCCAGATTTGTTTGTTAGGAGTTTGTCTATTGATCACATATGTTCCATGGTTAGATCCGAGGGATACCGTTAGTACTCCATCCTAAAAAAGAAAAATAATATTTTATTTTTAAATTGTATTCCTTCGTTATTTCATTGTATTCCTATTTGAATTAGTTGTATTTTTTTATACCAGCTGGTGTTGTTTGCCTAGCATCTCTTTGCAATTCACCTAGTATTGTTATCAACATTATTTAAGTAAACCATAAAAATAAGATTATGTTTATCTCTACATTTTGTCTTTTTATTGATAAGAAAATGCAATAAAATAATTGGTACTTGTACATCAAAAACACTTTTTGGCAATGTTCTGTAAGTAAAACTTATATAACTTGGTAAATTGTAATTGTACTTCTACATGGTCTAATATAGATTCCTAGCCACTCTAATTAAGGTTTATACATATTTAAACTAATTAATGCGGGAATCAACTTAATTTGCATTTACATAAATAGTCAGGAATGTTTTGAACTAAGTATACTTACACTGTACGTGACGTCAGCCCCTTTTAAATTGGGAGAGGAGTCCACAATTTCTTCGAAATAATCACAAAGAGATTCGAGAGTTTCGTTACAGATTTCTTCAAATACTGCTTGATCCACTTCGGAAACTTCAGGAGCAGTCGGGTTTGACGAAAATTGGCGGTCAAACGATAAACTAGTGACTTTTGACGACAAATTCGGGCAATGGCGCAGTAATACCGGGGTTACATTATTGATCTGCCTTCGTGCCAGCCAGCGACTGGTACGCAAAATATTCCTCAACATTTTATTATTGACTGGTCTGAGGTCAAAATTTTGTAGGTTACCTTTTTGTTGATGTACAAAATGAAATGACACTGACAGTGACAGATCCGTAAGAAAGTAAGTTTTTATTTTGGCCACTCTGGCACCTAGTCTTTTCATCTTCAGTGAAAAATGTTTTTTTAATAGATTCGTTGTGCTTTATAAAGCAGTCGATTCAAAATAAAATAATAGTCAATCAATCTACCTAGCCTTTTGTGAATTACTATGTTGGGGTCGGCTTCCAGTCTAACCGATGCAGCTGAATACTAGTACCTACCCATTTTAACAAAAATTTAGGTATAAATAAAAATCTGTCTGTTTATGTACTTAACTATAATCATTATAATCTGAATAATTTTACTGTCGTAAGGATGGCTGAACAGCTTCCGATGAAACTTTTACCTAAACTTTTGGGTAAGTTATTATAAAAAATAGATAGAGGCGAAAACTAATGTTATGTGAATGTGCAAGTTTCGGTTTTAACAAGTTTTTGGCACAAGTTATTACGAGAAATTATAGGTATGTTGAGTAGCTAATCTTTCACAACAGCATGGGCTTGAGGTACGAATGTACCTAATTGTTTGTATTATTTTTAAATTTTCTTACCGTGGTTGAAAACATGTCTGTTTCTTACAAAATTTATTTTAATAACAGGACAAGAAACATCACAACAAAGTTGACAAACAAATAAAATAGGTTGGTAACGATTACAAAACAGACAAAGACTGAAAAAATTGTGTTTGTGACCAGGTAAACTCATTAAAACTCCTTTATCCGGAAACTCTTGCCTCAGGAGCATGTGAATCAACAAGAGTGTCAGAGCCAGTTTTGGTTTGAGTTTCCTGTACGACAGTGTCTTCTTCCTCTGGTCGATTCTGTAGTGGTAACATCCAAGGATTCGCTAGATATTCAGGAGACAGCATAGAAATGGATGATTCTGGTAGTCTTGGTATAGGCAACAATGAATTGTACTGGCACCAATGTGGATTGATGTAAAAGACATGTCGATCTTCGCGCTCTTGAAGTGGCCTATAGTTCCTCAAGTTAGGTTCGTCCCAAGGGTCCCATAGCTTACGGAATTCTGCCATCTATAAAGAGAAGAATAAAATTGCAGGATGAGGGTTAACTTTTTTGGGCATTCGTAGACGTAGAAGCATGCTACTACTCACTTATGTTAGATCGTACCGAGTGTAAATAGTTAGTTGTATGTATTACATATAATTAATTTCTTATTGTATGTTTTAAACTTTAATTATATGAAATTTTAATTTTATTACAAAATAACCCAGTCATTGGGACTGCCGACAGAATTGAAAATTTAACTGGTATTAGCGCCATATTATAATCTACTATCGACCCTCTCCTGCTTCGCAAGGTTTTTACGACTTGACAAAACATTGAGATTTCTTAATTCCCTTTAAGTAACTTTAATAGTAACGTATTATTTACACATAAACCTTCCGGAATAAATTCTCTAAACGATGGCGAAAAGCTCATCAAAATCTGTTGCGTAGTTTAAAAGAACAACGCGGACATACCTACAGACAAACACGAAAACCGACTATAGCGGCGCGGGAAGCGAGCGGTTATAGATACTATAGATAGATGTTACAGCATTACGGGCGCGCGTGGTGACGCGAATCTATAAGTTTACCGCCTACCAAAAATCGCTCAACGCGCCTAAAGAGGTTTTGACTTAAGAAAAAAAAAGTAAGTAGGCACCTATTTCAAATATTATTTTAATCACCTGTTCAAAAGACGCAAATAGAATGACTCTTGGCACCAACCACTTGATCACGAATTCTTTGCCTTTAACAGTTTCCAGCTTGCCCCAGTAAAGGAAATAGTCTTCATAGAACATAGGTATGAGATGAGACATTGGATACGGGCCTATCCGAGTGTGTTTTTGTGCCTCTTGGACTCTTGGGAAGCCTTCGATCACCCAGGACAGTCTGGAATCTGGGTTGACGCCGTACTAGAAATAATGTCAAGGGTTAAACTCAAACTCAAACTCAAAGCATTTATTTCGATTAAACCATTTACGGGCACTTTTGAATTGTCAAGGAGTCAGTCAGCCAGAAATATGAAGCTAGTTGCCCATTCCAAAGCGTAGTAGGTACCTATGGAGAAGAACCGGCAAGAAACTCCATGGACACTCTTTTAAATCAAAATATTGTTACAATATAATGGTTACATCATTCATGTTGAAATTATACATGTGAGAACAATCTAGAAAGCACGTTAAAAGCGTCCGCAATTATAAAATAAGAATAATTCAAAAATGAAAATAAGCCATGGCAGCTAAGAGATGACCAGTCACAACTGACGGCGCCCGTTCACGAACATGACGCATGGATCAGCACCATTCAGCTCAACCATTTTGAAGGGAGCTAAATGATCCAACACACGCGCCACCATCAGCGAGACATTAAATAAAGTTAAATTTGTATGTAGGAATTTATGATACGGTAGGAAGGTGCATATTTTAAAAATCCAGTCCGTTATGAGAGAGAAAGTAAATGGCCCTGCTGGAGGTTAACATTCGTTGAAATAGGTCTTGTGTTGTTTGGGATACCTACCTACACCTACTTTTCCTGAAAAAAATTTGTACTTACTTCTACATATTATTTAATACTAGCTGATACTGCCGCTTGACAAATTATATAGGTACTAAAACTTTTCTCGAGAACCACTCTATCCATTGGTGAAAACAGCATGAAAATCGGTGCTTATATAGTTTTTGAGTTTATCACGAACAGACAGACAGACAGACGCGCCGAAGGACTTTGTTTTTATTTAATATGTAGTGATAGGACTCTAACAAACCAATTTCTAAGAAAACTTCACGATATAACAATTACCGGTGTCGCGTCGCACCAGTCTGCACGAAGCTTGACTCCTAAATGTATTTTTTGATAGGTGATAAGTATTGGAACTGTTTACCTTAATCAAGTAGCAAACCATGGTCACACCATCAGGGTGTTTTATAGCTTCCTCCTGTGTCAAGTATTCCGCGCGAAAAAAGGACACCTAAAACGGGAAATTTCAAAATTATTAGATTTTATTTTTATTTTAGTAAAACTAAGCCACTACTTATACCACCCCCTATAGGTATTAAGGAGATACGACGTCACTGAACGTCATTTCCTGCAAACGACGTCACTCGATGCAAACTGCGTGACTGCCGTCGGGTGACGTCGTTAGCATCGTAATGACGTCACTCGACGGCAGTCTACTTTCTACAGAATCACGAATTGTAGATGACAGGTAGCAATAGCAGACTATAACTACCTACATTGCAGTCTCCGTCATCGACTGTCATTGCCAGCTGCAGCTTAGGTACAAGTGACGGCAAGGCTGTCTGTCGCCCTAGAATCCTAATTAAGATCAGGCTGGTAATAATGACACATCGAGATTTTAATTTAAAAAAACGGCTTTTGTGAAATATTTCTGACACTCGATGTGCTCCTTATTGAGTAACAACCGGGTATTGTGGGTAAGTACCTACATAATACCTAAAGTCTGTTTTTTAATCTCGTAGACTAATTTGACAGGTGCAAATGTCTAACTCTTAGTTGAAAAACAAACAAAAATCACTCGAAATGTCAAATTAGTCTACGATATTAAAAAACCGGCCAATTGCGAGTCGGACTTGCGCACGAAGGGTTCCGTACGATTATCTATAAAAACGAGCAAAAAAATCACGTTTGTTGTATGGGAGCCCCATAAATATTTATTTTATTCTGTTTTTAGTTCGGCAACAGAAATACATCATCAGTGAAAATTTCATGGTTACATCACGGTTCATGAGATACAGCCTGGTGACAGACGGACAGACAGACAGCGGAGCCTTAGTAATAGGGTCCCGTTTTACCCTTTGGGTACGGAACCCTAAAAACAGACTAAGTTTTTCATTAGTAATTCGATTTCTTCAAATTAGTAGTTTTTGTAATCGCTAAGCATCTTCGTGTCTATTGTAGCACACACAATGCGAAAAACTACATAGTACATAATTAGCCCTACGAGTGGAAACTGTATTGCGAAAAAGAAAATTCCTATTAGAATATTGTATAACCTTTCCATTCCGCAAGTGTTCCTCCCAAAGCGATTGAATGATCGTCTGGCTAAAGTGGTAAGTCCCATTGAAAATGAAACCACGTAACAGATCATTGCGTGTGAATACCTAACGATGATGTTAAACCTTAGGTACTTGAAAGCATTTATTATTCAGAAAAGCCCGCGAAATTCAAATTTTCATCAGGTGGATTAAAATAATGATTCGCGATCGTAAAAAATATGGATTTACAGAATTAAAATGATCAGACTCAGCAATACAAGTCTTTAAGTTCATGTAGTCCTATTGAATGATTATTTCAAGATATTTGAGGATTATTCTAACTTTTATTTATTATTTATTTATTTAAAGCACATACAACTATCATCACAGGCTTACCTAATACAATAGTGTAGTTATCATTATTTAAAGATTAAGATCTAGAATTCTTAGCCATATTCAACCTTAACATTAGCTTATTATACACATCAACCTTCCGTAATAAATTCTCTAAACTATGGCTCTTATTTATAATATTATGTATAGATTATGAACAACAACTTAAGGAGTTTTATTGCTGATTTTCATTGATTATTATTCTGTAAAACCATATTTTCTACGGTCGCGAATGATATTTAAATCAACATAAAACTTGACACTGACCGGCAAATTGGGAAAACGTAAGCAAATATGAATTTCGCGGGCAATCTTTGCGAGTTTCTACAATTCTTAGATAAAAAAACCTTTATTCTATCTAACCTGCATTTCAGCAGGATGTCTCCTTTCATCGACTGTGTGGTCACTACCTTCCATCATGTCGGCACCCCAATGGAAATGAATTTGAGACAGTATATGTTTTTCCAGAAATGGGCCTCCTTCCAAGTATGGGCGTTCCGTCCTCCATTTTGAGGAGATTAGCACTGGTGACCAAATTTATTTTATTTATTTATTTATCACAAACACAACTATCATTACAGGCAAGACCCAGATTGCTTCCCTGGCTTACTCCTGACCTTATGTAATAAGGCTAGGATTTATAACCAGCATATTCTACGAACTGCCGTCGATCTCTCAAGTAGTTAACAAAGAACTACAGCAATTTGGGAGTACAGCCGACTGCTGCCAGCTTCTCTAATAATATGTCGTTGTCCACCAAGTCGAAAGCTTTTTTAAAATCAAAATAAGCAGCGTCGACTTGAACTTCCGCATCAACATTTGGAACCACGTACGTCATAAAGTTCAGTAAATTGCTAGCCGTGCTGCAAACCGGTCTAAAACCGTGCTGGGCATCCGATAGTAAACAAGATACTTGGTCTAAAATGCACCTTTGTATGGTCGACTCAAAGACCTTTGCTGGTGCTGACAGAATTGCCACTGGTCTATAGCCACTTACGTCCGAATCCATCCCACCCTTAGGTACTGGGATCACACGTGTGATTTTCCAGCTCAATGCACAGATTATATAAATGTAAGTGTGGCTTCGCTAGTACAGTGCGGCAATCCCTTATTACAAAAGCAGGAATACCGTCTCGCCCCGCCGACCGCTTTGCCTTAAGTCGATCTAAAGCTTTCGTTACTTGGCTCAGTTGTAGGCGACCTATATGTACACGCGAACTGCCACCGCCGCTTGAGGCCACTGTGGCGTTCACATCCAGTCGCGGTTCCTGATTGTTGTAAACAGAATAAAAATATTGCGCGAACTCACCAGCACACTCCGACTCGGGTACAACTTGCCGTTTTTGAGAATGCTTGTACGATTACCTGTTCCCTTTTTAGCCCTCACATAGTCCCAAAAAGATCTTGGATCTTTTGTAAAACATTGCTGAACCCTCTCCCGGTGATAGTTATGAGCGCGCATTATCATCGTCTTTACCTTTGCCCTACACCGAGCAAAAATTTCGTAATCACTGCTTACCCCGCTCATTTTGTAACGTTTATGCAGTATCGCCTTTTCTTTAATACAATGGATAATTTCACCCGTATACCACTCAGGGTACCTGTACCTAGAATTAACATCCTTTTGCCTTTTTCTTGGAACAGAACTATCGATGATGCTATTTATGGTGTCATAAAAATAATGAATGGCCTTGTCTGGGTCATTTATGTCATACATCGGCTGCCAATCGTTTGATAATAGCAATGAATACAACGCGTCATAATTTGCTTTGGCAAAATTCCACTGTGGACACAAACCACCCGCTTCTGCAACAACAGTATGTGGCGGGATGGAGTCTGAGTATTTACGTTCCGAACGCTCACACTTGCCTACCGGTACGCATATTGCGAGCGGCGGGTGGTATGGGTCCACCGGCACAAGAACTTCGTATATATATATAAAAAATAATAGTGTTGTTTTATTATTTGTAAAACAAGAGCGAGTCCGCCTCCCACACGAAGGGTTCCGTACCAATATAACAAAAAAACACGTTTCTTGTATGGGACCTCCTTTAATTTTTAACTTTAAGCGAAGGAAAAAGGAGGGTTATGATTTTGACCGGTTTGTATGTATGGTCGTGTGTTCCCTCATATCTTATAAACTACTCATCACAATTATTTGACAAAGGTAGGTATCCTTGGAAGCGTCTTTATTGTCCGCTGTTTATGACGCTATGTGACGTCGCATTAAATGAAATGAAAATGGCGCCCTTTAGAGAACATAAAGACATGAAATAAATAAAAAAATTGGGTATCAAATGAAAGGGCTTAATTTGCACATTTCAAAAATATTTATCTACATTATAACCCTAAAAAGTTATAAAACTAAAACCCAACCACGACAAAAAAAGTCAACTAAAAAGGTATAAAACAAGACATCATAGACAGACAAATTAAAAATCCGGAGTCACGCGTAATCTGTTTGATTTATGGCCTTATCACGTGTGACTCCGGATTTTTGATTTCTTATTGTTTTGTCATTTTGTGATGGCAGGACCAAAAACTTTGGACAAGGTAGGGACGTTCAGGAATCTTGGGAACAGATTAGATATTAATTAATGCATTATTTGTTATTATTTTCATGCAGATCAGACAACGCTATACAGAAATTTAAATCGATTAACGGCTTCCCGTAGACAGGCGCGACGAGACTGTGGTGGAACAATTTCTATGAAAACTACACGGAAATTGTTCTACCGCTGTCGCGTCGCGCCTGTCTGCAGTAGCCATAATAGTGTCGCCTTCAAATGCTAATGTGATCTTATGAACTGTGTTTCAGATGCTATTGTGTGTGACGTCCATCATGTTTGGACAGGGCTCTGACGCGAACATGTTGGGAATATAAACACGATAAGCGTTGCTGCCTATGTAGGTAACTAGACAGGTCGGCAATTTACTCAGGGCTAGGGTTACCATATCTCACAATTTGTCCTGAGATCTCAGGACAAAATAATCCTGATTTTGAAAAAAAATATTCATGAAAAAATCATTTATAAAAAAACGTACGAAAATTTTTATTTCGCGGGCGGTTCCCCCTTAACGCCAATTTTATTAATAAATTAATCGAGTTCCCAGATGGATAAGTAACACCAATAAATCAACCAGAGTTCGAGCCCCTTCTAAGATTCTCTATCACTCACACTATCCATCCTTTATCCATATCCTTCCCACACAGTGCCTGTATTATACTAACTAGCAAATTACCATAGTTATGTATTCGAAGGACCACAGAATACGGAGACGACTCGGCAGCCGCTGGCTGGTTTGCATAAATAATTATTAAAATTTACTACTAGCTGCGTCCCGCGGTTTCACCGTAAGTACGTACACGCGTAAGTCTCGATCCCATGGGAATATCGGGATAAAAAGTGTCCTATTCCAGGTTATGGTCTATTTCATCCAAATCCGTTCCGCCGTTTTAGCGTGAAAGCGTAACAAACAAACAAACGAACTCACTTTCGCATATAAAATATTGTTAGGATTTTAGTACCTATTTAAATTTTTAATAATGGGGTATCTAATCCCCGTTTTTTTAAAATCTAATATTACATAATTATAATAATTACTTTATTTAATGAATTCTAGATATAGTGTTGTCAGCACTTTCCACATTGTCCAAGCGCGTTAGTGAGCGTCACCATTTAGGTTACAAAAACTGGCGGCGGCGACGGCTGTGACTGCCATTTTTGCCATTTCTGCCATTTCTGCCATTTCTGCCATTTCTGCCATTTCTGCCATTTCTGCCATTTGCAGTCTGTTGCGCCAAGGCGGATTTTTAAGTTTTTTTTTACATAAAATTAGTGCCCACTAATATTATTTAAAAAAACTTAAAAACTCGCCTGCGATTCCAAAATTCTATAATTATGTAGGTAGATTATTTTATTTTCTTTTCAGTTATCTGTTTTTGCAGTCGGGTTTTTAAGTTTTTTAAAATTAACTATGTAAGTTAATACTTACTTTTTTATTTTCCGTGTTTTAGTTTTTTTTATTATTTCTCATTTAAAATTACTTTAAACATATAATTTGTAAATATTTTTGCACGAAATCAAAGATCAAACACATAACCCCCCTTTTTTGGATTCGCCGCAGTCAGGTAAAATGGTGTCTCTAGTCGCTAGCGGCGGCGGCGCCACGATTCCGTGCTCTGTGCGAAGGACCAACGATTTCGTCCAAGTAATTATTTAGAGCGGCTAGAAACACGTCTAGGCATGATAATGAATTCGATGTCAGCCTCGCTGTGTGGGCACTTTCGTTTCGTGCCAAAACCACTCATGCTTGTTCCGTTAATTAAAGTTTTAGGAGCTTCTGTGTAGACAATTTTGGTGTTGTTTTGGTAGCTACATACATAAATATGAAAAGTAATCATGCATAATAGAAAATTAGGAGACAAGAAATGGTCCTTTGTAACATCAACACAACATCGACAACGACTGTATTTTTTTTTAAACAAAAAAAAACGTGTGCCCCCAATGGGGACCCCCGTCAGGAACGAAGTTCCTTACGCGTTACTGACTTTTATATAATAGAAAGAGACAGATGGAGAGAGAAAGTCACAATTATGTTGGGGGCATAATGCTTCTTTCCTTACGTGACGATTTCTACCAGACAACTCCCACCGCAAGCCACGTTAGGGTCAGTTCACACCGAAACGCGATGCCACGCGCACTTTTTTATGATCCGATACTATATCAAAATTTACTACACAACAATAAGGTACACGCGCTGCGCAGCGCCGCGCATCTCATCGTACTTTTGACCCGTGTCAACCCTCGCACTGAAAATACACCTTTTCGTGAAGAATATAAGTTCGATAATTGTTAAAAAGTGCGCGCAGCGTCGAGGTCTGAACTGAAAAGAAACTTCGTTCCAAAAAAGACGCCTACGTGATCTTCAGTAACAGTCGATACGAAATAGGCACCATTATGTAAAAAAAATATAAAAAACTTACGTGTATATCCAGTATTGGTCAGCTTCACCTTATGTGGGTACACATCAAAATTCAACCATCTAAGGTCAGGGCATTTGTATACCAAGGACCCTGTTATAGATACATTTATTGGTGTGGGCAGATGACCCTCAAATTCACTCCAGTACTGGATCCATTCTCTGGTCCCATACGGGGGTTCAACAGTCGGCAATATTTCTACGTACCCTTCTTCACCTACATAATAATTAAAAAAAACATTCAAATGTTTCATTATCATAATAGTATGGAGTCACGGTCAATCCTTTAGTTATGTAGGGCCTTCTAAGCGTCAATAGCATTTATTTCGTTTTTCCACCCTAAAACAGCCACCCTTTTTTTTGAGCGTGGGAAATCATCAAATTACTTCTCCCGCTCTGGGTGGAGCGGGAGGGCGTGTCAGACTTTTACTGACTAAAACCCACCCATGTTCCTTCAGTTGCCTGTTGCCAAGGGCCCCGGTATCCCTTTCGGACTTTCCCGCAGCCCTGGCAGGCATCGGTCCTAGCGGGCCCCGCCAATTGTGCTGACATCTCTTTGAGGCACGCGTGCAACACGCGCCGTCGACCCGGGCCTGGTCCTTGACGGACGGCGAGCTACCCATTGCTCGCCGTCCGCAAGCCCACGCCTAGTTGGCCGGGAATCCGCCTGGGATTACGGACACCCAGGGCGTCTCCTGCGGCGGCGGTTATGGGCGTGAGCGCAAACCTTGCCTCTCCCTCACGCATTCCGCGAAAACAGCCACCCTAGGGTGGATACTCGTAAACGCGTGTTCATCTGTCCACCCCAGACGGGTTGGATAATCGGAAATCACTTTTGATAGTTTTTACTTTCACCCGAGCAGAGCTCGATCGCCCAAGTACTACTACATCATGAAAAGTGGTAAATACCCTGTTCTTCTGTTGCTGCCATTATTTTGGTAGAGATGAGTACTTATAAAATTTTGTATTAAAGTTTAACACAAGATTTTAGGACATTATAATTATTTACTGAATTTTACACTAAAACATAAAATAAATGAAAATAAGAATGCAAGACTCCAATATTTACATCATTCGTAACGACGGATCGTAACCATGGTAATGTCAATAAAGAGTATATTTTTTACATGACACTTGAATTGACAGAAAGTATAAACATGTCATGTCGATCCTTCTCGTCATAAATAATAAAAAAGCTTTTAAAAAATAGAAATTATCAACAAAAATGCAGAAAAAAGATAGTGACATACCGTTCTACAAGAGACCTATTTCACCAGATCGAGAATTATTACTTTGGGAAAAATGGATACGAATCAGAGAAGACGAGACCACTGGGCTTGGGAAAAAGCTGAAACGACCACCAGTGGATCTAGCAATGAACCTGTTGGCCAACGTTCGGGAGGACAAAGAACGAAAGGTTGCCTTAGAACATGCGCAGATAGAAAAGATCACGGGGGTTAGAGGATCTTTATGGGTTCGACCACCGAGACTGAAACAGCGTTGCTACTGTGCACCAGCCTATGATCTGCATAGAACACGAGCTGAAAAGGGTCGTCCAGCTAAAGTGGAACATATTGGAGTTCCGGCCTATGTTCGGGAAAAAGAATTGGGAATGTCTGGTGAACCCCTTCGCCAGTCTTGTCCTCAATTGAATGCTGATTATAAAAACTATAGAGAAAAGCGAGAAGACGAGCTCATTGAAAAGATAAGGAAAATTGATCCTTACAGGTTTATAATGTTTTTATTCAAATAAGTTTGCACTGTTTTTTTGCTCATATTCTGATTGTTGTGTTGAGGTGTAATTATGACAAAAGCCAATTATTTTCATGGCTAAATTCACATCGCAAACATCACAATCGGCACAATCACAATTGGTACCTTCAATCAGCACACTAATTGCGTTATACTCGATTAATCACAATAGAAATCGGTTTGAATCAAATTGCTAATACATTGCTTCATAAGTTCGAAAAAATTGCTCATCAACGTAAATAACGCAATGAACGTTGTTGAACAATCAAAATGAAACAGGTTATTAGTCATAATCGGTTATGAAAATAAGTTACGCTGTTCCAATCAATGTTGCTCTAATTAATAAACTCACTTTTGTCCATACAGTATTTCACTATAATAAAATAAGTTTCACTATAATTTATATTTCAGGCCGGATATTGACGGCTTACTAATACGAGGCATAAATCCTCCACCACCACCACCAAAACTGCCTCCGCTACCAGAAATAATCATCGAAGATGCAAAAAATGAGCCTAAAGAACCGCTCAGTGGTGTTTATGCTTTGAAAATAAATAACTCCGTCTTTTTTAAAGATATACCTGGACAAATTCTAGAGGTCTTGTCATCGTTTGCAATTCAAGAAGAAGAAGATTCTAATGAACTTTGCACTTTTTGGACTTACTACTTCAATGTCCCTGCAAAAAGAGCAGGCAGGAGTAAACTGTTTCTCCAGAACCTTGGAACTGTTACTTTGAGATACTGTTGGAAGAAAATAAAACGAGTAATTCCTTTCATACCTGAAGATGCCTATGAACAAGTATTCTTTTTCAACAAAAACGAAGATGTAATATCGCCTGGTCAAAGCAAAGAGATATTTTTCACATTTATTGCCGATTCGCCTGGTATATATAGCGAATATTGGGAATTAAGTATGTCTAATATAAATTTATTTGAACATGACACAGCAACAAAGCTGATTATAAAGTTATACGCTGACTCAGTGAAAGATAAAGAGGTGATAATGAAGAAAGTTGCACAGCTTAAATCAGGTATTCAGAGAAAAGTGGAGAATAACTTAGCGTATGAGGTTCTTGAAGAAATAATGGAAAAGGTCTTCGAAGTCGTTCCGCAATACTATCCATACAAGAAATACTTCGTGGAAGCAGAAATGTTTGTTATGAAAAACCCAGTGTGCTTTTATCATCAGACAGAGGTCAACAAAATGAAAGGGCTGTACACTGAAATGGTTAAAGGAGAGGAGTGGGATCTGTCAATAGATTCTTGGAGAGAGAAGATGATGGCGAAACAGTTTGATGATAGAATGAAATATTATGAGTTGTTACGAAAATCTCATGCAGAATTAGTAAAACCTTGGTACGAAGGTGACGGTCTTATAAAAGAAAAACTTCGCACGGTAAAATGTTTGTTAGGTCAGTTTGCCGATCTATTTGATAAAGAATTTGCTCGTGTAACGGATTTATTTGCGGATATACCACCTCCAGCTAAAGATGTACGGCAAAGTAAGATGCAAGTTGAGAACAGCGGAACTTATGTTATTGATCCTGTTACTAAACAGATGATGCGTAATGTTTTCTATTTGCGTATTTATGACCATCTAGCGACTACAATAGAGCTGTGTGCAGGAGTATTGAGCAGCTTGGATCTGAATAGATGGATTGAATTTGATTTTTGTCAGCATTAAGTACGTACGACTAGGTAATAATTTGATTGAAATAGTTAAATTGCAATTTTATTAATAATTAACTCAAGTTTATTTTAAAAAATCATGGCCATTATTTAATTCTTGATCGTGTAAATAATAAAATATTAAATAAACAACCATTAATGTTTTTTTTACTTGAAGCAGCAAATAAAAGCGCGGCTGCCGCGCGCGGCTAATCGCGCTTTGATAGGACAAGAGCCGCATGAAGCATTCGTCATTATTCATGCCTGAACTGTAATCTTGAACAGTGTTATTTATAAGAATCTCGCTAATCACTGATTAGCGACTGCTTAGCTAAGCAAATGGTTAGCTCTTAATCAATGATTAACTTTTCTTTATTTATAAACGCTAGTTAGCAAGTAATTAGTTGAGAAAGAAATAGAGGTAACATTATGCGTTCAGCACAGATTATAATCAAAATAGTCGACTATAAAACAGAATTTTAAGAAAAAAGTTGTCAAAACCACCCTTTTTGTATCTGTCGTGACTTTGACGGACAAAAGTCAACAATTTCATCGGAAAATTAGAATTTGAATAAAATCCTATATTAAAGTATAATTAATTGTGTTAGCGATGGTATATCAATGAAAATAATAAGCGTCAATAAATTGAAGTTATCTGGAAAAGGTATTTATCACTGAATTTATATCTACTTATGTAAAACAATGTAATCTGACCAAATGAATGTGAAAGCAGTAGCTATGTATTTGCATGCTACAAACTAAGCCTGTTAAAACAAATATACTATTTTATAAATGTATGCAGATACTTGTGTCTGTTTTATATTACTTCTTATTGCTTTTGCACCAGAGTTTCAGTATCTTTTATTAACAGTTCATGTACTTATTTACAGGTACAAGTTTCACTGCTGCTATGAAAGCCACTAGCACCTAGCACAAATACTATTCAACCTCGTAAAGATAAGGGAGGCCATGCTACGTGCAAAAGATGAGGAATAGGAGTGGCATGAGAAAAGAATGGCAAACATGTCTTTGGAGGAAGAATTTTGGAAATCAATAATAATTATAACAAAAAAATTGCTTTATTATGTATCAAAATAAATTATTTTCTATAAAATGTCTCTTGATAATTGTGTGACTGCCACAACATAGCTTTTCTTTAGTTCTGGGCCTTAGAGCTGGCTCAATAGGATGAGGGGCACATGGGATAACATATTGGATAATATCTTCCGATGAGCTTCCTCACGAACTCGATTCTCTTCAAATCTCCTAAACACCTACTGAGCTTCCTCATAATTGAGATTTCCACAAATCCTTGAATCATGACTGTGTAATTCGAATGAAGAATATTATATAATAGGTAATCATCCTCGTAGTGGATTTAAATGAGTTTTGTAGGAGTAGTTCCTGACGGGCGGCGTTTCAAAATTATGTAATCTTTCTACGTCGTTCTGAAATCCCGTAAAAGATTGTCGAAATCCATATTTACTAAGGCACAAATCGTTAATACGATCAAAATTACCTCGAAGCACACAATATACCTATGGGATCTGATTCAAATAAAATCCGCCATCTTGCCTCTTAACATCCTCTTAACAGTGGTCCGGTGGTGTTTAATTTTAACAGCTACTAATCAATTAGCTCTTAGCGCTAAATAGCGTTTATGAATACAAATTTTGCTAATCAATTGCTTAGCAATTGATTAAAATTTAACTAGTGTTTATAAATAACACTGGAAATGGATAACGAACAATAGGAATCGATAGATCCTATAATGATTCCCGTCAGAAAGACTATCATAACAATAAAGTAGTAGGTATAACAATAAAGTAGTAGGTATGTATGCCAAGTTTCAGCTCAATCGGATGCCAGGAAGTGCTTGAAAAATAGGTGACAATTGGAGTAACCGAAAACACTTCGCTCACCTAGTAATATATTGGCACATCTGCAAAACTGCGAAATTGAGTTTATACCTACGGCATATGTGTTCAAAAGTGCGTAATTTACAAAGTGGTAAAACGGCACAACGCTAGTTTCCGTATTCATCGAGAGAGGGCGTAAGTGTCATTGTACCGCTATTGTTGTTTTCCCCCGCATACTCGTATAACAACGGCACATTGGTCAGTTGTGCGGCGCTTTTCGCGAGTTGCAGCCGCTTACAAATGCGTTGACGTAAGTGACAATTGTGACAAAAAAAATGGCATATTTGACAAATGTGACATCGCTTTTATACGTAATGCTACATTAAATATATATAAGAGCCAAAGTAGAAAGTGATGGTTTTTCTATAAATTTTTTGACACACACAAAAAACAATGACAATGCAGTAAATTAGATTATGAAGAGTACAAAATACAAATAAGTATATATACAGTATACATACTTTGAGTATTTACAGTATCAAATATGGCTTTTTTCAGAATAATAATCATTACCTTCAGCAATACAACTCCTTAGGTTAGAATAATCCTCAGATGTCATGATTTCATGAAATCGGCATTCAATAGGATAGAGCTTAGAGAGTTGTATTGATGATGTTTATGATTATAATTCTATAAATCCATATTTTTACGGACGCGAATCAACATACAACAAAAATCAACATACATCCTGATCTGACCTGCAAATTGCAAAAAACGTAAGAAAATGTGAATCTCGCGGGCTACCCTGAAGCTTTCGCCTTAAGATATCCATACACCTATCAGCCGAAAGACGTCCACTGCTGGACATAGGCTCTAAGCATATACGTTTATACACATAAAAACGAAATACTCACTGAATCTCGATCGCGATTTAGTAATTCGATATGGCAAGATTTCGATGTTCCGTACATCGCGATTATGAACATTCTCAATGAAGTAATTCGTCATAGTAAACTTTCGGAGTTCCGTACATCGCGATCATGAACATTCTCAATTAAGTAATTCGTCATAGCGTACATTCTAACTCACGTAAGTCGTACTCATAAACTTTATAAATACAGTACATCGGTGTTTTAAACTTCGAAGTTCAGAAATACAGTCCTGTTTAGCTATTGCACGCCTACTGGATGATTCAACTTCCAGCACGCGTAGCATCACCACCATAGAAATGGGTTTTGATACGACCGACGACCGACGGAAGGATAGACAAAATGACAGATTGTGATTGTTTATCTGTCATTTTGTCTATTCTTCCGTCGACAAAACCCGTTTCTACGGTGGTCATGCTACACGTGCTAGTATGTAACTTTGTTGGATTACCACCTAAGTTCCTATTATGCGTACTAAAAACTGTTATATAAATACCAAGCACTTAACTATACTATAATATTTTAAACGTTTATTTTCCATCGACCTGTTCTTTTATTTCTTGACTTTCACACAGGGTTCTATAAGCATTTAGGTGCATAAATGACATTTTTGGAAATTGTTCAATGTGACACCGGCACAAATGCATGACTCTTCCACTTCGTAGATCCCTAAGATGTATATCCTGAGGACCTGAAGTTGAAATTTTCATGCCTGAATATATATATATATATATAATCTATTGATTTCTATACTAGTAACCAAACCAATGTTAAATAAACCCATAAATTAATTTCAAACATTTATAAAATCTTTGATCCTCGTTTCTGTAAAATGAGAAAAATGTAGATGTGCCAATATATTACTAGGTGAGCGACATACGAACAGGGGAAGCTAATATAAAGCTTATGAAATGTTCACTGCTAGACATGGGCCTCATCCAAAAATCGCACATATATTGATCGGTCTCCTGCTTCACAAGGTCATCGGACAGGTAGATATGTACAGACAGACACCCCAATTGCTTAGCCCTTTCTCGTCGATCACCTCATGGTATTTGAATATTAATTTAAGGTGTAGGTCCTGTCCTGCCAGGGGTTGCGGGAAAGTCCGAAAGGGATACCGATCCTTGGCAACAGGCAACTGAAGGAACAGGAGTGTGTTTTAGTTAGTTAAAGTCTGACACGCTCTCCCGTTCCGCCCAGACCGGGAGAAGTAATTTTGATGATAACCCACCCTCAATAAAAAAAATAAGGTTTCCAACCTCAATTAATCTATTCGTTAGTACAAGAAGCTTGTGATCATTTCCAGGCCACTGCATGGCGTAGGCTGCGTGTACATATTATAATATTCAGGACACGTAATCAAACAGCTGTTTCTATGTACTGAAATGCAACGATCGTATTGTTGATATTTGTATTGACCATTCGACTGTTCCTTTCCGAGTATTGAACTATACGCTTGAAATGTTGTATTGTATTAAAGGCAGAGTGTTAGAGTGCATTAAATCCGCGGGAAAGTCCGAAAGGGATACCGACACGTGATTTGATAATTACCCATCCAAAAAAAAAAAAAGGGTTGCATTAATTGGGTCTGAATACAGAATATAAGATTGAGTACGACCGTCATATCCTGGGCAGTCAACTTTTCTACCACTTTGTACAGTATTTTTTTACTTGTGCATAAAGTTTTAATAAATAAATAAAGTCACATGTTCTTCAGGGTTCCGGCCTCTAAGTCCACTTCAGGGTTCAGTGTCCAGATACGGCACAATTACATGTATATGTTGTGTGAAAACGTGATTAATACGCTTCGGCGGCAATAGAGTTCTCATACTCTCATGCCTTCATTAGAAAAGAGGAAAGTCTATTTTATAAAACAACTAGCTAACACCCTTGTACGACTGGGCAAAAATGCAAAACATGGATATTTTTTTTATTATGTGTAATTTTAATATGTGCATCGCACACATAAACCTCACCAAAATACGTTGCGTAGTTTAGAAGAATAATGCGGTCACACAAACAGAAATGAAAGGCGACTTTAAATTAATTTTAAGTAAGTATAGATAACTCGACGGCGATGTTATCCTTCAGGCGTCCAGTGAGTGACGATCTTTGCCCAACTCTCCGTGTGACGTGGCCGGCCCACTCCCACTTCAGCCTGGCTGTTCGCCGTAGAGGTAGACCGCGGCGAAGGTGGTGTGACGATCTAATCATGTTTGCGGGGCAAACATGGCCAGAAATCGCACAAAAAAGAGAGATTTGGAAGGAAAAAGGGGGAGACCTTTGCTCAGCAGTGGGACACACTATAGGCTAATAAAAAAGTATAGATATTGATTTTTTGGAAATAAAACGAATGTATAGTAACATAACAACAGTATATGAAAATATTTCAGAGCTTAGATTTGACTTGCTTTACATAAATAACAGAGTGACCGGGTGGGTGTCGCTGAGTTGGCCTGACGTTGCGTTCGATTGGTATGCTGTCGGGACCCTCCAGTTGTCTGAGAAGTCCAAGCTGTGGGCAAAACATTACAGAATTAGTTTATTGGACTTGTAACAGCTGTAGGTATGAATTTGGATGCAATAACGATTTGCGGGTCATCTGCCTAGCCTTTTCCCAACTATGTTGGGGTCGGCTTCCAGTCTAACCGGATGCAGCTGAATACCAGTATTTTACATGGAGTGACTGCCTATCTGACCTCCACAACCCAGTAACTGGGTAATACGATACCTCTTGGTATGATTGTCAGACTTTCGGGGCTTCTGACGACCCGTAACGACTATCAAAGATCCACGCCTGGACCAACGGCTTAACGTGCTTTCCGAGGCACGGAGGAGTCTCGGTTTGTAGATGATCACCCATCCACCGACCAACCCCTGATGGATCGACCCGGTGCGCCTGTTATTGCTTACCCACGAGCTCCTCTCTCTTGCGGGTATATACAATAGTTACAGTCATGCAGTAACTTGCCTGTTTATGTATGTTACGGATACTTGCTACAGATTGACTCAATTATGTGATGGTCAAATTTATATTATACATTTAAAAGGCAATGTAAGGCTTTATTGACGAGTAGTACGGATTTACACAGAATTAACATTAGATTGATGAAATGGCGCCAGCGGGAACAGTGGAGCCAATGGCAAAGGAACTATTTGATGAAACGCACTCTGTTCCTTAATGTACCCTTAGAGCTGCAATCATAGACCTAAATAAATAGAACTTTGATACAAGTAAGTATGGTGTTCAAAAGTCAAGAGTCAAGTAATTTATTTCAATTTGATATTTAAGCAAGTATGTTCCTCAAAAGTCAAAATTCAAGTAATTTATAAATAAAAGGCACTTAAAAACGTCAAAAAAATTGAATTGATTCTAGTCGCCCCTTCCAAAAGGTAGTTTTCGTATGAAGAAGAATGAGCAAGAAACTCGACCGTTACTCTTAAAAAATGTTTTACAAAATTTTGTTTGTCCATTAATTATATACCAGTTACTGGGTTGTGGAGGTCAGATGGGCAACCGCTCCATGTAAAATACTGGTATTCAGCTGCATCCGGTTAGACTGGAAGCCGACCCCAACATAGTTGGGAAAAGGTTAGGCAGATGATGATGATGATGATATTAATTATGCAGCATGTAAGGGTAAACACGGTTGTCATTCAAACCATGGGTAGTTGACTAAATGACCGAACACAAAAAAAAAAAACCTTATTTTCATTAAAATATTTTTAAACGTTTCTATCCGACACCGTGCTCGCTAGCGAAACAGCTGACGGACTGAGGGAGGGGTCGCGCTCGCGGCCGTTCAGGTCACGTCCCGCACCCCCCGCCTGTGTTGAGACGCAAGATCGTTGCCCTAGCGCATAGGGCAATGAACTTGCGTCTCTTGTGGTAAAATGTAGATTTAAAAAAAAGTTGTAATTTTCCATTGATTTAACGTTCTATAAATTAAACCAAACCACTGGTTGCAAGGATAGTGTTTACCCTAACACCCTGTATAATCATAAGGTGAATCTATGTCATACCTGTTCAGTGCCAATATGCACAGGTTTTTCGTATATGATCCAGGTGACGCACTCGGTGTAAGGTGGTGTCGTTAGAGAGCCTTTGTATGTGACGTAGTTTCCGTCGTGTAGGTCGTCGCTGTCCATCCATGATAGGGATTCTGTGAAGAGAAGAAAAAATAATATGTTCAGATGAGTCTAACAACAGGGGCCCATAGACAATTACTTTATTCTATTTTATTTTTAGCCTGTTTCGTCCCACTGCAGGGAAAAGGCCTCCCTTTCTCCTTTCCACTCCTCTCGGTCTTGAGCTAGTGTGGTCATAGACAAAACACAGATCATAGAGAAAGATAGGGATTGTGTGAGGAATGATATGAAAGAGAAGGGTTCTAACATTAACCTTAATATTATATAAAAAAAACATGCGGGGCAGTATTTGGGGACTGCCGATAGAAGTTAAAACTAAGTAACAATCATTCATTTCTTCAAGCGTGACGATGACGCGACTTCCATGATTTCTGTTCACCCAAAAAGTGCTCAACGCCCCAAAAGAAGTTTTCACTTCAACCTCAATGTAATTCAAACTGTAGAAGGTAGATGGCGCAAAAAAAAACAAATCATCAAGCGTGACGATGACGCGAGTTCTATGATTTTTATGCTCAACGCGCCTAAAGAAGTTTCACTTCAATAATTTTCGAATACAGACTAGATATGTATATTCAAATGATCTGAGTATTATTTCAAGCTCTTTTAGTGTAGGATATAGGTACCGACCTGAGGTAACTCTAACAGAGTGTTCACTTTTCTTAATTCTTTCAAATCCTTCGACAAGCCTGTCGAACCTAGGATTAGGGGCATCTACGGCTTCTAGAAGGAACCCAACTACGGCCAGACCGTCTGGGTGACCTACTGCCACTTCCATAGATTCGTATTTGCTGTTGTAGTGTACGAAGTGGCACTCTGCTGCGTATCTGAAAAAAAAATGGAGTTAAGAGATTTTTTTAATCCTATTAAAGTAAAAATTAACTTAAAAAAAACAAGGGTTGTTCAAATTCAAAGTCATAAAAAAAAAAAACTTTCTTTTTTTACGACTTTCCTAACGTTCAAATAAGGAAAAAGAAACGACGTAGCCTATCAAACTTTCCAGTTCTAGCAACAAGTTTTTTTTTAAATTTTGTATGTCTACATAAAAATCCGGATTGAGAAACATTTGTTGGGTGCGGTGTTATCAATACTTCATCGTCTTCATCATTCTTGTTTTAGACTTATTTTGAGAGTTTATCTTACTCTCGGATGAACTTTTATTAGATAAGTTTTCATTTATGATTAAATTAATCTTTAACAAATATTTCACTTAGGTACTTGGGTTCTCAAGTTTATTTAAAAGTTTAATTTCAATTTTAATTGTAGCAATAAATTAAGACTCACCCTTGTCCATCTAATAAGTGTTCACAACCAGAGAAGTCATCGACCGACCAGTGGAAGTGCATTTGTTCGAATACATATTCACCAATGAGGGGCCCGCCGCGGAGGATCGGCCGGACTTCAGATTCAAATGTGAAGTATGCTGGAATTGTAGAATATAACATCATCATCATAATTTTAGCCGAAAGACGTCCTCACATGCAATCCAGCGGATCCTGTGTCATCCACAAGGTCATGCGTCCGCCCACCTTGTGGGACGCCTTCCAACGATACGTCTTCCGGTACACGGTCGTCACTCCAGAACCTTTCGGCCATCTGCACTGCCAATTAAGTTTGGCAATGACTATGAATTTGCCATGCATTAAGATAAACCTAACTTAATATAAATATGATATAATATATACAGTATAATATAATATATATACCATATAGTATAACACAATATAATATAATATAATATAATAATTAATATTACTTATAAATGCCAAAACGAGTTTGTAGGTTGGTTTGTTTATTAAAATTTGTTTGTTACGCTTTCACGCCAAAACAGCTGAAAGGATGTGGATAAAATTTCGCACAGGGTAGACCTTGACCTGGAGAAGGACGTAGGTTACTTCGCATCCTGGATCGCAGACAAAGTCACGAGCAACAGCTAGTAATAATATTTATTTGTGTAAAACATGGTAGGACAATGGTGTTACCTTACAATTTATGAGACCGAACAATGTATGAAAACTTATCTTGTTAACGTTAAAATTTATGTCCTAGAAACTCCCTAATGATATAGAAATAAGATAATGTGTAGAACCTATAGGACATCATTCATTTTGGGCTAAAGGAAAAACATGATATATTCCGTAAGAACATGTGAACTCTGAATCTGTAGGGCAATTCCCTGCGCTGTTATACGATTTTGAAAAATACTGTTTTCAATATGTTTTAGTTAAAATAATTCATACTTATCTAATTAAAGTAATAGCTTGTGGTAATAAAAAATTAAGAGAAAAACGTGCTCTTTCGAAATATAGCTTTTTTTTTGTTTGGCCGGCCGGCACTTTCACAAATATAGCCCAAAAATGTATGGACGGTGAATGATCTCCTTTTATTTAATTTATTATTTCTTTAAAAGAAATTCCTCAACCTTGCCATCTAGAATAGTCTCAAGTCTCAAGTGTAACAGTGTAGGCAAAACGATTTCCGTAACCGACTGGTAATAAAGCGATTTCTCTGAAATAATAATCTCGGATCCGGAAGAAATAGCTCCAGCAACGTAGTATAAAAGCACTTATTGTAATTACCCCATTTCCAAGTAATTTGAACGGAGTAATAATCTGCAGGCAATGATATTTTCTTAGTAAAGCTAAGCCTTTCTTCAAAGGGTTTGCCAAAAATCCTGTTAACAGGCGCATCTCTATGTAAAACACGTCAGTTATTCCGATGTAATGGGTGTTTTAATTTGATGTATAAGTACCTATATACAACCTTATTTTTTCTTTATGCTAAACCCGAAAAGGGGTCATTGTACTCATCATTTTGAACAACTTTTACTATGGGACCAACATAGAAATCGCGAAAAAATAAACAGCTGTTCCCTACATTTGTGTTCACTTAAATCTACAAAATGTATGGAACAGCTGATTTTTTTTCGCGATTTCTAAGTTGGTCCCATAGAAAAAGTTGTTCAAAATGATGAGTACAATGACCCCTTTTCGGATTTAGCATATAGAAAAAATAAGGTTATATAATATATGACCTTCCCATGAGATGGCAGAAATGTGTGGACAATCGTAAATACTTTGATTAAATAAATATATTTGACCGTAGAAAAAAAAAAATGTTTCAATTTTTCAGTATAAAACGGCAATTTCATATTAATATTATGTTAATGTTTTCCAGAACCTTTATTCTCCTTATCATACAAAACCGAATTGAAACCGATTTGATTATCTTCCAGTCCTTGATAACAGCACGTTAAATATTATTGTACTCTTGATACCAAACCATATCTTATCAGTAACATTCACAGTTGTTAACTGATTTTTATTTTATGTAATATTTGGATTATTTTATCGTTTGGCTTCCTTATTTTTAGTGCAATATTGATTTCTGTGTGTCAATGACATAATCTTAAAGTATCGGTCGAATTAGGGCAATAAATCAAGATTCCATGTTGATATTGCCTGAATTGCATCGCGAATTATTACGATTTGTATTTTCTGTCTGTGGTATAAGGGCATGAATATTTATGATATTGATAGGTTTTGATTTTTATTTCTGTGTCGCCGAGAGCCCGAAATCGATGTCACGATCTCGGGCTCCCGGCTCGGGTATAAGCATAGCCATACGAAATCTATACGATCAAGCCCATCTTAATTTTATTTATCGACCTAAAGTTTTGTTGTGTAGCTTTTCCATTGTATTTTTGGTGTGAT
Organism: Lithophane ornitopus; assembly: GCA_948473465.1. Taxonomy (NCBI): domain Eukaryota; kingdom Metazoa; phylum Arthropoda; class Insecta; order Lepidoptera; family Noctuidae; genus Lithophane; species Lithophane ornitopus. Next base: position 14,148,124 of record OX419621.1, on the reverse strand, counting down.
TCGAGGTATTCTAGGCCGCACCATTTTGAAATTTAGAATCAATCTGATAATTTATGGTAGGGCGTACGTTAAGGCTCGGGCAAGCTGGCGCGTTGTCGCGCCCGTGATATCGCGCCTGGATCTGGGAGCCTTTAGTGGTAGGTAAATGTGGTGCTGTTCCACAAACGATGGGACACGTAATGTCGTGTCCTGCGTGACCTGTCAGCTGTACGTTACAGGAACTAATGGACGCTTGTGATGACGTCAAACACGAGGCCGAATTCTGGGCCGAGTCTATTTAGATTGCCATCGACACGTTACGAAGAAGAAATGGTAAAACTGTTAAATGTTTCATGTAGGTACATTAAACATAAGCGTTTCGAGCTATCTATCTATTGATCTATTATTTATTTTATTAAAACTTTATGCCCAAGTAAGTAAAATACTGTACAAAGGCGGACTTAATACCTGAGGCATATTCTACCAGTCACCAATGACACACAAAACATGGCAGGTGCAACATAATTGATATACAACTCGAAAAATGATGAATACTAATTAATACATACATCGATACATACATAAATAAACAAAATAAACTTATTCAGGAGAAATAACGGTGTAGGTTCCGATCGCCACTCGGATCTTGCCCCTTTCGATTAAAATGTTCCACTCGCCCCGTTTTTTTATTATTTTGGTGTAGTGATTCGCCCCGTACGGAGGGGCGAGTGGAAAACGACAGGTAGAGGAGAAAACGAATCCAGCAAATTAGCGCTTGGATAATTCTGTCAACTTCTTACGAATATGTTCACGTGCCTTCACTTTAAATGATAACCGACTATAGCTGCCATTCTGATGTCCAGGGGAAACAATGCTTTTCCAAAGATAGACCGCCTGGACGAAGAAAGAATAGTGGATGAAACCAGAGCGGTGAGAAGGACATCGCAGAAGACGAATGTTGGTCGTAGAAGACGATTGTTACCTACCTATTACCTAATATGTTATTGTATAGGAACACCTACGTACAACAAACGACATGTGCGTGGTTTATCATAAGAATATTGATAAAAATGGATTACTTCAGCACCGATAAGAGGTATAATACTCAAAACTATGCGATAACTATGATAAACACATTAAAATTAAAATTTTAATTATTGTAAGACTCTTGTTAAAAACGATAAAAGGCATAATTTTTTATTTAGTAGTTTAGAATATTTAGGCATTTTATTATCTTAGTATCTGCGAGAGCAGTGGTGGCTCAGTGGTAACGGCCACGACTTATGAGTTGTAGGTCGTAGGTTCAAACCCTGACAGGCGCTTTACTTTGTGTAAATTATTTCATCGCCACTGCTCTCAAAACGGTGAAGGAAAACATCGTGAGGAAACCGGCATGTCCTAGAACCAAAAATTCGAAGACATGTGTGACATCTACCAACCCGCACTGGGCCCGCGTGGTGGATTACGGCCCGCTCCCTCTCACAGAGAGGAGGCCTGTGTCCCAGCAGTGGGAACATTATAGGCTGATTATGATTATGATTATGACTATCTGCGCCCCGCGGTTTCACCCGCGTAAGTCTCGATCCCGTGGGAATATCAGGATAAAAATATTCTATCTCCTATTCCAGGTCATGGTCTACCCATTTGCCAAAATTAATCTAAATCCATTCAGCAGTTTTAGCGTGAAAGCGTAACAAACAAACAAACTTTCGCATTTAAAAGTTGGGATTTGGGTATTACAATAACGAGTGCTTTTATATAACGTATAAACCTTTATGACCTCGTTGGTCTAATGGACGCAAGGGCTACTGCTGACCATGAAGTCCTGGTTTTGATTCCCGGGTCGGGAAAAGTTTTATTGGGCACAGAACCAGACTCCAGGCTGCTACTAGAAAAATCCAGATGGTTTTTCCATCTGCAATTTCTAGTAGCAGCCCGCGAGTCTGGTGTATTGCCCTGTGGAGGGCAATAGGCTCGCCCCCTATTACATGGGACTTAAACATAACTGGCGAAAGAGAGAGGTGAGCGTGTACTATAGGTACACCTCTGCTCGACCGTTCGGGGAATACGCTATAACAATTGCCGGGGTTGGTCCGTGGATGGGTGACCATCTTTACATATCGAGACTCCTCCGTGCCTCGGAAAGAACGTTAAGCCGTTGAACCCGACTGTTATTTGTGGATCTTTGACAGTCGTTACGGGTCTTCAGAAGCCCGAAAGTCTGAAGACCAGTCTTACCAAGGGGTATCGTGTACCCAGTAACTGGGTTGTGGAGGTCAGATCGGCAGTCGCTCCATGTAAAATACTGGTATCCAGCTGCATTCGGTTAGACTGGACGCCAACCCCAACATTGTTGGGAAAAGCAGAGAGAAGTTTTTTTTTTATGGAGATTTTCTCACCTGTTGAGCCATTGTTGAGGAGAATACCATTGACTTCGTTGTCCCAATATCCTTTATACTGAAGTGTATCTAATGACGACCATTGAGGGCACCGACTTAAGGATATCGCAAGGGGAGACTGCGAAGCCCTGAGGCGGGATATTTGCTCGGCTGGAACCAAAAATAAAAACAATTAAACTAAAATCAAAAGTCATGTATTAAAATTAAGCTCAGAATTCCTCACACAGCGTGCGTGTGAGAAAAAATTCGTAAAACATCGTGAGGAAATGTGGACTTATGGACACAAATCGCTAATACTCAGTGACGAATCTTTTTGATCAATACTCGTGCTTTACCGTTCTAGGTAACCTCATTTGTTTGAAGAAGCTTTGTATGAGTTTTTAGGTACCTAGCCTAAAAGGTCAACAAACGTGTAAAGCCTAGTCTTCTATGTTTTATTATTTTTGGTATTGTGAGTCCTCCTTATCCCAACCCTCGTAAGAATTGTTATCCTGTGATCTAAGGTATTCTTAAAAACAAATTACTAAGAAAAGTAAAACTATTTGATACCATTTCACTAATGTACGTTTAAATACTTCGAAAGAAAGACAAAAATAAAATGAAAGTAAAAACTATTTCCAGCTAACTGATTAAAGGCACCCGCAGAAAGGCGCGACGGTTGCTAAGGGAGAGTTCACACCGAGACCTAAGCGACTTGCATTTTTTAGTATCCGATACAATAGCAGCTGACCCTAGATCACACAGATCCGAAAAGTTTACAATCACACGCACGCACGCAGACGCATACATTTTCCCCAACTTTCACGTTCAACGTTTCTTTTTTGTTTGTGTTTTTCTTTGTTTCATGTCTTACCGCAAATAAACGTATATTCTTTTCACTTAAGGTGGTCATAACATAGAAACGGGTTTTGTCGTCGAATGAATAGACAAAATGGCAGATTGTGATTGTGAATCTGTCATTTTATCTATTCTTCGGTCGACAAACCCCGTTTGTAATGTGATCATGCTACGCGTGCTGAACACCGTCATAGACCGTAATGATAATAACTCTAATTTGGCATGAAATTAAATATTTCACAATCAAATGGATTATTTTGATAGCACGGGTTTTTTCTTTTAAGCGACACTGGCACCCACGTTCCGTTCATTTTAGTTACAGATTTAAAAATAGATAGAGACACTTTGAGGTAATCTTTTATAATATTTTAGGACTTCAGATAAAGATTAGTACCTATAGCTTCTAGTTTTTTTTAGCTGTGTGTAACAGCGTTTATCAGAAATGTGTGGTACAGACTATAAAACTGAACAACTTTCTCCATGAAACCAACATCACAATCGCGAATAAAGGTGTTAAGTTTGTCTGCCAGGGGTTGCAGGAAAGTCCGTAAGTGATACTGGGACCCTTGGCAACAGGCAACTGCAGGAACATGGGTGGGTTTTAGCCAGTAAAAGTCTGCCACGCCCTCCCGCTCCGTCCAGAGCGAGAGAAGTCATTTGATGATTTCACACCTCAAAAAAAAAAAGTTGTTACTTTTGTATCGAGAAGGTATTGAAGTTTTGTATGGGACTGTTTTCCTTATTTTCTCTCGCTTCAGCACAAATTCTTAGCTCAGTTCGTAGATATTATCAACGAGTCAGCAAGTTGGGAAGTTGGTTTGTTCGGGGTAAATGCGCTTCTTTATCTTGTTTTACGACACCCATGCTAATTAAAACACCGGACCAGAGGGCGTATCTTGCACTTGTATACACTATTCTGCACTCAAGAAAGTTAAGTTAAATAATCAGGCAACCCTTTAAGTAGTCGTAATGGTCCATTACCTTCCTGAGTGCGGCATTTACTTACCTACTCTAACACACTTTGAACTTTGTTAATCCCATTAACATGCTTCTCATTATCATCCTAGGAACCTACCATTACAAATGCGGAAGTATGTTTGTTTGACTGTATTTTTTAGGCAGCAACAGAGCAATGGATCGAAATAATTTTTTGCATAGAGATAGTTTATGAACTACACGCGTAGCATGACCATGGAAGAATAGACAAAATGATAGATTCACAATCACAATCTGTTATTTTGTCTATTCTTCCGTCGACAAAACCCGTAGGTAGTTAAACCTGTTTCTATTTTATGGTGATCATGAGGTTTTATAGTAATTGTTGGTCATGCTACGCGTGCTAGAGAGTGACATAGGCTATTTTTTGTCTTTGACAAAAATATACGGTCCCTGCAGAGTAGACCACGGAAGCAAAGTTGCAGGTAAAACTTAGTCAAAAATACAAACAAATAGGTAATTAAAATTCGAAAGAAACAAAGAAAAGTAAAAATATAAACAAATGTCTGTGTAACTGTTCCCTTTTCACGCCTTAACGTTAACGTATTTGTATGAAATTTAGCACACGGACAGGCCATGATTAGGTTGGGCTATAGGCTATTTTCTATCCCGGTAGTAAGCCCCGTTGGATAATTTCCGACCTGCTGGCGGGTGGGTAGTCGCCCAGTGGTAACGGCCGTGGGTTCTTTACCTTGTGCAAATTATTTCATCACCACTACCTACTCTCAAAACCTAAAACCATAAATTCGAAGACATGTGACATTAACTCGCACTCGGCCTGCGTACCCTCTCACAGACGGGAGGCCTATGACCCAGCAGTGGGAACTTTTAGTCTGGTCAATATAGACATTTGAAATAACAAAAATTCCCGGAGAGCCAAATATTGGTAGAGAGCTGGAGTTTACCATTACAAAAAAAAGTTTTAAATCGAATGTGACTTAGAATCGCGATATCTCAGGAATGGTAACTCTTAGGATAAAAATCATAATGACCATTTTTGTAGAGAATTTTAATATCAACCACTTTGGTTGAGTTTTTTTTTAATAAAACTTACCGTTTTCGAGAAAAATCCAAAAAACCTCAAATTTTGACCTTTGACCCCGAATAACTTTTGTAGCACACATAGGATCGATGGGGATTTTTAAAACTTTATTTGTATGAACCCCAGCTCTCCAAAAATATTTAACTCTCCGGGAATTTTTGTTATTTGACCACTATTTTTATGTCTAAATTGACCGGACTATTTATAGCCTGCTGGCGGGCGAAGCCGCGGCTAAAATTTAGTCATAAATAAACACTTGTAACATTACCATCGGTCCTAGCTTCTTTAGGCTTCACGGTGACTACGCTCACGGGATTAAATCTCACTACCCTGTTCTCCATTACAAAAATATCCTTTATAAAAATACGTTTTGAACTATAAACTTTAATACATGTAAAGAAAACGTGCACAATATACGTTGGATTTCGGATTATGTGAGCATCGAAAACAATTTGATTTCAAATCGTAGCAGGCTGATTAGATAGTTCCTTATCATGTTTTTGACAGCCGGCCCGACAACGCTAGTATGTAAATGTAAGGATTAATGATAGGTACACATTTTTCTTTTATTGTTTTGAAGAAAACATAAATAAATCCATGTTCGTTCTTTTTCGTATGGTTAGTGAATAATTTAATACCCCTTGGCAATACTAGGCAACTGACTGAGACTGACTTCAATACAGCTTCACATGCCGTCGACAAATGTCTCTCAGGCATGCCGGCTTCCTCACGATGTTTGAAGCAAGTGATAATTATACACTGCCTCGCTAGTCTAGTGGTCGCAAACGCTGCTGGAGCACAGGACCTCCCTGGGCTCGATCCCAGGTCAGACAAAGTGTTATTGGGTTTTGCTATTAGGAATTTCTCAGTAGCAGCCTGGAGCAGCCCCGTTGATGGCAATAGCCTCGCCCCTATTACATGGTTATTAAACATAACTGGTGAAATGTGGGTGTACCTACTATCGGTACTCCTCTGCCTAACCCTTCGGGGATATCAGGCGTGATGTTATGTTACGATAATTATACAATACGCACATGAATCCGAAAAGTCAGAGGTGCGTGGCTTGGGTTTGATCTTGAGACCTATGACTTGACTTGGTTCCATGAATTCATATTCCAGTACTTTCCATTCAGGAGGCGAAAAAAAAACAGGCGCATAATTTCTTGTTTCAATAGCTGTAGCATGACTAGCAATCACCATTCTCCTGTCCTTATCTCAATTTGCATGTAAGGCCGCTTATATACGCTAAGGAATTTCACTGTGTCTGCTGCAGACAGGCCCAATTCATCATGTACACAACAAGAATTTTGTCGGATCTAGCCACCAAAACCCCCCGCCTGGTGAACACACTGGCCTCTGAATAAGCAAAGGAGCAAGGCACTGTCTGGCATTCCCAAAGGAAACACACGGCCTCTGAAAATGGTACTTTGTGTTTCCGGAAGGATACGCATGGCGCTCAAAGTGTTAATGGGTCTAGAATCATGGACCTACTGAGTAAATTCATGATAAAAGTTTGCACTTCGATGTCACTTACACCTTGTATGAATGAGACTATCGCAAAAGGTAGTGATTATAATAATAAAAAGCACGTGACCATATGAGCTGAAAAGTGCATCAGTTTTGTAGATAAGATAAAACTTATTCAGTTCATTTTTTCATGAATTACGAAGTAAACAAATACTGATATATTATACCTACTAGTAAATTCCGAGGATAATTTTTTTTATTGTCCCTCAAACTACTCAGTTTTCCCATTAGGATCTGTCAAAAGGCCAGGGGGCCAAGTCTACTAATTTACAAACGTGTCAGTGGTCTCACAATGATCAGTTTTTGACAGATTTTGTGAGACCACTGATATCTACTGTCTTATATTTATTGTCATCAGTTATTTGCAGGTTTCACGTGGAAATTATTAATTGTATTGATAAAAACTAAATATGATTTTCATTATTACACATGTCTCTAGTGGATCACGGTAAAGGAATGCTTTACTTTCCAGTCAATTTTAAGTCCATAGAACCTAGTCCGTTAACGAAGTTGTAGGTCCGTCCAAAAGTATTTCGAAACTTCGGAATGTACCTTACCGCCGATAAATTACGGGCGAAACAACATCGGGAAGAGGGACAACTGTCAAATTGTGGTGTTATTCATTCTTAGGTCGGGCCCCAAACTAATCTTATGTCTGTAGGTGATACGGAGTACGAATCGACCGTAACTTCGGCCAAAACTATGGATTTCGTGCTAAGGGAGTAGATCTCCTGATGCAAAACAGTTATTTACTGCAATCGTGAAAGTCAAGGACCAATTAGCTAGCTTTTTTTCAAACAACGATAGGGTTTATTTATCTAAACAAATATTGATTACAGAGTGACTGCCATCTGACGACAATCTAAATGACCAACATTTTGGTGATCCGAAGACCTGCTAGCTACTAATTATTTTTAAATTGATTACGCCCATGCCCAAATATGATATTTTTCAATATCGGTTTATTGACATTGGCAATAACCCTGGTAATCCAACTGTCTGGTATTTCTTATCAGATTAGCTACTAAAGATTAAAGATTAGTGTTATGATATAAGACGGACAAGAGGTTGTTGGAGTAAACAAAATGACAAGTGAATTCGATTTTAATTTTTCCACTAGTGACTGTTGATTTCCGATAAAAACTAAATTATGTTAAGCGAACTGTAGGCCGCCAGCCGCTATACGAATTGTGCTAATCTTTTGAACACAGTAGGAAAAGAAAAACAAAGCAGTTACATCGTAGTCTAGTACGTAAACGTGGTCAGGTCCGATAGATTATCTCCGATAGACCAAACAGACCTTTGCTTCGGGTGGCCGCATGGATAGATTCTCCAGCAATAAGCAGCAGTCAGTGTAGGCTACTGAGTACGGCCTTTTACCAGGAAACGGGTTTTGTCGACGGAAGAATAGACAAAATGACATGTTGATTCTTTATCTGTCATTTTGTCTATTCTGCCGTCGACAAAACCCGTTTCTACGGTGGTAACCAATCTTGAAAGCGTTCTCGTACGCGTTTCTACGCGTGCAGAACTTTCAAGATTGGTACAGAAAACGCTTAATAGAAAGAGACGCTGCTGTTCGAAATAATTATAAAACAAGAACATGTGTTGCTCGCGCGTATAATTATAATTGTCTACGACACATTCGCTCAAGCATTCATTCAAAACATTCATTCACATGTTCCATTCCTACATTCCATTGAAGCTTCAACTTGCAAAACGGTTCTCCGTTCATTACGTATAAAAATGTAACAAAAACTGTAAAAGACATAAGTAAACCTATGTTTCAAGAATAAATATTTGTTTAATTTATCATAAACAAAAGTGGCGACCGTGACAGGAACTACAATCGTCGGATCGAAGCAAAATAGCCGCGCACATTGTTCCCGTACCGTATCAAGGGCTCTCGAAGGACATCGTCGACACCGGACGACAGCTACCAGTACCAACGGAAGCCCGTGTTGAGAATCCAAGATCACCGTGCCCGTAGACTGGCATCCTACTTCTACCTGGGTCGAGCAATCTTACCTTCGTCAAGCCATTCTGGGAACTCTGCTGGGACTACGGAACTCCGAGCGAGCAAGGTCCACACTTAGAACGAGTCAGAGGAATCACTATCTACCTATCTACGCTCCTGCCTACAAAAGGACTGCTGGGATTAGTTGCCTTCCTATTTAAAGTGAGCTCGTTCCATCTTACTAACCTACCTATTGTGTTAACCTTTAGTCTGTGCATTTAGCGGGTTTAGTTTCTCGAAGTCAAGTGAAGTTCCTACCTTTCTATTTGTGTCTATTGTGCCTAACCATAATTATTTTTCGAAAGAGATTTAACCAGGATAGGCAAAGCACAAATCAGCCTAATTAATTTCACTTATTTGTAGACCTACCGCCATCTTAAATTTATGCACAATTAACTAATCACAACTTAACTCTCTTACCGTTACTCACCAAGCAATTTTGTAAAACTATTTCACTATTATCGATTCTTTATCCCTTTTATCACTCAATTCAACTTTCATATTACTTACATACTAAATGTTTCTTACGAATCGTCGTTTCATCATACGAGTAATTAGTTGTTTTTATCAGTTTACTAAGACGCACGGAATTGATCTATTCCAGTGTTCGAGTGTGTTGTGAATTGTGACACGGGATCGCTTGCGCATCGCTGTTACCTGACTGCCGGCGTCCCCACCTGCATATCTCACCACTGTATGCAGCCTACGTGAGCCGCGGGCATCAGCTGATCAACAAAGCGAGGAGCGTACCGTATGCTATATGCCTATTTCGTTATTTCTATTGACATCTGTTTTTGTTAGCTCATTACAAGTTCATTACAATGCCCGAAACATTAAAGTTAAAGGAACTAATAAGCAAACGCGGTTCTATTAGAGGACGCGTAACGAAATTTAAGTTAAGTCTCGATAGTTTAGCTTTATTAGAATCCATTTCAGAAATAGAAATAAGTAAACCTGCTTTACAATAATAAATATTTGTTTAATTTATCATAAACAATAATGTATTTAGATGTAGATGAAAAAAAAAGAGTAAATCAAAAAAAAAAAAAAGTCAAATTGTCTTTAGTATTCTGTGTGTGCTACATAATACTATACACAAGCGTGATACGCGAAGCTAACCTTCTAATCATACATTTGATTAGAACCACGCAGGATCTCTAATTATGCACCACAAGGACAGTAAAGTTACGCTCGCTATGTCATTATGTGTCCTAGTTATCAACCTATTATATCAATTACCGTAGCTTTCTTGCTAATGACAGTTCATGGACTAAATACAACACATGGATGGGAAGGTCGAAGCCTGCCTAGGTACAGTACATCTATTTTCTTAATATCCCTCGGGAATCATCTCATTTCCGAATGGAAACGAATACTAATTTCCATGTCCATCAATTATTAGATTTATCGTGTAATTTGAATTCAGGACTAAGTACTTTATTGTTGATTTTATTTACGTGTGAACTATATAGAGCTGTAAAACAATTTTCTTTAAACTATTTCCTTCCATTTTTTAAATAAATTACAATAGGTTAAAAGCGTATTAACAACTCTACATAAATCCTTCCAAGTCGATTGAGAATGTCCGGTCTGCACCAAGTGCAAAGGGCAACTGATAGAAATCCGACGACTGATGAAATACGAAGTTTGCCGAGGGAAATTAAGAAAAAAGTAGTACTGTACTATGGTGAGAGACCCTGGGAACGTAAGTATAGCAGGCCACACGTACTGACTCACACAGTAACAAAACCTGTGTTATCTGGCCTAATTATTCTATTAAAACTGCGCGTACTGCTCTAGGCCAGCTGAAAGTCAAAGTGTCACCACTGATGTGAGGCCACTGATGTTCTGTTAAGTGTTAAAGCCATCATAATATCAGAGTAAGAGAGATATGAAAGGACAAATAGCACCGTCTCTTTTTCGCAAAAGAACAATGATGTGTAGCTTATGTGGGGCCAGCCTGTCAAGGCTTTGCAAAGTTTACCAATTCCGTATACACAGCAAAGACGCCCACAGATAGCTATAGAGGCTATTCGCGATGTTCGCGCTGTTCTGTACGATATTTTACTCCACTGTTACGGTAAAAAAACTGTATGAAACGCTTTGTCATCCCAATAATAAAAGGTAAACTATCGTACTAAATTGCCTTGTCTAGGGGGGCCATATTATAGCTCCCCCTCAGCATCACCATCTAGTCTCTTCAATCGATGAATATTGAAGATGAAACACCGAAAAAATAGTCATAAATAAAATAATATCAAAATACTCACGCGCAGACATCTTGGAGCTCCTCATTTTCACTTCAATATTTGTCAACGTCCTCTCACAAAGTATCGTGAACTGAGATCTATCTGATCGGCAGGGTCGTCACGAGATCATCAATCACACCGTTATCGAAGGATTTACCTCGACACTATCTGAAAGATAACTGGTCCTTCGTTTGGTTCAGTTCCGCTGCCGCGTGTATTAGTAACAGGGCTTAAGGTTTAGTTTCATTGAACATCCATTCTCGACTATTCTGGGCTATATCCATGGAAACAAAACGTAGACGAGGCAAAAGGAGTATGTACCTATATAGGGATCGTAATAGGTGGCGTCCTGTAGTTTCTGCTTACCCTCATAGGAAGAAGGCGTTAATCAATCAAATCGCAGTCCACTGCTGGACATAGGCCTATCCCAGGCTGCGCCACAGTCGCGCCCTGTCTTCCGCCTTCTGCATCCAGCCAACTTTTTAAGGTCGTCGGTCCATCTAGCTGGGTGGCTCCCCACTACGCTTGCCGTCACGTGGTCTCTACTCTAGGACTCGTCTGCTCCATCGGCCATCGGTCCTTCGACAAACATGGCCTGCCCAATGCCACTGCAGCTTGCTTGCTCTGCAGGCTATGTCGGTAACTCCGATTCTTTTACGAATAACTTCATTTCTGATCTTATCCTTGCACTTGTACAATGAGTGAAGGTTCTTCCTTCACTTATACAAGTGCGAGTTTATGTAATTAAGAAACTGTCCATTATAATTAAATATTGCATCAAAACAACAGTCTGGTTTAACCAGGACAAACATTTTTTTATTATTCTGTAGTTACGCGAACTTTTACATGCTGTTGCCAAAAACAAATATTACCTATAAAAAGGCTTGAGAAAGCTATGAGAAATCAAGAGAAAATAAAACAGGTTCAAAATGAAGCATCAGAACGACTTTTAGATTGGCCCAAAAAAGAAAGAGCTAGAATAAAACTAGAAACGGAAGCCTTGAAAGCACGCAAGCCTGGAAATGAGAAGTACCGTTGTTTTTTAAATTTAATTATTGGTTAAGTTACCGGTACCGCACCTTAACAAAGTAGTCTTGAAGTACGCGATGTCCATCACCTGTACTGTATGCTGCATTTCCCATTAATGTTTCACACAATCGATAGTGCCCACTCACATACCGATTGGTTGGTTTTGTCTTGTGTAAGAATTTGAGACGGGTAGATTCCCAAGCAAGTATCTACTCAGGTATTTACTAAGGCCGAAAATATGGACTTGAGATAAAATAGAAGAAACCTAAGGAACACGTTTAAAGGTATTTTTTTTAAAGGTACTTAGAATTATTTTTTTGTTTTAAAAAAAAAATATGCTAAAAATACTATTTTATTATTTAAGTTTTGATAAATTAAGACAAGTCTTTGATTCCCATGATTTATTTTACAAGATTTTACTACAACAAGAACTATATGTAGAAGTGTAAAAAACATGGTTCATAAAGAAGACAGACACGAATTGCCTGACCAACAGGTAAGTAATAAGAATACTTTTATTCTTAGGTCTGACTCTGAGGTTAGACTATCAATAAATAAGTACGATATTTTGTAATTCTGTTAACAATTACCAATTACATGCGGTGCCTCGAGAAGACCTCATAACAGTCGGAGAGAGAGAGACACGCCAATTGCGTAACACACTTTTTATATAAACGGTTTTTGAAGGAAATTCCAGAAGAATAGACAAAATGACAGATTGTGATTTTTTATCTGTCATTTTGTCTATTCTTCCGTAGACAAAACCCGTTTCTATGGCGGTCATGCTACGCGTGCAGATGAATCAAATAAATAGATTAGGAATTTCCTTCAAAAACCGTTTATAAGTACGCGTGCTGTTTGAAAAATTCGTCTAATCAACAAAGTTAATAACGCAATGAATGTTGTACGCAACGCATTACTCCATGTCACAGGTAAAAATCCCAACCCTGGCCTTAATCACGAAGGTCGGGCGGGTGTTGATTTGTTAAACATAGGCAGTGGCCTATTTAAAAAAAAAAACTTTCCTGTCGTTCAGAGGTTGAGTGACGCGGAAGTTCGTCTGTTTATCTCCAGCTTCATTGTTAATTATCTTTTGGGCAGCCTCCCACGTTTCCTGTAAAGAATAACAGGTAAGTTAAAATGGATTATAAAAGTGTTACCAGCTTATCTTCTTTAAAGGATATTTATAATATGATTAGGGGATATTATAAAAAAAAAAAAATGTTTGTACCTATTATAATACTTAGTAAAAGAAGTGAGTATATTTTCAGGCTAAAAATGTTTGTCATTTTGTTGCCATTTTTTAATAACTGGGCACAAACGTAGATTTAGGGATGCTACTGAGAATTTCGTAATGAAAAAAAATCAATAATTTATGATTTCTTCTTCAGGGTGTAGGTACTACAATTATCATCTCTTTTTTTTCCTGGCTGTAAGAGTTCGCCATCCAATGTTCTCAGTACTTCTTTATCATTTTTTTTTTATCAAGATGATGACGATGAAAAACTTTTGTAAACAATAAAAATAATATTTTTCGTCAAAGCTTGCATAAAAGATATCTAAGTCATTTGGGTGCTACAATAATTTTAACCCTTAAAAAAAAATCAAACCTGGATCAGTAAATCTCTTTTATAGCCTCGCATACAATGTGCATGAAGTTAGCCATTACACTGCATAAATCATGGTTTAAAATAACAACTCAGATTAATTTATTTGTTACTTTATAGTATAGCATACTTGGGAAAAGGCTAGGCAGATGAACTTTACAGTAGTAAACTATTGCAACAATAGGTAGTAGAAAATAAATTAAGTAGTTGTTATAAAATTAGTCTTTTTAAGGACGAAAAAAGAGAAGGAAATTTAAGCTTAGTGGTTAAAAAACTGAGGTGATTTGTAGAAAACTTTGATGGCTAACCAAAGGGTGGAACAGTTATCAGAAAAACACGTGTAATCCTAAAGCTCTCACAAGTCTGCCGAATAGCCAATGTTTGCCATCAAATGCACTGGAATTTTCTGACAATGGAAAATGTCAGTAAGAATCATATCAAAACAAACCGTTCCATAAAAATGTTAATCGGATTATGATAATAATCCGTAGTAATCGAAATAACCTTTTAACAAAGAAAATTCATGGACAGGTCTGCTCCGTAGAATAATGGTAGGTATAGCAGACGTGGATTAAATGATTTAACTGCCGGTTTTAGGTAACAGAGAATAATCTGTTCCATTAAAATTATAACATTACGTATCTACCTTATGTTCCAAACTTGTTACGCATGTTAGAGAGCTTCTATCTTATATTTTACTAATCTGTGTAACAAGTACAAGAAAATTTTGACTGCATTCCATTCGGAAAGTTACTTATCACAATTCAAAGCTCTGTGACAATAAGTTTGACTGTGGCCAGCAGTGTTGATGATGAATGGCTGGAGAAACACTTCCAAGAATACGTTTTTCTAACATGATAGTTACAATTTACAAATCGTCAAATCGTTGAGCTCCTTACATTTTAAGTTGAGCTGCACGAATACTGTCAAATGCGTGCACTGACTGGACAGGTCCACTCAATCTGTGTGGCTCTTTCCTCAAAAGACCATTTCAGACACCAATCTACATGGTCTTCACATGATCTGACCAAGATTATGTCTGGACTTCAAAAGAGGCTGTCTGAGTAGTTAGAGAGGAAACGCCGCCCGACCTCATCAAGTTTTTATTAAAAAAATATGATTTTCGTGTAAAAGTGTTATTTACTTTAACTTAACAGAAATAAAATCATTTATTATTTCAGTGATCCTGAACGGCGAATGGAAAAGCGAGGAACGTCCTCTAATCTATGGTGGATGCCTCAAATAAGCATCAGGTTTTTTTTTTTTTTGAATTTTAATCATTGTGCGTTATTGTTCTTTTAGAGGTCTATCCACACATTAATCAAGAGTTTTCCGGGACCAGGTTCTCGTGAAGGACGAAAAAGGCAGGAAAAGGTACGCACGTCCAGTCTGCCCGGCCGAGAGACTCAGCAAGGTCGTCCTGAATCCAGGAAGGGTTTGGGCCGACCTTTCTAGATATCTTTGAGCAACACACAGGAGAAGTTCGCTAAATAAAATCCAGTAGAATCTTACCCTGTCAATATGCAGAGTCCTCGCTCTAATAAGCCATAGAACAGACTCGGTGCAAGGCGGGGTGGTCAAAGATCCCTGATAGCAAACGTACTCTTTGAACGGAGGGTTTAAGTAGCTGAGAGAGTTCCCCTTAAGAAATTTCTTCCGGAAGCCCTGCTTCTTAGCCGCTTCCAAAATATCCATCAGGCCTTGGTGCGTGTCGTTTGCATACTGAAAGAAAGAAACGTTTTTGAAAAATGAACAGGAAAGTGATTTTGAGGAGCTCGTCACTCAGTAACAGCCGCACGGGTTGATTCATCAAGTTAACCTACGCTTGCCGGGGTTGGTCCGCAGATGGTTGACTATCTTTACATATCGAGACTCCTACGTGCCTCGGAAAGCACGTTAAGCCGTTGGTCCCGCCTGTCATTCGTGAATCTTTGACAGTCGTTACGGGTAGTCAGCAGCCGTAAAATCTGACAACCAGTCTTACCAAGGGGTATCGGGTTACCCAGTAACTGGGTTGTGGAGGTCAGATAGGCAGTCGCCCCATGTAAAATACTGGTATTCAGCTGCATCCGGCTAGACTGGAAGCCGACCCCAACATAGTTGGGAAGAGGCTAGGCAGATTAATTGAATGAGAAAGTGAGTTTGTTTGAGACGCTTTCACGCTAAAACGGCTAAACGGATTTGGATGAAATTTGGCACATAGGTAGACCATGACCTGGTTTAGGACATAGGATGTTTATCCTGGTAGTAAGTTTCCTTGGCATAACTTTTTACCTCCACGCGGGCGAAGCCGTGGGCAAAAGTTAGTACCTACTTAACTAAGTGCGAGAGAATTCAACGAGTTTACAAGTCGATGCGCTTCTAATATTCCTACTCGGCGCACGATTATTAATTTAATAACTCGACTAATGCGTCGACATTAGTGACACATTAATGACATTAGACATAAATTAATCAACTATTTTATACTCTTGCGAGTCTTGCGACGCTTTGTGAAATTCATCATTATTTAAAAAATACAATCTCTACGTCAATTCTTAAGTAAAATGTTGTCTTGTTTATAGTTGTCCGCATTTAAATAAATATTTACGTAGATCTTATTGTAAAAGATTGTAGGCAAATATTCTGGAATAGATTCTGGGAGAAACTTAAACTCGTCAAAAGCAGCAATCAATTATAAATGTTCAATGGTAGAAAATTCATTGCGGCTAGAACTACTTAGGTATGTTATCTGATATATTTTTCTAAAGACTCGAGAATCCTATTACATGCTCAGAACTCTCGGGAAATGGAAAGCTAGCTATCAAATTAAATGAACGTACTGCGGAAAATCTTAGACTGAAGGAATGAAGAGATCATTATTTTTACGTTTCACTCCCTCTTTTTATTTTCCAATGCAAGATTCGTACGTGTATTAACAAACGAATTTTGAATTTAAAATTATTTGTAGCTAAAATGAAAGGCATTATTTTATATTTTTTTGGCTGGTCTGGATAACTGAAACGACGTATGAGTCCGGATTTATAAGATGTCTGTGTGATGTCTTGTTTCCCTTTACCCGTTTACCTTTTTAGTTGGCGTTTTTGTCATAGTTGGGTTATGACTTCTCCCGCTCTGGGCGTAGCGGAAGGGCGTGTCTCAGACTTTTACTGACTAAAACCCATCCGTGTTTCTTCAGTTGTCTGTTGCCAAGGTCCCGGTATCCTGGGGGCCTAGACAAAATCCATGCGTTTTCTGGTCACGCTTTTTCCTTTCACGCTAAGGAATTGACGTTAGCGTGAAGATAATGGTAGACAAGTTACACAGAGATTGCGATACGCCTATTCCGCGGCGTCACACGAAACACTCTATTGGAATAGTGTGTACCAGTTGTCAAATTTGAGATTATGGAATGTTTTGTTCGACATTATATTATGTAAATAAAATTCAGTATTTTACTACATCAATTGGCAATATTTTATTCTTGAAATCATTTAAAATAACATCAAAAATAGTATAAAACATTTTTATGTTAGATGATGGTTTGACAATCAACTAAATAATTACTATGGAAACCGCATATTTGGTATATTTTCTCTGAGGTCCAACCAAAGAGTATCTACATAATATTAAACAGCGCTTGATGCTTGTGGTTATATATGACTGTGGTTCTTACATATGTTATTCTTCTATAGATAAATTCGAATTACCATAATACTTATTGCATATGTACAGTGTTAGAGTGCCAAAATTCATGTTTACAGACTCCTATTCTTATTGTACAATAATGTTATACTTAATGAATAGTAATTTTAGCCATGGTGATCTTTCAAAGCCACAAGCTGTGCTTCAAGATTTGTAAACTAATTTCCTGAATGACTTTTAAGAAGTTATACGCCGAAGATCATGACGAAGACGCCAAAAGCTTTGTTTATTTGGCCTAAAACGATGAAAATTCCAATTTTATTCTTTTATGTTTATATAAATTTAGTCTTGTTTGCCGTCTTGCAATGCTCCTTCATTATTACCTGCCCGTATTAATCTCAAACTCTGTATTTTAATTGATTAATTTGAAATAAAAACACACAAAAATGAGACTATTTACTGTTAGCGTCAGGGTCCGAGCTCCCGCTAATGTAGCGTGTTGCGGAACCGCCAAAATAGCATTTACGTTTGTCAAAAGTGGCACTTGTCTACCATTTGGATTAATATTTTTGGCGTTTAAACTTCACGCTCACTTCTTCGTTCCTTTCTGCATGAGGAATAATGACTTTGTCTAACAATTTAGCAGCAGTCACGTGACATCTCTGAAGCTAATGTCAACTCCATACAATTTGATTTTTCCGTTGGCGTTAACGCTTACCGAAAAGGGATTTTGTCTAGGCCCCCAGGTACTTGGTTTGGCCTAAAATAACCATTTTATACAAAGCCTTTGCGGAAAATAGGAAAAGCCACAGCCAACGGAATGTGAAAGTAATGTCAGGTCGATGCCCTTTCGTGGCAACCGTTTGAACAATGTGTGAGATAATATTTTCACTCCGTTAGGTACTATGATTTTCCATTTGCGACACTACCTGGAGGGTAGAAAGATTAATAAAACGCTGAAAGATCTTGAAAAGAACAGGAGCCGTTTTGTTCTGAAATATTAATTAAGTATATTAGGTACCTCTCCAGTCTTTTATGATGTGAAGTTGTTGTGTTTAAGTTCGGTGTAATAGGGGGCGAGCCTATTGCCATCAACCGGGGACAAATCCAGACTCCGGGCTGCTACTGAGAAACTCTAGATGGAAAACCTCAATAACACTTTGCGCAATCCGGGAATCGAACCCGGGCCTTCATGTTGGCCTTCATGTTCAACAGTCATTGATTTCTCGTTGATTTATTATCTCAGTAGGTATCACGATTCTTCAACTTTTAATTAAGTACGTACCTACCTAAGTCAAGTGTCACTGAAAGTTATTATCTTTTACGAAACTCCAAACCACTTACTAATTATCTATTTTTATTTCAGAAGACATTGAGTTTTTACACTCACTAACTAAACTTTTACAAAGTTTTCAATCCAATTAAAAAGTCAACGGCTTAGGCTTACTATACATGACGCCGGAGCCGCACCGGAGTCGCACCGGGGCGGCGCCGGACCGCATGTTTGTGTATACGAATGAATATCGGCCATGCAAGGCACCGCAACGCGCCGCCCGCCACTGCGTAGATTTTACATTTTCATTCTGAGATGTTCTAAAAAAAATCATATTGCGGTCCGACGCCGACGCCGATGCGGCGCCAGTGCGGCTCCGGCATCATGTAAGTACAGGAAGCCTTATACTTTTGTAGGACAGATGTCAAGGCATCAGGATAAAAAGACATTTAAAAAGAATAGATTAATCTTACGCAAGTCAGATAAACGAAGGAAGAAACGACGTTTCATTTAGATAAGCAATGACTGACACAAAGTTTGGTCAATTAAATTAAATAATACCTTGAAATATCACTGGAAGTCCTTTCCGAAGTCAACACATTTTTCAAATAAGTACCTACCTAGTTAATTGATTCAGGCGTGACTTTGCGGAAATCCATTATAAAATACAATAGACGTAGATATATTTAGTAACCTATTCCGCTTGACTATTCTTCAAGAGTCCTACAAAACCCTGTAAGAAATCGACACGTGTTTCACTTCTCAACGAGGCATCCTCAGGATGACGATTGACCAATTGCAAACCAGAACGCGACGAGCACACCGAGCCACACCGTGTAACGTTATTAAAACTAATACAGCGAAGGTTACCCTGATGAACGAATTAAATACCAGTATGCCAAGGTCGCCTTTGTTGCGATTGTTCGCCCCTTATCGCGCTTATCGCACTGATAACGATTCTAGCCAATCAGCGCCGAGCAGCAATCCTATATAAGTGGGGGTGACGGGCGATTTGATTTATTCCCCCGATATCTTAGATATAGCGCTCCTTAAGCACGTCAACCTAAGACTTAACTCAATAGAAACGGTGCACGAGCTTAACTCAGACCACCGTCCAGTAGTCATGAAACTGGCCCCCCGAATAGGTCTCCCCGACCCATCCCAACCCCCTGCTACCAAAAAGGTAACAGACTGGAGGAAAGTAGGTGAACTTCTGAAATCCAACACGTCCCCCCAATAATTGGACTCTATTCCCGAACAGTTCGATTCTGTCGCCGACACGACGGCCGCGATCGACTCGCTCACGGATCACGTACAATCCGACCTGAACGAATGTTCAAGGCAAGTTCCAGCGGTGGATGACCACCGCTTCAAATTGCCGGCGGATGTGCGTGAGCTGATGACCGAGAAGAACGCGGCCACTCGTGCCTACAGCAACTTCCCATGCTCCGCTAACAAAACTCACATTTTATTTTATTTATAAGGGACAAAAAAACAGTTACATGTTAAGGTTAAAAATTATGAGTCGTAACACAAATAGGTAAACATATAACCCACACCATTGTCCACGAGTTAATAGATGAATAAATCAGACGCTGAGCCGTCGTCAGTAGTCTTAAACTCTCCGATCCAGCCAGTCCCTACTTGCTGTACCTCCCCCCAGCGACGTCCTAAGCCGAGGTCCGTACCCCTTAGCGATCAGTCGCTTAGTATAAGTTAGTTTTAGTTTGTATGCCCCTGGCTGGAGGCTTTAAGTTAGCTTAGAGCATCTCCGCAGGACAGTCCGGTTAAATAGTAAGTACCCCCCCGTGGTAAAACTATGAGATGCAATAAAAAAAAAAAAAAAAAAGATTTGATTCACTTTGCGTCCAGCGTTCGATGTGGTAACACGTCGCGTTCTGGTTTGCAATGGGCAATCGTCATCCTGAGGATGCCTCGTTGAGAGGTGAAACACGTGTCGATTTCTTACAGGGTTTTTTAGGACTCTTGAAGAATAGTCAAGCGGAATAGGTTACTAAATATATCTACGTCTATTGTATTTTAAGTACCTACCTAATCGGTTTTAGAATATTGTCAGCAGACCCGCACCCAAAAAATAATGACACAAAAAGTAGACAGTATTCGCGTTTCAATTTAAATTAAATACCTCTCATTTTCATTCTATAGGCTTCTTAAAGAGACCAGGGTGCTATGGTCGGGTGCTAGGGTGATAAGGGTGTTAAGGTGCTACGCTTGCCGGGGTTAGTCCTGTGGATGAGTGACCATCTTTACATACCAAGATTCCTTCGTGTCTCGAAAAGCACATTGGTCCCAGCTGTCATTCGTGGATGATCTTTGATAGTCGTTACGGGTCGTCAGCAGCCCGAAAGTGCGACAGTCTTACCAAGGGGTATCGTATTATCCAGTTACTGGGTTGTGGAGGTTAGGATGATAGGCAATCGCTCCATGTAAAATAATGGTATTCAGCTGCACCCGGTTAGACTGGAAGCCGACCCCAATATAGTTGGGAAAGGCTAGGTAGATTGAGTTTTGATTGTGGGAAAACTTACACTATACAAATTTGCGACAGCCAGGATCGCCTGTGGATCACTCGAAGACGATTCCAAAGCCTGATCCATGCTCTCATACTCAGCTGACACGTAGTAGAACTGGGTTTCCAAAGGGTAGTACATACTTCCCACTGTATGTTCTGCGGGCAGATGGACCGCCAGGGAATGGAAGAGGTACCGGCGACTGTGAGCGGCTCCACCATAGATTAGGGGCCGTTCCTCCCATTTCCATTTACCGTTCAGGATCACTGAAATGATAAATGATTTTATTTCTGTAAGTAGGTTTGTACAGACACTTTTACACGACAAACATATTGTTTTAATAAAAACTAGATGAGGTTGGCGTTTCCTATTATGACTACTCTGAGAAGAAAGGCTGAAAGAAAATCAGAGGTCACAGTCTCTTTATAAGAACATAGACATAATCTTGATCAGATCTTGTTACGACCGTGTAATTCGGGCTCAGGGGGCCTACCACCATCGCTCACAGTAGTATTATTTTAATATTACTTCAGTGTAGGAAAGAGATGAAGCTCTACAAGACGTATAGCTCCATATCTTTCCCCCACGAAGTAAGATTAAGATAATACTGCTGTTAGCGGAATAGCCCCCTGAAATTGTCTTTTGAGGAAAGAACCACACAAATTGAGAGGACGGGTCCAGTCAGTGCATGCATGTCAGTAATCGTGCAGCTCAACATAGAATTTAAGGACCTCAACTATTTGACGAACAATACCAAAGAAAGACATTTGGGTAGGCCGCATAGAGTAGTCAAACTGCCAGACCATGATTAATTAAAACTAACTGAAAAAAAATAAAAAAATAAAAGAAAAGAATGACCCTCATAGTCTTCACATTCACAATAATTAAAATATAATAAGTACTTTACAGAGTAAATACTTATTTAATCGTATATTATGTAAAATTCATTAATGTCAATATTGTATATAAAACCCGGAAATACTTGGACAGCTCATTTTATTTCAAATGGGTAGTAATTTTGTAGTCCTTTGTGAGATTGAAAACCAAATAATACAGAATAATATTTTGATCCCATAATAGCATTTTGTGAGAAAGCAAGATATTATAACATACTTAGCTGAGATCACTATAAGTTTGCGTCGTTATAGTTTTGCTTGAGACTCTTTTAAATCTAATAGTACTTAGTAAGAGCGCTATTTGATAAAAAAAAGCTTATAAGCTACTAGATCAATTACTTTATTAGTAAATGTCAACCATTTTGATGAGATTACATTGTTAATTTACCTACATTGGTTCTATAAATTACTTAATGAAGAGCAATTTCAAAACATGGCGAATATTCATAAGAATTGATGAAATATTTTATTTACAACAATATACTAATGAGCCATTTGTCGAAAGGGATTGTGAAACTAACTAAATTGGGATATTTACAGTAAAAATGACTTCCCCACGAGTTCATACACTATATTTACAATATATATTAGTAATTAATGTTCTACAATAATACAAAATAATAGTAATAGAAACTAACTAAAAATTTATTAAGTATTTACCAAACACAACAACCAAAAATAACTTCTATTAAAATATACTTGTAACTAGTAACTAAGAACATTACTAGTGCATTATAAACAAGATTGCTTTAGTAAGATAATTATGTGAGATACTAACAAGAGCACTTGTGCTTGTAATTGTGTAGTTTCATATCATTATAGAAGCTATTGCGCTTCGTCAAGTATATTATAGGGCTTAGTAACATTTTAAAAGTTGATTATAAGATAGTTATAGAAATAAACGCTTCTATAACTGCGCCCAAATCCAGCTTTGTAGCATAATACAAGTTTCTTATAAGTGAATATAAAAGTAGTCTTGAGATAGTTTTAAGTACTGATTTTTGCTTGTTAGGGGTTATTGTTAAATTTTCTGACTCGCCTATTATGTGATTTTGGTGTTATCGTGTAAACTCGTCAACATTTCTAAAAGAGGAGCGACGATCTTTTCAGGTTGTTTGGTAGCAGCTGGATGAGTTACCGAGAATCGAGCTGAATGCCATGAAATTGGAGAGGTCCAGTAGTAGACTGCTGTAGGCTAATGATGATAATGACGAATAATAAAACTTTAAGACTCGAGAATCAGTTTGAAGTAATGTAGATAAATTGTCGATTACAAACTCTAAGTATGATAAATCGATATGTCTCGAGAATCTGTTTTTAAAACAACCGATTTTTTTCCCGCATCGCTACTAACAGTATTTTGATAGGTGTCAAAGCGGGCTTCTTAGATTGTCGCGAGATTAGTTAGAATCTGACACGATTCGTTTACTAAAAACGAGACTGCGATAGAACAGGTACATGCAATGATAAGCATAATGCAAAGCACGCGTACAATGCAATGATAAGCATTATGCACAGTACGATACAAACGGGTTTTTTCGACGGAAGAATAGACAAAAATATGACATTGTGATTGTTTGTCTATTCTTCCGTCGAACCCGTTTCTACCGTGGTCATGCTACGCGTGCAGAAGTGAGATCCTGGAAAGTGTATGATGGCTTCTACTTATAAGGAAGCTTGTTCAGCCTTAAACGTGGAACGTGACTGTCAAAAGATGCATCGTTCGAAATTTCAATGAAACAAACAACACCTGTACGACGAAAGTCGGAAACTTGAACCTCCTCACAAATAAAAGTATTAAAATTCAAGTTTTCGTTCCGGAAATAAGATACGGCGACAGTTTCCGCACAGGAAATATAAAAGGTGCAATCCGTTTACGCAAACAACTTTCAACTCAGTGAGAGGGAATGAATTGTGTCCAAAAACGCGCACACTTCGAATAATCGACGAACGGAAAGTTTTTAGGTACGTTTTGATGTAATAATTTTAGCCAGTGAAATCTTAGAGTAGGAGTATAATTTCACCTCAATCCTTAATGGTTGTGCCACCCGCATCCATAAGAACATGTCGATGGTGGAAAGGTAAAATGGCTAAAGCGCCAAAACGTGAAATCTCAGGAAAAAAATTTAAAGTTTTTTTTTTGCCAAAAAAAATCATATAATAGTTTCTAATGGATGATTTATCGTCCGGGTAGATTATAAAAAAATATTGGGAACGCTTTTTTTCTTTTTTTTACGTAGGTAATCAAAAGATTTCGCCGATACATTGAGTAAGAATGTGGCATGACGTCACTTGTATGTAGATTTTACACTTACTTGCAGGGATATTGCGGATGCAGATTTTTTAACAGACGCGGATGCGGATCTCAATTTTTTTTAAGGTATCCGTCAAGGCGGCAAGGTGAAATTCAAAATTCCTTACGATTTTTTGCAAATTGCAGCGCACGCTGTTTCGTTGTATGTTGATCATAATTCAATTCGTGGCAATAATATAATTACAATCACTTAAAAATGTAGCTCTCGAAATTTTATGTTTTTGATGGTTATAGGACTATTTTGTGAAAATGTGAGGATTTATAGCTATATTGATGATTTAAAAGACTATAATTTGCATGTTGCTGAATAAGATTTTACTTATATTCACCCTTTTCCACCCACATTCACCTCCACATTAATCAATGCGGAGCTTATGCGGATGTGGATGTCTAAATAAATGCGGAAACCCGCAATTGCGGCGAGCCCCACACCCCAACTTTAATGCGTTTTATTTAAGTATTTTTTAATTACCTAATATGATAAAACAAAAAATACGTGTCAATTTTTTTTTATCGTCTTTCTAACGGTCTAAATAGAATTTATTTATTTTTTATCCACGCACCATCCCTATTTATCCAATTCCTTCCAATTCCGGGTTGTAGTTAATAACTGTTTGCATAACCACATCTTGTTAGTTACAGCTCCACAGCCTACAGCAAGTTTGGCAATGTTGACTCTTGGAGTTACGTAGCAACTAGGCTGGGAGCTCGAGATTGGATAAGGCACACCATAATGGAGGCAGGAAATTGTTATTATGACAAGTACCGGGACCGCACATTAATTATGTTTGAGCGTTTCATAATGGCCTTGTTTGCAGCAAAGGACATAAGAAAACTAAATTGTTTGTCATATATATCACAGATGATACAGATGGTTCAATCCGCATTTCAGGTATGAAGCTACAAGTAGAAACGCGGCGGGCTCGACTTGTCGAATTCACTGGGCGTAACGTAGTCATAAGAGTTACGCGATAGAGAGGCAACTTCCAAGTGAATAGAACTGTAGGCAATTAGCTGTATACGATCTGAATTGGACTTTATTGTTTCGTAGCTAGAGTTGCTTTTTATTTAAATGACTTTGCGGAGTGAACCATCTATATTTATCTGTGGTCATATTTAATACTGCTAAGGGTAGAAGTTCTTATTCCAATTTAAAAGTGATAAAGTCCAAAGTATCAATAACAATCTGAATCATTTTGAAAGATATTGCTAATCCATTGATTCATATGTTCGTATTTTTTTTTTTAGTTCATTACTTTATGTCCTCTAGAGGGTGCCATATTCAATTTAATGTCACATAGCCTATAACTAGCGGACGATCAAGACGCTTCCCCGACGATACTTCATTTGTCAAATTTTGATGAGTAGTTTAGAAGATATGAGGGAAGACAATGAACATACATACATACCGTTTAAAATAACCCTCCTTTGTGCTTCGCAGTAGTCGGGTAAAAACAGATGTGCGTCCTTAACTTGTGCTATACTCCATTTGAAATAAGATTAAGACATTTAAATAAACCTTTATACAGTCTGTTCAACAGATTTTGACTTCTATACCGTAGGCATAAGGATGGAATTAAAAGCAAAAAAGTTACATATTACCAACTCTCTGCTGCAGCTGCCGTTTGTCATGCCACCAAAGCAATAGAAGTCAAAATCGGTTGAACGGACCGTAAAAAAGGTTTATTTAAATGTCTAATCTTATTTCAAATGGGGTATAGATGCAGAACCAACTTTGTTTTCCATCGTTCATTAGGGTCATTGCCTTCGCTTCTACGTTGTGGTTCTCGAACATTAGCGGCCTCACTCCTCTTGGCTTAATAAGCCCATCGACAGGCAAGTCCACAGGAGATTGGGACTTATCACCACATTCCGTGAACATTTTTGACCAATTTCCCTGACCTATGGATAAAATAATGCACCTGTACATATTTTAAGAAAAAAACAATATTTCTTCACTCAAATTCAAAGCATTTATTCCAACCATTTATAGGCAAAAAAACGGTAAAAACTGGTTTAAAATACGGAAATTTATTATGCCAAGTTCAAAGAAAAAAGAAACGTAAAAAAGGTAATTAGGTTTGTTTATCCATTGTATTTCAAGTTATGAGAATCTGAGTAGAACGGAAATGAGCCAAACCGTGTCGAAGTGAATCACAATGACGAAAAATGCAAAGGAATGCGAAAGAATTCTCTAGAAATGTTTTCTATAGTGTTGTAGAAGCCTTCGTGAAAGCAATTTGGCTCGTGATACCTGGGAATCTTAAAAATGCTTTTATATTTTTCTATTTTATGCAACACGTGTAGATTCCCATCTACACGTGTTTCCATTCATTCCTGCTTTTTGAAGAGTTAATCTAGATTGAATTGTTCCAAAGGTAACTAAGAAGAAAAACAGACTTGATTCGAGTGTTTTAAATCTGCAAGACTTATAAACTGGATTATTTGATTTCCAGCAGTGGATGGCGGCAAAAAGATTATGTCAATGGAAGACGTACTAGCACAGTATAAATAAGTAACAGTATTATGTCTCGATAGAAAACGAAACTCAACGCAAACGCACTTCGAAATCTCAGTGTATATCAATATCAACCGAGCAGCCGTAGGTAATTATGTCACTGCGAAGACATCATACTGTTATTTATTATACTGTGGTAGCAGCGTTCGTGTATGAAGGTATTTACAAAAAAAAAAACTGCAAACCCGTTTTAGTAGTTTTAGAGAATATTGGGGGAATCGTGGTAAGAACTGATTTTAACCAATCAATGGGGTCCATTTTCTAAACACAAAAACCTTGCGTTATTAGTCTGTCACTATCACAGATAAAGCCATCCAAATATCTTATACTTACCTAAATCAATGTTTAAGGGTAAAAGGAATAATATAATATTAATAGAAATAAAAAATACTTCAGCGGCGACATTAGGAATAATGGGAACCTCATTTCCTGTGCGAACCTCACCCTTCCTGATGGAAGAGGAAACATTTCCGAGGAGGTCGTAACCTAACCTACTTACAATGCAAATTCAAATGTCCATACTACCTCTTTACTTTAACCTAATTATGCAACCTGCGGCAAAATCTACGGCGCTTTAGATTATATAGGGACTAATTAAAACATTTTGAAGAAAACAACTTACTTAGGTAGTCCCATTCCTCTATTAGCACTGTAATGAGAGAAAAGAAATAATGAATTATTTTACTCATTATATTTTAGTCAGAATTACCAAAAGTGTGGGTGAAATACAACCCGTGCGCATTAACATGGCACCTGGCTCCGAACTCAATACTCCCCCGCTACCCGCGCGGCGGCCCGTTGTCACCGTGCGGGGAAGCGAGGGGAGCTCGAAATGTCAATAAGCCAGGTGCCATGTTAATGCACACGGGTTGTAAGAAATATTATTATTTATTTATTAAAACTTTATGCACAAATAAAAAAAAAATGTGCAAAGGCAGACTTGATGTCTTTTTTTTTGAGGGTGGGAAAACATCAAATGACTTCTCCTGCTCTGGGCGGAGCGGAAGGGCGTGTCAGACTTTTACTGACTAAAATCCACCCGTGTTCCTTCAGTTGCCTGTTGCCAAGGGTCCCGGTATCCTTTCGGACTATCCCGTAACCTGGAGACTTAATGCCTGAGGGATTTTCTACCAGTCAACCTTAGGTCTGGGATTTTTTTCCTTTAGTTGCCTGTTGCCAAGGGTCCCGGTATCCGTTTCGGACTTTCCAGCAACCCCTAGAGACTTAATGCCTGAGGGATTTACTACCAATCACCCTAAGGTTGACTGGTAGAGACAAAACATGTCAGGTGCAACATAATTGATAGATAACTTGAAAAAGAATAAATACTAATACGATACATACATAAAATAAACAAAATCACAGGTGTCAGGTGTGTTATCAGGTGTCTACATCTCTTATCTACTTTCCTATCGCTGGAAGAGATTTCTTTAGAAAAAAGCATCACCTTTGTACCTATTTTTCTGTTCTTTTCTTCTTGTCTGTTTATTATGTGTGTACATAATATGGTTAAATAAATAAATAAAATGAACTTATTCAGGAGAAATAACGACAGGTAGAGGAGAAAACGAATTAAGCAAATCAGCGCTGCGATGATTCTGCCAACTTCTTACGAATATGTTCACTTAAACACGTCTACACATCAAGTTATATCCAGTATAAGCTGACCTCGCATTGTACGGAAATCATACAATGCGAGATCAGCATAACCTGGAAATGTATAGCTTGATGTGTAGCCGTGTGTACCTTTATTATGTAATCATAACTTTCCTGCCCTTGTCCCATGTTATTTGAGTTTGGTTCAACACGTTTTTTTTGTTTAGAGTTTTTCGTTATCGTAAGAAATAACTGGCTAGGTGCGAGTCGGACTCGCACTCGAAGGGTTCTGTACCGTATTTACAATCTAGCAAAAAACGTTGAAAAAATCTGGTTTCTGGGACCCTCTTTATTTATTAACATTGTTTAATTTTTTATATTTATTGATATAGTGGCAATAGAAGTACACAATCTGTGAAAATTTTAATTGTCTATCTATTACTGTTCATGAGACACAGCCCGCTGAAAGACATATGGACAGGGAAGCCATAGTAATAGTGTTCCATTTGACACCCTTTGGGTACGGAATTCTAAATATAACCCGTTTTTAATGTCGCAAAGTCGGGTTAAAAGGCTGTTTATGTTTACTTATTACTGGACTCACAAGGCCTTTTTAACAATACTCAAACAAAATCATAGTTACTCTTACGAATTTGAAATATTCCATCAGAAATAATGTCGCCCAATTTTATTTTTTTAATACGGAAAATAAAAATGAAATAAAAAATTACAGCCTGGTGCCTCTAGTGCATCTGCTTCATCTTCTTCCTCTCTTACAACATGTGTCTAAAACAAAAACATTATGATTAACCTTTCATAGGCCGTAAGTAATTACAAACACAATGTGTCGCGTGGATATATGTAGTGTGGCAAGATAAGTATGTTATAAGTATGTTAAGCTATATACAGAGTTCTTGGTCCTATGTCGATAATCCATTAAGGGGATATAGGAGAGGTCATTTAAAACCAATCCACGTTTGGCTAAGGGTCAGTTAAGACCGCGATGTGAAGCGACGCGACTCTGCGCGCACTTTTTAACAATTATCGAACTTATTTTTTTCACGAAAAGGTATAATTTCAGTACGAGTGCTGACACGTGTCAAAGTACACTGAGATGGCCGGTGCTGCGCAGCGCGTGTACCTAAATAAATTCGATATTGTATTAGATCATAAAAAAGTGCGCGTCGCGTCGCGTTTCAGTGCGAACTGATCCTAAGCGTATGCTGTGACGAAGTTGACGCAGCTCCACGCAGCGCAGGGCAGAGCAGATTTTGCAATGCAGCTGATGACAGCTGCGTACGCTGCGGCGCAGGTACGTGTGACGCAGACAATGTTTGCCCTGCTCTGCGTCTCGTTGTATTGCCGGCACAGATTTCAGCGCGACGCGTACAGGTCGTCACTTGTTTTTGAGACGCAGTGCGAAAATCTGCTCTGCCCTGCGCTGCGTCACCTGCGTCTCAGCATACGCTGATTCATAATTTTATTGCAATCCTCTACTAGCTAGGACGCGAATGTGTCTGTGTAGCTGCTCTCGCAGCATGCGCTCGCGACCTATGTCTGCGTCGCCTGCTTTTGTCTACAAAATCTGCACTGTGGTGCGCTGCGTCACCTGCATTACAGCATAATTTGCTGCACGTTGCTGGCAAAACCGAAAATCTACACTTAAAAACGTGTAGGTATTCGGTATTGCCAGCAAAAATCACGAAAGATGACTATTGTTTGATATTGCTACAAGTAATTATCTTATAAATTTGAACAATTCAAGACCTACAATATGTATACAAGGTCTTTCATATTTTACCTAAGAATATGCAATAAAGTGGAAACCGTCGAAATGTTATTTATTAAATATTGATACTTCACCGTCGATATGCTTAGCCTTATGCTAAGATCACTATTTGATTATTATTACAGAGGGCCTTTGCAGACGAAACGAGACGGAAGTGTGTGATCTACGATATTATAGTCCCACACGCGTTATGCACATCGTTTGTGTCAATAGAAAACCTCAGGAACTTGCATGCACACGGGTTATCGTATAAATTGGTACGCGCCAATATGGTTAGCCTATCTGAGGGCCTAGACAAGTGACAATTGCTTCGAAAGCTTTTCGTATTTCTACAACGACTTTGACATATGCTTTTCGATAGCTTATGTTAGTCCTGTAAGTTTTTGCCTTTTCTATCATCGTTAGGTATCGCTGATAGAATGTCACTCAAACTCAAACTCAAACTCAAAGCATTTATTTCAAATAAACCAATTACAGGTACTTTTGAATTGTCGAGGGGTCGGTCAGTCAAAAAAAATGAAGCTAGTTGCCCATTCCAAAGCGTAGTAGGTTCCTATGGAGAAGAACGGGCAAGAAACTCCACGGACACTCTTTTAAATCAAAATTTTGTTACAATATATTGGTTACATCATTCATTTGAAATTAAACATGTGAGAACAATGTAAAAAAGAAAAAAAAAGAGACGTGCACGTTAAAAGCGTCCGTAAAGATAAAAACAATTCAAAAATTAAAATAAATTAAAAATAAGCCGTGGCAGCTTAGAGATGACCAGTCCCTACTGGCGGCGCCCGTTCACGAACATGACGCATGGATCAGCACCATTCAGCTCAACCATTTTGAAGGGAACTTAATGATCCAACACACACGCCACCACCAGCGAGACATTTGAGTGAGCATGACATACTCTCTGCCGCCAGGGCACATTCAAGTCAATGAACGACGTACCTAGTAAATGGTAGCTTTAAGGTAGGTAAGTACATAGTGCTCACATATGTGCTATGAAATTATACAATACTAGGAGATTGAATTTATACAATGTCAAGATAGTCTTTACAATATTCAGCAGCTCCAACAATATTTTCGAATGCCAATCAATTAGTTTATGCGTCCTTGTGGAGCTGGAGCAGCGCTAAGCCAAGCATTTTTGTCAGCGATGTAATCCCCCAATTTATAATATGCTTGGCGGCATAGTGTGCGTTTTACCCAAGATTTAAATTTCGTTTCATTCTGTTGAAGTATGTGGGGAGGTATTTTATTGTAACATTTTAAACAGTACCCCATGAAGGATGAGTCTACTTTAGCCAGTCTGAAACCCGGTTGAACTAATTGGTCCCTATTTCTAGTCCTATAAGTGTGTCTTTCACCTCTTTTACTGAAAAGACTTAGATTTTTCCTTACGTACATGATGTTTTCATAGATATATTGACAAGGTACCGTCATGATGTTAATTTCTTTAAACAGTTCTCTTAGAGAATCGCGCCTGCGGAGCCCATATATTGCTCTGATGGCTCTTTTCTGCAGAATAAATATAGACTTGATATCTGCAGCCCGTCCCCACAATAAAATACCGTAAGACATGATACTATGAAATATACACTTTGTCTAGGGCCTCTGGAATATTTACTTCGTTGTCTAGATTTGAGTTTATTGAGTAACTTTCGTACAAAACTCTAATAAAAATGACAAACAAAACTTATACTTTCTGCTTTTATTGATAGTTTAGAAATAAACATCTCCAAGATTGAGGGCTGCTTTTTCCAAGGCTATACAGGGTTATTGGTAAAACACCAACAACCTCTTAAGGAGTCATTGTACTCATCATTATGAACAACTTTTACTATGGGAACAAATATGAAATAGCGAAAAAAAAAATCTGCTGTTCCGTACATTTATGTTCGCATAACTCGTCAAAATGTACGGAACAGCTGATTTTTTTTTCGCTATTTCTTATTTGTTCCCATAGTAAAAGTTGTTCATAATGATGAGTACAATGACTCCTTAAGAGGTTGTTGGTGTTTTACCAATAACCCTGTATATCGTTCAATCA